>CM038671.1:673750471-675026129 GCA_021605145.1 Aegilops bicornis
CTGTAGATATATATTATATATGCAATATTTAAAACGAGTTTTAAGTTTTGAAATGTTTTTTTTTGGTCATGCAGTATATTGCAATCCAATTCCACAGGACATCGTACCACGAAGAAAAATGCGTATGCCTGATGGTTTTTGGTCATCTTATGAAGAAGACACACACGGATATTGGAAGGTGTAACATGATCAGCAACGGGACATCCAAACCTGCAGTTTGAGCGATAAGTTCTATGGTCCCATGTGCCTCCCTGACATCAAGAATCCGTCTGTGCATGATGTTGGCGTAATTCAAGACTTCTATTATTCCCACCGTGGGTACATGGCCAAGCATTTTGAACATTTAATGTACCTCAAATATGTGATATAGGAGAACTTGATACTACAAGTAAGCAGCAAAATCAAGGACCTGATACAAGATCTTAAGTGGCTGGAACAAAATCCTGGTTTAATGTTGCCTGAGCCGGTTCATTCGATTGAAGATTGGGAAGCCGAGGAGGAATCGGTTGACTATTTAGTTCCTGAAACTGAGAATGATTATCCCGATCAGTCAGATGAGGAAGATAGAGATACCAATATGATGAGCAGGCTCAATCTTGAAGGTACCGACTATTTCTAAGTGACTATTTTTTTGTTTCTGAATATGCATGTTTTTTTTAATAGAGAGAGCAAAATTTAAGTTTCACCAATCGTCTAAATAGTAGTTGTTCAATACAGCCGCATGATCAAACTGAACCCTGCAATGTTCCTATACCACGGCTAACTAACACAGGCTAGCCAACAAAATTCCATTTTACCGAATAGGAAGTCTTGAACCGAGGCCTACAGAAAATGACTTGCCTTTCTCCCTTCTTCTCTGGGGAATTGCTCACCAACCAGCCTGTTTACTTCTTTGTTTTATCCCCTTAACTAGACTCAGCTTCCATGATGACAATCTCCTCATCTTGTGCTTTGGTTTTCTTCATTTTTTACTTCTTGCCTTCGGCAGTGGTCATGTCAGGATCCTTGCTCTCCTTGGACTCCTTTTCTTTTCTTGTCGCCATTAGCACCCCCTGCAGGAGACTCCTCACTGTCCTTGTACTCTTCCGATTTTCCTGGTTCCCACCCTTTTTGAATTGCTTCGCCAGCAAGCTCAGTTGATGGTGCAGTCTCCGCATCATCATGTTTCTTCTTCGTTGAAGCCGCCTCAAGCTTCTATGGTGTTTGTTCGGTAGATTGTGCACGAACCAGATCAGCGAACGGATTGTACATTTTAGCAGGAGTAATTAACCCAGCACCCTTCTTCCAGTCTTTTCCGTACACTTCTATCTTGGGCGTTCCCTTCGTGGAACCAGCAGATCTCCCTAGTTCTCTACCCTCAAGAACCTGAACCCATGTTTCAAGCTTCAGTTGACTCTAAAGACCAATGGAGTTACCTTCACCGTCACCAAGGGCATCACACCGGATGGCAAGAGTGATTTTTGAAGCAAATGAACGAGAAATTTTTTCCTTGTGTTTTGGAGCCGCCTGACAATTGAGGATGCATGGTAGATGATGCCATACTTAGGTGTAGCATGTTCTGACTTCAGAGCTCTGAATAAAGCCTTCTCTGCATCGAG
Organism: Aegilops bicornis; assembly: GCA_021605145.1. Taxonomy (NCBI): domain Eukaryota; kingdom Viridiplantae; phylum Streptophyta; class Magnoliopsida; order Poales; family Poaceae; genus Aegilops; species Aegilops bicornis. The sequence continues at coordinate 673,752,070 of CM038671.1, forward strand.
TATCTGAATTGTGCTACCAGGCTGCTTGGCCAAATTTAGAAGACTGCCATCATGTGAAATAAGTCAAGCACCAATAAGTTTGCCCACTAGTACAGTTAAATTTGGTGCGATTGCACTCGTCCTACTTTTCAGATAATCATACAGCTGAGCTCTGTACTCAGAAAGAGCCAAGAATCGATCACAAAGTACCCTAATGTTTGATAAGTCGAGATCATTACCATGGATATTATTTTGGTGACCTCTGGGAAGTGCCAACCATACCTTTCATGAATCCTGCATATTAGGCCATCTATCTAGTTCTGTGTCCTCGATGTCAATGGGGCTTCTTGGTTCTCTGCTTGAGGGCCCAGGATGAGCAGCTGTGAGTGTCACGTTTATGGTACTGCAGTTGCTATGCATACTTTTGCCTGCACTGAGCCGAACAAATCCTTGTTTTGTGCTGTAATTTAACCATAAACCACCACTATACTGTAGCTTGATCATGGTTTCCGAATTTCTAGTGGTAAATGTTTCTACACTCCTGCAATCTTGCTGTTTAGTCATAGGAGGAGTGCAAAATGACTCTGGACTTTTGCTTTTCAAACTACCACCCAGTTTGCTTCTTTGTTCTGCATTCCCATGTTAGCATCACTGAGAAATCATTTGGTAGAAATTGGATAGATCAGGACTCATGTTCATTGGTCTTGATCCACATTGCACCGACAGATGAGAATGAGATTGATCCCCATGTTCATGTTTTTGGTAGTAATTGGTTTTCTGGAACATGAAGTTACATGATCTGGCAAGTTTACAGATCAGGTATTTGCATACATTCTTTACCTAGATGATCCTCGGCCAATTTATTCAGAAAACAATTATGCCATCTTTCCACTCAAATTTTTAAACCTGTTACTATTTGCCTACACACTTTATGATGTATGAAGATAACTTTAGCTATGTTGTCATGTGCCAAGCTAATTCTTTGTGATTCCAAGTGTTTTTTTCTTGTCCCAAATTGTCACTTGTTTGTAAACTAGTCCATTCTTGCTTCATTTTGGCCTTAACTTGCTGTGTTGCAAGTGTTTGCATAATTCATATACAGTTCTAGGAACATTTTAGTTGTGCTGGTGCATAATGCATATACAAATTCAGCAGGCCATATTTTTTTGTCTAGTGTTTGCATTCTTCAGTCTACTCTTGTGCGTAATTAACATTTTGTCTTATGTTTGCAGCTTCAAGTGGTAAGACGACAGGCATGAAGTGAACACAGTTAAAAGTGCAGAATCGTCCTGGTACATACTAGTACAAAGTAGTTGAAGCTGATGTTGGGTTGAAAAAGAAATTGCACTGGCTGTGCCGCTCTTGGTGGTTGGAACTGTGGGATATTTTCCAGAATGATGAGAATAAATGGCTGCGACACTTGTGCTTACTGCTTACTATGTTTGCAAGCTTGTGGTTGAATGGAATTCATGCCCTGTCCCTACTTAGCTATCTGTTGGCATTAGAATTATCTTTGGTACACTTTTTCATACCTTGGATGGCATAGGTTATCTGTTGCATGTGTTATTTGAATGCGTCTTCACCTGGAATTTGTAGTAAATGTTTTTTTTTCAAGTTTCGCAAGTAAATGGTTGCTTACTTGTGGGTTGTGAAGTGTGACATAATTTTTTTTCAGTTTTTATCACTTGAAGTATGGTGTAAAAATCAAAGTTTTATTATCTAAGATTGTACGGTGGCAATCCTTGCCTGTCAAACAACAGTTTATGTGCAGGGTATGTGGATTTGAGGGAAAATAGGGGAGGCGTTCACCTAATCCCCAGTCACTTTGGAGCTTTTAACCCCCCACGCACACACATCAAGAACGCTGGCAATTTTCAGCATATCCTTCATAGAATTTCCAAGTTTAGAATCGGCAACAGTTTACGTTACACAGTCGCAATGACTCTGCAAGAACTTGTGCAAACCCTTGGTGGGCATGCAATCAATGATGGTTGCAGTCAGAACCAATATTTCTCTGTTGAAAGGCTTCAGCTCAATCACCTTTTTTGCTTCAACGTCATGACCTTGTTCCATACTCCATCTGTCCTTAAAGAGTGTACTTTCAACTTTTTTTTAACCATCAGTACAGACACAAGCGCTCATATAACGCGTATACACTCACCCCTATGAACGCACACACGCATACCCTACCTTTATGAGCACCTCCAAGAGATTGAGCCGGCATATCATCTTGAGATTTACGAAGTCACCGCAGGTGCCTCGTCGTTGATGGGAACGTCTCCTTTCACTGAAAGCGCATTGCCGAAAATCCTGAATAAATTCAGGAATAATGCGAGCAACAAGATTTGAACTCTGATGGGTTGGGGGTCAAACTATTTTAAAGTTTGTCCGAGCTTGTGCGAAAATATATCATTGTTTGTGAAACCAAATAGGTATATGATGAAAATATATTTTATTATGAATCTAATGATACTAATTTGATGGTATAAATGTTGATGTGTTATTGTATAAATACGATTAAACATAATAATATTTGTCTTTTTAATAAAGTTGAAAGTACACTCTTAAAAGGATAAAGGAAGTAGATCCTTAACCTTGTTGAGCTTGCCCTTACCGATTGTTCGATGGAGAGCGTGAGGTAGGAGGAACCGAGAAGGGAGTCTGGTTGCGTTGAGTGGGGTTGGGAAAAGGAAGGTACCACATCTTGTATATACAAATACGCGGTTGCTAAAACTTGGATAATTGAGATTTAGTTTGGTCTCATTCATGAGCACAACCGTAGACGTGTGGAGCGTGTCTTCAGTGGATTTGTCTTCCGTGGACCTGTACGGATCTGGTTGTCGTTTGTCTATGTTTGTGTGTATTCATGTTAGATCCTTTCGATCTATGTTACTCTTCATCGACGACGGCTGCTGATGCGCCGGTCCTACTTAGGGCATCTCCAACGAAGACCTGCAAAACTCCAGCATATGGTGTCCAAACAACTTTTATTTACGTTTGCAATCCAATGGGGACCTATATCAGTCCACGAAGCTCTCCGAACATCCAAATTTCCGGTATTTTGGAGACAAACATGGGGGAGTTTTGCCGGAGTCTGGACATGCACTTGACGAATCACATGCATGTCCCTCTATTCTCTCTCTTCTCCCAACCGCACATGCATGGTCCCCTCTTCTCTCTCTCCTCCTATCCGGAAACTAAACTACCAATATTACACCACATGCATGATCCTCACCTATTTTTTCTCCTCCCATCCGGATACTTTGTAAATTAGCGTTGGATGCCTCCCTCCTGTATCATGTCCACGGACCACGTCCGAACATAAAAACTGACATATATCAGAGGAATTTGCGAGTTGGCGTTGGATATGCCCTTGGCACGACAACTTGCCAAATGTCTACTACAACAAGTTTTGCCCGGCTCCGGCGAGGGAGGGACGATGACGGCGGCGCGCCTTCGGCTCCACTACTGCATGAATGTCTAGCAGTGGCGGACGCAAAAAGGCCAGCAGTGATGGGCCAAGCTCACAGGGCCGCCCGCCACCGACCTCCCGCCACTGCTATAACCGCATCAGTGGCAGCCGTTGATACGTCTATGTCGTATCTATAATTTTTGATTATTTCATGTCAATATTATACAACTTTTATACACTTTTGGCAACATTTTATATTATTTTTGGGACTAACATATTGATCAAGTGTCCAGTGCCAGTTTCTATTTGTTGCATGTTTTTTGTTTCGCAGAATAACCATATCAAACGAAGTCCAAACGATATAAAAATTTAGGAAGAAATATTTTGGAATATATGTGATTTTTGGGAGATGGAATCAACGCAAACGGAGGCCCACAACCTCCATTAACCACCAGGGCGCGCCTGCCACCCCCTGGCACGCGGTGGTGCCTAGTGGGCACACCGTAAGTCGGTTGGGGCTCTTCTTCGGCCGCAAGGAAGCTTATATCTGGAAAAAATCTTATTAAAATTTTAGCGCAATCGAAGTAACGGATCTCTCAAAAATGGGGGAGATGAAAATGAGAGGCAAATGGCAAATAATGTAAGTGTAAGGGATGAGAGTTTATGATAGGTACTTGGTAGGCTTGATGTAGAACCTCCTCGGCAACGGCGCCAGAAATTCTTCCTACTACTTTTGAGCTTGCGTTGATTTTTCCCTTGAAGAGGAAATGGTGATGCAGCAAAGTAGAGATAAGTATTTCTCTCAGTTAAGAACCAATGTATCAATCCAGTAGGAGGCACAAGCAAGTCCCCAATAGATGCACCTGCACAAATTAACAAACACTTTCACACAACGCGAAAAAGGGGTTGTCAATCCCGTCACGGTCACTAGCAAGAGTGAGATCTGATAGAGATAGATTTAAAATATAAGTACAAGGCAAAATAAAGTAAACACAAATAAATTGCAGCAAGGTTTTTTGGGTTTTTGGTTTTATAGATATGAAAATATATGATAAGGAATAGACCCGGGGGCCATAGATTTCACTAGAGGCTTCTTTCTCGAAGAAAGCATACGGTGAGTGAGGGAGTCCTGGATTAGGGGGTGTCCGGATAGCCGAACTATCACCGTTGGCCGGACTCCTAGACTATGAAGATACAAGATTGAAGACTTCGTCCCGTGTCCGGATGAGACTTTCCTTGGCGTGGAAGGCAAGCTTGGCGATACGGATATCTAGATCCCCTACCGTTGTAACCGACTCTGTGTAACCCTAACCCTATCCGGTGTCTATATAAATCGGAGGGTTTTAGTCTGTAGAACGAACAACAATCATACCATAGGCTAGCTTCTAGGGTTTAGCCTCTCTGATCTCGTGGTAGATCCACTCTTGTACTACCCATATCATCAATATTAATCAAGCAGGAGCAGGGTTTTACCTCCATCGAGAGGGCCCAACCTGGGTAAAACATCGTGTCCCTTGTCTCCTGTTACCATCCGCCTAGACGCACAGTTCGGGACCCCCTACCCGAGATCCGCCGGTTTTGATACTGACATTGGTGCTTTCATTGAGAGTTCCTCTCTGTCGTCATCCTTAGGCCCGATGGCTCCTTCGATCATCAACAATGACACGGTCCAGGGTGAGACTTTTCTCCCCGGACAGATCTTCGTATTCGGCGGCTTTGCACTGCGGGCCAATTCACTTGGCCATCTGGAGCAGATCGAAAGCTACGCCCGCCATCGTGTCAGATTTGGGAGTTTGAACTACACGGCCAACATCCGCGGAGACTTGATCTTGACGGATTCGAGCCACACCAAGCGCGCCGCCTTTGTCTCGATGGGCACGATCTAGCTCTGCCGCCGAACAGTGCCCTGGAGGCCACACCAGCGTCCGCTCCGACCCTTAGCTCGACTCCGCCGATCGAGGACGAGTGGCTGGACACCGCCTCGGGGCTATGATCTCTACGGCAATTGAGCCGAACACCATCCCTGTCCTTTGCGAATCCCGTGACTCCAAGGTGCCGGACTCCTCTCCGGACTCCGAACCTCCCGCGCCCTGTCCTTTGTCATGGAGTTCACTGCTGCGGACATCTTTCAGCACTCGCCCTTTGGCGACATCCTGAATTCACTAAAGTCTCTCTCTTTATCAGGAGAGCCCTGGCCGGACTACGGCCAGGAAGGTTGGGATGCAGACGACGAAGAAATTCAACGCCCACCCACCACCCACTTTGTAGCCACCGCCGATGATTTAACCGACATGCTCGACTTCGACTCGAAGAAATCAATGGTATGGACGACGGCCGAGCGACCAAGAACCAGCGCCTCTGGCATGGAAGGCCACCTCGTCATCTGACATATACATGGTGGACATCCCAAAAGATGGGAACAGCGATGGAACAGCGGAGGATGACCCTCCAAGAAACAGCCCAAGCGCCGGCGTGGCGCCGCCCTAAATCCCGCCACAAAAAAACGGTGATTCCGCACGGAGATAATAACACCACGGGCGGTGCGAAGACAACCCCTCCAGCAGGATTCAGACAGAGGAGGGAGAAGCCAGCCCTCATGATAGAGAGGCGGGCATGGGAGGTGGAGGGCGATAATTATATGCCTCCCTCCGAAGATGAGGCAAGCCTCGGCAGACGATTTAATTTGTCGTGCCTGAGGATCCCGCCGAACAGGAGCGTTTCAAACGCAGGCTTATGGCCACGACAAGCAGCCTCAAGAAAAAGCAGCAGCAACTTAGAGCTGACCAAGACTTGCTAGCTGACAGATGGACTGAAGTCCTTGCAGCCGAAGAGTACGAACTCGAACGCCCCTCCAAGAGATACCCAAAACGCAGGCTGCTACCCCAATTAGAGGAAGCAGCACCCAAACCTACATCACCAGCGCATGATGCGGCCGACCGGCCACCCCGTGGCCACGACAGAGAGGCCTCTAGACCCTCCATTCAAGCCGCACCCCGGCGTCGCTCGAAAAGTACCAAGGCATGGGGAAACGCGCCAGACCTGCGAGACATATTGGAGGACAAGGCAAGGCAATTAAGATCGATCTACGGATCGCGTGGGCGCCCCACGACACGCGACGATAACCGTCACGCCGGATACAACAATTCCGGCCGGGCCGAACACAGTAGACAAAGCTCATTTGAGCTGCGTCGTGATATAGCTCAATACTGAGGCGCCGCACACCCACTATGCTTCACAGACGAAGTGATGGATCATCAAATCCCCGAGGGTTTCAAACCCGTAAACATCGAATCATACGATGGCACAACAGATCCCGCGGTTTGGATCAAGGACTACCTCCTCCATATCCACATGGCCCGCGGTGATGATCTACACGCCATCAAATACCTCCCACTCAAGCTTAAAGGACCAGCTCAGCATTGGCTTAACATCTTGCCAGCAGAATCAATTGGTTGTTGGGAGGACACGGAAGCCGCATTCCTTGATAACTTCCAGGCACATATGTGCGACCACCCGGACCGATGACCTCAGCCACATAATTCAGCAGCCTGAAGAATCGGCCAAACTATTCCGGACACGGTTCCTAACCAAGAAAAATCAAATCATTGATTGTCCGGATGCAGAGGCCCTTGCAGCCTTCAAACATAACATCCGCGACGAGTGGCTTGCCCGGCACCTAGGACATGAAAAGCCGAAATTCATGGCAGCCCTCACAACGCTCATGACCTGCTTTTGCGCGGGAGAGGACAGCTGGCTAGCTCATAGTAACAACTTGACCAAAAACCCTGGTAGTTCGGATACCAAGGACAGCAATGGCAGATCGCGTCGCAACAAGCACAAGCGCCGCGTGCGGCGATAATGCTGAAGATCTGACGATCAATGCCGGATTCGTGAGGCTCTAAACCCGGTCAGCGGAAAAATCCGTTCAAAAGAAATACTCAGGGCCCGTCCAATCTGGACCGAATACTCGATCGCTCGTGCCAAATACATGGCACCCCCGAAAAACCAGCCAACCACACCAATAGAGATTGTTGGGTCTTCAAACAGGCAGGCAAGTTAAATGCCGAACTCAATGACAAGGGGCTGCATAGCGATGACGAGGAGGAGCCCGACGCCCGAACAATAGAGGACGGAAGGGCTCCCCACAAGTGCGGACGGTGAACATGATATACGCAACCCACATACCCAAAAGGGAGCGAGCGTGCACTAAGGGGCGTATATGCGATGGAGCCGCCGCCGAAGTTCAACCCATGGTCCTCCTGCCCGATCACCTTTGACCGAAGGACCACCCCACTAGCATCCGCCCACGGCGGATTCACCGCATTGGTTCTTGACCCAATCATCGACGGATTTCACCTCACTAGAGTCCCGATGGGCGGCGGTAGCAGCCTGGACCTGCTCTATCGGGATACGGTCGCCAAAATGGGCATAGACCCTCAAGGATTAAACCCACAAAGACGACCTTTAAAGGCGTCATACCGAGTGTAGATGCCAATTATGCGAGGCTCGATTACACTCGAAGTGGTCTTGGATCCCGGATAACTTCCGGCGAAGAGTTAATCTTCGACATAGTCCCGTTTAGCGGCTATCACGCGCTTTGCTTGGGACGAACCGCATTTGCAAAGTTCAATGCGGTGCCGCACTCGCATACCTCAAGCTCAAGATGCCAGCCCTCGAAGAGTAATCACGGTCAATGGAAACCCCGAACGCTCTCTCCGAACGGAGGAGCACACGGCGGCCCTTGCGGTAGAGGTGCAAAGCAACCTCTCACAGCAATTCTCGAGTCCGGCTATTAAACGTCCTGACACCGTCAAGCGCGCCCGGAGTAACCTACAACAAGACCGCCTGGCACGATCCGAGCACGCGTAGCAATCCGGCCCCAACCCCAGCCCTCGCGAAATTGCGAAACCCGATTACTGGCGTACATAACTACGCTCTGGAGATACCATGGGCATAAGGGGATGGGCACGACCACGGCACGCCCAGAATGCGGCTCAACCGCATCAGGGGCTCCGGATTGTGTCATTCTTTTTCTTTCTTCTTTTCTCTTACTTTCAGGACTCCGTTTTCCAGAAGCCCTGTCCGGCACTAGAATTACCGAACTCACGATGCAACAGCCGGTGAAGCGGCTTACGTTGAGTGTCGGTGGTCTCTACTACGAGCATTATACCTGTTTTACATACCATCCCGCAGCTTACCCTCGGAGGGGACATGTTAAATAGTCCCATCCCTTGCTTATCGCACTATTTGTATCGTTCTGCTTTCATTGCAGTACCTTTTTGAATTAACAATACATAGCTTTTGCCTATTATTGCACTCTTTTCTTTATCTATATATATGTTCATTCATGACATGTTGCACCCGTACACTTTGGTACGGCCAATACACCAGGGGCTTAAGTACCCCAAAAATATGGTGTGATAAGTCCGAACACTTTCACAAGTGCGGCACCCCGAACTTATAACATTATATGCATCGGCTCGAATCATGTCTTGGGTCAATAGTTGGGTTTGTCCGGCTCCCATGTTTTGGTACCTTATGTTCCGTTATATCGGCTAAGGTAGCTGGGAGAACCACTACGATTGTGCCCTGGTTGAGCTGGGTTGAGCACCTCGATGGAGAAAGCTAAAACTGGCCGTCATGATAGAGGCGAGAGCCGGTCATGTTCGAGAGGTTTTTTCGGGTCCCTAAAGACTTATGCCACTTAGAGCGAGGAGTCGGCATTGTCCGGCCAAGGCGTGGATAGCGCCCGAACTCGGTCTTCCGAATACTAGGGGCTTCATGAAATTTAAAATTATAGAATTCTATGGCTAAGTGAGAGTGTTCAAGCACTATAGTCCGGTTTCCTTGTTTGTTGCGTTGAGCGCCTCCTCGAAGGACCCAAGAATGGGAACAAGAGCGCTCAAGTTTATCCCGAACACCCGGCACTTTCGTGGCATGGGGGCTGAAATAACGACTTGCCATCTCTCAAATTTGATAAACGGCCGCCTACGAAGGTAATATTTTAAATTCACAAGCGTTGCTTAAGCGCATATGAACAAGTTTTCAGCGTCTGTGATAACAAGTGCGAGTCTATTAAAAATTACATCTTTGGAGCATTCACCCGCTATAAGGCGGGCACCCTTCAGGACACCCTCATAGTACATTTCGGGCTTGCGATGCTCCTTGCCCTTCGGTGGCCCGTCCGTCACAAGCTTATCAGCATCGAGCTTGCCCCAGTGCACTTTAGCACGGACAAGGGCCCGACGGGCACCTTCAATGCAGACAGAGCGCTTGATGACTTCAATCCATGGACAGGCGTCCACCAGCCGCCGCACTAGCCCGAAGTAGCTCCAGCATGGCTTCCAATGGCCACACCGAATTATGAGGCCCCTCATGGCCTGTTCGGCGACCTTGTGGAGCTCGACCAGCTGCTTCACCGGTCGCTCAGGGGCACCGGATGTCCGGCCTCAGCATACTGAGACCAGAACACCTTTTTCGTCGAGCTCCCCTCCTTGGCGCGGTAGAACGCGGTAGCATCAGACACACTACGAGGCAGATCTGCGAACGCTCCTGGAGAGCTCCGGATTCGGGTAAGTAATAGATAATTCACTTTCACATGCTTGCTTTGCATAAAGAATGCCTTACCCGCCGCTACCTTCTTTAATGATTCAATTTCCTGGAGGGCTTTTTGGGCTTCGACCTTAGCGGCTCTGGCACTCTCAAGAGCCGAGGCGAGCTCGGACTCTCGAGTCTTCGAGTCACGCTCAAAACTCTCGTGTTTTTCCACGAGCACAGGAGCTCTTGCCGCACCTCCGCCAACCCGCGCCTCCTGCTTCTCTCGCTCGGTGCGCTCATTGCCGCTCTGCTTTCGATCGTGGACACCGCTTCCTTGAGTCGCCACCTCGTTAAGGGCCCCTACAATACCCACGTTAGTCCTGTCATTTTTGCAACCAAATCCTTTCTATAAGGTATCACTTTAAGAAGGTATTACTTACCTTCCTTATCCTCGAGCTGCTTCTTGGCAAGGCCGAGCTCGTTCTCGGACCTCTCGAGGCTCTGCTTCAATGCATCGACCTCCGCAGTCAGTGCGGCAGAGGTCAGCAGCGCAGCCTGAATTCCCATATTGACATACTTATGTTAGACTCCTGCGTATATCTTTTTAGATCCTCAGTCCGGTTTTCTTTCGGAACACCGAACTAAGCATCAGGGGCTACTGTCTATGTGGTAATATTTTTACATATTCTAAACTTACCTCAAAGCCTGTTAGAAGGCTGGTACAGGCTTGATCAGCCCGCTCTTGGCGGATGAACTTCTGGATCACCACACTCATAACAAGGCGGTGCTCCTCACGATGGAGGCGCGTTAAGCGCCTCCGGCAAGCTATCCGGTGCCTCCGGATGGACGGAGGTCACCGGCGTCACAGTCTTACCCTTCTTACGAAGGGGCCGCTTGCGGACTTCGAACCACCTGAAGGTTCCGATGACGGAGTCCCAAGACAGGCCGGACTTAGAGCCCTCTGGGGTTTCGCCCCCTTTGCGCCCAGAGTCCGGGAGGTAGCCTTGCGGCGCCTCCAGGACCACCTCCTCCTGGCTGGGCCCCTTTTGGGACTCCTCCACGGTGTCGTCTGCGTCACGAGGAGAGGAGGCGGTCGGAAGTTAAGTGCCATTCACATCCGACGAATCCAGGGAGCCGCTCGACGAAGCGGCAAGCTCATCCTTGCGCGGGCTACATGGTTATATTCGGCGTTAGAAGACACTATGCGACAAATAAAAAGTCATGAGCTATTCCGGAGTCCGGACACTTACGATCTCGCCAGGGGCTTGGCCCTTGGTGGCCACTCCTCCTAAATGCGTTGTCGGCGTTGGTGGAGAAGTCCGGAGTAAGTGTCCTTCCTTTCTTGGACCCTCCGGCCTCCCCAGTCGGGGCGGCCTTCCTTTTCTTCTCTCCCCCTGCTGGGGGAGAGGCTTCTTTTTCCTCCTCCTCGTCCTCAGGGGAGGATTCCGCCTCAGAGTCGTCGGACGATGAGTCCGACAACACCTGGCACTGGGAGCTCCTTCGAGTTTCCGTGGCCTTCTTATTGGCCTTCTTCTCCGGCACCACGTGAGGTGCCGGAGCCAGCAGCCCCGTCAATCGGGCGTCCACTGGGTTTTCTGGCAAGGGGGCCGAACAGTTAATCTGTCTGGACGTCTTCAGCCAGTCCTGTCAAAGGTTAGGGAGTTTTTGATCCCGCATAGAGTCAAACTATGAAAAAATAGTCCCATAAGGGGTAAAATAACTTACCTCGCTGGCTTGACGCTGTGAGCTGAATCGGCGATCTTGATGGCGGATCACGGGAGCTTCGGCGCCCTTGAACAGCACCTTACAGGCATCTTCGTACGTAGTGTCGAAGAGCCTTTTCAGAGTTTGGTGCTGTGCCGGATCAAACTCCCACAATTTGAAGGCCCGCTGTTGGAATGGGAGAATCCGGCGGATGAGCATCACCTGGATTACATTGACAAGCTTGAGATTCTTGTCCACCAGGTATCGGACGCAGGTTTGGAGTCCGGACAGCTCTTCTGAATCACCCCACGTCAGACCCGTCTCTTTCCATGATGTGAGCCGTGTGGGGAAGCCGGACCGGAATTCGGGGGCCGCCGCCCATTGAGAGTCGCGCGGCTCGGTGATGTAGAACCACCCCAATTGCCACCCCTTTATGGTCTCCACAAAGGAGCCCTCGAGCCATAGGACTTTGGCCATCTTGCCAACCATGGCACCTCCGCACTCCGCTTGGCGCCGGCCCACTACCTTGACTTGACATTGAAGGTCTTCACCATAAGCTGAAGTGGGGCTGAATCTTGAGAGGAAGGCCTCGCCTGCAACGATGAACGCCGAGATGTTGAGGATGAAATTGAGGCCAGATCGTGGAAGTCCAGGCCGTAGTAGAACATGAGCCCCCGGACAAATGGGTGAAGTGGAAAACCTAGTCCACGGAGGAAGTGGGTGAGGAACACCACCCTCTCATGGGGCCTGGGGGTGGGAATGAGCTGCCCCTCGTCGGGGAGCCGGTGCGCGATGTCGCTGGACAAGTATCCGGCCTTCCGTAGCTTTTTGACTTGTCCCTCCGTGACGGAGGAGACCATCCACTTGCCTCCCGCTCCGGACATGGCTGGAGAAGGTTGAGGAGGGATGTGCGGACTTGGGCGCTGGAGCTCGAGTCTTGTGAAATGGATGAGCAAAGGAGGAAGAAGGCGTAGGCGAAAAGGTGGATCCTTATCCCCTTATATGGACGGACGAAGCTATGCGTCCCCCGCCAGCCTGGTAAAACTCGCTTATCTCCCAAGCGCCGTAATCAATGGTGCGGTTGGGTTACCCACGTCCGTATTGATGGGAATCCCAGAATAAGGGGGCACGATCTCCGCTTTGATAAGACGTGCCAAGGAAACCGCCTCGCTAAACGTGTTGAGGTGGTACAGTAAAAACGATTCGTATAAAGGACTGGTCGTGGTGTGATGTCACGCCGCTGAATACGTCAGCAGATCTGTGCAAAGGTTATTCTCTCTACGGTGGTATATGGAACTTGTTTTGCAGAGCCGGACACAATCCTTGTGTTCAAAATCTTCTATGAAGTATTCAGAGGAGGAACCCGCCTTGCAATGCCGAAGACAATATGCGCGCCGGACTCGTCGTCATTGAAGCCTAGTTCAGGGGCTACTGAGGGAGTCCTGGATTAGGGGGTGTCCAGATAGCCTATCACCGTTGGCCGGACTCCTAGACTATGAAGATACAAGATTGAAGACTTCGTCCCGTGTCCGGATGGGACTTTCCTTGGCGTCGAAGGCAAGCCTGGCGATACGGATATGTAGATCCCCTACCGTTGTAACCGACTCTGTGTGACCCTAACCCTATCCGGTGTCTATATAAACCGGAGGGTTTTAGTCCGTAGGACGAACAACAATCATACCATAGGCTAGCTTCTAGGGTTTAGCCTCTCTGATCTCCTGGTAGATCCACTCTTGTACTACCCATATCATCAATATTAATCAAGCAGGAGTAGGGTTTTACCTCCATCGAGAGGGCCCGAACCTGGGTAAAAACATCGTGTCCCTTGTCTCCTGTTACCATCCGCCTAGACGCACATTTCGGGACCCCCTACCCGAGATCCGCCGGTTTTGACACCGACAGTGGGTAAACAAATTACTGTTGAGCAATTGATAGAAAAACGCAAAGTTATGATGCCATCTAAGGCAATGATCATGAATATAGGCATCACGTCCGCGACAAGTAGACCGAAACGATTCTGCATCTACCACTATTACTCCACACATCGACCGACTCCTGTCCACATCTAGTGTATTAAGTTCATAAGAACAAAGCAACACTTTAAGCAAGATGACATGATGTAGAGGGACAAACTCAAGCAATATGACATAAACCCCATCTTGTTATCCTTACTGGCAACAATACAATACGTGCCTCACCACTAGTAGAAAAACGGCCTAATGTGAAGCACATTAGTACCGGTTTGTAACAAAACCGACACTAATGTGTTCACTAGTGCTGGTTCGAACGGCTGGAGCTAATTAGTACCGTTTCATTGCGAACCTTTAATATCGGTTCATGGCACGAACCAGTACTAAAGAGGATGTGGCACGCCATGGTCCGGCTGGGGCCCCACCAGCGCCTTAAGTACCGGTTGTACCACAAAACGGTACTAGAGGTTTGCAGTTGCAGCTGTTTTTTAGTCCCACCTCGCTCGGCTAACAGGGTTTTTACCACCTTAAATATGTTATATCTCAAACTATCACAAGCACTTGGTCTTCATTGAACTCTATGTGTAGAATTTGTGGCTGCAGTATGAGTCTTCACCGGTTTCTAAACCGTTGAGGACTCATATTGACAATTCAGATTGTACACAAAAATATCAATGATGATCAATGTATTTTTGATGTATATTTTTACATGTTTACACCCTCACTCTGTCCTCTCAAACTCCGGACTTATTTTGCGTTCAGCAGGCGCCATTCAAAGCCATGTCATCAACTTTCAACCCTTTCTGACATAATTTGCTATTTTTAATGCATTTACTGATTTGTTTTGAGCTAAATGGCCCTGAAATTGAAAAGCACTACAAATGAACTCTGAAAAGGTTGAATCTTGGCATGGTATCATCATTTCACCCGCATAGCATGTGCAAAAAAGTAGAGAGGGTCACGACAAAACTTGATGCACTTCGTGTACAAACTGGACAATCTCTTTCGAAGTATCAGGGTTTCGGACGAAAACTCATCTGTTACACCGGCAATTCAAAATTTTAATAACTTATTACAACTCCGGACTTATTTTGCGTTCAACAGGCTCCATTCAAAGCCACATCATCAACTTTCAACCCTTTCTGACATAATTTGCTATTTTTAATGCATTTACTGTTTTGTTTTGAGCTAAATGGCCCTGAAATTGAAAAGCAGTACAAATGAACTCTGAAAAGGTTGAATCTTGGCATGGTATCATCATTTCACCCGCATAGCATGTGCAAAAAAGTAGAGAGGGTCACTGTCGGTGTCAAAACGGGCGGATCTCGGGTAGAGGGTCCCGAACTGTGCGTCTAAGGCGGATGGTAACAGGAGGAGGGGGACACAATGTTTACCCAGGTTCGGGTCCTCTCGATGGAGGTAATACCCTACTTCCTGCTTGATTGATCTTGATGATATGAGTATTACAAGAGTTGATCTACCATGAGATCGTAGAGGCTAAACCCTAGAAGCTAGCCTATGGTATGATTGTTGTTCGTCCTACAGACTAAACCCTCCGGTTTATATAGACACCAGAGGGGGCTAGGGTTACACAGAGTCGGTTACAATGAGAGGAGATCTACATATCCGTATCGCCAAGCTTGCCTTCCACGCCAAGTAGAGTTCCATCTGGACATGAGACGAAGTCTTCAATCTTGTATCTTCATAGTCCAACAGTCCGGCCAAAGGATATAGTCCGGCTGTCCGGATACCCCCTAATCCAGGACTCCCTCAGTAGCCGCTGAACCAGGCTTCAATGACAATGAGTCCGGCGCGCAGATTGTATTCGGCATTGCAAGGCGGGTTCCTCCTTTGAATACTCCATAGAAGATTTTGAACATAAGGATAGTGTCCGGCTCTGCAAAATAAATTCCACATACCACCGTAGAGAGAATAATATTTCCACAAATCTAATCTGCTGACGCATCTCGAAGCATGACATCACACCACGGCTCGGTCATTATTCGAACCGTTTTTCTCAACCAGCCTCGACGCATATCGCGAGGCGGTTTCCTTGGCCCGTCTTGTCGAAGCAGAGATCGTGTCCCCTTATCACGAGATTCTCATAAATACGGACGTGGGTAACCCAACCGCGCCATCAATTACGACGCTTGGGGAGCAAGCGAATTTACTAGGCAGGTGGGGGCATACAGCTCCGTCCACCCTTATAAAGGGATAAGGATTCACCTTTTTCACCCATGCCTTCTTCCTCCTCGCATATCCATTCTCGCGCACTCGAGCTCCAACACCCAAGTTCGCGTCTTTCTCCTCAAACCATTCCAATCATGTCCGGAGCGGGAGGCAAGTGGATGAAATCCTTCGTCACGGAGGAGGACATCAAAAAGCTGCGGGGAGCCGGATACTTGGCCGCGGATATCGCGCACCGGCTGCCCGACGCGGGGCAGATCGCCCCTACCCCGGAACCTTATGAGAGGGTAGTCTTCCTCACCCACTTCATTCGCGGACTGGGATATCCTCTCCACCCGTTCGTGCACGGCCTCATGTTCTACTACGGGCTGGACTTCCATGATCTGGCCCCGAACTTCATCCTCAACATTTCAGCGTTTATAAATGGGTATGCGAGGCCTTCCTCCGCGTCGGCCCCACTTCGGCCTGTGGTGAAGACCTTCAATGTCAAACCCGAAGGTGGTTGGCGGCCGACAAAGCGGAATGCGGAGGCGCCATGGTGGACAAAATGCCCAATGTCACATGGCTCGAGGGCTCCTATGTGGAGACCATAAAGGGGTGGCAATCGGGTGGTTCTACATCACCGAGCCGCGACACCAATCAGGTGGCGGCCCCCGAGTTCAGATCCGGAATCCCCACGCGGCTCACTTCCTGGAAGGAGAAGGGCCTGTCCTGGGGTTCATTGGTGGAGCTGACCGGGCTCGAGAAATGTATTCGGAACATGATAAGCAAGAAACTCAAGCTTGTCAACGTGGTCCAGGTCATGCTCTTCCGCCGGATCCTCCCGTGTCAACGACGGGCATTCAATTTGTGGGAGTTCGACCCGGCCCAGCACCAGACACTGTGCGAGCTCTTCGACCACGCACTTTAAAGATGTCTGGAGGGTTCTATTCAAGGGCGCCGAGGTACCTCCTTCCCTTACCGAGGACCGCGGACTTAGCGCGAAGCGTCCTGCGAATCCGGTAAGTTCTCTACACCTTATAGGGTATTTTATTTTCCCTAGTTTAATCATATGCAGGATCTAAGCTCCCATGCCTTTGACAGGACTGGGTGGAGACAGCCGAGCAGATCGACTGCCCAGCCCCCCTGCCCAAAGATCCAGCAAATGCTCTCCTGAGGGATATGCTGACCCCGGCACCTTATGAGGTGCCAGAGAAGAAGACCAAGAAGAAGGCCATGGGGACCCGAAAGGGTCTCCGGCACCAGGTGATATCGGACTCAACGTCCGATAACTCCGAGACGCACTCCTCCCATGAAGACGACGAGGAGGAGGAAAGTTCTCCCCCCAACCAGGGGAGATAAGAAAAGGAAGGCCGTCCCAACTGGGAGGCCAAGGGTCCAAGAAGAAGAGGACCCTCCTTCCGGATCATTCCCACGCCGCCTACAGCGACAACGAGTGGTTGCCCAGGGATAAGCCCCTGGCGAAGTCGTAAGTATCCGGATACCATGGTAATTCAAGATATGTTTCTATTGCACTGCTTCACCTTACACCGAACATGATTATGCAGTCCATCCCGAGCCCGTATCGACGTATCCTCGTCGGACGGTTCTTTGGACCCGCCGGATATGAGTAGCGGCTCTCTTCCGACGGCCTCCACCCCTCGCCCTACGGACAACACTGAGGTGTTGTCTTAGAAGGCACCAGGCCGAGGGGAGGTAGTCCAGGAGACGCCTCAGGGCGACGTTCCGGACCCTGGGCGCAAAGGGAGCAAGACTCCTACGGGCTCTAGGTTCAGACCCCAGCCGAACACCGTGCTAGAACCTCCGATGGTTCCGGACTCCGGCAGGCGACCCCCTATTAAGAGGGGCAAGCCGTCCGTGCCGGTGACCTCTGTCCATCCAGAGGCACCGGACAACTTGTTGGAAGCGCTCCAGGGTGCTTCCATCGACGAAGAGCACCGCACTATCATGAGTGCGGTGATCGAGAAGGTTCAGTCCGCCAAAAAGTGGGTGGTAAGCGATGCACAAGCCTCCTAACAGGCTTTCAGGTAAGTAATTATAGGAAAATGTTGCCGTATAGACAGTAGCCCCTGATGCTTTGTTTGGCGTTCACGAAGAAAGGCCGAACATAGGATCAAATCATGACTGAGGAGTCTAATTAGAATATGTCTATTTGTATATGTAGGCTTCACTGTTGGCCGCTGCCGCACGTACTGCGGAGGTCGCTGCGCTGGAGTAGGACCTTGAGCGGTCCAAGGAGGAGCTCGGCCTTATCAAGAGGCAGTTTGAAGAGAACAAAGGTAAGCAAGACCTTGTCTAAAAAAAGGAATTGGTTGCAGAATAATTGGATCATCATGAATGTACCAGGGGCCACGACCGAAGTGGCGACCCTGAAGAAGGCGCTGTCCGAGGCTGAAGGCAAAGCGGCCCAGGAGCGCACCGAGCGAGAGAAACAAGAGGCCCGAGTGAGCGAGGTGCAGCAAGAGCTCCAGGCTCTCGTCAAGAAGCACGAGGCCTTGGAGCTTGACTCTAAGACGCGAGAGTCCGAGCTTGCAAAGGCGCTCGATGGCACGAAACATGCCAAGGCCGAAGCCCAAAAGGCCCTCCAGGAAGTTGAGGTGGTTAAGAAGATAGCGGCGGGTAAGGCATTCATTATGCAAAGCAAGCACGTGAAAGAAAATTTCTTTTTACTTACCCGAGTTCGGAGCTCTCCAGGAGCGTTCGCAGTTCTGCCCCGTAGTGTGTCTGACACCGCGGAGTTCTACCGGGCCGAGGAGGGGAGCTCAACGGAGAAGTTGATCTGGTCTCAGTATATTGGGACCGAACACCCGATGCCCTTGAGCGACCAGCTGAAGCAGCCGGTCGAGCTCCACAAGGCGGCCGAACAGGCCATGAAGGGCCTTATAGTCCGGATGTGGCCTGGCGATCCCCCTTAATAACTACTTGATGCAGTGGTGTGGCTTGTGAATGCCTGCCCTCGGTTGGACGTCATCAAGCGGTCCATCTGTATCGAAGGTGCACGCAGGGCACTTGCCCGTGCGAAGGTGCACTGGGCGAAGATGGACGCCGAGAAGCTGGTGAAGGAGGGGCCGCCGCAGGGCAAGGAGCATCGCCACCCCGAGATGTATTATGAGGGTGTCCTGAAGGGTGCCCGTCTTGTGGCAGAGGAGTGTACCAAGGATGTAATTTTTGAATGAACGTACTCATGTGATCCTGTAATGTGAAAACTAGTTCATTTGCGTTATGAAACGATTGTTGAATTTAAAATATTACCTTCTGTGCGGCCGTTTATAAAATCTGGGAGTTGGCCAGTCGTCGGCTTCTGCCCCCATGCAGCTAGTTTTGGGGTGTTTCGGGATAAATCTGAGTACTCTTTTTCCCATTTTTTGGGTCCTTCGAGGGAGGTGCTCAGCGCGACGAACCAGGCAATCGGACTATAATGCTTTATCACTGTCACTTAGCCATAGAAGTCTACAATTTTAAATTTTGGCGAAGCCCCTAGTATTCGGAAGGCCGAATTTGGGGCACTATATACGCCTAAGCCGGACAAGGCCGACTCCTTGCCCGAAGCGGAAAAAGTCTTTAGGGACTTGAAACCTCTCGAACAGCGACCAGCTCTTGCCTCACCATGACAATCAGTTTTGGCTTTCTCTACTGAGGTGCTCGTCCGGAAGAACCGGGACACAATCACAGTAGTTCTCCCAGTGCTACCTTAGCCGATATAGCGGAACGTAAGGTACCAAAACATGGGAGCCGGGCAAACCCAACTATTGACCCAAGACATGATTCGGAGTTGATGCATATAGTGCTATAAGTTCGAGGTGCCGCACTGTCAAAAGTGTTCGGACTTCTCACGCCGTCTTATGGGGTATACGAAAGCCCCTGGCGTACTGGCCGTACCAGAATGTACGGGTGCTGATTGTCGTAAATAAACATATATAAGAAAGAATAGATACTGCAATAATAGACTTAGTGCTACGCATTGTTATTCAAGGAATACGTTGAGACGTACTAAGACAAGTAGTGCAATAAGCAATAGGATTATTTAATATGTCCTATCCAAGGGCAAGCTGCGGACCGGTATTTAAAGCAGGTATTCCGCTTGTTATCAGAGACCACCTGGGGATTCCATTGTACGACGTAGCTTCCTGCCTCCTTGGTTGTTGTATTGTGTGTCCGGCAATCGCATTGCCGGATAAAGCTTCCAGAGAGTAAGGTCCTGAAAGAGAGAGAATGATGAAAATATTCATCCCCTAGGGTGGTTGAGCCGCACTGTGGGGCGTGCCATGGTCGTGCCCCCGCCTATGCCCATGGTATTTTCAATGCGTAATTATGTACGTGCGGCACGGATTGTGCCGTTTTTCTGGGACGAGGGAGGGGGCCGACTTGCTAGGCGAGCTCTGAACGTGCCAGGCAAACCTGTTGCAGGTTGCTCCGGACTCGCTTGACGGTGTCCGGGGGCTTTATCGCCGAATTGTTGGATTGCCTTAAGAGGCTGCTTTGTGCTTCTGCTGCGAGGGCCGCCGTGTGCTCCTCCGTGCGAAGCGAGCGTTCTGCGTTTCCATTGACTGTTATGACCCCCTTAGGTCCTGGCATCTTGAGCTTGAGGTATGCATAGTGCGGTACCGCATTGAATCTTGCAAATGCGGTTCGCCTAAGCAGTGCGTGGTAGCCGCTGCGGAACGGGACTATATCAAAGATCAACTCCTCGCTTCAGAAGTTGTCCGGAGATCCGAAGACCACTTCCAGTGTGATTGAGCCCGTGCAATGGGCCTCTACACCTGGGATGACACCTTTAAAGGTTATTTTTGTGGGTTTGATTCTCGAGGGGTCTATTCCCATTTTGCGCACTGTATCCTGATAAAGCAGGTTCAGGCTGCTGCCGCCGTCCATAAGGACTCGAGTGAGGTGAAACCCGTCGATGATGGGGTCTAAGACCAGTGCGGCAGATCCGCCATGACGGATGCTAGTGGGGTGGTCCCTATGATCGAAGGTGATCGGACAACAGGACCATGTGTTGAACTTTGGGGTGACAGGCTCCATCGCATAGACGTCCCTTATTGTGCGCTTCCGTTCCCTCTTGGGAATGTGGGTTGCGTATATCATGTTCACCGTCCTCACTTGTGGGGGGGAACCTTTTTTGTCCTCCCGTGTTCGACGGCCGGGGCTCTTTCTCGTCGTCACTATGCAGCCCCTTGTCCTTGTTTTCGGCATTTAACTTGCCGGCCTGCTTGAACACCCAGCATTCTCTATTGGTGTGATTGGCTGGCTTATCAGGGGTCCCGTGTATCTGACACGAGCGATCGAGTATACGGTCCAAACTGGATGGGCCCGGAGTACTTCTTTTGAATGGCTTTTTCCGCTGACCAGATTTAGAGCCACTGAATCCGGCATTGACTGCCGTATCCTCGGCGTTATTGCCATTGTTACGGCGCTTGTGTTTGCTACGACGTGGTCTGCCGTTACTGTCCTTGGTATCCGAAGTACGAAGGTTCCTTGATATGTTGTTGCTGCGAGCCAGCCAGCTATCCTATCCTACGCAAAAGCGGGTCATGAGTGTCGTGAGGGCTGCCATAGGCTTCGGCTTTTCCTGGCCGAGGTGCCGGGCGAGCCACTCGTCATGGATGTTGTGCTTAAATGTCGCTAAGGCCTCTGCATCCGGACAGTCGACGATTTGATTTTTCTTGGTTAGGAACCGTGTCCAGAATTGCCTGGCCGATTCCCCCGGTTGCTGAGTTATATGGCTCAAGTCATCGGCATCCGACGGTCGCACATAAGTGCCCTGGAAATTTTCAAGGAATGCATCTTCCAGATCCTCCCAACAGCGAACGGAGTCTGCTGGCAAGCTGTTCAGCCAATGCCGAGCTGGTCCTTTGAGTTTTAGTGGGAGGTACTTGATGGCATGTAGATCATCACCGCGCGCCATGTGGATGTGGAGGAGGAAATCCTCGATCCATACTGCGGGATCTGTTGTACCATCATATTCGATATTTACGGGCTTAAAACCCTCTGGGAATTCATGATCCATTACTTCGTCAGTGAAGCATAGGGGGTGTGCGGCGCCTCTGTGCTGGGCTATATCATGACGCAGCTCATATGAGTCTTGCTCATTGTTCGCCCGGCCGGATTTACTTTTTATCAGTATCCGCGTGATTTGTCATCGTCATGTGAGGCGCACCCTCGTGGTTTATAGACCGATCTTGCGTGTTTTGCCCTGTCTTCCAATACATCTTGCAGGTCTCGTGTGTTGCCCTGTGCCTTGGTATTTTTGTTTGAGTGGCGGCGGGGTGCGGGCTGAGCTTCAGGCTGGAATGCCTCTCTGTCTCGGTCGCGAGGTGGCCGATCAGCTGCATCATACGCTGGTGATGTAGGTTTCAATGCTTCCTCTTCAAGTCGGGGTAGCAACCTGCGCTTTGGGTAACCCTTGGAGGGGCGTTCGAATTCATATTCCTCATCCGCAAGGACTTCAGTCCATCTGTCTGCTAGCAAATCCTGACCAGCTCGAAGCTATTGTTGCTTTTTCTTCAGGCTATTTGCTGTGGCAATAAGCCGGCGCTTAAAGCGCTCTTGCTCGATGGGATCCTCCGGCATGACAAATTCTTCGTCGCCGAGGCTCACCTCGTCTTCGGAGAGAGGCATGTAATTGTCATCCTCCGCTTCTCCCTCTGTCGCTCGCTCGGGAGGGTTGGCTTGTTCATCCTCCGGCCCTAAATCTTGCTGGAGGGGATTGTCGTCATCTTCGGCACTGCCCGGAGTGCTATTGTCTCCTGTGCCAGTATCAACGCTTTTGTTGTGGCGAGACTTAGAGCGGCACCGCTGACGTTGGCGCTTGGGTTGCTTCTTGGAGGGGTCATCCTCCGCTGCCTTGTCGCCATTGCCTTCTTTGGGTGTATCCACCATGTATATATCATATGATGAGGTGGCGGTCTAGTGCCCTGTGGGCAGTGGCTCCCGTTCGTCTCCCGCATCGTTGTCCATACCATCGATGTCTTCGGAGTCGAAGTCGAGCATGTCGGTTAAATCATCGACAGTGGCTACTAAGTGGGTGGTGGGTGGGGAGTGAATTTTCCTCGTCATCCGCGTCCCATTCTAGCCGGATATAGTTCGGCCAAGGTTCTCCTGACAAGGAGAGAGACCTTAACGAGTTTAGCACATTGCCGAAAGGCGAGTGCTGAAAGATATCCGCGAAGGTGAACTCCATGATCGGCGCCCAATCGGATTTGACAGGCATGGGCGCGGGCGGCTCGGAGTCCGTGGCCGGAGATGAATCCAGTGGTTCGGCATCACGGCTCCCGTGAGGGTAAGTTCAGTATTCGGCTCTATCGCCGCTGAGAGTACGGCCTCCATGGCGGGGGTCTATCCACCCGTCCTCGGATGGCGTAATTTGCTCTGGATTAAAAGCCGGAGTAGTCGCAGGTGCGATCTCCCGAACACTGTCCGACGGCAGAGCTAAATCATGCTCGTCGTGATCGTGCGGCGCACCAGACATGGGCTTGAATCTGTCAAAGATCAAGTCTCCATGGATGTCGGCAGTGTAATTCAAGTTTCCGAACCTGACCTAGTGGCCAGGGGCGTAGCTCTCGATCTGCTCCAGATGGCCAAGTGAGTTGGCCCGCAGTGCGAAGCCGCCGGATATAAAGATCTGTCGGGGGAGGAAGACCTCACCCTGGACCGCATCGTTACCGATGATCGAAGGAGCCATCAAGCCTTACGGTGACGACACAGTGGAACTCTCAATGAAAGCACCATTGTCGGTGTCAAAATCGGCGGATCTCGGGTAGGGGGTCCCGAACTGTGCGTCTAAGGCGGATGGTAACAGGAGGCAGGGGACACGATGTTTACCTGTGTTCAGGCCCTCTCGATGGAGGTAATACCCTATTTCCTACTTGATTGATCTTGATGATATGAGTATTACAAGAGTTTATCTACCACGAGATCGTAGAGGCTAAACCCTAGAAGCTAGCCTATGGTATGATTGTTGTTGTCCTACGGACTAAACCATCCGGTTTATATAGACATCAGAGGGGGCTAGGGTTACACTGAGTCAGTTACAATGGGAGGAGATCTACATATCCGTATCGCCAAGCTTGCCTTCCACGCCAAGGAGAGTTCCATCCGGACACGAGACGAAGTCTTCAATCTTGTATCTTCATAGTCCAACAGTCCGGCCAAAGGATATAGTCCGGCTGTCCGGATACCCCCTAATCCTGGACTCCCCCAGTCACCGAAAAAACTTGATGCACTTCGTGTACAAACTGGACAATCTCTTTCGAAGTATCAGGGTTCCGGACAAAAACTCATCTGTTACACCGGCAATTCAAAATTTTAGTAACTTATTACAACTCCGGACTTATTTTGCATTCCGCAGGCGCCATTCAAAGCCACGTCATCAACTTTCAACCCTTTCTGACATAATTTGCTATTTTTAATGCATTTACTGATTTGTTTTGAGCTAAATGGCCCTGAAATTGAAAAGCACTACAAATGAACTCTGAAAAGGTTGAATCTTGGCATGGTATCATCATTTCACCCGCATATCATGTGCAAAAAAGTAGAGAGGGTCACGGCAAAAACTTGATGCACTTCGTGTACAAACTGGACAATCTCTTTCAAAGTATCAGGGTTTCGGACAAAAAGTCATCTGTTACACCGTTAATTCAAAAATTTAATAACTTATTGCAACTCCAGACTTACTTTGCGTTCAGAAGGCGCCATTCAAAGCCACGTAATCAACTTTCAACCCTTTCTGACATAATTTGCTATTTTTAATGCATTTACTAATTTGTTTTGAGCTAAATGGCCCTGAAATTGAAAAGCAGTACAAATGAACTCTTAAAAGGTTGAATCTTGGCATGGTATCATCATTTCACCCGCATAGCATGTGCAAAAAAGTAGAGAGGGTCACGGCAAAAACTTGATGCACTTCGTGTACAAACTGGACAATCTCTTTCGAAGTATAAGGGTTTCGGACGAAAACTCATCTGGTACACTGACAATTAAAATTTTAATAACTTATTACAACTCCGGACTTATTTTGCGTTCAGCAGGCGCCATTCAAAGCCACGTCATCAACTTTCAACCCTTTCTAACATAATTTGCTATTTTTAATGCATTTACTGATTTGTTTTGAGCTAAATGACCCTGAAATTGAAAAGCACTACAAATGAACTCTGAAAAGGTTGAATCTTGGCATGGTATCACCATTTCACCCGCATAGCATGTGCAAAAAAGTAGAGAGGGTCACGACAAAAACTTGATGCACTTCGTGTACAAACTGGACAATCTCTTTCAAGTATCGTGGTTTGGACGAAAACTCATCTGTTACACCGGCAATTAAATTTTTTAATAACTTATTACAAAAGAAACTATATAAAAAAACTACTAACAAATAAATAAAGTAGAAAAGAACAAAACTATATAAAAACCTACTCAGAAATAAATAGAAGAAAATAAATAAAGTAGAAAAGAAAAAAACTATATAAAAAATTACTCAGAAATAAATAGAAGAAAATAAATAAAGCAGAAAATAAAAAAACTATATAAAAAACTACTCAGAAATAAATAGAAGAAAATAAATAAAGAAGAATAGAAAAAACTATATAAGAAAACTACTCAGAAATAAATAGAAGAAAATAAATAAAGCAGAAAAGAAAAAAATATAAAAAAATTACTCAAAAATAAATAGAAGAAAATAAATAATGCAGAAAAGAAAAAAACTATATAAAATTGGTGGGTCGCCGCCCAGTGGGCCTGCCAGACCTCGGGTGTGCAAATTCAGGCCCAGAAGGGCGAGCAGGCTCACAGGGCAGCGCGCCGTAGTTAGGCCCAGAAGCCTGCTATATAGAGGAGTTCGAAGGAGCAGCCGCGGCTAGGTTTATAAACCAGTGCGGCTGACCTTCGCCCGACGAGGTGGGACTAAACTTTGCGCCCCTCGCCTGGCAGCGCACACCCTTTAGTACCGGGTCGTGGCACCAACCTGTACTAAAGGTGGGGCCTTTAGTACCGGTTGGAGCCACCACGGGGTACTAAAGGGTGGCGCTTCCCGCTGCTTGGCCTGGCCAAAATTGACCTTTAGTACCTGGTCGTGGCTTCAACCGGTACTAAAGGCCCATCCTATATAAGAAAACACTTCAAAACATTCAGTTTCTCTTCTTCCACTTCTCTCTGCCGCTGCCCCGCCGTCCCGCACCGTCGCCGCCCCCGTTTATTAGCTAGCTAGCTAGTGATGTATTCGATATATAAGATTCGAGATGATGTATTCGAGATTATATATATTATTAGAGACGATGTATTCGAGATTATATATTATTCGAGACGATGTATTCGAGATTATATATTATGTACTATAATTCAGTTTTTCCTTATTGATTGCATCCATGAATTGTAATTTGAATACTAAATTGTTTTATATTTCTTCTGGATTAGTTAAATAAAAGCTATGGCGGACAATACCGGCAGAGAGGGAGAAGAGACCCTGTTCGAGATCATACGCAGCCCTCGCGGGCCAGATGATCAGAATGAAGACTATGACGGCTCCGAATATCTGAACAATACCGGGGAGGGTGATGATATGATATTCGATCGCGACGACCGAATTGATGAAGTCCATGAACTGTTAAGAAGGAGATCAATATTCGTACAGGCCATGAAGCAGGAGCCGGGGAAGGATTTATGTGTGAAAGGATCGATATGGTTGACTAGAGGGGGGGGGGGTGAATAGGCAACTAACAATTTTTAAGCTTTTCTTTACCAATTTAAACTTTGCAATAATAAAGGTTGTCTAGAGTGCAACTAGGTGAGCAACCTATATGATGCAACAACAATAAGCATACAAGCAAGCAAAGGATATAACACAAATAAGATTGCACAAGTAAATGCACGAGATGACCAAGAGTGGAGCCGGTGGAGACGAGGATGTGTTACCGAAGTTCCTTCCTTTTAAGGGGAAGTACGTCTCCGTTAGAGCGGTGTGGAGGCACAATGCTCCCCAAGAAGCCACTAGGGCCATCAGATTCTCCTCACGCCTCACACAATGCGAGATGCCGTGATTCCACTATTGGTACCCTTGAAGGCGGCGACCGAACCTTTACAAACAAGGTTGGGGCAATCTCCACAACAATTGGAGGCTCCCAACAACACCACGAAGCTTCACCACAATGGAATATGGCTTTGAGGTGACCTCAACCGTCTAGGGTGCTCAACACCCAAGAGTAACAAGATCCGCTAGGGATAAGTGGGGGGAATCAAATTTCTCTTGGTGGAAGTGTAGATCGGGGCCTTCTCAACCAATCCCGAGCAAATCAACAAGTTTGATTGGCTAGGGAGAGAGATCGGGCGAAAATGGAGCTTGGAGCAACAATGGAGCTTTGGGGAAAGAGGTAGGTCAACTTTGGGGAAGAAGACACCTATTTATAGTGGGGGAACCAATCCAACTGTTACCCACCAACCAGCCTCAAGACAGAAGCGGTACTATCATTAGGTGGCGGCATTACCGCTTATAAGCGGTACTACTGCCTCCCAGTGGTATCGCCAGCTGAAAAGGGAAACAGGGCCCTGTCCCCCGAGCGGTACTACCACGGAAGTACAGGCGGTACTACCGCTTGGAGCGGTACTACCGCCCCTACTGCCGCAGCTAGTACCGTAAAACCTGACACGAGAAAAAGCAGTCAAGAATCGAGGCGGTAGTAGCCCGGAACCACTGCGGTACTACTACGAAGCTTACAAGCGGTACTACCAGAAGCGGTACTACCGCTCGGGGAGCGGTACTATCATTGGGAGCGGTACTACCGCTCGAGCGGCAGATTATCATTGGGAGCGGTACTACCGCTGATTTAGCTTCAAGTACTATCACTGAGGACCGCGGTACTACCGCTGGGACAGGACAGGTGGGCAAAGATAAAGGAAAGATAGCTCCAAAGAAGCGGAAAAAGGCAACAGGTGTGATAGGGATGTGTACGTGTTGATTCCACCCTAGCCTAACCAAAGCGGATCCCCTCTTGATAGTACGGTGACTCCTATGAAACTAGACCACCAGCATAGAAACGAAGGAGCTCCACCGTCTTGAATAAAACACCGAGGGGAAGTAATCGTCTCGTGCCAAAGGATGAATCTCTGAAAAACTCAACGCACACGATTAGTCCGCAAAAGCATTGTCATCAATCACCAAAACACCTTGGGGATAAAAATGCCCTTACAATCTCCCCCTTTTGGTGGATTGATGACAATACGGGATTTGCACAAACATGAAAGATATAGGATCGGCGCAAAGCCCCACCGTCCTAAAATGTAGAAGGGCTCCCCCTGGATGTGTGCTGTCTAGATAAGTGCTTTGGACTGCACGGCACAGATACCAGGATCAACGCTCCCCCTACATTTTAGAGACCAACTACCTAAGCATGATATATGAGAGCAATACAGATAATGTGATAAGCATGCAACTCATAAGCTAGATAGACATAGATAAAGATATTCGAAGATAAGGTAGCATATGTCTCACACCATATGACTAGAACTTAGGTCTCACTGACACAAACCAGGCACAAACCAAACCAGGCAAATGCGAGAAAACACAAACGACGCGAGGAAACACAAACGACGCGAGGAAACACACAAATCCCTAAACTCTCTCCCCCTTTGGCATCTAGACACCAAAAAGGAGAGGGAGTGAGGCTACAGCTCCAGGTGAGAGCAAGAGAATCAGATCTCAGCGGGAACGTCTGCGCCACCATCGTCGGTCGGGAAGTGCTCGGCATCAGAATCGGTCCATGGGCAGTGCTGCTGAATCCACTCCTCCTCCTCGATGGCTGGTCCTCAGATCCACTGTTAACTGTGGCACCCAACTGGCGCATGAGCTCCTTGTGACGACGACGGGCCTTCTTCTCACCCACATGAGTCATGTACTTACCGTGAGCCTCCATGCAGAACAACTTCTTCATCTTCAGCTTGAGCCTCTTTGCCCAAGAGGGCTCTGCATGAAGGCACATAGTCATCATCATCCTCGGCCTCGGTCTCGGCCTCCTCCTCGGTCTCCATGGCAGTGGCGCATTTAAGGAACTCCAGATTTAGGGACACAAGCCCCAGTTGTCCTTCTTCCTCAGACGCTTGATGTCGTGAGAAACCAACTCCCCGGTCTCTAGCATCACCTTGGGATAGACACGACCCCAGGCCTGCTCAATAAGCAGCATGATGAACGGGCCATAAATCGGGCACTTGCGCTCGGAGATAGCGAGATAACAGCTCGAGACCACATAACATGAGAAATATCCGGTGACTCTCCGGTGTTTTGCTCCTTCTCACGCCTGGCGGTAAGAGAAGCATGTCCACGAGATAAGAGTGAACCATATCCAGATTCCTGATGCGAGGGAAAAGAGTCTCACGGAAGACACGGTGAAGAATGTCCAGAAAGGCAGGAAGCTCATATGTTTCCTTCTTCGTCTCAGGGTTGACCTTCAAAGTGCAGTAGGGCCATAGAGCTTGCTTGTGAGTGGCGGAGTTGTTGCGGTGAGGACGAAAGCCGACAGGGGACTCAAGCCCTCGATCTTCCACCCCAATCAGATTCATGAACGCCTTCCATTTGACCGAAAGCAACTGGCCATTGGTCATCCAAGTCAGTGTCCTGTCCTCATCAGTCCCGAGATGAACCGTGGCATAGAATTGGGCCACCATATCAGCATCATAATCTTTGTTGAATTGCATGACACCAAGAATGTTCAGCTGAGTGCACATCTGAAGAGCTTCACCAAAATAATCAGGATCCTTCTCCATATGGTCGGTGTCGATGGAGTGCACGTTAACATAGAGGTTCTTCTTGGCCTTGAGAACATCAAAGAAGATGGCAAACTGAAACCTGTTCCAGAACGGACGGTTGACCATAGTGGGATCTTGGTCTGCCTCATAGGGGTTGCGGCGACATCATGCCCAGAACTCCTTGGATAGCATTTCTGGCACAGTTTTGCCTGGCTTCGGCTTGACACCAGGCATCTTTTGGAGTTGGGGTGGAGGAGCGGCACTTGAGGAACCTCCTGCAGATTGGGGTGGAGGAGCAGCACTTGAGGAACCTCCTGCAGACTCAGTTGTACGGTACCGCTTGGACATGGCACGACCGGGGTTGACACGCCGAGCCTGATGCTCAGGGAGCTCATCACCTGGAACCACACACACGAACACGCAAACAACCAGAAAGAACAAGCATAAGCCACCAAACAAAAACAAAACGGATCACTGAATAGTAGAAGTATGGTGGAAATCGTAGAGGCGGTAGTAAGTGACTGAGAGCGGTAG
The DNA here is from genome assembly GCA_021605145.1 of Aegilops bicornis. NCBI lineage: Eukaryota > Viridiplantae > Streptophyta > Magnoliopsida > Poales > Poaceae > Aegilops > Aegilops bicornis. The sequence goes on from CM038671.1 coordinate 673,782,118, forward strand.
TACCGCTCAAGGGGAGCGGTAGTACCGCTTGAGACCTGAAACAGCAGTTTTCTCTGCCGTGGTCGATCCGCACTACCGTCCTACCAAATTCAAAAATACTCCTACCAAACACTAATCCAAACTGCCTAGAGGCCTTCTCCATCCTACTCAAGCCTAGATTTGGCCAAAAATCTAGAGATGCAACTACTATTGCCCCTAGGATGCTAGATTGGAAATCTAGGCAAGAAGAAAGAGGGAACGGAGGCAATACCGGCATCCATGGCAAGAGGAAAAGGTGGGGATTGACTCCACCGAAGGGAATGGAGAGGAACGCCCCGGAGAGGGAGATCCGCCGGAGCCCTCCCACGGTGCCGGTTGCTGGAGAGACGAACAGGGACGTGGGGGCGAGCGAATGGGTGTGGGGGAGAAGAAAACTCCCCCTGCCCCCGAGATAACCCCCTTGCCCCCCGCCTCGCATCGGTAGTACCACGCTTGTGCGCGGTAGTACCGCGCACCACCAGCGGTAGTACCGCTCAGCAACCACAGGCCTCTAAACACACGGCTTAAGCTCAACGAAAAACGGGAAAAACTCAGCCAAGAGAAAGGAAAAACCAACAAGGCTACAAACACACAAACAACGGACCAGAACACACCTCTTTTAAAAGAGGGCGGTGGCCGAGGCCACCTATGTTTGAGTCAAGAGGTATGGCGTCGCGAAGATTTTAACCTTGGACCCATGACCAAAACTCGTCCTTGAAGCACTAGTACCATACAAATATGGTTAAAGTGAAAGACTAGATCAATTTATGCATAATGGGGGGAGGGAGAGTTCATTGAGAGAACAACACTCCCCCTATGTCCATGCCTACATCTAAACTAGACAACAAGTTGAGTGTGTGGGGGGGGGGTGCACGGGTTCAAGTCACATTGCTCAAATCAATGATATTTAACTCATGCCTTAACTCGCGAATTCTTGCTTCATCCAAGGGCTTCGTGAAAATATCTGCAAGATTATCATGAGTGTTGACATACTTGAGCTCGATCTCCCCTCGCCTAATGTGATCCCGGATGAAGTGATACCGAATCTCAATGTGCTTTGTCTTGAAGTGTTGCACCGGGTTGAGAGAAATCTTGATGGCACTTTCATTATCACACCAAAGAGGCACTTTATGCATAAATGACACCGTACTCCTTTAAAGTTTGCCTCATCCATAGGAGTTGAGCACAACAACTACCGGCCGCCACATATTCCGCTTGATGGACGAGAGAGACACTCAACTTTGCTTCTTGGAAGACCAACTTACCAAAGAGCAACCAAGAAATTGGCACCCTCCAGAGGTGGACTTCCTATCCACTTTGTCTCCCGCCCAATCGGAATCCGTAAATCCTTCAATCTTGACGTTTACCCCTCTTGGGTACCATAAGCCAAAGTTTGGGGTATGAGCCAAATATCGAAAGATCCGCTTGACCGCCACATAGTGACTTTCCTTCGGTGCAGCTTGAAACCGTGCACACATTCCCACACTTAACATGATGTCCGGTCTAGATGCACAAAGGTAAAGCAAGGAGCCAATCATGGAGCGATATACCTTTTGATCCACCGCTTTACCACTGGGATCAATGTCAAGTTGGCACTTGGTAGGCATTGGTGTAGTAGCCGGCTTGACATCACTTAGCTTGAATCTTTTGAGCATGTCTTGAGTGTATTTGGCTTGGTTGATGAAGGTTCCTTCTCTTCTTTGTTTAATATCAAAACCAAGGAAGAACTTCAACTCTCCCATAGAAGACATCTTGAACTTGGAGGTCATGAGAGCGGCAAATTCCTCATTGAAAGCTTTGTTAGGGGAACCAAAGATAATATCATCAACATATAGTTGGCATACAAACAACTCCCATTGACCTTCTTAGTAAAAAGAGTGGGATTGATTTGCCCCACCTCAAATCCACGATCTTGTAGCAAGTCGGTAAGGTGGTCATACCACGCACGTGGGGCTTGTTTAAGACCATAGAGTGCCTTATCGAGTTGAAACACATGATCCGGGAAGTAGGGGTCCTCGAACCCGGGGGGTTGCTTGACATAGACCAACTCATTAATAGGACCATTAAGAAAATCACTTTTTACATCCATTTGTTGCAACTTAAAGTTGTGATGGGAAGCATAAGCAATCAAAAAACGAATGGATTCAAGGCGAGCAACGGGAGCAAAGGTTTCACCGTAGTCGATACCCTCGACTTGGGAGTAGCCTTGTGCTACCAATCTTGCCTTGTTGCGAATGATGTTCCCATGAGCATCTTGCTTGTTCTTGAAGATCCACTTGGTTCCAATGACGTTGTGGTTCCTCGATGGCCTTGGCACCAATCTCCACACCTTGTTGTACTCGAAGTTGTTGAGCTCTTCACGCATGGCATTGAGCCAATCCGAGTCTTCGAGCGCCTCATAGACCTTTTGGGGTTCAACACAAGAGACAAATGCGTGATGTTCACAATAGTTTGCCAATTGTCTACGAGTGCTTACCCATTTTCTTAGGCTTCCAACCACATTCTCCATGAGATGGCCTTTGGTGGTGAGTTTGGACGCAATCTTGGCGGCACGACGCTCTAATTCCTCCTCGGAGGTGAGGTGAGGAGGGGTCACTCGATCATCTTGAGCGCCGTCTTGAGCATGTTCTTGATCTTGATCATGCTCGGGGGAGAGAGCTTGACCTTGGGCATCATTTGGTGTGTCACCATCGTCTTGAGCATGATCTTGCCCTTGGTCTTGTTCAAGAAGTTGAGGGCCTTCACTTTGTTCTTCGGAAGCGTGTGGGTCTTGAGTAGGTGATGGCTCCACTTGAGTGGAGCATTGTCCTTCTCCTTCGGCCACAAGGGGTTCCTCAATGGGTAGAATATGACCAATACCCATTCTTCTTATGGCTTGGGGAGGAATTTCATCACCTACATCACAAGTACCACTTTGCTCCACTTGGGAGCCGTTATTCTCATCAAACTCCACGTTACACGTCTCCTCAATAAGTCATGTGGATTTATTGAGGACACGGTAAGCATGAGAGTTTGTAGCATAACCAACAAATATGCCCTCATGAGCTCTAGCTTCAAATTTAGACAAACGAACACCTTTCTTGAGAATGAAACACTTACACCCGAACACCGGAAGTACTTGAGATTGGGCTTGTTTCCGGTGAGTATCTCATAAGGAGTCTTGTTCAAGCCTTTGCGGAGATAGAGCCGATTGGATGCATGACATGCGGTGTTGATGGCTTCGGCCCAAAAGTTGTATGGAGACTTGAACTCCGCCATCATGGTCCTTGCTGCATCCATCAACGTACGGTTCTTCCTCTCCGCAACACCATTTTGTTGAGGGGTATATGGTGCTGAATATTGATGCTTGATCCCCTCATCACTAAGAAACTCATCCAAGGTGTAGTTCTTGAACTCGGTGCCGTTGTCACTTCTTATTGTCAAGATCTTTGCATTATGTTGACGTTGAGCTTCATTTGCAAAGTCGATGATAGTTTGTTGAGTCTCACTCTTCCTCTTGAAGAAGTATACCCAAGTGTATCTTGAATAATCATCCACAATCACCAAGCAATACTTTCTACCCCCAAGACTATCAAAGGATGGAGGTCCAAAGAGGTCCATGTGCAGGAGCTCCAAGGGTCTCTTCGAGTAGATGATAGTCGTGGGAGGGTGAGACGTTTCATGAAGCTTTCCTTCGATACAAGCACTGCAAGCACGATGTTTGGCAAAACTAACATTTTTTAGTCCACGGACATGGTCCCCCTTGAGAAGACTTTGCAAAGATCTCATATTGACGTGGGCTAAACGGCGATGCCAAAGCCATCCCACGTCAACTTTAGCCATTAGGCATGTCGCGGTCTTAGTGGGTCGCTCCGAAAATTTTATCACATAGAGACCGTTCTCGACATGCCCAACAAAAGCTACTTTAAGAGTCTTGCTCCACAAGAGGTCCACGGTATCAATGTCAAAGAAGGTGGCAAAACCCATGAGTGCAAGTTGACGAACGGAAAGCAAATTGTATGCAAGGGACTCAACAAGAATGACTTTCTCGATCGTTAGATCATGAGAAACGACAACCTTGCCAAGACCCAATACCTTAGAATGTGAGGCATCACCCCACTCGACATTGGTGGGCATAGATGGGATCTTTTGCACGTCCACCACCAAGTCCTTGCTCCCGGTCATATGATTTGTTGCTCCACTATCGAGCAACCATGACCCCCCACCGAAAGCAAACACCTACAAGAGATCAATGCTTGGTTTTAGGTACCCATTTAGTAATGGGTCCTTTGATGTTAGTAACGAGGGTCTTAGGAACCCAAATAGACCATTCAATGTATTCGTGAGGAGAACCAACAAATTTGGCATAAACATGCCCATCACTAGCGCGGCATAACACATAAGAAGGATTAAAGTCGCCGGCTACGTTCGGAGGGGTGACGTTGCCCTTCTTGGCATTGCCACCCTTTGCATGGTTCTTCTTCTTCTTGGAAGCACCCTCTCCCTCCCTCACAAAAGTTTGCTTGAGAGGAGGAGGTTGCTTGGTCTTGTCATTCTTCTTCTTGTTCTTGGGCTTGGGTGCGAACCCAATCCCCTCCTTGGCCACAACTTCCTTTTGATTACTCAAAAGGTCGTTAAGGTTCTTATCACCTTGTATGCATGTGACAAGGCCTTTTTCAAGTTGCTCCTTCAACTTAGCATTCTCCTCAACAAGATGCACATGATCACAACAAGGGTTAGTAGTATTTTCATTATCAATCAATACCATATGAGGAAAGGTGGCTTTCTCCTTGGTTAGCTTCACTTGGAGTTGATCATGAGACTCTTTGAGACTAGCATGAGCACCCTTCAAGACTTTGTGAGCCTTGTCGAGAATGTCAAACTCCTCGTTGAGTCTAGCAAGATCAACTCCAAGTTTTGCCTTCTCGGAGCTTAGCACACGAGACACAACAAGAGCATGATCAAGATCTTTCTTTAATTTAGCATGATCATCGTTGTATGACTCCTCAAGAGCCAAAGCGAAGACCACGCACTTCCCCAAGCGCATTGGAAAGATCCGAAATCTCATCGGCATAGTCACGACTATGCCCTTCCATCTTAGAGATGGTTCCTTCATGAGCCTCGATCATGTCATTGGCTTCACCAAGTTGTTCCAAGAGAGCAACGAAGTGCTTCCTGGATTTTCCCTTGAGTTTACCCATAAAGGTATCAAACTCATTCTCCTCCACATTAGTCCCCTCATGTTCACCAATGCAATCCGTCAAAGAAGAATGATTGATGATGGTAGTTTTGATGTTGGGGGTTACCTTGTTGGTGGCTTTAGCCATGAGGCACTTGGCGGTGATGCTTTCATTAGGTGAGTCGAAGAGAGACACCCGAGGAGTCGTCGCATGGCAACGGAGGCCATGGCAACCGACTCACCATCTTCATCATCATCATCATCCTCATTGTACTCTTCTTGAACCACCAAAGCTTTGTGAGGAGCCTTCTTGGTGAAGTTGCTCTTGTTGGGGAAAGACTTGGCCTTGTCCTTACGGATGAGCTTGCCACCATTGTCTTCCCTCTTCTCATATGGGCACTCCGCAACAAAGTGACTCACATTGCCACAATTGAAGCAAGTCCTCACTCGTTGCTTGCCCTTTGCGCCACTTGAGTTGCTCTTGTTGAAGTTGGGCCTTGAGTTCTTCTTGCTCCAAAATTGCCTTGAAGCAAGGGCCATGTGTTCATGATAGTCATACTTCGTATCTTCGAGGTTGCTCTCTTCTTCTTCCTCCTCTCCTTCTTGTTCGACACAAACCTTGGCCTTCAAAGCGAGGTTGGGCTTCTTTGCTCTTTGGGAGCGAAGCACCGCATTGTCGGCGGTCTTTTCCAATATGCTCATAGCCACAAACTCATCCAATACATCACTTGAGGACAGGGTGTGGAAGTCCGGCCTTTGACGGATGACGGAGGACATGGCTTTGTGGTAGGGCATCATTGCCTTGAGGAATTTGCGCTTGATCCAGTTGTCATCCGTGTCCTTACTTCCATGATCCCGGAGGGAGACTGCGAGCTTGGTAACTCTCCGATAGAGCTCACGAGGTTCTTCATCTTCTTTCATAGCAAACTCATCGGCTTCATCTTGCACCACTTCATAGTTGGAACATTGAATGCTCACGCTTCCTCGATAAAGGGAAACCACCTTGTGCCAAGCATCTTTAGCAAGGGAGTAGGGCCGGAGATGAGGGAGGTCTTCGGGAAGGATTGCTTCTTGGATGATGAAGAGAGCATTCTCATTGAATTGATGGTCCACGACTTCTCTAGGATAGAAGTTGCTCGGGTCATGCGGATAGAAACCTTCTTCAATGATTCTCCAAAGGTTAGTGTTCACATGATTTAAATGACGCTTAAAACAATAAACCCAAGAATCAAAATCCTCCTTTTTATCAATCTTAGGAGGTGGACCGGCATGATTCAAATGAGTAGAAGGAATCGGTCCACCATAAACGGGAGGAGGTTGCACATGGGCGAAGATGCCGGTGCCATTCTTACCACTAGATGATGGGGCTTTCTCACTAATAGCTTCCCCCTTATCGGAGTTAGCATCCGTCCCCGTGTTGGCAGGATCACCCACTTTCACGGGTGCGGTGGAAAGTTTAAGCCCTTCTAGGAATTCCTTAAACATGTCCTTGACCTCGGTCGTCATGGATGTTTTCAATGTGTCCAACGCCACATCGAATTCCTCACGAGAGATCGAGGTACCCCCATCTCCTGTAGATGATATCGGATTCACACCGGAGTGCTCTCCCACATCATCTACGACGTCAACCATACTCTTCGGACGGTAAAGTCCTTAAAAAGAGACGAGGCTCTGATACCAATTGAAATGATCGATATGGTTGACTAGAGGGGGGGGGGGGTGAATAGGCAACTAACAAATTTTAAGCTTTTCTTTACCAATTTAAACTTTGAAATAATAAAGGTTGTCTAGAGTGCAACTAGGTGAGCAACCTATATGATGCAACAACAATAAGCATACAAGCAAGCAAAGGATATAACACAAATAAGCTTGCACAAGTAAAGGCACGAGATGACCAAGAGTGGAGCCGGTGGAGACGAGGATGTGTTACCAAAGTTCCTTCCTTTTAAGGGAAATGCGTCTCCGTTAGAGCGGTGTGGAGGCACAATGCTCCCCAAGAAGACACTAGGGCCACAGATTCTCCTCACGCCCTCACACAATGCGAGATGCCGTGATTCCACTATTGGTGCCCTTGAAGGCGGCGACCGAACCTTTACAAACAAGGTTGGGGCAATCTCCACAACAATTGGAGGCTCCCAACAACACCACGAAGCTTCACCATAATGGAATATGGCTTCGAGGTGACCTCACCCGTCTAGGGTGCTCAACACCCAAGAGTAACAAGATCCGCTAGGGATAAGTGGGGGGAATCAAATTTCTCTTGGTGGAAGTGTAGATCGGGGCCTTCTCAACCAATCCCGAGCAAATCAACAAGTTTGATTGGCTAGGTAGAGAGATCTGTAGAAAATGGAGCTTGGAGCAACATTGGAGCTTTGGGGAAAGAGGTAGGTCAACTTTGGGGAAGAAGACACCTATTTATAGTGGGGAACCAATCCAACCGTTACCCACCAACCAGCCCAAGACAGGCGGTACTACCGCTTAAGGTAGGCGGTACTACCGCTTATAAGCGGTACTACCAAGCCTCCCAAATGGGTATTGCCACACGACAAGGGAAACAGGCCTCGTCCCGAAGCGGTACTACATGAAGTACAGGCGGTACTACCGCTTGGAGCGGTACTACCGCCCCTACTGCCGCAGCTAGTACCGTAAAACCTGACACGAGAAAAAGCAGTCAAGAATCGAGGCGGTAGTAGCCCGGAACCACTGCGGTACTACGGCCGAAGCTTACAAGCGGTACTACCGCTCAGGAAGCGGTACTACCGCTCGGGGAGCGGTACTACCGCTGATTTAGCTTCGCGGTACTATCACGAGGACCATGATACTACCGCTGGGACAGGACAGATGGGCAAAGATAAAGGAAAGATAGCTCCAAAGAAGCGGAAAAAGGCAACGGTTGTGATAGGGATGTGTAAGTGTTGATTCCACCCTAGCCTAACAAAGCGGTTCCCCTCTTGATAGTACGGTGACTACGAGGTGTGGCAGAAGCTCCTACCAATGGATTGCATGCGAGAAATTGCAGAGGAAATAGCGGGATTTTTACTCGACCAGGTCATAGATCCTAGAGGAGAATTCCATTACACGCTACCGCAGTAATGCCTCCATGTAGGAGAAATTGTACATACCAAATTGTATATATATATATACGTACATGTGTATGTGTGAATATGGTGGTGCGATACATTCAATGATATATATATATATATATGTATGTATATATATATATATATATATATATATATATATATATATATATATATATATATATATAGGACCAATATTTCCTACAAGCAGTGGTAGTTACCACCACCGCGTTTTGTATGTTGCATGTAGTATCTGTTGAAACCGAGAGTATGTACGTGTAGTATGTAGTATATAATAATAATTAGATAGTATATATACTAATTTTTAGGTAGTATGTACCATTTTTTGAGCATGCTCATTTTTGCGTACAAATATGTACGTATTTTACAAATATAACGAAAACTATGGGCTCATATGCAATTTTTTCATGTAACTTGTTTTGAAATATCTTAGATATAATATATGAACATATTTAAAATAATAAAATAGTATATATAGTACCACATGGTAGTATTCGAGACATGTGGGGTAACTACCACCGGGTGGTAGGATGGATTTTCCCTATATATATATATATATATATATATATATATATATATGCATAACGTGTACAATATGTAGTATCATAAAATACCAGCAAACGAAAAAGAATTAAATGGAAAACACAAAATTAAAGGAAAAATAAACCCTGAACCAAAACCCCCCTAACCTTTTAGTACCGGTTGATGTTGCCAATCGGTAGTAAAGGTCTGTCCGCCCCCCCCCGCCGGCTTGTGCCACTGGCTTTAGCGGCGGGTCGTGCATAACCGGTACTAAAGGGGGTGGGGGCTTTAGTCCCCACCCTTTAGTGCCGGTTGCAGAACCGACACTAAAGGCCCTTACGAACCGGTGTTGTAGGCCGGTTCTGCACTAGTGCGCTACCCTTTCTGTCACTGGGCGAGGACACCGCAAGATTGAACCCATCACTAAGCACCTCTCTCATTGCAAGAAAACCAATCTAGTTGGTCAAACCAAATCGATAGATCGGAGAGAAGTACAAAGCTATCTTAATCATGCATAAAAGAGTTTAGAGAAGACTCAAATAATATCCATAGATAGCCTGTTCATAAATCCACAATTCATCGGGTCTCAACAAACACACCGCAAAAGAAGATTACATCGAATAGATCTCTAAGAAAATCGAGGAGAACATTGTATTGAAGATCAAAGAGAGAGAGAGAGAGAAGAAGCCATCTAGCTACTAGCTATGGACCCGTATGTCTGTGGTAAACTACTCACACATTATTGGAAGGGAAACAAGGTTGATGTAGATGCCCTCCATGATCGAATCCCCCTTTAGCGGAGTACTAGAAAAGGCCCCAAGATGGGATCTCACGAGAACAGAAGCTTGCGGTGGTGGAAACGAATTTTGGCGCCCCTCTGATGTAGGGGGAGTATTTGAGGATTTATAGTGTTGTAGTTAGGGTTAGGAGACCCCCGAGGGGCCCACAAGCCTAGGAGCGCCCCCCTGGGGCGCGCCCCTAGGGCTTGTGGCCTCCTCGTGGGTCTTCTGGCCTCCTCCCAAAGCTTCCTAGGTTTCTTCTAGTCCAAGAAAAAACACCGTAAAGTTTTATTCCGTTTGGACTCCCTTTGATATTCCTTTTCTGTAAAAGTCAAAAACAAGGAAAAAAACAGAAACTGGCATTGGGCACTAGGTTAATAGGTTAGTCCCAAAAATGATATTAGCATATTAATGATATAAAAAATTCAAAGTAGATAACATAATAGCATGGAACAATAAAAACATTATAGATACGTTGGAGACATATCAAGCATCCCCAAGCTTAATTCCTGCTCATCCTCGAGTAGGCAAATGATAAAAATAGAATTTTTGACGTGGAATGCTACCTAACATATTTATCAATGTAATTCTTCTTATTTTGGCATGAATGTTCAGATCCATATGATTGAAAACAAAAGTTTAATATTGACACAAAAACAATAGTACTTGATGCATACTAACAAGAAAAATCATGAAACTTCAAAATAACATGGCTAAAGAAAGTTATCCCTATAAAATCATATAGTCTTGTTATGCTCCCTCTTCTCAACACAAAGTATAAATCATGTACTACCCCGGTGTCAGCCAAGAAATTGGTTCATACTTTTTATGTTCTTAAGCTTTTTCAACTCTTCACGCAATATATGAGCGTGAGCCATAGATATAGCACTATAGGTGGGATGGAAAGTGGTAGTACACAAAAGAAGGGACGAAGTCTCACATCAATAGGCAAATTAATGGACTATGGAGATCTCCACGATTGATATCAATGTGAGTAGGGATTGCCATGTGACGGATGCACGAGAGATATAAGTGTATGAAAGCTCAAAAGGAAACTAAGTGGGTGTGCATCCAACTTGCTTGCTCATGAAGACCTCGGGCATTTGACGAAGCCCATCATTGGAATATACAAGCCAAGTTCTATAACAAAAAATTCCCACTAGTAATATATGAAAATGTCAACATAGGAGACTCTCTACCATGAAGAACATGGTGCTACTTTGAAGAACAAGTGTGGAAAAGGATAGTAACATTGTCCCTTCTCTTTTTTTCTCTCATTTATTTTTCCTTTTTCTTTTTTTCATCTTTTTTTCCTTTTTGGACACTTTGGCCTATTTTTTTATTTGGGCCTTTTGGCCTATTTTATTTTATAAACCTCACATGTGACAATGCTTAATTATAATAATCACACTTTTATTTACTTACAACTCATGAATTACAACTCAAGGTGAAAACTCATAATGATGGAACAGTGGAGTTACATGGCAATATATCCCGAAATGGCTATGAAAATGCCATAATAGGTAGGCATGGTGGTTGTTTTGTGAAAAGGTATAAGGTGGGTTTAATGCACTGGCAAAAGTTGCGCGGCACTAGAGTGGCTAGCAAAGGTGGAAGGGCGAGAGTGCGTATAATCCATGGACCCATCATTAGTCATAAAGAACTCACATACTTATTGCAAAAAGTTTATTAGCCCTCGAAGCAAAGTACTACTATGCATGCTCCTAGGGGAGAGGTTGGTAGGAGTTAACCATCGCGTGCTCCCGACTTTCATACAAAGGAAGACAATCAAGAATAAATTGCGCTCCAACTTCATCACATAACTAGAAGACCATACGTGCATGCTACGAGAATCACAAACCTTAACACAAGTATTTCTTTAATTCCACAATTCACTACTAGCATGACTCTAATATCACCATCTTCATATCTCAAAACAATTGCAAGGAATCAAACTTCTCATATATTCAATGCTCTTTATGAAAGTTTTTATTATATCCCCTTGGATGCCCATCATAATAGGACTAAATTCATAACCCAAGAAAATTACCATGTTGTTATTAGACTCTCAAAATAATATAAGTGAAGCATGAGAGTTCATCAATTTCTTCAAAATAACATCACCGCCGTGCTAAAAAAGATATAAGTGAAGCACTAGAGCAACTGCCTAGTGATACGTCTCCGTCGTATCTATAATTTTTGATTGTTCCATGCCAATATTATACAACTTTCATATACTTTTGGCAACTTTTTATACTATTTTTGGGACTAACATATTGATCCAAAGGCTCAAAGGCCGCCTCGCTTGTTGCATGTTTTTGTTTCGCAGAAAATCCATATCAAACGGAGTCCAAACGGGATAAAAGCAGCGGAGATTTTTTGGAATATATGTGATTTTTGCGAAGAAGAATCAACGCGAGACGATGCCCGAGGGGGCCACGAGGCAGGGGCGCGCCCCAGGGGGTCAGGCGCGCCCTGGGCCCTTGTGGCCACCACGTCAGGCGGTTGGTGCCCTTCTTTCTCCGCAAGAAAGCCAATATCCAGATAGAAATCATGTTAAAAATTCAGCCCAATCGGAGTTACGGATCTTCGGGAATATAAGAAACGGTGAAGGGCCAGAATCTGAAACGCAGAAACAGAGAGAGACAGAGAGACATATCCAATCTCGGAGGGGCTCTCGCCCCTCCCATGCCATGAAAGCCAAGGACCAGAGGGGAAACCCTTCTCCCATCTAGGGATAAGGTCAAGGAAGAAGAAGAAGAAGGGGGGCTCTCTCCCCCTCTCTCCCGGTGGCGCCGGAACGCCGCCGGGGGCCATCATCGTGCGACGGCGATCTACACCAACACCTCTGTCATCTTCACCAACATCTTCATCACCTTCCCCCATCTATCTACAGCGGTCCACTCTCCCGCAACCCGTTGTACCCTCTACTTGAACATGGTGCTTTATGCTTCATGTTATTATCCAATGATGTGTTGCCATCCTATGATGTCTGAGTATATTTTCGTTGTCCTATCGGTAATTGGTGAATTGCTATGATTGGTTTAGTTTGCTTGTGGTTATGTTGCTATCCTTTGGTGCCCATCATATGAGCGCGTGCGTGTATCACACCATAGGGTTAGCTTGTGGTTATTTTTCCTAATTTTTTCAGAATTTTTTGGGTTACATAAGTACGGTGGATGTTCGAAACTTTACAGACTGGCCTGTTTTCACAGATTGCTGTTATAGCTTCATTATTTGCATATGTTTGAATTCTTGTTGAAGCCTCCTTGACTTGAGGCCATATAATTGTGATAACATACAGTGGGTAATGTTTGTTTATAATCATACAATAATGTTACATCAGTACATGATGGGATTTCTTTGCCATATTCACTAACCCCGCCACTAAAAGTTTGGTTAAGTTTTGTGTGGATGAAGTGTTCGAAGATCGAGGAGGTCTGGATGTGAGGAGAAGGAGGAGAGGCAAGAGCTCAATCTTGGGGATGCCCAAGGCACCCCAAGTAAATATTCAAGGAGACTCAAGCGTCTAAGCTTGGGGATGCCCCGGAAGGCATCCCATCTTTCTTCAACAAGTATCGGTATGTTTTCGGATTCGTTTCGTTCATGCGATATGTGCAAATCTTGGAGCGTATTTTGCATTTAGTTTTCACTTTTCTTTTATGCACCATGCTGGTATGAGATAGTCCATGGTTGATTTATAGAATGCTCATTGCACTTCACTTAAATCTTTTGAGTATGGTTTTATAGAATGCTTCATGTGCTTCACTTATATCATTTGAAGTTTGGATTGCCTGTTTCTCTTCACATAGAAAACCACCATTTGTAGAATGCTCTTTTGCTTCACTTATATTTGTTAGAGTGTGGGCATATCTTTTGTAGAAAGAATTAAACTCTCTTGCTTCACTTATATCTATTTAGAGAGATGACAGGAATTGGTCATTCACATGGTTAGTCATAAAATCCTACATAAAACTTGTAGATCATTGAATACGATATGTTTGATTCCTTGCAATAGTTTTGCGATATAGAGATGATAATATGTGGGAGGTTCTAGTAAATGGTTGTGTTTAGTAAGAATATTGGTGTTAAGGTTTGTGATTCCTAAAGCATGCACGTATGGTCTCCTAACTATGTAACAAATTGGCGCGCATTGTATTTTGATTGTTTATCTTTGCGTGAAGGTCAGGGGCGCGCGATGGTTAACTCCTACCAGCCTCCCCCTAGGAGCATGCGTATTAGTACTTTGCTTCGAGGGCCAATAAACTTTTGCATTAAGTATATGAGTTCGTTATGACTAATGTGAGTCCATGGATTATACGCACTCTTACCTTTCTGCAATTTGCTAGCCTCTACGGTACCGTGCATTGCCCTTTCTCACCTCGAGAGTTGGTGCAAACTTCGCCGGTGCATCCAAACCCCGTGATACGATACGCTCTATCACACATAAGCCTCTTTATATCTTCCTCAAAATAGCCACCGTACCTACCTATCATGGCATTTCCATAGCCATTCCGAGATATATTGCCATGCAACTTCCATCATCATCATATACATGACTTCAGCATTCATTGTCATATTGCTTTGCATGATCGTAAGATAGCTAGCATGATGTTTTCATGGCTTGTACGATTTTTGATGTCACTGCTACGCTAGATCATTGCACATCCCGGTACACCGCCGGAGGCATTCATATAGAGTCATATTTTTGTCCTAGTATTGAGTTGTAATAATAAGTTGTAAGTAAATAAAAGTGTGATGATCATCATTATTAGAGCATTGCCCCAGTGAGGAAAGGATGATGGAGACTATGATTCCCCCACAAGTCGGGATGAGACTCCCGACTAAAAAAAGAGAGGCCAGAGAAGCCCAAATAAAAAAAGAGGCCAAAGAAGCCCACCAAAACAAAAAGAAACAAAAAACAAAATGAGACAAAAAGAGAGAAGGGGCAATGTTACTATCCTTTTACCACACTTGTGCTTCAAAGTAGCACCATGTTCTTCATATAGAGAGTCTCTTGAGTTATCAGTTTCATATACTAGTGGGAATTTTCATTATAGAACTTGGCTTGTATATTCCGATGATGGGCTTCCTCAAATGCCCGAGGTCTTCGTGAGCAAGCAAGTTGGATGCACACCCACTTAGTTTCAGTTTGAGCTTTCATACACTTATAGCTCTTAGTGCATCCGTTGCATGGCAATCCCTACTCCTCGCATTGACATCAATTGATGGGCATCTTCATAGCCCGTTGATTAGCCGCGTCGATGTGAGGCTTTCTCCCCTTTTTTGTCTCTCCACACAACCTCCATCATCATATTCTATTCCACCCATAGTGCTATGTCCATGGCTCACGCTCATGTATTGCGTGAAGAGTTGAAAAAGTTCGAAAAAGTAAAGTATGAAAACAATTGCTTGGCTGGCACCGGGATGGGCATGAGGGGTACCTTGTGTTAAGAAAAGGGAGCATAAAAGACTATATGAATTTGTAGGGATAACGTTCTTTAGCATTGATATTTTGACAGACATGATTGTTTGTTGGGATGCCCGAGTATTAAATTCTTTTATGTCAAATGATAGACTATTGCTTTGAATCACTCATGTCTTAATATTCATGCCATGATTAGATTACATGATAAAGATTATGCTAGGTAGCATTCCACATAAAAAATTATCTTTTTTATCATTTACCTACTCGAGGACGAGCATGAATTAAGCTTGGGGATCTTGATACGTCTCCGTCAGATCTATAATTTTTGATTGTTCCATGCCAATATTATACAACTTTCATATACTTTTGGAAACTTTTTATAATATTTTTGGGGCTAACATATTGATCCAGTGCCCAGTGCCAGTTCCTGTTTGTTGCATGTTTTTTGTTTTGTAGAAAATCCATGTCAAACGGAGTCCAAACGGGATAAAAACCGATGGAGATTTTTTGGAATATATGTGATTTTTGGGAAGAAGAATCAACGTGAGACGATGCCCGAGGGGGCCACGAGGCAGGGGGGCGTGCCCTGGGCCCTCGTGGCCACCCCGTAAGGCGGTTGGTGCCCTTCTTTTTCCGCAAGAAAGCTAATATCCGGATAGAGATCGTGTCCAAAATTCAGCCCAATCAGAGTTACGGATCTCCGAAAATATAAGAAACAGTGAAGAGCCAGAATCTGAAACGCAGAAACAGGGAGAGACAGAGAGATAGATCCAATCTCGGAGGGGCTCTCGCCCCTCCCATGCCATGGAAGCCAAGGACCAGAGGGGAAACCCTTCTCCCATCTATGGAGAAGGTCAAGGAAGAAGAAGAAGAAGGGGGGCTCTCTCCCCCTCTCTCCCGGTGGCGCCGGAACGCCGTCGGGGCCATCATCGTGAAAGGAGATCTACACCAACACCTCTTTCATCTTCACCAACATCTTCATCACCTTCCCACATCTATCTACAGCGGTCCACTCTCTCGCAACCCGCTGTACCCTCTACTTGAACATGGTGCTTTATGCTTCATATTATTATCCAATGATGTGTTGCCATCCTATGATGTCTGAGTAGATTTTCGTTGTGCTATCGGTAATTGGTGAATTGCTATGATTGGTTTAATTTGCTTATGGTTATGTTGCTGTCCTTTGGTGCCCATCATATGAGCGCGCGCGTGGATCATACCATAGGGTTAGTTGTATGTTGATAGGACTATTGTATTGGAGGGCAAGAGTGATGTAAGCTTCAACCTAGCATAGAAATTGATGCATACGGGATTGAAGGGGGACCAATATATCTTAATGCTATGGTTGGGTTTTACCTTAATGAACCTTAGTAGTTGCGGATGCTTGCTAATAGTTCCAATCATAAGTGCATATAATTCCAAGTCGGGGATGACATGCTAGCAGTGGCCTCTCCCACATAATACTTGCTATCGGTCCAGTAAAGTAGTCAATTGCTTAGGGACAATTTTGCAACTCCTACCACCACTTTTCCACACTCGTTATACTAACTTTATTGCTTCTTTATCTAAACAACCCCTAGATTTTATTTATGTGCTCTTTATTATCTTGCAAACCTATCCAACAACACCTACAAAGTACTTCTAGTTTCATACTTGTTTTAGGTAAAGCGTGTTGGGGAACGTAGCAGAAATTCAAAATTTTCTACGCATCACCAAGATCAATCTACGGAGAGACTAGCAACGAGAGAGAGGGGAGTGCATCTTCATACCCTTGAAGATCGCGATGCGGAAGCGTTACAAGAACGTGGTTTATGGAGTCGTACTCGCGGCGATTCAAATCGTGGAAGATCCGATCTAGCGCCTAACGGACGACGCCTCCGCGTTCAACACACGTACAACCCGGGGACGTCTCCTCCTTCTTGATCCAGCAAGGGGAGAGGAGAATTTGAGGGAAAACTCCAGCAGCACGACGGCGTGGTGGCGATGGAGCTCGTGGTTCTCCGGCAGGGCTTCGCCAAGCACTACGGAGGAGGAGGAGGTGTTGGAGGAGGGAGGGGGCTGCGCCAGGGAAGAGGTGCGGCTGCCCTCCCACCCCTCCACTATATATAGGGGCAAGGGAGAGGGGAGGTGCCCTAGGGTTTCCCCTAGGGGCGGCCAAGCAGATTGGATCTCCCTAGGGAAAATCCTAGGAGACTTGCCCCCAAGCCAAGCATGTGGAGGCTTGCCTCCCAAGCCAGTGGAGGCGCCCACCTCCCCAAGTAATGTGGGAAAGGGTGTGGGGGCGCACCACCCCTTAGTGGGCTGGTTTGCCCCTCCCCTTTGGCCCATGAGGCCCTCCAACACTTGCCGGGCTCCCAAACACCTTTCGGTCATGCTGGCCATAGCACAGGTACCCCAGAACACTTCCGACTCCAATACCCTTCGTCCAATATATCAATCTTCACCACCGACCATTCCGAACTCCTCGTGACGTCCGGGATCTCATCCGGTACTCGAACTACCTTCGTAACCACATACTATTTTCCATAACAACTCTAGCGCCACCGAACCTTAAGTGTGTAGACCCTACGGGTTCGGGAACCATCTGCGTACATGACCGAGACACCTCTCCGGCCAATAACCAATAGCGGGATCTGGATACCCATATTGGCTCCCACATGTTCCATGATGATCTCATCGGATGAACCACAATATCGGGGATTCAATCAATCCCATATACAATTCCCTTTGTCTATCGGTATGTTACTTGCCCGAGATTCGATCGTCGGTATCCCTATACCTTGTTCAATCTCGTTACCGGCAAGTCTCTTTACTCGTTCCGTAACACATGATCCCGTGACTAACTCCTAAGTCACACTGAGCTCATTATGATAATGCATTACCGAGTGGGCCCAGAGATACCTCTCCGTTATACGGAGTGACAAATCCCAGTCTCGATTCGTACAACCCAATGTACACTTTCGGAGATACCTGTAGTGCACCTTTATAGCCACCCAGTTACATTGTGATGTTTGGTACACCCAAAGCATTCCTACGGTATCTGGGAGTTGCACAATCTCATGGTCCAAGGAAGTGATACTTGACATTAGAAAAGCTCTAGCAAACGAACTACACGATCTTGTGCTATGCTTAGGATTGGGTCTTGTCCATCACATCATTCTCCTAATGATGTGATCCCGTTATCAATGACATCCAATGTCCATAGTCAGGAAACCTTGACCATCTGTTGATCAACGAGCTAGTCAAATAGAGGCTCACTAGGGACATGTAGTGGTCTATGTATTCACACATGCATTACGATTTCCGGATAACACAATTATAGCATGAACAATAGACAATTATCATGAACGAGGAAATATAATAATAACCATTTTATTATTGCCTCTAGGGCATATTTCCAACAGCGAACGTTAAGCGTGTGTAGAGTTGTATCGGTGGTCGATAGAACTTGAGGGAATATTTGTTCTAACTTTAGCTCCTCGTTGGGTTCGACACTCTTACTTTTCGAAACAAGATACAATTAATCCCCTATACTTGTGGGTTATCAAGACCAGCTCAAAAGATATAAGTGAATCACATAGAGTATTCTAATAAATTCACGATTAATGTGTGTCCTCTCAAAAGGTATGTACAGGAAGGATGATTGTGGAAAACTAAAAAGCAAAGACTCTTATCATACAAGATGCTCCAAGCAAAACACATATCATGTGGTGAATAAAAATATAGCCTCAAGTAAATTTACCGATGGATTCAAGACAAAAGAGGGAATGCCATCCGGGGCATCCCCAAGCTTAGATGCTGGTTGTCCTTGAATATTACCTTGGGGTGCCTTGGGCATCCCAAAAATTAGGCTCTTGTCACTCCTTATTCCGTAGTCCATCAATTTTTTACCCAAAACTTGCAAACCTCACAACACAAAACTCAACAGAAAACTTGTGAGATTCGTTAGTATAATAAAGCAAATCACCACTTTAGGTACTGCTTTGAACTCATTCTAATTTTATATTGGTGTTATATCTACTGTATTCCAACTTCTCCATGGTTCATACCCCCCGGTACTACCCATATATTCATCAAAATAAGCAAACAACAAAACGAAAACAGAATACGTCAGAAACAGAATAGTCTGTAGCAATCTAAAAACTTCGTATACATCTGCAGCTCTAAAAATTCTAAAAATTTAGGAAAACATGGGAAATTCGTATATCAATCTTGTGTCAAAATTTCAGAAAATGAGCACGCTCCAGTGAATTTTATAATTTTCTGTACTGGGCGCAAAAGTTTCGGTTTTCTCACAGAATCAAATCTACTATCTTCCAAATCATCCCAAAGGTCTTACTTGGCACAGACACTAATTAAAATAATAGAAACACATCTAACCATAGGCTATAAGACATATTTTATTGCAAAACAGAAGCAAAAAGGTAAAAACAAAAATAAAATTGGGTTGCCTCCCAACAAGCGCTATTATTTAACGCCCCAAGCTAGGAATAATGCAACGATCTTACTTTTTTCGATCTTTCTTCCCCCTTTTATTGGGTGTGCTATTGGCAACAAGTTTTTCAAAGAGAACAGGAAACACATCATCCACAAAAAAATTGGTGGTGCTTAGTTGTTCCTCCGTGTATTGACTTTGACTACCAGCCACGATCCAAGAGTAACGTTGATTAACGTCATTGAAAACGTGTTGGATCTTACTTAAAAGAGGAACTTCCTTTTTAAGATTCTCATAAAAGTGCGATTGTCTCCAAGAAAATGTCTTAGCATATAGTCACTGTTATAAAGGACCTCATCTATAACTGGGTTTTCACGGTTCATACCATAAAAATCAAACCTCTCTAGCCTCCCTTACAATATGATCAAACTCATTCATGAGGACAAAAGTGGCGATCTTTTTAGCTCTCGGATTCTTTATAACAGGCAATTCATAAAACAATCTTTGCAAAGTAGGATAGGTGCGAATAAATTTTCTCTCAAGTTTAAGAACAAGCGCGGAAATAGCTTCTGCATAAGTTTTGGTCCTCTTGATTATAGGAACGTCATCACAATTCAAATTTCCAACACAATTAAAGAATTCTTGGATCACGCTTTTCCCATAAAATTTCCTTGTCCCAAAATAAAAGTTTTAGCATCGAGATTAGTAGGACGCCCAGTTTTAGGAGTCCTTCCGTTATCTATTTCTGCCATACCAATATCACTCATGGTGAAAGATCTGAAGCGAGAAAAAGAAAAAATGCAAATATTTTTGTGTTTTGCTGAAAACGTTTTAGAAGTGGGGGAGATGAAAACGAGAGGAAAATGGCAAATAATGTAAGTGCAAGGGATGAGAGTTTATGATAGATATTTGGAAGGCTTCATGTAGAATCTCCCCGGCAACGGCGCCGGAAATTCTTCCTGCTACTTCTTGAGCTTGCGTTGAATTTTCCCTTGAAGAGGAAAGGGTGATGCAGCAAGGTAGAGATAAGTATTTCCCTCAGTTAAGACCAATGTATCAATCTAGTAGGAGGCACAATCAAGTTCCCAATAGATGCACCTGCAGAAACTAACAAACACTTGCACACAACGCGAAAAAGGGGTTGTCAATCCCTTCACGGTCACTAGCAAGAGTGAGATCTGATATAGGTATATTTAAAATATAAGTAAAAGGCAAAATAAAGTAAACACAAATAAATTGCAGCAAGGTATTTTTGGGTTTTTGGTTTTATAGATCTGAAAATGTATGATAAGGAATAGACCCGGGGGCCATAGGTTTCACTAGAGGCTTCTCTCTCAAAGAAAGCATACGGTGGGTAAACAAATTACTGTTGAGCAATTGATAGAAAAGCTCAAAGTTATGACGACATCTAAGGCAATGATCATGAATATAGGCATCACGTCCGTGACAAGTAGACCGAAACGATTCTGCATCTACCACTATTACTCCACACATCGACCGACTCCTGTCCACATCTAGTGTATTAAGTTCATAAGAACAGAGCAACACTTTAAGCAAGATGACATGATGTAGAGGGACAAACTCAAGAAATATGACATAAACCCCATCTTGTTATCCTTACTGGCAACAATACAATACGTGCCTCACTACCCTTTCTGTCACTGGGTGAGGACACCGCAAGATTGAACCCATCACAAAGCACCTCTCCCATTGCAAGAAAAACCAATCTAGTTGGTCAAACCAAGTCGATAGACCGGAGAGAAGTACAAAGCTATCTTAATCATGCATAAAAGATTTCAGAGAAGACTCAAATAATATTCATAGATAATCTAATCATAAATCCACAATTCATCGGATTTCAACGAACACACCACAAAATAAGATTACATCGAATAGATCTCCAAGAACATCGAGGAGAACATTGTATTGAAGATCAAAGAGAGAGAAGAAGCCATCTAGCTACTAGCTATGGACCCGTAGGTCTGTGGTAAACTACTCACAAATCATCGGAAGGGCAGCAAGGTTGATGTAGATGCCCTCCATGATCGAATCCCCCTCCGACGGAGTACCGGAAAAGGCTCAAGATGGGCTCTCACGAGAACATAAGCTTGCGGTAGTGGAAAAGTATTTTTGGCGCCCCCTCTGGTGTAGGGGGAATGTTTGAAGATTTACAGTGCTGGAGTTAGGGTTAGGAGACCCCCGAGGGGCCCACAAGCCTAGGAGGCGCCCCTGCTGGGGCGCGCCCCTAGGGCTTGTGGCCTCCTCATGGGTCTTCTGGCCTCCTCCTGAAGCTTCCTAGGTTTCTTCTAGTCCAAGAAAAATCACCATAAATTTTTATTCCGTTTGGGATCTATTTGCTATTCATTTTCTGTAGAAGTCAAAAACAAGGAACAATATAAACTGACGCTCAGCACTAGGTTAATAGGTTAGTCCCAAAAATGATATGAAATATCATATTAATGCATATAAAACATCCAAAGTAGATAATATATTAGCATTGAACAATAAAAAATTATACATATAATGGAGACGTATCAATTATTATCCAATGATATGTGGTTATCCAAGATGTTTGAGTAGATCTATTTTATCCTATGGGTTAATATATGATCGTGGTTTGTTTGAGTTGTATATTTTATTTTGGTTCTGTCCTACGGTGCCCTTTGTGTCGCGCAAACGTGAGGGGCCCTTGCTGTAGGGTGTTGTAATACGTTTGTTATTCTCTTATAGTGGGTGGCGTGAGTGACTGAAACACACACCCGAGTAAGGGGGTTGTTGCGTATGAGAGTAAAGAGGACTTGATACTTAAGGCTATGGTTGGGTTTTACCTTAATGATCTTTAGTTGTTGCGGATGTTAGCTAGAGTTCCAATCATAAGTGCATATGATCCAAGTAGAGAAAGTATGTTAGCTCATGCCTCTCCCTCATATAAAATTGTAAGAATGATTACCGGTCTAGTTATCGATTGCCTAGTGTGGAGACCCCGACTCATAAGTCGTGATCATCAAATGCACGTGTACAGTGATCCCAGAGATCAATGCTCACTGAACACACAGAAGCTGAATACCAAGAGTCTTACATCCATACATACCGTATTACACAAGTAGGACCATTATGGTCAAGTCTTGAGTATATCATCGCAGCGGAAATCTTCGTTGACATCTTGGACCCATGCCATATGCCTTAACCCTACAGGCATACTAACTGGGAAGCGTCCTAGCTCGCATGTTCGTCACCGAATTATTCTTCATCATATCCTGTTCTTTCAAGCCTGGCCAATAAAATAACCAGTGGCAAGCCAATGAGTACTTTGAATGTACTCGCAAGCAACCCAAGAGTGATAAAAGAATAATTATGCAAGGCTTTACTGCTAAATTGGCATCTTTGCGGAAAGATAGTTTTGAGTGCTATGACATGTTCAACAACTTGTAAAGCATGCAACAAAAGAATTCAAGTAACCATGAGGACATGTTACAAATATCAACATAAAATCGAGTTGGAAACCACCAAACTTAATCTTCATGTCATGTCTTTTGACTCGACCCAAGTAGTTCTTTCCACACACACATCAGGTTTCGTAAACATGTGGTCGTAGCCCAAGAGCGGTTACCCAACTGTCCTTGACCGTGGACATGACTATTCGAATAGTTTTACGCTATGCAGAGGTCTCACACTTTACCCACAAGGTCCGGGGAACTTCCGTGTCATCCACGACCCGCGGTACCTCAAGTACCCGAGGTAAGCACCCGATCACTATATTTCCCTAGCCGTGACCAACATAGAGTCCACTCGATTGGTAACATCCGTCGTGCCAAACATTGTCTCATAATAAATTTTGTGGAGCCACCCTCCCATATCACACAAAACAAGCACGGGGTACCAACCGTGTGTCCGGTGGCCTGTAAAAACATTCATGGCCGCCCTACCTGGCACGACCCCGTCCCGAGAGTGACCATGCCACTCCCGTCGCTAGTAATGCGGGCATGCATGTTAGCACGAACTAGGTAATTAATAATTCCCTTTCCCATAAGGGTAGAGTGGTTGCGCATGCAAGGTTGGAGTAACGGTCGCAACTTAAACCAATCTGTTTTCGAAAACAACACACTCACTTGCCTCGGTACACCACTTCTTTATCAAGTGGTTACTTAGCTCATCATCTCCCTCGAGCATTAGTGGCACCCGATGGGGTTTTCCAAAAGTCCTTGGAAATGCTTTTGTCTCCATGACCATGCATACACCCGTCCCTTTTTGCGTAGCAACTACTTTAGCATCCTATCTACTCCCACCCGCATAACCCTCATAAGAAGGTAGGGTCATGCACAATGCAAGTATCAACGAGGAAGTAATGGAGGCAACCCACCAAAGTGGTTACCACCATCATCATGATTCTGATGCAACAATAATAAAGTGCTATATGACATGCATAAAAAGGGGTATCATAGTCATGGTCAAAGGGCGGCTTGCCTGGCTCCGTAAGGTCTTCAATCCTTCTGGTCCATCTCCGAGTATTCCCTCTACTTCGTCAACTAACGTCGGAAACAATCACAATAAGCAACACAACAAGGCAAAAATAAAAGTACTCTAAAAATGTGAGTTGGACTTTTCTAGGATACCTTTGGTCATATGAAAAATGACCAAAGTGGTTTTATTGGAAGTGGATCAATGGATACTTATGAGCATTTCAATATGTTGGATTCAAAGGATTTATGGATTTGCAAGAAGTGCACAAAAACATTATTTTGAAAAATGAGCAGAGGCACCCATTTTACAAGGAATGGGTTTAGAAACATTTAGGAGTTGGTTTCACTATATTTGGAGTTCAAATAATTTCTCTATGAATTTGCAAAGTTGGCAATATATGGAGAAATGGGCCAATATTTCATGTGGCATAGAAAGTATCGGGAAAAATGTTCAAAAACTAAGTTCTAAACTTATAAGTATATAGGAATTTGAATCATGACATTTGGATCAAAATTGGGATATCTTTGATTTCCTAAAGTTTATCACAGAAATGGAAAAATGGGATTTCATAAATATTTGTGAAGGAAATGTTTCTGAAAAAAATGTGCTAATAGAACCATGAGGTAGATCATGATTTAGAGTCACTAGGAATTTGAATCACCAAATTTGGAGTTCAAATGAATTGTTTATGGGTTTTTGAATTTTATTGCAAAAAGAAAAAAGGAAAGGAAGAGGCTATACCATACTGCGCACTGAGCGCATCATAGTGCCGCAGCGCACTGGGCCAGCCCAGCGGCTCGGCCACGCGGGCGACGGGCGATAACAATGAAGGCGCACTCTGGTTGGGCGTTTTGGCCGCAGGGAGGCGGAAAACGCTGGGGCGTTTCCACTCACGGCGCCGGAGGGGTGTGTAGTGGCGACGGTTTGGATGGCCGTGGGGGAGGCCACCGGCCATCCATGGATTCACACTCACAGTGCCCTGCGGAAAGAATGGTGGGGACGAGGGGCTCCGTGGTGGATGTTTGAAGGCACCCGAGTATCTAGTGGGAGAAAGGGGGCTCGGGGTAGCTCGTATTTAAGCAAGAGCCGAGTCGGCAATGGCGGCCGTAGGAGGAAGAAGAGGGCATGAGGGGGAGAGAGATTGTCTAGGAGGTGCACGGGAGAGAGGGAGATCAAGAGGAGTCCAGAGGAGAGCTCGAGAAGGCCTCTAAATAGAGGGGCGTGGTGCACCATGGACGCGGCCTACGGTGCACTCAGGCGAGCTCCATGGAGGAGAGAGGGGGCGAGGGAGGAAGGGGCCGACAGCGAGGCGTGTCCCGGACGTCGAGGCAACCTCGGGAGACATCTTCCCGATGCCCAAGGTTGTCGCACTCCCTTGGAAGGGTAAGCTATGATGCGGGGGAGCACTGTAGCATGCTCCAGAGCGCAAGCTCTACATGCCATGGCATAAACTATGTGCTCTGGGCGCGTCCTCTTGTGTCTAGGAGCTCTAGGGAGTA
Source organism: Aegilops bicornis (assembly GCA_021605145.1). Lineage (NCBI taxonomy): Eukaryota > Viridiplantae > Streptophyta > Magnoliopsida > Poales > Poaceae > Aegilops > Aegilops bicornis. Next base: position 673,807,519 of record CM038671.1, read on the forward strand.
GTAAAGAAAGGGGAGGAAGCATTGGATGCTCTAGAGGTGCTCTGGTGTGAGGAGGGGATGAGAGGGAATAGGAATAGTGGCTTTCCAGAGAAGAAGAGTGGGGCTTTCACCCACCAATTATTGGTCCATGGCCTTGCAAATTTCACCAGAGGTAGAAGGTGATCAGGGTTAGTTGTGGTAAAAATTTGAGGTAAAGGGGAATAGTGAAAGTGGTACAAATGGTAGTTTTGGCAAAGTGCCAGAAGGTGTCTGATGTTGTTTTGGGCAAGCAAATGGATTCCATTTTACATGAAAATTAACAAGATCAAGTAGCATATAGAATTGAGGTTGTCCACCAATTTTGAGCTCATTTGAAGAATGTTTCCAATGTAACTTTGGCAAACCCTAGAAATCAACAGAAATGGGCTTTCCAAGATTTAGTCATGCAAAACTATTCTCCTTGATGCACCACTTGGTGTAGTGTCATCATTTGGATATTGGAGCATGTCCAAAAAAATATAGATCAAACGAAGAGAGTTGGTAATGTAGAGTTGCTCAAATTTGGATCCATACAGGAAGGGTTTTGGGGCACTTTTCTGAACCAAAACTATTTTGATTGGAATGAAACTTTGCAAGATCCTCACATTATGCATATGTGACTTGCTAGAATTTTCCTGGATTTATTTGAAAATATTTCTTATAGAAATATTTGAAATACTTGAAATGAGCAGAAATGGTTTTAGAGGGTTTTGTCCAATATTTTGAATATGAACATGTGTTGAAACTCTTATATATGGACAATATATGTCCAATGAGCTTCCCTAAATTTTCTTAAATATGTTTGAAACATTAAAATAATTTTAACCTATTAAACACCATTTCTGGCCTTAAGAAAAAGCCATTAAATAAAATAGCAAAATAATTTTTTTAAATAATATTTTTTGTGGTTTATGGGAGTCCTGTATCTAATAGGAGTCAAATAAGCTTTTGGGAACATTTTTCATTCCCTAACTTAAGTACTTGTAGTGCAAGCCTCAATGTAGGGGTTTTTGGAAAACCTAATTTAGATAATACTTTTTGGCCAAATTATTTTTGCAAGAAATTATTTTTATGTCCTATACACATGGCATGATCATTGGAAAAGTTTTGGATCAAGGAGAAGAAGTATAGGGGTGGAAGCTACTATATGACTATTAGAGCACTTTTGAAAATAGCACTAAAATCCAATTCAAGGCAAGGACAAAAACACAAAAAGTTTTTGTCAAACTACATTTTGTCATGATTTATTTGCTTAAGTGTTGTGGCATGAAAATCAGGGTGTGACACCCAGGGACAAAATATTTCTCTTGTGTTACAATAAGCTTTCTACTACACTACTAAATTTATTATCTTGTAATTTATTCTTACTTTTATTCTTGTTCTAGGTAAAACAAACGTTAAGTGTGAGTAGAGTTGTATTGATGGTCGAAAGAACTTGAGGGAACATTTGTTCTACCTTTAGCTCCTCGTTAGGTTCAACACTCTTACTTACCGAAAAGGCTACAAACGATCCCATACACTTGTGGGTTATCAGCCGTCTGCATGATACGTCTCCAACGTATCTACTTTTCCAAACACTTTTGCCCTTGTTTTGGACTCTAACTTGCATGATTTGAATGAAACTAAACCGGACTGATGCTGTTTTCAGCAGAACTACCATGATGTTGTTTTATGTGTAGAAAATAAAAGCTCTCGGAATGTCCTGGAAATCCACGAAGGCACTTTTTGGAATTTATAAGAATTATTGGGCGAAAGAAATACACCAGGGGGCCCAGGGCCTGTCCACGAGACAGAGGGTTGCGCCCCCTCCCCTAGGGCACGCCCCCTATCTCGTGGGCCCCCTGGACCTCCTCCGACCTCAACTCCAACTCCATATATTTCGTCTCGGGCAGAAAAAAATCAGAGAGAAAGTTTCATCGCGTTTTACGACATGGAGCTGCCGCCAAGCCCTAATCTCTCTCGGGAGGGCTGATCTGGAGTCCATTCGGGGCTCCGGAGAGGGGGATTTGTCGCCGTCGTCATCATCAACCATCCTCCATCACCAATTTCATGATGCTCACCGCCGTGCGTGAGTAATTCCATCGTAGGCTTGCTGGGCGGTGATGGGTTGGATGAGATTTACCATGTAATCAAGTTAGTTTTGTTAGGGTTTGATCCCTAGTATACACTATGTTACGAGATTGATGTTGCTATGACTTTGCTATGCTTAATGCTTGTCACTAGGGCCCCAGTGCCATGATTTCAGATCGGAACCTATTATGTTTTCATGAATATATGTGTGTTCTTGATCCTATCTTGCAAGTCTATAGTCACCTATTATGTGTTATGATCCGACAACCCCGAAGTGACAATAATCGGGATACTTCTCGGTGATGACCGTAGTTTGAGGAGTTCATGTATTCACTATGTGTTAATGCTTTGGTCCGGTTCTCTATTAAAAGGAGGCCTTAATATCCCTTAGTTTCCGCTAGGACCCCGCTTCAACGGGAGGGTAGGACAAAAGATGTCATACAAGTTCTTTTCCATAAGCACGTATGACTATTTATGGAATACATGCCTACATTACATTGATGAATTGGAGCTAGTTCTATATCACCCTATGTTATAGCTATTGCATGAGGAAACGATCCGCATAATTATCCATCACTAATCCATTGCCTCTGAGCTTTTCATATATTGTTCTTCGCTTATTTACTTTTCCGTTGCTACTCTTTACAACTACTACAAAAACCCAAAAACATTTATCTTTACTTTTGCTACCGTTACTATTATTATCATACCACTTTTGCTACTAAACACTTTGCTGCAGATACTAAGTTGTCCAGGTGTGGTTGAATTGACAACTCAACTGCTAATACTCAAGAATATTCTTTGGCTCCCCTTGTGTCGAATCAATAAATTTGGGTTGAATACCCTAACCTCGAAAGTTGTTGCGATCCCCTATACTTGTGGGTTATCAAGACTAATTTCTGGCGCCGTTGTCGGAGAGCATAGCTCTATTCTCTGAGTCACTTGGGATTAATATCTGTTGATCACTATGAAGAACTTGAAAGACGACCGAACTACTATTTTGCCCTCAACTACGAGGGGAGGTAAGGAACCGCCATCTAGCTCTGCACTAGATTCTCCTTCCGTTATTAGTAAGCTTGCGACACCTAAACCTGCTACTGCTATGAGCTCTGATGTGTCGCATGTTATTGATGATGCCACTTCTGCTATGCATGATGAAACTACTTCTGTGCGTGATACTACTTTGCCATTAGGTGAATTTCTAGATGAACAACTTGCTAGAGTTAGAGGGATGAAATTATCAAGATCCTATTATCGATGATAGTGATGATGAAGGTTCCCCCAATGATTATGTTTTACTGTTGTTCCTAAGGGTTATGTTATGAATGAAAAAGCTGCTCTTGAAATCCTTGCTTGCAATGATAGAAGTGATCTTAAGAAATTATTAGCTAAATGGAAGCAGCAGTCTCTTAATGCTAGAATGAAACCCGACGCTGCTTTTGCTACTTCACCTATTTGTGTTACTGATAAGGATTATGAATTCTCTGTTGATCCTGATATTATTACTTTAGTTGAATCTGATCCTTTTATGGCCTTGAATCTGAAACTGTTGTGGCACATCTTACCAAGTTGAATGATATAGCCACCTTGTTTACTCATGATGAGAAGTCTCGCTATTTATATATCCTTAAGATATTTCCGTTCTCATTAAAGGGTGATGCTAAGACTTGGTATAATTCTCTTGCTCCTTGTTGTGTGCGTAGTCCCCAGGATATGATTTATTATTTCTCTGCTAAATATTTTCCTGCTCATAAGAAACAAGCTGCCTTGCGGGAAATATATAATTTTATGCAAATCAAGGAAGAGAGTCTCCCACAAGCTTGGGGGAGGCTTCTCCGATTATAATGCTTTGCCTGATCATCCTCTTAAGAAAAATGAAATACTTGATATCTTTTATAATGGACTAACCGATGCTTCCAAGGACTACTTGGATAGTTGTGCTGGTTGTGTTTTCGAGGAAAGGACAATGACGAAGCTGAAATATTATTGAATAATATGTTGACTAATGAAAATAATTGGACTCTTCCTGAGCCAGTTCCTGAACCAATTGAGCCAACCCCTGAGCCTATTCCTAAACCCACTCCGAAGAAGAGAGGTGTTTTATTTCTCGATCTGAAGATATGCAAGAGGCAAAGAAATCAATGAAAGAAAAATGTATTAAAGCTGAAGATGTTAAGAATTTACCTCCTATTGAAGAAATACATGGTCTTAATTTACCTTTGAAGAACCACATTGTCTTGATAACCCGACACACGGTAGTAAAGGTAAATTCTCTCTATAGATATGATAAAGTTGAAATACCCTCTACTAAATTTCATAGCCCATGCTTAGATGAATTTGATGACTTTATGGCTAGGCAAGAAAGTTTTAATGCTTATGTTGGTAGAGAGTTAAAGAATAATGCTTTCAAATAGGACGCGTAGGTGATAATCTGGCTAGAGTTAAAGATGAACTTCACCGCGTTAGCAAATATGCTTCTATGGTTGCTACTCAAGCTGAGCAAGTACTTAGAGCTCAAAATGATTTGCTTGATGAATTAAATAATAAAAATGACTTTTCTGTTAGAGTGGCTACTAGAACTGGTAGAATGACTCAGGAACCTATGTATCATGAAGGCCACCCTAAGAGAATCAAGCAAGATTCTCAGAGAAATAATTTAGAGGCACCTAGTTCTTCTAAAAAGAAGAAGAAGAAAAATGATAGAACTTTGCATGCTTCTAATGAACCTACTGTAGACACACCTGAGAATCCCAATAATATTTCTATTTCTGATGTTGAAACTCAGTCAGGTGGTGAACATGAACCTAGTGATAATGTTAATGATAATGTTCATGTTGATGCACAATCTAGCAATGATAATGATGTAGAGATTGAACCTGCTCTTGATCTTGATAACCCACAATCAAAGAATCAACGTTATGATAAGAGAGATTTTGTTGCTAGGAAGCACGGTAAAGAAAGAGAACCATGGGTTCAGAAACCCATGCTCTTTCCCCCTAAACCATCCAGGTCAAAGGATGATGAGGATTTTGAGCGTTTTGCTGAAATGATTAGACCTATTTTCTTACGTATGCGCTTAACTGATATGCTTAAAGTAAATCCTTATGCTAAGTATATGAAGGATATCATCACAAATAAAAGAAAGATATCGGAAGCTGAAATTTCCACCATGCTTGCTAACTACACTTTTAAGGGTGGAATACCAAAGAAACTTGGAGATCCGGGTGTACCAACTATACCATGCTCTATTAAAAGAAATTATGTTATAACTGCTTTATGTGATCTTGGAGCCGGTGTTAGTGTTATGCCTCTCTCTTTATGTCGTACACTTGAATTGAATAAGTTGACACCTCTTTGAAATATCTTTGCAAATGGCTGATAAATCAAGCGATATACTGTCAGTATTTGTGAGGATGTGCCTGTTGTGGTTGCAAATGTCACTATTTTAATGGACTTTGTTATTCTTGATATTCCTGAGGATGATAGTATGTCTATTATCCTTGGTAGACCTTTTCTTAATACCGCATGTGCTATCATTGATTGCAACAAAGGCAATGTCATTTTTCATGTTAATGGTAATGAGCATACCGTACACTTTCCGAGGAAACAATCTCAAGTTCATAGCATCAATTCAATTGGAGAAGTTCCAACTATCATTTTTGGAGGTTATGAATTTCCTCTCCCTACTGTCAAGAAAAAGTATGATATCCTTATTGTTGGGGATTTTCATATCCCCGTTGAGGTAACTTAGTGTTATTCGAAATTTCTCCGATTCGTGTTATTCGAATGAGTTAGATTAACAAGACTTGATCAACCTTGTTAGTGGGTTCATTTTGATGATCATGAGATGGATGAAACTAGAAGGCACAACCTTCTGTACCCTCTTTTTACTTTCTGTTATTTAGATTAAATAAAGCAAAAATAGTACTATCCGTCTGCTTTCTGAATTATCCGTGCATTAAAAAATAGCTCGAAAACAAAAGTGCTCCAAATGCCCTGCAAATCTAGTATTTTTTTTCTGGAATATTTGAGGATTTTAGGCACTGAAAACACTGCAGAAGGGGCAAGCACCAGGCCACGAGAGAGGGCACGCCCCCCAGAGGGCGCGCCCTGTCTCGTGGGCCTGATGGCCCCTCCACTTATGCCAGCACCCACACACTTCATCTTCTACCCAAAAAAATCCCCATCCAGCTCAAGCACGAGTTCTAGCTCTTCTTGCTGCGATTTTCGATCTCTTAGCTCAAAGCTCCATTCACAAAACTGCTTTGGGAGATTGTTGCTTGGTATGTGACTCCTTCATTGGTCCAATTAGTTTTTGTTCTAGTGCTTATTCATTGCAAATTTTTGCTGCATAGGTGACCATGTTCTTGAACTTGCATGTTAAAATTTTGAGGTCTCAAGCAATTCCAATGCATGATATAGGCTCTAGGCACTTGTAGGAGTAGTTGCTATCAATCTTGTTTAGTTTTATGCACTTTTATTTTGAAGTTACTAAAATTTCAGAAATTTTCAGAAAAAGAAATATGCTTAGAAGAATGTACCAAGGAGGTTCCTCGGCAAAGAAAGGGCCAAGGATTGCTATACGTGAGCAAGATGTTGAATTGCCGAGGGACGCAAATGACGGGCTTGTGAGTGGCCATCCGATGATTTTATGGTCGAAGCAGGCTTCAAGGAGGAATTTGACACATATGTGCGTAATGCCGAGCTGGAGGACTTCTTGCAAGATAAGTGTCCATGATACTATCAGTTGACCGATTCTTTTGTGCGGAGGTTTAGATACAACTGTTTGCGTAATTCTCCTAGTGTCATGTTTGATATTTATGATACATCTTATACCATGGATTTAGAGGATTTCACAACTGCTTGCAAACTCCCTTGATGGGGTAATATTAATGATCCTCCCAAATCTGAATTTAGAGATTTTCTTGCTAGTATTACTGTGGGAGAATCTAGGGACGTAGCACAAGCTACCATAGGGAGCATTCATTTTCCTGCTATACATTACTTTGCTCTCTTTATTGGTAGATGCATTAACAGTAAGGACGAAGTATGTCACATTTGTGCTCCTGATCTTCTTGTCCTCAAGAGTCTTTGTGTCGGGTTATAAAGGTTATAACTTGGGGGCAATAGTTGCACGTAGGTTGCAGAATAATAGTAGCAAGGGAGATTTATTTGGAGGAATTTATGCAACCCGTGTGGCTAACTTTCTTAATATAGCTCCACGAGAGGGGGATATGATTTTCCTCATGTTTATTTGGATAAAGAATCTATGTTCCATCATCATTTTCTTGAGAGGAATGAACAATTCCTCCATTATCGACTAATCTACGACAGACGCAACGTCATCCCAGTTACTCTTCCTGCCCCCTACCTTTTTGATTATCAGGCAAGAGGAAGATACGTTGTCACCAGGGAGGAAGCAACTGAGTATGAGAGAGGAATGGAGGCAGCTCGCCAACACGCTGCCGCTCAGGAGGCGATCGCCTTCGCATCTCATTACAACCCCAGCATCACTTATGGATATCAGCCAGGCGGTCCTTGGTACTAGACCAACTTAGGCCAAAAGCCTAAGCTTGGGGGAGTACGTATTGAAAGTGCAACTATCCCTAGGTGGTTTTGGTAATTCATAACAACATATAGCTCATTGAGCTAATGCTATTCCAAGACAAATATTTCAGGAAAGCTCAATGAATGGCATGGCATGGATGATGAAAGTGGATCCCTCAAAATATCAAGGACAAAGTATTGGCTCAAGCTCAAAAGCTCAAGAATCTACAATTTACATTTTAGTGATCCAAGATCACATTGAGTCTATAGGAAAAGCCAATACTATCAAGGAGGGATGAGGTGTTGCTTAATGAGCCTTTTGCTTCATGTGCTTAGTGATATGCTCCAAAACCCTCCACTACTTTCTCACATCCACATATGACCTAAACCTAAAGTCAAACTCGGCCCTACCGATTTTTTCTACCCAGCGCCACCGAGTTCAGATGTCTTAGCCACTGCCACAAACCCTAGGCAAATCGGTCTCACCAATAGGGATCTCGGTCTCACCGAGATGGGATTGTAATCTCTCTGTTTCCCTTTCGTAACTTTTCGGTCTCATCGAAAGAGCGAATCGGTCCCACCGAGATTACAATGTAAACTCTCTGTTTCCTTTTTGTAACTTTTCGGTCTCACCGAAAGAGCAAATCGGTCCCACCGAGTTTATCTGACCAACTCTCTGGTTAGCTAATTACCAAATTCGGTCTCACCGAGTTTGTGTAATCGGTCTCACCGAGATTACGTTATGCCCTAACCCTAACCATATCGGTCCTACCGAGTTGCATGTCAGTCCCACCGAAAACCCTAACGGTCACTAGGTTTACTAAATCAGTCTGACCGAGTTTGATGATTCGGTCCCACCGAGTTTGGTAAATTGTGTGTATAGCAGTTAGATTTTGTGTGGAGGCTATATATACCCCTCCACATCCTCTTCATTCATGGAGAGAGCCATCAGAACAAACCTACACTTCCAACTTACCAGTTCTGAGAGAGAACCACCTACTCATGTGTTGAGGCCAAGATATTACATTCCTACCATATGAATCTTGATCTCTAGCCTTCCCCAAGTTGCTTTCCACTCAAATATTCTTTCCACCAGATCCAAATCCTATGAAAGAGAGTTGAGTGTTGGGGAGACTATCATTTGAAGCACAAGAGCAAGGAGTTCATCATCAACACACCATTTGTTACTTCTTGGAGAGTGGTGTCTCCTAGATTGGCTAGGTGTCACTTGGGAGCCTCAGACAAGATTACGGAGTTGAACCAAGGAGTTTGTAAGGGCAAGGAGATCGCCTACTTCGTGAAGATCTACCGCTAGTGAGGCAAGTCCTTCGTGGGCGGCGGCCATGGTGGGATAGACAAGGTTGCTTCTTCGTGGACCCTTCGTGGGTGGAGCCCTCCGTGGACTCAGCATAGCAGATTACCCTACGTGGGTTGAAGTCTCCATCAATGTGGAAGTACGATAGCACCACCTATCGGAACCACGACAAAAACATCCGTGTCTCCAATTGCGTTTGAATCCTCCAAACCCTTCCCTTTACATTCTTGCAAGCTGCATGCTTGATTTTCCGCTGCCTATATACTATTTGCATGCTTGCTTGAATTGCGTGATGATTGCTTGAATTGTTCAATGATAGCTAAAATCTGCCAAAGTCTAAAATTTGGAAAAGGCATAGCTTTTAATTGGTCAAGTAGTCTAATCACCCCCCCCCCTCTAGACATACTTCAAGGTCCTACACGTATTTCTCACCGACTTTACATTCATGTTCACACACTAGTCGTCGGTGCTCATACTCTTTCATTGTATTATCCATGTTAGTTTAAATTTCTTTTTCTAGTTTTCTTCTTATGTGTTCGATAAACCTTAAGAAAAACCAAAAAAATTAGTTAGTTTAATTTCCATGCTTGTAGTAGAATTAAAATGAAAACCCAAAAATATTTCTAGTTCTTCTTCTTACTTGTTGGGAGCTTTCCCGTGTAAATAGTTTTATTTTCTTTTCTTTCTTTTGGGGGTCGAGAAGACCATATTGAAAATGCTTAGTGGCTCTTATATACATGAATGTTTATTTAACTTAGAGCCCGTATTACCCTGTCTTCTCTCTTGAGTTGAATGCCTGCAGATTCCAGCTTAGTCCAATGCACGTGCACTCTTATTATTATACACATCGTTCGATTCGCATGCGAGTGAAAGGCAATAATGACGATATATGATGAACTTATTGGGATGAGAAAAGCTGGTATGAACTCGACCTCTCTTGTTTTTGTAATTATGATGAGTTCATCGTTCCTGAGTCAGCTATTATGAAGTAAACATATTTGCAATGACATTTAGAGATTATAGTTACTTGTGCCATGCTTGATTAGCTTTGAGTTATAATGGTTTACCTTGCGTGCCAACATGCTATTAGAATGATTATGATATGATATGATGGGATGGTATCCTCCTTTGAATGAATTGAGTGACTGGACTTGGCACATGCTCACACATGTAGTTGAATCAAATCAACATAGCCTTCATGATATTTATGTTCATGGTAGGTTATATCCTACTCATGATTGTTCTTGGTGTGAATTAATTTTAATGCATGTTTATGACTGTTGTCGCTCTCTCAGTTGGTCGCTTCCCAGTCTTTCGCTAGCCTTCACCTGTACTAAGCGGGAATACTGCTTGTGCATCCAAACTCCTTAAACCCCAAAGTTGTTCCATATGAGTCCACCATACCTTCCTATATGCGGTATCTACCTGGCGTTCCAAGTAAATTTGTATGTGCCAAACTCCAAACCTTCAAATGAAATTATGTTTTGTATGCTCGAGCAGCTCATGGACAACTAGGGTCACCTATATCTTCCATGCTAGGTGGGTTATTCTCAAGAGGAGTGGACTCCGCTCCTCATTCACGAGAAAGGGCGATGGCAGGATGCCCAGTCCCATGATCCAAATCGACCAAAGCAAATCAAAATAATTAAGCAAAACTCCCACAGGGTTGTTGTATGTTGGAGGCACTCGTTGTTTCGAGCAAGCCGTGGATTGATGCTTGTTGGTGGTTGGGGGAGTATAAACCTTTACCATTCTGTTTGGGAACTGCCTATAATGCATGTAGTATGGAAGATACATCCATCTCATAGTTGTTGCATTGACAGTGAAAGTATGCCGCTCAAAATGTTATTCAATCTCTATTTTAAAAATCGAGCTCTGGCACCTCTACAAATCCACCTTCCCTCTGCGAAGGGCCTATCTATTTACTTTTATGTTGAGTCATCACCCTTCTTATTAAAAAGCACCCATTTGAGAGCACACCTTGTCATTTGCATTCATTACTATTGGTTTATATTGGGTATGACTTGACTGGATCTCTTTTACCATGAATTACAATATTTAGTCAGTCCTTGATCTTTAAAGGTGCTCTGCATTTATGTTTTGCGGTCTCAGAAAGGGCTAGCGAGATACCATTTTGTTATACCATGTTATGATTATTTTGAGGAAGTGTTGTCATCCGAGTTTTATTATTATGGCTCGCTAGCTGATTATGTTATGGATATGAGTAATTATGAGACCTACGTGTTATTGTTAGTATGGTTAGTTCATAATACTTGCTGAAACTTGAATGCTGGCTTTTCATGTTTACAACAAAAAGAGCAAATAGAGTTTGTAAAAGTTTTTCTTTATCACTTTCAGTTTATAAACTGAATTGCTTGAGGACAAGCAAAGGTTTAATCTTGGGGGAGTTGATATGTCTCCAACGTATCTACTTTTCCAAACACTTTTGCCCTTGTTTTGGACTCTAACTTGCATGATTTGAATGAAACTAACCCGTATTGACGATGTTTTCAGCAGAACTACCATGATGTTATTTTATGTGTAGAAAAGAAAAGTTCTCGGAATGTCCAGGAAATCCACGGAGGCACTTTTTGGAATTTATAATAATTAATGGGTGAAAGAAATACACCAGGGGGCCCAGGGCCTGTCCACGAGACAGGGGGCGCGCCCCCTCCCCTAGGGCGCGCCCCCTATCTTGTGGGCCCCCACGACCTCCTCCGACCTCAACTCCAACTCCATATATTCCGTCTCGGGCAGAAAAAAATCAGAGAGAAAGTTTCATCGCGTTTTACGACACGGAGCCGCCGCCAAGCCCTAATCTCTCTCGAGAGGGCTGATCTGGAGTCCGTTCGGGGCTCCGGAGAGGGGATTAAATCGCCGTCGTCATCATCAACCATCCTCCATCACCAATTTCATGATGCTCACCGCCGTGCGTGAGTAATTCCATCGTAGGCTTGCTGGACGGTGATGGGTTGGATGAGATTTACCATGTAATCAAGTTAGTTTTGTTAGGGTTTGATCTCTAGTATCCACTATATTACGAGATTGATGTTGCTATGACTTTGCTATGCTTAATGCTTGTCACTAGGGCCCGAGTGCCATGATTTCAGATCTGAACCTATTATGTTTTCATGAATATATGTGTGTTCTTGATCCTATCTTGCAAGTCTATAGTCACCTATTATTTGTTATGATCAGACTACCACGAAGTGACATTAATCGGGATACTTCTCGGTGTTGACCGTAGTTTGAGGAGTTCATGTATTCACTATGTGTTAATGCTTTGGTCCGGTTCTCTATTAAAAGGAGGCCTTAATATCCCTTAGTTTCCGCTAGGACCCGTTCAACGGGAGGGTAGGACAAAAGATGTCATACAAGTTCTTTTCCATAAGCACGTATGACTATTTATGGAATACATGCCTACATTACATTGATGAATTGGAGCTAGTTCTATATCACCCTATGTTATAGCTATTGCATGAGGAAACGCATCCGGCATAATTATCCATCACTAATCCATTGCCTACGAGCTTTTCATATATTGTTCTTCGCTTATTTACTTTTCCGTTCCTACTGTTACAACTACTACAAAAACTCAAAAACATTTATCTTTACTTTTGCTACCGTTACTATTATTATCATACTACTTTTGCTACTAAACACTTTGTTGCAGATACTAAGTTGTCCAGGTGTGGTTGAATTGACAACTCAACTGCTAATACTCAAGAATATTCTTTGGCTCCCCTTGTGTCGAATCAATAAATTTGGGTTGAATACTCTACCCTGGAAAGCTGTTGCGATTCCCTATACTTGTGGGTTATCACTGCCCATCACTGGTACATTGCTTCCTGTGGCGGGCGCCTGTTCCTACCCACCACATAAACCATTGTACTAGTGGAGGTAATTCCATAGCGCCCGCCACTAGAGAGATACTACAATATATCAATTGTTGGCATTGCGGGTTGACACACATTACTCCAAAATGCGTAGTCATATGATTCTCAATATAGTTGAACCAGACTGAGTAATTTTGGAAACAAACGACCAAATAATTAAGTAACACTTCAAATTTGTTCGACTCAAGAAACAAGCATCAATGTATAAATCACATCCATCTTAACATACTTATTAACTAACCGTTCATCGCTTGATATATTCATGACTTAGACCATATTTCTAAACATGGTCGATGACAACCATCATCTGAAAGTCATTGCGGTTGCTCTTACTTATGGTGATTATCACAAGGGTCTCCAGCCTTACTTCTCTCTTTGCCGTCATGAACTCCCACCAGCCGGACTCATATAACGATATGAGTCTGTCTGATTCTGTCTTGTACTGAACGCCAGTGACATGCCCTGTTGGTCGATGGTGCACTCCAGCGATGCCAATGGCGGGGATGTCCACTCCAAAAAACATCTTCATATGTAACTTATAAACTCTCCATCATTAAGAGCAAATAGATAGCACGCAATGTCAGACATCTCACCATACTTGGTTATGAAAAAAAGATGAAAGAATACAAAACAGCTCACCATGATTTTTTTTGGTGTCGTTGTTTTTTGTTAAAAGGTGCACAAATGGCTTACCAATGAAGGCCACACTTGACGGTAACATCGCGGTAATATTTAGGGTCGCATCCCGAGTAAGCTTCCTCATTCTTTGAAAGAAAATTGCTGAACCGAAAGGACCATCGTCAACATCTTCCTCATAGTCATCATCTTGCTCATCCTCGTCATTCTGGCTGTCATCATCATCCAATCTGTCCTCATCTTCACGGCTTCCCTAGTCATCCTGGCTGTCTCCATCATCCTGGTGATCATGGCTATCATCATGATCCTTGTCATCTTCATTGTCATCGCTGCAGGAATACATTGTCCTTAACTTGTGACCTCTCCATTCACGAAAAAGGATATGTACCCTCCTCTGATGAAATTATTCTGTGCAATGCACTACTCCCATCCATCACCATATATGATGGTTCTATCCTTACGTTTATGCACATCCAGTTTGAATGTGCGCCCCATATCATCATCAAAGTACATAACATTACTGCATAAATTGTTCAAGTCAACCCTTGTGTTACATGGCATACATTATGCAACAGTTAATCATTAACAATAAAGTCAGTGCAATAATTATACAAATGGTTTGAATAGAATATTAATTGAAGTTAAAGACAATTACCACTGATTTTTGAAATTCGTTCGTCAAGAAGAGTCTGAAATCTACTGCAGTATCCACACTATCCATACATGGCATTTGCAGATATGGCAGATCTTATGCCTCATGATCCCTAATAATCATTATGAAGCACTTATTAACTGTAATTTTGAGAGGAGGAACTGACTAAGCAGGGTTCAAAAAATTTTGGCATGACCTTTGCTGAATATTGAACATATTTTGGGTACCAAAAATTTGATGGAATGAAAGTTAATCAACGTTTCATAAAAACATTGGCATTCATTTTTAAAACCCATGCACTTGTCATATGTAAGAAAATTAAACAATATTGTCATAGCAAATGAACTTTGGCATGAACTTTGCTTACAAAGTTGACGTATGGAGTGACAAAAATTTGATGAAATGGAAATGAATCAACGTTTCACAAAAACTTATGCCCGTAATTGTGACAGGCACGACCAGGTACCCGCCACCGCTCTTTTGGAAAAGTAGCAGTGGCGGGTGGCCTGTCCTGCCAGCCACTATTTATAGTTCATCTATATGACTTTTTCCAGTAGTGCCCGCATCAGTACTTGTAGTTGATGGTAGTTGGTCTTCGGATCTGGATGTAATTTTTATTATTTTTGATATTCGTTGTACTAACATGATTGAAAATGAATAGATCAAAAGTTTTCTCGGAAAAAAATAGTGCTAAAGGTTTACGTTTTTCTTTTTGACATCTACTAGTTAGCATGCACGTGCAACGCACGTCTCAAACAATTATAAGTGAGTTCAAATGGTATATTATTGAACAAGTCTTGAAAAAATAAATAAAAGGGATACAAAATGTTGGCATGCCAATCAAATTGTATTTTCAAATGTGAGACACCTTTGTGATCCAACAAATACGTGAAGAATCGAGTGTCCAGCCATGATTACCACCCTTTTATCGAACTGATTTCCAACTATTTTCGAGATGAGTTTGCACATAATCAAAAGGTCACTTCCAAGGACATACAACTTGTATGATAGGAAATATAAGCTGACCTATGACTACAGAAATTTGTATCTTTACGTAAATTGAAAACGCTTTACAATAACTAACTGAAATTGTAGAAGGGGTAAAATAAATGCGATGATGATAAAATCATTAGTCCTATCATGTTATCAGTTAACCCATTAACTGATAACATGCCATATGCAGCAGTGACTCAACGATGAATCATCTCCTCTCCTGCCATGTTATTATTTAATGTGAGCAACATATAAGAACCAAAGAACAATACAACATCAATGGCTTAGCTTACATATAGAAACGGCAAAGGTTTTAATATCATCATTACGTTGAAAGAAACACACCGTGTATTATCTGGTGGGATACAGTGAAGAAGCACAAAGGATAAGTAGCATTTACCAACAAGAAGAGTATATTTGATACCTAAATTTACCTGGCAATTCATCACAGATATATTTAATACCACTATACAGAAGATGAAAGAATTAAAGGGAGACCCAATGATTCCAGGCAATTACATTGATCACCCTACTGACATAAGATCCAGCAAAGAATTAACATCAGCTATGGCTAGAAAACAATTTCATTAAAAGAGTAAATGAGCATTCCCACAGCAGCTTGCAAATGAGCATTACACAAGCTCTTGCATTTAATTAGAGCCTGGGTTAGCAGGAAGAAACAAATAAAATGTGAATAAAGAATAACTTACCTTCAGACTGTACATGTTTTTTCCTAAAAAGGCAGGGAAGATGAACACAATATGTATACTCAATAGTCAGGCTTGATGACTTAACAACCTAACAACAGCAGCAAAAGAATACATTAGATTCAGACAATCATCTATTGTAGCAAGCCATGAATCGACCATTTGAATTATCTGTCGAGGATAATGACAACAACAGGAAAAACACACATTAAAATCACAGACCACAAATTGACACATAGGGTACACTCAAGTAAGTGTGGACAAATGTACTTGTCGATATAATCTTGCCATACAACAAACTTAATTTAGTACATCTCTGAAATCAGGCCAAAGTCTCATAACATAAAATCGTCTTGATTAGTAGTGTCGTAGATCAAATGTCACCATCTTTCCAATCACACATATGAGTAAATTGCTTGAGAGATAAAGCCAGTTGCTTGCTCTGAAACAAAAGGAAACCATATAGCAGACGATCAATTGCTTTCTTCAAAATGAAAGGAAACAAAAATTAAATCAATCTCAAAGCTTACACTTTGAATAATCTTGAGAATAGGAGGAGCCTTTAATGTGAAGATCCTTCAGAAAGGCCCATTGAAATATACAAAGATCATCAACGCCTAGCAGCGCAAAGCATTCTCATATGAAAGTCTCTAAATCTTACGATGAATTGGTCCACTTTCATGAACATCAATTCTATGGTTTCCATTGTTTGTAAGTACCACATGATCTGACAGTTTACAAAATTCAGCAATATTTCACAGATTGAAATGGTAGGTTATTCATCTACAAAATCAGGAGAGGAGGATGTAGCAGAGGAGTTCCCGACGCGGCACTGATGTCAAAGTGGTGACAGATCGTGTAACAAAGACATCAATAATACGTTCAATTTCTGGTCCATACAGTGAGGGAAATCCTCTGCTTGCAAGAGAAACCAATCTTCTGAACCACTTAATAATCCAGTAATGAAATTTATATTTTATAGTCTGCAAGGTCAAAGATTTTGATGAGCACGACAAAATTTCAATGGCATTGCAATAACATTACCAGAATATATTGGTCTTGCAAAAACCACTTTACTAACTCAAATGAAAGGGGAAAAATGCATAATGAGGATGAAGTTCTTTCGCAGAATGGCACATAACAAATAGACCACGATTTTTTATGCATCAAACCTGACACTCACAAGTCACGAAATACCCCTCGATGTAATTATTAAAACGCAAAACACAATATCATGATTGCACGAAATCCGATCATGAAAGGTCAATTATCATAATCTACTTTTCATATGTACTAAGTGGTACTCAAGGTATGGTGTCACTGTGATAGCCCACTTAAAAATAATTTCGTTAAATAGTTGCAAGCTAAAGAATTTTAGACCATCTTAAATCATTCAGTTAAACATTTACATGCAAAAGAGTTTCAGCCCCTCCCACTTAATCTTGTTTCTTGGCAGAGTTGGAACTCCGCTCCTATGTAAACACAAACAACCAAGTTAAACATGCCACAAATGATTTTGCTACTACCTCAAGGCAGGTGTGCAGAAAGAATATTGCACTTCTTACCAATCTTGTGGATCTGAAGTTTGAAATTAACATTTGGTATTTGGAACTTGCGAGCTGTGAAATCTGCCAAAGCAATGAGAAGAAAGCAACAGTAAATGATTGAAGAAAGAGAGGCCTATACCAGAACCAAAGTAGATCAAACCTTGTCAACCAGTACATCCCGATACGTTTTGGTCGCCCCTAACCACACTGCGCTGTAGGAACTACTCCCTCCGTTCGGAATTACTTGTCGCAGAAATGGATGTATCTAGACATATTTTAGTTCTAGATACATCCATTTCCGAGACAAGTAATTCCGAACAGAGGGAGTATCATTCACAGATGCATGCTTCAAATTTCAAAGAACACAATTTGATATCCAAATGTACAACGCAGAGGAAACGCGACATCACCCGCGCTGTACGAAGACGTTCCACCACTCGGAAAGCTGCCCTGGTCCTTGGCCAAGTGACGGCACCGCTCTGCCTCCAGTCCAGAGCGTCGGGCACGGCAGCCGCCATGGCACCGCTATGCCGCTTATGCCCCAAGAGTCGCCACGCCCGCACCTAGCATTGCATCCGTGGCCGCCATCGCATGCCGCGCTACCGTCGCCGCTTGAGGAGGAGAGGATCCCGCCGTCACCGGCGCAGCCGAGCCCGATGTGTCTGCGTCGCCGCCGCTGCCCGAGGAAGGAGAGGGACCCTGTCGCCGGAGCAGGTGACGAGCCCGATTTGTCTCGCGCCGCCGCCGCCGCCCGAGGAAGGAGAGGGACCCGGCGCTACCGACGCAGTCGAAGCCGCCCGCGGCATCCTGTGGCAGCGGCGAGGATAAGAGAGGAGGAAGGGGTGGGGAACGGCGGAGGCGGGGGCTTGATCCTCCCTGGAGCAGCGGCGACGGCGGAGTGAGGGGCGATAGGAACGACAGAGGCGGGGTTAGATGGACGCGACGTCCTCGCGTAGGAACGATAGAGGCGGGCGTGGGTTTTTTCGACGGGCAGAGTTTTCGCTCGCCCTCGTGAAGTTCTCTTGTTTAGTAGTAGTCCTGACCATCTCAGGCCCGGCCCTGTCGGCCCACCTAGGCCCGGCCCTAAAATCCAGGGCCTAGGCCCGATGGGCTTGCCCGTGGGCCGGCCTTGGGCCTGAGTTTTGAGCCCACCAGCAGGGTCTGGACAGGCTTGGGCTTGGCATATTGGCATTTTAAGGAAGAGGCCCGGCCCACGGCCCTAAGCCCTAAGGGCTTTTCAAGGCTTTTTACCAGATGGGCCGGGCTTGGGCTTGAAAAGTAGGCCCGATGGTAGGGCCTGGGAGGGCCTGGGCCTCAGTTTTCTGCCGTGGGCTTTTTTAGGCCCGACCCAAGCCCAGTCCGGCCCGGCCCATGGCCACATATATTTAGTAGTAGTGTAGAAGTGTAGACTAAAGGTTGACGTTTTTTTTTACATCTACTAAAGGTTTACGTTGGAATTAGCTTGCATGCCATATGGGACAAGCTAAGTCCGGTTTGAAGTCCAGAACAAGTACGAGTAGGTTTAGGTGATCTTCGGGTCGGTTCGTGCATATATATGCACATCCCCTGTATGAATTTGTACCACCGAGGAAACAAGAGAAGAAATAAAAATAAGAAGAGGCATAAGTTACATGTCTTCGGCAAAGTTTTCTGCATGGCCGTGTTCATTCCGTGTTATAATATTCTATTTTTAAATTGTTTTCGGGGACAAACTGTTATTAGAATTTCCACTATCAAATACGTCGGGAAGTCCTACAGTGTTTCGGATTCCAGCACGCCCCCTTTCCCCGTCCCCACCGACCCCCACCGCCGCCGCCGTCGATGGCACGCCCCCCACCGCCCCGCAGCCACCGCTCGACGCCCCCATGCCTCGCCAGACCAGATCCACAGGCTCGCCCCCCAGGTCCCTCCCTCCTGGGGTCCCGCAGGGCTCGTCGGTGATTCAGATGCCTCTGCCATTTGTTTACCAGGCTTACCCAGAGAAGCTGCGCCGGATTGGATCGGTCTCCCCGGCGACGCTTCAGGCGACGAGGATGCGGAGGTGGACAGAGAGGGCGACGAGGATCCGCGACGATGCCGACTCGTGGATGCAGTGCGTGAAGGAGTGGAGGGAGGCGGATCTCGCTGCGGCGAGGAGTCTGGATCCGTTTCAAAAGCTCTACAGATTGAGGTACGCTCCGACATGCCAGATCCAAGCAGACCGAGAACTGCTCAACCTCGCTCGGAGGATCTACTTCGAAGGCACGAGGGCGGAGAAGGCCCAGATGCCCAGTCCGAGAGAGCAGCCAGAGGCGTTCGTTTTTTGGGCGAAATCAGAAGCGAAGTGCGGCGACGCTCGCCGCAGGGCGCGCTGGGAAGGGATCCTCGGGCGCCTGCCTTCCTGCCCCCCTTCAGACTTGGAGGAGGTGGATCCATGGCCCTACCTGTCTGCGACACCGGATCGGGATTGTGGCGACTACAACCCCTAAATCTCGATCCTCTGGCTTTTTTGGTCACGGGGGACAGCTACTGTGTAGCGCATGAGAACTGTGGAGCCGGATTTGGAGTGAGCAGTGCGATGGCTGAATGCATATTCTCGGTGGAGGGGGCCTAGAAAGAGATGCCCAAGCAGAGTGAACCCATGCCCCCATCCACACCCACTCGTCATGAGCGGCCGACGAGAGACTGCATTTATCCAAGATCAGATCAACGAGGAAGAAGAGATTTCGGAGGTGATGCGGGCGGTGACAACATCGATGAGGATCCCAAGGAGAGGCAGCGAATCAGTGCCGAAGCTGGTTACCAGGATCATGTCGTTCGCCACAGATCACGAACTGTCCCTGTTCCTGACAGGCAGATCGACACCGGCGAGGGTAGTGATCTCCTGGGCAATGGCGGCACAAGATTCACCGTTGAGAGAGCGGCGGATCCGTTGGCAGGCATTCTGGAGATTGCAATTGCAGGAGAGCATCACAATCGCCGTGAACCTGACAGCGCCGCAGTAACCAAATTCAGATCGAAGCAAAAATCAGGGGCGCTTCTGGTCATGGAGGCCTCGGGCGGGTTCAGATTCGTGGACTCGAGAAGAGGCGGCAGGATTCAAAAGGGCCGCATGGCTAACGCAGCAGCCAGCTCACCCACCAAGCTGCCAGATGATCACCTTGACGAAGCAGAAGGGTGGTACAGTCAGCTCTAGGAGCCTATAAAAGGTAGATTGGGGGGAGAAGAAGCTAGGGTTCCATCTCTCCCAACCACCCTCGCTACAGCGGCGGCTACCACCCCCGACCCAGATCTCATGGCAGACGGAGGGCGCGGGCGGGGCAGAGCCAAGAGCAGAGGCGGTCGGGGAGACCAAGCAGGGAATTGGCCTCCCGGCCACCAGTAGATCAACCAGGGGAGCGGGGTGCAGCAGCAGCAGCAGCCGTTCTTTGGTTTCGGTTACCAGGGGCCGCCGCCGCCATGGGCCTTCCCGGGTCAGTTCCCAGGACCTTTCCCTCCGCCATGGGGAGGCCTGCAGCAGCAGTGGTTCGCCCCACCGCAGCAGTCTCAAGGACAATCGAGCGGGCAAGGGGGGAATCAGGGTGAAGCTCATGGTGGTAACCAACAACAGACCAGGTCTCAAGCCAAGAATCAGCAGAAGAAAGGCAAAGACGCAAATCAGAGGGCCCTAGCTACCAACCCAGGTTTGATGTCCTACTCTGGGGTCACTTGTTACAATTGTGGTGACCCTGGGCACCACAAAGACAAGTGTTCAAAGCCCAAATGCTGCTTTATCTGCAAAATGATCAATCACAAAGTAGAAGACTGTCCAGTTAGGAAGAAGCCACACTCGAGAGCAAAGTTTGTAGGGAGTGCCGCACAGGGACTCGGCTTTTACCACCTGGATGCTCCTGATGTGAATGCCCAGCACACTGGGTGGTTGAAGAACGTTGGGATAGTTTTTGTTGAGTCTGGGGAGGTCTCAAAGCGAGGCAGCAACAGAGTTTGCCAGCATCTACAAAACCAACTGGCCCTGGCCCATCAATGCTCTAGATGAGTGGACATTTCTAGTCAAATTCCCTCCTGAGATAGATGTGGAGCAAGTGTTCGGATACCCCTGCTCCGGCCTGTCCAAGGAGAACTCTATAGTGAAAGTAGAAGTTTGGAAAGGGGAGATCACTGCTGAAGAAGAATTACAGAAAGTCTGGATCAAATTAAGAAGCATGAACCCCAAGTGGTGTGAATGGTCTCTGCTGGACCAGATCACATCTACTTTTGGTGTACTGCTGGATGTAGACTGGCAGCACAATTTCCAGAACTTCTATGAAACTATCAGAGATAAAATTGCCTGTAAAGACCACTCCAAGATACCAAAGGAGAGAATTTTTGGGATCCATGGGAAGCTGTACAAAATCAAAGTTGAGGTGGAGCCACCAACTGCTGTTGTGGAGGAGCAAGTCCAGGGGCAACTCACAGATGACCAGCAGAGTGGAGGTACTGACAACAACCACAATAGCAAAAACAATGATGATACAACCTCTCATAAGAGTTCCAAAAGCTCAGATAATGGATCCAGGACCAGTTCTAGTAGTGGAATGAACAGGAGAGCCAGTGGTTACTGCCAAGAAGAGATGGAGCCCCAACCCCAACTACTCTTCTCTTGAAGAACAAGCTGCGGACTCTCTGCAGAACATCAAAAGCAGTGCACTTAGTAACCTGCTGGAGGATGGGGACCTAGGGGATGGATTCAGCCTTCTGAGGGAGATGGAAAGCTGGGAGGATGATGGAATTAGCACTGAAGATGGAGAAGATGACATGCCAATAGAACCCTTGCACCTGCCTGGAAGCAATGCTGAGGATGCTGTGGAGATGGAGAGATATGTAGAAGACTTCCCACCAATCCAACAACAGAACAATGCAAAAAATTGGGGCCCTGTCCAAGCTCCCAGAATGAGTGCCAGGGTTGCTGGAGACACCAGAACCATACTTCAGAAAGCTCAGCAGTTCAAAAGTGCTCAAGATGCAAGAATCACCAGAGAAGGTATAAGCAAACCTTTCTCACTTTTCAATAATCCCAGTTTCCTTTACATTTGCTAATAAAGTAGGTATAGATGTTATTTTGGAAGAACAAAAAGATGCTGACCCTTCCAATAATGTAGCTGATAGATGTAGAGAGGGGTGTGTGATCCCTGACAGAACTGAAGGTTCTGCTTCAGACTTCATCACCCCTAGGAAAATACCTAGTGATGTTAATGTTGAATCTAGCAATAGTGAGCTGTGGTATTTGGTTTGTAAGAATAAAAGGGGCAAGCACCCCAGAACTAGACTTGTAGCATGAATGCTTTGTTCTGGAATGTGAGAGGGATAGCTGCCCCTGGTAGGAAAACTCTGGTCTTGGAAACTATGGCTAAAAATCATGCTTCCATTGTAGGTTTTCAAGAAACTAAAAAGGAGGAGTTCTCGGACTCCTATTTAAAATCTCTAGTAGGTAATAGAAACTTTTCCTGGCATCATTTGCCAGCCCAAGGCTCTGCTGGAGGCATCCTGATGGGAGTGGATCTGGACATCTTAGATGTGGTCTCCTAGTCCAATTTAGATTCTTCTGTTAGTTGCGTTATGAAACTGAAAACTAATGATAGTCCATTTAGAGTCATTACTGTCTATGGTTCTCCTTATGAAGAAGGGAAAGAAGATTTTATCTCTGAACTCCATACCTTATTCTTGGAAGACCCTCTCCCCACTCTGATAGGGGGAGATTTTAATTTAGTGAGATATGCCAAAGATAAAAGTAATGGCAATATTAACCATAGATGGAGTGAGAATTTCAATGCCTGGGTTGAAATCTGGAGCTTGCTTGAAATTAAGTTATCTAGCATAAGATTTACTTGGGCCAATAACCAGGTGGACCTAATCATGTCCACAATAGATAGGCTTTTTTGTAATACTGAAATGGACATGACCTTCCCCATGGCATCCTGTAGGGCTTTGCCTAGATGTGGGAGTGACCATGTTCCTTTAATTTGGGATTCTGGTTTAAACCAAGCCCCTAAAAGCAGTAGTTATAAAATGGAGAAGTGGTGGCTACTTAGAGAGGACTTCTCCAATCTAGTTACTGGAATTTGGAGTGAGACCACCAATGCCTCCTCCCACATTGAGAACTGGCAGATTAAAATTAGGAAGCTCAGGAGAATCACCAAAGGGTGGAGCTCCAATGAGGAGGCTCAACTTAGAAGATACAAAAAAATCCTCCTAGAAGATTTTGATAAGCTTGATATTAAATCTAAATCCTCAAACCTTTCTGAAGCAGAATTTTCTAGAATTAGATTCATCCACTCTAAGCTCCAGAAAATCTGGCTCCAAGAAGAGGTTAAAGCTAAACAGAGATCTAGAGATAGAGAGATTAAGGAAGGTGACAGGAACACTGCATATTTCAATGCAGTGGCCAACCAGAGAAGGAGGAAAACTATCATCCACTCTCTGGATGGACCTAAGGGGCCAGTCACTGATAATGCTGAGATGCTTAAGATTGCTAGTGACTATTACAAAGATCTTTTTAAAAAAGAAGATAGGAATGGTTTTAAAATGAATCAAAACTTTTTCTCTGA
The DNA here is from genome assembly GCA_021605145.1 of Aegilops bicornis. NCBI lineage: Eukaryota > Viridiplantae > Streptophyta > Magnoliopsida > Poales > Poaceae > Aegilops > Aegilops bicornis. The sequence goes on from CM038671.1 coordinate 673,831,463, forward strand.
AGAAGAAAAAGTCACTACTGAAGAGAATATCACATTAGAAGCTCCTTTTTCAGAGGAGGAGGTCAAAAAGGCAGTTTTTGACTCATACTCTGATGGAGCCCCAGGGCCTGATGGGATTCCCTTCTTTTTCTACCAACAATTTTGGGAGCTGGTGAAGAAAGATCTGTTGAATATGTTTTCAGACTTCCACAAAGGGAAGTTTGACATACACAGACTTAACTTTGCTATGCTGACCTTAATCCCTAAGGAACCAGATGCTTATTCTATGAAGAAATTTAGGCCCATCGGCCTTTTGAACTGTAGCTTCAAGATTTTCGCTAAGGTACTCACCAATAGATTCTCAAAAATCCTACAAAGGCTAGTAGCTAGTAATCAATCTGCCTTCCTAAAAGGCAGATATATCCTAGAAAGTGTAGTTACAGCACATGAGGTGCTGCACTCTATTCATTCTAGCAAGAGACAAGGATTGGTGCTGAAGCTAGACTATGAAAAAGCCTTTGATAAGTTCAACCTAGAATTCTTAGAGGAGCTACTTAAGTTTAGAGGGTTTGGGGGGAGATGGATTCAATGGATCAGGCAAATTACCCATGGGGGGTCCATTGGAGTCAAGGTGAACAACAGTGAAAGTGATTTCTTTCTCACACGGAAAGGGCTCAGGCAAGGAGACCCCATCTCCCCACTGTTATTTAACCTAGTAGTGGATGCTCTCACCAGAATGCTGATGAAGGAAGCCAATCAAGATATGTTTGTTGGGCTCTGCCCAGAAGCCTGCCCAGGTGGGATCATTTGCCTGCAATATGCAGATGATACCATCCTCTTCCTAGATAAAGACCTACAACATGCCTCAAACCTGAAGATAGTGTTGAACTGCTTTGAGCAGGTCTCAGGAATGAGAATTTATTACAGTAAGAGTGAGTTGATCCCCATTAATATGGATAAGGAGGAGACTGCTAGCTTCATTCAAACGCTAGGTTGTGCTGAAGGGGTTTTCCCTATTAAGTACCTAGGGATCCCCCTCCACTACGACAAGCTTAGAAGGGAGGATATACAACCCCTTATAGATAAGATCATGAAAAGGATTGCTGGGTGGAGAGGAAAACTACTCTCCTATAAAGGCAGACTTGTGCTCATTCAAGCATGCATGGCTAGTATCCCCATTTACCTTCTTTCCTTTTTCAAACTCCCTAAGTGGGCCATAGAATTGATTAATTCCCAGATGGCTAACTGCCTATGGAATGACTTTGAAGGGCATAGGAAACTTCACCTGGCTAGTTAGAAAATGATTTGTATAAAAAAAGAATTTGGAGGTCTTGGAATCCCAAACCTTCAAGAGGTAAACACATGCCTTTTAGGATCTTGGGTCAAAAGATTGTATGAGGAAGGAGAGAAACCCTGGAAATCCATTATAGATCAAAAGTATGTCTCTGGGAAACCTAATCTATTTGCTGTTAACCCTACTCCAAACTCCTCTAGGTTTTGGAAGGGATTCCAATCCATCATCCAAAACCTGAAGTTTGGATTTAGATGGAAGGTGGGTAATGGTGAGAAGATTAGATTCTGGGAAGATACTTGGTTTGGGACCTCCCCTCTAGCCACGCAATTCTGGCCTGTGTACATAGTCTGTAATGAGCAATCCAAAACTATTAAAGAAGTCTGGGATGGGGAAACTCTCAAGCTGACCTTCAGAAGGATTTTCGATGATAAACTCATGGAGCAATGGCACCACCTGGTAGAATGTGCCAGAAGCATTGCTCTTAGTGAGGACATTGACTCACTGGTATGGAAACTTGAGAGCAAGGGTGTGTACTCCTCAAGCTCTCTGTATCATGTAATCAATTTTCGTGGGGTGCAACTAGTTTTCATCCCATCGGTGTGGAAACTTTATGTGCCCCCGAAAATCCACGTTTTCCTGTGGCTCTTCTCGTATAACAGGTTGATGACCAGAGATAACCTGAGGAATAGGCACATCTTTAAACCTCTGGGTTGCGTCTTTTGCTTTGAACAGGAAACTAACACCCACTTGTTTTTTGAATGCATCGTAGCAAAAACATTTGGTCGTTTGTAGCTGACCACTTTCAGGTCGGGATAGGAGTAGATTATGAATCTGTTGCCAGATTTTGGGTATCCAATAGGAAGAATTCTGCTCTAAACATGGTCTCGTCGGTTGTCCTCTGGTGTTTGTGGAAGTATAGGAACTCTATTATCTTTAACAACACTGTTTGGACATCGATTTTGCAGGTTTGGAGGTTGATCCTCAGAACCCTCAAGTTCTGGGCGATCTTGGCGCCACAAAATGGCAAGGCTCGTGTCGAAACTTTCCTGACAGCACTAACAGTGTTCTTGCTGCAGCCACTGAGAATAATGAGTGGCTAATGCTGGAGGGCTGCGCGAAGGATGGGGTCGTGAATCAATGGGGCAAGCTGAAGATCTCTGACGATGACTGGCGTTTCCACTCACCAAGGAAGCAGAGTGCTCTGAAGGGCAAAAACATGATATGCAGCCCAGTATCGACGCTTGCCTGCTGGTCTCCTCAAGCAGCCTCGGCACCACCGTTCAAGCTCAGGAAAGCTGCGGAGATGGAAGCGGACGCAACCCTGGTGACTTTAGTCTGATTACCTTAGTTCGGGCCTACGTGCCGTTTGATCTTTTCAAAGATCTGTACTCCTGGTTTTCTCTTTTCAGTATCGCAGTGTCTTTTTTAGGCTGAACTGCTCCTCTAAGTGAGCTGCTGTATAACTGAGGATCGAGTTTGGTTTCATTTGCGTAATGGAACCGGGGAGGGGGAGGCCTCCCTGTTCATCTAAAAAAACTATATATATAAGGTCCGGCCTGTGAAACCAGAATTTTCCCGTGAGCTCGAACGATGGAGTCGTATCGTCCAGTTGACACAAAGCTTGAAGATCTTTCAGAGGTACGTATACATCACACCGTATACTCAACAATTCTGTCATATGTCAATATTTATATGTAAGTTGCCTGAATTTGCAATTGGGTAAGTCAAATTAGAAAGGAAACGGCGGTAAGCCCAAAGGCTATCGAAACCACTTGGCGGACGACAGTGGCCGGCCGAACTGTGCACAACACATGATTGAACGGTGAAGTCCTCTTTTGCCCTGAGCATGGACGGCTTGATGTGTATCATCGTCTCAAAATCGTCCAAAGAATATCGTGTGTATAGCGGCCTTCAAAGGCTATTGCAGCGAGGCATGGGGATACAAGGCCTCGAACAACCCGCAATGCTGTTGCTGTTTGGTTTGTTTCGGATGTGACTCTTGATGTCATGGATGGGTTCGCTAGAGGAATCTGGTGCCAAGGGGGGGTTCAGAGGGTGTATGGAGGCGGCGGCAATACGGCGATGGGAAAGGCCAGAGGTGGGTGGAGCAGCGAGGTGTGAGCTGGAGTGTCCCGGCCGCTGATGGCGGTGAGATCAGATGGACATAGGAAGGAGAAGACGGAAGATTGAAGAAAAAAGATGAGCCTTTCAAAGATTAAAAAAAGCAACCTACTCCAAACGCCTTTTAAGGCAACCTATGAATAGTCGGCCTATATTGCGAAAGTCCAATTTGGCTCGTGGTCGTGAGAGCATATGCTCCTGCGTGTTAAAATATTTTCTGGAAATATAAAAAAATAAGAAAAATTAGATATGTTCATTGTCACACTAAAATGTTACATGCTTAAGCATTTTGACTTGTGCAAAAATCAAATCGAACGCCAAATGTTACCTTCAAATATTGCACTTGATTTTGTTTTTTATAGTGTGAAGGCTATCCTATTTGATATTAAAATTGTCAGGCACGCTTGTTACACTAACATGAACACCTACAAAAAAAGTAAGAATTTTTAAATTTTATTTACTATTTGTTTTAAATTTACTGTTTACTGACGGCGGAGCATGCATGCATGCAGGAAGTTCTGTGCAGGGCACTTTCGTGCTTGGGTATGTGGGACGCGGCTCGTGTGTCCTCCTCGTCTAACCTTCGACGAGGATACGCTCCGTCTCAGACGACAGCACCCGGAACCGGAAGCAACCGCTCCTCATGAAGCCGGCGAGGAGAACCTGATGCCTCCCCCAATCATCCTCGGACAGCAGCAGCAGCAGCAAGACGACGTGCTCGTTGTGCTGCGGAAGCGAGACGAGCTCGCGAGGGGCTTTGTGCGCCACGTGGATGCCATCATGTCGCGACGCCGCAGCGGCGCGGCACTGGATGCGCTGACCATCAAGTTGGCCTACCTGCGGGAGCAGGACGCTCCCTGCGTCGATCGCTGGGTGCGCCTCGCCCTGACGTCGACGATGACCAGGCGCCTCAGGCTCGACTTCCTCCCGCGCGGCTGCTACAACCCGGACAGGCTCCGGTACGACCTACCCTGCTCGCTCCTCTCCGCCGGGACGGCAGCGGCCGGCGCGCTGGAGCACCTCTACCTCCGGATGGGAAGCATACGGGCCCCCATGCCGGAGCTGGCCAGCTTGGTGACCCTGGTTCTGTCGAGGGTGCGCGTCACCGGGGAGGACCTTGGGCACTTGCTCCACTCGTGCCACAGACTGCAGAGCCTCAAGCTCAAGCGCTGCGAGGACCTGGCGTACCTCAAGGTGCCGCCTGATCGTCTGAAGCAACTGAGGACTCTTGTCGTGAAAAGTTGCTGGTCGATGAGGGAGATCGACATATCGGGCTCCTCCGTCGAGTCCCTGCGGTTTGAAGGCCGACACATGCCGGGAACCCTGCTTTGTGGGTCAGTTGGACCCGCCCTCAAGGTGACAAGTGCGGAGTTTGACCTCGAGCACCTGATTGGCCCCGCCGAATCTGAAGCCACCGAAGCCGAGTCATCGCGGCTTCAGCTGTTAAGCCTAGCGCGCCTCATGCCGCGCCTGGAGACCTTATCCTTGACCCTAGTACGCCACATCAAGGTTAGTCATGTTTGTCAATAATTTCATCCAACTCACAAAAATCAAATAGGAGTACTAACTAACAGGACTCTGCAGGTAGTTATGACTTCGGCGAATCAATCTATGGTTGAGATGGTTAGATGGACAGTGGTATCCCCAATCCATCGCGTTTAAATCACGGTCTTTCGCATTATTCACGAATTTATTTGAGTTTCCGGATCTTGACTTTTCGATTGGGAGGAGAGCGTTTAAAATCGACGGCGAAGCCTTCTTGATGACTTTGTAAATCTCAAGATGACATGCCGGCTCAGTCTTTCGAAGGTGCTCATAGAAATAGGGTGTGCGTGTGTGCGTTCATAGAGGTGAGTGTATGCGTGTGTATATGAGCGCTTGTGTCTGTATTGATGCTAAAAAAAAATAGTTATGACTTCCCCGCACAGCAGCAGCAGCAGATTCCGTCACCTGAAGCGTGTGAAACTCGAATTCTACATGCCGGGCCGACATGGAAGAGACGATTTTCTCTTCCTCTATTCATTTCTCGACTCGGCGCCGACCCTGGAAGCGCTTTCGTTGGATGTACGTACGTAGCAGCTAGCTAGTTCTACATGCTATCACTAGCACGTAAGAAGTAGTAGTAGCTTGCTAATCAATTGCCATTATTATTATTAAGATCTTTTTACGTGTGTATATCTGCAGGTGATGCGTGGTGCACCGGTTTTCGACGCGAGACGATATAGACGGCGGCGGCAGCAGCAGCCAGCGGGTGGCTATTTCAGGAAGCACCAAGGGCTCCCGCACCATAGCCTAAAGGATGTCGTCATCACCGGGTTCGATGCAGACCTTGCTTCCCTAGAGCTCGCGCTCCACATTCTAGACAAGGCGTGCGTCCTTCGTTGTATGTCGCTGGAGACGATATGGAGCCGTGACGACGATGGTGACCCATTTATGATACGCCTTATTCAGGAGGCCATTTCCAAGTACTTTCTCCGGTCTTTTTTACTCTGCATATTAGGTTTGGTTAAAGTCAATCTCATCCAATTTTGACCAAATTTATGTAAAAAATTATTAATATTTACATAACAACACCAATATCATTAGATTCATCTCGGAATATATTTTCATATTATATATATTAGATATTATAGATGCTAATAATTTTTAATATAAATTTGGTCAAACTTAGCTAAGTTTGACTTTTGGCAAACCCAATATGCAGAGTAAAAAGGACCGGAGGGAGTATATCGCCCCGGCGTTGCCATCGGGATCTGGCATACTGCTACAAGTCAAGTGAGGTGGTGTTTAAAACAGAACGTAATAAATATCTTGCTCCTGATGGCTTCACTTTTGAGTTTTATCATCACTTTTGGGATTTGGTTAAATATGATTGAAAATCTCTTTTTGATTATTTTCATAAACGGGAGTTGGATATCTCTAGGCCAAACTATGGTATTATTACATTGGTGCCTAAGACTAAAGAGGCCAATCAGAGCTAGAAATTTAGACCCATATGTCTTCTTTGAGCAGTGGTGGAGCTTGAAAGAAATCTCAGGAGGGGCGAAATTGCAAATTCAGAAAACTTAGATAATTATATATATTGATCTTGTCCACATTAGCTTACAAAATACATTTCTAATATTAGTTAGATGTATAACCTTCCCCATGACAAAAGAAACTAAATACTCCCTCTGTCCCATAATATAAGACGTTATTGCATTCAATGTGCTCACATTGGATGTAAAACCTACGGGGTGGAGTGAGTAATACTATTTAACCATGGAATATTCAGTTCACTACAGATAAATGAGTTATACCCTTTGATAGACCAGGCAGAAGCCGCGGCGGTGGCAGCAGCGTCCTTCTTGTCGGCCTCGAGCTTCGAGGCGGCGAGACTGTCGGCTTTGGTCTGAGACATGGTGATGACGAAGACGACACGGACGTAGCAGATCGGAGACGAGCAGTCGCATGGTCGCTTCCCAAAAACATAATCGCCCCTCTCTCGTACAGGATTCGTCGCATCATGCCGAGGTGTGGCGGGCGGCAGAGGAGGAGAAGCGCACGAGGGTCTCTTCTCTTCTCGAGCTCCAATAGCATGTGAAAAAAAAAACTTATAAGGAGGTCCAACTCCTCTCCAACTAGCGGGATGGGACTAAATTTCCCACTACACCTAATGCCAATTAAACCCACATGGCCCCTTACAGATTTTCAGAAATTGTTAGACGGGCCTTAGGCCTATCCTAATATTTCAACAGTGTATTCTTCTGCAATGAAGGCACGCGAGGTCCCGTGCACGGGAGATTTTGCGCTTTCGATAATGCGGGTAATATATGCCGAAGGCTTTTTAGTCGTTAGCTATTATCACATAAGGCCCTCCTAATGCTTCACCTTGCACAGGTGCTAACGTTGTCAACTAAGCAAAAAAAACTGATGTGGCATGCTAGTTAAGAAGAGAGAGAGTAGTATGGTGACCCAGGAAGAAACGATGCTAAGCACGTGTACCTAGGTGAAAGCACATTTCTAAGTCTATAACTAATTAAATGCATGAAGCTTAGCACCCAAAAGCTTAGCACCTCTGCCATTGAGAACTTTTGTTGCTAAGTCATTTAATATACTTAGCACCTCATCTAAGTATATTTGCATTGGAAGAGGTCTAATAGGTCATCATACTGCAGCTTGAGCTGAGAGCGGCTGGGTCCTATGACTTTGCAACAACTCGAAAAAAGTCCAAAACAAACCTTAAACTTATAGGCGAAAGCTAAATTGAACCCTGAACTCGCAATCCTTGAAATCAGTACAGCGAATTCATTGATCCTGGTTTATTTTGAACCTTGAGATCGTTCCAAAACAGGGGTGGCAGATTAAACCCGGGGTTGTTGACTGCGAGTGAGGGAGAATTTATTTTTTGAGGGGCAAATTACCGTCGTTTCACACCCACCAGTCGCGATGGGCCGGCCCATTAGTGTTCGCGCCAGATAAAATGTTAGAAAAAGAAAACCGAGTTGTAGGAATCATACACGGGAGCTACAGCTAGAAGCGCGGGATGATAACCTATGGAGTTAACTAGCATTCGTGTTTATCAGTCAACACAACAAGTTAAAATAAGCTAACAGCAGCGCCTGATCCTAAAAACAAATGGTAAACACTGTGTTTTAAAATAGTGAATATTTTTTTAGAACGTGAATATTCTGCAAAATTCTGAAAAAAATTGAAATCAACATTTATTTCGAATTTTGAACATTTCGAAACGCGAACATTTTTTGAAAGTACAAATAATTTTTGAAAATATAGGAGGTACTGTAGCGAACATCCTTTTTAAACACAAACATTTTTTGGACTCGGATATATTAAAAAAATAGAGAGGTACTGTAGGGATTAATTTTTTAAAACGCGAACCATTTCCTCTAGCTCCTGTAAAAGATCTTAGATGGCCTAGTGGTTTTTGAATTTGTGAGCAGTTATTTAAAAGATGAATATTTTTTAAACATGATTTTTAGAACACGAACAATTTTGAAAACCTAGGAGGTACTGTAGCAAACAAATTTTTAAAACGCAAAATAATTCAAGTTTGTGAGCATTTCTTTTAAACAAGAATATTTTTCTAATTTGAACATTTTTTTGAAAGCCTAGGACGTACTGTAGTGAACATTTTTCTAAAGCACAAAAATTTACAAACTTTGAAAGATTTTTGAAAATGAGATTTTAAAAAATGAGGTATTGTAGTGAACAATTTTTTAAAACAGAACCATTTTCTAAATTTATGTGAATTTCTGTAAAACAGGAATATTTCTTGAATTTAAACATTTTTAAAAGTCTCGAACAATTTTTTAAAACAATAACATTTTCTCGAGGCAGCGATCAAAACGAACAGAGGAATACACGTCATAGTCAACAATCACAGGGTTTGACTTGCCACGTCAGCGAATACCAGCTAAACGGTCCTAAGGTTAAAATAGACCGGGATCAGAGAGTTCGGTGTGCCAATTTCGGGGATTGCGAGTTTAGGGTTCAATTTAGCTTTTGCCTGAAAGTTTAAGGTTTATTTTATACTTTTTCCTTGCAATTCAGGTTCGAGCGGTGGGATGGAGGGTGGCCGTTGTTGGGAGGGCGGTGCTGGTGGACAACGGAGGTCAGGACGGAGCAATTGAAAGTCGGGGTGGCAGCGGCCCCAAGAGTTCGCAACGTCAGGTGCGTTGACCTTGTGTTGTGTGGGCGGTGAGATTCCTCTGCCATGCTATGGTGGCCGGTTTGGTCAATAGGGTCGGAAGCCACGTTGGCGACAACTCTGGCTTTCATTAGAGTTAGGTAATCAATACTGGTCTTTTATTTCATACCGACAACATGAGGGTTCAAAAGGATCTTAAGTCCAATTGTAGGTTCAAATGTCCGAAATGGAAGGGAATTGAATGTAGTGAAGGCTGTCTAGCGAATCAATGTAGCATGTGTGGGTGGTGGTGTCGCTCATGGTGTTCTACCTTAGGCAGCTAGCAAGAGGGCATGTGGTGGGCGAAAGCAACGGGAGTAGTTTGTAGTGGAGCTACAAGGTGGATGCCATTTATAGATAAGGCTATAATCATTTGTTTTAGGGACATTGTAAGTAGCATGGAGAACTCCAGCAGCATGAACGCGGCATGATTGCACGGCTATCTACGAGTGCTGCCGTCTAGTACGGTCTAGGAGCCACATGCATGTCAGACATATGGAGACCAGACGAGCTTGTGAATGTGACACATGCATGATCTTACTTTTTCAGGCTACTGGTTAGCTTTATGTACAAGTACGGAAGATCTCCCTCCTATTGCTTAATTTGTTCTCTCTTAACATCCAACCTAATGGGCAAAGGCCACTGTTGGTTAGTTTCTTATGGCATCTCCAGCCGCGTCCCCAGGAAGGCCTCCCCAGGAGTTTTTTTCGCGGCTGAAAAAAGCAACCCGATCGCGTCCCAGAGCCCGATTTTCGCCCACTTGGGCGAAAACAAGCGGACCCAACCCGAACCGTCGTCATGGGGGCGCCCGAAGCGCCAGGCTAACGATTTTGGCGAAAAAAGCGGCTGGCCCGCCAGCGTCGGCGACGGCTCTCTTCTCGGCCCTTCGTCGTCCTCATCGCCTCGTTTCCTTGGCGAATCAAAAATAAAGCGCCCGTACTGCCGCCGGTCGACCGCCATTGGTGCTCACTGGCGGCGCAGTGAAGACCGGACGACGCGCGTCCCTCGCCCTCCCTTGCCCGCCACGCGTACAAACGGTGGCACGCACGCCTCGGCCTATATATGACGCACCCCGGCGCACTCGGCGACTCATCACACTCTTCCCGCCGTCGTTTCTTTCTCCTCTCTCTCTCTTCGCCGTCTCGATTCCACCCATGGCGGCGCTTTCGAGCGGCACGGCCGGCGGCAACGGCTTCGCCGCCGCCACCTTCATGAAGACGAGGCTCGCCTCCTTTACGAGGCCGAGTACCGGTCCCGCCGGACATGCGGGTGCTCGGGCGTGGAGTATCAGCCAGCGGCGCGGCGTGCCGTGCCCCGATACCACCGGGCGGCCCGGCGTCGCGGAGATCGCGCGCATCCGCTCGAATCTGCTGCAGCGAGGAAGGCCCGCAGACGTCCCGACAGCCCGCTCTGGAACCCTACTTCCGCCGCCCGTCACGCCCAGCTTCGAGGCCACCTGTGGCGTCGAGCCCTCCGGCGAGCTCAACGCCGCCCGGCCGGCGTCGGTGTTGCCGCGCCTCAAGTACCCGCTCCCCTTCTTTCTCACGCCGGGAAGCTCCACAGACCTCGGCGCGCATGGAGACCGGGGTCCTCCTCCTCGTCCGGCGGCTCGCCCTGCCTCCGCCCGTCAGCCGGAGCCCAGGCGCGCTGTCGGTATGCAGCGTACCCGCAGCTCCGGCGTCCGCGCCAGCGCCAACGCCTCTCCACCCGCCCGGCCGCCTCGTCCTCGTCGAGCCCAAGCGGAGCCAGCTTGCCCTCGAGTACGAGGAGATAGCCTCGCAGCATCTCCGGCGAGGACGCCATGCGGTGGGCGCGACGACTACCTCCGCGGACGAGATGGTCGGCAGCCGCCTGGAGGAGATAACCGCCGCATAGCGTGGGCGCGAGGATTAGCACGGCGTCGTGGTCCTCGGCAATGACGACGACGACGACGCCCGGACCGTCAACCCGCCGCGCCAACCGGGGAGGGATGCAGCAAGGACGGCGGAGGCGTGGCGAAGCGGCGATGGCGACGACGAAGACGACGACGGCGGTGACTACAGCGGTTCTACCGCCTCCTCGGCATGTAGAACGCGTGGCGGCGTGCCAGCAAAGCGGCGAGGACGCCGGGGGTAGCCCGCGGTAGTTTTTTTCTTTTTTCTTTGTAAAATATGTTTAAGTTTGAATGAACTCGCCGACGTTTGTGTTAAATTTGAGTCGTTTTTGCGCCGTATTTGCCTTTTTTTACTAACATTGGGCGCCGCTACTGGGGGGCATCACGGTCCCAGTGCGCGGTTTAACGCCGGTGCGCCCCAGGGACGATTTTTTGCCCCTCCTGGGGAGCAACGGCTGGAGATGCCCTTATAGAGACAGTGTATAGCGCTTAACTCGCTATGAGTGACAATGTGACATGCAGAACTCGATCTTATGCGGAGTGGTCATCTCTTCTCTTCTCAACATCGTCGATATCTGACAAACACACCTGATTATGTTGACGTTGGTGTATATATTTTGTTTTTGTTTACCAGAGGGAGCGGGTAGAACGCGGCCTGATTGCACAGACTCTACAGCACTCTTGAAGTGCTGCCATGCACTAGGTGCCACATGCGTGACTCTGTACAGCACTCTTGATGTATGGACAGCAGGCTGTGTACCAGGGTAAATTTGACAATTTTGATCTGTGGATGAAATCATTTCACAAAATAAATTGTTCTTAAAAAATATTCACTCAGTTGACCTTTTTAAATGGCGCATGACACGAATGTGTCACACTACATTGTGCAACGCCTGACTAACAGGCGCTACATGCATGCCTAGCATCGCATCTCGGACTGCCTAAAAATTATTAAGTCAATGTGGAGCGCCTCTAGGCGTTGCACTAGTGGTTAGCCCAATCATTAGTGCAACCACTAGTGCAACGCCTAGAGGCTAGGCGCTACACTGTATAGTGTGGCGCCTAGCTCTCAGGCGCGGCACACTGACTTAATAATTTTCGAATCACCCGGACACGATGCTGGTTAGGCGTGCAGCGTCTGTCAGTCAGGCGCTGCACAGTGTAGTGTGGCTCCTTCGTGTTGGACGCCACTCAAAAAGGTCAGCTGAGTGAAAAAAATAAAAACAGTTCATTTTGTAAAATAATTTCATCCACAAATCAAAATTGTTAAATTTATCATGTACCAGCAGTCAAGCTTGTGAATGTCAAAGGATAAGAATGCCAGTGCGTTCCAACACATGCATGTACTGCATGGATCAATGCCTATCTCATCTCTTATCTTCTTGAGGCTAGACTGATGGCTAGTTTTCGGACGCGGAGTAATTGAGCGCGAGCTCAAATGAGCTCGTTATCTACGTCGTCGTTTAGCGCTTGGGATCTGTGCCAGAGTTATATACGTGGCCATGTGGTCTGCCAGAAAAACAAGAACTGTAGCAGAATACGCATGCGAAAGCGATGGGAGGTGGGCCACGGCGCGGGGAAGAGTTGACGAGTCTGACGACCGTGTTGACGGCCGTCGGGCTGTGGCGTGGTGAGCCGTGGAACAGAATCCGCCTCGCCGTCAGATCCATGGACCACGAAGTTCGCTTTCCGTGGTGGCAGAAACGAATTGAAGGCAGGACCGAGAGTCTTCTCAACTAGGGCGTGGGTAGACTCGGGGACATAGGCAACGAGCGCCGCCGGCGAGAGTTTCTGATGCAACCAATCAACAGGTATGGATCTTTGGTTCCTCTGGCGATGCTGCCTGCACTTTTTTAGCCCTCTCATTAGCTGATCCAGAAGTTGGATTTCTTGCGATCCAGTCTGGTAGCGGAGGTAGGAGAGAGCTTGGTGCCGGCTCCGGCGGCTGTGAATGTCTTCGCCGTGGGGGATCTCGAAGTGGCAACGTAGGTGAAGCACAAATCTTGTGGGCGAAGGGGGTGGCGGCGAACAGAAAGGAGAGCTCGCCGCCAACGTCAGGAGCTATTATTGATGGGGAAGATGAATCCCCAAGCTGCCAAGCACCGGGGTGGAACAAAAGGTTGGTGAAGTAGCAACTTTGCCTTCCATCAGAAAATCTGTGACTTAATAGATGAAGTTACAAACGATTCAATAAATCATGCAGTTAGAGCAAGTGCTTGATTGCTGTCTGCACTAGTAAATTTCATGTTGTATCCGCCTGTGTTTCGAGGCTGATTTATTCTGTGCATTCAAAAAAATGTAGGCTATATGCGCATGTAATCCATGAAAGCAGAAATGCAGGTTGTACTATTCTGTAGTGGAAAAGATTTCTGATTCGTGTACAAGTGGTTGCATACTGTTTGCTCCCTGTATTTTGGAAATTCATGCCTCATGAGCCTGTGTTTCCAGGCTTAATTACTAAATTAAGGTCTGGTGTTTTGCAGACTATTTGTTGTCCTGTATTTTAAAAACTCATCTCAGATTATATGTGCGTGTATTGTTAGGGTGATTACTCTCTGCAATTACAAGAAGGAAGCTAGATGTGCCTATGAGTTGTAGGATGATTGGTTTGTGCATTTAGAAAACTTCATGATTTATGTGCCTGTGTTTGTAGGCTGAGAATGGGAGGAGAACTACGAGGAGAAACAGACTAGAATTGTAAGGATGATGTGGATTTATATTTCCTTTCTCTTGTGTATTTGTAACTAAGTTCTGTATCTATAATGAAATCCCCCTTGATGTACACTAAAATTGCAGGGGAGAATGCTTATGAGAGCAAACCTTACAGTCGAGAGGCATGCCAGCAAGATTTGTACAAGAGCAACGTTCGAACAGTTTGGGCACATACTGAACGAGTGCGGGACTTATCAAGTTGAAGAGGTTGAGAAACATAGGACGTACGTTGCAATCCATAGTGAAGCAGAGAAGAGGGAGAAGTGGTGCAGGGCATCTTACAAGGTTACAATGCTTGATGAGGGGAATGAATTCGAGTTCGAGTGTGGCCAGTTTGCGCACGTGGGCCTGTTGTGCAGGCATGTGTTGAAGGTTTGTAATATATTTTAGGCAAGCTTTTTCGGGGTGGCTCGGGTGAAGTAGTTCTTGACAGCAATTGAATTTTGTTTTGTGCAGGTTCTAGACTTCATTAGAGCTAAAGAAATACCAGTGAAACATATAGTGAAGAGGTGGATGAAGGATGCTCGAGATATATTGCCAGCTCACGACACAGTACCGTAAAGACAAGATATAGAACAACACATTCTCATATCGACACTTCACTGTGTACATGCACGTGATGGAACTTGTGAGGCTAGGTGACACAAGTGTGGATGCATATAATCGGTTGAAATTTGATAGTGATGTTACCTTATGCAGAAGTTAGGGATGGTCTTGGCCTACATGATCGACTTGCAGACAAAGGTGCCGTGCTGAATCGAGTCCAGCCAATGGTGGTGTGTGCAGGTCAGGACAACAATGTCCAAGAAGCCGTGGATTTTGGTTGCCCACTACTTCAGAGAATACAATGGCCTATACCTTGAGCATCAGCTCTCTGGGGTGAGTACATATTAGGAAAACATATGTAGTAATGCTGAAAAACTGTAGGTGATTTCATGGGAGTGGTGATACTAATGAATTGTGTTGCGGGACGCTAGGCGTATATAAAGAAGCAGCTTGCATACGAGGTGATCTCCATGAAGGAGAAAAGGATGAGCTCCCAAGCTTCATGATGCACGAAGTGCTATTCTGAAAAAGGAAGGAGAGGCTTCGTTAGTGTTGAGTTTTATGTTCATTGCTCTATCTGCAATTTACATGAGCGAACTTTCTCAGTCCTCACTCTTTATTCATTAGTCCATGTTCGGTCCCTCATTTTATCCTTTTTCTTTTTTAGCAGTTTATGTTGCATGCTCATCGGTGAGCCTGTCAACATCAGAGGGAGAGGGGAGAAGTTGAGCGATACTCTTGGTTCAGATGTTTTCCTTAGCAATCGTTTGACGCAGGCGTTCTTTGTCTTTGATTTTAAGGACGTTGCACCTAACATGCATGATTCGAAAAGGGATAACATAATGGCTGGCATTCTGTAAACTTTTTGTCGAATTGTTAGTAAAGTTTTGATAGAGCCTAAATATCAGTATTTTTTTCCTTTTTAGATTTCTTTAGTTTAATTCATTGTTCTTCTTTTAGTCATATTGTTCTTTTAGTTGATCAGTGTTGTCACTATTGTCGTTTCTTCAGTCTATATTCAGTCTATGTGTTTTCAGTCAGTTTTCAGTCTGTATTCAGTTTATGCGTTTTCAGTCAGTTTTAGTCTATTATTCACTTTATCATTTCAGTTTTTAAGTCTTCATTTTATTTTCTTCATCATTCTGATCCCGTGGATTGAATGAGGTTTCAGTGGCGTCAAATCACACCATGATCAGATACATGCTGTGAAATCATATTTTTGCGTGATGGCACCAAGAAGCCTGCGGCGTGGCTCAAGCGGTGTCACTTCCAGTGGCTATAGCAACCAAAAACCAAAAGCCCTCTATATTCTGATGGCAAAGCTGGTTAGCATCTCAATAACAATAGAGCTTACCACCATGACATGTACGTGTGCATTTTAAAAATGTGAGGCTAAGGTCAACCATCACCCTAACATTTTGATACAATTTTTCTGTATATAGCGCACACTATGTTTCTCTGTCACTAACCACCTGAAATTTATGTACAACTATTCAGTTTTTGGTTGCTCATTTTTATTGTTTGATGGATTTCTTCTTGACAAGCCTTTTACGAATCTACTCTGCTTTTCTGGATAGGCCAAAAACAAAGTTTTTGAGTATTTCTTGCTTCAGTAGATTATTGAATGAGGTGTCAGTGCCGATTGAGAAAAACAGAGAAATGCTAGTTCTCACTCAGTACCCATAAGGATCGGCACCCAAGTATCAGTTTTCAGCCTTCATTCTTTTTCAGTATTTCTTGATTTAGTACATTATTTTTCTCTTACTACAATTCTTTGTTCTTTTCAGTCCGAAAAGGCGACCTTAGCAGCACAACTAAACTCCCCCCGCCCCTCAGCTCTCAAACTGCAGCCTAATTTTGTTGTCAGTTCTCTGTTTTTTATTTGGATCTGATATGGTTAGTCCTATCTAGTTTTTACAGATCTGCTACGGCTAGTCAAAACTACTTCCATCTTTTAACAGCAGTCCTAGTTTTGTTGCTACCGGCTGACATCTTCCTTTTCTTTCTCGTTTTATCAGATGTATGTATCCCACGGAGCATCACATAAATACCATTCAAGGTAGGTTCCAGTCTGCAGATCGCGAGGGATGGTATGGCTGGAATACGCTTGGTAACAGGGAGCATTACCACTGCTGCGTACAAGACCTCTAAGGAAGACCATCTCGTCAATAAGCTACGAGAACAAGGGTCATTAGTTTTTGCAAGTGGAGATGCAACCATTGGAAACCATAACGATGATGCTACTTGGGCAAATGAGACTGGGAACAGGCTCGCTGGATGTTGGCGCCAAAGAAGCGAAAAGAGATGGGTCGCCCAACAACTAGCCAAGAGAAGGCGCATAACGAGGGGCTTAGCAAACGGACAAGATTCTGCACGATATGTCGCCAGCAGGGGCACAAGAGGACAACCTGATATCCCCAAGCCAGTTTGAAAACCAGCGCGGCGCAGAAACTGCGGCGTTGAAGGTCACAAATGAAACAACTGCCGCAAAGTAGGTGATCTGCGGCTAAACAACATGTGATGTGCAACGACAGTGATTTGTGTTGCTAATGTATGTCTTTGTATGTTGTTTCCAGGCGTACTATCTGTCTTTGTACACAGAGTGGTGTACATATGGTTGTTGATCTGTCTTGGTGATTCTGTGAAGTGCATTTCCCGTTGCCAACATGGTTTCTGTTGGCTGAATTTTTTACTGAGACAATCTGGTTATCTTTGGCTGCTGGATGGGCAATTGTGCTAAATGCTGGACACATAGCAGGGTGCAGCTGTGACAAGTGCGCGCCCAGTGCTCGGCCGATCCATTTCTAATTGCACTACAAGAGCGGGGAAAACAGAGGAGCAATTACATAAACGTTCCTCCATCATGCGTGCCCCATCTGACCGTGCTATCCCTATGGGCGTCTGGCATTACAAAATCAGATGCAACTTGCAAGCTGGATCAAGTATCCGCAGAGGTGATTCCCCTTGCGCTGTAAACTCTGTTGTAGCATGAATTGGCAGGAACTTCTATTTAAGTTGTACAGCTCGCGTGCAGTGTTCAGTTGAGCTGAAAGTTCAGTAAACCAGCCTGTAGGACTACAAGTTGTTGCGCTGTCTTTGAGCAGGTAAGAAGATTCAGTCCACCCATGAATTCAGTTCCTGATTTTTCTCCTTGCTTATCTTGACGAAGTTTCCTGCAGGAGACAGGCCATGCAACCGCAGATCTGGAGACATAAGAGATGGGCTCGCAGGAATGAGCGTAGGTGCTCGTGGTGGAAGAACGGTGCAGAGAACACGATCCGGAAAAGCATGAATAGCTGCTGTGTGAGCTTGCCGAGCCACGAGCTTGAAGACGGCGAGCAGTCAATTTGGGGCGTCTTGGCGATCGGAGATAGCTGCCGTCGTTGGTCCAGAATCAGCGAGTTAGCGGCCCAGTCCGTGACGCTGTACCAATGGTCGTTTTCTACAAGTGGGCCAATAAAACTGTTCATTACTAGATATACGGCAGTAATACGTGGGCCTGTATGCGTCAGAATGGGAATCTCGAAGATCACGGGCGGGAGGGATATCGCGAGCACCTACGTTCGCGCTCAGAAGAGCACTTTCGCTAGTTCTCTCTCTTCTCTCACTCTCTTTTTTCCCGAGCAATACTAGCACTTGGTCATGGACTATATCAAGCTCTACATTTCCATTTGAGAATTGCTACTTGATTCAGCCCTTTGGACATTTCAACATTCTTACAGATACTTCTTAACATACAATAAACATGCACAATAGTACTTCCGGTCCTTGTTAGGAAACGTACAGCTGATGAATCGGCAGTGGTAGACATATGGAGGCTTTACAGAACTTTTACAGGCAATGCTGAGGTGGGCTGGTTTAATTGATAATTAGATAAGGTGGGGCCCACCCCGAAACTCAAGGGGGAGAGATTAGTGGGAGGAGGGTTGGTCTGTAAATCCTTGTAAAACAAATTCGTACGTGTAGCATTTTTGTTGATGAATCCACCGCTCAATTGTTGGATCATGAGCCAGTTATCGGAATGAAGACGGGGCCAAATAACTTTCTTCGAATCAAAGTAGACTTCTTTTTTCAAATACGCATAAGCATGCGTATCATTCATTAAAGGAGGATCAAAGTAGACCTATCGTGTGTTCTGCTCGCATGCAGGTTCATATTCGGGGTCTTTTTTTTGCGGGTGCAAAATAATTTTCATTTATCACTCAGGATCAATCTCACTCTTACATAAGTCAGGCACCTCACCTGGTCCCGAACCCAACCATACAACTGTGGGTTTCTCAATTCTACCAAAAGCAGCGAGGTCATGGCTAATGCCATTCTGCTCTCTACGTACGTCAGCTAGTTTAGTTAAGGGTCTGTCTAGGACATATCTAAAATTGATGTCCATTTTGTTTGTGGTATATTTTTTTGTCCTAGTTTTTTTAATTTGTATTGCTGCATTATATATTTGTGGGAGCTTAGATGTGATATTTTTAAAAACATCTAGATGTGAATTAGATAAACTGTTAACTAATCTCCCGTCTCCCAGCAGTCTCCTAATCTGATCAGTAAGTATGGCATAACAAAATCGGTCCCTCTCCACTGCCTTGATCATATTGAGCGTCATGAGGCTGTTCGTCTCCATTTCTATCTGCTTTAATGCCTTTCTAATACTAGTATGTATTTCAAACCACTGCTGGGGATTGCATGGCTTCATCATTCATACTCCCTCCCTCCGGTGAGGTGAGCACCCACAAATAAATTGTTCCTAAAAAATATTCACTCAGTTGACCTTTCTAAGTGGCGCACGATACGAATGTGTCACACTACATTGTGCAACGTCTGACTAACAGGCGCTACACGCATGCTTAGTATCGCATCTCGGACTGCCTAAAAATTATTAAGTCAATGTGATACATTTAGAAATTTTAGGACAAATTATGGAGTGGAGTAAAAAATGCATTGAGAAGATGCAAGCCACCACCTCTCTCTTCTTTAATTACCCAACCTTTAATGAGCTAAGTGCATGTAGAAATTAAGAAGACTATGTATAAAATACTATTGATCTTGATTACCGTGTGATGAGATAAAATCCTTTAAAGTACATTAGAAAGATAGAAGGACATTTTTTTTGGACAAATTTAAACCCAACGTACACTCTTTACCGGACGGAAAGAGTATACTTTATTCAACTACTGTACCAGCTCATCACATGCATGGGAAACCGATGACCATGACCCTGAATGCATGCCAAAGGTATGAATGCGAACCGTGCATGCATCGTCGGCATTTGTCTTCTCATTGTATCCGTGCAATCATGCATCCAAAGCGTGAAAAGTCAAATGCACTACACATACACAACAACAATTTTGCTAAAGAGAAAAGTATATTTTTTGTCCCTCAACTATTGGTGAAATATAGATTTGATCTCTCAACTTTAAAACTGGATAATTTGCACACTCAACTACTGAAACTGAACAAGTTTCGTCACCGGACTCGACTTTGATCGGTTTTAGTCCTGACTCGCCCCGGTTTTAACCATGCTGTCTCAAATTCGCACAGTTTTTCAACGTGCTTGAAATTCACGTACTTTTTAAAAATCCGCTTACTTTTTCCATGTTCACGTATTTTTTAAAATTCATGTACTTTTCCAAAATCCATGATTTTTCATTTGAAACTCGTGTATTTTTTTAAATCCACATACTTTTTCCAAGTTCATGTTTTTTTACTCAAATATTTTTTCCAAATTCATGAACTTTTGAAAGTATCACATATTTTTTCAAAATTCACGTACTTTTTCCAAATCCATGTTTTGTTAATTCATGTACGTTTTCATATCTACATACTTTTATCCAAGTTCACATAATTTTTCTAATTCACGTACTATTACCAAATTCGTGAACTTTTAAAATTTTCATTTCTCTAATCCGCATTCTTTTTCCATGTTTGAATATATTTTTTTCAAATTTATGTACTTTTTTAGCATTCACCTACTTTATTTGGAAAAACTTCATGAATTTGAAAAATTACGAACTTGGAAAAAGTAGGCAAATTCGGAAAAAAGTACACGAACATGGTAAAAGTACGCGAATTTCAAAAATGTGTGTGAGTTTGTAAAAATTACATGAACTTGAGAAAAGAACTCAAATTTGAAAAATTTAAGTGAACTTGTAAAAAGAGCATGAATTTCAAAGAAGTTCATGTATTTGAACAAAGTATGCGGATTTAAAAATGCACGTGAACTTGAAAAAGTACCTGAATTTTTTTTAAATAAGAGAACTTGAAAAAGCAACGCAAATTTTTAAAAAGTTCATGAATTTGAAAAAAAGTATGCGGGTCTAAAATATACACAAAGTTGAAGAAAGTACGCGAATTTGAAAAGAATATCAAACTTTAAAACAATACATGGATTTAAAAAGGTATGTGAATTTAAAAAAAGTTCATGAATTTGAAAAAGTACGTGACCTTGAAGAAAGTACCCGGTTTTAAAAAAGTACGTGGATTTCAAAATTTTCATAGATTCTAAAAAATTACACAAATTTGAGCCAGCGCCGGTCAAACCGGGGTGAGTCAACACTGAAACCGGTCAAAATCGTGACAAGGGACAAACTGTGTTCAATTCAAGTAGTTGAGAGTGCAAGTTGTTTGATTTTGGAGTTGAGGGATCAAATCTAGAATGCATCAAAAGTTAAGTGACGAAAATTATACTTTTCTCTTTGTTAAATATGCTCACTTTAGTCCATTAGCTCGTCGGGCATCAGCCAAAACTCTGATCTATCAGCCAAAACAGGGTCATGAAGCTTGCAACCTGGAAGGCCGCGCTGTGATCTCACGGTGAGCGGCTTGCCCTCGTGCGTCATGTGCTCACCGCCATGCCCGTCCACATCCTTATGGCCATCACTATCGACCCAACGATCTTCAAGAAGATCACATGTGTCATCCGTGACTTCCTTTGGCATGGCCGGCGTGACGCCAAGTCGGGAACCTGTCTGGTCAGTTCGCCGCGCGTCTGCCGCCTTTTGGAGTACGGTGGCCTTGACGTGTGTGACTTTCATCTCACCGGCATCTCGCTGTGTTGCCGTTGGCTTTGGCTCAAGGCCACGGACCCTTCGCGCCCATGGCACCACTTGCAACTCCCCTCCGACGACGTGACTAGTTGCTTCTTCCGCACCTCCACATCTTGTCACCTCGGCGATGGGAGAACTTGTCGTTTCTGGAGCGACCACTGGCTTGAAGGGTAGGCCATCTTAGACATCGCCCCTGCCTTCTATCCCTCGTGTCGCGTCCCCGGCGCCACCATACGTTGGTGTGCGACGGCCTCGTGTAGCGGGTCTAGATCAGCGACATCCATGGTACCCTTGGACCTCAGGAGGTCATTGAGTACGTCAACCTTTGGCACAAACTCCAAGGCATAACCCTCACCTCCGAGCCTGATCGCATCACCTGGAGGTGGACGGCGAATAACACCTATTCGACCAAGTCTTGCTACCAAACTTTGTTCCATGGATCTACCTTGCCGCCATGCTGGAGACTATATGGAGGAATTAGGCCCCTCTCAACAACAAGGTGTTCCTCTGGCTTGCGTCCCTTGACCGATGCTGGACGACCGAGCGCCGAGCTCGTCATGGCCTCACCCAAGACTGCACCTACATCCTTTGTTCCTAAGAGACAGAGTCTATCGACCATCTTCTCTCTGGTTGCTTGTTCTCCCGGATCACCTGGCACGAAATTCTCTCTTGGTACCGGCTCACCTCCCCTCCGATGGATGGCGCCACGAGCTTCTTTGCCTGGTGGTCACTGGCGGCCGAGACCTCCCCGAGCTACCTGCGTAAAGGCCTCAACTCCAATATCGCATTGGCCGCCTGGGCCATCTGGAAGCATCGCAACGCGGTCATCTTCGACAGCTTTCAACCTTCCACCGACGATCTGGTCCTAGCTATCAAGGAAGACGCTCGCCTCTGGGCCAAGGCGGGTGCCAAGGGATTAGCTAGCATCATACCTGTAACCTGATCTTTTGTATTGAGGCTGCGCATCCTCCGTCCCCTGCTCGCTACTGGACCCTCCTAGACACCTGGCTGTGTACGTCTGTGAGGCTGCACCCTGTATTATACTCTCTCTTTTCACCTATCAATGAAATGATATGTTGGTCAGCGTATTCATAAAAAATACATGGTATAAGATTTTATGCGTGTCCATGGCCCCGCCATTAAATATTGCTTATTGTGTTTTCC
The DNA here is from genome assembly GCA_021605145.1 of Aegilops bicornis. Classification (NCBI taxonomy): domain Eukaryota; kingdom Viridiplantae; phylum Streptophyta; class Magnoliopsida; order Poales; family Poaceae; genus Aegilops; species Aegilops bicornis. The sequence goes on from CM038671.1 coordinate 673,853,884, forward strand.
TGTGACTTTGCCACCCCTCTTGAATTTATGGTGACGAGTCCAAACTTGTTTTATGGTGTGGCTAGATTTTCTGCCTTGCAATCATAGTACGGTTGTGCTAGTGTGTACCTGCTGCATAGCATCCCATCATCCGCGCGTCATGTCGGTGTACATTTTGACAGGCGTCTTGATCGTTGGATGGTATTGTTAATTGTTGGGGCTTATCAAAGCTAATTTGTTAGCGATCCAGCACAAAACGCTGTCATGGCAGCGAAATATTAGCAACCCGACACAAAACACTGCCATGGCAGCCGAAAACGCGGCCATGGCAGCGAAACGAGTAGAGGAGCCACCAGAAGTGTTGACTGGCAGCGAAACCCACGGAAGGCTCTAACCAAGGCGTTGAACGCATCGTCCGTTGAGTATCGTGATTATTAAAAAAATTAGAATATTATAGGATATTGATCTACTTGTCTTTTATTCCAAGATGATCATGTCTCCCATATATATGCCTATGTGGCTTAAGCAATACAATCCATCATATTTCACAACAATCCCTCTCTCTCTCCTTTCTAACATGGTATCAGCCTTGTCTCGATTCTAAACCCTAGCCGCCGCCGCTTACGCACCGTGCCGCCCCCGAGGCCGTCGGTCTCCATGATCGCCACCGGGGGCCGCATGGCCCGTACTTAGGGTTCGTTCGCCGGTCCAGTTAATCGGCTGCCTTAGAGAGTTTTTTTTTCGATCAGTTGATCCGGGTTTTCTTTGTCGCCGGTCGTTTCAATCGGTACTTCTTTTTTGTTTTCTGATCTACGACCGGCTTGAGTCGCTCGCGCCGTTCATCATCTACAACGTGTGTCTGCTCCACCAACATCTGCATCAGCCACCAAGATCGACCACATCACTACGTCCGAGTCTTCATGTTGGGCATTGCATCAGGTGCGGGCGTGCGGCTGCCGCTCGCACCGTTTGTAGGCTGTCGATCCGCGCCGTGAGGCCACTCGCGCGTCGCCGCTTCGTCGCCCCTTCGGGCCGTATGTTGGAAATATGCCCTAGAGGCAATAATAAAATGGTTATTATTATATTTCTTTGTTCATGATAATTGTCTATTATTCATGCTACAATTGTGTTATCCGGAAATCGTAATACATGTGTGAATACATAGACCACAATATGTCCCTAGTGAGCCTCTAGTTGACTAGCTCGTTGATCAACAGATAGTCATGGTTTCCTGACTATGAACATTGGATGTCATTGATAACGGGATCACATCATTAGGAGAATGATGTGATGGACAAGACCCAATCCTAAGCATAGCACAAGATCATGTAGTTCGTTTTGCTAGAGCTTTTCCAAATGTCAAGTATCATTTCCTTAGACCATGAGATTGTGCAACTCCCGGATACCGTAGGAGTGCTTTGGATGTGCCAAACGTCACAACGTAACTGGGTGGCTATAAAGGTGCACTACGGGCATCTCCGAAAGTGTCTGTTGGATTGGCACGAATCAAGACTGGGATTTGTCACTCCGTATGACGGAGAGGTATCTCTGGGCCCACTCGGTAACGCATCATCATAATGAGCTCAATGTGACCAAGTGGTTGATCACGGGATCATGCATTGCGGTATGAGTAAAGCAACTTGCCGGTAACGAGATTGAACGAGGTATTCGGTTACGGACGATCGAGTCTCGGGCAAGTAACGTATCGATTGACAAAGGGAATTGTATACGGGATTGATTGAATCCTCGACATCGTGGTTCATCCGATGAGATCATCGAGGAGCATGTGGGAGCCAACATGGGTATCCAGATCCGCTGTTGGTTATTGACGGAGAGTCGTCTCGGTCATGTCTGCATGTCTCCCGAACCCGTAGGGTCTACACACTTAAGGTTCGGTGATGCTAGGGTTGTAGAGATACTAGTATGCAGTAACCCGAAAGTTGTTCGGAGTCTCGGATGAGATCCCGGACGTCACGAGGAGTTCCGGAATGGTCCGGAGGTAAAGATTTATATATAGGAAGTCAAGTTTCGGCCATTGGGAAAGTTTCCGGGGTCACCGGTATTGTACCGGGACCACCGGAAAGGGTCCCGGGGGTCCACCGGGTGGGGCCACCTATCGCGGAGGGCCGCATGGGCTGAAGTGGGGAGGGGAACCAGCCCCTGGTGGGTTGGTGCACCCCCCTTGGGCCCCCCCTGCGCCTAGGGCAGGAAACCCTAGGGGTGGGGGAGCCCCCCTTGGCTTGGGGGGCAAGCCACCCCCTTGGCCGCCGCCTCCCCTTGGAGATCAGATCTCCTAGGGCCGCCCCCTCCCGGGGGCCTATATATAGTGGGGGGAGGGAGGGCAGCCGCACCCTAGCCCCTGGCGCCTCCCTCTCCCTCTCCAACACCTCCTCCTCTCTGTAGAGCTTGGCGAAGCCCTGCCGAGATCCCCGCTGCATCCACCACCACGCCGTCGTGCTGCTGGACCTCCATCAACCTCTCCTCCCCCCTTGCTGCTGGATCAAGAAGGAGGAGACGTCTTCCCCAACCGTACATGTGTTGAACGCGGAGGTGCCGTCCGTTCGACGCTCGGTCATCGGTGATTTGGATCACGACGAGTACGACTCCATCAACCCCGTTCTCTTGAACGCTTCCGCTCGCGATCTACAAGGGTATGTAGATGCACTCCTTTTCCCTTCGTTGCTAGATAACTCCATAGATTGATCTTGGTGATGCGTAGAAAATTCTTGATTTCTGCTACGTTCCCCAACGGTGGCATCATGAGCTAGGTCTATGCGTAGTTACTATGCACGAGTAGAACACAAAGCAGTTGTGGGCGTCGATGTTGTCAATTTTCTTGCCACTACTAGTCTTATCTTGCTTCGGCGGCATCGTGGGATGAAGTGGCCCGGACCGACCTTACATGTACGCTTACGTGAGACGGGTTCCACCTACTGACATGCACTAGTTGCATAAGGTGGCTAGCGGGTGTCTGTCTCTCCCACTTTAGTTGGAGCGGATTCGATGAAAAGGGTCCTTATGAAGGGTAAATAGAAATTGTCATATCACGTTGTGGTTTTACGTAGGTAAGAAACGTTCTTGCTAGAAACCTATAACAGCCACATAAAAACATGCAACAACAATTAGAGGACGTCTAACTTGTTTTTGCAGCAAGTGCTTTGTGATGTGATATGGCCAAAGGATGTGATGAATAATATATGTGATGTATGAGATGATCATGTTTTTGTAATAGGAATCACGACTTGCATGTCGATGAGTATGACAACCGGCAGGAGCCATAGGAGTTGTCTTTATTTTTTGTATGACCCGCGTCGCCATGTAAATTTACTTTACTTTATTGCTAAACGCGTTAGCCATAGAAGTAGAAGTAATCGTTGGCGTGACAACTTCATGAAGACACGATGATGGAGATCATGATGATGGAGATCATGGTGTCATGCCGGTGACGAAGATGATCATGGCGCCCCGAAGATGGAGATCAAAGGAGCAATATGATATTGGCCATATCATGTCACTATTTGATTGCATGTGATGTTTATCATGTTTTGCTTCTTATTTGCTTAGTACGACGGTAGTAAATAATATGATCCCTTATAATAATTTCAAGAAAGTGTTCCCCCTAACTGTGCACCGTTGCGAAGGTTCGTTGTTTCGAAGCACCACGTGATGGTCGGGTGTGATAGATTCTAACATTCGAATACAACGGGTGTAAGCCAGATTTACACACGCAATACACTTAGGTTGACTTGACGAGCCTAGCATGTACAGACATGGCCTCGGAACACGGAAGACCGAAAGGTCGAGCATGAGTCGTATAGAAGATACGATCAACATGAAGATGTTCACCGACGTTGACTAGTCCGTCTCACGTGATGATCGGACACAGCCTAGTTGACTCGGATCATGTTTCACTTAGATGACTAGAGGGATGTCTATCTGAGTGGGAGTTCATTAAATAATTTGATTAGATGAACTTAATTATCATGAACTTAGTCTAAAATATTTACAATATTTCTTGTAGATTAAATGGCCCACGCTAATGTTGCCCTCAACTTCAACGCGTTCCTAGAGAAAACCAAGCTGAAAGATGATGGCAGCAACTATACGGACTGGGTCCTAACACGAGATCATCCTCATAGCTGCCAAGAAAGATTATGTCCTAGAAGCACCGCTAGGTGAAGCACCCATCCCAGAAAACCAAGTCGTTATGAACGCTTGGCGGTCTCGTCTTGATGATTACTCCCTCGTTCGGTGCGGCATGCTTTACAACTTAGAACCGGGCTCCAAAAGCGTTTTGAGCAACACGGAGCATATGAGATGTTCAAGAGCTGAAAATGGTTTTCCAAGCTCATGCCGGTCGAGAGATATGAAGTCTCCGACAAGTTCTTCAGTTGTAAGATGGAGGAAAATAGTTACATCGGTGAGCACATACTCAAAATGTCAGGTTACACAACCGCTGACTCACCGAGTTAATCTCCCGGATGACGCCTTGATCGTGTGAGATCCTTGATCGCTTCCACCGAGCTACAAGAGCTTTGTGATGAACTTCGATATGCAGGGGATGGAAAAGACCATTCCTGAGGTATATTCAATGCTGAAATCAGCGGAGGTGGAGATCAAAAAGGAACATCAAGTGTTGATGGTGAATAAAACCACTAAGTTTAAGAAAGGCAAAGGGTAAGAAGAACTTTAAGAAGGACGACGGGGAGTTACCGCCCCGGTAAGCCGATTCTTGCGGGAAGAAGTCAAAGAATGGACCCAAGCCTAAGACCGAGTGCTTTTATTGCAAGGGAAGTGGTCACTTTCGAAGCGGAACTGCCCCAAATACTTAGCGGACAAGAAGGCCGGCAACACCAAAGGTATATGTGATATACATGTAATTGATGTGTACCTTACGATTACTCGTAGTAGCTCACCGGTATTTGATACGGTCTTGTTGCTCATATTTGTAACTCAAAAGCAGGAGCTGCGGAATAAGCGAAATTTGGCGAAGGGCGAGGTGACGATGTGCGTCGGGAATGGTTCCAAGGTCGATGTGATCGCCCGTCGACGCTACCTCTACATTTACCTACGAGATTAGTTTTAAACCTCAATAATTGTTATTTAGTGCCAGCTTTGAGCATGAACATTGTATCAGGATCTCGTTTAATTCGAGATGGCTACTTATTTAAATCCGAGAATAATGGTTGTTCTATTTATATGAGAGATATGTTTTATGGTCATGCCCCGCTGGTGAATGGTTTATTCTTAATGAATCTCGAGCGTAATGTTATACATATTCATAGTGTGAATACCAAAAGATGTAAATTTGATAACGATAGTCCCACATACTTGTGGCACTGCCGCCTTGGTCACATAGGTGTCAAACGCGTGAAGAAGCTCCATGCAGATGGACTTTTGGAGTCTCTTGATTATGAATCATTTGACACGTGCGAACCATGCCTCATGGGTAAAATGACCAAGACTCCGTTCTCCGGAACAATGGAGCGAGCAACCGACTTATTGGAAATCATACATCTTGATGTGTGCGGTCCAATGAGTGTTGAGGCTCATGTGGCTATCGTTATGTTCTCACTCTCACTGATGACTTGAGTAGATATGGGTATGTCTACTTAATGAAACACAAGTCTGAGACCTTTGAAAAGTTCAAGAAATTTCAGAGTGAGGTTGAGAATCAACATGACAGGAAAATAAAGTTCTTCTGATCGGATCGTGGACGGAATATTTGAGTCACGAATTTGGCACACACTTAAGGAAATGTGGAATCGTTTCACAACTCACGCCGCTGGAACACCTTAGCGAAATGGTGTGTCCGAGCGTCAGAATGTCGCACTCTATTAGATATGGTGCGATCTATGATGTCTCTTACCGATCTACCGCTCTCATTTTGGGGCTATGCTCTAGAGATAGCCGCATTCACTTTAAATAGGGCTCCGTCGAAATCCGTTGAGATGACACCGTATGAATTATGGTTTGGGAAGAAACCTAAGCTGTCGTTTCTAAAAGTTTGGGGATGCGATGCTTATGTCAAGAAACTTCAACCTAAAAAGCTCGAACCCAAGTCGAAAAAATGCGTCTTCATAGGATACCCTAAGGAAACCATTGGGTATACCTTCTACCTCAGATCCGAGGGCAAGATCTTTGTTGCTAAGAACGGATCCTTTCTGGAGAAAGAGTTTCTCTTGAAAGAATTAAGTGGGAGGAAAGTAGAGCTTGATGAAGTACTACCTCTTGAAATGGAAAGTAGCGCAGCTCAGGAAGATGTTCCTATGCTGCCTGCACCAACTAGAGAGGAGGTTAATGATGATGATCAAGGTACTTCGGATCAAGCTCCTACTGAACTTCATAGGTCCACAAGGACACGTTCCGCACCAGAGTGGTACGGCAACCCTGTCTTGGAAATCATGTTGTTAGACAACGGTGAACCTTCAAACTATGAAGAAGCAATGGCGGACCCAGATTTCGACAAATGGCTAGAAGCCATGAAATCCGAGATAGGATCCATGTATGAAAATGAAGTATGGACTTTGACTGACTTGCCCGATGATCGGCGAGCCATAGAAAACAAATGGATCTTTAAGAAGAAGACAGACGCGGATGGTAATGTGACCATCTATAAGGCTCGACTTGTCGCTAAGGGTTATCGACAAGTTCAAGGGGTTGACTACGATGAGACTTTCTCACCCGTAGCGAAGCTGAAGTCCGTCCGAATCATGTTAGCAATTGCCGCATTATATGATTATGGGATATGGCAAATGGACGTCAAAACGGCATTCCTTAACGGTTTTCTTAAGGAAGAATTGTATATGATGCAGCCGGAAGGTTTTGTCGATCCTGAGAATGCTAACAAGGTGTGCAAGCTCCAACGCTCAATCTATGGGCTGGTGCAAGCATCTCGATGAGATGATCAAAGCGTTTGGGTTTACACAGACTTATGGAGAAGCCTGTGTTTACAAGAAAGTGAGTGGGAGCTCTGTAGCATTTCTCATATTATATGTGGATGACATACTGTTGATGGGAAATGATATAGAATTCTTGGAAAGCATAAAGGCCTACTTGAACAAGTGTTTTCAATGAAGGACCTTGGAGAAGCTGCTTATATATTAGGCATCAAGATCTATAGAGATAGATCGAGGCGCCTCATTGGTCTTTCACAAAGTACATACCTTGACAAGATATTGAAGAAGTTCAATATGGATCAGTCCAAGAAGGGGTTCTTGCACAGATTGCAAGGTGTGCGATTGAGCACGGCTCAATGCCCGATCATGGCAGAAGATAGAGAAAAGATGAGTGTCATCCCCTATGCCTCAGCCATAGGGTCTATTATGTATGCCATGCTGTGTACCAGACCTGATGTAAACCTTGCCGTAAGTTTGGTAGGAAGGTACCAAAGTAATCTGGCATGGAACATCGGGCAATGGTCAAAAATATCCTGAAGTACACGAAAAGGACTAAGGACATGTTTCTCGTGTATGGAGGTGACGAAGAGGCTCGTAAAGGGTTACGTCGGCGCTAGCTTCGACACAGATCTGGATGACTCTAAGTCACAAACCGGATACGTGTTTATTTTGAATGGTGGGGCGATGGTAGTGCTGCAAGCAAAGCGTCGTGGCGGGATCTACATGTGAAGCGGAGTACATGGCAGCCTCGGAGGCAGCGCAAGAAGCAATCTGGGTGAAGGAGTTCATCACCGACCTAGGAGTCATACCCAATGTGTCGGGGCCGGTCACTCTCTTATGTGACAACACTGGAGCTATTGCCCTTGCCAAGGAGCCCAGGTTTCACAAAAAGACCAGGCACATCAAGCGTCGCTTCAACTCCATTCGTGAAAATGTTCAAGATGGAGACATAGATATTTGTAAAGTACATACGGACCTGAATGTAGGAGATCCGTTGACTAAACCTCTCCTTAGAGAAAAACATGATCAACACCAGAACTCTATGGGTGTTCGATTCATCACAATGTAACTAGATTAGTGACTCTAGTACAAGTGGGAGACTGTTGGAAATATGCCCTAGAGGCAATAATAAAATGGTTATTATTATATTTCTTTGTTCATGATAATTGTCTATTATTCATGCTACAATTGTGTTATCCGGAAATCGTAATACATGTGTGAATACTGTTGGGGAACGCAGTAATTTCAAAAAAATTCCTACGCACACACAGGACCATGGTGATGGCATAGCAACGAGAGGGGAGAGTGTTGTCTACGTACCCTCGTAGACCGTAAGTGGAAGCGATCACAACGTAGAGGAAGTAGTCGTACTTTCTCCTCGCGATCCTGCCGATCCCAGCGCCGTTACTCCGGCACCTCCGAGTCGATGATGACGTAGAGGAAGTAGTCGTACGTTCTCCTCACGATCCAGCCGATCACAGCGCCCGTTACTCGGCGCCTCCGAGTTCTTGGCACACGTTCAGCTCGATGGCGCTCCACGGGCTTCGATCCGGCAAAGCTCCGGGGAGGGAGTTCCGTCGACCTGACGGCGTGGTGACGATCTTGATGTTTCACCGTCGCAGGCTTCGCCTAAGCACCGCTCTGATATGACCGAGGTGGAATATGGTGGAGGGGCACCGCACACGGCTAAGGAACGATCTCAAGGATCAACTTGTGTGTTCTAGGGTGCCCCCTCCCGTGATATAAAGGAGGGAGGGAGGAGGTGGCGGTCCAAGGGGAGGCGCGCACCAGGAGGGGAAACCTACTCCAAGTAGGTTTCCTCTCTTTCCTTATCTTATTTGGAGGGGAAGGAAAGAGTACTAGTAGTTAGGAAGTAGTACTAGTAGTAGGAATAGGAAGAGGGGAAGGAGAAAGGAAGGGGGGCCGGCCCCCTCCCCAATTCGGATTGGGCTTGGGGGGGCGCGCCCCCCTCCCTTGCTCCTTCTCCCTTCTTCCTACATGGGCCCAATAAGGCCCATATACCTCCCGGGGGGTTCCGGTAACCTCCCGGAGCTCCAAACTTCTCCGGAACCTTTCCGGTGTCCAAATATATCCGTCCAATATATCAATCTTTATGTCTCGACCATTTCGAGACTCCTCGTCATGTCCGTGATCATATCCGGGACTCGAACAACCTTCGGTACATCAAAATACACAAACTCATAATATAACCGTCCTTGAAACCTTAAGCGTCACGGACCCTACGGTTCGAGAACAATGTAGACATGACCGAGACACATCTCCGGTCAATAACCAATAGCGGGACCTGGATGCCCATATTGGTTCCTACATATTCTACGAAGATCTTTATCGGTCAGACCGCATAACAACATACGTTGTTCCTTTTGTCATCGGTATGTTACTTGCCCGAGATTCGATCGTCGGTATCCAATACCTAGTTCAATCTTGTTACCGGCAAGTCTCTTTACTCGTTTCCGTAATACATCATCTCACAACTAACTCATTAGTTGCAATGCTTACCAAGGCTTATGTGATGTGTATTACCGAGAAGGCCCAGAGATACCTCTCCGAGCAATCGGAGTGACAAAACCTAATCTCGAAATACGCCAACCCAACAAGTACCTTTGGAGACACACCAGTACTCCTTTATAATCACCCGATTACGTTGTGACGTTTGGTAGTACCAAAGTGTTCCTCCGTAAACGGAGTTGCATAATCTCATAGTTATAGGAACATGTATAAGTCATGAAGAAAGCAATAGCAACATACTAAACGATCAAGTGCTAGGCTAACGGAATGGGTCATGTCAATCAGATCATTCTCCTAATGATGTGATCCCGTTAATCAAATGACAACTCATGTCTATGGTTAGGAAACATAACCATCTTTGATTAACGAGCTAGTCAAGTAGAGGCATACTAGTGACACTCTGTTTGTCTATGTATTCACACATGTATTATGTTTCCGGTTAATACAATTCTAGCATGAATAATAAACATTTATCATGATATAAGGAAATAAATAATAACTTTATTATTGCCTCTAGGGCATATTTCCTTCAGTCTCCCACTTGCACTAGAGTCAATAATCTAGATCACATCACCATGTGATTAACATCGATAGTTCACATCATCATGTGATTAACACCCATAGTTCACATCGCCATGTGACCAACACCCAAAGGGTTTACTAGATTCAGTAATTTAGCTCACATCGCTATGTGATTAACACCCAAAGAGTACTAAGGTATGATCATGTTTTGCTTGTGAGAGAATCTTAGTCAACGGGTCTTTCATATTCAGATACGTTATGTATTTTGCAATTTTTCTATGTCTACAATGCTCTGCATGGAGCTACTCTAGCTAATTGCTCCCACTTTCAATATGTATCTAGATCGAGACTTAGAGTCATCCAGATCGGTGTCAAAACTTGCATCGACGTAACCCTTTACGACGAACCTTTTTGTCACTTCCATAATCGAGAAACATATCCTTATTTTACTAAGGATAATTTTGACCGCTGTCCAGTGATCTACTCCTAGATCACTATTGTACTCCCTTGCCAAACTCGATTGTAGGGTATACAATAGATCCGTACACAAGATGGCATACTTTATGGAATCTATGGCCAAGGCATAGGGAATGACTTTCATTCTCTTTCTATCTTCTGCCGTGGTCGGGTTTTGAGTCTTACTCAATTTCACACCTTGTAACACAGGCAAGAACTCTTTCTTTGACTGTTCCATTTTGAACTATTTCAAAATCTTGTCAAGGTATGTACTCATTGAAAAAACTTATCAAGCGTCTTGATCTATCTCTATAGATCTTGATGCTCAATATATGTGACTTCACCGAGGTCTTTCTTTGAAAAAAACTCCTTTCAAACACTCCTTTATGCTTTGCAGAATAATTCTACATTATTTCCGATCTACAATATGTCATTCACATATACTTATCGAAATGCTGTAGTGCTCCCACTCACTTTCTAGTAATTACAGGCTTCACCGCAAGTCTGTATAAAATTATATGCTATGATCAACTTATCAAAGCATGTATTCCAACTCTGAGATGCTTGCACCAGTCCATAGATGGATCACTTGAGCTTGCATATTTTGTTAGCACCTTTAGGATTGACAAAACCTTCTGGTTGCATCATATACAACTCTTCTTTAATAAATCCATTAAAGAATGTAGTTTTGACATCCATTTGCCAGATTTCATAAAATGTGGCAATTGCTAACATGATTCGGACAGACTTAAGCATCGCTACAGTTGAGAAAATCTCATTGTAGTCAACACCTTGAACTTGTCGAAAACCTTTTGTGACAAGTCGAGCTTTGTAGATAGTAACACTACTATCGGTGTCCGTCTTCCTCTTGAAGATCCATTTATTTTCTATGGCTTGCCGATCATCGGGCAAGTCAACCAAAGTCCATACTTTGTTCTCATACATGGATCCCATCTCAGATTTCATGGCCTCAAGCCATTTTATGGAATCTGGGCTCATCATCGCTTCCTCATAGTTCGTAGGTTCATCATGGTCTAGTAACATGACTTCCGAACATGATTACCGTACTACTACAGTGCGGATCTTACTCTGGAAGACCTACGAGGTTTGGTAGCAACTTGATCTCAAGTTTCATGATCATCATCATTAACTTCCTCACTAAGCTGGTGTAGGAATCACTGGAACTGATTTACGTGATGAACTACTTTCCAATAAGGGAGAAGGTATAATTACCTCATCAAGTTCTACTTTCCTCCCACTCACTTCTTTCGAGAGAAACTTCTTCTCTAGAAAGGATCCATCTTAGCAACGAAAAACTTGCCTTCGGATCTGTGATAGAAGGTGTACCCAATAGTTACCTTTGGGTATTCTATGAAGACGCACTTCTCCGATTTGGGTTTGAGCTTATCAGGTAAAAACTTTTTCACATAAGCATCACAACTCCAAACTTTTAAGAAACGACAGCTTAGGTTTACTGTTTAAACCATTGTTCATATGGTGTCGTCTCAACGGATTTAGATGGTGCCCTATTAAACGTGAATGCAATTTGTCTCTAATGCATAACCCCAAAAGCGGTAATGGTAAATTAATAAGAGACATCATAGATCGCACCATATCAAATAAAGTGCGGTTCTGACGTTCGGACACACCATAACATTGTGGTGTTCCGGTGGCGTGAGCTGTGAAACTATTCCACATTATTTTAATTGAAGACCAAACTCGTAACTCAATTATTCGTCTTTGCGATTAGATCGCAGAAACTTTATTTTCTTGTTACGATGATTTTTCCACTTCACTCTGAAATTCTTTGAACCTTTCAACTATTTCAGACTTATGTTTCATCAAGTAGATATACTCATATCTGCTCAAATCATCTTGTGAAAGTCAGAAAATAACGATACTTGCCACGAGCATCAACACTCATTGGATCGCATACATCGGTATGTATTATTTCCAATGAGTCAAGAGTTTGTTCCATTGTTCCGAGAACGGAGTTTTAGTCATCTTGCCCAAAGCGGCACGGTTCGCAAGCATCAAATGATTCATAATCAAGTGATTCCAAAATTCCATCAAGATGGAGTTTTCTTCATGCGCTTTACACCAATATGACCTAAGCGGCGATTGCCACAAATAAGTTGCACTATCATTATTAACTTTGCATCTTTTGGTTTCAATATTATGAATATGTGTATCACTATGATCGAGATCCAATGAATCATTTTCATTGGGTGTGTAACCATATAAGGTTTTATTCATGTAAGCAGAACAACAATTTATTCTCTTACTTAAATGAATAACCGTATTGCAATAAACATGATCAAATCATACTTATGCTCAACACCAAATAACACTTATTTAGGTTCCATACTAATCCCGAAAGTTTAGGGAGTGTGCGATGATGATCATATCAATCTTGGAACTACTTCCAACACTCATCTTCACTTCCCCTTCAACTAGTTTCTGTTCATTCTGCAACTCCCGTTTCAAGTTACTACTCTTAGCAACTGAACCGATTATCAAATACCGAGGGGTTACTACGAACACCGATAAAATACACATCAATAATCTGTATCTCAAATATACCTTTGTTCACTTTGCCATCCTTCTTATCCGCCAAATACTTGGGGTCGTTCCGCTTCTAGTGACCAGTTCAAGTGCAGAAAAACACTTAGTCTCGTGCTTAGGTCCGGACTTGGTCTTCTTCACTCGAGCAGCAACTTGCTTGTTGTTCTTCTTGAAGTTCCCTTCTTCCCTTTGCCCTTTTCTTGAGACTAGTGGTCTTGTCAATCATCAACACTTGATGCTCTTTCTTGATTTCTACCTTCATCGATTTCAACATCACGAAGAGCTCGGGAATCGTTTCGTCATCCCTTGCATACTATAGTTCATCACGAAGTTCTAGTAACTTAGTGTTGGTGACTAGAGAATTACATCAATCACTATCTTATCTGGAAGATTAACTCCCACTTGATTCAAGCGATTGAAGTACCCGGACAATCTGAGAACATGCTCACTAGTTGAGCGATTCTCTTCCATCTTTTAGTCAGTAGAACTTGTTGGAGTTTTCATATCTCTCAACTCGGGTATTTGCTTGAAATATTAACTTCAATTCTGGAACATCTCATATGGTCCATGACGTTCAAAACGTCTTTGAAGTCCCGATTTTAAGCTGTTAAGTATGGTGCACTAAACTATCAAGTAGTCATCATATTGAGCTAGCCAACGTTCATAACGTCTACATTTGCTCCTGCAATAGGTCCGTCACCTAGCGGTGCATTAAGGACATAATTCTTACGTGCAGCAATGAGGATAAACCTCGGATCACGGATCCAATCCGCATCATTGCTACTAACATTTTTCAATACAATTTTCTCTAGGAACACATATAAAAACATAGGGAAGCAACAACGCGAGCTATTGATCTACAACATAATTTGCAAAATACTACCGGGACTAATTTCATGATAAATTAAAGTTCAATTAATCATATTACTTAAGAACTCCCACTTAGATAGACATCTCTCTAGTCATCTAAGTGATCACGTGATCCAAATCAACTAAACCATAACCGATCATCACGTGAGATGGAGTAGTTTTCAATGGTGAACATCTTATGTTGATCATATCTACTATATGATTCACGCCGACCTTTCGGTCTCCGTGTTCCGAGGCCATATCTGCATATGCTAGGCTCGTCAAGTATAACTGAGTATTCTGGCGTGCAAAACTGGCTTGCACCCGTTGTAGATGGACGTAGAGCTTATCACACCCGATCATCACGTGGTGTCTCGACACGACGAACTTTGGCAACGGTGCATACTCAGTGAGAACACTACTTGATAATTTTAATGAGAGATCATCTTAAAATGCTACCGTCAATCAAAGCAAAATAAGATGCATAAAGGATAAACATCACATGCAATCAATATAAGTGATATGATATGGCCATCATCATCTTGTTCTTGTGATCTCCATCTCCAAAGCACCGTCATGATCACCATTGTCACCGGCACGACACCTTGATCTTCATCGTAGCATCGTTGTCGTCTCGCCAACTATTGCTTCTACGACTATCTCTATCGCTTAGTGATAAAGTAAAGAAATTACATGCGTTGCATTTCATACAATAAGCGACAACCATATGGCTCACCTGCCGATTGCCGATAACTCGGTTACAAAACATGATCATCTCATACAATAAAATATAGCATCACGTCTTGACCATATCACATCACAACATGCCCTGCAAAAACAAGTTAGACGTCCTCTACTTTGTTGTTGCAAGTTTTACGTGGCTGCTACGGGCTGAGCAAGAACCGTTCTTACCTACGCATTAAAACCACAACGATACTTCGTCAAATAGACTCCGTTTTAACCTTCTCAAGGACCGGGCGTAGCCACACTTTTCAGTTCAACTAAAGTGAGAGACAGACACCCGCCAGCCACCTTTAAGCCACGAATGCTCGTAGCGGTGAAACCAGTCTCGCGTAAGCGTCTGGCGTAATGTCGGTCCGGGCGCTTCATCTCACAATACCGCTGAACCAAAGTATGACATGCTTTGGTAGGCGGTATGACTTGTATCGCCCACAACTCACTTGTGTTCTACTCGTGCATATGACATCAACGCATAAAAACACGGCTCGATGCCACTTGTTGGGGAACGCAGTAATTTCAAAAATTTCCCTCGCACACACAGGACCATGGTGATGGCATAGCAACGAGAAGGGAGAGTGTTGTCTACGTACCCTCGTAGACCGTAAGCGGAAGCGATCACAACGTAGAGGAAGTAGTCGTACTTTCTCCTCGCGATCCTGCCGATCCCAACGCCGTTACTCCGGCACCTCCGAGTTGATGATGACGTAGAGGAAGTAGTCGTACGTTCTCCTCACGATCCAGCCGATCCACAGCGCCGTTACTCCGGCGCCTCCGAGTTCTTGGCACACGTTCAGCTCGATGGCGCTCCACGGGCTTCGATCCAGCAAAGCTCCGGGGAGGGAGTTCCGTCGGCCTGACGGCGTGGTGACGATCTTGATGTTTCACCGTCGCGAGGCTTCGCCTAAGCACCGCTACGATATGACCGAGGTGGAATATGGTGGAGGGGGCACCGCACACGGCTAAGGAACGATCTCAAGGATCAACTTGTGTGTTCTAGGGTGCCCCCCTCCCGTATATAAAGGAGGGAGGGAGGAGGTGGCGGTCCAAGGGGAGGCGCACAGGGGAAACCTACTCCAAGTAGGTTTCCTCTCTTTCCTTATCTTATTTGGAGGGGAAGGAAAGAGTACTAGTAGTTAGGAAGTAGTACTAGTAGTAGGAATAGGAAGAGGGGAAGGAGAAAGGAAAGGGGGCCGGCCCCTCCCCAATCGGATTGGGCTTGGGGGCGCCCCCCTTGCTCCTTCTCCCTTCTTCCTACATGGGCCCAATAAGGCCCATATACCTCCGAGGGGTTCCGTAACCTCCCGGAGCTCCAAACTTCTCCGAACCTTTCCGGTGTCCAAATATATCCGTCCAATATATCAATCTTTATGTCTCGACCATTTCGAGACTCCTCGTCATGTCCGTGATCATATCCGGGACTCGAACAACCTTCGGTACATCAAAATACACAAACTCATAATATAACCGTCCTTGAAACCTTAAGCGTCACGGACCCTACGGTTCGAGAACAATGTAGACATGACCGAGACACATCTCCGGTCAATAACCAATAGCGGGACCTGGATGCCCATATTGGTTCCTACATATTCTCTGAAGATCTTTATCGGTCGGACCGCATAACAACATACGTTGTTCCTTTTGTCATCGGTATGTTACTTGCCGAGATTCGATCGTCGATATCCAATACCTAGTTCAATCTTGTTACCGCAAGTCTCTTTACTCGTTTCCGTAATACATCATCTCACAACTAACTCATTAGTTGCAATGCTTGCAAGGCTTATGTGATGTGTATTACCGAGAAGGCCAGAGATACCTCTCCGAGCAATCGGAGTGACAAAACCTAATCTCGAAATCGCCAACCCAACAAGTACCTTTGGAGACACTGTAGTACTCCTTTATAATCACCCGATTACGTTGTGACGTTTGGTAGTACCAAAGTGTTCCTCATTAAGCAGGAGTTGCATAATCTCATAGTTATAGGAACATGTATAAGTCATGAAGAAAGCAATAGCAACATACTAAGCGATCAAGTGCTAGGCTAACGGAATGGGTCATGTCAATCAGATCATTCTCCTAATGATGTGATCCCGTTAATCAAATGACAACTCATGTCTATGGTTAGGAAACATAACCATCTTTGATTAACGAGCTAGTCAAGTAGAGGCATACTAGTGACACTCTGTTTGTCTATGTATTCACACATGTATTATGTTTCCGGTTAATACAATTCTAGCATGAATAATAAACATTTATCATGATATAAGGAAATAAATAATAACTTTATTATTGCCTCTAGGGCATATTTCCTTCAAATACATAGACCACAACATGTCCCTAGTGAGCCTCTAGTTGACTAGTCGTTGATCAACAGATAGTCATGGTTTCCTGACTATGGACATTGGATGTCATTGATAACGGGATCACATCATTAGGAGAATGATGTGATGAACAAGACCCAATCTAAGCATAGCACAAGATCGTGTAGTTCGCTTTGCTAGAGCTTTTCCAAATGTCAAGTATGTCGTTTCCGTAGACCATGAGATTGTGCAACTCCGGATCTGTAGGAGTGCTTTGGGTGTGCCAAACATCACAACGAATCGGGTGGCTATAAAGGTGCACTGAGCATCTCCAAAAGCGTCTGTTGGGTTGGCACGAATCAAGACTGGGATTTGTCACTCCGTATGACGGAGAGGTATCTCTGGGCCCACTCGGTAATACATCATCATAATGAGCTCAATGTGACCAAGTGGTTGATCACGGGATCATGCATTGCGATGCAGTAAAGTGACTCGCCAGAAGCTAGATTGAGCAGGTATTGGGATACCGACGATCGAGTCTCGGGCAAGTAACGTACCCATTGACAAAGGGAATTGTATACGAGATTGATTGAATCCTCGACATCGTGGTTCATCCGATGAGATCATCGAGGAGCATGTGGGAGCCAACATGGGTATCCAGATCCTATTGGTTATTGACCGGAGAGTCGTCTCGATCATGTCTGCATGTCTCCCGAACCCGTAGGGTCTACACACTTAAGGTTCTATGACGCTAGGGTTGTAGAGATACTAGTATGCAGCAACCTGAAAGTTGTTCAGAGTCCCGGATGAGATCCCGGACGTCACGAGGAGTTCCGGAATGGTCCGGAGGTAAAGATTTATATATAGGAAGTCAAGTTTCGGCCATCGGGAAAGTTTCGGGGGTCACCGGTATTGTACCGGGACCATCGGAAAGGGTCCCGGGGGTCCACCGGGTGGGGCCACCTATCGCGGAGGGCCCCATGGGCTGAAGTGGGGAGTGTTGGGGAACGTTGCAGAAAATTAAAATTTTTCCTACGGTTTCACCAAGATCCATCTATGAGTTCATCTAGCAACGAGTATTCAGATTGGTTAGCATCTACATACCACTTTGTAGATCATAGCAGGCGTCGGAGTGAGCGTGGATGAGGTAGTCGTACTTGCCGCGATCCAATTCACCGATGATCTAGTGCCGAGCAGACGGCACCTCCGCGTTCAACACACGTGCGGTCAGCGTAACGTCTCCTTCTTCTTGATCCAGCAAGGTGAAGGAGAGGTTGAGGAAGATAGCTCCGGCAGCGGCCTGACGGCGTGGTGATGGTGGAACTTGCGATACTCGGCAGGGCTTCGCCGTGCACTACGGAGGAGGAGGATGTGTTGGAGAGGGAGAGGGAGGCGTCGAGGCAAAGCTGCTGCTGCCCCTTCCCTCCCCTTTATATAGGTGCCAAGGAGGGGGAGGCGCAGCCTTGCCCCCTCCTCCAAGGGAGGGGTGCGGCCAAGAGGGGAAGGTGTCCACCCTCCCAAGGCACCTCGGAGGTGCCTTCCCCTCATGGACTCTTCCCTCCTTAAACCCTAGGCGCATGGGCCCCTTGGGGCTGGTTCCCCTTGGCCCATGTGGGCCTAGGCGCACCACCTAGGGCCCATGTGGCCCCACAGGGCTGGTGGCCCCACTTGGTGGACCCAGGACCCCTCGGTGGTCCCGTGCAATCTGATATCACGAAACTTGTCCCGATGGCGAAACAGCACTTCCTATATATAATTCTTTACCTCCGGACCATTCCGGAACTCCTCGTGACGTCCAGGATCTCATCCGGGACTCGAACAACATTCGGGTTACTGCACATACATATTCCTACAACCCTAAGCGTTCACAAGACCTTAAGTGTGTAGACCCTACGGGTTCGGGAGACATGCGAACATGACCGAGGCGGCTCTCGGGCAATAACCAACAATGGGATCTGGATACCCATGTTGGCTCCCACATGTTCCACGATGATCTCATCGGATGAACCACGATGTCAAGGATTCAATTAATCCCGTACTCGATTCCCTTTGTCAATCGGTATTTTACTTGCCCGAGATTCGATCGTCGGTATACCAATACCTCGTTCAATCTCGTTATCGGCAAGTCACTTTTCTCGTTACCGTAATGCATGATCCCGTGATCAAACACTTCGATCACATTGAGCTCATTGTGATGATGCATTACCGAGAGGGCCGGTGATACCTCTCCGCAAGCGGAGTGACAAATCCCGATCTCGATCCATGTCAACCCAATGTACACTTTCGGAGATACCCGTAGCATACCTTTATAGTCACCCGATTACGTTGTGACGTTTGGCACACCAAAGCACTCCTACGGTATCCGGGAGTTACACGATCTCATGGTCTAAGGAAAGGATACTTGACATTGGAAAACTCTAGCAAACGAACTGTATGCGATCTTATGCTATGTTAAGATTGGGTCTTGTCCATCACATCATTCTCCTAATGATGTGATCCGTTATCGATGACATCCAATGTCCATAGTCAGAAACCATGACTATCTGTCGATCAACGAGCTAGTCAACTAGAGGCTCACTAGGGACATGTTGTTGTCTGCATTATTCACACATGTATTACGATTTCCGGTTAACACAATTATAGCACGAATAAAGACAATTATCATGAATAAGGAAATATAATAATAATGCTTTTATTATTGCCTCTAGGGCATATTTCCAACAGTCTCCCACTTGCACTAGAGTCAATAATCTAGTTACATTGTGATGAATCGAACACCCATAGAGTTACGGTGCTGATCATGTTTTGCCTTAGGGAGAGGTTTAGTCAGCGGATCTGCGACATTCGGATCCGTGTGCACTTTACAAATTTCTATGTCTCCATCTTGAACATTTTCACGAATGGAGTTGAAGCGGCAACTTGATGTGCCTAGTCTTCTTGTGAAACACAGGCTCCTTTGCAAGTGCAATAGCTCCGGTGTTGTCACGAGAAGAGCTTGATTGGCCCCGACGCATTGGGAATAACTCCTAGGTCGGTAATGAACTCCTTCATCCAGATTGCTTCATGTGCTGCCTCCGAGGCTGCCATGTACTCCGCTTCACATGTAGATCCCGCCACGGCGCTTTGCTTGCAACTGCACCAGCTGACTGCCCCACCATTCAATATATACACGTATCCGGTTTGTGACTTGGAGTCATCAAGATCTGTGTCGAAGCTAAGCGTCGGCGTAACCTTTTCTGACGAGCTCTTCGTCACCTCCATAAACGAGAAACATTTCCTTAGTCCTTTTCGTACTTCAGGATATTCTTGACCGCTGTCCGGTGTTCCTTGCGGGATTACTTTGGTACCTTCCTACCAAACTTACGGCAAGGTTTACATCAGTCTGTACACACATGGCATACATAATAGAACCTATGGCTGAGGCATAGGGGATGACACTCATCTCTTCTATATCTTCTGCCGTGGTGGGACATTGAGCTGAGCTCAATTTCACACCTTGTAACACGGTAAGAACCCTTCTTAGATTGATCCATATTGAACTTCTTCAATATCTTATCAAGGTATGTGCTTTGTGAAAGACCTATGAGGCGTCTCGATCTATCTCTATAGATCTTGATGCCTAATATATAAGCAGCTTCTCCAAGGTCCTTCATTGAAAAACTTTTATTCAAATAGGCCTTAATGCTGTCCAAGAGTTCTATATCATTTCCCATCAAAAGTATGTCGTCTACATATAATATGAGAAATGCTACAGAGCTCCCACTCACTTTCTTGTAAACACAGGCTTCTCCATAAGTCTGTAAACCCAAACGCTTTGATCATTTCATCAAAGCGAATGTTCCAACTCCGAGATGCTTGCACCAGCCCATAAATCGGCGTTGGAGCTTGCACACCTTGTCGACATTCTTAGGATCGACAAAACCTTCCGGCTGCATCATATACAATTCTTCCTTAAGGAAACCATTAAGGAATGCCGTTTTGACGTCCATTTGCCATATCTCATAATCATAGTATGCGGCAATTGCTAACACGATTACGACGGACTTCAGCTTCGCATCTTGGTGAGAAAGTCTCATCGTAGTCAACCCCTTGAACTTGTCGATAACCCTTAGCGACAAGCCGAGCTTTATAGATGGTCACATTACCATCCGCGTCTGTCTTCTTCTTAAAGATCCATTTATTTTCTATGGCTCGCCGTTCAACGGGCAAGTCGGTCAAAGTCCATACTTCGTTTTCATACATGGATCCTATCTCGGATTTCATGGCTTCCAGCCATTTGTCGGAATCCGGGCCGCCATTGCTTCCTCATAGTTCGAAGGTTCACCGTTGTCTAACAACATGATTTCCAAGACAGGGTTGCCGTACCACTCACAGTGCGGAACGTGTCCTTGTGGACCTTCAATTTCAGTAGGAGCTTGATCAAGTATCTTGATCATAATCATTAATTTCCTCTCTAGTTGGTGCGGGCACCTCGGGAGCGATTTCTTGAGTTTCGCCATTTTCCGGTTCAAGAGGTAACACTTCATCAAGTTCTACTTTCCTCCCACTTACTTCTTTCGAGAGAAACTCTTTCTCCGAAAGGATCCATTCTTGGCAACAAAGATCTTGCCTTCGGATCTGAGGTAGAAGGTATACCCAATAGTTTCTTTCGGGTATCCTATGAAGACGCATTTTTCCGACTTGGGTTCGAGCTTCTCGGGTTGAAGTTTCTTGACATAAGCATCGCATCCCCAAACTTTTAGAAAGCAGCGACTTAGGTTTCTTCCCAAACCATAATTCATACGGTGTCGCCTCAACGGATTTACGGAGCCCTATTTAAAGTGAATGCGGGTCTCTAAAGCATAGCCCCAAAAGATAGCGGTAAATCGGTAAGAGACATCATAGATCGCACCATATCTAATAGAGTGCGATTCTGACGTTCGGACACACCATTACGCTTGAGGTGTTCGGTGGCGTGAGTTGTGAAACTATTCCACATTTTCTTAAGTGTGTGCCAAATTCGTGACTCAAGTATTCTCCTCCACGATCTGATCGTAGAAACTTGATCTTTCTATCACGTTGATTTTCAACCTCACTCTGAAATTCCTTGAATTTTTCAAAGGTCTCAGACTTGTGTTTCATTAAGTAGACATACCCATATCTACTCAAGTCATCAGTGCGGTTTAGAACATAACGATAGCCACCGAGAGCCTCAACACTCATTGGACCGCACACATCGGTATGTATGATTTCCAATAAGTTGGTTGCTCGCTCCATTGTTCCTGAGAATGGAGTCTTGGTCATTTTACCCATGAGGCATGGTTCGCACGTGTCAAATGATTCATAATCAAGAGACTCTAAAAGTCCATCTGCATGGAGCTTCTTCATGCGTTTGACACCTATGTGACCAAAGGCGGCGATGCCACAAATATGTGGGACTATTGTTATCAACTTTAACTCTTTTGGTATTCACACTATGAATATGTGTATCATCACGTACGAGATTCAATAAGAATAAAACATTAACCATCGGAGCATGACCATACAACATATCTCTCATATAAATAGAACAACCATTATTCTCGGATTTAAATGAGTAGCCATCTCGAATTAAACGAGATCCGGATACAATGTTCATGCTCAAACTTGGCACTAAATAACAATTATTGAGGTTTAAAACTAATCCCGTAGGTAAATGCAGAGGCAAGCAGTGTGCGACGGCGATCACATCGACCTTGGAACCATTCCCGACACGCATCGTCACCTCGTCCTTCGCCAGCCTCCGTTTATTCCGCAGCTCCCGCTTTGAGTTACAAACATGAGCAACTGCACGGTATCAAATACCCAAGAGCTACTACGAAAATCTTGGTAAGGTACACATCAATTACATGTATATCACATATACCTTTGGTTTTGCCGGCCTTCTTGTCCGCTAAGTATTTGGGGCAGTTCCGCTTCGATGACCACTTCCCTTGCAATAAAAGCACTCGATTTGGGCTTGGGTCCATTCTTTGGCTTCTTCCGAAACTTGCTTATCGGGCGCCGCAACTTCCTTGCCGTCCTTCTTGAAGTTCTTTTTACCCTTGCCCTTCTTGAACTTAGTGGTTTTATTCACCATCAACACTTGATGCTCCTTCTTGTTTTCTCCCTCGGCTGAGTTCAGCATAGCATATACTTCTGTAATGGTTTTTACCATCCCTTGCATTTTGTAGTTCATCACAACGCTCTTGTAGCTAGGTGGAAGCGGCGGAGGATTACATCAATGACCGCTTCATCCGGGAGATTAACTTCCAGCTTGAGTCAAGCGGTTGTGCAACCCGGACATTTTGAGTATGTGTTCACCGACAGAGCCATTTTCCTCCATCTTACAGCCTAAAGAATTTGTCGGAGACTTCATATCTCTCGACCGGGCATGAGCTTGGAAAACCATTTTCAGCTCTTGAACATCTCATATGCTCCATGTCTTTCAAAACGCTTTTGGAGTCCGGCTCTAAGCTGTAAAGCATGCCGCCTTGAACGAGGGAGTAATCATCGCGGCGTGATCGCCAAGCGTTCATAACGTCTTGTTCTGCAGGAGAATAGGTGCGTCACCCAATGTGCTCTTAGGACATAATCTTTCTTGGCAGCTATGAGGATAATCCTCGGGTTCCGGACCCAGTCCGTATAGTTGCTACCATCGTCTTTCAGCTTGGTTTTCTCTAGGAGCAACGTTGAAATTGAGGACTACGTTGGCCATTTGATCTACAAGACATATTGTAAATATTTAGACTAAGTTCATGATAATAAAGTTCATTTAATCAAATTTAATGAACTCCCACTTAGATAGACATCCCTCTACTAGTCATCTAAGTATTACATGATCCGAGTCAACTAGGCCGTGTCCGATCATCACGTGAGACGGACTAGTCAACATCGGTGAACATCTTCATGTTGATCGTATCTTCTATACGACTCATGCTCGACCTTTCGGTCTTCTACGTGTTCCGAGGCCATGTCTGTACATGCTAGGCTCGTCAAGTCAACCTAAGTGTTTTGCGTGTGTAAATCTGTCTTACACCCGTTGTATGCGAACGTAAGGACCTATCACACCCGATCATCACGTGGTGCTTCTAACGAACCTTAGCAACGGTGCAGTTAGGGGAACACTTCTTGAAATTATTATGAGGGATCATCTTATTTACTACCGTCGTTCTAAGTAAACAAGATGCATAAAACATAATAAACATCACATGCAATTATATAAAGTAGTGACATGATATGGCCAATATCATATAGCTCCTTTGATCTTCATCTTGAGGCTCCATGATCATCTTGTCACCGGCATGACACCATGATCTCCATCATCATGATCTCCATCATCGTGTCTTCATGAAGTTGTCACGCCAACGACTACTTCTACTTCTATGACTAACGTGTTTAGCAATAAAGTAAAGTAGTTTACATGGCGTTCTTCAATGACACACGCAGGTCATACAAAAATAAAGACAACTCCTATGGCTCCTGCCGTTGTCATACTCATCGACATGCAAGTCGTGATCCCTATTACAATAGCATGAACATCTCATACATCACATATAGATCATTCATCATTCATCACAACTTCGGCCATATCATATCACAAAGCACTTCTTTGCCAAAAAACAAGTTAGACGTCCTCTAATTGTTGTTGCAAGTTTTACGTGGCTGAATTAGGGTTCTAGCAAGAACGTTTTCTTACCTACGTTCAAACCACAACGTGATTTGTCAATCTCTATTTACCCTTCATAAGGACCCTGTTCATCGAATCCGATCCAACTAAAGTAGGAGAGACAGACACCGCCACCACCTTATGCAACTAGTGCATGTTAGTCGGTGGAACCGGTCTCACGTAAGCGTGCGTGTAAGGTTGGTCCGGGCCGCTTCATCCCACAATACCGCTGAATCAAGATTGACTAGTAACGGCAAGAAGAATTGACAACATCTACGCCCACAACAAATTGTGTTCTACTCGCGCCAAGAAGAACTACGCATAGACCTAGCTCATGATGCCACTGTTGGGGAACGTTGCGAGAAAATTAAAATTTTTCCTACGGTTTCACCAAGATCCATCTATGAGTTCATCTAGCAACGAGTATTCAGATTGGTTAGCATCTACATACCACTTTGTAGATCGCATAGCGGAGCGTCGGAGTGAACGTGGATGAGGTAGTCGTACTTGCCGCGATCCAATTCACCGATGATCTAGTGCCGAACGGACGGCACCTCCGCGTTCAACACACGTGCGGTCAGCGTAACGTCTCCTTCTTCTTGATCCAGCAAGGTGAAGGAGAGGTTGAGGAAGATGGCTCCAGCAGCACGACGGGCGTGGTGATGGTGGAACTTGCAAGATTCGGCAGGGCTTCGCGTGCACTACGGAGGAGGAGGATGTGTTGGAGAGGGAGAGGGAGGCGTCCAGGCAAAGCTGCTGCTGCCCCTTCCCTCCCCTTTATATAGGTGCCAAGGAGGGGGAGGGCGCAGCCTTGCCCCTCCTCCAAGGGAGGGTGCGGCCAAGAGGGGGAAGGTGTCCACCCTCCCCAAGGCACCTCGGAGGTGCCTTCCCCTCATGGACTCTTCCTCCTTAAACCCTAGGCGCATGGGCCCCGTGGGGCTGGTTCCCCATGGACCAGGTCGGCCTAGGCGCACCACCTAGGGCCCATGTGGCCCCCTGGGGCTGGTGGCCCCACTTGGTGGACCCCCGGGACCCCTCCGGTGGTCCCGTTACAATACCGATATCACCGAAACTTGTCCCGATGGCCGAAACAGCACTTCCTATATATAATTCTTTACCTCCGGACCATTCCGGAACTCCTCGTGACGTCAGGATCTCATCCGGACTCCAACAACATTCGGGTTACTGCACATACATATTCCTACAACCCTAAGCGTTCACAAGACCTTAAGTGTGTAGACCCTACGGGTTCGGGAGACATGCGAACATGACCGAGACGGCTCTCGGGCAATAACCAACAGCGGGATCTGGATACCCATGTTGGCTCCCACATGTTCCACGATGATCTCATCGGATGAACCACGATGTCAAGGATTCAATTAATCCCGTGATACGATTCCCTTTGTCAATCGGTATTTTACTTGCCCGAGATTCGATCGTCGGTATACCAATACCTCGTTCAATCTCATTATCGGCAAGTCACTTTTCTCGTTACCGTAATGCATGATCCCGTGATCAAACACTTCGATCACATTGAGCTCATTGTGATGATGCATTACCGAGAGGGCCCGGTGATACCTCTCCGTCAAGCGGAGTGACAAATCCCAGCCTCGATCCATGTCAACCCAACAGACACTTTCGTAGATACCCGTAGCATACCTTTATAGTCACCCGATTACGTTGTGACGCTTTGGCACACCAAAGCACTCCCTCGGTATCCGGGAGTTACGATCTCATGGTCTAAGGAAAGGATACTTGACATTGGAAAACTCTAGCAAGCAGTATGCGATCTTATGCTATGTTAAGATTGGGTCTTGTCCATCACATCATTCTCCTAATGATGTGATCCCGTTATCGATGACATCCAATGTCCATAGTCGAAACCATGACTATCTGTCGATCAACGAGCTAGTCAACTAGAGGCTCACTAGGGACATGTTGTTGTCTGTTATTCACACATGTATTACGATTTCCGGTTAACACAATTATAGCACGAATAAAGACAATTATCATGAATAAGGAAATATAATAATAATGCTTTTATTATTGCCTCTAGGGCATATTTCCAACAGGAGGAACCAGCCCCTGGTGGGCTGGTGCGCCTTGGGCCTCCCCCTGCGCCTAGGGCAGGAAACCCTAGGGGTGGGGGGCGCCCCCCTTGGCTTGGGGGGCAAGCCACCCCCTTGGCCTCCGCCCCCCTAGGAGATCCCATCTCCTAGGGCCGGTGCCCCCCCAGGGGGCCTATATATAGTGGGGGGGGGGGGAGGGAGGGCAGCCGCACCCTGGCGCCTCCCTCTCCCTCTCCAACACCTCCTCCTCTCTGTAGAGCTTGGCGAAGCCCTGCCGAGATCCCCGTTGCATCCACCACCACGTCGTCGTGCTGCTGGATCTCCATCAACCTCTCCTCTCCCCTTGCTGATCAAGAAGGAGGAGACGTCTTCCCCAACCGTACGTGTGTTGAACGCGGAGGTGCCGTCTGTTCGGCGCTCGGTCATCGGTGATTTGGATCACGACGAGTACGACTCCATCAACCCCATTCTCTTGAACGCTTCCGCTCGCGATCTACAAGGGTATGTAGATGCACTCCTTTTCCCCTCGTTGCTAGATAACTCCAATTGATCTTGGTGATGCGTAGAAAATTCTTGATTTCTGCTACGTTCCCCAATACCGTAGTGCCGCGATACGCGATGCCCGCCGCCGCCCCGAGGTCATCCCAGCGGTGCATCGACCCGCGCTCCGTCGCTGGGCCGCCCCTTCGGGCTATAGCGTTGCGGTCCTCGGTCCTCGCTACCGCCCCGAGGTCTTCCCACCGTCGGCCCGACCCGCATGCTGCCGCCCCGTCGCCCCTTCAGGCCGTAGCACCGCGCCCTGCGGTCCACCGCCGTCCCCGCGCATCGACTTCCCGGAGTATGCACCGCCCCGCCTTCCTTGGCGCGGGAACGCCACCGTCCGCGCTGGTCTTCATCACGCCGTCGGGTTCCTCGCCTATACTTCGAGCATTGCCGCCACGCTTCTAACCTAGCCGGCGCCGCCGTCATGCCGCCGCAGCCGCCATCAGGCTGCCGCAGCCGCTCTTCTTCGGCCGCCGCCGCCGCCCGTCCACCTCATTCGTCTTCATCCAGCACCAGCCCGTCACTAGCATCGCCGTCATGTTCCCTGATCACTTCGTCTACTCCGACCACCGATGGAAACATTGGCCACGCGCCGATTGGCGCCGCAACCGTCGTCGAATCTTCTTCTCCGCTGGCCCTCTAACTCCTCGACATGGCGTACAGCTCGTGCAGGTTCCTCGTCTACGCATGCCCGGTGTTGGCAACACCGACGCGTGTCTTCACCCACAACGTGTCCCCCGGCCTGGCAAGCGTGGTGCCGCGCTTTGTCAACTTCGTATTCGTCTGTCGACATGCTTGCCCGGTGCTGGCAACATCGACGCGTGCCTTTGTCTACGACGTGTCTCCGGGTTTGGCAAACCTGATGCGATGCCTCGTCAACATCGTATTCTTCCCGGCGTACCACTACTTCGACACCACTGCGCCCATGCTAACTCGGCGCCTCCTTGTGCCCGCGGCTCCACGGCGACATCCTCGACACCGGCTACCCCAAATCGACATCGACCACGACATTCTTCGCATGACAACCTCAACGACGGCTACACCACCTACGCTCTCGGCTACTTTGACAAACGGCACAAAGGGCTACCGCTTTGGTTGAGAAACCTCGTTGGTTTCCACTCCAGCCACGACTTCTGCGATGCGTCGACCGTTACGACTGAGGGGAGGGGGGTCCGTCGGCTTGCATTCGGATTCTTCTCCAGTCTTATCATCTGGGTCGCTACAATTGTGACTACTGGGGGATGTTGAGTATCGTGATTATTAGGAAAGCTAGGATGTCGTAGGATATTATTCTACATTGCCTTGTACTTCAAGATGATCATGTACTCTTATATATATGCCTATGAGGCTCAAGCAATACAATCCATCATATTCCACAACAATTCCTTTCTCTCCTTTCTAACAAGACCAGCTCAAATCATGCACCCCAAAGCAGATTCCTTGGACTCAAATGTGTCAACCCTGCCATGACTCGGCCATGTTAGGCTGCGTTGGCCGGTGCACCTTACCACACAATATGAACTGGTTCCTAACATAATTGCATAGCTTGGTGCCTTATTGAACCAGTTGTTCATATATGATGGTGTAGAGGAATATCAGCCTCTCGCGCAAGGCACAACACTGCCTGACGTGAGAGCAACTCCAATGGGGCGACCAATTTCGTCCGCCCGTGTACGTTTGGGTCGGCGCGGACAAAAGTGGCGGCCCAACGCGCCGACCCAAACGAATGCGCGTCCGTTTTTCGTCCGCGGGCGACCCATTTCAGGCCCAATTTTAAGCCGGATTTGCGTCGGCGCGGACACGAGACGGATGCGCGCGCATGCCTACTCCTCTCCCCGGGCCCGCCGGTCGGTGGCAGCCACCAACATTCCCCCCATTTTCCCCAAAAATGCTCCCGCCCGCGCGCGCCCCCGCCCCCCAACCAGCCATGGAGGACGCCATCGACCTCGACCTCGACGCCGCTACCGGCCTCGCCTCCCTCGCCTCGTCCGGCGCCGTCGCCCCCTCCGATAAAGGCAAGTCTCGTGCCCCGCGCAAGACCGCCGCGGCGACCAAGCCGAAGAAGGCGTTGATGCCCGAACAGCGGGCAAGGGAGTCGGCCAAGAGGAAGGGCCGGAGGCACGCCGCGGACGCGAGGGATGAGGCCGCCCGCGCAGGTGAAAGGATCGAGAAGAGGTGTCTAGAGGGGGGTGATTAGACACTAAGTACCAAAAGTTGCAGTTTTTTATTTCTTTAAGTTGAAGTGGAGTTTTGGCACAAGTTTAACAAACACAATACATATCAAGCAAGCATGCAAAGAGTATATGAGCAGCGGAAAGTAAAGCATGCAACTTGCAAGAATGTAAAAGGATGGGATTGGAATGTGCAAACGCAATTTGGAGACTCGGAGATTTTTGAGACGTGGTTCCGATAGGTGGTGCTATCGTACATCCACGTTGATGGAGACTTCAACCCATGAAGGGTAACGGCTGCGCGAGTCCACGGAGGGCTCCACCCACGAAGGGTCCACGAAGAAGCAACCTTGTCTATCCCACCATGGCCGTCGCCCAGGAAGGACTTGCCTCACTAGCGGTTGATCTTCACGAAGTAGGCGATCTCCTTGCCCTTGCAAACTCCTTGGTTCAACTCCACAATCTTGTCGGAGGCTCCCAAGTGACAACTAGCCAATCTAGGAGACACCACTCTCCAAGAAGTAACAAATGGTGTGTTGATGATGAACTCCTTGCTCTTGTGCTTCAAATGATAGTCTCCCCAACACTCAACTCTCTCTCACGGGATATGAATTTGGTGGAAAGAAGATTTGAGTGGAAAGCAACTTGGGGAAGGCTAGAGATCAAGATTCATATGGTAGGAATGGAATATCTTGGCCTCAACACAAGTGTATGTGGTTCTCTCTCAGAAAATGTATGTTGGAAGTGTAGGCACGTTCTGATGGCTCTCTCCACGAATGAAGAGGAAGTGGAGGGGTATATATAGCCTCCACACAAAATCTAACCGTTACACACAACTTGCCAATCTCGGTGGGACCGAACTGATAAACTCGGTCGGACCTATTTAGCAAATCTAGTGACCGTTAGGATTTTCGTTGGGACCGACATGCAACTCAGTAGGACCGATATGGTTAGGGTTGGGGAATAACGTAATCTCGGTGAGACTGATTACACAAACTCGGTGAGACCGATTTTGGTAATAAGCTAACCGGAGAGTTGGTCAGGTAAACTCGGAAGGACCGATTCGCTCATTTCGGTGAGACCGAAATATTACGAAAAGGAAACAGAGAGTTTACATTGAATCTCGGTAGGACCGATTACGCAAACTCGGTGAGACCGATTTTGGTAATAGATCCATATAGAGAGATTGCAATCCCATCTCGGTGAGACCGAGATCCCTATCGGTGAGACCGATTTGCCTAGGGTTTGTGGCAGTGGCTATGACATCTGAACTCGGTGGCACCGGATAGAAAGAATCGGTGGGGCCGAGTTTGACTTTTGGTTTAGGTCATATGTGGATGTGAGAAAGTAGTTGAGGGCTTTGGAGCATATCACTAAGCATTTTGAGCAAGAGCCTCATTAAGCAACACCTAATCCCTCCTTGATAGTATTGACTTTTCCTATAGACTCAATGTGATCTTGGATCACTAAAATAGAAAAATGTAGAGTCTTGAGCTTTGAGCTTGAGCCAATCCTTTTGTCCTTAGCATCTTGAAGGGGTTCCACATCCTTTAGTCCATGCCACTTCATTATTGAACTTATCTGAAACATACTAGGTAAAAGTGTTAGTCCAATAAGAGATATGTTGATATTAATTACCAAAACCACCTAGGGAGCACTTGTGCTTTCAGCAGGCCGTCGCCGTCGCCGCCGCGCAGCAGGAGTTCACCAACGCCCGCGTCGCCGCGGCAACGAGGGAGGCGCTCTACATGCTAGGGGTAAACCCTAGCCAAGACAATCCTCCAAGCCGCCGTCGCCGCGGCCAGCACCGGCTCGTCGGCGTTTCCTCGGATGGTGTTGTCCGACTCACCCCGCGCATCGGCTTGCAACCCGGTCCCCGGCTTCCACGTCTACCCGCAGGCCTCCCGCCTCCCCGGGGAGTGCTCACCCGACGTGAGCATGGTCGCGCCTTCCACGCTCGCGCCCATTGACCTCAACGCCACCCTGGTGGTCGGTGGCTCGTCGTACGGCGGCATGAGGAAACGCGCGCGACAGACACCGGCCGGCGGGCTCCCGGACGCCCGTAACCTGTTCGAGGAAATGTCGTCCGCCGTCGACGAGGACTACATGCAAAACCTCATCTTCGAGGGTGGTGCGCCGGGCGCTGGCTACGATCCGGACGAGACACAAAGCCAGGACGGCCGCGGGGCGTTCACGCCGGTCGCTGGCTATGATCCCGATCAGGCGGCCTTCATGCGTGATTAGGTCGGCATCGACCTGGACGACTTCCCCCTCGACCACGAGTTCCCAGAGGATTATGGGCTAGAGGAAGAGGACGAGTGCGACAACGAAGTGGAGCCTTTGTTTGAGGACGAGCTCGCCAACCAAACCGCCGGTCCTAAGCCGAATCGCAAGAGCAAGCGCACGAAGGCGTACACAGCTGCCGAGGACAAGCTTCTTTGTGAGTGCTGGCGAGACATTGGACAAGACCCAAAGACGGGCGCCGAGCAAAAGCATTCGACCTTTTGGACACGTGTGCACCGCGAGTTTCATGAGCACAAGAAGTTTCCACCTTACCAATTTGTGAGCACGCGCGGGTGGGTCTCCATTTCCAAGCGGT
Organism: Aegilops bicornis; assembly: GCA_021605145.1. Lineage (NCBI taxonomy): Eukaryota > Viridiplantae > Streptophyta > Magnoliopsida > Poales > Poaceae > Aegilops > Aegilops bicornis. The sequence goes on from CM038671.1 coordinate 673,885,769, forward strand.
GGAGGGTGATCCAACAAGAGTGCAACAAGTTTTGCGCCACCCTTGAGAGCGTCAAGGCCCGCCCCATGAGCGGCATCGGCGTGCAAGACATGGTATGATAGCAAGCAAGCCGCCCTCTTTTGTGCCATCAAGATCATTCTTTTACGTCTTCATTTGCTATCACTTGCCCATATGCTTGCGTGGAAACATTTTGTAGGCATTTCAAACTTTGGAGGTATTCAAGGTTCAACACAATGGCAAGTGCTTCAACCTCTCCCATTGCTATCGGGTCATCAAGGACAAAGAGAAGTTCAAAGCACAATATGCCGCGCTCAAGGCACGTGGGTGGAAGGGCGCCGTGGAGGATGTTGGGGAGGGCGAGCCGGCACGACCGCGGGGGAAGACCAACTCCAAGAAGGAGGACAAGCGAGATCGGCCACCAACGCCTTGATCGCATAGCGTGGACGGCATGATGAATAAGAAAGACTCAAGGGAGGAGGAGCGCCGGCGTTTCAAGGCGGAGCAAATGGATGCTTTCATGGAGATCCAAAGGAGGAGGCTTGATCTTGACGCCGAGAAGCAAGCCAAGATGTTCGAGCTCGAGGCGAAGAAGCAAGCCAAGATGGTAGAGATCGAGGCCGCCAACGCCAAGACAAAGGCGAAAGAAGTGGCTCTTGCTAGCATGATGACCGGGGTGAAGATCATGAAGGTGGATCTCAACGCCTTGTCGCCAAGGAAGAGGCCGTAGTTCGAGAAGATGCAGGCCGACATGCTCAAGTTCGACGACGAGTAATCTATGGCGTCGAGGGCCATCTTTGTATCTTGCCGCATGTGTCTTGCGCGCATGACCACGGAGCCGCTGACGGCGTGGTCGAACTCAAGTCCTACCATTTTTGTGTCTTTGCCATGTGTGCGGCCGGTGGCGAGTGCGCCAAAGATGAATCGTGGTATTTTTACGAAGCCGGCATTGTATGCGGTCTTTGATCTGATGCCGACATGAGACATGGCCGTTGGCATGATCGACCATGGTCTTTTTATTTAAAAGTTGAATGCGGACATGAAATGGGTCAGCGCGTTGGGGGCATTGCCGACCCAAATGCAAAACTGGGCGGACAACCTAAACAGACAAAAAACAAACAAATGCGCCATCCGCTTATGTCGCCCTATTGGAGTTGCTTTGAGTGCATACTTCTGTCCAGTGGATTGGATAGGTAACGCCCCAGCCAATGGCATCCCAAACCCCACACGTCAGCCCAATAATCAAGTACACATGCGAAGCAGTACGAAGAAAGCGACGAATCGAATGGCTCCCGCCAACACGCTAGTTGGCTAGTCGGTGCGTGATCGAGTGGCATGCCGCTGGCCTTACCCAACTATGTTTATCACCAAGAGCGACGCAGGAAAATCGAAACAAGCCGAGCCGGCCATAACATCCATGAGGGAACTGAGCAAACCGATCAGGCTATCTAGAGCGGCTACCCTGACATGCGATTGGCACACTGACGGGTGGATCCGGGCCCACCTATCAGTGACCAGGGACGGAGCCAGAAAATTTAGCCATTGGGTTCACTGCATGACTCGTTGTGAGAATTTAGTACTATTTTTCTTTGCAGGGAGAATTTAGTACTAGATGTGAAGTTAAAGTCTAATTTTAAATTATCTTGCAACAAAATTATAGTACCCCAAAACAACAGAATGAATAGATATATGGTATTATATACTCCCTCCATTCCTGAATATAGGTCTTTCTAGAGATTTCAATATGGACTACATACGAAAAAAATGAGTGAATCTACATTTTAAAATAGTATGTATACATCCGTATGTAGTTTATATTGAAATCTCTAGAAATGAGTAAATAGAGTAGTATTAGATAACTTTCGATCAGCAGGATCATGAGGCAATTCATCTAAGTTATTTTTGTATGAATAGTAGGCTTCGGTAGACTAGCCGTAGTGACATTTGATGCACTTACCCTACGTCTAATGGGTGACCTTGATGTGCCTATATCATTATCTCAATCTGGTGACCGAGTTTTCTTCGAAATATACGGCTTCATAGCCTAGATCAATCAAAGTTCATGGAGCAAAATAAATAAAAACTAGGGCAAAACAGTCATTGCGATACTGGTGTTTTAGGGTAGATGGAACATACAAAAAAGAGAGGAGATGTGGGTATATAATCTAATTACCTCAATTTTGGGCTTCACTATTGCTGACGTCGATCTCGAGACGTCTACTTGCCGCGGCCCGCGGGCCTGCGGCGGCGGCGGAGGCGCCGAGCGAGGCAAACAGGCGAGATGGGAATCAGAACAGACGAGCGATGAAAAAAACCAGTCTTTGACGAGGCGTGCCACATGCTGCTGCATGCGCTTTTCTGGTGAAACGATTTCGTTTTCTTAGGTGTGTAAAAACGGTTACGTGATTCACGCGCTCACGTTTCTTGTAAAACGATTACATGAACTTTTACCTTTTGGGCCCTTTGTTCCACGTACGTGAGATGTGTTGGGGTCAGCTAAAATATTTTATTGGGTTCACATCGATTAAACACGTATATATACGCACGTACCAGGCAAGATCCATTGGGTTCATTGGGTTCAGTTGAACCTAATAGCTATACGCTGGCTCCGTCGCTGTCAGTGACCCCATATTAAGGGTGCAGTACGTCGGACGATCCGGCTCCCAGGCTGTCTAGGGAAAGAGCACGATTAGAAAGCACGTGGAGCCTCGTGCACACAGAGCACACGATCCCAACATGTCTGCCCCAGTCATGAATGGGCAAAAGAACAGAATTATCAGAAGGCCTGCCAATTTTTTTTTTCAAGAGTACGTTAATAGTATACCATATTTTTATAAAAGATAAAAAGAAATTTACAAGAAACTTGCGAGAGATGGCAACATCAACGCAAGTCCAACCCACACAACATCTACACCACAAGTTTAAAGCCTACTGCGAATCAACCTGTGGTTGAGTTGGTTAGGTGGACAGTGGTATCCCCAACCCACCAGGGTTCAAATCCTGGTGCTCGCATTATTCCTGGATTTATTTTAGGATTTCCGGCGATGCGCTTTCAGTGGGAGGAGACGTTCCCGTCGACGGCGAAGCCTACTGATGGCTTCAGTAAATCTCAAGATGATATGCCGGCTCAGTCTCTCGGAGGTGCTCATAGGGGTAGGGTGTGCGTGTGTGCATTCATAGGGGTGAATGTATGCGCGTGTATATGAGCACTTGTGTCTGTACTGATGCTCAAAAAAAAGTTTAAAGCCTACTCTTTCACAAATCCGTGTAAAACTAGCTAATGTTTTTTAAATAATACTTCCTCCATTTTTATATACAAGGCCACTATGAAATACTTCCTCCGTTCCAAAATAGATGATTTGACTTTATACTAACTTTAGTACAAAGTTAGTATAAAGTTAGGTCATCTATTTTGGAACGGAGAGCATTGACGGAGCCTCTTGTAGGCCAAACGGACCCCCCCCCCCCCTTCCAAAAGTGCAAATGTTTTTCACTAGGTATACTATACGTGTTCTGTTTACTGTCTAGCCCATCAATACACACTTCTCCCCAGCCGAATTACGCCGATGCACTCTCAAGCTCTTGTCTCTCATTTACATGTCAGTCGTTTAATCATGTTTATACAGTCCAGCTGCTAGCTAGTACTCCCTCCATTCCTAAATATAAGTCTTTGTAGAGATTTCACTATAGACTAATACGGAGCAAAATGAGTGAATCTACACTTTAAAATGTATCCATATACATCCGTATGTGGTTCATGGTGAAATCTCTACAAAGACTTATATTTAGGAACGGAGGGAGTAGATGCTAGTTGTTGTTAGTGTAGTCAGGCCCTGTTTGGTTCATAAGTCCTAGGACTTTTTCTAGTCCCAACTAAAAAGTCTCTAGTCCCTAAAAAGTCCCTCCATGTTTGTTTCCAGAGACTAAAAAGTCCCTAGTCCCTTCCTAGAGGTTATTAAATGACCATGTTGCCGCTAGTATATAGAAAAACCACCCGAAGATGTCAATTGTCAAACCCTCCGACTTTCCTCCGCATGCAAGCAATGGCAAGCCACATCATCGCGGGTCCGACTCACTTTTGGCTCGGCCTCGTGAGCATTCCTGCGCCTCGTCTTGTCCTTGGGGCTATGTTCCGCTGCTCTCCACTCGCAATGAATTTGACACATAAAAATATTAGTTGCCTAAGAATTAGCAAAATTGTTTGCTTTTACTTTGAAATTGGGCCCCCCTTGGTTACTTGTCACGCTCCGCCACCGACGGAGAGAGTATACGTTTTGCATTTATACAAGGCCACCAACAGTAATTGAGGCAAAGTTAATGATATTTTCTTATACTAGCAACATGTTTAATAGTTGCATGCATGCAGTCATAGCTACTTCCTCCACTTAGTTTTCTTGCATGCATGTCGGGTATTGATGATCTCAATAAATGAAAAAAAGTTGACTTGCGAAGTAGGCATTAAATTTTACATTGGTACCTGTAATTTGAGTTTGTGGTCTTGTATATAAATATCGAGGGAGTACTTTTTTTATTAAATTTCAGAAATATTACATCATAATTATATTTTTCTAAATAATACCCAGTCAGCCCACTGCTGGCCGATTGGATCCAGTCGGCCCACTGCTGGCCAATTGGCCCTGTGCGGCGACTATTCTTTTCTTTTCCTTCTATATACTCTTTTGTTTCTTTGTTTTTTTGTTTCTCATTCTACATTCTTATATACATGATCAACTTTTTTCAAATACTTGTTCAAATTCTTTTTTCCTCTCCGATTTGTTTTTCATTCTACATTCTCATACACATGTTAAACATTTTTTCAAATATTTGTTCAACATTTTTCAAATATTTATTCAACATTTTTATATACATGATCAACATTTTTTTCAAATACTTATTCAACATTTTTATATACATGATCAATATTTTTTTAAATACTTGTTCAACATTTTTTCAAATACTGGTTCTACATTACTCAAATACTTGGTCAACATTTTTTAAATACTTGTTCAACATTATTCAAATACTTAGTCAACATTTTTCAAATACTTGTTCAACATCTTATTCAAATGCTTGATTAACATTTTTATATACATCAATATTTTTTTAAATACTTCTTCAACAATTTTCAAATACCTATTCAACAGTTTTCAAATACTTGTTCAACATTTTTCAAATACTTGTTCAACATTTTTTTGCAAATGCTTGATTAACATTTTTATATACATGATCAACATTTTTTAAAATACTTCTTCAACATTTTTCAAATACCTATATTCAACAGTTTTAAAATACTTGTTCAACATTTTCAAATGTTTGATTAACATTTTTATATACACGTTCAACATTTTTTCAAATACTTCTGAAACATTTTTCAAATACCTATTCAACAGAAAAATGGGTGCATGCACCTGTCGGCCTAGAGAAAGCAGACTAGGGGGCCAATCGGCCAGCCGTGGGCCGACTGAGGGAATCGGCCAGCAGTGGGCTGACTGGATCCAATCCGCCGGCAGTGGGCCGACTGGGGGCCGATCGGCCAGCAGTGGGCCGACTGGGGGAATCGGCTAGCAGTGGGCTGATTGGATAGACTGCATCCAATCAGCCAGCAGTGGGCCGACTGGGTGTTATTTAAAAAAATATAATTACGGCATAATATTTCTGAAATTTAATAAAGAAATGTATTATTAACAAAAACTAGCGTAAAACTCCAACTGCAAGTCCTGCCTCTTTCCAATCCCTGAGCTCATTTAGAATATGATTCTTGAGTTGCCCGGGTGATTTGAATTCAGTCGTCCGGTTAAACACCCCAGCATTCCTTTATTTCCAAAGTGACCAAGCGACTGCAATGACGAACGTGTCATTTCACCGACGCACTGAGATTCCTCCGCGTTTGCTGCCACCAAAGCCACACCTTACATCATTTAACCAACTCGGTGGCTACCCTCAAAAAAAAAAAAAAAACAACTCGGTGGCATTTGGACGCCGTTAGCCAGTAGGATAATTGAAAAAACATCACATTGCTTCTCGATATTAATATACTCTTTCCTTTATCCAAAAACCATACATTGCTTCACGAGCAAACTGCGGGAATCCAAACAGGTCTGACCAGTGACCAACTCTTCACTCCTACAAAAACATGTACTGTGCATCTATAATACAAACGCACGTTCATTATATTTACAAAGTGCCAGGGTAGGTGTTGGTGGCAGCTACACCACACTACACCATGCATGCTGGGGGGCGATGTACCAAGCCTTGGCAGGGTTATTTGCTTATCTTATCTGGACATGTAACTGCAAGTGTAGCCTCGCCTTCAGGCTCTTCGTCTGTACTCTGTACAGGTAACTGCTAAGATCATGGTACTGTCAACGGATGCCGTTGTAGTTCTTGTACTAGCTCCCTGGCAGTTGGAGTGAATTGTCGACGATGAGAAGCTTCTGAGGATCTGGGCCCTCATCGTCCGTGTCGACAACCCGGCTGCGCCATTGCAGCCGATCAGCAGCCTCCTTCACTTTCAGAACAACATCAGCTGCGTCTCGGATTATTGCCGCGCCCCCTGGCCGGAGAATTCGGTCCATCTCGACCAGTATGTCAAGGATACCACACCTGAAGACAAATTAGTGTCAAAATAGCGCGGTGAACCGCAAGACCTTCCTGAGTTGCATGGTGACCATGTGCTTTTTGAAGGCATCATGTTTGTCAGGCCATGCGTTGAAAATGGAGAAACATAAATTTAGGCCCCTTTTGCGGAACAGAAATTGTCAAATTGTACACATACTGATGGTATTCAGCAATTAAGGGATTCAAACAATTGCTGTAATTAAGCTGGGCGGATTTCATGTTAGCTAGTACTTTTTTTCAGATAAGAAAATTCAGTAAGCAGATATCCATGGTCCAAGGGTAATGGTGGTTGGTGGGTGCCTCTTGAAGTCTTTATGCTCAGGGAGAGTATGCCCCTGCTACTCTATATTTTAGTAGAGTTTGGCACCCTCAAGCTAAGTAAATTAGAAATAGCATTCATGTCTCTTTCTGAGTCTGTTCTGCCTCACAACAGAACAAGTATGCTTGAACAAAGAGAATTATGAGGAGTCACTTACTTGTCGATATACAAGCTGAATACTCCATTAGCATGTATCAGATCATATGTACGTGGATACGTAGAGAAAGCTTCACACCTAACATCGAAAAAATGACTCGAGATAGTGAGTTCTTGTCTATATCTTAATGAAAAAATAGGAACAGTATTCCTTACAAGACAACATTTGCTCTGTAACATTACCAGTCCATGTATGTTCCAATCAGGCCGCGCTCATAGATGATACCAAGGGTGTTGTTGTCTGTTATATTTGCAGGAACCACGTTCATGACCCAAACAGGGTATTTCAACATGGCAGCGGCAAAGCTACCAAAACCAGCATTCATGTCCATGACATTTCTGTAACTCCTATGAGATAAATCTTTCAAATATGTTCCATAGAGTTCAACTCTTCTCCTCCAAACTGAACAGTCATGTTTGTATGCCTGGATGGACATCCCCTTAATTTCCCCATTGGCTATTCTTGGTGGCACTGCAGCAAGTCTTTGAGGCCATTTCTCCAGCGGGCCACCATCAAGTTCAACTCTTGGAAGATGAGTTCTACACATCGAAATATTTACATACCTGCAAGATAGAAGACCAATCACCCTTTAAGAGTTTCTCGATAAAGTAATCATTCAGTGCAAGCAAGATAAGGCTAATATGTTAGATTATCCAATGACTCAGCAAGTGCCTTCTTTTTGTCCTGTTCAGCGGTAAGCTCTTTGGATTCACTGGTGTTGTACTCATACTCTTACTAACTCACTTGGATGCACCTTTTTGTACATGCTTTAAGTATTGGGTAAAGTTCTTTTTAGTTATTGAGTTGTCTCCTGAAAAATTCCAGGCACACTTATGTAGAGATGGCTAATATTTTAGATTATCCAATGACTCAGCAACTGCCTTCTTTCTGTCCTGCTCGGCGGTAAGCTCTTCGGATTCACTGGTGCTGTATTCATACTCTTACTAACTCACTTAGACGCACCTTTTTGTACATGCTTTAAGTATTGGGTAAAGTCTTTTTAGTTATTAAGTTATCTCCTGAAAATTTCCAGGCACACTTATGTTCAACTAACACGGAGAACTAACACTAATGTGTATACAAGCCCTCCCATGTTATGTACAGACTGACAAACTTCAGAAAGTAACGGCCATAATTTGTATGTTTCTTCTCAGCCTCACAATAACAAGCGCGGAGTATAACATAAACATTAATCCTGGCCAAATTACTCTGTGCAGTGTCAACTTCTTGGGTAGCATTGAGTACCATGGAAAACAAAACAGTGAACTATTATGCTTCAACCACACAAAACTGCCTAGAAAAGCAAAGTTCAGGCTGCCAAGGAGAACCTTACCAAGCACTATCTGGGTTGTCTTCTGTACAGAGTGGTGGTGATCTCAAGAACTCTGCTTTTTGGGCACAGTGGAGATGATTAGTAGGCTTTCTCCAAACAGAAACTGTGCCCTTATCTGACACCTTTTCCCAACAAAGCTTATTTGCAGTATCTTCCATAGCTAACTGTTCACCATCAAGGTTCTCAATTGTTTTGTTGGGGCCCTTGTAGGGTGATTTCCAGCTGATTTGTGAACTAGACATAACCCAATACCCACCAGGTCTGAGAAGACGGTCAATTTCCAGCATATACAGCCCATCTGGAATCAGCTATAGGTGAATGAGAACATCAGAAAATATGTGCAATCATAAGTCGGATACAAGAAATATGTCTTCTTTTTCGCAGATAGTATCGATTTAGTGCATGTCCTACCATGAGCAGTCCATGAAACATGGCAGTCGGCGCAGTGCACCATGTCGAAGGACCTCGAAGGATAAGGCAGCCTGCGAGCGCCGAGCACTCCAATCATCGCGGGCAGTCCGCGCTCCAAGGCGAACTGAACTTGCGCGTCGTGTCTCTCCCTCGGAGCAATGGACATGGTGAGGACGCCATAGCTCAACAGGTAGTCCCCAAAGCTCGCAACCTACAACGAGCCACAGCATCAGCGGCGAGAACATACGGTAATCTACTGGAAACACAGAGTGATTTAGTCCAGTTACTCACTCCGCAACCGATATCGAGCGCCGTTCGCACCGCACCGCCGCGGAGCGGCACCACGCGCTCAAGCTGCTCGACGTAATTCCCCGCCCCCTTGGGGAACACCAGCCACTCCCCGCGCGCGTGCACGGGGTCCTGAGAGGCGGCCAGCTTGGCCACGGTAAGCGCTGGCAGATCCGCGTTGGCGTACCGCGCGCGCTCCCGCCGCGCGGGCCACGGCGGGGGCGGGTGGTACCCTGGGGGCGGGGGGACGCGGCAGTGCGGAGGCGGGGGCGGAGGGTGAGGCGGCGGGTCCTCGGGCGGGTGCGGAGGATGAGGCGGCGGAGGGTGCGGGGGACAGTGGCGCTCGCCGGAGGGAGGCTCGTGGCAGGGGGTGTGATGGGAGGCGTTGGGCGGGCAGGGCGGGACGGGCGGAGGCGGGGATGGGGTGCTCATGGTGCTGCGGCGAGGGTTCGGGCGCCGGGGGGAGCGCGGCGGTGGTGGAGGCGCTGGTGGACGGGGGAGGCGAAGCGTAGTCGTCCCGGGCGCGGGAGACGACGGCGGAAATGAGCAGGAGAGACGTCGCGGCCGCGGCGGCCGCCGCCCCGCGAGGGAGAGCGCCCGCGGCAGCGGCTTGATGACGGCGTCCACCGCCGGCGCCGGGAGCGGCATGGCGTCGCGTGATGGATGATACACTGGGCTGGACAGCAGTATCGGATGCTCCGAGCATCCGAGCTAGTGCTCGAAGCGGAGTGGAGTGGTTCCGGTGCGGCCGTCGTGTTCGTATTTGAGGAGGGCGGCGGGTACCCTCGCAGGCCCGGCCGTTGTCGTTGGATGGGGCCCGCGGAAAGTCCAGTCCGTTTGCGTCCAAGGCAGAGAGCGGCTAGGTTCTCTCTCTCTCAAAAAAAAAAAGTCCCGATAACTGCCACACGTGTGGTGTATCGGGTGGTTACGCCCCGCGCAGACGTAAGACGACCGCCAACACAACCGGTGGCGCGCAGAACCACGGCCCGCGACGTCCGGCAGCGATCGCCCGCCGAAGCATCGTCCGGCGAAGCGCGCACGCTGCTCGCGACCCGTCTTAACGCTTCTCCTCACCGCAAGCCACACGCCCGCGCATGTCAAGAACCACGCGTCCCCGCGATTGCCATGGTCCTGACCCTCTTGATTGCCATGTTCTTTGAACTGCGGTTGCCATATTCTTTGAACTACAGTTGCCATGTCGGACAACTATAGTTGCCATGATTGCTCAACTGCAGTTGCCATCTTAGGTCAAGTGTCGGATGCCATTTTTGGGCAACTACAACTGTTGCCATGTTGGACAACTACAGTTATCATGATTTGAGAAACTTTAAGAGTTGCCACCTACTAACACTGGACAGTTGCCATGTAGCACTAAAAAAACATGGCAAAAAACATGTTGCGGGTAAAAAGAGAGTTGCCATCTGCTTACAAAGCTAGGGCAGTTGCCATGTATCCCGCAAAACACATGGCAACCGATGGCTTTTGTGTGTGGGAGAGGAGACGGGCATGTGGGTGACGAAGGTATCTTTAGGAGTTGCCACCTACTAACACTAGACAATGCCATGTAACGCTACAAAATGCAGACGTGGAAACAATAAAATGTTCGCGTAAAAAGAGAGATGCCATATGCTAACAATCACAAATAGAGCAGTTGCAAAATAAACGATCAAAAACATGGCAAATAATGACTTGGGTGTGGGAGAGTGGGAGAATGGCGGTCGTGGGAGATGGGGAATGAGGAGTGGTGCGTGGCGGCGCGCGACAAATAGCTTCCATCGCACGCCTAACCACGTAACATTGGCGGCGGAGAGAAAACAGGCGTGTGGGCGAACTCCCCCACATGCCACACACACGAGTTGTCCTACGTGGCACACAAAATCAGCCTTTTTATGCCAAGATTCGTGCAAAAGGCACTGAACGGTGATGGAGGCGTGTGGGCGAGTTGGCTAACGCACACACGTGTGGGCGTTAACATTTTTAAGAAAAGAAGCAGAGCGGCTAGGCTCGATTAAAATATGGCCACCCCTTTAAAAGATGGCTTATCTAAAAATATTAAAATATGGCTTGAGTTTGAGTAGTATATAGCTCAAACTAACTTAAAGAGGCAAATAAACTTTAGTGTACTCCCTTCGTTTCTTTTTACTCCGCATATAAGATTTGATCAAAGTCAAACTACACAAAATTTATCAAATTTATATAAAAAAATATGCACACCTATAATACTAAAATAATATAATATGAAAATACGTTTCATGGTGCATCTAATAATATTGATTTCATATTATGAATGTTTACATTTTTTTAATATAAAGTTAGTCAAACTCTACAAAGTTTGACTTTGACCAAACCTTATATACGGACTAAAAAGAAATGGAGGGAATACAAACCAGTTCGTTTTGTTATTATTTTTTTGAGAATTTTTTCATTCATATCACGAATCAGTACAAAGAAGTTGACCCTTACAAGCACACTGAAACGCAAACACAAAGGACCATAAACACCTAGAATACCCTAAGACAACCATAACACAAGAAGATCTCCGGAGCCCTGTGTCATCATCCCTGAATCTTGAGAGAAGACCCTGCAGTTAGAAGGATCTCGCAACCAACATAAGCAGGTCATCATCTTCGACCACGGTAAAGTTGCGCCACGCTGCTTCCTCCTTTCTTGACACCAGCTGAGAAGGCATGGACATCAATCCAACACACCCGCAATAGCCGCCGCCATCTTTGGCTTTGAGTACCATGAAAAGTGTCCTTCCGGAAGGAAGAGAACTAGAGTCATCCGACCGGTCCAGCACCGCGGCCGGGCCATCCGACCGGACAAAGCAGGATCTCCCACCAGCATCAGCGCAGAGGAATGAGAAGAACAACAACATCAAACCATACCAACAAGGAAGAAGAAGGGTCTTCGTCTCCCTGCATCCATGCCCATCTGAGGACCCAAACGGCCAGTGCCGATGGACCTCCAGCCACCAAAGCCCGCGGCCTCGACGAGACCCGGGGTCCCCAACTCCGTTGGGTCCTAGACGAAGGCAAAAGCCTCGCCTGACCGCGAACGGAGCCCGGAGAAACTTATTCCAACGCGACACCACCACAACGGCCTCGGCAGCGTCTCCCTCAACCCTAACCCTACCACACACCCACCTAGCGAACATACCCGAGGTTCCCCCTCCCTCCCGCCGCCAGAGCGGCCGACGGAGAGAGAGGGAACCGGCGGCGTCACCGGCGGCGCGCAAGGGAACCCTCGTCGCCTCCCTGATCGCCTGTGCGATCCTACTTTTCCGCTGTGTTGGTTGGCTGCCGTTCTATCGATTCCTTCGTTTTGTTATTTGGATAGTTTGCATTGGTCTTTTAACCTGATGGTGTTTTTCATGGGTTTTAACCTAATGGTGTTTGTTGGGGTTTGGGAAATAACTCCAAATAGATCACTAAATCCAAAAAATTGGAAAACTCCTTGTCTGGTTGTAGGCACAAATGGATTGGGCTGGTAAAATTCCTCTAAAAATTCAAATCTTCTTGTGGCAGCTATTTTAAGAGGTTGTGATAACTAGATAAGTTGTGTAAAGAAAATGTTTTCACGGTAATCCCATGTGTTTCTTTTGCAATCAAGTGGAACCATCCTAACACTTGCTCTTTTTCTACCCTGTTGCCAGAGTAGTTTGGAGAACCGTGGGAACTTACCTATGCCCTCATAGTTCTTAATCAAAATATAATAATGAAACAAAACTCTCTCAGGACTGTTGTTGGCATGGACGGTACTCGTGGATTTGGCTAGCCGTGGAGTGTGTTTGTTGGTAGAGGAGGAGTAAAAACTTTACCATTCTGTTTGAGGACCGCCTATAATGTGTCTAGCATGGAAGATAGTGAGATCTCCTGCTATCCGGGCATCTTACCCCAGGCCCTTTGTATCTTGCATCATGCTAATGTATTGTTAGTTATATATGACTGCCATCAACAATTGTATGGTGCTCAATTGGAACGTGTGCGGCCTTATCCTATGCGCCGCCGAATTGTGTGTAGTCTTGTTCATCATCATTACACCTATCATTTTTCTCTTGGAGACAAAGATCGAACTCATGGAATGTGTCCTTGTACTGGAAATCCTCGGCCTGGCCTTTGTTGATTCCTTGTGCTTCCTTCTTGCCATTGGTACACGAGGGGGAATCATCCTTGCCTTCTTGTCCTACCTGTTTGACATCACTAGCACTACTAACTCCACCAACTTTATGCCTGCCATGGTGGTAACGCGTGCTTCGTGCGCCTCTTGGAGTATTTCAGTCGTTTACGGCGCTCGGTCGCATAGTGACAAAGTTGTGTTCATGTAGAGGAGACGATGAACCTCAAGCCTTCCATGCTTCTTGTATGGATTATATTAGGAGACTTCAACTTGGTATGCAAAGTAGAGGATAATAGTAACTCATCTGTAAACACATGGTTAATGAATGCTTTTAGGTCGGCCTTAAACATTCTAAAGGTCTCTGAGCTGCCGTTACACAATCTAAAATTCACTCAGGGTAGCAGCTATCAAGTACAAACTAGAACTAAGAGAAATCATGTCTTTTGCATTGTCGAATGGGGTTTGTTGTTTCCCCAATGCCACATGTGTTCAATTTCTTCATCTATCTCTGATCATTGTGCAATGGTGTTGACTGGGCAGGTTTTCCAACGCCAATGCAGTGTCAGGTAGCTAGGCAATATCGATTTGCGCAAGCGGGAGGTGGAGGATGAAGACGCCAGGGACCCCATTATAATTTCCTTTCTCTGTGGGGTTCTTATTGTAAGTTGCTCCACTTAGTACTGGGTTTTCACCAAGTTTAATGAAGTCATTTCATTACGGAAAAACTTACATTTTGGCAGCGCCCACGTAGACCAAAACGATTTGAATTGCATAAAAACAACGCCTAAGAACTGGAATGCGTAGGATGAGGAGCGAAGTAATTTCTTGAATTGGTGTGCTTCCAATTAATCATACCATCCTCACCATTTGTGAATCGCACCTCCGCCCATCGATTAGACCGTTGTTGAGCCTATTTCTCATATCCTTGATCCATTTGTTCACTACAGACGCAATTGGCATAACTGTTGTTCCTTATTGAGTGCTTGAATAGAGCTACCACCAACGTGTGCAGCGGCATGTTCAACAGCCATGCATACCGATGCCCAGAAGGAGGCGTGGTTACAGTTGCCGATCTCAGAGCATCTCTACCCGATTCCTTATAATTTAGCCCTTCAAAAAGTCTCCTGTTACCTTACTCCTTACATTTGAGGAGTTCAATGAAAATGGTTTCTACCCGAACCCCTAAACTTAACTCCCTAAAAAAATAACTAATTCTTTAAGTTTTTTTAGGTTTTACATTTCAACTACACACTTGCACACATATTATATCCAAACTTGGTAATAAAGTTCACAAAATTCATGAATATTACAAATTAAAAGTTTACAAATCAAATTATTCAAATTCAAATACATGGAAGAGTCCAAATGAAGTAAAGAACATGATAGAAGCACAACAATCAAGTGATATGGAGTAGTTCACACAATTCGTGAATATTACAAATTAAAAGTTTACAAATCAAATTATTCAAATTCAAATACATGGAAGAATCCAAATGAAGTAAAGAACATGATTGAAGCACAACAATCAAGTGATATGGAGTAGCCACTAATGCTCAACAAGAACATCTTGGAGCTGGGTACAAACTTCTTGGTTCTCGATGCTTCGATGTGCTGGGAGGAATCTTTCTATCATGTTTACATTGTGTTCCGGCTCAATATGATATCCATTGGAGGTGTACCAAAAGTTCTTGAGCATGCCTCTCTCATCTTCAATGACCATGTTATGCAATATGATGCAACATGTCATATTTGCCATAGGACATGTGGGTTCCAATACTCGCCAGGGCCATGAATAATTGCAAAGCGTTTCTGTAGCACACTCAAAGCTCTCTCAACATCCTTCCTTACCGACTCTTGACGCATTGCAAAGTGGGTTGTCTTGTTGCCTTGAGGGCACAAGATTATCTTCACAAATGTGGTCCATGGAGGATAGATGTCATCTGCAAGGTAGTAACCCATCGTGTACTAGCGGCCATTTACAACATATAATTGCAAGTACGATCATGTCCGAGAACAAGCCTTCCGAACAGTGGTGATCTTGACATCACATTCAGGTCATTACGAGAGCCAAGCAATCCAAAGAATGAATATCAAATCCTTAGATCTTTTGATGCAGCTATCTCAAGAGTGATTATTTGATTCTGGAGTGCCCTTTGTACTGAAATTTCCATCTTGTGGGACAATTCTTTCATGGCCAGTGCACACAATTAATTGACCCAAGTATTCCAGGCCATCATCGCTATTCACTCAAACCCAATGGTCCCTTTGTGTCTTCACAACTCGGTGCCCTCAAGTACTCCGCCCCATAGATCTCAATCACGGCTTGTGGATATCTCCAAACGATCTCCAGGATTGGATCTTCCACAATGCGACATAGTCATCAATGGTGTCGGCCAAACGCCCATAGGCAAGCACTCGAGCATCTGCGACACACTTCATCAATGTGCTCGCACTTATATCCACCGATGCACCTTGCCTCAGTTTAAACCATGCATCATGCTTCTCTACAACTTTTTCAATGGTGAAGAAGAGACTTCAGGGCAGCCGAAATCGACGAAAAAATACTTCTCTGCATAGGTTGCATTGTGGCCGAAGTAATCCTTCACCAGCTCAACATGACCCTCTTCTCTATCTCGATTAATGTACAAAAGGCCGAACTGTGATCCTAGTCTCATACTTCTCCGGATTGGTTGCATTGTGGCTAAAGTAACCCTTCATTAGCTTGGCATGACCCTCTTCTCTATCTCGATTGATGTCAAAAGGCCAAACTATGATCCTAGTCTCAACCGTTGAAAGTCCTCGTTAATGATCATGGTGATGGTCATTTCGAAATCATCATTTCCTTCTTCCTCCTCGTTCGATGAAGAGTTGTCGAAGAACATCTCCCTCAACCTCTTCATCTACACTATGCAATATTTTTTGTTGAATTCGATTGTAAAAACATCAAAACGTAATGAAGATAGCTAAAAGAATGCACCTAATCAATTCGTCGAACACTTTGAGGGCAAAGGAGTGAGAGCCTCGGTGAGCCGATGCTGGAGCTAGGGGTGGATGGCGGGTCTGCGAGACGACCAACAGTAGACGTTGTGGCTTCAAGGAGGAAGATTCCCCTCAAACCGATCCTCGGGCGACGACAAAGTTCGCCAGTCTTGCCGCGATAATGGTGCCACCAAGCTCCTCGGCGGGTCCTCTACATCACCTTCATCGTCCGCCAGCTTCGTTTTGGACCAAACGAAGCTCCTCGATTGGGTTTTCTCGTCCACGAGATCGAGGTGATGGCGGCTTACATATCGATAGATCCAGTGATAGCGGCGACTGGCGATCGAGATATCGGTAGATTCTAGCGAAGGCGGTTGGGGACCGAATCAAAGTGGGGTAGGAGGGGCAGTGAAAGCTATGGGCCGGCGGGGGAGGGTCGGAATTTATCCTGAGAAATGACGTCAGTTGAGTATATTTGAGGGCCACCCGAGCCGTCGCTTAATTTTTTTAAGAAGTTAAGCCTGATAAAAGTTTGGCTAAGTCGGGTTTAACTCTTCAAAACAAAAAATATATAAGAAGTTAAAGCCTTTTAAGGATCTACTACTAGAGATGCTCTCACGAGGACACGGCGATTTGATCATCCGTTCTTGTTATGTGTGTTTTTTGATCATAAGAATTTTGTGCGTTTTTGTTACACCTTTGTTTTAACAATTTTATGAATGTTTCGTGAAAAGAAGAAAGAACTCTGCGAATCAAAGAGGCCTTAAAGTAGCCGTGGTTGGAAGTAGCTAGTAGCATAGGTCGAACTTGATCGATTCGATCGGAGCGGTACGTGCACCGACGGAGCAACCACAGTAGGAAACTTGCCGCCCCACGCGCCAAACAATCTTCAATCTTGTGGCCGAAGCGATCGATATGCAGCGTCCGCCCTCCACGTACTCCTCGACGGCGACCGGCGGGCGGCGACGCATGCATGTTCCGACCATGGCAGCGACGGCACTCGACCCGACCGGTCTCCTCGCCGTGTCACTGCTTCCCCCCGTCGCGGCGCGCCTGGCCGCCCCCGCGCCACCGATCAGTCGGCCTCGCGCGCTCGCGCTCGCGCTCGGAGTCCGACGTGCCGCGAGGGGGACCGGCCGGCGGCCGCTCGGCTAATTTCCACGGATTCTTGGAGGGCTCTCACGATCACGATCCGGCCACAGTTTCCGCGGTTCGGCTGCTGGGTCCTCTTCGTCTTCGGTCGGCGCCCGCGGCGTCGCTCTCTCCCGCACAGTCGCCGTACGTACGGACCCGGTTACAGCGAAAGGACGAGAGGAAGTTTCGACTCCGCGTGAATGGATGCATCTCTTCCGTGTCTCGTCATGTCTCTAAGCGATAGTGGCATAGTGCACGTCGTTTTTGGCTGCTGCTTTGTGCTTGATGGACAGAGAGAAAAGTGCCACTGTCGATTTACGTCTAGGAATCAACGCGGAGTATGATTTTTCTCTGGACTTGCGTGAAGTTTCTCGAGAATTTCTCAGGCTCCAAACGATAATGATGATGCCGGGCGGCGGCCGGCTCCATTCATCTTGTGAAGCTCTTCCTGGTTACCCTCTTTGAACTGGATTGAAGAGATTTCGTTCACAATTCCTATGATTTGTACTCAAAGTGCGACACTTATTTTGGATCGGAGGGTATTTCGTGCTATACGTAACATCTAAATCCTGCGTTTCCTATTCCTACGTGACACACGATAGACTGATAGAGGCTCTCCCATCAGGCCAGTCCAGCGACCTCTTTCATTCTGTCAATCTATGCTCAAGAACTCCATAGCTTTCTTTCTTCATCAGCTTCCACCGAATCCGGCACACAAAAAAGCCGCCACCGGCCAATCCAGGCAGAAAGAGACGATCAGAGGGCGTCACCATTTTCGTTCCAGGACGGCGACTGCCACTAGCTCTCTAGTACTCCCTCGGTCTGAAAAAACTTGTCCTTTAAATGAATGTATCTAGCACCAAGTTAGTGCTATATACATCCATTTGAGGGACAAGCTTTTTCGGACGGAGGGGGTATGAGCAAACACTATCTTCTAATCCCTTCGGTCACACAACACAACACAGCAGCAGAAAGGTACTTCACTGAAAAGAAAGCTACACACCAACAGACAAAGCAAACAAACAAACATGCCCAGTTACATCCCGCTCTGCACGATAAGCATGTTTCATGTCTGATGTCTTTTCACACTTAACAGCAAATTAATACTTTATTGCCGCGACACCATCGAGGTTTCGACAGCGCGGCGGGGCATGTTGTCAATAGATAGAAATAGAATTGCACTTTATTCAGAATGGAAAGGAAACGAATGAGAGCGACTTAGTTACATGTTTGCAGTGAACTAAGACGTTGTTTATTCAGGCCAAAGAGCTGTCACTTTGCATCCTGCGTCTCCTGCACCTTACTTTGTTTAGAGGGAGACTTATAGGCTATATGGCTGATCAGCTGCAGTTTTAACTGACAACGAATCACCTCGCATCCCGTCCAAGGATGCTCCTCTATACATGGCCACCACCTTATTTGTCAGAAACCATGGGTGGTCAGCCTTCTACATCCGATGAAGCCGAAACCTCGATCAAGCACTCTAGCACTTGAGGTCATTTCATGTCGACGGGTGTTAGCTTCTCCAAACGAATTGGGAGCTGACTGGGTGCACACCTTCTGTTGAGTTCCCTGCACACCCTTTGTCCTCACCAGCTTACTGTTAGGCGTTCGAAGCTAAAATTAAATAAGTTGGCTAACATTCATCTTCAGCAGAAGCTTTCACGGTCTTGCGATAACGCGGAAAAAGCATTCGCTTGATCTTCTTTTCGGCTGAACGTTCAGATAACGCCTGAAACCAAAAGTTCAGAAAGGTTATTCTGGATTGCATGGAAAGGCCAGAGGTACTTTTAAAAGTTTAAGCCCAATAACCCACCTGGGCATTGAATGAAAATCGAACGGTCCGAGCTTCCAAGCCAGAAAAGGCTCTGACGTCAATACCAAGACTATCGACACCTATCAAACTTGCATCCTGCAAAATGAATAAGACTGAGCTCTTGAGAAAATCAAATTGAGTCATGAAGGTAGAAACAGCACTGTCACAACCAACATACGGAAAGGTACTGTTATAATCTCACAAAATATAAAAAAGGAGAAAATGTCTGTTGATGCCATTTTTTACACTAAGTATTATGTTTGGAGCTGTAGGCAAAGCAGAGCTTCTTGTACATAGGAATGATTAGTTTCAGATATTGTACTAGATGTAAATTCACACATATTACCAGGATTAAATTTCAGGTAAAGTATGATAGTTCCACTAGATGTAAATTCATGCATATTACCAGGATTAAATTTCAGGTGAAGTATGATAGTTCAAATATATGCAAGTTCACACATATCACCAGGATTAAATTTCAGGCACCGTATTTTTGAGGAATCTTTATTTTTTCAGGAATAAATTTCAGGTATAGTATGATAGTGCAACTCCAAAGTTCAGTTGATGGTAAGAATTTTCCTATTCATCATGCACAATAACCCACTAAGGAGTATCGAAGCTGAGTAAAGCATTACTGAACAGAAACACACCTCTACTGTAAGGCCTTTTTTCCGGCTACAGAGGGACCTTAGAGCCATGGTACACTGATCACTGTTTTCTTTGACGCGTTTTATAATGTCCGAAGCATGATTTGAAAGAAGATCTGGTTCTGCATCTTGAAAGTCTTGTGGATCAATCATAAACTGCAACAATCAACATGATGACTACCAAGCCAAGAAAAATGATGCTGATTATTTACCATTTTCACTTTACAAAGTAATACATCAATTGAACTATCCTTTACTTGTCAACTGAAAGCATTGGGCTGAAGAGGGATGCATTACCTGCTTACCATAGACGGAAAACAGCTCAATTGACATCATTTCCAGCTTGTAGATGGTTGAATCAATGCTACTTTCCATATCGTTGATGTCCAATCTTGATTTATCACCATCTGAATATTCAGTTACTATTAGTTATACGGAGGTTCAAGGCAAGTGACTGAATGAAAGATTTAAACTGATCAAATTACCAATTAGGCCATTGGTTCCAGAAGCTGGCCGGGGTTCTCTGTTGTATTCCTCTGTTAGGTTGACTCTTATTAGAACAAATAACTGGATAGAAGCACATGACTGATAAAAGGAACTATGAGTAAGCTGAGAAGCACCTCTCCAATTAGATGAATAACCATCGGCACTGCATTCAGCACCAAATAAACTCCTCAAATAAGACTCTTCTTCTATAAAAGCAGGTCTCAGGTATCCTATAATAGAGACACCGTTTGATGGATTATCAATCTTCTCCCCATGATTATCATGAACAGCCTGCATAAGAAAAGTGTGCTTGATGTGGTTAAGGAATGATGGAGATAAGGTAGTGCTCCTTGTGACAATTCAGGCTATGAAATATGCTAGCCAATGCATCTACTATTTACTTTTACGAAACGGAATGCATCAATTATTTAATGAACTTCTACAGCAAAATTCAGGATAATAGTAAAAAAATAGGTGGAGTTTTGCAGATTTTATTTTGTTCTGCACTTCAAAATGGCATGTTTCAGTAATCCACTCCAGTTTTTGGCGCAGCTTTTATACACCATAGTAACTGACGGAATGCATATAACAGAGCAACAAATATATAACTCATTTATGTTTGTCTTTATTTTCCTTTGACTAGCTGAGTGCATATCTTGATTATTATTTTTGTTCCGGTTGACAAAGAGCACGTATCTTCGAGAGAAATTTTAGCAAATCTTGAATTCTTATTCCCTTTTTAGTCTTAATATGAGTCCACCTGATAAGCTAAGATTGTTCTGGGTGTGTTATTTACCTAGGACACCCCCACCTCCTCTCCATCGCAAGAGAAGGCAGTTCAATTTATTTCAGTAGTTGCTTATCACACAGTAAATGTTCGGGACTTACCTTTGTCAAACACTTGGCAAAATATATAGGATGTATTGAACGCATAGTCACCGGCATTCCCCACTCTATAAGAATATCCGTTATTTCTGTGTTAACCTGTGGTATTTCACAGCGGAGAGCATCAATAATGACATGGTTTGTTGTTAATGAGAAAACTGACAGATAATGCCAGCTGAAAGCAGCTACAAACTTTCTTAGCGAACCTTGCTGTCGTTATCATGCATGTCCATAGAATCCTCAACTACCACGTGGTCGCTGAAATCACTAGTTACCGCACTAGTTTCACTGATAATGGCACCGTCCGTTCCGATCAAAACTGCCTGCAATAAAAATGCCATTTCAACCGTAAGAAAAATATTCTCGCAGCCAAAATGTTGATGCACACTACATTTGAGAATAGCGTTCATGTCAAACAAGACAACATTATGATGACTTCATCACAAAATACAGACTCGAGAACTAAGTTGACGATGCACCACAGGGTCCTTATAATACCAACTCAAAATGGAATTTGAAAGACAGTGAACCGTTTAGGCCTGTCAGTAGACCACTGATAATCATATTAAAACATCTTTGCTTGTCAAGAGACACACCGACCGAAAAGGAAACAGAAGTCATCTTACCACAGGGTTGTTTGCATCATCATCTTCCAAGATGTTCCCGTCATCAGGTACTTGAAAGAAAATGTCTGTATGCAATTTCGTCCAGTGTAAGTGTTAGATGCACAACATGGGAAATGATGAAGACTCTTCTGTAAAATATGTGCTTGCGCACCAAGGAGTTACCTCCATAGTCATCAACAACATACTGAAACTCTGACCAAGAAACATGTCCATGAGGTTCATTATGCACCCTGGAAGGAAATACGAGTAATCCCTTGCTATTTGCCTACACAAGATGGAAATGTTGTCCAGCAAATGATAAGATATTTAGTACAGCGGGAGGGATTTATGTTAGTTATTTACAAATGTATGCTCAGACTTAAGCCGGGGCACTTTATAGTCATTGCTGTGCTGAATTAAAACGAATGGATGCACTTAGCAACAAAAGCACTGTTTTGTTATCCTAGGTTACCTCTACTACTGTTCTAGCTGTTTCTACATCTGTGAGTGAAATGTCTTTTTTCTTTGGGCGTTCTTTGATTTCTTCAAGAGGATGGTATCCCCGATCTCTCATATACTTGGAATCTGGCACTGAATCTGAGTAGTCTGCAGCCACACGGACTTTGGAGAGGGATGAATCCTGATCAGTTGCCAACCAGCAAGGCTGAATTGATCCAAAAGTGTTTCGGCATCTAAAACTACAATACATTGTTACATCAGTCAGGTTCAACAAAAAAAGCGTCATTTAAGGGAGTAAGTTGAAGCAATGAAGGAGTAACCTTAAACTTGAGAAGTCATGAAATCTCTGGGCTTGAAATGGGGTTCTGATCCAGTTTATAGTGGCACCGGCCGACATTGGTAAGCTCCAGTGATGGGCAATCAACTATGTCTGCGAAAATACACCAATTGGCAACTATAAGAAAAGCACTGTGCAAACATGAAAAGGGAAATAACGAATAAGAGATGATGCACTACATATGATTTTTCTTTTATGACAAACGAAAACATGTCGTTGATTTCTTTCAAAAAGAATAAAAGTGGCATTAATCGCCAACCTACAAGTAAAAATGGCTAAAGCAGAGACTGAAACAATTAATTGATGGCATGACTAGTCGCAAAGCGAAATGTTAATTTCTTCGGCAAAGGCAAGGTGCACAATCAGCATTCCCCCTTCTCAAGCAGTGATCCCAATTCAGAGTAGCAGAACAAGCCAACCATCTAGAGCTGCTCAAATCATAGCAGACTAACAGAGTACAGAACACTGGATACAAATTGGGAGAAAGATGATTTTGAAAAGAAAAATCAGCAACTCATTTAAATGTAAATCTAATAAGTCAGCATTCCTCCTCCCAACTGCAATTCTACATGTCGACGAAGAAAAGAGCCACTCTGAATTGTGTCGAATTGCCACTCACACTAAGGAGCAGCACACTCCGCAAATTCTTTTTTTTTTGGGTCCCTTCAATCCATAACCCTAGTTCCTGAACGCCTCGCTTTCTGGTGGGGCCTAGCGGATCAAGAACACTGGCAAAAACTGAATCCGCTGCCGCACGCAGCACAAAACCGCACGCTTTAACACAGAAGTGATTCGACCAAATCCTCCAGCCTTAACCAGGAGCTGCGGTGAACGCTCACGTCTTCAGGAAACAGTTGCACCGATGGAGAGGCAGCCGCCCCCTCTCCCCTGTTCCTCCAAAGGCAGTACTACAAAACAAGATTACTTCTGTCTCCTCCTCCTGAGACCAGCTCTTTGACACCACCGTCGTCTCCCGAGATCACGCAGGCATACACTAGTCGCGGCCAATCTTAATTGGAAGTAAAAAAAGAGAGAGAGAATAGCACCACGCACCTTCACCCTCGCCAGCAAGCCGCGGCGGAAAGGTTTGTCCCTGAAACCCGAAGCACGGACACGGAGAGGGCAGGATCACAGGAAAATATGGGACGGAGGCGGCGAGGCCGGCAACTCGCTCGCTTTATCGAGAAGCCCCGGCACGGCGGAACCCGGGCGGATCACGGCGGCGAAGAGTGACGGTGGCTGGCTGCAGAACACGGCCTTGGCGAGCCGCGAGGAGCCTATTTTCTCTCCTCTGTTTCCTCTGCCCCTTTCCCCCCTCTCGCCGTGCGCTTTCAGGCGTGGGGCAGCGGCACCACGGGAGGGTGCTTTTGGTAATTTCACTTTATTAGTATAAGATTTTTTTTTGTTGCCGCTGTGCTGACCCAAGTTCCAAACCGATTTTTTATTTCTGCAGCTGCAGATTCTTCTCTCTTTGAAACTGCAGATTCTCGTGTATGTTTCTCTTGTTTTCTGAGTGTTTTTTGTTTCTGATGAATGCAACGCACAGCGGCACTGAGATGAGATGTTTTTGGTTCGGTTGGGGTTGGTGAGGAGTGGATCTCGAGGGTAATTTCTGCATTTAAAGTGTACCGTGCTGGCCCCACTGCTGCTAAAATGAGCGAGTGAATGATGTTGGCAGGGACACTTTGGCTCACGCTTTAATTATTCTAAAGATCAGACGTGTTGGCGGTTTCGGCACACAACTCTACGTACAACTCCCCGCAGAAATAAAAATAAAACTCTACGCAGACCTACTACTGCTACTCCATCCATTTCCTTCGATTTTCTTGTCAAATTCCTATTAACACCACTTGGCAGTAGAAGAACTGTATAGTTTTTTTTAAGGGAAGCGAAAATCGGCAGGGTCTCACTCATCATGCACCGTGTTGGTGTTGGGCGATAAGCCTCGTGTGCCGCGGATGAAGGATGTATGGATGGCATTCGAGTGAGAAGATACCCGGGATAGGAGAGCATCTTGTGTTGTACCATGCGCATACATGTCAGTTGGGATGGGACGGACGTGTGCCATGTGTCGTACTTAGCCTCGTGGCACCAATAGCAGCAGAGCAGGAGAGGGGAATATGTCTTCCAAGTTGTACTACTATTCCGTTGGCATCAAAGTTTGGGCCTCCGGATGGAAGGAATCTGCAACGCCAGCCTCACGCTCGTGATCGGCGGCCGGCACGCACCAAAACCGCACGATCGGCTGGATTATCAGGCGAGGAACAAGACATTTTCCACCCACGATGACGATGCACTCATTACATCTGCATGCATGCCCTCTATTTTTGTATCGAAAAAAACTTTCCGTTTTGCTAGTATTTATTCCGCGTGTCCGTATCCTCGCTTTTTGTTTTGGGAAAATGGCGTGTAGGGCCGCCAACAGTGTGGCATGGCCCATGTGATGCGAGAGAGCAAAGGTCTTGTACGATGCTCCAGCACTTGCTGTTACCAACAACAAGCTTCGAGTTCGAGCACTCACCGATTTCGCCACTTCCATGCCCATCTGATGCGCGATGTCCAGTCATGACGGCGTAATGTGCTTAAACAGAAACTGAAAATAGGCAGGCAGGGCACGTACGTTTTGCACCATACGGCAAACGAACCGTTTTCAGTTTCTACTACTCGCTGTCGCCGGCGACGCAAAACCGTGAACCGTGCCGTGCGGCCTGCACCGGCACCGAAATGGAAAGCCAACCGCCGCCGCCGTGCACGGCCTCGTCGTCACTCGTCACTGCCCGCCGCTCACGAGGTGGCCCAGACGGCCCAGCCCATAACGCGTGCGGACCATCTACGGCCCAAGCCCACCCAAACTGGCCCGGGCCTTCTCTCCGTCCCCGACGCCGCCACGCCAGGCTCTGCTGCCCGCAGACCCTGGCCGGAGCGGACCGCCGGCCGTCCGCCAACTCCGGCGATAAATTCTCGCCCAGAGACCGCCGCTTCCGTGGTCGCCGTCATCAATCTGCGGTGGGTTACTGGAGCCAGGTCCGTCCCCGGGTTACTCGTTACTCTTGGCACAATCTGCGTAGGTTTCTTTCCTTCATCGCCTGTACACGAACAAGGAAGATACACTACTTTCGTTGAGCAGTCGAGCGCTGCTGTTGTTGTTTACACCCGTTCAGCACCCGAAATTTCTCTGAAAACCCGCCGCTACCCACTGAAGAAATGTGCCTTGCGGCGGCGCGTGGTTGGGTGATGGATCCTGTGATTTTATTATTTTACCTAGGAACTGCGCTGCGCTGATTTACTGGTGATATTATGCTTCCTTTTAGGTGATGCTGACCAATAGTGAGTGACTCATGAGCGCACTGCATTCCAAGCTCAGTTTTCCAACTTTTGATTACTGAATTGAATCTGAGCCATAGAATTTCACGGTGGAGAAGCCCCCCCTGGATTTGTTCTATCTTGGATAGATGCCACAGCATAAACGGTGGAATAAATCTGGAATAAGTAGACTGGCCAGTCAAGCCACAGCATCTCTCTATTTTGTTCCAGTTTCTCGAGAAAGAAATGCGCAGTAGAAAATATTTTAGGGCTGTAAAGGAACCCCTGCCATATATTGGATTGAGTACAGAACAGTGGTATGCTAACGATAGCTCATACGACTTATGGTTACATTGCTGGAATAGCTCTAGGCAACGGAGTGAAAACTGAAACAACACTGATACTTGGGTAAATAATACTACTAGAGAGTAGAGACTGAGATCCACAGCTGAAAACTCCATCTGCGGCGCTTCTTCCTCTCGAGATAGGCTTCAACTCTTCTATTTATTCTGCCCACGTCTCATCCTGAAAAGAGATGGATTGAGTCATATACTTTGTGAATCTAATTACTTGGCAGTCATCTAACCAATGCTATCTTTTATGTTGAGTCTACATGAGCTCTCTTGAAAGTTTAATACTTCACATTACGGCTATTCAAATTCAAAGAGACTATATACATTTTGTAAAAGTTTGAATGGTACTATACTGTTACCATATAAAATCCCACTAGGAAACTTACATTTCAAGAAATCCTTCCTGTTGCTTATGACAGGTGACTCGGTGGTGGCAGGGATTGGTAGGAGTTCAGAAGCGATGGTGGTGGTGAGCTGTAGTGGTGCAGAGGCTGTGGAGGTGATGAAGAAACTGGTGGCGATTTTACATGAGGAAGCTGAATCGGTGGTGGTGGGGATTGGTACGAGTTTGGAAGCGATGGTGGTGGAGAGCTGTAGTGGTACAGAGGCTGTGGAGATGTTGAAGAAACTGGTGGCGATTTTACATGAGGAAGCTGAATCGGTGGTGGTGGGGATTGGTATGAGTTCAGATATGGTGGTGGAGAGCTGTTGGGGTAAAGAGGCTGTGGGGATATTGATGCTGGTGGTGGAGAGCCATAGGGGTAAAGAGGCTGTGGAGATATTGATGCTGGTAGCGGATTAGCATGAGGAACATTTGGTTGTAGATGTTTTGGAGGCAGCAGTGGAGAATATTGGTAAGGTGGGGGTGAAGATCCATAGTTAAATGGAGGTAGAGAGTTATAATGTTGAGGAGGCGTTGGTGACAATGGTAGAATAGGCGACTTGTAGTTGTATGGGGGCGGGGACTGCAGGTATGGCAGTGGTGGAGCTACGTGGCTGTTCGGAGGTGGGGAGTTGTAGTAGTATGGGGGTGGTAAATACTTGTGGGTTGGTGTTGGATTATTAGATGTTGGTGGAGCTTGGTAGTTGTTTGAAGGTGTGGACTGTTGGTATGGTGGCGGCGAAGAGTAGAAGTTCTGTGGAGGTGATGGATACTGATATGATGGAGGTGGAAACTTGTTAGAAGGAGGTGGTGAATGCTGGTATGGTACTGGTGGGGATTTGTAGTTGGACGGAGGTGAGGAATGCTGGTATGTGAGTGGCTGTGAATTAGATGGATACATCGATGGTAGAATGTGAGGTTTTGAACATCCAGCAAATGTTTTCTTTGATCCAAATGCCATTACTTGGTTGGCTTGGAGAACCACTTCTTCATTGGACTTTGAGTAAACGCTAACTCCAGAGAGATTTAACTCCATGGGCACATTGCAGTCAGATCCTCCTGCTGCTGCATGGAGCTCAACCTTGCACGAGTCAGCCCCAAAGGTGCCGCTAAGTGGCAACCCGGTAATGGCCACACTGTATTTGCCATTGCTTTCGGTGTAGCCAAATCTCACTATTGCCTGGTCATTGGCCTGGCAAGTGACCTTGACCATGGCTCCTGCACCAGATAATGATAAAAAGTATTAAGTTGCAGTATGAAATGCTGAAAGACATTTAGGAAGAATGAACAATTTGTAAAACATCATCCATCTTCTAAGTAGTTTATCTCTTCGATGAATTTAGCTACAATTGGGGTTCACAGTTCGTCATGGTATTAGTCGCATATCCATATATGTGTATCCTCAGTCTACTGTACTTTGGCCTACCAGGTAGCAACTTTAACTTGATGTTTTTATTTAAGCAAGAACGTGTAGGCTTCTATAAAACACTAACAATGCCCTGTACCAAAGGAAATGTGCAGATCCTTCTTTTGCAGTCTTTGGAAGATTCTTTTTTTGTAAATATAGCAGATAATAATGATAACCAAGCTCAAAATTTTCCTCTAGCCATGTTCTTGGATCTTCTGTATGATATGCTTGAATACATTTTCTTGTCACCAAGTAGTGTTTAAGCAAGAAAACTATGAACAAGAAGAAACTTGACGTATTTCCAAGCTGACTGCATTAACGTGCTTAGAGAACTGCAAATAACCAAAAAATTTACCTTCCAGGTGCTCCTTCCCATGGGATTCTTCTGGGTGTGCCTCATTGAAGCACCTATAGCAGTATGCTTTGCCTATCACCTTAATGATAGGAGCAAACGTTGGCGATGCTGAAAGAGAAGGTGGTGGGAAGCTTCTGGCTGCCTCACCGAGCATTGCCATGGTAACCAGCACGGCTAAGACCAGCCATAGCTGACCCTTTGGTTGGCGTCCAACGCTTACTTCCATGGCTGAACAGTGCTTTCTCAAGTGAGATGAGGAGATGGGAGAATGTGAATGATTTTGGCTTTGGTATGGACGGGTATTTATAATGTTCAGGGTGGCGCTTGGCAGAGTCTCTGGGGAAGCAGGTGGAGCTGGTAAGGTAGTATGGCCAATGGAGTGATTAGAGCATGTACTTCCCTCAAAAAAAGATTAGAGCATGTACTTTGTCGCCACTTGATTTCAGGGACAATATGGAATTAGTTGTGATTTATAATAACCTTTTGTGGTTGCATGGTATATATAAATCTGCTTCTATGTTATTTCAGAGAATACCTGTTGTAGATTTTGAAGTAATCGCAGATGCACGATTATGTTAGCCATGAAAAATCACCAGTGTGATGCGCATATTTATTCAGTTGCTTGTAAATCCTCAAGGGTCTTTGTACATATCTTTTGCAGTTTATCCTGCATACTGAATTCATCTCACCTGAATGTAAAAGAGCAGAGCAGTTTGGTACTTTTTTTTTCTATTTATCTTAGAAAAGTTCATGTTTCATAGTAATCGATAGCATAAACTGGAAGTTTGTGATGCAAATTTCCTACGTTTCTTATGGAAATATTTAACCTGAGCTGTGTAAACCCAGTGTCTTTGAAGGTGTATCATATATAACCTCCGACCACCCGAGTAGATCGAGGTGGTGAAGTTTATTTTTCTTTCTTATTTTTTTTTTTGCGGGCGGAGGTGGTGAAGCCTTATTTACCAAAACTGGCAAATTTCCAGGTGTGTCCACTTGGAATTGGAAGAAACGCATGACTTGTCAGGCTACGGTATCAAATGAAATAGGCCTGGCCGTCATATTCGACTTCGACGACAAAACTGCGGCGGTAACAATCCAGAAGGTTTGGTGTGATGTCAATTAATTTCGTCGGGCACCTAAGTTTCCACTCCATTGAGTGTTCACAGTGGTGCAGTTAAACTGAATCCATTCTGGTAAACATCTACAGTGCGGCATCTTTGGCATGTTTGCCCTTCGTTCCTCATAGGATGGCCTGATGCTGATGCAAGGTAACATTTGCAGTCCGTTGATGGCTACCTTAGCCATTTTTTAGACTCCGGCTGTCAATATTTAGTCTTATCTGCAGATTCACCATTTTTTTTGCAGCTGGTGATAGAATCTAACAAGAGGCGGGGAAAAAAAGATTAAAATGAACTGCCACATTATCTTGTCAGGTGAGCCGAGGAGAGTGAGTGGCATGTGTAGCTTCAACTGCTCAAATATACTAGGCCGCTGACCACAACATAGCAGCTTACCAAACCCAGGGCAAAAGAAAGGAAAAGGTGTATGTGAAGGAAGCTTTTGCATCCATGTCTCGTCTCCTCTGCTCCACGAATGAATTGAGCAGGTTTAACTAACAATTCAACATGCTTCGATCTTGTTTTTCCTGCTACTTTGTTGTCTTGCAATCATCTGCGAGACAGATGTTTTAGAGTTGGAGGCTTATATTTGATTAATAAGAGAATAAGAATGGATTGATATTTGTATGTTCTTTTTTTGAACTGGATATATGTATGTTCTTGTTTGCCTCAAATGGAGCTTTGGTGGCAGCCAGTTCAGAGAGTTATTTGCATTTACGGGCTTACTTGACTTCAGTATCAAACAACTCGGCCCAATCCAACCCAGCCCAGCCCCATAGATTTTTTTCAAAACGGAGGCAAAAGATTTGCCTCATCAATTAATTAAGAAGAAGAGAATTGCCCGGTTAATTAATGAAAAATCGGGCGAAAACCGATACTACAATAGACCGCATGCGGACTACTCGCTAAGAAAGAAACTCCATGACCACACGGTCAACCCGACAAACATACATAAGACGAAAGAACCACGATCCCTCACACTTCTACGTCGCAAAGAAACCCTCAACGATCAACGTTGAAGACAACGGACACCACCAAATCCACGGAGATGAGCCAATTAGAGACGGTGGTCGAAGAGGTTGAGTATCCTCCATTAAGCAGCCGTTGACGCCTTACCAATGGCGCCATTCTTCTTGCCTATGCTGCCAAGAGCCTTCTTCACCTTCTTGATTTTGCCCTTAGAAGCCTCCTCCGCTAGGAGGCAAGCAATCGCCTTGCTAGATTCAGGACTAGCTGCCTCCAAACGGGCGAGCAAGCCACCAAGCTTTTTCACGAAGACCAACTCGTCAATGCGTGCCAACATGTCATCACGATCAAAGACGGGCGGCCGGATGGACGCGCCTCAGAATTAGGTGCCAAAGCACCTACCTCATCAACCCCGGCACCCACAGATGCCACCTGGCCAACAGCCACAGGTGACAGAGCAATGGCAACATCCAAACCTCCATGGTCCACAAAGGCGAGCGGCTGACTGGGCTCTAGCAACGGCGGTGAGGTCGCGTTTGGTATCGTCAAGGCCCCTCCAAGCGACTCCATCTCCATAGGAAGCATCATCGAAATAGGCGAAGTGGGATCACCAAAAATTCTTCAGCTCAGGCATAATCTGCAGCACCGGAGCCACGGCCTCGACAACGGCTTCACTTCCAAATGTAATCGGCACGACATGCAGTGGCGACGGGCAGGATGCACCGCGAGGGGAGAGATCTCCATACATGTCAGCTTCCACATCGGTAGAACCAACATGGATCTCGTGTCCATGACATGTTCTGTTCGCTACTCAAATTCTTTTGGCCAAATAATACTTTTCTCACCACATTGGAACCAAATAAAACACTAAAGGAAACAGAAATAAAGTTGAGAATTTTGTTAAAAAAAGAACTCATGTGCGCATTGATCGCCACCATGCAGTGCCATCCACCCTAGCAATTCAAAATTTACAAGCAGGCTAGTTTTAGCTCCATTGATTTCTAAACCATCTAATTCCCTAGTCAATGCCCCCATACATGTTCTTCTGAACTTAACCCCAAAATGATAACAGCTCAACTGATCCAAGAACAATGCAGTGCAATGCATAGCCCTCTCACAGGCCATTACCTTCCTCCAGAAGAACACCGTCCCAACTAGCTACCGAGTTACAATAATTGAACACGACAGAAACACCTTAATGGCCATCTCATGCCTAAGTGCTTTGTGATGTTAGTGTTTCTCTCTCTAGCTGACCTAATTAGTGTCGTTCCAGACGCTGAAGAGCTGCGTGCCGGTCATGTCGCTGCTGCTTGTCGCCGGCGGAGCTGAGGCCGACGCCCACGCAGCCATCCTCCCCCCACCGTAGGCTTCTGCGGTGCTGACGAGGTAGTTCTCGTAGGCGATCTTCCCGTCGTCGTGATCCCTGCTCATGTTGCCGCCGCTGTACGCCTGTGCCGCCACCGCGCGTGCGTGGGCATGGGCTGCCGCCTGCTCGTGGGCGTGGCTCACCGCCGCGGTGGTGGTGGTGCTCATTGGCAGCATATAGTTCTCGACCGCGCCGTTGTTGTACACCACGGAGTTGGAGCCAGTGCTGTGCTCCAGCGAGGCGCCGGCTCCGTTGTCGATGCTGCCAAGGCCGCCATGCTGCTGCTGCATCGCCTGGGCATGCTGCGAGAAGAAGTCGTGCGCGCCGCCATCGGCGCCGAGGTTGAGGTGGTGGAGCTCCTGCAGGCTGTGCGCGGCCGCGATCACCGCGTGGTCCGGCTCCTGCTTGCACCACCCGCGCAGCGGCTGCGCATGGGCGTAGGGGTGGTACATGTGTCCACCACCGCCGCCGGAAACCTGATGAGGCGGCGCCTGGAACGCGATGGTCGGCCACGCAACAGCGCCGGCGACGGAGGGGTGATGGTGGTGGTACGCCGCACCGTAGGCGGCTAGGGCGCCCATGTCGTAGCCGCTCACCACACCTGCGTGCTGCTGCTGCTGCTGCAGCGCGAGGGACGATGCCGTGGCCGCCTCTGCGTCCTTGAGGCGCTTGGCGGCGCTGCCGATGGGGAGCGCGGTGCTGTCGAGGATGCTCTTGACGTCGTAGCGCGTCATGTCGAAGTTGGTGACGGCGTTGAGCCCCCGGAACTTGATCGCCGCGATGTCGTACGCCTCCGCAGCCTCCTCCTGCGTGCCTACATTACACAGGCGATGCCCATACTTAGGTACCAACAACGCAATCTACCAGTCGACGCCATGCACGCATGCAAGGTGTGTGACATGCTAGCTTAATTATTTTAATTGATCATTAGTTTACTGCAAATGCATGCATGCATGCAGACGCAGCTCGAATATTTTGACTAGATGCACCGGTGATTGGAGACAGCGGCAGCACTAAACATGGAAGCTACGTTTAATAAAGCATGTGCACTCATGCACAAAGTACAATAGTAATATGCTCGATGCAACTTAGCATGACTTGCAGGTCCACTTTCAACATGAAATCTACGATTTTGTCGCGCCATTCATTGGCATTTTATGGTTTGTCACTACATTTCTCACATGCGTACGTATGGGTTGGCCTTGGACCCACACATCAGCTGAACATGGATTTGAATTTGGAAAATCAACGAGTACCGTCCGTAAAGAGATCATAACTAGTTCGCAATGGATGATTATTAATAAGTGTACCCAGCCGTCTTTTTTAAGAAACACAGTACAAATGCATACACTCTAATGTCTCTGATAGTTGAGGTGGTAATTTCAGTGTAACCAAACGTATTCAGTGCAATTGATAGTGAGTTTCTATACTTACTGAAGGTGCCCAAGTAGAGATCCTTGTTCCCTGCAACTCTCCCTATCCTCGCTTGCCATCTCCCATGTTGGTGGTGCCTTTATTATACAAATTCAAATGGATCAGCATCAATAATCAGATTTTATGTAGCTAATGTTAGGATGATCCTGCCGACCTTTGCACCATACGATGCACACCAACCAAGAAAAGGAAACGCGTGCATACCTAGTTACTCCACGATAAATGGATGCACCTCTGGAGAAACCACTGCTCTTTCTGCACATACACACATCAAATAAAATTGGCATTAGTGCCAGTTCTTTTCCTGGCTTTTTTTGGCTTTCAGAATAAGCTGCCCCCAGCTCAGCTTATTCTATAAGCTCAACCAAAATTTTCATTTTAGAAGCCTACTAATCAAGTCTCAACTACTAGGCTTCTAAAAGAATAAATTTGGTTGGACTTTTAGAATAAGCTGGGTAGGGGGCAGCTTATTTCAGCTTATTCTGGAAGCCACCAAAAGAACTGGCCCTTAGTTGATTTGCTAACCACGTACTTACTTCATATATAAAAGATAAGAGACCGACCTTCGCAGAGATGCCACAAACTCCTGCCTTGTCATGTGCTTCATCTCCTCTAGCTCTTTTTCATAGTTGTTTACCTAGAAAAAAATGGAGAAAATATGCATGACTTTAAGTACAACTTCAGTAAGCCAGGCTTCCCAAAAGATAATAATTAGAGAGATGTGACTAAGTGGTTCACCATTACATTGATCAACGAATAATAAAAATGGTACTCCCTCTGTGAACTAATACAGGATCTTCTAAATCACTACTTTAGTGATTTAAAAGATCTAAAAATCTTATATTAGTTTACATAGGTAGTAATAAAGAACAATGACTACTTCTTCCAGAAACAATGACAACAATGGCAGCTAGCGTAATGCTTACTGGGAAATTTGTCGTCGTCGTGGCACCCCAATACTTGAGAGCAGCCAAATCATAAGCTCTTGCAGCTTTCTCCTCTTTGTCATAGCCACCTATATATGTATTTCAATATTAGAACATGTACAAAAAATGTAGTTTAAAGAATTGATAGCAATGAATGCATCAACAAAATGTGACAAAAACAAATGTAATTACTTTGATCTGGATCTTGCTTACCTAGATAGACTGTGTGGAGTCGAAAAGGCCGAGTTCAAACAAAGTTGGATAATCAACCAAAGAGTAACTTTAATTAGCAACATTGGAGGGGATTGATCATACATACGTATATGTAAGCAGATTTAAAGATAACACATCAGTACCTTGACGACCCTTGCGAGTTTGCCCTTCTCTTCTGCAACTGTTGTCCCATAAGTGAGCCTCATATCTCCCGGTCCATCTATGCCTATTAAAGCCAATCACAAAAAAGAATCACACGTTGTAAGCCTAACATAAATCATGCCCACATAATGGCATTCCACATTTCCCAAGCATCTACATTATTCAAAAAGAGCCTCAAAAGCAAATAACACTCACTTGATTCAAGGAAGAAAATAAGAGAAAAATACAAAAAGTGATACTAGCGTCATCGAAAAAACAGAAAAAAGGAAAGAAACTAGATTGATCCATGCTTAATTAGCAATATCAGTGTCTAAGTTGATGATTAGCGAGAAAACAAAAATGCCTGAAACTATGCATTAGCTGGATGCTCAGTACAATGACACAAAACGCAATCAAATATTCCACTTTGAAAAATAGAGAGTACGTATGTTCAGATACTTTCATGTTTATTGCAATGCACTAGTACTACTATATACCTGGTCACGCCACGGTAAATCGAAGTCCGCTGCCCAAACGTGTCGGCCGTCTTCCTCGACGCTGGCGTCTCCACCACCGCGCCACTGCTTCCGCCAGTGCTGTCCGCACCGGCCGACACTACGGCGCCAGAACCAGCGCTGCTGCCACCAGCCGTGTCATCCTTCCGTACAATCGCCAACTCCGGCACGCCACGCTCCCCGCCAACAAGCGGCGGCATGCACGCCGCCATGTTCATGGACAGCGAGAGCCCCTGCGCCGCCGCCTCTGCCCTCTGTTGCTCCGGTGGTTGTGCCGGGGATGGCTGGCTCCGCAGCCAGCTCTTGATCATGGACAGCCCGATGCCACCCCGCTGCCGCCATTATTAAGGTCACCATTGGCTGTGGTGTTCGCCATGATACCAGCGCCGTCGTGGTGGACGCCACCGCCGGAGGAAGCCACCATGACGGAGTCGGCAAACTGGAGGGAGGCCGAGCTGGGGTGGTACAGGTAGCCCACGCTACTGCCGCCAGAGCTCGCGTAGCAAGCGGCACCGCCGCTGGCGCTGCCTGC
This sequence comes from Aegilops bicornis, assembly GCA_021605145.1. Taxonomy (NCBI): domain Eukaryota; kingdom Viridiplantae; phylum Streptophyta; class Magnoliopsida; order Poales; family Poaceae; genus Aegilops; species Aegilops bicornis. The sequence goes on from CM038671.1 coordinate 673,921,371, forward strand.
AGGGACGACCATGTTGTTGCCGGTGGCCTGCTTGTGATGGTGGTGGTGGTCGGAGTAGGATATGCCGCCGAGGAAGTCCTCCAGCTTCGGCTCAGCCACCAGCGCGGATAGCTCCGATCCCCTCATGTTCCAATCTGCGAAACAAACCAATCACAAGATTTTCAGACAACTGCTTGATGCACTTAAACCAATCACAAGAATACTACGATGTGTATGTATCTACCTTGCGGGATGTTGTAGCAGACGTCGGCGCCGGAGACGTCGTCTGAGGTGGCGGAGGGAGGGAGCTCCTGCGGGGAGAGGGAGAAACCTAACCAGTTGTTCATGGTGGCCATGGTCGATGCTACCTAAAAGCAACACAGTACGTGGAAGTGATTAACTGGTCTCTACTTAAGCTTGCTGTTGGATAGGGCCACGAAAGGGAGAGCAGCAGATCAAGAAGCCATTGTTGCTGGGAGCCCAAGGTTAGGAGAAGCTGGAGAGGCCAAGACCCAAGAGAGCTTTGGAGTTTGGAGACTTGAGGAACTGTGCTACTAGTAGTACAAGTAAGTAGTACTAGTACTGGGGCAGATATTTATACAAATGATTATAGTACTAATCCTTAACGCCATTAACACTCCTATGTCAGAGTGTGAGACTACTGTTGATGGTATATGCATGTATGATATTAATTCTACAGAGGCTACTCGCCCCTTGATAAAATAGTGAAATGTACGTAGTAGTAGGAAGCTTTTTCCACACATAAATCAAAAAGGGAACTATATTTTTGTATCTTTGTGCAAACGAAAAACAGTGGCATGGTTTAACTGAGCAGGGACATCTTTTTGCTTGTGCTTTCTGGGGGGAGATCGAGTCCACCATATTTTGTCTCATTTTCCCCAAAAACACGTCAAGATATGCCCACATGAGTGCACCCTGTTGCCTGCATGTACATGTAGTACTAAAGCGGCGCCCTTTACTCGATAACAGTATGAGTTGTCATGCCCTTTTTTGACTGGAAAGCTGGTATTCACAGGTGATTAGAAAACTGATCACCCCCCTTGAAAAATTAAGAAATGTCGCAAGATCTAGCTTCATTCTATTTGTCTAGGATCTCAATTCGATCGCGAGCAGATGTTCTTTGCGTACATAGTATCTCCTCTCCTTTTCAATTGCAGAGGCGCACATGCATGCAGGCGCACGGTTGGGTGCCCTGGACATATATGCACGCAGTTCGGCAGTTGACATATGCATATGTGTGTGTGTATATAACTAGTACTGGTGACATTGTTAATCAATTGCTAACTATGTGCCAAAACACTGTTCAACAGTGAAGAATCCACGTATGAACAATTAACTCTTGGCCGGCTTCGTCTCTCAAACCCTAAAACCACTCGCCGCTGCAGAAGCTGAATCCCTGACAAGGTTAATTTCTTTCAAAGCCCTAGGCTCTGCCTCCCTCCTCCTGACACACATCAACACACACAATGACACAAAGGGTGGCCTGCACAGTGATAGGCGCCCTACATTTGGATGTACTAGTCTCCCCTACAACAGCTACAATATTTCAACAACTTAGACGAAATCGCTGATAATAATCTCATGAAAAATGATGCTAATAGCACCACAAATTTGCAAGTGACAATACACATGATGAGATTAAACTCTGTAATTCGCACATGACAACTTATATAGTTTACTAATTACTTTTCATTTGATAGTAGCAATATAACATATTGCAAAATATATTTTTGCTTGTGGTGAAGATGAAAACATGATGGAAATGAAGCTAGCCATGGATTCATTTGGCTTCAATGGAAAGCATAAGCTAGCTACATATAGCTAGTAGCAGAACAAGAGAGGCTGGAAAAGGGGGAAAGAAAATCATACTACTAGTACGTAGAGTGATTGATGGATGAGAGGGCGCTGGGGAGGAAGAGGGGAGGAGATAATGTGCTACCTGCACCCTAGAAGAGGACACGGACCCTCGTCTTCCGGCCATAGAAAAACCTTGGCGTCGATCCTCTCCAGAAACGCATAGAGAAACGCGCGAGCGGAACCCTAAACCTCGCATAGGATCCCCCATGACAACTTGTTACCAGTACTACTAACAAGACCTACCCAACTAATCTGTCTCTCTCTCTCTCTCGCTAACAAGACTAGAGAGAGAGGGAGGGATTAACAATGCCTGTGTTGCTTTCTTCTTCTTCTCTCTCTTTATGGGGAGAAGGAGAAGCGGAGGTTAAGATAGGCCGGCTGTATGTGTTTTCACCTTGGTAATTGCACCCCTTGCCCCCGCCTAAAACTTTGACCGTCAAAGGTCGATCGTATTCAAACTGGAAGCAAGCAAGCGTGCGAGAGGTATGTACGCGCGTGTCTCTTTAATTGCCTATTCTGTTCAGCGTTCAGACTGGAGCCTCATCATCTTTTACTGATTAACCGCGTGGTTAATTAATTACTGATACAGTACTACTACTCGATCAGTGGTGTGAATATGCTAGTATCATAAGGTGAAGACGTACTCCTCGAGATTCCCTCAGAAATGAAGTATACGTACGCGTACACATGTATATTCATGAGCGTATGTATCTACTAAGTGCATTGTGGACTAATTAGACACGTACGTGCGCCTGATGATATGATATGATATGATTTAGGAAGAAAATGGAGGGTGTTGTTAACTGTGAGCGACGATCAAGTTGGGCTTCTCACGTGCACACACTGATCACAGTCCACCGTCGTCGGCCTCGACCGCCCAATCTTCTCTTGGAACGATAAAGTGCATGTGCGAGGCCATTGGCATGTGCATGCATGCTCTTCTTCTACTCAAGTCTGGACACGCACACGTGTGCCTCTTGGATGATCGGGTTAGTCTCCCACGGTACCAGAGGGATACCACCCCCACGTGATCGCCACTATGTGAAAATGTTAAATAACATGTGTTAAGTTTTATAATTTAAGCGTCTAGCTATATTCTTGTAATAGGGATTAGCATTCCTTTTCTGAAGGAACAAAATTCATCCATTTAATCTCAGTGACATAAATATCATAAAGGAAAAGGTTTATCAATCGATGTATACTCACAATGATATTTTAGACGTCTTGTCTAAAAGTAATTTTGAGTGGTAGTTTATGTTTCAACTATGCACAATCACCAACAAAATCATAATATTCTAAAACTACTCCATGAGAGATATCCGTGCATACGATTTTTCAAGTTTCATACAAACATGTTGAGCAACATTGGTGGCTAAAATTTGAAAATCTGACTTAGGACCCAAATGTAAAAAAAAGTGAAGTAGAGGAAGTACTCAGTGGCAAATACACTCGGCGATCAAGAGATGCATCCGGGCAAGGACGTGGCTTCCTTTGGGAGTAGTTAAAATGCAAGGAAAATAATAAATATGACAACAATTTCAAGTACTAGTATTTGTAATAATTATACCCCGGTTAAAACTATACAAAAAGTTCACGTAAAAAATGATGAACTGTATACATTTTCTCTCCCATTGACATGCAAACTTGTGTTGGGTTCAGGAATGGATGCATATGTTTGGTGTTTTTTTTTTTTGCAGGGTCATATGTTTGGTGTTTCTGCCACTCCAAGACTCCAAGTATGGATCCCCGTTGTTTTTGAATAGTAACAACTTGGTTTAGGTAGTTTGAGATGCAAACCAGAGTTCAGGGCTGCGCGACGCTGGTAAAAGTAGAATAATACTCCTGGTAGGGGTGCACCGAGCATGCATGCATGGGTCATTGAAACCCTAGTGAGCAGCATGCACTGGCCTGGGAGAAATCAACGGAGAGCGAGCGCCCGTGCCTCCTCGTAAACACTGTAAAGATAACCTTGTGTAGACTAATTAATACTCCATAATTAGTGGTACTACTACGCTTTGCATGCAGTTAACCTTTAGCCCCCATGCATGGGGAAGAGGGAGGGAGGAGAGGGTAGGGTCAGGGGAGGCAATCCCACTGAAAACACTTGCATTGATTCGGGCAGCTTTTGTGGGAGACTAGCTAGAGTAGAGTAGCCAGTAGCTAGGCTGAGCTGAGCAGCGACCCGTTTGATTTTGATGGCTACGTAGATTGGCTAACATTCTTATCGCCCGCAGCTGCTGTCTGCTCAGAGTGCATCCAAGACCTATGCTACTGGCTAGTGGCGCTAGCCCTGCGACAGGCTAAGCAAGGTCTATCGCCGCGTTTTCTGATCGCCCGTGCTCACTTTTTTCTGATCATGTGTACTGTATGCGTCTCCTTCCCTTCTTTTCTGACAGACAGTCAGTCGGCAAGCCAGCCACGCATGCATGGGTATGCAAGCATGCTTCTGGATTGAAGTGCTTTTCTTTTTCAAGAAATGTAATTGGCTTGTGTATACAATTTTAGCTCTTGTGTGTGTGTGTAGAAAAAGGAAAGACATAACAATAGTTTGAAGTACAAACTGTTGCCACGATAACTGGTACACCAAAGGTGTATTCTTCCTAGTCCCCGAAACAAAGAAAAAATGTAGGAAACTAGAAGACTGGACGTCTATAAGAAAAATTGGTTCGGTATCACATTTCAAGCAAATAATCGGTTATCTCAGGGATTGTTAGGTTCTCTGGATTCTGAAAACGTTAAAGTAAAAACACATTAAAATAATGGGAATATAGGTGCAAAGCAGATGATTTTAAAAGAAATTAATTCCATGAACTTGCACTTTTGGTTGCCTACGTTATGTACTCTACTTGTTGATGTTTTGTCCTTGTTGCCTTAGGGTATCTCAAACGGAAACCCGCAATTTTCCTCCCGCATATGTTCGCGGACAAGTGTGTGTGTTTGTGGGGCGGGGCACCAGTCCGCGGACACGGATGTGAGTGGACGCCATCTAACGGTAGCCGTATACATTTTCACAACAACTCAAACTAATCGGACAAAATTTGATCAAACTGGACGAATTTTGATATAAACACAACGGATTTCATTGAAACTAGCGTAATTTGTACATAAAACCGGACAATATTTGTCCGGTGAACTAAAAACCCTAAACTATCCTATACTTGATGGTGACCTCGTAGGCCATGTCGGGCTGGCCGGCAGATCCTCCTCCGTCGGCGTTGCCTGATCTGGCGTCGTCGTCGTCGTCGGGATTTGGGCGACGGAATCTGGCAGCATCGCGACAGGGCTTCCCGGCGACCGCGGATGATCCTCTCTGCTTCCTCCTGCGCCATGTGCAGTGCGGCCGCGGCCCCTGTGGACGTGGGTTGGGGGAGAGGGCGGCGGTCGTTGGAGGAGGCATCGTTGGCGGCGCCGATCTCGATGAGGGACCATTCCTCGCCGTACCTGGCCATCTCCCTGTCGAGGCGGCAGCGACGACGCTTGACCGTCCCCGACGTCGTCACTGAACGGTCCAGGGCCCGGGCTCACACCACATCCAGGTCTGTCGTGATGTGTGGCGGGGGGGGGGGGGGGTGTTCGAGTCAACGAACTTGGACCGGCACGCGGCGTTGCGGCTGTCCTGCCGGCGCTGCTCCCTGCTGGCGTACTCCTGCGCTATCATGGCGCTATGGGATGACGAACAGTTGCGGCCGCTGCCGAGGTAGTGGAGAAGGCGACCGCGCGCCTTGGGCAGGGGCGGCGACACGCGTCACACCTCCTTGACGATGCGTCGGGACCACGACAAGCGGCGCTCCTCCTTGAAACCTCGGGGCGGCAGCAGGAGCCCCTCTTCCTTCACGCGGCGTCCGATTTGGACGCCGCAACTGCGCGGCGGCGGAGAGCGTGGAGGAGATGTCGGCTCCGGCTTCACGGGGACGAGCACCCCCAATGGCGGAGACGGGTCGTTGATGTGGATGACGGAGCATCAGCTCCATCTGCTCCTCGAACTCGGTGTCGATGGCGGCGTAGACCTGGCACCGCCGGCACAGACTGCGGCGGCGGCTGCTGCTGGTCCTCCTCATTGCTGGAGGAGATGACAATCTCCGTCTGCGTCGAGTCGCCGCCAGCCAGTGAGGACGACGACCCCGGAGATCGAGGGCGGCGTCGCCACGATCCGCTAGATCCCGTCCCGGAACCGCCTGCCGGAGCCGACACCCAGGACTTGCTAATCGCTGGCGATGTGGAGGAAGTGCAGGAAATATGCCCTAGAGGCAATAATAAAGTTATTATTTTATTTCCTTATATCATGATAAATGTTTAGTATTCATGCTAGAATTGTATTAACCGGAAACTTGATACATGTGTGAATACATAGACAAAACAAAGTGTCCCTAGTATGCCTCTACTAGACTAGCTCATTGATCAAAGATGGTTAAGTTTCCTAGCCATAGACATGTGTTGTCATTTGATGAACGGGGTCGAATATTTATTCCTAAACAGAAGCAAAAAGCAAAAAACTAAAAATAAATTTGGGTTGCCTCCCAACAAGCACTATCGTTTAACGCTCCTAGCTAGGCATTGATAATTTTAATGATGCTCACATGAAAGACAAGAATTGAAGCATAAAGAGAGCATCATAAAACACGTGACAAACACATCTAAGTCTAACATACTTCCTATGCATAGGCATTTTATAAGGAAACAAATTATCATAGCAAGCAAAAATTAGCATATGCAAGGAAGAACACTAGTAGAAAAAGGGTCAAATGTCAAGCACATTAGTGCCGGTTTGATTTTGAGCCGGCACTAATGTGTGCATTAGTGTCGGTTCCAACGGCTAGCCGACCGCTCTCATTAGTACCGGTTCGTGGCTAACCTTTAGCACCGGTTCTTGCCACAGATCGGTACTAAAGTGAGTGGTGGCAGGATGTTGTCAGTCTGGGGCCCCTCCATATCGAGCCCATGTCTCCGCTTAGAGAGTAGGAAATAAAACGGAAATATGTCCGGGGCCAACCTTTGGTCGAGCGAGGCGAGGTCAAGAACCTCCCAATGAGAATGTATGAATTGCATCAATGGTACATGAACATTACCAAGATTTCCAATCGAGAGTCCCTCATGGTGAAAGTTGAGGAAGATCATTACTTCCATAAGCTAGCTGTGTCCGTTGAGTATTCAGAACGATTTCAGTTATTCAATCAAGATGCACTCGACAAATCTCTCGTCGGTTGCATTTAAGTCTCAAGCTAGTTTTAGTGCTCATTGATTGATCATTACCTGTAATTATCCTCACTATATTCTTTTCTGTGGTATTATGCAGGATGAAGATCTATGAAATGAAAAAAGCTGGACGCTATGGCATTGGGTTCATTGACCCAAATACCATTAATGAATACACATGGAAATTGGAATGGTATAGACAAGATGTAGAGAATAAAATGCTAGAGTTCTTGAAGCGTCTCAATAACAATGAAGATATACTACTTCCTTACAACTTCGAGTGAGTCACACTGTCTAGTACTACAAATTCTGTTTTTGCTTACTAGATAGATGTTAATAAGTGTATAGGGTTTACAGTTAGTTGATTAGTGTTATGCACATGCCCGCTTAATTTATACATGCAAACGTATGAGCATGCAGGTACCACTGGATCTTGTTAGACATTAAAGTTGGACGAAGGAAAAGTTGAAATCTTGGACTTACTACTTAAAAAGAAAGTGACTACAGCATCGTGAAGGGGATAGTCAATGTAATTTCAATCATTATTAACTATATCTCGGCCTATTCAGTTCGTCATTTCCTGATATGAACTATTTAATAACCCCTTTATTAATTTTCTTTGCCGGCGGGCAGGACTTGGGCAAAGTTCATCAAGGTGACTCCAGGAAAAATGGCGAGAAAAGCTATTTTGGTACCGACCCAAGGTAAGTAATTAAGTAGTACTAGCTAGCTAGCTACCATCTCTTTAATTCTTGTTTCAATACCATTAAATAATTATCATGCTTGATTAATTATTACCTGATTAAATTCAATTCTCGTAAAGGCCTTGAAGCAGGCGCCGGGGACTGATCTGTGTGCATTCTATGTTTACGAGAACATTCGCATGATGGCGTCCGAAAGGAGCAGATCTGATAGACAGGACTGGGTACGTTTGTCAGAAACTATTCATAAATTTTTACACCATTATCGATATATATTCACACAACTAATACACATGCATATTGATCTCCTTCTTAACAGTTCTGAGAGGTGCGGGAGCAGCTCCTACCAACGGAGCGCATACTAACACTTCAAGAGGAAATAGCAGGATTTTTGCTCGACCAGGTCATAGATCCCAAAGGAGAATACTATTACCCGCTACCGCCCCCATGAACCACTTGTCATCGTGCTCCGAAGGCACCAAGGCAACATGTAGGAGAAATTGTATATATATATACAAGTGTGTGTGTGAATAATTAATGGTGGTTGTGAGACATTCGATTATACATATATATGGCCGGTTCTACGAGAAAATCTATTTATATATATGCATAACGTGTACAATATGTAGTATCGTAAAATACCAACAAACAAAAAATAATTAAATGGAAAACACAAAATTAATGGAAAATAAAAATTAAAACCAACCCCCCCCCCCCCCAAACATTTAGTACCGGTTGGTGCTACCAACCGGTACTAATGGTCTACCAGCACCCGGGCCTGGCTCGTGCCACGCGGTGGCACTTTAGCGCCGGTTCGTGCCAAACCGGTAGTAAAGGGGGGGGGGCTTTAGTATCCACTCTTTAGTGCCGGTTGTAGAACCGGCACTAAAGGCCCTTACGACCTGGCGCTAAAGCCCGGTTCTGCACTAGTGGAAGAAAGAGACGATAGCAATCTCAACATGACGAGAGGTAATTTAATAACATGAAAATTCCTACAACCATATTTTCCTCTCTCATAATAATTACATGTAGGATCAAAAGCAAATTCAACAAAATAGCTATCACATAAAATATTTTCAACACGATCCATATGCATGCAAAGTTGACACTCTTCCAAAATAGTGGGATTAATATTAACTAAAGTCATGACCTCTCCAAACTCACTTTTATCAAAAATACCATAAGATTGAACATTCTCCAAATATGTGGGATCTAAGGTTGACACTCTTGCAAACCCACTTTCAATATTATTGCAAACACTATTATCAATCTCATATTTATCATGGGGCTTAAATAATTTTTCAAGATCATAAGAAGAATCACCCCAATCATGAGCATTGCAACAAGTAGTAGACATAGCAAAACTAGCATCCCCAAGCTTAGGGTTTTGCATATTATTAGTACAATTGACATCAAGAGAATTTATAGTAAAATCATTGAAATCATGCTTTTCATTGAAGGAACTATCAAGCATGGGTGCAATAGCAACGATCTCATTTTTAACATAAGGAACTATAGCAAATTCGTCTTCATAAATATTGGCATCATGGCCACAAGAATAGCAAGCATCATGTTCATCAAGGGATATTTCAACCAAATCATCGGAATCATCATTATCTATAGATTCATGCATATCATTATTTTCTTTCAAAGCAACGGTCATTCTTTCAATAAATTCTCGGACATAGACATTATGAGCAAAGTTTTCATTGCAATATTGAAGTATGACGGAATTTTCAGATTTGTTGAGAGTAAAATCATACTTTTCAATCAAAGAAGCAACTTCATGAGCACCCTTAAAAACGACAAATTCTTCAATTTGTTCGATATTATAGTAACTATAAACACCCTTTGCATAAGAAGATAAGATTTCATTATCATTGAACTCACATAGGTAGGGAAGGTGTTTTTTAGGGTTCTTAGAGCAACAAGTAAAATCACAAATTTCACAAAGATTCAAGGCATAGCATAGCAAACTATTTATACGATACCATAAGAGCTTCCCTTTTTCAGACAAACGATGACGCACAAAATGAGCATGCTCATCTAAAGATTTCCCATCAACTAGGCTACTCCCTCCTTCCATCTATATAGGGCCTAGTACGTTTTTCAAGACCGCCTTTGACTATTGACAAGATTAATAGTATATGTGATATATAATGTGAAAATTATGTCATTGGAAGCTCCTTTCACATACGAATTTGATGGTATGCTTGTTGTAAGTTGCATGTCATATATTATTGCTCTAACATTTGATCAAAGTTAGCCTCGAAAAATGCATTAGGCCCTATATAGATGGAAGGAGGGAGTAGTTGGGGTTTCAGCACGAGCGCATAAGGATCGAAGGTGATCCAAGTAGAACACTTTAAGTGGATCCATATCAATAGATTTTCAGCAAGCGAAGATGCAAGCATATAGAAGGCACAAGGAAACACAAAAAAAGATACATACGGGAAGAAGGCGAACGAAAAAGAGAGGGAGAATAAAACGACAAGGGTGAAGTGGGGGAGAGGAAACGAGAGGCAAATGGCAAATAATGTAATGCGGGAGATAAGGGTTTGTGATGGGTACTTGGTATGTTGACTTTTGCTTAGACTCCCCGGCAACGGCACCAGAAATCCTTCTTGCTACCTCTTGAGCACTGCGTTGGTTTTCCCTTGAAGAGGAAAGGGTGATGCAGTAGAGCAGCGTAAGTATTTCCCTCAGTTTTTGAGAACCAAGGTATCAATCCATTAGGAGGCCACGCATGAGTCCCTCGCACCAACACAAACAAATAAATCCTCGCAACCAACGCACTAAGGGGTTGTCAATCCCTTCGCGGTCACTTACGAGAGTGAGATCTGATAGATATGATAAGATAATATTTTTGGTATTTTTATGATAAAGATGCAAAGTAAAGAAAGCAAAATAAAAATGGCGCCAGAAATAGCTTGTTGTCGGGAGATTAAATATGATGGAAAATAGACCCGGGGGCCATAGGTTTCACTAGGAGCTTCTCTCGAGTGCATAAGTATTACGGTGGGTAAACAAATTACTGTTGAGCAATTGACAGAATTGAGCATAGTTATGAGAATATCTAGGTATGATCATGTATATAGGCATCACGTCCGAGACAAGTAGACCGACTCACCTGCATCTACTACTATTACTCCACACATCGACCGCTATCCAACATGCATTTAGAGTATTAAGTTCATAAGAACAGAGTAACGCTTTAAGCAAGATGACATGATGTAGAGGGATAAACTCATGCAATATGATATAAACCCCATCTTGTTATCCTTGATGGCAACAATGCCATACGTGCCTTGCTGCCCCTACTGTCACTGGGAAAGGACACCGCAAGGTTGAACCCAAAGCTAAGCACTTCTCCCATTGCAAGAAAGATCAATCTAGTAGGCCAAACCAAAATGATAATTCGAAGAGACTTGCAAAGATAACCAATCATACATAAAAGAATTCAGAGAAGATTCAAATATTGTTCAGAGATAAACTTGATCATAAACCCACAATTCATCGGTTTCAACAAACACACCACAAAAGAAGATTACATTGAATAGATCTCCACAAGAGAGGGGGAGAACATTGTATTGAGATCCAAAAAGAGAGAAGAAGCCATCTAGCTAATAACTATGGACCCGAACGTCTGAGGTAAACTACTCACACATCATCAAAGAGGCTATGGTGTTGATGTAGAAGCCCTCCGTGATCGATGCCCCCTCCGTGAGCTCGGAAAAGGCCCCAAGATGGGATCTCACGGTACGTAAGGTTGCGGCGGTGGAATTAGGTTTTTGGCTCCGTGTCACGTAGTTTGAAGTGCGTGAGGTATATATAGGAGGAGGAAGTACGTCGGTGGAGCAACATGGGCCCCACGAGGGTGGAGGGCGCGCCCAGGGGGGTAGGCGCGCCCCCCTACCTCATGCCTTCCTGGTTGATGTCTTGACGTAGGGTCCAAGTCCTCTCGATCACGTTCGTTCCAAAAATCACGTTCCCGAAGGTTTCATTTCGTTTGGACTCCGTTTAATATTCTTTTTCTGCGAAACTCTGAAATAGGCAAAAAACAGCAATTCTGGGCCGGGCCTCCGGTTAATAGGTTAGTCCCAAAAATAATACAAAAGTGTATAATAAATCCCATTAATGTCCAAAACAGAATATAATATAGCATGGAACAATCAAAAAATTATAGATACGTTGGAGACGTATCAGTATGTTGTTATGCGGTTTGACCGATAAAGATCTTCGTAGAACATGTAGGAGCCAATGTGAGCATCCATGTTCCGCTATTGGTTATTGACCGGAGATGTGTCTCAGTCATGTCTAGATAGTTCTCGAACCCGTAGGGTCCGCACGCTTAACGTTTGATGATGATTTGTATTATGAGTTATGTGATTTGATGTACCAAAGGTTGTTCGGAGTCCCAGATGAGATCATGGACATGACGAGGAGTCTTGAAATGGTCGAGACATAAAGATCGATATATTTGAAGGCTATATTCGATCATCGGAAAGGTTCCGAGTGATTCGGGTATTTTTCGGAGTACCGGAGAGTTACGGGAATTCGTCGGGGGAAGTAGTGGGCCTTAATGGGCCATACGGGAAAGGAGAGAAGGGCCTCAAGGGGTGGCCGCCCCCCCCCCCATGGCAAGTTCGAATTGTACTAGGGAGGGGGCGGCGCCCCCCTCTCTTTCCTTCTCCCTCTCCTACTCCTTCCCTCTCTCCCCTCTTGGAAAAGGAAGGGGACTCCAACTAGGATTGGGAAATCCTAGTTGGACTCCCCCTATAGGCGCGCCCCTCCTAGGCCGGCCTCCTCCTCTTCCCTCCTTTATATACGTCGCCAAGGGGGCACCCCAAGACACACAAGTTGATCTTTAGCCGTGTGTGGTGCCCCCCTCCACAGTTTTACACCTCGGTCATATCGTCGTAGTGCTTAGGCGAAGCCCTGCACCGGTAACTTCATCATCACCGTCAACACGCCGTCGTGCTGAGGAAACTCTCCCTCGGTCTCAGCTGGATCAAGAGTACGAGGGATGTCACCGACCTGAACGTGTGCAGATCGCGGAGTTGCCGTGCGTTTGGTACTTGATCGGTTGGATCGTGAAGACGTTCGACTACATCAACCACGTTACTTAATGCTTCCTCTTTTGGTCTACGAGGGTACGTGGACACACTCTCCCGCTCGTTGCTATGCTTCTCCTAGATAGATCTTGCGTGATCGTAGGCAATTTTTTTGAAATACTACGTTCCCCAATATTGGCATCCGAGCCAGGTCTATGCGTAGATGTTGTATGCACGAGTAGAACATAAAGAGTTGTTGGCGACAATAGTCATACTGCTTACTGATACATCTCCAACGTATCTATAATTTTTGATTGCTCCATGCTATATTATCTATTGTTTTGGACTATATTGGGCTTTATTTTCCACTTTTATATTACTTTTGGGACTAACCTATTAACCGGAGGCCCAGCCTGTAATTGCTGTTTTTTTTGCCTATTTCAGTGTTTCGAAGAAACCGAATATCAAACGGAGTCCAAACGGAATGAAATCTTCGGGAACGTGATTTTCTCATCAGATAAGACCCAGGAGACTTGGACCCTCCATCAAGAAAGCCACGAGGCGGTCACGAGGGTGGGCGCCCCTAGGGCGCGCCCCGCCTCGTGGGTCCCTCAAGCTCCACCGACGCATTTCTTCCTCCTATATATACCTACGCACTTCAACAGATCAGACACGGAGCCAAAAACCTAATTCCACCGTCGCAACTTTCTCAGATCCACGAGATCCCATCTTGGGGCCTGTTAGAGCTCCGCCGGAAGAAGAATCCACCATGGAGGGCTTCTACATCAACATCATAGCCTCTCCGATGAAGTGTGAGTAGTTTACCTCAGACCTTCGGGTCCATAGTTAGTAGCTAGATGGCTTCTTCTCTCTTTTTGGATCTCAATACAATGTTCTCCCCCTCTCTCGTGGAGGTCTATTCGATGTAATCTTCTTTTTGCAGTGTGTTTGTTGAGACCGATGAATTATGGGTTTATGATCAAGATTACCTATGAGCAATATTTGAATCTTTCCTGAATTCTTTTATGTATGATTGGTTATCTATGCAAGTCTCTTCGAATTATCCGTTTGGTTTGGCCAACTAGATTGGTAGTTCTTGCAATGGGAGAAGTGCTTAGCTTTGGGTTCAATCTTGCGGTGTCCTTACCCAAAGGATGTAAAGGGTTGCAAGGCACGTATTGTATTGTTGCCATCGAGGATAACAAGATGGGGTATTTATCATATTGCATGAATTTATTCCTCTACATCATGTCATCTTTCTTAAGGCGTTACTCTGTTTTCATTAACTTAATACTCTAGATGCATGCTAGATAGCGGTCGATGAGTGGAGTAATAGTAGTAGATGCAGGCACGAGTCGGTCTACTTGTCTCGGCGTGATGCCTATATACATGATCATACCTAGATATTCTCATAACTATGCTCAATTCTGTCAATTGCTCAATAGTAATTCGTTCACCCACCGTAAAATACTTATGCTCTTGAGAGAAGCCACTAGTGAAATCTATGGCCCCCGGGTCTATTTTCATCATATTAATCTTCCTACGCTTTTATTATTGCTTTGCTTTTTTACTTTGCCTTTTTATTTTACTTTGCATCTTTATACCAAAAATACCAAAAATATTATCTATCATCTCTATCAGATCTCACTCTGTAAGTGACCGTGAAGGGATTGAGAACCCCTATTCGCGTTGGTTGCGAGGAGCTATTTGTTTTGTGTAGGTACGAGGGACTTGTGTGTGGCCTCCTCTTTGGATTGATACCTTGGTTCTCAAAAACTGAGGGAAATACTTACGCTACTCTGTTGCATCATCCTCTCCTCTTCGGGAAAACCAACGCAAGCTCAAGACGTAGCAAGAAGGATTTCGCGCCGCTTGCCGGGAGTCTACGCAAAAGTCAACATACCAAGTACCCATCACAATCCCTTATCTCCCGCGTTACATTATTTTCCATTTGCCTCTCGTTTTCCTCTCCCCCACTTCACCCTTACCGTTTTATTCGCCCTCTCTTTTCCGTTCGTCTTTTCGTTTGCCTTGATGTCTTACTTGGCTCGTTTGCTCGTTTGGTTGAAATAGTTGAGTATTTATTCCTAAACAGAGAAGCTAATATCTATGGATCCTCATCCGCTTGCCAATCTTTTTAAGAGATCCAATTGTGATGAACCAATTCCTAGTGATTTGGATGCACTAGATTATGTTTATAAGGTTTTGCCTGAAATCCGTAAATCTGAAAATTGTGATGAAGTGCTTTATGAGGTGATTCACGATAGGTCTTTGAATAAAAATCATGATTGCAATGATTTTATTATAAATTCTATTGATGTAAATTATGCTAATAATATGCAAAACCCTAAGCTTGGGGATGCTAGTTTTGCTATGTCCAATAGTCATGATTGGGGAAATTCTTCTTATGATCTTGAAAATTTATTAAAGCCCCATGATGAATATAAGATTGATAATAGTGTTTGCAATAATATTGAAAGTGGGTTTGGAAGAGTGTCAACTTTAGATCCCACATATTTGGATAACATTCAATCTTATGAAATTTTTGATAAAAGTGGGCTTGGAGAAATCATGACTTTAGTTAATGATAATCCCACTGTTTTGGAAGAGTGTCAACTTCGCATGCATGTGGATCGTGTTGAGAATATGTCATGTGACAGCTATATTGTTGAATTTTCTTATGATCCTACATGTAATTATTATGAGAGAGGAAAATATGGTTATAGAAATTTTCATTTTACTAAATTACCTCTCGTTATGTTGAGATTGCTATTGTTCCTTTCCGCTTCCTTGCATATGCTAGTTTTTGCTCGCTACGATAATTTGTTTGCCTATAATATGCCTATGCATAGGAAGTATGTTAGACTTAGGTTTGTTTGTCACGTGTTTTATGATGCTCTCTTTGTGCTTCAATTCTTGTCTTTCTTGTGAGCATCATTGAAATCTCAATGCCTAGCTAAAAAGGCTTTAAAGAAAATCGCTTGTTGGGAGACAACCCAATATTTTTCATTGCTGCTTAGTAATAAATAATCCATCTATCTTCTGTTTAGATGTGGTTTTATGTTTTAATTAGTGTTTGTGCCAAGTTAAACCTATAGGATCTTCTTGGATAATAGTTACTTGATCTTGCTGTAATTTCCAGAAACTTTCGGTTCACGAAAACAATTGTTAAAAATCACCAAAACGTGATAAAATAGTTATTCCAATTGATGCTGATCAATAAACAAATTTACTAGGTCTTCCTATTTTTTCTGAATTTTTGGAGTTCCAGAAGTTTGCGTTAGTTACAGATTACTACAGACTGTTCTGTTTTTGACAGATTCTGTTTTTGTGTGTTGTTTGCTTATTTTGATGAATCTATGGCTGGTAAAATAGTTTATGATCCATAGAGAAGTTGGAATACAGTAGGTTTAACACCAATATAAATAAATAATGAGTTCATTACAGTACCTTGAAGTGGTCTTTTGTTTTCTTTCGCTAACGGAGCTTACGAGATTTCTGTTGAGTTTTGTGTTGTGAAGTTTTCAAGTTTTGGGTGAATTTTTTGATGGATTATGGAACAAGGAGTGGCAAGAGCCTAAGCTTGGGGATGCCCATGGCACCCCAAGATAATCCAAGGACGCCAAAAGTCAAAGCTTGGGGATGCCGGAAGGCATCCCTCTTTAAATCCACTTCCATCGGTAACTTTATTTGGAGCTATATTTTTATTCACCACATGATATGTGTTTTGCTTGGAGCGTCTTGTATTATTTGCGTCTTTGCTTGTTAGTTTACCACAATCATCCTTGCAGTACACACCTTTTGAGAGAGCCATACATGAATTGGAATTTGTTAGAATACTCTATGTGCTTCACTTATATCTTTTGAGCTTGATAGTTTTGCTCTATGTGCTTCACTTATATTTTTTTTGAGCTTGATAGTTTTGCTCTAGTACTTCACTTATATATTTTAGAGCAAGGTGGTGGATTTGTTTTAAAGAAACTATTGATCTCTCATGCTTCACTTAGATTATTTTGAGAGTCTTAAATAGCATGGTAATTTGCTTAATAATAATATGCTTGGTATTCAAGATTTGTAGAACTTTCTTTTGAGTGCGTTGAATACTAAGAAAAGTTTGATGCTTGATAATTGTTTTGAGATATGGAGGTGATAATATCAAAGTTGTGCTAATTGAGTAGTTGTGATTTTGAGAAATGCTTGTGTTGAAGTTTGCAAGTCCCGTAGCATGCACGTATGGTAAACGTTATGTAACAAATTTGAAACATGAGGTGTTATTTGATTGTCCTCCTTATGAGTGGCGGTCGGGGGACGGCGATGGTCTTTTCCTACCAATCTATCCCCTAGGAGCATGCGCGTAGTGCTTTGGTTTTTGATGGCTTGTAGATTTTTGCAATAAGTATGTGAGTTCTTTATGCCTAATGTTGAGTCCATGGATTATACGCACTCTTACCCTTCCATCATTGCTAGCCTCTTGATTGCACTGCATTGCCCTTTCTCACATTGAGAGTTGGTGCAAACTTAGCGGTGCATCCAAACCCTGTGATATAATACGCTCTTTCACACATAAACCTCCTTATATCTTCCTCAAAGCAGCCACCATACCTACCTATTATGGCATTTCCATAGCCATTCCGAGATATATTGCCATGCAACTTTCCACCATACCGTTCTTCATGACACATTCATCATTGTCATATTGCTTAGCATGATCATGTAGTTGACATAGTATTTGTGGCAAAGCCACCGTTCGTAATTCTTCCATACATGTCACTCTTGGTTCATTGCATATCCCGGTACACCGCTGGAGGCATTCATATAGAGTCATACTTTGTTCTAGTATCGAGTTGTAATCATTGAGTTGTAAATAAATATAAGTGTGATGATCATCATTTTCTAGAGCATTGTCCCAATAAAAAAGAGAAAGGCCAAAGAAAAGAAGAAGGCCCCAAAAAAGAAATAAAAGGCAATGTTACTATCTCTTTTTCCACATTTGTGCTTGAGTAGCACCATGTTCTTCATATAGCGAAGTCACATATATTGTGCTTCAAAGTAGCACCATGTTTTTCATATAGAGAGTTTCATATGTTGTCACTTTCATATACTAGTGGGAATTTTTCATTATAGAACTTGGCTTGTATATTCCAACGATGGGCTTCCTCAAATGCCCTAGGTCTTCGTGAGCAAGCAAGTTGGATGCACACCCACTTAGTTTCTTTTGTTGTGCTTTCATACATTTATAGCTCTAGTGCATCCGTTGCATGGCAATCCTTACTCCTTGCGTTAACATAAATTGATGGGCATCTCCATAGCCCGTTGATTAGCCTCGTTGATGTGAGACCTTCTCCTTTTTTGTCTTCTCCACATAACCCCCATCATTATATTCTATTCCACCCATAGTGCTATGTCCATGGCTCACGCTCATGTATTGCGTGAAAGTTTATAGGTTTGAGATTACTAAAGTATGAAACAATTGCTTGGCTTGTCATCGGGGTTGTGCATGATGAGAGCATTCTTGTGTGTGAAAATGGAACATGACTAAACTATATGATTGTGTAGGGATGAACTTTCTTTTGCCATGTTATTTTGAGAGGACATAATTGCTTAGTTAGTATGCTAGAAGTATTATTATTTTTATGTCAATATGAACTTTTGTCTTGAATCTTTCGGATCTGAATATTCATACCACAATTAAGAAGAGTTACATTGAAATTATGCCAAGTAGCACTCCGCATCAAAAATTCTCTTTTTAGCATTTACCTACTCGAGGACGAGCAGGAATTAAGCTTGGGGATGCCTGATACGTCTCCAACTTATCTATAATTTTTGATTGCTCCATGCTATATTATCTATTGTTTTGGACTATATTGGGCTTTATTTTCCAATTTTATATTACTTTTGAGACTAACCTATTAACCGGAAGCCCAGCCCAGAATTGCTGTTTTTTGCCTATTTCAGTGTTTCGAAGAAAGCGAATATCAAACAGAGTCCAAACGGAATGAAATCTTGAGGACGTGATTTTCTCATCGAGATAAGACCAGGAGACTTGGACCCTCCGTCAAGAAAGCCACGAGGCGGTCACGAGGTGGGCGCCCCTAGGCGCCCCACGCCTCGTGGGCCCCTCGAAGCTCCACCGACGCACTTCTTCCTCCTGTATATACCTTCGTACCCCCATCAGATCAGATACGGAGCTGAAAACATAATTCCACCGCCGCAACTTTCTGTATCCACAAGATCCCATCTTCGGGCCTGTTCTGGAGCTCCGCCGAAAGGGGAATCCACCATGGAGGGCTTCTACATCAACGTCATAGCCTCTCCGATGAAGTGTGAGTAGTTTACCTCAGACCTTCGGGTCCATAGTTAGTAGCTAGATGGCTTCTTCTCTCTTTTTGGATCTCAATACAATGTTCTCCCCCTCTCGTGGAGATCTATTCGATGTAATCTTATTTTTGCGGTGTGTTTGTTGAGACCGATGAATTGTGGGTTTATGATCAAGATTATCTATGAGCAATATTTGAATCTTTCCTGAATTCTTTTATGTATGATTGGTTATCTTTGCAAGTCTCTTCGAATTATCTGTTTGGTTTGGCCAACTAGATTGGTAGTTCTTGCAATGGGAGAAGTGCTTAGCTTTGGGTTCAATCTTGCGGTGTCCTTACCCAAAGGATGTAAAGGGTTGCAAGGCACGTATTGTATTGTTGCCATCGAGGATAACAAGATGGGGTATTTATCATATTGCATGAATTTATTCCTCCATCAAGTCATCTTGCTTAAGGCGTTACTCTGTTTTCATTAACTTAATACTCTAGATGCATGCTGGATAGCGGTCGATGAGTGGAGTAATAGTAGTAGATGCAGGAAGGAGTCGGTCTACTTGTCTCGGACGTGATGCCTATATACATGATCATACCTAGATATTCTCATAATTATGCTCAATTCTGTCAATTGCTCAACAGTAATTCGTTCTCCCATCGTAAAATACTTATGCTCTTGAGAGAAGCCACTAGTGAAATCTATGGCCCTCGAGTCTATTTTCATTATATTAATCTTCCTACGCTTTATTATTGCTTTGCTTTTTTTACTTTGCCTTTTTATTTTACTTTGCATCTTTATACCAAAAATACCAAAAATATTATCTATCATCTCTATCAGATCTCACTCTCGTAAGTGACAGTGAAGGGATTGACAACCCCTATTCGCGTTGGTTGCGAGGAGCTATTTGTTTTGTGTAGGTATGAGGGACTTGTGCGTGGCCTCCTCTTTGGATTGATACCTTGGTTCTCAAAAACTGAGGGAAATACTTACGCTACTCTGCTGCATCATCCTCTCCTCTTCGGGGAAAACCAACGCAAGCTCAAGACGTAGCACTTACCAGCATGTCATACTTTGATTCGGCGGTATTGTTGGATGAATCGGCTGTCGGTGTCAAAACCGGTGGATCTCGGGTAGGGGGTCCCGATCTGTGCGTCAAGGCTGATGGTAACAGGAAACAAGGGACACAGATGTTTACCCAGGTTCGGTCCCTCTCGATGTAGGTATAACCCTTATTCTGCTTGTTTTATATTGATGATATGGGTAGTACAAGAGTAGATCTACCACGAGATCGTAGAGGCTAAACCCTAAGAGCTAGCCTATGATGGTATGATTGTAATTGTGATCGGTCTTCTAAGGACCAACCTCTCCGGTTTATATAGACACCGGAGAGGGCTAGGGTTTACATGGAGTCGGTTACAAGAAAGGAAACACAATATCCGGATCGCCAAGCTAGCCTTCCACGCAAAGGAGAGTCCCATCCGGACACGGGCCGAAGTCTTGAGTCTTGTATCTTCACGCTTGAATGTCCGGACGTTGTACACAATCCGGCTGTCCGGATACCCCCTAATCCAGGACTCCCTCAGTAGCCCCTGAACCAGGCTTCAATGACGATGAGTCCGGCGCGCAGTATTGTCTTTGGCATTGCAAGGCGGGTTCCTTCTCCGAACACTCCAAAGTAATTACTGAACACGTAGACCGTGTCCGGATCTGCAAGATGATCTTCACATAGCATAAACCCGATCCGCTGGCAATCTTTGGGCGTCGTGCCCTTGCATCATGGCCTGGTCCAACGTGGACCAGTGTTTCTTACCCCACAACGACTCGTGTTATGAGATGGTTTTATTGGCACGTCCCGTCGAGGCAGAGATCGTGTTCCTCTTATTACGGGACTTTCCAATAATCTGGTATGTAGCGACCACGGCCGTTGGTATTACCCCGCGTGCTTTTAGATAAGCCTCAAACGGCCACACCAAGGACTCTTGATATTCATCCCATTTATAAAAAGGGTCGAGGCCTATGCCTCTTTTCCACCTCCCTCGCGCCTCCTCGCATCTCGAGTTCTAACACGAAACCCAAGCTTCAACACCCCGGATCCTCCAACATGTTCGGATCCGTCCCTCAAGGCGATTGGGTGGCCTCCTCGATTCAAGAGGGCGACATTGCGAAGCTTAGGAGGTCGGATACTGACCGCCGACATCCAACACAGGCTTCCTGCTCCAGGGCAGGCCATCCCCACACCGGAGCCTAATGAGTGCGTCGTTTTTGTCCCGTACTTCCTCCGCGGCTTGGGCTTCACCCTCGATCCCTTTGTGAGGGGGCTCATGTTCTATTATGGGTTGGATTTTCATGATCTGGCTCCAGACGATATCCTCCATATCTCGTCGTTTATTATCGTGTGCGAGGCTTTTCTCCACGTCACCCCACACTTCGGCTTATGGCTTAATACCTTCAATGTGACGCCGAAGATGATCGAGGGGCGACATGTGGAGTGCGGAGGTGCTGTAATAAGCAGAAACGCCGATGCCCCATGGCCAGAGGATTCTTTCCCAGAAGTATCCGATGTATGGCAACAGAGGTGGTTTTATGTCACGGCTCCCAGAGGCACAAAGTGGGTGGCTGCCCCCGAGTTTCGCTCGGGCCCTTCATCATAGTTGGCGTCTTGGACGGACGTAGGACGGAATTGGGGGCCCGCAGGTGATGTTCCAATACTGCAGAATCGCATCCGGGAGCTTCTTGAGAGGGACATTAACCTTGTCAGCATAATGCAAGTGATGTTAATCCGACGGATGTTGTCGTGCCAACGTCGGCCTCTCCGGATGTGGGAGTTCAATCCGGAGGGTCCGCGTACTGTCAAGCACTTCTTGACGAAGCTCGAAGAGATGTGCAAATTATTCTTCGGACAGAAAGTAGTATGTCCGGATACCACCGAGGATGCGGGCCTAAGCTGCAATCGCCTAGATACTCAAGTAAGTAGCTTTGATACCGGACACCCTGTTTTGTATTTGTCATGATTGTTTATTCTAAAAATCATCCGTGTCCAGCGCCACTTCCCGAAGGCTCGCCCGCCCCCACCATGACCAAGATGCTCGACCGGGTACTCAGCAGAATGCCCTCAAGGAAAGTCAAGGGGAGGAACGAAGAAACCGAACCCACATGCTACGCATCTGAACCGGGGGAATTGTTACCTCTCCCAAGGAGACTAGTCGGGGAGGAGAGGCTAAGGCCTCTTCCCCACGCGGGAAGAAGAGGGCCGCCTTCGAAGATTTGGAGGCGGAGATGCCCAAATTAGGGAAAAAGACATCCACAGGGGGCCTTGCCCTGACGGGCACCCCCACCGCACCATGCCCTCCAACGGGCCAGCCCTCCACCGAGCTGTAAGTCAATCTACAATCCGAAGGTATTGTGTTTCTCCTGGATCAATAACCAGGATTCAAATTTTTGCAGTCCGGCCAGCAGCTCCTCTCAACAGGGTTCGTCTTCGGGGGACCTTCCTCCGGAGATGATGGAGAGCGAGACCCCACCCCCTTCTCCGACTCATGAAGCGGGAGACACCGAGGTGTTGTCACGGAGGAGTCCGGTTCTGCCGAAGCCGAAAGTCAATCCGTCAGCCGCCCTGCACCCGGAGCATTTGGCTACAACGGGGGGCGATGGGAAGAGTCCGACGCAGTTCGATGTCCCGCCGGACGTACTGGCGGATTTACTGTAGCGAGCTGCGCTCTCAGAGGAGCACCGCTCATTAATGAGCGCGGTGCTCAAGAAGATTTCATCCGCTACCAGCGGTTTGAATGAAGCATTCACAAGCCACCTTTCGAGAGGCTTAGAGGTATGTAATGGAGAATTCACTATTTCTTTGGTTGTAAGGCACGCGCTAGGTGTGCTCCATATAGATAGCAACCCCTGAGACTCTGGTTGCCCGCCCTAGGCGGCAAACGGGGGATCATAAACCAATGATAGTGCTGTAAACGTGTGCAGGTATCTATGAGTCCGGACGCCGGCCAGTCCGTTGAAGTTGCTGAATTAACGAGGCAAATTGGATCGATTGATGCTGATATCACGCTGGTGAATGAGCGGCTGGACAAATCACAAGGTATGTGTCATGCCTTCCCTTGTATAGGGAAAATATGAAGATGGAATGATGCTGATGTAGTATGCTTGGACTAAAGATGGTGCTGCTGTCGTAGAGGCCCTGAGGGCGGAACTTGCTCAAGCCAAGGAACAAGCTCGGGTGAGCAATGCTGCTGCCCTAAAGGCGGCCGAGGAACTGAGGGCCGAACAGGCTGCTCATCGCCTAAGCGAGGAAAAGATAGCTGAAATGGCTATTGAGTTAAAAGATGCCGCTGACCGGTATGAGTTCCTTAAAAAGGAGTGTGAGGGTAATTCAGCCGAGCTGAACAAGGCGCGGAATGCCACCAAGGAAATCCGGACCGAGCTCAGGGGTGCGCGGGAGAAGCTTCGACAGGCCGGTGAAATCGCTGGCCGAGGCTCCTATTTATGGACGAAATTTTTGATCCGGCACGCTCCCTGGATGGACGCTGGAGTCCGGCGGACACATATCTTGATTTGGCGAAGAGTACGGCTGATGCTGCCGACTTCTTCAAAGGTCAAGGTGACAAGGAAGTGGAGAAGCTTTTACGGTCGCAATTCCATGCTCCCACCCGCCACGCTGCCGTTGAGTGACAAGATGGCTGCTGTGGCGGAGCTTCACAGTTGTCCGAGCTTGCAATGCGGTCTGTAATAGACCATCTTTGGCGAAGGGTCTAAGCCGGACGATTACTTTGGTTTGGTGCAGCAGTTCCTTGGGGTCGTGCCTCGGATCGATGCCATGAGGAGATCGGCATGTATAGAGGGTGCACGGATGGCGCTCGCCCGCGTTAAAGCCTATTGGACGGATATGGATGCCACCATCATAACGGCCCAGGATTCGGTGGGGGGCCAATATCCGGCCGAGCACTACTTGGCGAAGGTCACAGAAGGTGCCCGTCTAATAGAGGCGCAATGCTCGAAGAATGTCCTGTTCGAATGAACGGAATCATTGTAAAAACAATGTTTATTTTGATTATGAGGCTAGATTCATACTATTTGCCTGAGAATATGATTATTTCCCCTGTGCGGCCGTTTATATATATGTCTATATAAATATGTAATCCGAAAGTTAGCTGTCGTTGGTTTCAGCCCCCACGCATACAATACAGGGGTGTTCGCGAAAAAATATGCTTAATCACACTTGATCCAACGTCTTGGTCCATTAAGGAGGTGATCGCACGACGAACTAGGCAACCGGACTATATAGCTGTAACACTTTCGCTTAGCCACGGGATTCTAAAGTGGGGCTACTATGTAGCCCCTGGTACCTTCGCGTGCATCCGAATACGGTAGCGTATGTAGCTGGCCGAAATGGCCCTTCGTTAATGCGGAGGAATCCTAAAGATTACGGTGAGTCCTCGAGTGGTTGACCAGTCTCTCGTTGTATCATGACAATGCTTTCGGCTTTCTCTACCGAGGTGCTCGTCCGGAATAACCGAGCACAATCGCGATAGTTCTCCTTTGGCCACCCTAGCCGATAATAACGGAACGTAAGGCGGCAAACCGGGAGCCGGGCAAACCCAACATTTGACCAAAGACATGATTCGGAGCTGATGCATATAAGGCCTAACTCGTGACGCCGAACACTCCCGAAGGTATTCGGACTTTATAATAGGTGACAGGCTCAAGAATGCCTATTCATTATAAACCCTGTGTTTCCAGGTACGCGTGTTAATCTGTCGTGGCGAAATGCCAAAAACGGCAATATCCTCTGTGGGTATGGAACCCATGGGATGGTTAAACAACAAGAGGCAATAGAAAAGGTTTACACAGGGGCTTAATCTAAAAAGAAACCTGTTGGACGGGGCCCTGCTGCACGTCTGCGCCTTTGTCTCCGTTGTGCCGTATACTGGAAGGGTATCGCGCGAAAGTTGTATGTGGAAAAAGAAAACTCATAGGAGGTTACAACGTTAGTACGCGATGGATAAAAGTGTAAGCCGTTGGCCTGCCAATAAGGTTGAGCCAAGTGTGGGGCTTTATTAGGTAGTTATAGCCCACAGTATCCGCTATAGGATTACATATCACGGTGCCCTGGTTCGATCTGGGCTACCGGACTCGTCTAATCGTATCCACTGGTCTTAACGACCGGTCATATTTTTTTGATGTTGGAGGTCGCTTATAGTCCGGCCGCGAGGGCCGTCAGCGTGTTCCTCTGCGGCGTGTGAGCACTCTGTTATTCCGCTTAACGGTGATGACGCCATGTGGACGGGCATCTTAAGTGTAAGGTAGCCATAGTGCGGCAATGCGTTGAAGCGGGCGAAGGCCATTCTTCCGAGCAACCTTTGCGTGATAGTCGCTTTGGAAGGGTGCGATGATGAAGAGTAGTTCTTCGCTTCGAGTTGCACTGAGAGGCGAATGTTACCTCCGGATGGCGGAGCCCTGCTGTAGGCTTCAACGCCTGGTATCACCCCTTCAAAGATGGTGTTGCTTTGGCTGATTCTGGATGGGTTTATCCCCATCCTGCGGACAGTGTCCTCGTATATTAAATTGAGACTGTTGCCGCCGTCCGTGAGGACCCGGGTGATACGGTGTCCGTCGATCATTGGGTCAAGCACCAAGGCCTCTGATCCGCCGTGCCGAATACTAGTCCGGCCATCCAAGTGACCAAAAGTGATCGGATGTGACATCCAGTAGTTAGATGTGGGAATAATGGACTCTATATCGCGCGCATCTTTATGCGCGCGTTCGTGCCTTCTCATGGGTGGGCGAGTCGCGTGGATCATGTTCACTGTTTTAGCCTCTGGCGGGAAATTTTTCATCCCCGATTGCTTTCTTTGGCGAGGTTCGTCCTCGTCCTCGCTTGGTGTTTCCCTTCCCTTGTGTTCGGCATTTAATTTGCCGGCTTTGCTGAAGACCCAAAGCACTCTACATGCGTGTGGTTATAAGTTTGTCGAAGTGCCATGAATTTGGCATAGTCATCGAGGACTCTGTTCATACCGGACGGTCCCTCTTTGCTGCCTTTAGATGGCTTATTTTGCTGATTAGGTCGAGAGCCCCTGAATCCGGCATTAACCATCGTGTTATCCGGACTCTCTTCCTTGTTTTGGCATTTGTTTTTATGGCCTTGATGGCTTCCGTTGCCATCCCTTATTTCGGATGTGTTGGGGTCGCTGGTGCCTTCTGAGCTAGCCAGCTATCTTCTCCCGCACAAAAGCGGGTCATAAGGCTTATTAGGGCTGCCATTGTCCTTGGCTTTTCTTGGCGAGGTGTCGCGAGCCACTCGTCCACGGATGTTGTGTTTGAATGCCTCTAAGGCTTGACATCCGGACGA
Source organism: Aegilops bicornis (assembly GCA_021605145.1). NCBI lineage: Eukaryota > Viridiplantae > Streptophyta > Magnoliopsida > Poales > Poaceae > Aegilops > Aegilops bicornis. The sequence goes on from CM038671.1 coordinate 673,947,842, forward strand.
TCAACAATTTGATTCTTCTTAGTGAGGAATCTGTTCCAAAGCTTCTTGAGGTGGATTCTCCGGGCTGTTGGACTATGTGACTTAAGTCGTCAGCATCCGGAGGCCGGACATAGGTCCCTTGAAAATTGGCCCTGAAAGCATCCTCGAGTTCCTCCCAGCTCCCAATTGAATTTTCGGGGAGGCTTTTCAACCAGTGCCGAGCTGGTCCCTTCAGTTTGAGTGGGAGGTATTTGATGGCGTGAAGGTCATCCCCACGAGCCATATGTATGTGCAGGATAAAGTCCTTGATCTAGACCCACAGGTGCAGCCGTTTCGTCGTATGCCTCTATGTTCCACGAGTTTAAAGCCACAGCAGGAATTCATGGTCCAATACTTCATCGATAAAGCATAGGGGTGAGCAGCCCCTCTCGTATTTAGACGTCTTGTGGCATGTCGTCGGCTGTTGTTGTGTTCGGTGTTTATTCGAACTGGTATTTAGTAGTCATAAGCGTGGTGGCGACCACGGTCCCCCAGCAGGTGTGTCCTTTAGATCCGTAGATGGACCTAGCTGCGCCGACTTTCTTATCCAGTGCTCACGTAGATTGTGCGCGTCTTCGGTAGTTGTTTTATTGCGGTTATGAAGTGGTATGTCTTGTCTCCTGGTCGTGTTATTCTTTGGTGGAACGGCCTCATCGTCGAATTCTGGCAGTAGCTTTCGTTTTGGGTAGCTCTTTGTGTGACGATCGTCGCCATATCTTTCTTCAGTGTCTAGCACTTTGTTCCATCTGCAGTTGAGCGTTTCCTGTGCGGCTTTAAGCCGTTGCTTCTGCCTCTTCAGGCTTCTCGCTATGGCCATAAGCTTTCTGTGGAGGTTCTTTCGTTCCACACGCTCTTCTGGAATGATGAATGCGTTATCGTCCGGACTGTCTTCTTGTCCTGGGCCGGTTGGATGAACTCGTCCCTCTGGATCATTGTCTTCGAGCATCTGCTCCGAGCTATGCTTCGGACCTGGTTCGTCCTGCTCCATCGCTGGTTCCGTATGGTCGTTGTCGCCTTCGGGGTTGACCGGAGTATCCATCCTTCTGGCGCTCTTCTTGACATTTTGCCGTTCTTTGGATTTGGAACGGCGTCTACGCCGTCGCTTTGGTTTTTGCCCAGGGGTTTTATCCTCCGGATTGTCACCGTAGCCTTCCTTGGGCGTATCGACCATGTATATATCATGTGACGAGGCAGGAATCTGGTACCCCATAGATTCTGAGTCTTCTCCTGCATCGTCGTCCATACCGTCGATGCCTTCGGAGTCAAAGTCAAGCACGTCGGTTAAATCATCAACCGTGGCTATGAAGTGGGTGGTGGGTGGGCAACGAATTTCTTAAATGCTTTGCTTCCCACTTGAGCGGACATAGTTCGGCCGAATTCTCTGTTAGAAAAGAGTTTTTAATGAGTTTAGTATGTCGCCAAAGGCGAGTCTTTGGAAGATGTCCGCAGCGGTGAACTCCATTACGGGGCCCAACCAGGCTTGGTGGGCTCGGAGTCTGTGGATCGGGACCGACAACCGGATCTGAATCCGGAGGCCGAAGTCTGAGCTTTCCCATAAGTGGAGTGCGTGTTCGGCTCCATCGCCGATGACGGTATAACTGCGGGCGGGGTCCAGCCCTCGATCCTTAACAGCGCATCTGCCCCGGATTTAGATCCGAAGCTTCTACCGGGGCGATATCCCGAACATCGTCTGATAGCAGGTCTAAGCCGTGCTCATCATGACTGTTCGGCGCTCCTGACGTGATCTGCTCCAGATGACCAAGCGAATCGATCCGCAGTATGAAGCGCCGAACGCGAAGATTTGTCCGGGGAGGAAAGTCTCGCCCTGGACAGCGTCGTTGATGATGATTGAAGGAGCCATCAAGCACAGCGGTGGCGACGGAGGAACTCTCAATGAAAGCACCAATGTCGGCATCAAAACCGGCGGATCTCGGGTAGGGGGTCCCGATCATGCGTCAAGGCCGATGGTAACGAGGAAACAAGGGACACAGATGTTTACCTGTGTTCGCGCCCTCTCGATGGAGGTAAAACCCTACTTCCTGCTTGATTAATATTGATGATATGGGTAGTACAAGAGTAGATCTACCACGAGATCGTAGAGGCTAAACCCTAAGAGCTAGCCTATGATGGTATGATTGTAATTGTGATCGGTCTTCTAAGGACCAACCTCTCCGGTTTATATAGACACAGGAGAGGGCTAGGGTTTACATGGAGTCGGTTACAAGAAAGGAAACACAATATCCGGATCGCCAAGCTTGCCTTCCACGCAAAGGAGAGTCCCATCCGGACACGGGCCAAAGTCTTGAGTCTTGTATCTTCACGCTTCAATAGTCCGGACGTTGTACACAGTCCGGCTGTCCGGATACCCCCTAATCCAGGACTCCCTCAGCGGCCCAGACCGACATTACATGACCGCATTCATGAGACTGGTTCTACCGCCGTGCTTCGCACACATGTGGCTAGTTGGAAGTGATTCCAAGGTTGATAAGATCACCATCACACACTCCCTTTACCTTCGGGATTAGTGTTGAACCTAAAATAAATGTTATTTGGTGTTTGCGTTGAGCATAAATATGATTGGATCATGTTTATTGCAATACAGTTATTCATTTAAGTCAAAGAATAATTGTTGTTCTATTTACATGAATAAAACCTTCTATGGTCATACACTCAATATAAATGGTTTATTGAATCTCGATCGTAGATACAAATATTCATAATATTGAAGCCAAAAGATGCAAAGTTAATAATGCTAGTGCAACTTATATGTGGCATTGCCGTTTAGGTCATATTGGTGTAAAACGCATGAAGAAACTCCACGCTGATGGACTTTTGGAATCACTTGATTATGAATCACTTGATGCTTGCGAACCATGCCTCATGGGCAAGATGACTAAGACTCCGTTCTCCGGAATAATGGAGCGAGCAACTAACTTATTGGAAATAATACATACTGATGTATGCGATCCGTTAAGTGTTGAGGCTCGCGGCGGGTATCGTTATTTTCTGACCTTCAAAAATGATTTGAGCAGATATGGGTATATCTACTTGATGAAACATAAGTCTGAAACGTTTGAAAAGTTCAAAGAATTTCAGAGTAAAGTGGAAAATCATCGTAACAAGAAAATAAAGTTTCTACGATCTAATCACGGAGACGAATATTTGAGTTACGAGTTTGGTCTTCATTGGAACGATGTGGAATAGTGTCGCAACTCACGCCACCTGGAACACCACAGTGTAATGGTGTGTCCGAACATCATAACCGTACTTTATTAGATATGGTGCGATCTATGATGTCTCTTACCGATTTATCACTATCATTTTGGGGTTATGCATTATAGACAGCTGCATTCACGTTAAATAGGGCACCATCTAAATCCGTTGAGACGACACCATATGAACTTTGGTTTTGCAAGAAACCTAAGCTGTCGTTTCTTAAAGTTTAGGGTTGCGATGCTTATGTAAAAAAGTTTCAACCTGATAAGCTTGAACCCAAATCAGAGAAATGCGTCTTCATAGGATACCCAAAGAAGACTATTGGGTACACCTTCTATCACAGATCCGAAGGCAAGATCTTTGTTGCTAAGAGTGGTTCCTTTCTAGAGAAGGAGTTTCTCTCGAAAGAAGTGATTGGGAGGAAAGTAGAACTTGATGAGGTAATTGTACATACTCCTGAATTGAAAAGTATTTCATCAAAGAAATCAGTTCCAGTGACCAATTAGTGAGGAAGCTAATGATGATGATCATGAAACTTCAGATCAAGTTACTACCGAGCCTCTTAGGTCAACTAGAGTACGGTTCGCACCAGAGTGGTACGGTAATCTGGTTCTGGAAGTCATGTTACTATACCATGACGAACCTACGAACTATGAGGAAGCGATGATGAGCCCAGATTCCGCTAAATGGCTTGAGGCCATGAAATCTGAGATGGGATCCATGTATGAGAACAAAGTATGGACTTTGATTGACTTGCCCGATGATCGGCGAGCCATTGAGAATAAATGGATCTTCAAGAGGAAGACGGACGTTGATAGTAGTGTTACTATCTACAAAGCTTGAATTGTTGCAAAAAAGGTTTTCGACAAATTCAAGGTGTTGACTACTATAATATTTTCTCACTCGTAGCGATGCTTAAATTCTGTCCGAATCATGTTAGCAATTGCCACATTTTATGAAATCTGGCAAATGGATGTCAAAACTACATTCCTTAATGGATTTCTTAAAGAAGATTTGTATATGATGCAACAAGAAGGTTTTGTCAATCCTAAAGGTTCTAGCAAAGTATGCAAGCTCCAGCGATCCATCTATGGACTGGTGCAAGCATCTCGGAGTTGGAATATACGCTTTGATAACTTTATCAAAGCATATAGTTTTATACAGACTTGTGGTGAAGCCTGTATTTACAAGACAGTGAGTGGGAGCACTACAGCCTTTCTGATAAGTATATGTGAATGACATATTGTTGATCAGAAATGATGTAGATTTTTCTGGAAAGCATAAAGGAGCGTTTGAAAGGAGTTTTTCAAAGAAAGACCTCGGTGAAGCTGCTTACATATTGGGTATCAAGATCTATAGAGATATATCAAGACGCTTGATAAGATTTTTCAATGAGTACATACCTTGACAAGATTTTTGAAGTAGTTCAAAATGGAACAGTCAAAGAAGAAGTTCTTGCCTGTATTGCAAGGTGTAAAGTTAAGTAAGACTCAAAACACGACCACGACAGAAAATAGAAAAAGAATGAAAGTCATTCCCTATGCCTCAGCCCTAGGTTCTATAAAGTATGCTACGCTGTGTACCAAACCTTTTGTGTACCTTGCCATGAGTTTGGCAAGGGGGTACGATATTGATCCAGGAGTGGATCACTTGACAGTGGTAAAAATTATCCTTAAAAGACTAAGGAGATATTTCTCGGTTATGGAGGTGATAAAGAGTTCGTCGTAAAGAGTTACGCCGATGCAAGCTTTAACACCGATCTAGATGACTCTAAGTCTCGATCTAGATACATATTGAAAGTGGGAGCAATTAGCTAGAGTAGCTCCGTGCAGAGCATTGTAGACATAGAAATTTGCAAAATACTTACGAATCTGAATGTGGCAGACCCGTAGACTAAAACTTCTCTCACAAGCAAAATATGATCACACCTTATTACTCTTGGGTGTTAATCACATAAGCAATGTGAACTAGATTATTGACTCTAGTAAACCCTTTGAGTGTTGGTCACATGGCGATGTGAACTATGGGTATTAATCACATAAAGATGTGAACTATTGGTGTTAAATCACATGGCGATGTGAGCTAGATTATTGACTCTAGTGCAAGTGGGAGACTGAAGGAAATATGCCCTAGAGGCAATAATAAAGTTATTATTTTATTTCCTTATATCATGATAAATGTTTATTATTCATGCTAGAATTGTATTAACCAGAAACTTGATACATGTGTGAATACATAAACAAAACAAAGTGTCCCTAGTATGCCTCTACTAAACCTAGCTCATTGATCAAAGATGGTTAAGTTTCCTAGCCATAGACATGTGTTGTCATTTGATGAACGGGATCACATCATTAGAGAATGATGTGATGGACAAGACCCATCCGTTAGCTTAGCACTATGATCGTTTAGTTTATTGCTATTTCTTTCTTCGTGACTTATACATGTTCCTATGACTATGAGATTATGCAACTCCTGAATACCGGAGGAACACTTAGTGTGCTATCAAACGTCACAACGTAACTGGTTGATTATAAAGATGCTCTACAGGTGTCTCCGATGGTGTTTGTTGAGTTGGCATAGATCAAGATTAGGATTTGTCACTCCGATCGTCGGAGAGGTATCTCTGGGCCCTCTCGGTAATGCACATCACTATAAGCCTTGCAAGCAATGTGACTAATGAGTTAGTTGCGGGATGATACATTACGAAACGAGTAAAGAGACTTGCCGGTAACGAGATTGAACTAGGCATGGTGATACCGACGATCAAATCTCGGGCAAATAACATACCGATGACAAAGGGAACAACGTATGTTGTTATGCGGTTTGACCGATAAAGATCTTTGTAGAATATGTAGCAGCCAATATGAGCATCCAGGTTCCGCTATTGGTTATTTACCGGAGATGTGTCTTGGTCATGTCTACATAGTTCTCGAACCCATAGGGTCCGCACGCTTAACGTTCGATGACGATTTGTATTATGAGTTATGTGATTTGATGTACCGAAGGTTGTTCGGAGTCCCGGATGAGATCATGGACATGACGTGAAGTCTCGAAATGTTCGAGACGTAAAGATCGATATATTGGAAGGCTATATTCGTACATCGGAAAGGTTCCGAGTGATTCGGGTATTTTTCGGAATACCGGAGAGTTACGGGAATTACCGGGGGAAGTAGTGGGGCTTAATGGGCCATATGGAAAAGGAGAGAATGGCCTCAAGGGGTGGCCGTGCCCCCCTCCCCATGGCAAGTCCGAATTGGACTAGGGAGGGGGCGGCTCCCCCTCTCTTTCCTTCTCCCTCTCCTACTCCTTCCCTCTCTCCCCTCTTGGAAAAGGAAGGGGACTCCAACTAGGATTGGGAATCCTAGTTGGACCCCCCTATAGGCGCGCCCCTCCTAGGTCAGCCTCCTCCTCCCTCCTCCTTTATATACGTGTCCAAGGGGGCACCCCAAGACACACAAGTTGATCTTTAGCCGTGTGCGGTGCCCCCCTCCATAGTTTTACACCTCGGTCATATCGTCGTAGTGCTTAGGCGAAGCCCTGCGCCGGTAACTTCATCATCACCGTCAACACTCCATCATGCTGATGAAACTTTCCCTCGGTGAGGGAGTCCTGGATTAGGGGGTATCCGGACAGCCAGACTATATCCTTTGTCCGGACTGTTGGACTATGAAGATACAAGATTGAAGACTTCGTCCCGTGTCCGGATGAGACTCTCTTTAGCGTGGAAGGCAAGCTTGGCAATACGGATATGTAGATATCCTCCCTTGTAACCGACTCTGTGTAACCCTAGCCCCCTCCGGTGTCTATAAAACCGGAGGGTTTAGTCCGTAGGACAAGAACAATCATACCATAGTCTAGCTTCTAGGGTTTAGCCTCTACGATCTCGTGGTAGATCAACTCTTGTAATACTCATATCATCAAGATCAATCAAGCAGGAAGTAGGGTATTACCTCCATCGAGAGGGCCCGAACATGGGTAAACACTGTGTGTCCCCCGCCTCCTGTTACCTTCCGCCTTAGAGGCACAGTTCGGGACCCCCTACCCGAGATCCGCCGGTTTTGACACCGACATTGGTGCTTTCACTAAGACACGTAATAAGGGTCATGAATCTACATGCCATCAAGTACCTCCCACTAAAACTCAAAGGACCAGCTCGACATTGGCTGAATAGCTTGCCAGCAGACTCCGTTGGCTATTGGGAGGATTTGGAAGATGCATTCCTCGACAACTTCTAGGGCACTTATGTGCGACCACCGGATGCCGATGACTTGAGCCACATAACTCAGCGGTAGGGGAATTGGCGAACAGTGCGGACACGGTTCCTAACCAAGAAAAATCAAATCGTCGACTGTCTAGATGCAGAGGCCTTATCGGCATTCAAGCATAACATCCGTGACGAGTGGCTCGCCCGGCACCTCGGCCAGGAGAAGCCGAAGTCTATGGCAGCCCTCACGACACTCATGACCCGCTTTTGCGCGGGAGAGGATAGCTGGCTAGCTCGCAGCAACAACATATCAAGGAACCTTGGCACTTCGGATACCAAGGATAGTAATGGCAGACCACGTCGTAGCAGACACAAGCGCCGCAACAACGGTGATAACACTGAGGATACGACAGTCAATGCCGGATTCAGAGGCTCTAAATCCGGTAGCGGAAAAAGCCATTCAAAAGAAGCACTCTGGGCCCGTCCAGTCTGGACCGCATACTCGATCGCTCGTGTCAAATACACGGCACCCCCGATAAGCCAGCCAATCACACCAACAGAGAATGCTGGGTGTTTAAGCAGGCCGACAAGTTAAATGCCGAAAACAAGGACAAGGGGCTGCACAGTGACGACGAGGAGGAGCCCCGACCGCCGAACATGGGAGGACAGAAGAGGTTCCCCACACAAGTGAGGACGGTGAACATGATATACGCAACCCACATCCCCAAGAGGGAACGGAAGCATGCACTAAGGGACGTCTATGCGATGGAGCCCGTCGCCCCAAAGTTCAACCCATGGTCCTCTTGTCCGATCACCTTCGATCGCAGGGACCACCCCACTAGTATCCGCCATGGCGGATCTGCCGCATGGGTCTTAGACCCCATCATTGACGGATTTCACCTCACTCGAGTTCTTATGGACAGCGGCAGCAGCCTGAACCTGCTCTATCAGGATATAGTGCGCAAAATGGGTATAGACCCCTCAAGGATCAAACCCACAAAAACAACCTTTAAAGGTGTCATCCCAGGCGTAGAGGCCCATTGCACGAGCTCAATCACTGCTGGAAGTGGTCTTGGATCTCCGGACAACTTCCGGCGAGGAGTTAATCTTCGATATCGTCCCGTTCATGGCGGCTATCACGCCTTTGCTCGGGCGAACCGCATTTGCAAGATTCAAGGCGGTACCGCACTACGCATACCTCAAGCTCAAGATGCCAGTACCTAGGGGGTCATAACATTCAGTGGAAACACAGAGCGCTCGCTCCGCATGGAGGAACACACTGCGGCCCTCGCAGCAGAAGCACAAAGCATCCTCTTAAGGCAATTCACCAATTCGGCAATAAAGCCCCCGGACGCCGTCAAGCGAGTCCAGAGTAACCTGCAACAGGATCGCCTGGCACGTTCAGAGCTTGCCTAGCAATTCGGCCCCCGCCCTAGTCCTAGTCAAACAGCAAAATCCGTGCCGCGCGTGCATAATTATGCATTGAAAAGACCATGGGCATAGGCGGGAGCACGACCATGGCACGTCCCACATTGCGGCCCAACCGCCCTAGGGGCTGAATACCTTTATCATTTTCTCTCTTTCAGGACCTTACTCTCTGGAAGCCCTATCCGGCAATGCGATTGCCAAACACATAATATAACAACCAAGGAGGCAGGAAGCTACGTCGTACAATGGAATCCCCAGGTGGTCTCTGATAACGAGTGAAATACCTGCTTTAAATACCAGCCCACAGCTTGCCCTTGGATAGGACATGTCAAATGGCCCTATTTTTTGCTTATTGCACTACTTGTATCAGTACGCTTCAACGTATTCTTTAAATAACAATGCATAGCATTAGTCTATTATTGCATTATCTATCCTTTTTTTATATGTTTATTTACGACAATCAGCACCCGTACATTCTGGTACGGCCAATACGCCAGGGGCTTTCGTATACCCCATAATATGGCATGAGAAGTCCGAACACTTTCGACAGTGCGGCACCCCGAACTTATAGCATTATATGCATCAGCTCCGAATCATGTCTTGGGTCAATAGTTGGGTTTGCATGGCTCCCATGTTTTGGTACCTTACGTTCCGCTATATCAGCTAAGGTAGCACTGGGAGAACTACTGCATTGTGTCCCGGTTCTTCCGGACGAGCACCTCAGTAGAGAAAGCCAAAACTGACTGTCATGATGAGGGGAGAGCTGGTCGCTGTTCGAGAGGTCTCAAGTCCTTAAAGACTTTTTCCACTTCGAGCGAGGAGTCGGCCTTGTCCGACTTAGGCGTATATAGCGCCCCAATTCGGCCTTCCGAATACTAGGGGCTTCGCCAAAATTTAAAATTGTAGACTTCTATGGCTAAGTTAGAGTGATAAAGCATTATAGTCTGATTGCCTGGTTCGTTGCGCTGAGCACCTCCCTCGAAGGACCCAAAAATGGGAAAAAGAGTGCTCAGATTTATCCCGAACACCCCAGTACTAGCTGCATGGGGCCAGAAGCCGACGACTGGCCAACTCTCAGATTTGATAAACGGCCGCACAGAAGGTAATATTTCAAATACAAAAGTGTTGCATAGCACAAACAAACTAGTTTTCATATTATAGGATCACATGAGCAAGTTCATTCAAAAATTACATCTTTGGTACACTCCTCCGCCACAAGACGGGCACCCTTCACGACACCCTCATAATACATTTCGGGGTGGCGATGCTCCTTGCCCTGCGGTGGCCCCTCCTTCACCAGCTTCTCGGCGAACATCTTCGCCATGCACCTTCCTTGCGGGCAAAGCCACAATGTGCACCTTCGATGCAGACAAACCGCTTGATGACTTCCAAATGGGGGCAGGCATCTACAGGCCGCCTCACCAGACCGAAGTAGCTGTTGGGCAGGGGATCGCCAGGCCACATCCGGACTATAAGGCCCTTCATGGCCTGTTCGGCCGCCTTGTGAAGCTCGACCAGTTGCTTCAGCTGGTCGCTCAAGGGCATCAGGTTTTCGGTTCCAGTATACTGAGACCAGAACAACTTCTTCGTTGAGCTCCCCTCCTCGGCCCGGTAGAACTCCACGGCATCAGACACACTACGGGGCAGATCTGTGAACGCTCCTGGAGAGCTCCGAACTCGGGTAAGTAAAAAGAAATTTTCTTTGACATGCTTGCTTTGCATACTGAATGCCTTACCCGCCGCTATTTTCTTAACCACCTCAATTTCCTGGAGGGCCATTCGGGCTTCGGCCTTGGCATGTTTTGCGCTTTCGAGGGCCTTTGCAAGCTCGGACTCTCGCGTCTTAGAGTCAAGCTCCAAGGCCTCGTGTTTCTTGACGAGAGCCTGGAGCTCTTGCTGCACCTCGCCTACTCGGGCCTCTTGTTTTTCTCGCTCGGTGCGCTCCTGGGCCACTTTGTTTTCAGCCTCGGACAACGCCTTCTTCAGGGTCACCACTTCGTTCGTGGCCCCTGGTACATTCATGATGATCCTATTATTCTGCATCCAAATATTTTTTCAAATAGACAAGGTATTGCTTACCTTTGTCCTCTTCGAGCTGCCTCTTGACAAGGCCGAGCTCTTCCTCGGACCACTCAAGGTCCTGCTTCAGTGCATCGACCTCCGCAGTACGTGCGGCAGCGGCCAGCAGTGAAGCCTGCATATTCGCATAGACATATTATGATTAGACTCCTGTGATCATTATTCGATCCTCTATTCGGCTTTTCTTTGCGAACGCCAAACAGAGCATCAGGGGCTACTGTCTATACGGTAATATTTTCCCATATTTCTATTACATACCTGAAAGCCTGTTAGGAGGCTGGCACAAGCTTTAGTTAGTTCGCTTTTGGTGGACTGAACCTTCTCGGTCACCGCACTCATGATAGTGCGGTGCTCTTCATCGACGGAAGCGCCGTGAAGCGCTTCCAACAAATTGTCCGGTGCCTCTGGATGGACAGAGGCCACCGGCACGGGCGGCTTACCCCTCTTAACATGGGGCCGCCTGCTGGAGTCCAGAACCATTGGAGGTTCCGGCGCAGTGTTCGGCTGGGGGCTGAACATGGAGCCCGCGGGAGTCTTGCTCCCTTTACGCCCAGGGTCCGGAAGGTCGCCTCGAGGCGCCTCCAGGACCGTCTCCCCTCGGCTCGATGCCTTTTGGGACAACACCTCGACGTTGTCCGTAGGGCGAGGGGAAGAGGCGGTCGGAAGTGAATCTCTATTCATATCCGACGAGTTCAAAGAACCATCCGACGAAGATACGTCGATGCGGGCTCGGGGCGGACTGCACGATCATGTTCGGCGTGATGAGAAGCAGTGCAATAAAACATACCATGAATTACAATGGAATTCAGATACTTACGACTTCGCCAGGGGCTTGTCCCTGGGCAACCACTCGTCGTCGCTATGGGCGGCTGTCGTGGAGCAGTCCAGAAGGAGGGTCCTTCTCTTTTGGGACCCTTCGGCCTCCCCAGTTGGGGCGGCCTTCCTCTTCTTGTCTCCCCTAGTTGGGGGGGAGAACTTTCCTCTTCCTCCTCCTCGTCTTCATGGGAGGAGTGCGCCTCGGAGTTATCAGGCGATGAGTCCGATATCACCTGACGCCGGAGACCCTTTCGGGTCCCCGTGGCCTTCTTATTGGCCTTTTTCTCCGGCACCTCATAAGGTGCCGGAGCCAGCATCTCCGTTAGGAGAGCATCCGCTGGATCTTCAAGCAGGGGGGCTAGATAGTCAATCTGCTCCGCTGTCTCCACCCAGTCCTGTTAAAGGCATGGAGGCTTAGATCCCGCACATGATTAAACTAGGGATAATAAATACCCTATAAGGTATAAAAGAACTTACCGAACTGGCGTGGCACTGTGCGCTGAGTCCGCGGTCCTCGGTAAGGGAAGGGGCACCTCGGCGCCCTTGAACAGCACCATCCAGACGTCCTTGTGCGTCGTGTCAAAGAGCTCGCGCAGAGTCTGGTGCTTGGCCGGGTTGAACTCCCACAAATCGAATGCCCGTTGTTGACACGGGAGGATCCGGCGAAAGAGCATGACCTGGACCACGTTAACAAGCTTGAGTTTCTTGCTTATCATGTTCCGGATAGATTTCTGGAGTCCGGCAGCTCCACCGATGGACCCCAAGACAGGCCCTTCTCCTTCCAGGAGGTGAGCCGCGTGGGGATTCCGGATCTGAACTCGGGGGCCACCACCCAGTTGGTGTCGCACGGCTCGGTGATGTAGAGCCACCCCGATTGCCACCCCTTTATGGTCTCCACATAGGAGCCCTCGAGCCATGTAACATTGGGCATTTTGCCCACCATGGCGCCTCCGCATTCCGCTTGCTGGCCGCCAACCACCTTCGGTTTGACATTGAAGGTCTTCAGCCACAGGCCGAAGTGGGGCCGTACGCGGAGGAAGGCCTCGCACACGGTGATAAACGCCAAGATGTTGAGGATAAAGTTTGGGGCCAGATCATGGAAATCCAGCCCGTAGTAAAACATGAGGCCGCGGACGAACGGGTGGAGAGGAAATCCCAGTCCGCGGATGAAGTGGGTGATAAAAACTACCCTCTCATGAGATTCCGGGGTAGGGACAATCTGCCCCGCGTTGGGCAGCGGATGCGCGATATCCGCGGCCAAGTATTCGGCTCCGCGCAGCTTTTTGATGTCCTCCTCCGTGACGGAGGATTTCATCCACTTGCCTCCCGCTCCGGACATGCTTGGAACGGTTTGAGGAGAAAGACACAAACTTGGGTGTTGGAGCTCGAGTACGCGAGAATTGATGAGCAAGAAGGAAGAAGGCGTGGGTGAAAAGGGTGAACCCTTATTCCGTTATAAGGGCGCACGAAACTATACGCCCCCACCTGCCTAGTAAACTCGCTTATTCCCCAAGCGTCGTAATTGATGGCGCGGTTGGGTTACCCACGTCCGTGTTGATGAGAATCCTGTGATAAGGGGACATGATCTCTGCTTCGACAAGACGTGCCAAGGAAATTGCCTCGCAATATGCGCCGAGGCTGGTTGTGAAAAATGGTTCGAATAATGACCGGGTCGTGATGTAACGTCATACTACGAAATACATCAGCATATTAGATTTGTGGAAGTATTGTTCTCTTTACGGTGGTATGTGGAACTTGTTTTGCAAAGCCGGACACTATCCTTGTGTTCAAAATCTTCTATGCAGTATTCGGAGCAGGAACCCGCCTTGCAATGCCGAAGACAAACTGCGCGCCGGAATCATCGTCATTGAAGCCTGGTTCGAGAGGCTCTTGAGGAGTCCTGGATTAGGGGGTATCCGGACAGCCGGACTATATCCTTTGTCCGGACTGTTGGACTATGAAGATACAAGATTGAAGACTTCGTCCCGTGTCCGGATGAGACTCTCCTTGGCGTGGAAGGCAAGCTTGGCAATACGGATATGTAGATCTCCTCCCTTGTAACCGACTGTGTAACCCTAGCCCCTCTCGGTGTCTATATAAACCGGAGGGTTTAGTCCGTAGGACAAGAACAATCATACCATAGGCTAGCTTCTAGGGTTTAGCATCTACGATCTCGTGGTAGATCAACTCTTGTAATACTCATATCATCAAGATCAATCAAGCAGGTAGTAGGGTATTACCTCCATCGAGAGGGCCCGAACCTGGGTAAACACTGTGTGTTCCCCGTCTCCTGTTACCATCCGCCTTAGACGCATAGTTTGGGACCCCTACCCGAGATCCACCGGTTTTGACACCGACACTCGGTCTCAGCTGGATCAAGAGTACGAGGGACATCACTAAGCTGAACGTGTGCAGATCGCGGAAGTGTCGTGCGTTCGGTACTTGATCGGTTGGATCACGAAGACGTTCGAATACATCAACCGCGTTACTTAACGCTTTTGCTTTCGGTCTACGAGGGTACGTGGGCACACTCTCCCGCTCATTGTTATGCTTCTCCTAGATAGATATTGCGTGATCGTAGGTAATTTTTTTGAAATACTACGTTCCCCAACAGGAAGATGAGCTGGGAGAGGAGGAGCGGGAGGATGCGATGTGGACGACACCGGAGCGCGACTTAAATAGTCACGTCCAGTCCATGTGAAGGGCCGGTCAACCGCTTCAATGTGGTGCAGCGACCGGAGTTTGTTCCCCGGAAACCTGCGTTCGCATTGAAGCGGTGGTTGCCGAGGGATCGCGTCCGTCAGCCCCGCCCTCCCTCCCTCCGGTCACATCACGACATCATTGCCGGCCTCCACATGCACTGGGCTGGCATGAATGCGGCATGATAAGAGGTGCATGCATCGAAATGAAAGTGCGGGAGGGGAGGGTGACAGGTTTTGGGTAGGCCAGGGCGGTCAGAAGCGGGCTTGGGATCGGTCCGGACTCCCGCAAACCTCTGCCACATTTGTCTCCGGTTTGCAGGAGAAATCGCTCCTGGACCCCTCCGCGGACCGATACATGTCGGCGTTGGATGGCTTCCGCGGTCCGGACAGTTGCGGAAGGTTTGAGGGCCGACGTTGGAGATGCCCTTACATCAACTATAATAAAATATGGTTGTGTGCATCAGAATGATGCATATGCTGGGGTGTCAACCTCCTTTTCAATAGAAAGGAGGTCCAAGCGGATTGTTTGTGTTTGTGTGTGTGTGTACCCGCGTGTGATACGTCTCAGTCGTATCTACTTTTCCAAACACTTTTGCCCTTATTTTGGACTCTAACTTGCATGATTTGAATGGAACTAACCCGCACTGACGTTGTTTTCAGCAGAATTGCAATGGTGTTATTTATGTGCAGAAACAAAAGTTCTCAGAATGACCTGAAACTCCATGGAACTTATTTTTGGAAAATATTAAAAATATTGGCGAAATAATCAAGGCCAGGGGGCCCACCACCTGTCCATGAGGGTGGGGGCGCGCCTACCCCCCTGGGCGCGCCCCCCTGCCTCGTGTGCCCCCGGGAGCTCCACCGACCTCAACTCCAACTCCATATATTCGTGTTCGGGGAGAAATAAATCAGAGAGAAAGATTCATCGCGTTTTACGATACGGAGCCGCCGCCAAACCCTAAACTCTCTCGGGAGGGCTAATCTGGAGTCCGTTCGGGGCTCCGAAGAGGGGAATCCGTCGCCATCGTCATCATCAACCGTCCTTCATCACCAATTTCATGATGCTCACCGCCGTGCGTGAGTAATTCCATTGTGGGCTTGCTGGACGGTGATGGGTTGGATGAGATTTATCATGTAATCGAGTTAGTTTTGTTAGGGTTTGATCCCTAGTATCCACTATGTTACGAGATCGATGTTGCTATGACTTTCCTATGCTTAATGCTTGTCACTAGGGCCGAGTGCCATGATTTCAGATCTGAACCTATTATGTTTTCATGAATATATGTGAGTTCTTGATCCTATCTTGCAAGTCTATAGTCACCTACTATGTGTTATGATCCGCAACCCCGAAGTGACAATAATCGGGACCACTCCGGTGATGACCGTAGTTTGAGGAGTTCATGTATTCACTATGTGTTAATGCTTTGGTCCGTACTCTATTAAAAGGAGGCCTTAATATCCCTTAGTTTCCATTAGGACCCGCTGCCATGGGAGGGTAGGACAAAAGATGTCATGCAAGTTCTTTTCCATAAGCACGTATGACTATATTCGGAATACATGCCTACATTACATTGATGAATTGGAGCTAGTTCTGCGTCACCCTATGTTATGACTGTTACATGATGAACCGCATTCGGCATATTTCTCCATCACCAATCCGATGCCTACGAGCTTTTCACATATTGTTCTTCGCTTATTTACTTTTCCGTTGCTATTGTTACAATCACTACAAAACCCAAAAATATCACTTTTGCTATCGTTCAAGTACTTCCATACTACTTTGCTACTAAATACTTTGCTGTAGATATTAAGTTATCCGGTGTGGTTGAATTGACAACTCAACTGCTAATACTTGAGAATATTCTTTGGCTCCCCTTGTGTCGAATCAATAAATTTGGGTTGAATACTCTACCCTCGAAAACTGTTGCGATCCCCTATACTTGTGGGTTATCAAGACTATTTTTTGGCGACGTTGCCGGGGAGCATAGCTCTATTCTTTGAGTCACTTGGGATTTATATCTGCTGGTCACTATGAAGAACTTGAAAGACGACAAAACAAAAATTTATCCCTCAACTACGAGGGGAGGTAAGGAACTGCCATCTAGCTCTGCACTTGATTCACCTTCTATTTTGAGTAAGCTTGCGACACCTAAACACCTTACGCTATTAATTCTGATTTGTCGCATGTTCTTGATGATGCCACTTCTGCTATGCATGATACTTATGATGAAACCACTTCTATGCTTGATACTACTGTGCCACTTGGTGAATTTCTTGATGAACAACTTGCTAGGGCTAGAGAGAATGAAATTATTGAAACTGATAATATTGATGATAGTGATGAGGAAGGCTCTCCCAATAAATATGAATTACCTGTTGTGCCTGAGGGCTATGTTTGGATGAAGAAACTAAAAGAGATTTTCTTGCTTGCAATGATAGAAGTGATCTTAAGAAATTATTAGCTAAGCTTAAACAAAAAACTCCGAATGCTAGAATGAAGTATGATCCTGCTTATGCTACTTCACATATCTTTGTTACTGATAAGGATTATGAATTCTCTGTTGATCCTGATATAATTACTTTGGTTGAATTTGATCCTTTCTATGGCTATGAATCTGAAACTGTTGTGGCACATCTTACTAAATTAAATGATATAGCCACCCTATTCACTAATGATGAGAGAACTCGCTACTTTTATATCCTTAAAATATTTCCGTCCTCATTAAAGGGTGATGCTAAGATATGGTTTAACTCTCTTGATCCTCGTTGTGTGCGTAGTCCCCAGGATATGATTTATTACTTCTCTGCTAAATATTTCCCTGCTCATAAGAAACAAGCTGCTTTAAGGGATATATATAATTTTGTGCAAATTGAAGAAGAGAGTCTCCCACAAGCTTGGGGGAGGCTTCTCCAATTACTTAATGCTTTGCCTGATCATCCTCTTAAGAAAAACGAAATACTTGATATCTTCTATAATGGACTAACCGATGCTTCCAGAGACCACCTGGATACTTGTGTTGGTTCTCTTTTCAGGGAAAGAACACCGGATGAAGCTGAAATTCTATTGAATAATATGTTGACAAATGAAAATAATTGGACACTTCCTGAGCCTATTAATACCCCAACTCCGAAGAAGAGGGGTGTTCTATTTCTCAGTCCTGAAGATATGCAAGAGGCAAAGAAATCTATGAAAGAAAAAGGTATAAAAGCTAAAGATGTTAATAATTTACCTCCTATTGAAGAAATACATGGTCTTAATTTACCACCTGTTGAAGAAATACATGGTTTTAATTCATCACCTATTGGAGAAACTCATGGTCTTGATAACCCGACACAGGTAGTAAAGGTAAATTCTCTCTATAGACATGATAAAGCTGAAATCCCTCCTACTAAGTTTGCTAGCCAATGTTTGGATGAGTTTGATAACTTTATGGTTAAGCAAGAAGATTTTAATGCTTATTTTGGTAGACAATTAAAACAAAATGCTTATATGATTGAACACTTGGGTGATTATATCTCTAGAGTTAAAGGTGAACTTAAACTCATTAGTAAACATGCTTCTATGGTTACCACCCAAGTAGAACAAGTACTTAAAGCTCAAAATGATTTGCTCAATGAATTAAATAGTAAGAATATGACTATGCTGTTAGAGTGGCTACTAGAACTGGTAAAATGACTCAGGAACCTTTGTATCCTGAAGGCCATCCTAAGAGAATTGAGCAGGATTCTCAAAGAAATAATGTTGATGCACCTAGTCCTTCTAAAAAGAAGAAAAAGAAAAATGTTATGACTTTGCATACTTATAGTGAACCTATTGCTGAACCACCTGAGAATCCAAACGATATTTCTATTTCTGATGCTGAAACACAATTGGGTAATGAACATGAACCTAGTGATAATGTTAATGATGATGTTCATGATGATGCTCAAACTAGCAATGATAATGATGTAGAAATTGAACCTGATGTTGATCTTGATAACCCACAATCAAAGAATCAACGTTATGATAAGAGAGACTTTGTTGCTAGGAAACATGATAAAGAAAGGGAGCCATGGGTTTAGAAACCCATGCCTTTTCCTCCCAAACCATCCAAGAAAAAGGATGATGAGGATTTTGAGTGCTTTGCTGAAATGATTAGACCTATCTTTTTGCGTATGCGTTTGACTGATATGCTCAAAATGAATCCTTAAGCTAAGTATATGAAAGAAATTGTTACTAATAAAAGAAAGATACCGGAAGCTGAAATTTCCACCATGCTTGCTAATTATACTTTTAAGGGTGGAATACCTAAGAAACTTGGAGATCCAAGAGTACCAACTATACCATGCTCTATTAAAAGAAACTATGTTAAAACCGCTTTATGTGATCTTGGAGCCGGTGTTAGTGTTATGCCTCTCTCTTTATATCGTAGACTTGATTTGAATAAGTTGACACCTACTGAAATATCTTTGCAAATGGCTAATAAATCAACTGCTATACCTGTCGGTATTTGTGAGGATGTGCTTGTTGTGGTTGCAAACGTTACTATTTTAACGGTCTTTGTTATTCTTGATATTCCTGAGGACGATAGTATGTCTATTATTTTTGGAAGACCCTTTTTTAATACTGCAGGGGCTGTCATTGATTGCAACAAAGGCAATGTCACTTTTCATGTTAATGGAAATGAGCATACGGTACACTTTCCGAGGAAACAACCTCAGGTCCACAGTATCAACTCTATTGGAAAAATTCCATCGATTATTTTTGGAGGTTTTGAATTTCCTCTTCCTACTGTTAAAAAGAGATATGATATTCTCATTATTGGGGATGTGCATATCCCCGTTGAGGTAACATAGTGTTATTCGAAATTTCTCCGGTTCCATGTTATTCGGAATGAGTTTGTTAACAAGACTTGATCAACCTTGTTAGTGGATTCCTTTTGATGAGCATGAGATGGACGAAGTTAGAAAGCACAACCTTCTGTACCCTCCTTTTACTTTCTGTTATTTAGTTGAAATAAAGTAAAAATAGTATTTTTCTGTCTATTTTCTGAATTATCCGTGCAATATAAAAATACCCCGAAAATAAAAGTTCTCCAAATGCCCTGCCAATTTAATATAATTTTTTCTGTAATATTTGAGAATATCGCACTTGAGAACACGATGGGGGAGCAAGCACTGACCACGAGGGTCGAGCGCCCACCCCTCTGTCGCCCCTGCCTCATCGGCCCATGGTGGCTCCCCTCCACTTATTCCTTCACCCACACACTTCTTCTTCCTCCCAAAAAAATCACCATCCAGCTCAAGCATGAGTTCTAGCTCATTTTGCTGTGATTTTCGATCTCCTTACTCAAAGCACCTCTCACAAAACTGCTTTGGGGGATTATTCCTTGGTATCTGACTCCTCCATTGGTCCAATTAGTTTTTGTTCTAGTGCTTTATTCATTGCAAATTTGTGCTGCCTAGGTGACCATGTTCTTGAGCTTGCATCTCAAATTTATATGGTTCCAAGTAGTTCTAATGCATGATATAGTCTCTAGGCACTTGTAGGAGTAGTTGCTATCAATTTTGTTGAGCTTGGTTCACTTTTATTTGAAGTTACTAAAAATTTCAGAAATTTTCAAAAAATAATGAAGATATTTTTGAGGGGCTCATCGAGCCCAAGCTCGAAGGAAAAGCAGAGTGAAGAAGCAGAGAGGCCCAAATATAATATGCCTCGCACCACGGAGGTTCGGCCGTGTGAATGGTCTTCCGATGATTTCTTGAGAGCAGCCAGGATTTATGATGATTTTTATGAATTGGCTGAGAATGCAGGCCTCACCGACTTCCTCCACGACCAACGCGAACAGTGTCTCTTACTCACCAATACCTTTGTGCAAAACTTCTACTATTATCCTAAGGAATCACCTCCTTTAGTAGAGCTTCATTTATATGATGTGGTTAAGAAGATGTCACTATATGAATTTTGCAGGGTTTGCAAAATACCTTTCGAGGGTAGCTTAGAGGAACCACATCGTAAATATGTGGACGGGTTTATTGATACTATTACTGTAGGGGAAACTAGGAAGGTTTCCGATGCAAGAATCACTAGCATACATTTTCCTGTTTTACGCTATTTTGCAATATTTGCTAGTCGTTGCTTAATTGGTCGCGGAAACTATGGAAACTTAGTGTTCCTGATATTATTATTTAGTTCCATGGTTTATTCTGTGATGACTCTGTTAGTATGGGCGGTATTATTGCCAAACGGTTAAGTCTGAACCGTACAAAGGGCCCCATCTTTGGAGGTGTCTATGCTTCACGCTTTGCTGCATATTATAACATACCTATTAGGCACTATGAAAAAGAAGAAAAATTGCTGCCCACTGTTTATTTAGATTATAAGAGTATGGTAGTGCATGATTTTATTGTTAAGAATAGGGAAGGGGCGCTTAAATACAAATTGTTCTTTGATAAACATCACCCTGAGACTATTACCTTGCCTGCTCTTCCTTGTTTAATTTATCTGCAGGTCATTATCTCGTTCTGCTGGCGGCCATTCACGCATACCGGAACCCTACATCAACCACAGAGCCAGAGTTGGAACCACAATTCGATCCTCCACGACAGCCTAATTACCAATGGGATCCGGAGATGATTGCCAACCAGTGGTAATCAGGGGCTTCTTCATCTCAGTACGACCCCGATTACAACTTTGGATATCTGCCAGGCCATCTGTGGCAATAAACCAACTTAGGTCAAAAGCCTAAGCTTGGGGGAGTACGTATTTCCCACCGACATTACATTTATGTCCACACACTCATTGCTAGATGTCGGTGCTCATACTTTTTCATTGTACTATCCATGCTAGTTTATTTTATTTTTCTTGCTTTCTTCTTGTGTGTTTGATAAACCTTAAGAAAACCCAAAAAAATTAGTAGTAGCTTTTAGCTAGTTTACTTTTCTGGCTGTAGTAGTGATAATTAAAAGAAAACCCAAAAATATTTCTTGTTCTTCTTTTGCTTGTTGGGAGCTTTCCCGTGTAAATAGTTTTATTTCTTTTCTTTCCTTTGGGGGTCGATAGGATAAGACCATGATTAAATTGTTAAAGTGGCTCTGATATGCATTATTGTTGATTTAACCAAGAGCCCATATTGCCTTGTCTTCTCCTGTTCATTGAATGCTCGCAGATTCCAGCTTAGTCCAATGCACGTGCACTACTATTATTATTCACATCGTTCGGTCGTGCAAGTGAAAGGCAATTATGACGATATATGATAAACTGATTGAGATGAGAGAAGCTGGTTTGAACTCGACCTTTCTTGTTTTTGTAAATATGATTAGTTCATCGTTCCTGATTTAGCCTATTATGAATAAACATGTTTGCAATGACAATTAGAGATTATAGTTGCTTATGCCATGCTTAATTAGCTAGGAGTTTATAATGGTTTACCTTGCGTGCCAACATCCTATTAAAATTGTTGTGATGTGGTATGATGGGGTGGTATCCTCCTTTGAATGATTCAAGTGACTTGACTTGGCACATGTTCACGCATGTTGTTGAAACAAATCAACATAGCCTTCACGATATTTATGTTCATTGTGGATTATATCCTACTCATGCTTGCACTCAATGTTCATTAATTTTAATGCATGTTCATGACTGTTGTCGCTCTCTAGTTGGTCGCTTCCCAGTCTTTTTCTAGCCTTCACTGGTACTAAGCGGGAATACTGCCTGTGCATCCAATCCCTTAAACCCCAAAGTTATTCCATATGAGTCCACCATACCTTTCTATATGCGGTATCTACCTGCCGTTCCAAGTAAATTTGTATGTGCCAAACTCTAAACATTCAAATGAAATTTTGTTTTGTATGCTCGAATAGCTCATGTATCAACTAGGGTTGTCCTTATCTTCCATGTTAGGCGGGTTATTCTCAAGAGGAGTGGACTCCGCTCCTCACTCATGAGAAAATGGCTGGTCACCGGGATGCCCAGTCCCATGCTTTATGCAAATCAAATAAAAATGATTGCAAACAAAACTCCCCCTGGGACTGTTGTTAGTTGGAGGCACTCGTTGTTTAGAGCAAGCCATGGATTGATGCTTGTTCGTGGAGGGGGAGTATAAACTTTACCATTCTGTTTGGGAACCGCCTATAATGTGTGTAGCATGGAAGATATCGCCATCTCTTGGTTGTTATCTTGACAATGAAAGTATGCCGCTCAAAATATTATTTATCTCTATTTCAAAATCGAGCTCTGGCACCTCTACAAATCCCTGCTTTGTCACGACCGGTTTTTCAATAAAAATAATTATTGAGCAACCGATCTATGAAATCCAGTATGAGGAAAATCCTCCATACCGGTAGACAAAACTTTGATACAATAAGCCAGTAGCATTAAACTATTACGAGGTCGAGCTGAAGATGCCCAACCAATTATTACAAACACGCCAATAATTATACATAATGGCGGATATGACACAATGGTGTGGGGTGGAAATACTCTTGACTCGAGATATGAGTGATTGGTGGAATAATACGGTGGGGTGGATAATAAGACTACTACCTTTGGCGGCTCATCGGCGTCGAGGTGAGGCTCGATGAATTTATTAGGAAGCGAGCGGATATATCACAATGACTAATCCGAGGGTAAATGCGAGACTGACTGGATTCCTCTAGGCGTCGGACTCGCTATCGAACTCTTCATCCATGAGATCGCCTTCGTCGACATCTGGATAAATCAACAAGCCGGTGAGTACTTTGAAAGTACTACTTAAGGCAGTTCGGACAAAAGATATAACAAATGTATGCATGAATGCGACATGATTGATTTATAACAATGTGCTATCAAATCAGTAACACAAGTAAGTAAAAAGGGGATCGGCGGTAGTCCGCTCGAAAACCCAAGAAAGATAAACTCAAAACCGATCGGGTGTCTGAAGCGACGCCTCGAAGGGTGAACAAATAAGTAAAACAAGCCACAGTCTGGCGTCTAAGCGACACCTCATAAAGGGATTATATTGAAAGAAAGACATGCGTGCAACAGTCGGACGTCGGAGCGACATCACAGAAAGGGCTTATAACAAAATTAAATAATAATAATGCCGCAGTCGGACGTCTGAGCGACATCGCAGAAAGGGCTTATAATAAAAGTAAATAATAACAATGCCGTAGTCGGACGTCTGAGCGACATCGCAGAAAGGGCTTATAACAAAAGTAAATAATAACAATGCCACAATCGGACGTCTGAGCGACATCGCAGAAAGGGCTTATAATTCATTTTACATAACTGACAAGAAATGGTGCTCACGGAAAATATTCCTCGCAAGACAATAAGCGGGTTAGTCCATTCATAGGGAATAAATATTTAACACTCATATGGTTCTCGGGAGTTTCTGTCACCGAGACTGACACTTGACAAGATAAGGTGAACACGGTACTCGGACATGGATAAGATGAAATTCAAGGACTAGTTCCGTTTACGGTATTTCGGAGGAAACACAGCTAACCAGTACACACCCATCATACCTCACGTTGCCAGGAATCACCCTAGACAGCGTTCAAGAAAAACTTTGAGACGGGGAGATCACAATCTCGAATGGCATGGGATCAAATTTATTTCACGCCGCGCTCTAAGGGTGCCCCCTCTCGGTCCCAACGGAAACACCCATGCCCCTGACGGATGAAAGGCTTTAATCCAGGCCATGGAACCCTCATCCCGGCCTCTCGATTTGGTGTGTACCGAAGTGGTTTGCAGCTTACTAAGCCGTATCCCTTGCGGAAGCAATTGGTAATCTGAAAAGGGGAGGCGGACGGGAATTTGACTGATTTATGTTGACCTTTGGGTCAACGATCGCATAAGCCTGGCATGCTACAACACTGCCATCTTACCCATACTCATGCCAACTCATGGCCATGCAACATGTTTCCAACAACTCATGGATTTTCGAAACTCACTTGCCTCAACTCTTACGAGATAAACTATCATCGAGATGCTCATGAACGTGCCATGATACAAAAATAATGCAAACATGCCCAAACACTCATCATATCAAAAGTTCAAACATTGCTTGCCTGGTTCGGAGTAGTCGGGTCTAGCTCGGTGAAGTTCGCGGTTCCGTCACCTCCTTCGGTATCTACGGTACACAAAACACACGCGCTAACGTCAATACCGTGGGGTACAAAAAAGTAATCCAAATATTTTTCAAATAAATATGATAAAAAACTAGACAAAATTTTGAAGAGGACAGAAAAAGAATCACTCAAAAATTCCTTTCTGTTAAAAAGTTATAAGAGTTTTGGTCCAAGGACCCATCTGTAATGAAACGAGAAAACCCTCGGGGGCCTAAGCGAGAAAAGTGCAGAAAAACGGTTCAGAGTAGAAAGCGTATTTGCCAGAGTACGCTTTCAGAAAACGGTTCAAAAAAAACAACTGAGAGGCTGACGGGCGGGTCCCACCCGTCAGGTTTGAATATTTGAAAGAGGCGGCAGAGCACGATGGTGCCCGAGAGCCGCGGTGGTCACCGGCGGTGATCCACGGCGAGGTAGGGAGATCGGAAGGTACCTCCGTGCTCAGGGCACCATTCCGCGTCTGTGGGTGGTGGTGGTGGTCGCCGGCGAGCACCACGTCGACGGCGGCTCTTGCTCCGGCGAACGGCGGTTCGGGTGGTCGTGGGCCTCGTCGGAGAGTCTTTGCGGAGGTTAAATTGAGGTGGGGTTAGCCTCCTAGTGGTGCCACGAGGCTACGGGCAGGAGTAGAGGCGGTGGGGAGTTCTCACCAAGAGAAGCGTTCTGGAGCCCGAGGCGGACGGAGTTGGCGAGTCGAGGAAGAAGGGCCTTGAGGTTCTTCCGATTGGCTAGGCGGGGTCGGTGAGGTGGTGGAGTTGTGCGAGGCGAGAGCAAGCTTCGGGGTGCTATTTATAGATGGCCCGAGGCGGTTGCCGTGAGCGGATAAGTCCGACGATTATTCTGTGGCGCAGGGCATTGGTCGGGTGGTTTTAGGGTTGAGGGCCATCGTGGAGGTCAACCGATTGATTTGGATGCTAAGCGAGTCGTGATTGGGTGCTTTGGGCATGCTCGACGGAACGGAGCAGCGGACCCGTCGGCGGGCGAGCACGCGTTACGTGCTTGCCGGGCCCGCGGCGGCAGTGCATGAGCGTCTTGGCATGCATGAGCCACGCAGAGCGCTAGGGAGAGCTGGGCGGCGCAGAACGGCGTTGGCTGAGGTGGTGCCTTGATGCGACCGCCATGGGAATCCCGGCAGCTGCAGAAGACGCCGGCGAGGTTGGGCTGTGGCGCCACCGATGCGAGAATGAGCCAAGCGCTCGTGTGGTGCTCGGACAGAGAGGAGGGCTGTGAGCAACGTCCCAAGTGCCTTTGTCGACGCGTGGTGAACTCGGCGAAGGGAAGCGACCTTTGAACTACGAAACTCTAAACTTTACTAAAAATGCAAAAGCAGTCTTGCGGCCGGTGTTCGACAGAATGATTTTGGCATGTGGGAGTTTCTCCTTGAGCTGATTTTTGGTGGAGGGGCCTCTCATTGCATCTAGAGGCTGCCTGAATTTTTGTGGAATTTTTGGAGCAGAGAAGATATGATTTCACCAAATTTGACAAATCTGGTCCAAACTTGCAGAGACTGAAATTTGAAATTTTTGAAAAGAAGAAGAGTGGATCTTGATTGTTCTAGGTTGTGGGTACCAAGGACTATCCATGGGAGTTGGTTTTAGGTCAAAGCTCAATTGCATTTAGGTACCTGCTTTGCAAATCACCTAGGCTCAAAATAATGGACAGCAAAGATTTGGGAGGAGAAATAAATGAAATAAAATTCAGAAAAGGATTTAACTTGTTGAGACAGAATGCTTGGATTGCCCCAAAGTGGAAGGAGAGATTTTTGGGAAGATTTTTCCATGTGGGGCATGGTAAAAATCATGAGTGGTTTCAATATTGGAGAAGATGCAAAACTCCTAGGGTTTTCTTTTTAAAAGAAAAATTAGAACCCAAAATTTTGAAATTTTGAGAAGAGGGCAATCAGAAGAAAAGTTTTAAAAACCAAAAACCAGAGTTGAAGGAGATGCCAAAATAAAATCCTTGCTAGAGGGAAAAAGTTTTTGAGAGAGATTTTTGGAAGGGTTTAGAAGACCTTCTTCAAATCCAACAAATTTTTTGAAGAAAACCAAAGAACATTTTTTGGAGTGTCACAACACCTACCCCTTAGGAAAAATCTAGTCCCGAGATTCCAGGTGATCCTCAATTAAATGTGGGTGCTCTGTCCGAAGGAAATCCTCTCTTTCCCAAGTGGCCTCACTTTGGTGTGGTTGCTCCTTTGAACTTTGAAGAACTTGATGGTTTTCATTGGGTTCTCCTTTCGGACTCTTCCAAGATTTTTATTGGATGCTCCCGATATGTAAGGTCTGGCTGCACGTCAATGTTTTTATGGGGTACTTGTTTCTCTGGGTTGCTTACGCACT
Organism: Aegilops bicornis; assembly: GCA_021605145.1. Taxonomy (NCBI): domain Eukaryota; kingdom Viridiplantae; phylum Streptophyta; class Magnoliopsida; order Poales; family Poaceae; genus Aegilops; species Aegilops bicornis. Next base: position 673,974,730 of record CM038671.1, read on the forward strand.
TCCTCAATTGGGAGCCGTGGAATACGTCGTGGATGTCGGATAATTCTTCGGGTAAGTCTAACTGGTAGGCTACCGTGCCTCTTCGTGCCACTATGCAGAATGGTCCGATGAATCTTGGTGCTAGCTTCCCTTTAATCTTGAATCGATACTCGTAGGTACACAAATTCACCGGGTTCAAAATTGACTCCACGATGTTTCTGATCGTAATAACTCTTCTGTCGACTTTGGGCTGTCTTGAGTCGGTCCTTAATCACCTTGACCTTATCTTGACCTCTTTGAGCAGTGCAGGCGAAGATATGGCTGTCTCCGGTTTCCGACCAATTTAGTGAAGTACGACATCTTCGCCGTCTGAGCTTCAAATGGTGCCATTTGCGGCTGGCACGATAACTGTTGTTATTTGCGAATTCGCGTATGGTAAGCTCTCTTCCCAACTGGTCCCATAGGTGAGAACACATGCTCTCGGCATATCTTCTAGAATCTGGTTTACTCGCTCGGTCTGCCCATCATGCAGGGGATGGTATGCGATCTTGAATGCTAGCTGAGTTCCCAGAGCTTGTTGTAGGTGATCCCAAAATTGGGAGGCAATTGAGTGCCTCTGTCCGAGATTATTTTCTTTGGGACTCCATGTAAGCGGGCAATACACGGGAAAGGTAGAGCCTAGCAAGCTTATGAGTGGTGGGGGTTGTCTTCACGGGGATGAAGTGTGCTACTTTAGTCAGTCTATCCGTGATGACCCATATGGCATCATGTCCGTGTCGTGACCGAGGTAGTCCAACAATAAAATCCATTCCAATCTCGTCCCATTTCCACTCGTGTATCTTATTTGGTTGCAATAGCCCGGCCGGTTTCTGGTGCTCGGCCTTGATGCGTTGACATGAGTCACAACATGCAATAAACGTGGCTATGTCTCTTTTTATACCATGCCACCAAAATGTTTCACGAAGATCTTTGTACATTTTGTTCCTCCGGGATGGATTGAATACGGAGCGGTGTGGCCTTCAGCGAAGATTTGCTGTTTAAGGTCATGGATATTTGATGCATAAAGCCTATTCCCGTACCACAATATTCCTTGCTCATCGACAACGAATTACGAGGCCTTGCCCAAATTCATCTTCCGCTTTATGCCTTCAATGCTTTGGGGTGTCCACGCTGAGCCTCTTTAACCTTCTCTATCGTGGTAGGCTGTAACTCTAAGTTCGACACACTGCCTTCGATGACCACCATCAGTTGAGCTTAGCGAATTCCTGCTGGAATTCAGGTCTCAAGTTTGGCATCTTTGTCGTTGTTGAATTTGGGTTCCGACTCGAGCATCTGCTACAACATTTGCTTTGCACAGGTGGTAGTGGATTCCAACATCATAATCCTTTATTAATTCCAACCAGCGTCGTTGCCGTAAATTGAGTTACGGTTGTGTGAAAATATACTTGAGGCTTTTGTGGTCCGTGTATATTTCTAGCGATTTCAAGTAAGAAGTGTCTCCATTCCTTGAGTGCATGGATAAGCTTTGCTAATTTCAGGTCATGAGTAGGATAATTTTCCTCATGCTTGCGAAGTTGTCTGGAAACATATGTGACAACCTTGCCTTCTTGCATTAATACGCACCCGAGGCCCTTTCGAGATGCGTCACAATATACCTCAAAATTCTTGTGTATGTCTGGCACAATTAATACTGGTGCCGTCGTCAGTTTCCTCTTCAGTTCTTGGAAACTTTTCTCGCAAGCTTCCATCCATTCAAACTTCCTGTCTTTCTTGAGTAGTTGCGTCATTGGCTTTGCTATGGTGGAGAATCCTTAAATAAATCTTGGTAGTATCCTGCCATTCCCAAGAAACTTCGTACATCCGTCCGCATTTGGTGGTGGCTTCCGATAAATCTGACCTTGACTTTTTCCGGTCTCACGGCGATACCTTCTTGGGTCGATCGTGGCCCGGAAAACCTACTTGCTTTAGCCAAAATTCACACTTGCTGAATTTAGCGTACAATTGATGTTTCTGAGTTCCCTAGTACAATTCGGAGATGTTCAACGTGCTCTTCCGGTGTTTTGGAGTATACCAGAATATCATCGATAAATACCACAACAAACTTGTCCATAAACTTCATGAATACTTTGTTCATGAGGTGAACAAAATATCTTGAGGCGTTTGTTAGTCCGAATGGCATTACGGTGAACTCATACAATCCGTATCTGGAGGTGAAAGCTGTCTTGGGAATATCTTGATTCGCACTTTCGAGTTGATGGTATCCTGACCTCAAGTCAATCTTTGAGAACACCTTGGCCTGAGCGAGTTGATTGAATAAATCATTTATTCGTGGCATCGGATATTTGTTCTTGATTGTGACCATGTTTAGCGCTCGATAGTCTATGCACAATCTCAGTGTTCCATCCTTCTTTTTGGCAAACAAAATTGGTGAACCCCAAGGTGAGGAACTGGCTCGTATATACCCTTTTTCCAATAATTCCTTTATTTGCTTCTTGATTCTACCAATTCGGATGGTGCCATTCTGTATGGTTTCTTGTATATGGGAGGCGGTTTGGTGCTAGCTCAATGCTGAATTCTATCTCTCTCGATGCAGTGGCATGCTTGGTAGCTCTTGGAAATACATCTGAAATTCACACTACGGGAACCTTGCTCAATTCAGAAATATCCACCTTGTTCAATCTCGGTTGCGGGATATTTTTCTTTCCTTGGTTGAAACCTTTATGGTCTTCCCGTGGTGGTGGGTGAGTATTACGGTCCTGTTGAAGCGATCAATAAAACCTTTGTTGGTGGTTAACCAATCCATCCCTAAGATGACATCCAGCCCTTTATTTTCCAACACGATAAGATTTATGTGAAACTTCAACCCTTCAAACTCGATAACCACACCACGGCAATAATTGCAGGTAACTTGCTTAATTCCAGGGGACTTGACGACCATAGATCTTTCCAAGGGAAGCATCGAAAAATTATTTTGCAAAGCAAAACTTTCGAAACGAATGAGTGAGAAGCTCCAGAATCAAACAAAACCATGGCAGGTATTGTGTTGATAGGAAACGTACCGGTCACGATATCGGGGGCATTTTGTGCTTCCTCTTTGGTCACGTGGTTCAGATGACCCTTCCTGTGGTTGTTATTTGGGTTGAAATTGTTGCGCTTTGGCGCCGAATTATTGCCTCCGTTGTTCGGCTTTGGGTTCGAGTTCCTTGGCTTGGGGCCTTTGCTTGGCATAGTGCCCTTCTTCTCCTAAGCGTAACGAAGTGCTTTGGGCGGTATGTGAACTCCTTGTCCCTTGCATGGAAATTCTTGATTGGGCGTGAGGCGGCTTGTCGTGGGTTTGGGTGTCCAGTTTTTACGAACATCATCTTCTTGCTGCGGTGGTTGCGGGCGTGATTAGTCTGGTCCCTCTTCCGCTTGCGGAAATCTTCTAAGCTGCGTCTCTCATTTTCCAAGGTAATGGCCTTATCCACCAGCGTCTTAAAATTTGGAAAGGTGTGTACGACCAATTGGCATTTAAGCGCGGGTGTCAGGCCGTCTAGGAATTTCTCCATCTTTTTGTTTTCCGACATACGCTCTTCGTTGGCGTAGCGAGACAGCAGAGTAAACTGACTGTTGTATTCTGACACCATCATTTTCCTTTGCCTGAGATCATCAAATTCTCTCTTTTTGATCCTCATAAGACTCTTAGGAATATGTGCCCCATGAAAACCTTCTTTAAATTCCTCCCATGTTATATTATTTTTGTTGGGGTGCATGTGTAGGAAATTTTCCCACCACGATGCGGCTGCTCCAGTGAGATAGTGCGGAGCATAAAGCACTTTCTCAAGATCTGAACACTGAGCAATAATTAACTTTCTTTCCATGTCTCGAAGCCAGTCTTTGGCTTCAAGAGGTTTGTCAGTGTGAGAAAAAGTTTGGGGACGTGTCTTCTATAGCTCAGATAACTTTGATTGTCTTTGATCATCGCCCACGGTGATTCCCCATATTGATGACTTGGTTCATTATTTCCTGATGTTGCTGCTGACTTTGTTCATAAAGACGGCACATTTGGGAAAGTGCCGTTTCATTGTCATGTTGACTAAATGCCTTGTGTGAAATTGTTGCCTGGGGTGTGCCATAATTTTCCTCTGTCGGAGTTGGCATGGAGCGCGTCCAAGGACGAGACATGGTTCACTCTGGGGATATATTTTGAAACACTCATAAGAAAAGAAATTGAGTCGTAAAAATCAATAAATCCAAGAAGACAGAAAAAGTCGCAAATGCTCCAAGATTTTTCAAGAGAATAAACGTTTGCGCACGGAGAAGGACTGCTCATTACATATCTTACACGCAAGCAATAATTATACAATACATCACTCAGGATATGCATACATAATCCTGACATGTTATTTAGGCTAGTGCACTCCTCCAGTTCCTACATGATGCGCAACAAGCTACTTCTCACAGCCTATGTACATATAAACATATCTTACAAGTCGGTACATCGCATGGCGGCTAAGCGTGTAGTCGGAGATGGAAAAGGATTTCCCTTGGCCTGCCAAGGGTGAGGCGCATGATGGTGGGGACTCAACCTCCTCTTCGGTGATAGGCTCCAGGCGTGAGGTGCTGCGCTGAGTTGGTGGAGCAGGTGCCCTATCTTGGGACAACTCGAACATGAGCGGGCACGAGGGTGGTGCGAAGCGAACGGAGTAGGCGCAATGACATGGTTGAACTCCTCCAGCGGTAGGCGGGCGGCGAGTAGTGGTGAGAGCGGTAGGAGCAAACAATGCTGATGGCGAGGCGAAAGTCGATTGGCGGTGCGGCACGCAGAGCTCCCTCCTATTGGCGGCACAGCCATGGGACCGAGTCCATGCGGGCAGCTACAAAGTCGCCCACCAGGTTGTCGAAGGCTGCCTCCAAAGCCGGAGATACTCGATGAGCATCTCAAAAGCTTCGTCCCGTTCTCCTCTGGGGCAAGAGAACGCGTAGTGGCAGGTATATGGCACGTGACATGGTAGGTAGCGGTAACGACGAGTCTTCATTGAAGGAAGGATGTCCCAGAGACGAGCTATCACCTCACGGGCTGCCATCTGCAGTGCATGCTTCTCCGTGGGCATGGCTCTCCCCAAGAACCGGAAGCGGCGTAACTCAATACGCCCTCCCTTGAATTGTACCGCAGCTTGGTGCATGGTTAGACGGTCATTGACCTTGTCTTTGAGAGAGTGAGAAGGCTGGGCGCTGCTGGCCCCATCGCGACTTGGACGATGAAGGAGAGAATCTTGACGAACCCATCGGGCATGTTGGCGAACATCTGCGACTCGCAGTCGTTGCCAGCCATCTACAAAAGTAGGCAAAAATCCTGAGTAGTCAAATCATAAATTTATGCTGACTATCAGAAACTGACTACATTTGTAAAAAAAAATAAACAGCTCTATTCTGCTAATAACCGATTAGCGATAGCACCTAGTGGCTTCCTATAGTCAGCCTGGCTCTGGTACCAAGCTTGTCACGACCGGTTTTTCAATAAAAATTATTATTGAGCAACCGATCTATGAAATCCAGTATGAGGAAAATCCTCCATACCGGTAGACAAAACTTTGATACAATAAGCCAGTAGCATTAAACTATTACAGGGTCGAGCTGAAGATGCCCAACCAATTATTACAAACACGCCAATAATTATACATAATGGCGGATATGACACAATGGTGTGGGGTGGTAATACTACTGACTCGAGATATGAGTGATTGGTGGAATAATACAGTGGGGGTGGATAATAAGACTACTACACTGGCGGCTCATCGAGCGTCGAGGTGAGGCTCGATGAATTTATTAGGGAAGCGGAAGCGGATATATCACAATGACTAATCCGAGGTGCATACGAGGTACTGGGATTCCTCTAGGCGTCGGACTCGCTATCGAACTCTTCATCCATGAGATCGCCTTCACAACATCCGCCAAATCAACAAGCCGGGTGAGTACTTTGAAAGTACTACTTAAGGCAGTTCGGACAAAAGATATAACAAATGTATGCATGAATGCGACATGATTGATTTATAACAATGTGCTATCAAATCAGTAACACAAGTAAGTAAAAAGGGGATCGGCGGTAGTCCGCTCGAAAACCCAAGAAAGATAAACTCAAAACCGATCGGGTGTCTGAAGCGACGCCTCGAAGGGTGAACAAATAAGTAAAACAAGCCACGCAGGCAGGCGTCTAGCGACACCTCATAAAGGGCTTATATTGAAAGAAAAGACATGCGTGCCACGATTGACGTCGGGCGACATCACGTAAAGGGCTTATAACAAAATTAAATAATAATAATGCCGCATGATCGGACGTCTGAGCGACATCGCGAAAAGGGCTTATAACAAAAGTAAATAATAACAATGCCGCGATCGGACGTCTGAGTGACATCGCAGAAAGGGCTTATAACAAAAGTAAATAATAACAATGCATGATCGGACGTCTGAGCGACATCGCGAAAAGGGCTTATAATTCATTTTACATAAGCGACAAGAAATGGTGCTCACGGAAAATATTCCTCGCAAGACAATAAGCGGGTTAGTCCATTCACAGGGAATAAATATTTAACACTCATATGGTTCTCAGGAGTTTCTGTCACCGAGACTGACACTTGACAAGATAAGGTGAACATGGATAAGATGAAATTCAAGAATTCTGACTCTGCAGAATTTGTACCAAAATTGTCCACAGCCAACGGTTTTCCGTAGTCACGAAGGACTAGTTTCGTTTACGATATTTCGGAGGAAACACAGCTAACCAGTACACTACCATCATACCTCACGTTGCCAAGAATCACCCTAGACAGCGTTCAAGAAAAACTTTGAGACGGGGAGATCACAATCTCGAATAGCATGGGATCAAATTTATTTATGCGCGCTCTAAGGGGTGCCCCCCTCTCGGTCCCAACCGAAAACACCCATGCCCCCTGACCGGATGAAAGGCTTTAATCCAGGGCCATGGAACCCTCATCTCGGCCTCTCGATTTAGTGTGTACCAGGAAGTGGTTTGCAGCTTACTAAGCCGTATCCCTTGCGGGAAACAGGTGGTAATCTGAAAAGGGGAGGCGGGGAATTTGGTGATTTATGTTGACACTTTGTGTCAGCGATGCAGCATAATCCTGGCATGCTACAACACTGCCATCTTACCCATACTCATGCCAACTCATGGCCATGCAACATGTTTCCAACAACTCATGGATTTTCTGAAACTCACTTGCCTCAACTCTTACGAGATAAACTATCATCGAGATGCTCATGAACGTGCCATGATACAAAAATAATGCAAACATGCCCAAACACTCATCATATCAAAAGTTCAAACATTGCTTGCCTGGTTCAGAGTAGTCGGGGTCTAGCTCGGTGAAGTTCGCGGTTCCGTCACCTCCTTCGGTATCTACGGTACACAAAACACATGCGCTAACGTAAATACCGTGGGGTACAGAAAAGTAATCCAAATATTTTTCAAATAACTATGATAAAAAACTAGACAAAATTTTGAAGAGGACAGAAAAAGAATCACTCAAAAATTCCTTTCTGTTAAAAAGTTATAAGAGTTTTGGTCCAAGGACCCATCTGTAATGAAACAGAAAACCCTCGGGGCCTAAAATTTGAAAAGTGCAGAAAAAGCAGTTCGAGTAGAAAGCGTATTTGCCAGAGTATGCTTTCAGAAAGCAGTTCAAAAAACAACAGAGAGGCTGGCGGGCGGGTCCCACCCGTCGAGTTTGAATATTTGAAAGAGGCGGCAGAGCACGACGGTGCCGAGAGTCGGTGGTCGCCATGGCGATCCACGGCGAGGTTGGGAGATCGGAAGGTACCTCCATGCTCGAGGCGCCATTCCGCGTCTGTGGGTGGTGGTGGTGGTGGCCGAGCACCACGTCGGCAACGGCTCTTGCTCCGTGACGGCGGCTCTTGCTCGGCGGACGGCGATTCGGGTGGTCGTGGGCCTCGTCGGAGAGTCTTTGCGGAGGTTAAATTGAGGTGGGGGTTAGCCTCCTAGTGGTGCCACGAGGCTACGGGCAGGAAGTAGGGCGGTGGGGAGTTCTCACCGAAGAGAACGTTACTGAGCCCGAGGCGGACGGAGTTGGCGGAGTCGAGGAAGAAGGGCCGCCGGGGCTCTTCCGGTGGCTAAGCGAGGTCGGTGGCGTGGTGGAGTTGTGCGAGGCGAGAGCAAGCTCGGGGTGCTATTTATAGATGGCCCGAGGCGGTTGCCGTGAATGGATAAGTCCGGCGAGTGTTACGGCCTTGAGCATTGGTCGGGTGGTTTTAGGGTTGAGGGCCATCGTGGAGGTCGGTGATTCAGTTTGGATGCTAAACGAGCCATGATTGGGTGCTTTGGGCATGCTCGATGGAGCAGGCGGCGAGGACCCGTCGGCGGCGAGGAGCACGTTACGTGCTTGCAGACCCTGGCAGCAGTGCCGCATGACGTCTTGGCATGCATGAGCCACGCAGCGCTAAAGGGAAAAGAGCCTGAAGCGGCGTTAAGGCTGAGGTGGTGCCTTGATCGACCGCCACGGGAGGTCCCGACGCCAAGACGCCGGCGAGGTTGGTCAGGCGCCACCGACCCGAGAATGAGCCAAGCGCTCGTGTGGTGCTCCGGACAGAAAGGAGGGCTGTGAGCAATGTGCCAAGTGCACTTTGTCGGCCAGCGTGGTGAACTACGACAAAGGAAGCGACCTTTGAACTCTGAAACTCTGAACTTTCTTGAAAATGCAAAGAAAGCAGTCTTAGGCCGGTGTTCGACCGAATGATTTTGGCATGTGGGAGTTTCTCCTTGAGCTGATTTTTGGTGGAGGGGCCTCTCATTGCATCTAGAGGCTGCCTGAATTTTTGTGGAATTTTGGGAGCAGAGAAGATATGAATTTCACCAAATTTGACAAATCTGGTCCAAACTTGCAGAGACTGAAATTTGAAATTTTTGAAAAGAAGAAGAGTGGATCTTGATTGTTCTAAGTTGTGGGTACCAAGGACTATCCAGGGGAGTTGGTTTTAGGTCAAAGCTCAATTGCATTTAGGTACCTGCTTTGCAAATCACCTAGGCTCAAAATAATGGACAACAAAGATTTGGGAGGAGAAATAAATGAAATAAAATTCGGAAAAGGATTTAACTTGTTGAGACAGAATGCTTGGATTGCCCCAAAGTGGAAGGAGAGATTTTTGGGAAGATTTTTCCATGTGGGGCATGGTAAAAATCATGAGTGGTTTCAATATTGGAGAAGATGCAAAACTCCTAGGGTTTTCTTTTTAAAAGAAAAATTAGAATCCAAAATTTTGAAATTTTGAGAAGAGGGCAATCAGAAGAAAAGTTTTAAAAACCAAACACCAGAGTTGAAGGAGATGCCAAAATAAAATCCTTGCTAGAGGGAAAAAGTTTTTGAGAGAGATTTTTGGAAGGGTTTAGAAGACCTTCTTCAAATCCAACAATTTTTTTGAAGAAAACCAAAACAGCATTTTTTTGGAGTGTCACATGCTTCCCTCTGCGAAGGGCCTATCTATTTACTTTTATGTTGAGTCATCACCCTCTTATTAAAAAGCACCAACTGGAGAGCACCGCTGTCATTTGCATCCATTACTGTTAATTTATATTGGGTATGACTATGATTGGATCTCTTTTACCATGAATTACAATGTCTAGTCAGTCCTTGATCTTTAAAGGTGCTCTGCATTTATGTTTCTTGGTCTCGAGAAAGGGCTAGCGAGATACCATCTTGTTATATCATATTATGATTGCTTTGAGAAAGTGTTGTCATCTGAGATTTATTATTATTGCTCGCTAGTTGATTATGCCTTTGATATGAGTAAACATGAGACCTAAGTGTTATTGTGAATATGGTTAGTCATAATCTTTGTTGAAAACTTGAATGCTGGCTTTACATATTTACAACAACAAGAGCAAACAGAGTTTGTAAAAGTTTTTTTTATCACTTTCAGTTTAGCAACTGAATTGCTTGAGGACAAGCAAAGGTTTAAGCTTGTGGGAGTTGATACGTCTCCGTCGTATCTACTTTTCCAAACACGTTTGCCTGTTTTTTGGACTCTAACTTGCATGATTTGACTGGAACTAACCGGATGTGTTGTTTTTGAGAATTGCCATGGTGTTATTTATGTGCAAAGACAAAAGTTCTCGGAATGACCTGAAACTCCACGGAACTTATTTTTGGAAAATATTGAAAATATTGGCGAAAGAATCAAGTCCAGGGGGCCCACCACCTGTCCACGAGGGTGGGGGGCGCGCCTGCCCCCCTGGGTGCGCCCCCTGCCTCATGGGCCCCCTGGAGCTCCACCGACCTCAACTCCAACTCCATATATTCGTGTTCGGGGAGAAAAAAATCAGAGAGAAAGATTCATCGCGTTTTACGATACGGAGCCGCCACCAAACCATAAACTCTCTCGGGAGGGCTAATCTGGAGTCCGTTCGAGGCTCCGGAGAGGGGAATCCGTCGCCGTCGTCATCATCAACCATCCCCCATCACCAATTTCATGATGCTCACCGCCGTGCGTGAGTAATTCCATCGTAGGCTTGCTGGACTGTGATGGGTTGGATGAGATTTATCATGTAATCCAGTTAGTTTTGTTAGGGTTTGATCCCTAGTATCCACTATGTTCTGAGATCGATGTTTCTATGACTTTGCTATGCTTAATGCTTGTCACTAGGGCCCGAGTGCCATGATTTCAGATCTGAACCTATTATGTTTTCATGAATATACGTGAGTTCTTGATCCTATCTTGCAAGTCTATAGTCACCTACTATGTGTTATGATCCGCAACCCGAAGTGACAATAATCGGGACCACTCCGGTGATGACCGTAGTTTGAGGAGTTCATGTATTCACTATGTGTTAATGCTTTGGTCCGGTACTCTATTAAAAGGAGGCCTTAATATCCCTTAGTTTCCATTAGGACCCCGCTGCTACGGGAGGGTAGGACAAAAGATGTCATGCAAGTTCTTTTCCATAAGCATGTATGACTATACTCGGAATACATGTCTACATTACATTGATGAATTGGAGCTAGTTCTGTGTCACCCTATGTTATGATTATTACATGAGGAACCGCATCCAGCATAATTCTCTATCACCGATCCAATCCCTACGAGCTTTTCACATATTGTTCTTCGCTTATTTATTTTTCTATTGCTATTGTTACAATCACTACAAAACCCAAAAATATTACTTTTGCTATCGTTACTGTTACTTCCATACTACTTTGCTACTAAATACTTTGCTGCAGATATTAAGTTATCCAGGTGTGGTTGAATTGACAACTCAACTGCTAATACTTGAGAATATTCTTTGGCTCCCCTTGTGTCGAATCAATAAATTTGGGTTGAATACTCTACCCTCGAAAATTGTTGCGATCCCCTATACTTGTGGGTTATCAGCGCGCGTGCGTGTTTCTTCTGAATGTGTGATCAAATCAATTTTTCCTGCACTTCTCATTCCCTATATTCCTGTGAACCAAACAAAGCCCTCAAATTGATTTAAAAACCCTGTGAACTAGCATTTCCTAGTGGACACCAAACATGAGTTAACACATATATTTTTCTCCTTTCTTATTTATGACTAATATGTTTTTCCCGTGTGACCGCCGCTCTTGAAGTTTTCCTTTATGTATTTGGTTCATATAGGAATCCAAAATATGTTGCATCCCAATTCCTGCATTTTGATATTCCCGCATAAGTTTCTGCATTCCAAATTAATGGTGCATTCTTCTAAGAAATAAAGCAAATCAAAGTTTCCTCCAAATCATGTATCTATATCCACCAGCTTAAGTGTTGTAGCATCAATGATAATAAAAAACATGTGTTCTCTCTCTCTCATGAGTCATGACACCTTGGGAGCTATGACAGAGACACAAGTCTACCTTCCTCCAGTGGGATCACGGCCCCCTCTACTTCTAACCATCGCTTCGGCAATGGGAGGTGGTCGTGATCTCCCTGTTTCAAACTAGCGGTGGTAGGGTAAGGTTTTTAGTTTATGTTTTGGTCCTCAGTCGTTGGTGGTAAGGCGATAGCACTGCCGTCGGCATGGAACAAGTCATCCATGTATCATCCTCGTCGCAATTGTGCTTCCTGGCATCATTGGGAGGCGCGTGGAGAGTGGTGAGTCTCTATACCTAGTTCTCTAATTTGGTATTTTTTTCTTCGACATGTTTGTCTTGGTGGCGCTGTCATGCGAAGTGGATAGTGTGGTTGCATGTCTTGGTCCTCCGGCTCCAATTTTGACAGACAAAGATTGGCCTTCTTCAGACAATCAGGGAGCATGCGAGAGTTGCGTTCACAAACACCATCTAGTCGGACATGGGGTGTTACACATGCCATCTCCTACATTTTATTCCCTGGGGCAGCCATTTGCTACGCAGATCACGGGTGCCCACATCTTCTGTTCTACATCGACGACTTCTCTGCTGCTATTTCTACAAACTCTTGGGTTTAAACAAGTTTTTACGCTGGGACGGAGGCCTAGGGGCGGCAACAAATTTAGCTCACGACACGCCATCGATGGATGCAGGACGAAGAAGACTTCATCACGCCAAAAGATTTGTATGTATATTTTAATTTATACAAGGGTGTTTTTGTAAGTGTTTGTGCTACTTAATCTACATGGCCTTTGGCCTTTGAAAAAAATAGCCATCAAATAAGGCTTTTCCATCCCTTTTCCACTACATCCATCTTGAAGTTTGTTCACGACATTCTTAGCAACAACTTAAAATACATAGTCATTTTTGGTCGGTTTCTGAAAATTACAGCAAAACCCAAACAACCTCATGAATGTGCATAAATAACTTGTGTTTTGCCCCTTGCAAAAAAGTAATTGTGTGTTCCTTTAGTCATCGCCCATCCGTTTGCTAACTAGCTACATATAGCCAAGCCATTTTATTTCTCCCCGAGAAAGAAACAAAGGCGATCTCATTCGCTAAGAGAGATGAACCATCTCACTTCTCACACCGTCCTCCATCAGCTTCCCTTTGCTAATGACCTCTCGGTTGTTGATAGTGAGGGAGGTAACCCGATCCCGCGCGTGCATGTCATGTAGTTTTAGGTTTTAGGGTCTAGTAGCGTACGTTTGGCCGCTCAACGTCTTGACTCCGGCAAGGACGACAGCGGCACCGAATAATAAAGCTTCATATCCTTCACTGACATGGCGTTCTGCTCTTTGCACTACTAGGAAATACCTTATAGATATATGCTTAGTAGTAGCGAGGGGTATATGGGCCGCGTTGTGATGTCTATGACGCAACCTTCTTCTTGTAGAATCGTGTTGGGCCTCCAAGCACAGAGTTTTATAGGACAATAGCAAATTTCCCTCAAGTGGATGACCTAAGGTTTATCAATTCATGTGAGGCGTAGGATGAAGATGGTCTCTCTCAAAACAACCCTGCGACCGAATAACAAAGATTATCTTGTGTCCCAAACACACCCAATACAATGGTAAATTGTATAGGTGCACTAGTTCGGCGAAGAGATGGTGATACAAGTGTAATATGGATGGTAGACATATATATTTTATAATCTGAATAAATAACAACAACAAGGTAACTAGGAACAAAAGTGAGCAAAAACAGTATTGCAATGCTTGGAAACAAGGCCTAGGGTTCATACTTTCACTAGTGCAAGTTCCCTCAACATGCAACAAAGAATCACTCCAAAGTTTCTATTGGAGAACGTAGGACGAAAACGTGAATCAACTCATATGCATAGATTACCCAATGTCACCTCGGAAATCCACGAGTTGAGTGCCAAAACATACATCAAGTGAATCAATAGAACATCTCATTGTCACCACAGATATCCCATCGCAAGGCATGCATCAAGTGTTCTCAAATCCAATACTCAATCCAACATAACGGAACCTCAAAGAGAAAGACTCAATTCATCACAAGAAGGTAGAGAGGGAGAAACACCATATGATCCAACTATAGTAACAGATCTCGCGGTACATCAAGATCGTGCCAAATTAAGAACACGAGAGAGAGAGAGAGAGAGAGAGAGAGAGAGAGAGAGATCAAACACATAGCTACTAGTACATACCCTCAACCCCGAGGGTGAACTACTCCCTCCTTGTCATGGAGACCGTCGGGATGATGAAGATGGCCTTCGATGATGGTTTCCCCCTCCGGCAGGGTGCCAGAACGGGCTCCCGATTCGTTTTTCGTGGCTACAAATGCTTACGACGGCGGAACTTCCGATCTAGGGTTCTTTCTGGAGCTTTCTCTATTTATACGATTTTTTGGCGTCGGTTTCACATCAGGGGGAGTCCCAAGGGACCCACAAACCAGGGGCGCGCCCCCTACCCTTGTGGTCGCCTCAGGACTCTTCTGGCCCAACTCCAATGCTCCGTGGGTCTCTTCTGGTCCATAAAAAATCACCGTAAATTTTCAGCTCATTTGGACTCCGTTTGATATTCTTTTTCTGTAAAACTCAAAAACAAGGAAAAAAAACAGAAACTGGCACAGGGCTCTGGGTTAATAAGTTAGTCCCAAAAATAATATAAAATAGCATATCAATGCATATAAAACATCTAAAACAGATAATATAATAGCATGGAACAATAAAAAATTATAGATACATTGGAGGCGTATCACACTGCTGCTAATTAGTAGTAGCGAGGGGTATAAACTCCGCGCTACTACTAAGTTGTTAGTAGTATCGCGGGCTATAAACCCACGCTGCTACTAAGTGGTCTCCACTATGCCCCTCGGGACAGGCCATAGTAGTAGCGAGTGGTATAGACCCCGTGCTACTACTAAGTTGATAGTAGTAGCGCGGGTTATAAACCCACACTGCTACTAAGTGGTCTCCATTGTGCCCCTCGGGACATGCCATGCATAGTAGTAGTGTGGGTTGTAAACCCGCGCTACTACTAAGTTGATAGTATTAGTGTGGGTGTAAACCCGCGCTACAACTAAGTACATGGTTTTTTAACAGCCTTGAAATCCCGTCTCCTCCTCTGAATCCCTCCTCTCTCTCGTCCCTCTCCTCCTCTCTCTCCATAGGCTCTCCCATGGCGCTCCTGTCCATGTGTGCCTCCTCCTCCGTGGTGCCCAACGAGTCTGCCGCTGGCGTCCAGGAGCTCACCGGTCTTCCCCCTCACCTCCATCCTAGCACATCGGAGCACCTCATCACCAGCGAAAAGCCTCGGTGCTCCATCTCCTTCCTCTCTCCCTCATTTCTCTTTTTCCCTCTCCCCTCTAGTTTGACTCGCCCTCCCATGTCCATCCTCTTGCAAGTCTTCGCCATGGATGACCAGGAGCTCTCTCCCTTGGCCGCGAAGAGGAGCCACACCACCGCCTTGCTTTGCCTTGGATCCGGTCCCTCTCTGGCAACCGCAACTGGATCTGGTCTGTCGCTGCCCTTTCGCGCCATTGGCAACCCCTGCCGTCGCTGGATCGAACCATTGCCGCCATTGACAGCGCGCATGGGATCGAATTTTTTTGTTTTTTTAATTAATAGTAGTGGCGCGGGTCACAGACACGCGCTACAGATAATTAGTTGCAGCACATATGGCAACCACGCTACTAATAACACACATAGTAATAGCGCAGGTGGCACCACGCTACTACTACCAGTTAGCTGTAGTGAGCTAGTAGTAGCGCGGGCGCCCACACTACTACTAGCTATGTAACATGCGCTACCAGTAGGCTTTTCCCTAGTAGTGTTGGTGGGTGATAGATCTTTGTGCTAGTCTGTTCAGGCGGGGAAGGTGTGGCGTCGATGGCATCCCTATGGTGGACTTGTGTCCAAGGACTCCGTCGTTGCAATGATGTTCGCTCTAGCGTCGGCATCAGCTGGAAGACAAACAATTCATGGTTGATGGTTGGCGGGTCAGGTTTCCTTCTCTGACATTGTCGTGCGGAGGTGCTAGATGTGGAGTTCGATGGCGCCTCTGGGGTGCTGCTCCGGCAGATTCTTTCAACGGTAGTGGCTTCGTCTTTGGCGAGCTACTTTGGAGGTCCAAAAAGCTGGTAATCAGCGATGGTGCCACGTCAAGTTCCGGTGAAGGGGTGATTTGTCCCCTTTTCATTCGGTGGCCACTATGGTGGCGACGGAGGCGGGTGATGGAAGTTTACATCAAGCTTAGGGGTTCTTCGACCTTGATAGTACTTTTCTTTCTTGGATAGGGTCGTTTGGGTTGAAGCTCGGGTTCTGTTGTCTTTTCAGTTTTGTTAGGTTGATATCTACTCGGCTTGTACTTTATTCTTTGTTATATGATTCAGACATGCATTACCTTACAAAATAGCTTAGCTACATATACGACATGATTTTAGCCTGTTATTTTTTCTTGAGGAACCGGCAGGAGCACTGCCCTTTCATTTCAGACGAAAAAGAGGGTTTATGTACAAAGATGACATGTTTTTTAGGGGAAACCTGACAAAAACCCTATTAGGATTGGCGTGTTACTCTAAGTGGACCAAATCAACCAATACCGGTCCCCACTTGTGCCCTACCGAAAGCGTTAGCCCTCAGTCTTATGTAAATGCGGCGTGATGGCCGCCACCTCCAGGTGAGTGAGGCGGGTTCCATTGAAAATGCGGCGGTTGCGCTTCTTCTAGATATTCCAGATGGTGTAGAGGAAGTGACCGCTACGCCGACATCTTTCGTGCCTGGATAGGGGAGAGAGGAACAGATCCCACCGTCGAAGACTCCCATGGGAGGCTGAAGTGTCATCGTGTTCGTCAGCGCCTCCCCGGTCCACGTCTGAACATGCGACCAAACCGCAATCGCAAATGGACAGTCCTTGCAGAGGTGAGTTGCCATCTCCGGTGCCCCCAGGCATAGAGGGCATGTAGGGTCGTGCGGGCATCCGCGAATAGCGAGCATGTCGGCCGTGATGATCTTGCCGTGGAGCACCAGCCAGGAGAAGAGGTTACATTTGGGCTCCGCGTGTGCCTCCCAAATCTTCGTCGGCGGGAACCTAGGGAAGGAGCCGGAGAATTGGCCATATATGCCGAAGTCGCGGAGTAGATGCCATTAGGAGTCCAACGCCAGGTGATGGAGTCCTCCCCGTCTGGGGACGGTTTAACCTGAGAGGTCAGGGATTCGATCGAGATGAAATCCTGCATGTGCATGGGGGACTGTAGGCGAGCGACCGATCTGATCCAATTTTCATCATGTAGCTCCTTGAACATTGTTCTTTGCTTTCTTGTGGTGAACTGGCGATTTTGTATATCCGGGAGCCAACAGCCTTAGGGGGCCTTTTCCCGTCCAGTCGTCGTGCGAGAACAGAGCTTTATGGCCGTTACCCAGCACGATGGAGGTGGAAGCTCTGAATAACGCCATATCCGACTCGTCGCAAGGTAGGGCAGAGCCCACCCACTGACGATCAGGGTCTGTCCACATTAGCCATGGCCAGTGCAAGCGGAGAGCACGACCAAACCTCTCTAGGTCCGTGATGCCCAGCCCACCCATGGCCTTTGGCCTGCACACCATCTTCCAGTTCACCAGGGAGTGCCCTCCAGTCGCATTCTCGGAGTTGTCGCCTTGCCAGATGAAATTGTGTATGATCTTGTCAAGCTTGTGATTGGCCCACGCCGGAAGAGGGAGCACAATGAGATGATGCGTGGCGATGGCGCATAAGACTGACTTTTCCAAGGAGACTCTTCCTGGCCTCGCAAGGTTCTTTTCCTTACATCCCGGAAGCCTGCCCATTGCTTTGTCTATGGTAGGTTGCAGATCAACCCGCTTAAGCCGTGAGGTATGCAGAGGAAGGCACAAGTACTTAGTTGGGAAGAGGAAGGCCTGTTATAGATACTGCATTATTATTGTTATTTTTTATTATATACTAGTAGAATGCCCGTGCGTTGCTACGGGCTTTTAAAATATTTTCCTTGAGTTATGCGAACATCATTGAACTTATTCATCAAAATACCAGTTGGAAATAAATGTTACCATAAACATTTATCGTAATTCCAGCCGGTTTGCTTTATTTTGGGTGCGTCGTTGTTGTGGGATATCATCACTTACACATATTTTTGTTGTATAAAACATGGTGAATTTTTGTCCCCTTCCAATGACGCCGCCCCAAAAACTCTCTGAATGGGTTTCTTTTTGAACCCCGACATAATCCATCTCCATCTCTCTCATATTCTACAAAATTAAATATATAGAAATATACCTTTAGAGTATTATATCATGTGCAACATACACACAAAGAAGAAAAAATATTTGCATGCCCCTCTTTTGGTTGTGTAAAACTCGTTGAATTCTTAGCCCCCTCCATCATCGTTACATCAGGGTCTTTGTCAGTCGACATCTCCGAAGCACAATCAAATCCTTCAGTTTTTATGACCTACAAAGGTATTCTAATATAAACAAAGATTAGAATAATTTTTTTATGATGGTGGTATGGAAAATATATATTCATTGGACAAATGCTAGAAATGAACAGTTTCTAGTAGATTGAGTGGCATCCTAATTTTAATAATTTTAGGCTCACCTCTAAATCACATGTTGATGGTTATTCTCACGAATATGTACTATTTAGGGTATGTGGTATATTGCCCATAAAAAACTGTGTTACATTTCTCCACGAGCAAAGAACGGATTTCCTCTTTATATAATAATAGTCGGTCATCCGTAATTTCTTGGATATTTTTAAGTAATTTATGGAGAAAATATTTTACACTATTCTGAATATATATAGTGTACAGGTATAAATAAAGCTTTATTTTTATGATATTCCCATTATACCCCTCCTATACGACTTATTGTCCTCTCCCGCACGACCGCACTCTATCCACTCCCTCTCCGCACCACTCACTCTCTTGTTCCCCTCCCTCTCTAGATCCATAGACTTCACTGGCGTCGCTCACTCTCCTCTCTCACTTTTCGGCCCCACAACCAACAGAATCGGCGACCTCATCTCCCACCCCTCCACCCTTTCATCTCTCCCCTCTTCTCACCAAAATTAGTGAAGGGGGGATCGAGAGACCGGCGAACAACATCACGCCAAGGTCACCAATGCCATCATGAAATGACAGGCCTCTTCCACCTCGACAGACTTGCTCGCGCACCAAGATATGAGAGGGGACCTTCTACTTCTCCCTCGCTCATCACCCTTTGGCCAAACCATGGATCAACCTTCCTATACTCTGACCCATGCCATGGACCGAGATCACTTCCCTCCTCAAGCTCATCTCTTCACCCCTTTCCTCGTGTGGCATGTTGCACCGCTAACCCTCACCTTATCTCCCTCCCTTTCCTCCCATATCGAGACATGCATGTGTTTACGCTTTCGGCTGCTTCACCTCACCGCCGCCTTCATCTCCTTATACAATGTCGTATCCGCATATACACTTGGCCAACTGAGAAGAGCGTGTTCGATTCTTGAACCTACAAAATATAAAATGCTGAGGTCAATAAGTATGAATTTCTCTTGTCCCTAGTACTATATTTTTATACATGCTTATTGCATAACCAATTTGTGTGTCGTAGTGTCTTGTGGACTTGCCGAGCTGCTCGACCTTGAGCTTGTCGGTTTGGCGAGCACGTTCTTCGTCTTAACCTCCATCTGCAGCTCGGCATCGCGGATGGCGACAGCCTTGGCGGCCTCAACCTCGGCGACCTTGGCCTGCGATCCCAGCCTTCGCCTTCATGGCGAGGTTCGTCATTGAGGCGGCGTTGTCGGCCTTCCTAGTGTTCTCCAACACCTGCATCTCCGCCTTGACCTTGACCTTCTCCTTGAGCGCCTTGCCCTGCTGCCACACAGAGAGCACCTTGTTACCGGCGTCCACCTTGGCAGCGTTCTGGCACGTGAGGCCATCCCGCTCCACAAACATGCACCTTGGCCCTGCTCGCTGCCTCCTGTTGTGTCTTCTCGCCGAGGTAGGAGAAGTACTCATGCCTCGGCATGTCCACTAGCTGCTTCACGGTGGCATTGTAGAGGAAGAGGCCAAATTGGTCTAGCTCCTTCTGCACGCTGTTGAACACCTCCTGCTTGAACTTTTTGGTGCAGGGTGAAGATCTCGTCCATTGTTAGCTGCGCCACTAGCATCCGGGTCTCACCCTTGATCAGCCGTTTAGCCCTTCACCATGTCGTGCCCGTGGCTCCTACCGTACGAGTGCAGCAACGCGATCAACTTCACGTGGAGTAGGAGCTTCGCTTCAACGGTGGGCAGGGCTGGACGTACCGCTCGTGGCTCAATCGGTGTTTCACACGCTCGGTCCTGGCTTGTTAGAGAAAATGGACGATATGGTCTGCTAAAATCGGCCTGGAAAATTGTCGGTCCGATCCGGTCTGGTCTTCAACCGGTCCGACCAAGAGGATTGAGAAAAAATGTCACTGTCGCCGCCATTCGTTCTCAGCATGCCGACCGGCAGCCCCCGGGTAAACTACCATGTCCCCAAGCTTCCCCTCTCCTTCTTTTTTCTCCTCCCCATGCACCATAGCCTCTCGCCGCCGATGTCGGGCATGCACCATTGACGATCTCGAGTTCTCAACTTGGCGTTGGCAGCGTTCTAGCTGCGGGTTTTGCTGCCATGGCAGCGACCGTTTCTTACAACACACATGCAGGCCATCAAGCGGGAAAAGCGGTTGATTGGGTGTGAACTTCGGATCGTGCGAGAATCGCTCAGCCGTGATTTCCTTGTGAGATTTAATAGCCTCTGCCTATAATCACGCACCATGATCCTACGATGCCGTTTTCTTTGTTGAAGCATATGTTCAGGTCCACCTGCCGCCACATGATTCTCTGTCTCCCATTTCTCTCTCCGTAACAACCATTCCTTATCGTCTGTGTCTTTATCGCGAGTAAAGGATTAGCAAGGTCAGCTCAGGAGTTAGTTGGGTTACTGGCCGCACATGCCTGTGTATATCTTGTATAAATGTATACTGCTATAGCTGAATATGACTGCTTTCAGTCGTGTTGGTGTGTTCACTTTCTGCACTTCTATTCAATCGAGCGAAATAGGAAGTACAAGAGAAACATGGCTTGATCCGAAAATCACGGCACCATTTGACAACAAACTGAATGTCATGTTTTTTTCATGGTTATCCGCTAATTATAGCAAGGCCCGAACACAAAAAACATGGGCTCATGGAAAAAACTGCTACAGAGGGTTCATGGCTAACAGCCGCGGCACATCACCGACCTCATCGCTGGCGCTCCCGCATGTCCACCACCTCGCCACAGCACCCGCACACGCAGCCCACCTCGCCGCTGCCCCAGCACGTTGACGCCGGTGGTGGTTGGCCGGTCCAAATGGTGGCTCGATGAGGGACCGAACCAACACGGACCGTGTCGCCTTGGTAGCGTCGCCGAGTTCCAGGGTGGTCATCCGGGGACCGATGGTGAAGACGGCGGGCAGGACGAAGGGCAGCTTCTTGGAGCTCTACCAATACCCACGCCTTCTTCACCAGCGTGAAGTCCTCGATGTCCCAGCCGGTGATGGCCAGGTACTACGACGCGTACGTGGCGATGAAGCTCGCTGTTGACTGTTTTGTCGGCTATACCGTTAGGTTTTCTTTCCTTCTTACCTGCATAGGACATAGGAGTATTGACCGATCAAAGGAAATAAATAGAACCTGTTAGTACATATAGCAAAAATGCCCTTGCGATGCAATGGACCTATCAAACTTGTTTTACGTGATCTCGGTTTATGTAATCAATTAATTACGTGATCTCTGTTGTATGTTATTTCTCTATTCCAAAATTCCACTCACGCGAGTAAGAAGTATTTCACTGTCTTATGCAAGTAGTTCAGTGCATACATATGCTACTTGTTCGTAATTGCATGGATGGATTGATGGGAACACACTGTCTAATGAAAAGGATAAGAATCACATTGGCATGCATAGGTGATTTCAAATTTTAAAAATATAGCATCTACATCTGCGCATCATGAGGAACAATTCCAGAGAAAAAAATTGATCCAGTCAAGTGTATCTTTGGATATTTCATTATCCTCTTAGGCCATATTAGTATTACTTCCCACGTGGTGCACATCATCCTGATGCATGGGTGTGCCTCGGCCCTTACATTGCAAATGTTATTATTGCAGGAAGAGCACACATTCATAAGCTAACGGTTTCACAATGTGTTCTTGCTGATAGTAATTGAACCAAATGAAACGATGGACAAGCAGATTGATTAAGGAACTCTAGGTAATACTTCATGCCGTGGCAGTGGCTCAAAAAGTCAATTTGTAAGTAACAAAAAAAAGGCCTAGAAGAATAGTTCTACCTAAATAAAGTTTACTGCTGCACATGAGCAGATCCACACAAAGCGAGAGGGGCGTGGAGCGGGCGGTAACCGGGGAAGGAGCAGAGTAGAAGATTTACACTGCCGTCTCCACCGGATATGGTGTCTCCACCGCATCTGTGGGCGTCAGCAGCTCCGCCTCGGATGGTGCTCGTGGCTATGGTGAAGAGGAGGGGTGACACATGGGCGAAGAGGCAGGCGGTGCTTGTGGCCAAAAAAGTGGGTCGTTCGAGCTGCGGGAGGGAGGAGGGGATCGCCGGGAGGCGGCGAGATCGGTGGGCAGCGGCGGCGATGTCCAGGTAGGGAAGTCGAGGTAGGACGTTGTGTTTTTTTAGAGGAATTGCTTGTGAAAATAACGTGCGACAACGACTTAGCGAGCGGATCCCCTTAAAAAAGACATAGCGAGCAAATTCCCTTAAAACTGGTAGGAATGGATACGATTAATGACGTTGATAAATAGTGGTGAATGTTGGCCTAATTTACTATCATCATGCATGGAAACGAATCATCAAAAAAAAGAATACTTCCTATTACTACACTCATAGAAAGCTTCCTAATCTCTACTACCAAACAGTTTCTGCCCAAACAAGGAAGGAAAGTTATGGACGTGATTCGGAAGGAAACAAACGTTATGAAGATTAATTAATTTAGATTTGATCTTTAAAGATTGATTGTGATTGATTCTTTTACATAAAGACATTACTAAATAATTTGCGTCAGTATGGAAAGTTCTGATCCGTTCAGTTTTTTTCGTTGTGTGAGAGGGTGAAGTGAAAATAAACCGATGAAGTGGGGGAAGCGACGAAAAAAATTTACGACGGTTAACCTATGAAAAAAACCGGACGAAAGTGGTGGAACGAAAATTGACCGGCGAAGACTATCAACTGCTCCATTAGGAATAGAGATATGGGGTTAAAGACAGTCGTGCTGGAAATGTCGCCCCGTCGATCGTTTGACCAATGCAATATGCATGCGTTTGTAGAGCTAGCTGGTTGGGTGTAAACACTACACGTTTGGTTCGTTCCATTTTCGCTGTCTCCCGAATACAGTGGATCACGATTACGTTACCAGCGTTTGTTTCGGCAGCGTCGGTTTCAGTTCCCGTGTAACCGTAACCCGTCCTTCACAAAATCGAAAACACCCGATACCGGCTGGTATGGAATAACACCGCTAGTCGTCCTGATCGTTTTCTTCCGTGTGAGGACCAATCAGCAGCGACTTGCAGTACCATTACCGTATCAATTCACCGCCGCTGAAGGTGGTATGGGCTTTCGGGACCTTTATTCTTTTAACTTAGCCATGTTGGCTAACAATGTTGGAGATTAATCACAGACCCAGACTCCCTTTGTGCTCGGGTTTTGAAAGCTAAATATTATCCAAATGGGAGTTTGCTACAAGCTACACCGAAACAGGGGGCGTCTTTCACTTGGCAAAGTATCTTGAAAGGTCTAGAAACTTTTAAGAAGGGTTACATCTGAAGAATTGGATCAGGTGAGGAAGTAAACATCTGGTGTGATCCATGGATTCCGGCTAGCCCAGACAGGAAAATAATTACACCCCGTGGCCAAACTGTTTTATCATAGGTTAGTGATCTCATCGACCCAAAATACTGGAATCTGGGACGAGGAACTGCTCACTAATATCTTCAACCCCGTGGACGTGCGAAGGATCTTACAAATCCCGCTGAACCACCAAGCTTTTGATGATTTTATCGCATGGCATGCAAATAAAACTGGAACTTTTTCTGTCCGAAGTGCGTATAAAATACGTGGATGTATACCTTCAGAGAACATACAAATATTAATTCAGTCCCGAGTGGCTCTACCCATTTGGCAATATGGAGTATACTCTGGAAACTAAATATTCCTCGCAGTTCAGATCTTTTGCTGGCGGGTATTGCATGGAATAATCCCTCTAAAGTCAATACTAATGAATAGGCATATAGGGACTAATGGAGCATGTCCGATATGCCACCAAGGTACTGAGGATCTCTGCCACCTGCTTTTCACTTGTCTGCATGCTAAGGAGATGTGGCGATGCTTGAGGATGTCTGAGATAATTGACCATGCCAGTGTTGTTGACAGATCCGGTTCAGCGATCTTGGAGTATTTGCTTCTAATGCCGGATAGTCCCCAAATCCTTGAACCATGTCTGAATTTTAAGCAGGTAATCACGGTCGCCTGTTGGTACTTATGGTGGATAAGAAGGCGTATTACACGTAATGAATCTGTCCTTCTGATAGTCCGATGGCCGGTCTCTGTACTGGCTATTGCAAGCAATTATGAGAAGGCATTTACCAAAACCTTCAGGCCTCAGGAATATAAATGGGTTAAACCCAACCCCAAATTTGTGAAAGTGAATGTAGATGCAGCGTACTATCAGGATGAAGGAATGGGAGCAACATCAGCAATAATACGAGATGAAAAAGGTAATTTTATTGCGGCTACTTGCAAATTTATTCCGTTTGCTGCTGATGTAGTCACAACTGAAGCTATGGCCATGAGGGATGGTCTTGAACTAGCTAATTCTCTTGGGTTCAATCGATTGGAAGCTGAGTCTGATTCTATGCAAGTCATCAACTTTTGTACCGGTCGATCGAGATGGTGGGATGCAGCGGCAGCAATTTTCATGAGTGTGTGGACACAGCTACGTTAATTGGGAAGGTCATCTATAAACATTGTTATCGATCGTCGAATCAAGCAGCGCATGTGCTAGCAAACTATAGTTATTGTAATAAGATCTCGTTGGTTTGGATGAACGAGCCCCCTGACGTGTTGATCAGCAAGCTCGTAGACGATGTATCTATTATTTGATTTCAATAAAGCTAGTCATGATGGCCTTTTCTTAAAAAAAAAATCACCGCCACTGAACGCCGACGATCTCCAGTCGCCTCCGCCGTCGGGCGCCGCCGACCTCCAGTAGCCTCCGCCGCCGAGCGCCGCTGATCTCCATTCGCCGCCGCCGTCGTTGTGGGCAGCGCCGCCGATCTCTCTTCGCCGGGGCCGCGCCGCCGATGTCGCTTCGCTGCCGTGAGCAACAGCGTTGTTCTAAACGGCTGGTGATCTCATTTTCCGTCAAGGGCCATCCCCAGCAGCCGTCCGTCCACCGGTCCTCCGGCATAGTCTACAAGACTGGTGACGGCACTTCACGGCTTCCTATTCCTTTGTGTGAACCAAACACACCATGTAATCACTTACTCCCAATCTAATACAGTGTATTCTCATTACAACAGTGAATACATTACCTGAGCTCCAACCAAACGCGTGGGCGCGCCTAGGTAGACGAACGTCTCTCACGTGACCTTGGCCTGTTGCTCCAGTCTTCGCATGTGTTGTTTGCTTGCTCGGTTCCTCGCTTCCCGGCCGTACGTGGCCGGCCTCGGGAGGGCAAAACGGGGCGGTTCATGGTCAATGGTACCAAGAAAGAAACAAAGCTCAGTAGATTCTTCGTGGTCCTTCTCTGACCTAAGGCCAACTCCACCGCGCGACCCCAAACGAACATTCGTTCTGTACGGTTTTTATTCGTTTGGATAGGGATTTAGGGTTGTGTTCGGGCCTGTCCTGGGATACGGTGGCCGTGCACCCAGCGCGCGGTCGCATCCATTTGCCCCATTATGTCCGTCAGGATCAAAAATGCCCAAATTTGCATCAAAACTAGTTTTCAACCTAAATATTTGTCTGAAAATTAAAATAGTTTTACAACCCGATTGAAATTGTCTTTAATAAAATAGTTTTACAACCAAATCAAAATTGTCTTGACTGAACATAAATTGGACCAATACATCTATTGGTTGCCAATGTGATCCCAGACGTGCTCAACCAAGTCATTTTGAAGATTCAAATGTATGTGCCAATCATGCATCTTACGGTGAAATTGGACAAACTGTTTAAATGTGGCCGGGTCTTGGTGCAGGGGCTCAATATTTTCACCTTGATAATCAAATCCTTGGTCGAAGATACTCTCGTCACGCTCGTCCTCGACGATCATGTTGTGCATGATCACACAAGCGATCATCACCTCCCAAAGCTTCCTTTCATCCCATGACGGTCACGGGGTTTCAAACGATACCCCACCGAAATTGAAGCACACCAAAAGCACGTTCCACATCCTTTCTAACACTCTCTTGCATTTGGGCAAATCTCTTTCTCTTCTCACCTTGGGGTTTCGAGATTGTCTTCACAAAAGTTGACCACTGAGAATATATACCATCTGCTACATAGTATCCCTTGTTGTAATGGTGGTCGTTGATCTCAAAGTTGACAGATGGGGAGTGGCCTTCTGCAAGCCTCGCGAAGACTGGAGAACGCCGCAGCACGTTGATATCATTGTGAGAACCTGCCATGCCGAAGAAAAAATGCCATATCCAAAGATCTTGCAATGCCACCGCTTCTAATATGACAGTGCACCCGTTAACATGCCCCTTGTCTTGTACACAAGCAAATGGACAGTTCTTCCACTCCCAATGCATACAATCTATCTTGCCAAGCATGCACTCGAAAGCCTCTAGCTGCGTTGGTGGCCAACAATCTCTCTGTATCGGTGACGGTTGGCTGCCTCAAGTACTCTGGGCCAAACACCTCGATCACAGCCTGGCAAAACTTGTACATTGACATCAGACATGTTGTCTCACTCATACGCACATACTCGTCTACTAGATCGCCTAGAATACCATATGCAAGCATGCGGATGGCCGCGGTGCATTTATGGTAAGAGGAGAATCCAAGCTTGCCAAGGGCATCCGTCTTGCACTCGAAGTATGGGTCATGAGCAACCACTCCCTCTCGGATACGATTGAACACATGCCTTGCCATATGAAAACGGCGACGAAATTTATCCGGCTTGAAGAGCGGGGTGTTGGCAAAGTAATCGGCATAGAACAGGCCGTGGCCGCTCTCCCTGTTGCGGTTCAGGTTGGGAGCACGGCCAGGGAGTGACCCCCTGTAACGAGGAAGCTGCCGTTGAATATGGTCGTGAACGACCAGTGCAACCACCACAAGATCTTCATCATCCGACGACGAATTGTGCGATGAACAAAGGAAGTGATGAAAGAAAAACTCGTCTCCACTATCCATACCTTTGATGGTAAAAGGTCGAACACCTTGCGGTCGTGGTGGCGAAGAGGCCGCGATGATCACCTCGACGCAGCAGGGGTGGTTGCCGTCCGGCTACTGGCCGCTCTGGAGCTCTCGTCGGAATCTGCCTCGACCGCCGTGGTCCGTCGCCGGCAGTCGTGTCCCCTCCGCCACCGGCAAGGACGGTGACGGCCAAACCTCCCCCGATAGACGACCAAAACTACGGCAAAAGCGGGCGTGGTGGCGGCCATGTCGTCGTGGTTTGGTATGGGACGGCCGGTAGCGGTGAGGCGGCCGGAGAATAAAGCGGCGCCGGCGGGCGAGGCGGGAGAGAGGGTGAAGCGTTAGGAGCGGAGGGGCGCTAGTGTCCCGACAAGGCGGGGGGACAAGGGCGTCTTGTCGCGGCCGTCCGTAGCGTCCGTTCACCCAAACCGAGCGCAAGTTTGGGTCGGGGATGGGTCGAAGACGGACGGAATCCGGACGTTTGTCCGTTAAATGCCGCGCGCTGGGCCGTCTCTTTTATCCCTTTTACCCCAAACAGACGGGGGCGGACAAGATAGGGTCGCGCGGTGGAGTTGGCCTAACCTACCACTCAAATGGATCGGTCTCGCCTGCATGGACCATCCCTTTCTTGGAAAAATAATACTCCATTCATTTTCCTTTTCTTGGACAAGAAAAAAAGAACGAAATTCCAGATTTTGTTTTTTAGGAAACAAAATTTTGTGGATTTCTTTTTTAGCACTACGAAATTTTGAGGTAGGAGGCAGGACCATTTCCGGCGTGGGCTGGCCTCAGTCGTAGGCTTCATTTCGTAGGTTCCATTGCATTCCAACCCAACTAACCAACCCCGTCGAGTACTCCATGGGAGCCCCTGCAAGAGTTAGTTTTGGTGGGCGCACTCTCAGCCGCCGCCACGTGTCGCATGCTCGACACTTTTTTAAAATTTTTTGTTTATTTTTCTGTACGCGTTTTTGGTCTTAGATGATTTTTTTTGTTTTCTTTCGGCTTTTCGGCCAGCATTGGTTTTTGGAACAAATTTTTTTATGAAAAAACGTGTTCTTTTTCTTACGCGAGAGGAACAGTCGCGCCTCTCAAAAATGAAAAAAATGCTTTTCCTTTTTTTTCTGTGAGAGGCACAAATCTACTTCTTATGGAAGACGGATTTGCTTCCACGGGAGGCATAGTCGTGCCTCTCAGAAGAGAGAAGAAGTGTTTATTTTTTCTTTCTTAAGAGTCACAGGTTTTGTTCTCGTGGAGGCACCGATTTGCTTCCGCGAGAGGCACAGTCGTGCCTCTCAAAAAAGGTTACTTCCAAGAGAGGCGCATATTTACTTCTCATAGAGGCATCGATTTTCTCCCCTGAAAGGCGTCGGAAAAGAAAAAAAATATGTTTTTTCGCGAGAGGCACAATTGTGCCTGTTTGAAAAGGAAAAAAGTGCTCCTGATTCGGCTTTTTGTGTAAAAGAAGTTTCTCCAAACCTATCAACGGGAGATCTAGTTCTGAAGAACTCGGTGCTCGGAATCCAATAGTGAAAACGGTTCAAGATTTGGACACATTGTTTATGAGATAAAATGTTTTATATAAACGAATAAAAGGTAAACTTCCAGGTTACAAAAAGTGACGCACTACACTTGTCGCAACTTGGGAAAATGGGAATGTCCTTTGCAGTACTCCTTAATAGTGATTTCGCACACTCCCCACTCTCCACAGCGTGCCATTTTGGGTCGGCCAATGTGCGGGCACAACACCCCTTGTCTTTTTATGCTTTTTTATTTTATTTTGTGTTCAAATTTTCAAAAAAACGTGAATTAAAAAAAACATGTTCGAGAAATCATAAATATTTGTGACTTCATAAAAAATCATGATTTTGGAAAATATTCGGGAAATGATAAAATGTTCGTGGATCAAAACATCTTTGTCATTTTTCAAGAATGTTCCCACAATAAAAGAACGTCATGATTTAGAAAACAATGTTCGGGCAATCAATAAATGTTCGCGCATTCAAAAGATATTCGTAAATTTCAATAAATGTCCGTGAATTCATAAAATATTCACAAAAATAAAATATTGTTTCTAAATTTCAACAAAAGTCCATTGATTCAAAAAATGCCAATGCATTTCTTTTTATGTCAAAGCCAAAAAAATTCATAAATTTCGAAAGATTTTCCTAAATTTCAAAACATATTCATTGATTAAAAAAATGTTCACAAGTTTGAGAAAACAATATCAATAAAGATTCGCAAATTAAGATAATATTTGATAATTTGTAAAAAAATCTCAAATTGGAGAAATGTTCACGAATTTGAAAGATATTCAGAAAATTAAAAGGGAAATGGAAAAAGATAGATACAGAAGAAAAAATAGGGAAAAATGAATAAAATAAAATAAAATAAAAATGAACATGAACATGAAAAGGACAAAAATCAAAAAAGAAAAGAAAGAAAGGAAAAACGAAAATGAAAACAAAGTAAGAAAAAAACATACACAAAAACCGGTCTAGGAAACCTTCCCCATACCGGAATGGAGCTAGTTGGGTCGGCCAAAGTGTACGTCGCATTGAGCGGGGGATATGTGTTCGGCCGTTATTAGGTTTTTTTAGGCTTGGTCGTTATTAGGCAGGACCCCCTATTTGGCGCAGAATGCGTTGGGAGGCGGAGGTGGGCGTTTCCTAACGGACGCCTTAAGCGCTCGTTTCTTCTGTTGCCGCAAACGGCCGCATACCCCCGCGCAGTGTTGGGCCGGCCCGTTTTCATATTTTTCTTTCTGTTAAAACACTGCAGCAAAACTCGTATTTCGTACGTGAGGGTTCGAACTCGCGATCTCTCCGTTGAAACAGCAGGGCACTAACCAACAGACCAACATACCGATTGTGTCCAGTTACTTATTTTGTTCCTTTATTTACGTAGGCCGTGCGAGCCCACCAAACCAGCTTTTCCTGCTGGCTTATTTCTGGGCGTTTTTTTTCTTTTTTTTCTGGTTCCTTTTTTCTTTTTCTTTTCTCATTTTCACTTTTTCCTTTTCCTAAAAATGCGAATTATTTAAAATTCATGAAAATTTTAAAATTGAATGAACCTTTATCAAATCGATGAACTTTTTTAAAATTTGATGAAAATTTTCAAATTCCATGAATTTTTTAAAACGTGAACAATTATTGAGAACATGAATAAAAATTTATATACAACGAACAATTTTCAAATATACACTGAACATTTTTTCGGTGTACGATGAACAATTTTTACCTACACAGCGAACATTTTTGTGATATACATTGAAATAATGTAAAGCATTTTTATACATTTTTTTGATATAAGATGAACAAATTTTATACATTGAACATTTTTGTAATATAACCTGAACAACTTTTAATTACACATTGAACAATTTTGTGATATGCGCTGACAATCCATTTAAATACCCATTGAACATTTTCTATGTACACTGAACAATTTAAAATATGAACTTTTTTCAAATTCGAATGAACTTTTTTGATATTGATGAACTATTTTTCAAAATTGATGAACTTTTTTAAAATCAATGATTTTTTTGGTTCGTTAACTTTTTAAATTCGTGATTTATTTTGAAATCTGTGAACTTTTAAATTTCTTTCCGAAGAAAAATTACGTTTTCCCAAATCTGTGCGCAATAAATAGCGCGACTTTAATTATTCTTAACTCATTCGCGCTGAAAATATCCATGTACGATTGGTTGCCCTAGTGGTTAGGCGACTGGAACAGGTACTGGACGTCGCGTGGTTGAATCCTCACAGGAGCAACCTTTTTAGGGCATTTTTTTGTCTTATAGATAACGCGTGTCGTGGGCCGGCCCAGCAGGCGCGGCTGTGAGCGCCAGCTTCCTGAACCGGCGCTTAGACGAGGAGGTGCGCGCACCGCCCGTTCCCCCGCGCGCCCGTCTGGGCCGGCACATCAGCGGCAGCGGGGAGCCCCCTATTTTGTTGTTTTGTTTCTCTTTGTTTTGTTTTTTCTTCATTAAATAATTCGGAAGTTGGAAAAGTTTTAAAAATTCCAAAAATGTGGATTTCACAAAACTTCATGGAGCCCAGAAATTTCCCTGAATTCGAATAATGTTCAAGAATTCGAAATATGTTCATGATTTCAAAAAATGTTTGTGAATTTGGATATTGATAGACATTTTTTTATCCGATGAGCAAATTTTGAATTAGACAAATATTTTTTGATCTTGATGGACAAATTCTCAATTCAAGAACATTTCTGAAAAAATCGGATGCATTTTTTGAAAACTGTATGATCATTTTATAAAGTTATGGTGAACAAATTTCAATATGATGAACAAATTTTGAATTTCATGAACATTTTTTGAATTCAGAGAACAAAAAAGTGTTCATGATTTTTAAATTATTTTCTCAAAAACGAGAAAAAAGAAAAACACCATGCTGGCATATCCCATTGCGTCGCACGGAAGGCCCACCCACTGAGCCATCCCAGCAGCGAGTGGTACTGTAGCGCAAATAATGAAAGTTCTCCACGCAAAAAAAAAAAAAGGATCTACGTGTGAGTGTGAGGAATCGAACACGATGAGCTGTGGTGTCTAATAGGCAGCGCTGAAACATAAGAACTATTAACAGCGACATAATTTAAACATTTTTTAAAATTTCAAACACGATTAGTTCTTGAATAAAGTGAAATATTTTTTTGAAATGCGAAAATTTTCCAATTTTGGAACAACTTTTTAAAATCTTGAAGAATTTTTGGATATATTTTGAAATTATGAACTAAATTTTAAAAATAGAAACTTTTCCAAAACTTTGAAGAAAATTTTAAACATCTACTTTTTAATAAAAAACATGAACATTTATTGAAAAAGGAACATTTGTAAATTATATGACGATTTTTTTAGTTTTTGAGAATTGGCGATATTTTTTAATAGTCCGAAAAAAATTGAAACGCGATTTTTTTAAAATTCTGAATTTTTTTTAATACATTTTGAAATTGTGAACATATTTTGAAAACTTGAACTATGTTTTTTGAGAATTCAAAAACTGTTTGAGAAAGCAATCTTTTTGGAATTCCAAACAATTTTTGAATATATGGAACATTCTTTGAAATTGACGCTCTTTTTAGAAAAAAGAGAAACCAGAAAAAATGAACAAAACAAAAGGAAAAGTCTAAAAACGAACAAATGAAAATTTAGAAAATAAGAAAAAAAAGAAAACCAAATCCCCAAAACCGGTAAAAGCAGAATTCACACTTTGTTGCTAAATGGGCCGTCCCATATCTCGGTCGTTTGCGCAAGCAGCGCACTATTTGCCGCATAATGCGGCAAATCGAAATTTTCTCAAGAGCATGCATATTGCTCGGCCACATTTGGTGATATCTTGTTCTAAATAAAAAAAATGGCAATGTCTTTTTTCTTTTCTTTAGAGGATGGCGATATCCTTTTGTTACAAGGTTTATTTCTTAACTTGGCCAGATACAAGTTACAAGCTCTTCATGTGAGATGTTGTCTGCTTCAAGAGCTAGAACTCAGGAGAAGTGGACCCACCCTTCGAAAGGACATGTCAAATTCAATGTCGGTGCAGGTATCTCTCGGGATGATAATTTGGTTGCAGCGCCGGTCGTGTATCATGATCGAAATGGAGTATATTTAGGGTCGTCGGTGATCGCCAGTCAGGGTTTATCTGATCCATTGTTTGTGGGGTGGCTTATATTATCATGCATCATTGGAATCCTTCGCTTGTCGTGAAGCTCTCTTTCTATTGATGAGGATCTTGGCATCCAAAACCTTTTCGCCGTGTCGGATATCAAGGAAATTATCAAACATATTCATGAAGGAGAAGGAGGGAGCTATGGATGAGTTATCAAGGAGATCCAAACTTGGATGGATTCTCTCATTTCACGTGAATTTCTCATGAGAATAGAAGCTCACAATTTGGCTAGGCATTCGTTATCTTAACATTAGGCCCGTCGTGTATGGTTGGGGTATCCGTATGATCCCATGTAAACACTCCTACTGAGTAATAAAGCCTGGCCAATTGTTCTCAAAAGTTGGCGATATCTTTGATAATCCTAAAGTACAAAGAATAGTCGTAGCACTTTCCAATGATAGAAGTGGTAAGTATGGAGTGTGAGCCAACAAGAAGCTAAAGGTAAGATCAATATTCTCCCAGGTCCTATCTATCACTGATACAACCCTATCTACACTGAATGTTTGCTTTATCTAGAATAATAGAGAACTTCAACATAAAAATAGGTGCCGCCTAAGTAAAGATACAATATATTACAATATAATACAAATAGCGAGTGTGAAATAATGGTGGTGTGGTGTGTGGAATTGCCCTTAGGCAATTAGCGAAGTTACTAAGCCGATCATCGTCGTTGCAGTTTTATATGTGAGAGAGGCAACATCCACAACTACTAACAAGTCCATTAATGTAAAACTCAATCATAACATTAAGATATATCAGCCCCCTTCAATCCCATATGCATCAACTTGTACACCCAGCCTCGGTAATATGTGTCACTACATTCGGCCTATGCATAGTCATGGCAACATATTACTAGCCCTAAGATGTGATCCATGCACACGCTCATATAATGGGCACCAAAGGACAACAACGTAATAATCATGCAACTCAACCCAATCATAACAATTCACCAATTAACCCATAGGACAATAATAATCTACCCAGGCACAAAGAAGATGTATGAAATCATCGTAATAATATTCAATAACATCCAACACCATGTTGAAGTAGGGGATTACAACGGGTTGTGGGAGAGTGGACCGCCGAAAAAAGGTGAGGAAGGTGAGGAAGATGTTGGTGAAGACGGCGACGTTGATGAAGACGATCACCGCGATGATGCATGGTTCCCCCAGCGAAACTTCGGTGCAACCCGGAGAGAGAGGTGGAGAGGCTCCTCCTCCGGCTTCTTCCTCCATGGCCTCCGCCCAAATGAGGAAAGGTTCTCCCCTCTATTACTCGGCCACCATGGCCCCCAACGGGGTGGAAGCCCCTTAGGGATTGGATCTCTTCTACCTGTCTCTCTGTTTTCTAGCCAAACACCATATCTTTTATACCCGGAGATCCGTAACTCCGATCGGGCTGGAATTTTAAGTGGGTTTTTTCCGGAAATTAGCTTTCTTGCGGCCAAAGAAGAGCTCCAACCGACTTAAAGGCTGCCCACACATGCTCATGGAGCAGCCAGGGAGGGAGGTCGCACCCCCGCCCATGTGGGGCCCTCGGGCATCATTTTGTGTTGATTTCTTCACCCATAGAATAAGAAAAAAAATCATATTAAATCGTTGGGATATTTTGGCCTCCTTAGATATTGATTTTCTGTAAAACAAAACATACAGAAAATAGGAAGTGGCACTGGCACTAGATTAATAGGTTAGTCCAGAAAAATAATATAAAATTGCACCAAATCCATTAATAAATTATGTAAATATAGTATGAATACTTCAAAAATTATAGATACATTGGATACGTATCAAATTTTCCTACATTTTATCTTCACTCTTACAATACATATGAACTGATGTACCTTGCCTGATTGATTGGCCAAGGTAAATGCTCAATTTGGGCGAGATGGGATCACCAGGCGTATTATGCAAGGAGAATGAAGGTAA
Source organism: Aegilops bicornis (assembly GCA_021605145.1). Taxonomy (NCBI): domain Eukaryota; kingdom Viridiplantae; phylum Streptophyta; class Magnoliopsida; order Poales; family Poaceae; genus Aegilops; species Aegilops bicornis. The sequence continues at coordinate 674,009,586 of CM038671.1, forward strand.
CTATCTTGGCGTGAGTGATTGTCATTAAGGGGTTGACAGACCCAACTATTTTGGAATCTCTGGCATACCGTGAAGCACTTGCCTTAGCAGAGCACTTGGGGCTCACAAGCAGCGGCAAAGCTACGGCTGGTCCAAACCAGAACATGGCCCACCCAGCCAAATTTGAATTCAGTGTTGAGTGGTTCTGAATTTGGTCATGCGAACAAAATTTCAGGCGTAATTCTTAAGCTAGCTAATTTTGGCCCGCCTAGTGAAGCATGTGTAGTTCCATTGCTGACAAGGCTCTACATAGCATCAGATTTCAAGGCCATTGTGATATATATTGAAGAAGGGATGATGGTAAGGAATAGCTCCATCATCAGAGAGATTGTGTCTCGATCAACATCTTTTGCAACTTGCAAGTTTGTTCATGAGAGGAGAAAGTTCAATTTTGAAGCTCATAACCTTGCAAATTTTGCTCTACCTCGAGATGTAGGTTGTCATATGTGGCTAGGCTTACCTGATGACCCTATCACTGTAGCCCAAAAATATTATGATTGACCAATAAAGAGTGCGAGGTCTTTTCTCAAGAAAAAGGGACATGGATCCTCTGACTTTATAATCCTTGCCATACCCTGCCTTTGAGTCACTGACAGGTGGGCCCCATGCTTTTGTGGGACCCATGTGTCAGTGACTCAAAGGTAAGCAAGGTCACGACAGGGGATCCTCGTCCAAGAAAAAGAAGGTTTGAGATCATCCATGAAAGTTATTTTTTAAATTGATAGTGTTTGGCTCACTAGGAGTTACCTCAACTTCCAATCCATTTTAAGAGCAATGCTAATAACATAACCAGCTTATGAGACTCCTCTAAAAATTATAGGGATAAACAATTGTATAAATGATCTCCAATAGTGGGTGTATCATTTATACTGGCACTTTGTAGAGGACTAGGAGGTTGGAGAGGATATGCGAGAGTTGCTTGTCAAATATATACATGTTAGGGAAAACTATGATTCTACTGCCACACAACCGCACCTTCTATCCTCACCCTCCATTCTTGCATCAAAGTTCGTGTGGGCAAACTTCTCTTTTTTGTTTCTCCCAAATGAAAGAACGTTTGAACTTGAAACTTTGCATATCAACCTCACACAAGTACTACCATGCGCAGAAATGTTTTCAGAATTTGGGTGCAGCAGAAATATTTTAAAATGATGCAACTAATTTGAAATTTGACAAATTTATGTTTCATTAAAAAAAGGGGAACATTTTACGCACAGTGGCACTTGTGTATCGTTGACCTGCAAAGTTTCAAGGTTAAATAATGCTCTCTTTTATGGAGATAACATATGGACTGACATGCCAGTAGATGGTTGGTGTCTGTAAGATATTTAGTCATTCGTGGAAGTAACATAAGTAGTAACATCCATTGACATGCAATGCCAAGTAGGCATATTAAGGTAATAACATAGACTAGTATCATATGCATCACATTAGTCTAAGGCCTCCTTTGATTCAAAGGAATTCTATAGAAAATTTGGAGGATTGAAATCCTTAGAATTTTTTTCCCTACATTGATCCTTTGATTCATAGGATTTTATCCCATAGGAATATTTTCTACATTGGTCCTTTGATTCATAGGATATGATCTCATATGAATTTTTTCTATGGAATCTGTTGTACTACATTTCATAGCAAATCTTCAAGCTCTTTTTACAATTCCTTTTCTTGTGTGTGGAATCAAACACTCCTTTTATTCCTATAGGATTCAAATGGGCATGCCACTCCAATTCTATACCTTTTCTATTCCCGTGTTTTCAAAATTCTGCGAATCAAAGAGGCCCTAAGTTAATCCCCACTATGGCTAACCTAAGATTCATCTATAGGTTTAGGATTTCTGAGCCTGTCCTGTGTGGAACCCAACTAATCCCTGAACTCTAGGCACTAAACGCATGCAGAGGTAAGTGATGTCAGACTAGGGATAGAAGTGGGAGAAAGGATGCCGATGTGACCTGGCCATGCCCGTAAACCTGCGTGTCCTATCTCCAACAGAAATCTCACCCTCTTTTACCGCCTGTGAATCATATGGCCAGAGCACCAGACGTACCCGAAATGTTGACTCCATGGTGATCGAGGGGATCAAAGAAAAAAAAATCATGTACTGTTTGATTAATAGATCTTCAGTTTGCTAAGCACCGGGCGCTGGGTGATTATCACTGGCCAACGACGCAGACATGTACTGTAAGAGCACACGCCCGTACGTACGCAAAGCTGGCGCGCCTCCGCGTCGGCCTGCACCTCTACGGGTGGTGAGGTGGACGGGCGACCACGGGCTCCGGCTCGGTGTTCAGGTCGAGGGCGTGGACGGGCCGCCCTGGCTCTGCCACGTGCTCGTCGACGGGTAGCTGCTGCGACGGCGGCGCCGGGGCGGGTGGCGCGAAGTCCTCCATGGTGAATGTTGGAGGCCACACCGGTGCGCGTGCGGCCGGATCACGGGCGCCTGCGCTGGCGCCCGAGACGAGTCGTAGGCGCAAGGCGTCGCGCTGCTCGCGCATGCGGCTGATGATGGCGTAGAACTCATCGACGTCGGCATCGGACACGTCGTCGACGCCGGCAGAGGCGGGGCTGACGTCCGCGGCAGAGCGCTTGCGCTTGGCGGCGGCGGCGGCAGGCGGGGGCGCGTCCATGGCGACAAGACAATCGCGCGAGCGGGCAGTAGGTGCGTCTGTTTTTTTCCTTTTGTTTGAACACTTGTACTAGGCGCGTCTTTCTGGGGTGCTTTATAGGTGCGTTGAGTGTTTCGTCTGTCACTGCTAGTGCAGAGCGCCGCGCCAAAATCAAATCACGACTCCTGCGATGCGACGGGCACAAGGAATGGGCGCGTGGGAGCACGGCGACCATCAGGCTCCTGGTCTGGCTCCAACAGGATAGGGTTGGTCAGCGGGCTCTGCACACGGTTGTTCGTTTGTACATGCTGAACTGTCTGAGCATCTTCCATTGACCCTTCAGGTGGCGCGTAAAATCACCGTTTGGAGCTGAGCCGGTGCAAAAAAACGACCTGGGGGCGAGTTGGTTCCCAGACGCCGACCCAAGGCCGCCCTCAGACGCCGTCTAATTTAAAAAAGAAACATTTGGCAAAGTTCGGTTAAACTCGGTTAAAATTCGACAAACTTGACATATATTAGACATGTTCACGGTTTACATAGCAAATTTATCTAAAAAATGCCTAAACTACAACTAAGGGGCGAAGAAGTCGTTGAATGCGGCGTAATCGCCGTCGTCGCCACCATCCTCGCCGCTCTCGTCGTCGTTGGCCTTCTCCTCCTTGACGCGGCCGCCCCTGCTGGACCCCTGCCCGGCGTCGCCATGGCAGACTAGTGGCGGTGGCGGCGCGTCATCGTCGTCGTTGCCGTCGAGGACGCATCAAGGCCCCGGCGGCACTGCTCGAAGCGCTGCAGGGCGGCGTACTGGCGCTCCATCTCCATCTTGAGGTAGTCCTTGCGCGCCCATTTCAGGGCCGCCTCGTCGTCGAGCTCCACGTCGCCGTGCTCCGTCTTCACGGCGGGAAGCCCCAGCTCCGTTTTCACGGCTGCGAGCCCCGGCTCCGTCTTTGCCTTGACGAAGCGCGGAAGAGCCGACGAGGAGGCGCGTCGGCCGCCCTCGTTTATGACGATGCCGACGCTGCGAGTGCGTCGGCCGAGCGGCGTCTCCACGGCGGGCTCGGCCTTGACGCCGAGCAACGCCGGAGAGCCAGAGGAGTGGGAAGAAGAGTGTGAGGAGGAGTGCGAGGAGGAAGACGAGGAGGAACCAAACCTCCTGGGCATCCATTGCTCGGCGCGCCGGCAGTGGGCCGGGGCGGCCGCCGTGGGAGGGTATGCCAGCGGCGGTTCGTTGTCGCCCTCAAGGTACAACAGCACGCCTTCGAGCGTGCGGCCGAGGGCGCCCCACCACACGCGGTGCCCCTCGCTATTCTTCATGCCGCCCACCACCGGCGCCCCGTTGGTGGACGCCAGCCTCTGCTCCTGGCGGCGCTCGAAGTACGCCGCCCACGCCGCGTGGTTGTCGGTGGCGTACTGGGGAAGGGCGAGCTGCTCGTCGGTGAGGGAGGCGCGCACGCGGTCGATCTCGGCGGCGAAGTAGGCGAGCGCCTCGGCGTCGAACGGCAGAGAATGGGCACTCCCCATTGCCTTTGAGCCTCCACCCGTCGGCCGGCGCGCGTGTCCGGCGGCGCCGGGATGTTGGCCTCGAACAGGAGCCACGACTCCTAGTTGTGGAGCGAGCGGCGGCAAAGTCGTTGGCCGCTGCCGCATCACCGGGGAAACGCGTGGCCACCGGGTATCGGAGTGAGGGAGAGAGAGGGAAGAAGCGTCGGTGGCGGCGCACGGGAGAAGGAGGGCTCGGCGGCTAGGGCTGGTGTGGCCAGAGGCGAGGGAAGCCACCGGCTTATATAGCCGCGCCCGTGTGCATGCGTGGCGGGAGGGGAGGCGTCGCCGCGCCGCCCCGTGACGCCGCCGCTGTGATGAGGAATCAATGACAAGGCTGACCGTGGCGGCAGCCTGGCATTGATTCCCAGTAAACCGAGGCGATGAGGGTGACGGCGGCCGTCTCATGACTCGGCGGGCCGCGGCTGTTTCGCCAAAACACTCGCCCCGCGCGCCCAATACCTGGTTCGGCCTGGGTCCGCCGGCGCTGATTTCGGCCCAAGCCAGCGAAAAAGGGCTCCTGGGGACGCGACTGGGCCGTTTTCACGATGTCGACGCGAAAAAATCGCCTGGGAGGCTGTGTTGGGGGCGCGGCTGGAGATGCTCTCAATAGATTCCCAAATAGTGCAAAAAAGGCTCCATGGAGCCCATTGTTTGAAACTTCTTGACATACTATTTGAAAGTTAAAAAAACAAATTTTCTACATATACATATACATGTGTTCTTTAAGTATGTGTAATTTTTAATTAAATAACTACTCCATCCATTCCATAATTATTGTCATGGTTTTAGTTCAAAACTAAAACCACGACAATACTCCATCCAAAACTAAAAACACAACATATTTTGGTTCGGAGGAGTAGATAATTGCTCGGGACGTTGCAACTGGATATCAATATTCTAACACGTTATCATGTGATTTACCTGGCCATATTAATATAATTGCGTAAATAAATGTTTAACAAATTATGTATGTCACGTACCTATCTAAATATATTTTAGGAATTTATTTTGTAATCACTTATTGGCTTACAAAAGAAAACAGTAAGTTTATTTGGTAAGTCAATAATATTTGGGATATTTCACAATAGATAAATAAATAAATAATGTTTGGGATAATTAATACAGTTTTCAAGGAATGATGCTGAGGAAAAGGATGAAAAGTTGGACGAAGCACTCCACCTGGCAGAAAAAGAAACACTTTTTTGAACTTTTATAAGTAGCATATATAAATACTTCCTTCGTCCCAAAATTCTTGTCTTAGATTGATCTAGATACGGATGTATCAAGTCACGTTTTAGTATTAGGTACATCCGTATCTAGACAAATCTAAGACAAGAATTTTGGGACAAAGGGAGTAGTAAAAATACCATTATTTCATTCTACACAACGAAGACAAGAATCTGGCTCGAATACAACAAAGAAAAGGTTCATTGTAATATATGTATTTATCTTTTTTGTGTACACCACATTTGAACATGTGTGTTAATGAAATTTTGTACATGTATACTACCAATATATGCTTATACGTATTATTGTTTTTATTTTTATTTTGTTGATTTTGGGGTTTGTCTTGAATCAAGTGCGTCCAGAATTGAAATCTTGTCATCCACTACTACACACGACCTCTATTAAGCCCCCTAAATCGCACACAAAAAAGCAAGAAACCGCGTGTGAAGAAGGCATCCGAGGCGCTTCAAAAATAGAACCGTTTGCAGAAATAACAATTGTGTGCGATCGATGGGCCATCACGCACGACCTTAAAAGTAAAACTGTATGCGATACTATGAAGACGGGTCAAAAGCAGAAACCTTTTGTGAAGCTGCTTATTATCGACCAAAATTTATTTTGGTGAATGGTTTGCAGTATACGACCCACGGTTTGAAGAATATAATTATCTGTGATAACTATAGCCATTCCACACACAATTTATGGAGACCTGTGTGTGATTAGTGTTTAGTCCTGGCAACACCACGCTCCCCTTCTTCACTCTAGCATAACACACTCGATTGATCAAATCATAGATTTTATTCAGTCAGACTATGACATCACATTCATTCAATCGAACTACAATATTTTAAACCAGCAAACTAATTAATTGCGGCGGCGGCGTCTTTGCCGGCATTGGCGTACCCCTGGACATTGGGCCAAGTTTAAAGTAAGACCAGAATGTTCTGGACTTCCGCGTACAGGAGCCGATCGACGGGCAGCGAATCAGCGACGGGGCTCTGCAAGAAAGCGATTGATGGTGGCGTCCCATGCCGCTATGGCGGACACTGGCATCGGCGCGGCGGGGAAAGGCACGCACATAGGCACTAGTACCGGCACGACGGGGAAAGGCACGAGCACAGGCACCGGCACGGCGGGGGCTGATGATGATACAGACCTAGGGTAGGGTCATAGGCCTGACCTATACGCCCTACCCCAGGTCACTACTTTAGAAGCAAAGAAGCTCAAGAGACAACAGGGAGTATCCAACAAAGGCGTCGAGTGCGATCCACTCGACCAATTAGCCACTCGGGTACCCCTCCTTCCCGAAGTTACACGACCAGTCAACCACTCGACCATACAAGAAACTACTCGACCTACTGAAGACCAGGAGCCACTCAGAACAGCAACGGGCAAGCATTCACTATGTAGTCTTTAAGGTCATTTAAGGCCCTTAAGGCTGGCGTTACCAGTAACGCCCCAATCTTTATGTACATTGAACCCTCTGTAACGGGGGATGGCTGGGGTCCTGGCGAACTCTATATAAGCCACCCCCTCCTCTGGCACAAGGGTTCGCACCCCCTGTAACACACACACTCATATAATCCAGTCGACCGCCCCCGGGCACCGAGACGTAGGGCTTTACCTCCTCCGAGAGGGGCCTGAACTCGTAAACACTTGCGTACAATCTTGTTGTAGCTAGGACCTTGCCTCCATATACGTACCCCCTATACTTACTGTCAGACTTAGTACCACGACAGTTGGCGCCCACCGTGGGGCAAAGCGTCTTAGCGACTTCCGGCGAGGTTGCATTTTCTTCGACCTTCATCAGCATGGTTTCCGGTGGCGGTTTGGTCATGGGCCGCGAGTTCCGACTCGGCGCACTCACTTTCGTCACCGACGACTCCGCCTAGCTCCAGGAGGCTCCCCTCGACGTTGAGGCTCTCCCAGTTCGTGACTCGGTTCACTTCCGCGCGAGTTCCTGCGGCGTCCTCCTCAGGCAGTCGTCTTCACCATACCAGTCGGTCATTGCGTCGTCGACCCACTCCGCTGGACGCCGCCACAAGCGGTCTGGCCGTTCACGGCTCCAGCGATGGGTGAGACACGAAGTGGCCCGTCAGGCCTTCAGCCCCCAAGTCGTGGCGATCGAGCCCGACATGTATTCTCGCGGATCGGTCGACCTATCGACTGATTTCGCAGATACTCTTTCTGAGAGCAGGAGTTGTGACCACGCGGTGGAGGTCCTCATGGTCGACTCCCATCGCGGTCCGCCTGGCTTCCGTCGCAGTGACGGCGGCGTAAGCTGCGTTGGTCCGCCACTCGACCACGAAGAGTACCAAATGACCTCTCAGCGCGATGGGGAGGAGTTGCACCGCCGCAACATGGAGGCTCTCCAGACCCCCATCATAGGTGAAACCGCCGAGGCCCGGGCCTTGGAGGCAGTACGCCTGGCCACTCTGCTGAGCGCACTCGTCTGGAGAATCTCCAACATTCTCTCGACGAGCATGCTCGTCGACTGATTCCCGAATCCAGTCGACGTCCACGACAGTTGTTTCCACCGGAAACTCAGGTATTCCGTACATCGATTCAGAATTTGGCAGCCGCTGCTCGTATTGCAGAGTCTATTCAGCCGTCTCGTTCAGAGGCTGGGAGAGGCCTGGAGCAGATCAGAACGCTGCTCCGAGCAGCGGGAGACCAGAACTCCGCTGTTTCCCAGTCGCGGAACAGAATCTAGAGCAAATCAGTGAGAGCAGACACCGTTCAGTTGGCTCACAGTCCTAGGTCCCCTTTGCGACAGGGAGGCCGTGATCACCGCCAGGATCGGTACCTGGGAAGAGCTCATGGCGAATATGATCATGAGTACGCCCGCGACAACTACCGTCGAGCGCCTTCGCCCCTTCCGAGGGACGGGTCATACGCGCCCCGGCGCAATGACGACAGGCGTCCGTATGGGAACGACCGCAGAGTTCCAATCGACCCCAGAGAGCCTGGCTTTGACGCAAAGTCCATCCTTGTGCAAGGTTTGGTCGATCGGAATAGAGCATAGAGAGAAGGGCTGGATCAGGACAGACCCAGTGGAGGCAGAGTCCATGTTTCCGGCCCTGAGTGTTTTGGAAGGGCCATCAGAGCTGCTGAGATACCCCATAACCCGGTGGCGGTGGCGTCGATGAAGTTCTGAAGCAAGTCAAAGCCCGATACTTGGCTCGAGGATTATCGAGTGCCTGTGCACATCGGTGGCGGCAGCGATGAGGTGGCCATGAAGCACCTTCCTCTGATGCTTGAAGGGTTTGCTAGAGCTTGGCTGACTCAGTTGGCCCCTGGGAGTATTTTGAGTTGGGATGAGTTAGCCTGAGTGTTCACCAGAACATTTGAAGGAACTTGCAAGAGACCTGCCGGTCTACCAGAGCTGCAGCATTGCGTGCAGAAACAGAATGAAACCCTGAGGGACTATATCCAGAGATGGATCACTCTACACCACACAGTAGAAAATGTGTCAGATCACCAAGCAGTTTGTGCTTTCAAGAAAGGCGTTCGCTACAGACAGCTCATTTTGAAGATCGGTCGGGCTGGAGATATTTCTTTGACTCGGATGATGGAGATTGCTACCAAATACGCTAACAGCAAAGAGGAAGATCGACTCCGGAGCGGCAAGCATAAAACAGTCGCCCAGGACACCGGAGGAGGGAATTCCAGTCGAAAGCAGAAGCGAAAGGCTGAGGCAGCAGGTCCTGCCGAGGCAGCAATGGTAAATCAAGGAAAGTTCAAAGGGAAACCTAAAGGGCCCTGGACCCCCAAGAAGGTGAAAGATCAGGAAGGAAATGATGTGTTGGATTTGCCGTGTCATATTCACACCAAGAAGGATGAGGAGGGGAATCTGATTTTCCCCAAGCATACCACTCGAAAATGTCGACTCCTTATTCAGAGCTTCCGAGAAAGTAAACCCAGTGATGAGGACAAAGATCCTGAGAAGGAAGAAGAGGATAAGGACGATGATGGTGGTTATCCCAATGTCAATGCCACCTTGGTGATTTTTGCCGATATTGAGAGCAAAAGTCGACTGAAGGTCATTAACAGGGAGGTAAACATGGTTGCTCCGGCAACACCAAGATATCTGAAGTGGTCAAAGGTCCCTGAGGGAGTCCTGGATTAAGGGGTCCTCGGACAGCCAGACTATATACTTTGGCTGGACTGTTGGACTATGAAGATACAAGATTGAAGACTTCGTCCCGTATCCGGATAGGACTCTCCTGTGCGTGGAAGGCAAGCTTGGCAATTCAGATATGTATATCTCCTTATCTGTAACCGACTATGTGTAACCCTAGCCCCCTCCGTTGTCTATATAAACCGGAGGGTTTAGTCCGTAGAACAACAACAATCATAATCATACGCTAGCTTCTAGGGTTTAGCCTCTACGGTCTCGTGGTAGATCAACTCTTGTAATACTCATATCATCAAGATCAATCAAGCATGAAGTAGGGTATTACCTCCATCGAGAGGGCCCGAACACAGGTAAACATCGTGTCCCCCGCCTCCTGTTACCATTAGCCTTAGACGCACAGTTCGGGACCCCCTACCCGAGATCCGCCGGTTTTGACACTGACATTGCTGCTTTCATTGAGAGTTCCACTGTGTCGTCGCGATAAGGCTTGATGGCTCGCCTTGTTGTCAAGGACAACATCACCGCTGGAGGATCCCTGGCTGTAGGCCAGACTCTCCGGCTGGGCGGTTTCGTCATGACCGCCCGTTCGGCTGCCACGCCGCCGACAACTTCTCAGGTCATCAAGAACAGCCTCCACGTCAGCTCGGAATTCACTGAGCAGATGGATCCAATGGAGCTCCCCTCCCTGAACGAGCTCTTGGATCGCAGAGCCTCTCTGGGAGTCGCTACGGACTATGATTGGATCGGGCTTAAACCCGACCAAGGGGAGATTAACTCTCCGCCGGTCACCCATCAGATAGCGGTGGTGGGCGAACAAAACAGCGATTCTCCCTCTATTTTGAGGACAAACTATGTCCGGATTCCCGAGCTCTCCGAGCCGGATACCCGTCTACGGGAGGACGTGGCCCAGGCTCCGAACTTAGAATCGAGCAACGGGCCACAAATATTGGGCAACATCCTGGAGCCCGAGCTGCCAAGCTCGGGAACTCCTTTGCCTTACAGGTCTCGAGATCGGATCAGGATGTGGACTTAAGTCTACCCACCCACCCAGACACAAGTGATCTTTCCCACATTAGACAAGAGCCCCAAGATACAGTACACCACTTCTGGGCCAGATTCCTCCTTGTAATGAGCAAGGTTAAGGGCTGTCATGAGGAAGACGCAATCTCATTCTTTTGCAAAAATTGCACGGACAAGGGAATTCTTAACGCCATAAGTCGCCGTGACATAGCACACTTTGCCGACTTGGCGGCCATAGTACAAAAATATTGTGTGATGGAAAGCGCCTGGAAAACCCAAACAAAATTCTGGGATCCCCCGGCCCTAACTAAACCCCTCGTCCAAACTAAAAGGGTGCGCGCTCGCAAGTCACACAACCCAATTACAAAGAAACCAAAGCCCTCTACAGGGCGTGGAACCGTACGGGAGGGATGGCTCAACAGGCCATGCAAAATTCACAGCACCCCGGGCATCATACCAACACACAGCCTTAGAGCATGTTGGGTACTCCGGCAGGTGGCCAAGAGCGGCGAGGACCTTCTCATCAACAATACCGCAGAGCACTATCCCGCGGAAAATAACAATACAGTACAGACAGTCTTCGAGACTTTCGCCTCAAACAATAGGCGCAAGCGAGCGCTCCGCAGCCTCGCCGAAGTCTGCCACATCGCAGCAATAAACCCGTGGAACGGTACGTCCATAACCTTCAATGCCAGCGACGACCTCAATTCCGAACAGTCCGAGCACCGGCCGCTTTGGTCCTTAGTCCAATTGTGGATGGCTTCCGGCATACTAAAGTTCACATGGACGGCGGCAGCAGATTAAACCTCATCTACGTGGAAACTCTTAACAAAATGGAAATAGATAAGAGCCGCATTGAGCAAAGTAGCACGACCTCCAGAGGAATCATCCCTAGTCGGGAGGCACGATGCGCGGAAAAAATAACACTGGATGTGGTATTCGGCACGCCGGAGAATTATAGATCCAAAGAAATCACATTCCAAGTGGCCCCGTTTAACAGTGCATACCACGCCCTTTTGGGGCGGGATGCATTCACAAGCTTCCAAGCTATACCCCATTATGGGTACATGAACTTAAGATGCTGGGGCCCAATGGAATCATCACTCTGGCCAGTGATCCGGACATAGCACTCCGCGCCGAAAATAAAACCGCCGCACTAGCCCTAGAGGCATTATCCGAAGCCCTCGCGGCCGAAGAGTTAACTGCGCTGCGCTCCACAGTGGACAGGGACGACGTGATACTCGACAAATGACCCAAGTCCACCTCCTTCAAACCAGCAGACGAAATAGTAAAATTCCAGGTCCACCCGACGGACCCTACAAAAACAACATCAATTGGGGCACAACTGAACCCCACAATAGACGCCGCACTACGAGAGTTCTTGCGCGAGAATTGGGACATCTTCGCCTGGCATCCCTCGGATATGCCAGGTATCCCACGCAGGCTGGCCGAGCATAGCCTAAACATACTAAAGGGATACAAGCCGATCAAGCAGACTCTTCGGCGCTTTTCAGAATCCAAGCGACAAGCCATGGGAGAAGAGCTAGCCAAGCTACTCGAGGTCGGATTCATCAGAGGAATTAAACATCCGGACTGGCTAGCGAACCTAGTGATGGTACCAAAGAAGGACAAATCCTAGCGCCTATGCGTCGATTTCAAGGACCTCAATAAGGCTTGCCCCAAGGATCCCTTCCCCCTCCCCCGCATCGATCAAATCATCGGTGCCACCGCAGGACACGACTCATTATGTTTCCTCGATGCATACTCCGGATACCATCAAATCAAGATGGCGGAGTCTGATCAAGCCGCAATGGCATTTATCACTCCATACGGCCCCTGCTGTTTTAACACCATGCCTTTCGGGCTCAAAACGCCGGTGCAACCTATCAATGCATGATTCAGACATGCCTAGAAACACAAATCAGCAAAATAGTGGAGGCTTATGTAGACGATGTGGTCATCAAAACCAGACACGTCGAATCATTAATAGACAACTTGAGGCTTACGTTCGACAATCTCCGAACATATGACATCAAGCTCAACCCGAAAAAATGTGTTTTCGGCGTACCGGCCGAAAAGCTCTTGGGCTTTATTGTTTCCAATAGAGGAATCAAAGCAAACCCGGCTAAAATTCGAGCTCTGTCACCGCTGGCTACCCCAACAGACCTCAAGCAAATCCAGAAATTAACTGGATGCGTGGCCGCCTTAAGCCGCTTTATCTCCCGATTAGGAGAAAAGGCACTACCTCTTTATCGCATTCTTCGACACACCGAACACTTCGAGTGGACGGATGCAACTACGGCTGGGCTGGAGGAAATAAAAGCCCTCTTGGCCACCAATCCAATCCTGGCAGCGCCAAATGTCGGCGAACCCATGCTGCTATATATAGCTGCAACACACCAGGTTGTAAGCGCAGTGCTCGCCTTCAAACGAGAGACAGATGGACATAAATTTCCACTTCAAAAACCGGTATACTACGTATCCACTGTCCTCACTCCATGCAAGTCACGGTACCCACATTATCAAAAGATAGCATATGCGGTCTTCATGGCATCCCGAAAACTACGACACTATTTTCAAGAGTTCAATCACGGTGGCCTCCGAAGTACCACTCAATGACATAATAAATAACCGCGATGCCACGGGCCGGATTGCTAAATGGGCTATCGAACTCCTCCCGTTAGACATAACATACAAACCGTGGCGAACCATTAAGTCACAAGTACTGGCTGACTTCGTCGCCGAATGGATAGAAGACGAACTCCCTAAAGAGTACGGCGCGTACTCCAATTGGATCATGCACTTGGACGGCTCTAAGATGCTAGCTGGTCTAGGGGCAGGCGTCGTCCTGACATCCCTCACCGGAGATACAGTCCAATACGTACTCCAAATACTTTACACAGATTCCAACAATGCAGCCGAATATGAGGCCTTGTTGCACGGTCTTCGGATGGCAGTCTCCATGGGCATCCAACGCCTAGAAGTGGGTGGGGATTCAAATCTCGCAATATCTCAAATAAATGGAGACTTTGACGCCAAGGACCCAAAAATGGCGGCCTACCGCAATGCCGTCGTCAAAATGTCGGCTCGGTTCGAGGGGCTCGAATTCCACCATGTGGTTCGAGAAAACAATCAAGCGGCGGATATTCTTGCCCACATCGGCGCTAAACGCGACCCCGTCCCACCTAATATCTTTTTGGAAAGGGATAATTAGAGTTATGCCCCTAGTTGTGTCCCACTCGTTTGTTTTACCCCTAATTCCCAGAAGTCACCGGTTCTGTCCAAGTCACTTTGCTCCTCTTATGCTTTTGCCCTTTGACCATTTGACCACCAGTTTGAAAACTTCATAACTAATTCATACTAAATCAGAAAAATGCAAATAAGATACCAAAATGTTCAGAAAAACATCACCTATATGTCAGTGTCATTTGCGTTCACGAAAAAAAGTGTTGGAAAGTGCACATCCGAGTTTTAGCTCTTTTGATACCACCATGAATAGTAAACTCTAAAAAAATCAAAAAAAATCAAAAAAAATATGGTGGCAAAGAACGACAAATGTTCTAAGTGCTTGCCAAGTTTCTTTAGGGAACGACATTCATGGAAGTCGTGGCAAAAAAAATCTATTTTGGAGTGTTGGTTGTTTTTTTGCCGCGGCACCCACGAATGTTATTCCCTGATGAAACTTGGCAGGCATTTAAAACATTTGTCATTCTTTACCACCATTTTTTTGAATTTTTTTGAATTTTTTTAGATTTTACTATTCATGGTGGTAGCATAAGAACTAAAACTTGGATGGGCACTTTCCAACACTTTTTTCATGAATGCAGATGACACTAACATATAGGTGATGTTTTTCTGAACATTTTGGTATCTTATTTGCATTTTTCTGATTTAGTATGAATTAGTTATGAAGTTTTCAAACTGGCGGTCAAACGGTCAAAGGGCAAAAGCACAAGAGGAGCAAAGTGACTTGGACAGAACCGGTGACTTTTGGAATTAGGGGTACAACAAACGAGTGGGACACAACTAGGGGCATAAATCTAATTATCCCTTTGTTTAAAGGCCGCTAAGGCTTCGGCTTCCGGACAGTCAACAATTTGGTTCTTTTTAGTTATGGAACCGAGTCGAGAATTTCCTGGCTGACTCTCCGGGCTGTTGGGTTATGTGACTTAAGTCATCAGCATCCGGTGGTCGCACATAAGTGCCCTGGAAGTTGTCAAGGAATGCGTCTTCCAAATTCTCCCAACAGACAATGGAGTTTGCCGGCAGGCTATTCAGCCAATGACGAGCCGGTCCTTTGATCTTTAGTGGGAGGTACTTGATTGCATGTAGACCATCACCACGGGCCATGTGAATGTGGAGGAGGAAATCTTCAATCCATACCGCGGGCTGTTGTAGCATCATATGATTCGATGTTCACGGGTTTAAACCCTTCTGGGAATTCATGATCCATTACTTCATCAGTGAAGCATAGGGGGTGTGCGGCGCCTCTATACCGGGCTACATCACGACGCAGTTCAAATGAGTCTGGCCTGTTGTATTCAGCCCGGCCGGATTTGCTTTTAGTATATCTGGCGTGACGGTCATCGTCACGCATTGGGGCGCGCCCCCGTGATCCGTAGATCGATCTTGACTGTACTGCTTTGTTTTCCAGTACGTCTCACAGGTCCTGCGTGTAGCCCCGGGCCTTAGTGTTTTTGCTTGATTGGCGACGGGGTGCGGGCTAGACTTCGGGCTGATGCACCGCTTTGTCTCGGCCACGAGGTGGTCGGCCAGCCGCATCATGCGCTGGTAGTGTAGGCTTTAATGCCTCCTCCTCGAGTTGAGGTAGCAACCTGCGCTTTGGGTAACTTTTGTTAGGGCGCTCGAGTCCGTATTCCTTGGCTGCCAGGACCTCACCATCTATCGCTTAGCGTATCTTGATCAGCTTGGAGTTGTTGCCGCTTTTCTTGAGCTTTTTGCAGTGGCTATAAGATGGCGCTTGAAGCGCTCCTGCTTGATGGGATCCTCAGGCACGATGAATTCTTCGTCGCCAAGGCTTGCTTCGTCTTCGGAGAGGGGCATGTAATTGTCATCCTCTGATTCTCCATCCGTTGCCTGTCCCTTAGGGCTAGCTGGCCCATCCTCCCGTTCGGCCTGCTCGAAGCCTGGCTCGGTGGGATTGTTTTCATCTTCGGCACCATCCAGATTGCTATCGTCTCTTGTGCCGGTATCGCTATTTTTCCTCTGGTGGGGCTTAGAGCGGCGTCTATGACGCCGGTGCTTAGATTGCTTCTCAGGGGGAATATCCTCCATTGCCTCATCGCCATTGCCTTTTTGGGCGTGTCCACCATATATATGTCATATGATGAGGTGGCTATCCAGCGCCCTGTGGGCGGCGGTTCCTGCTCTTCTCCTGCATTGTCGTCCATGCCGTTGATGTCTTCGGAGTTGAAGTCAAGCACGTCGGTTAAGTCATCGATAGTGGCTATTAAGTGGGTGGTGGGTGGGGAACGAATTTCTACGTCGTCCGCTTCCCACTCCAGCCGGACATAGTTCAGCCTAGAGTCTCCTGACAAGGAGAGAGACCTTAATGAATTTAGCACGTCGCCCAAGGGCGAGTGCTGAAAGACATCTGCGGAGGTAAACTCCATGATCGGTGCCCAATCAGATTCGATAGGCACAGATGCACGCGGTTCGGAACCTATGGCCGGAGACGAGTCCGAGGGTCCGACGACACCGGCCTCATAGGAGGTGGAGTCAGTGTTCGGCTCTATCGCCGCTGAGGGTGCGGCCTCCTTGACGGGGTCCATCCACCCGTCCTTGGATGGCATGATCTGCTCCGGATTGAAGGCCGGGGCAGCCGCAGGTGTGATCTCCCGAACACTGTCCGATGGCAGATCTAAGTCATGCTCGTCGTGGATCGCTCGGCACTCGACATGGGCTCGAATCCGTTGAAGATCAAGTCTCCGCGGATGTCGGCGGTGTAGTTTAAACTTCCGAACTGACCGATGGCGGGCGTAGCTATCGATCTGCTCCAGATGGCCAAGCGAGTTGGCCCGCAGTACGAAGCCGCCGAATACGAAGATCTGTCCGGGGAGGAAAACCTCACCCTGGACCGCATCGTTGTAGGTGATTGAAGGAGCCATCAAGCCTTATCGTGACGACACAGTGGAACTCTCAATGAAAGCACCAATGTCGGTGTCAAACCGGCAGATCTCGGGTAGGGGGTCCTGAACTGTGCGTCTAAGGCTAATGGTAACAGGAGGCGGGGGACATGATGTTTACCCAGGTTTGGGCTGAGGGTGTTCTGGACTAGGGGGTACTCACCACGTCGTCTCCCAATCAGTTAGATTGGGCCGAGGACCCCATGGCCGTATACTCATGGGCCAATTCGGATAGCTCCTGCCGCATACAAGGAAGACTGCACAAGACTTGGCGCCCAAGACAAGGACTCTCCTAAACCCTAGGCCTCCAGTGTCTTATATAAACCGAGGCCAGCCTAGTCAATAGACAATCTCATATTCATTAGTACCATCCCGTGGTAGATACATGTACTCTGTACTACACCCATATCAAAACAATCAAAAGCAGCATGTAGGGTATTATCTCTTCAAGAGAGCCCGAAGATGGGTAAAACCCCGTGTTCATGTTACCGTCGCTCCAAGACACCTAGCTTAGGACCCCTACTACGAGATACGCCGGATATTGAACCGACATTGATGCTTTCATTGAGAGCCTGCTGGGTGATCGACGCAGATCGATGGGATGATCAGGTGATATTTTTTCAATTACATGTGTTCTGTATAGACTATCTTTATTGTAAATTATGACTATTGCCTCGGGATACCCTGTTCGCAGTCAAATCAAGATCATACAAAAAGTGTCCGACCTATGATAATAAGGCAGATCCGATCTCCGCTGTAGCGGCGTCGGCGCGCCGTGGAGGCGTCGGAAAAACGGGCACGGAGGCAATGAAAATCCATCAAGCGGCGCCCTAGCCAAGGAGCCACCCTGGACCAGTAGTGCTCACGAGTGGCAACTGTGCACATCGGCCGATCAAATCAGCCTGATGGAACGCAAGCACCAGGGAGATCCGTTTCCTTTGCTTTTTTTTAACTCATCCCCTGCTCGACCACCAGCCCTGTGCTACCTTTGCTAAAAAGTGCATGGATCTAAAATCTTACTGGTTCACGTAATTGAGTACTAGTATACTAATCCAATTGACTACTATTTTTGCAGTACAGTGTCCTGGACGTGGTTGGATTCTAGTAATCCAAAATACTACCTCCCGTAGAAACCAAAGAATTTTTTTTTATGGCAGTTCTTATTTGTTTTCTACAGGTCACTGCCTTTTATTTGTTTTGGCAAATCAGAATTGAAAAAATTTCAACAGCGACAGCCGTGTCCGCCGCCAGGCGGTACTCCGGATCCAAATACATGCAAACAAGAGCCTGGAGTTTGCGGCCTCGATCTAGGTTAGCGCAATAAAAAACGTGTGGCGATCCGACGGTGGCGTTCCATCCCAGGAGATCACACGTGCACCAGCACGCCAGGGTCGGCAAAAATTCGGCTACACGGCAACTCGCAGGGAGACTTAATCCTTCCTCTTCCTTTTGTTTATTTAATCAAATACTGAAGGCAGCTTATGCTTTTGTCTCGTCGTATGTCTTCCGTGCATTCTTTTTCACGTACTGGATTGATTTGACCCTTGCACTAAAACTAGTATCATACCAATATGTACTAATGCTTGCGTGAGATGCTAGACCACCTCCAGCTTGTTTGATTCGGATTTGATGTTGATTACTACATCATCTGTTGATTGCCTCACAAGACATCAGATCACAGTGCGGCCTATCTTTGCGTCTGCTGCTTGGCAATACATCGGATCCGGCCTCAATCTGGCCCACGGGTGATCCAGCCGAAGGGATAGTGCGGAGCAGTGCACCTATCAGACCTCGGCTCGAGGGCAGCACACCACGGGGAGACTTGTTTCTCCCCTTTTTTTCTCACATGCTCAGTATGGATCAGTTCGTCCGTTTACTTCAGTCCTGGTCATCGCCGCCGAACAGGTTTTATTTTTCCTAACTATTCGGTTAGCTCCCAAAATTATTACACACAAAATATTTTCTGTTATTTTGCAATGCATTATTTTTGCAGGGGTATTTTGTCGACACTTGTGCACGACGTCGGTCTAGCCGGCGTCTCGCCGTCACTGAGGTTGGCCGACCTGTGTCAACATCGCCGCGCCACAACACCCTCATACCATCGAGCTAGCCTCAACGCTCAGGCCATATTTACCAAACTTTTTTTTACTTCGCATAAATTAATTATGCATCTTTTTTTTATTATTTCTTGGTTGCACTACGTTGTGCGTGCAGGCAATCTATTTAGGTTGGGCCGCGCCAACACCTCGACAAGCCGATGTCGTCGTCTCGCCTGCGTTGACTAAGTCATTGCGTCGTGTCAGCGCATGTCCCTGTGTCAACTTTTCCGCATTGCCGCTCCGCTGGGCTGACCTTGTCGCCCAGGCCATATATATCAATTTTTTTACTTCACTTATGTCAATTAAGTGGAATATTTTTTATTTTCGGACTACACTATTTTACATGTGTAGGTAATCGACTTCGACTGCGTCACGCGGTCACTTCGGCAAGCCGACGTCGTCGTTCCAATCGGCATAAATCGGCTCGCGTGATCATCTTGTTGAAGGAAATATGCCCTAGAGGCAATAAGAAAGTTATTATTTATTTCCTTATATTATGATAAATGTTTATTATTCATGCTAGAATTGTGTTAACCGGAAACATAATACATGTGTGAATACATAGACAAACAGAGTGTCACTAGTATGCCTCTACTTGACTAGCTCGTTAATCGAAGATGGTTATGTTTCCTAACCATAGACATGAGTTGTCATTTGATTAACGGGATCACATCATTAGGAGAATGATGTGATTGACTTGACCCATTCCGTTAGCTTAGCACTTGATTGTTTAGTATGTTGCTATTGCTTTCTTCATGACTTATACATGTTCCTATGACTATGAGATTATGCAACTCCGTTTACGGAGGAACACTTTGTGTGCTACCAAATGTCACAACGTAACTAGGTGATTATAAAGGTGCTCTCTGGTATCTCCGAAGGTACTTGTTGGATTGGCGATTTCGAGATTAGGATTTGTCACTCCGATTGTCGGAGAGGTATCTCCTGGGCCCTCTCGGTAATGCACATCACTTAAGCCTTGCAAGCATTGCAACTAATGAGTTAGTTATGGATGATGTATTACTGATGCGAGTAAAGAGACTTGCCGGTAACGAGATTGAACTAGGTATTGAGATACCGACGACCTAATCTCGGGCAAGTAACATACCGATGACAAAGGGAACAACGTATGTTGTTATGCGGTCCGACCGATAAAGATCTTCGTAGAATATGTGGGAGCCAATATGAGCATCCAGGTTCCGCTATTGGTTATTGACCGGAAACGTGTCTCGGTCATGTCTACATAGTTCTCGAACCCGTAGGGTCCACACGCTTAAAGTTCGATGACGGTTATATTATGAGTTTATGTGTTTTGATGTACCGAAGGAGTTCGGAGTCCCGGATGAGATCGGGGACATGACGAGGAGTCTTGAAATGGTCGAGACATAAAGATCGATATATTGGACGACTATATTCGAACGTCGGAAAGGTTCCGAGTGATTCGGGTATTTTTTAGTACCCGAGAGTTACGGGAATTCGTATTGGGCCTTAATGGGCCATACGGGAAAGGAGAGAAAGGCCCCAAAGGGTGGCTGCACCCCTCCACATGGACTAGTCCGAATTGGACTAGGGAGGGGGGGCGCCCCCTTCCTTCTTTCTCCTTCTCCCTTCCCCTTTTCCTACTCCATGTGGGAGGTGGAATCCTACTAGGACTAGGGAGTCCTCCTACTAGGACTAGGGAGTCCTAGTAGGACTCCACACCTTGGCACGCCCTCCTTGTCCGGCCGCCTCTTCCCCCTTGCTCCTTTATATACGGGGGCAGGGGGCACCTCTAGAGACAACAATTGATCCCTTGGATCTCTTAGCCGTGTGTGGTGCCCCCCTCCACCATAATCCACCTCGATAATATCGTAGCGGTGCTTAGGCGAAGCCTTGCGTCGGTAGCAACATCATCATCGTCACCACGACGTCGTGCTGACGGAACTCTCCCTCAAAGCTCGGCTGGATCGGAGTTCGAGGGACGTCATTGAGTTGAACGTGTGCAGAACTCGGAGGTGTTGTGTGTTCGGTACTTGGATTGGTCAGATCATGAAGACGTACGACTACATCAACCGCGTTGTCATAACGCTTCCGCTTTCGGTCTACGAGGGTACGTAGACAACACTCTCCCCTCTCCTTGCTATGCATCACCATGATCTTGCGTGTGCGTAGGAAATTTTTGAAATTACTACGTTCCCCAATAGTGGCATCCGAGTCTGGTTTTATGCGTAGATGTCATATGCACGAGTAGAACACAAGTGAGTTGTGGGCGATATAAGTCATACTCCTTACCAGCATGTCATACTTTCGTTCGGCGGTATTGTGAGATGAAGCGGCCCGGACCGACATTACGCGTACGCTTACGCGAGACTGGTTTCGCCGTTGCGAGCACTCGTTGCTTAAAGGTGACCAGCGGGTGTCTGTCTCTCTCACTTTAGTTGAACCGAGTGTGGTTACGCCCGGTCCTTGCGAAGGTTAAAACAACACCAACTTGACAAATTATCGTTGTGGTTTTAATGCGTAGGTAAGAACGGTTCTTGCTAAGCCCATAGCAGCCACGTAAAACTTGCAACAACAAAGTAGAGGACGTCTATCTTGTTTTTGCAGGGCATGTTGTGATGTGATATGGTCAAGACATGATGCTAAATTTTATTGTATGAGATGATCATGTTTTGTAACCGAAGTTATCGGCAATCGGCAGGAGCCATATGGTTGCCGCTTTATTGTATGCAATGCAATCGCTTCAGTAATGCTTTACTTTATCACTAAGCGGTAGCGATAGTCGTAAAAGCATAAGATTGGCGAGACGACAACGATGCTATGATGGAGATCAAGGTGTCGCGCCGGTGACGATGGTGATCATGACGGTGCTTTGGAGATGGAGATCACAAGCACAAGATGATGATGGCCATATCATATCACTTATATTGATTGCATGTGATGTTTATCTTTTATGCATCTTATCTTGCTTTGATTGACGGTAGCATTATAAGATGATCCCTCCCTAAATTATCAAAGTATAAGTGTTCTTCCTGAGTATGCACCGCTATGAAAGTTCTTCGTCTTTGAGACACCACGAGATGATCGGGTGTGATAAGCTCTACGTTCAAATACAACGGGTGCAAAACAGTTGCACACGCGGAATACTCAGGTTAAACTCGACGAGCCTAGCATATAACAGATATGGCCTTGGAACACTAGACCGAAAGGTCGAGCGTGAATCATATAGTAGATATGATCAACATAGTGATGTTCACCATTGAAACTACTCCATCTCACGTGATGATCGGACATGGTTTAGTTGATATGGATCACGTGATCACTTAGAGGATTAGAGGGATGTCTATTTAAGTGGGAGTTTTTAAGTAATATGATTAATTGAACTTAAATTTATCATGAACTTAGTCCTGGTAGTATTAGCATATCTATGTTATAGATCAATAGCTCGCGTTTAGCTCCCCTGTTTTATTTTTGATATGTTCCTAGAGAAAAACTGTATTGAAAGATGTTAGTAGCAATGATACTGATTGGATCCGTGATATGAGGATTATCCTCATTGCTGCACAGAAGAATTATGTCCTTGATGCACCGCTAGGTGACGGACCTATTGCAGGAGCATATGCAAACATTATGAATGTTTGACAAAAGCTCGGTATGATGATTACTTGATAGTTAAGTGCACCATGATTTACGGCTTAGAATCGGGACTTCAAAAATGTTTTGAACGCCACGGAGCATATCAGATGTTCCAAGAGTTGAAATTGGTATTTCATACTCATACCCGTGTCGAGAGGTATGAGACCTCTGACAGTAC
Source organism: Aegilops bicornis (assembly GCA_021605145.1). NCBI lineage: Eukaryota > Viridiplantae > Streptophyta > Magnoliopsida > Poales > Poaceae > Aegilops > Aegilops bicornis. Next base: position 674,032,190 of record CM038671.1, read on the forward strand.
TTTGCCTACAAGATGGAGGAGAACAGCTCAACCAGTGGGCATGTGCTCAGATTGTCTGAGTACTACAATTGCTTGAATCAAGTGGGAGTTAATCTTCCAGATAAGATAGTGATTGACAGAGTTCTCTAGTCACCATCACCAAGTTAGTAGAACTTTGTGATGAACTATAGTATGCAAGGGATGACGAAAACAATTCCCGAGCTCTTCGTGATGTGGAAATCAACGAAGGTAGAAATCAAGAAAAGAGCATCAAGTGTTGATGATTGACAAGACCACTAGTTTCGAGAAAAGAGCAAAGGGAAAGAAAGGGAACTTCAAGTAGAATGACAAGCAAGTTGTCACTCCCGCGAAGAAGCCCAAAGCTGGACCAAAGCCTTAAACTGAGTGCTTGCACTGCAAAGGAAATGGTCACTGGAAGCGGAAATGCCCTGAATATTTGGTGGATAAGAAGGATGGAAAGTGAACAAGGGTATATTTGATATACAGGTTATTGATGTGTGCCTTACTAGTGTTTATAGTAGCCCCTAAGTATTTGATACTTGTTCGGTTGCTAAGATTAGTAACTCGAAACAGGAGTTACAGAATAAACAGAGACTAGTTGAGGGTGAAGTGACGATGTGTGTTGGAAGTGGTTCCAAGATTGATATGATCATCATCGCACACACCCTATACTTTCGGGATTAGTGTTAAACCTAAAAAAAATGTTATTTGGCGTTTGCGTTGAGCATGAATATGATTTGATCATGTTTATTGCAAAATGATTATTCATTTAAAGTCAGAGAATAATTGTTGTTCTGTTTACATGAATAAAATCTTCAATGGTCATACACCCAATGAAAATAGTTTGTTGGATCTCGATCATAGTGATACACATATTCATAATATTGATGCCAAAAGATGCAAAGTTGATAATGATAGTGCAACATATTTGTGGCACTGCCGTTTGGGTCATATCGGTGTAAAGCGCATGAAGAAACTCCAATAAAATGGACTTTTGGAATCACTTGATTATGAATCATTTGATGCTTGCGAACCGTGCCTTATGGGCAAGATGACTAAAACTCTGTTCTCCGGAACAATGGAACGAGCTACTAACTTATTGGAAATAATACATACCGATGTATGCGATCCAATGAGTGTTGATGCTCATGGCAAGTATCGTTATTTTCTGACCTTCACAGATGATTTGAGCAGATATGGGTATATCTACTTAATGAAACACAAGTCTGAAACATATGAAAAGTTCAAAGAATTTCAGAGTGAAGTGGAAAATCATCGTGACAAGAAAATAAGGTTTCTACGATCTGTTCGCGTAGACGAATATTTGAGTTACGAGTTTGGTCTTCAATTAAAACAATGTGGAATAGTTTCAAAAATTCGTGCCACCTGGAACACCACAGTGTAATGGTGTGTCCGAACGTCGTAACCGTACTTTATTAGATATGGTGCGATCTATGATGTCTCTTACCGATCTACCACTATCATTTTGGGGTTATGCATTAGAGACAATTGCATTCACGTTAAATAGGGCACCATCAAAATCCGTTGAGATGACGCCTTATGAACTGTGGTTTGGCAAGAAACCAAAGTTGTCATTTCTTAAAGTTTGGGGCTACGATGCTTATGTGAAAAAGTTTCATCCTGATAAGCTCAAACCCAAATCGGAGAAATGTGTCTTCATAGGATACCCAAAGGAGACAGTTGGGTACACCTTCTATCACCGATCCGAAAGGCAAGACATTCGTTGCTAAGAATGGATCCTTTCTAGAGAAGGAGTTTCTCTCGAAAGAAGTGAGTGGGAGGAAAGTAGAACTTGATGAGGTAACTACACCTGCTCCCTTATTGGAAAGTAGTTTATCATAGAAATCTTTTCCTGTGACTCCTACACCAATTAGTGAGGAAGCTAATGATGATGATCATGTAACTTCAGATCAAGTTACTACCGAACCTCGTAGGTAAACCTGAGTAAGATCCACACCAGAGTGGTACGGCAATCCTGTTCTGGAAGTCATGTTACTTGACCATGACGAACCTACGAACTATGAGGAAGCAATGATGAGCCCAGATTCCGCAAAATGGTTTAAGGCCATAAAATCTGAGATGAGATCCATGTATAAGAACAAAGTATGGACTTTGATTGACTTGCCCGATGATTGGTGAGCCATTGAGATTAAATGGATCTTCAAGAGGAAGACGGACGCTGATAGTATTGTTACTATCTACAAAGCTAGAATTGTCGCAAAAGGTTTTCGACAAGTTCAAGGTGTTGACTACGATGAGAGTTTCTCACTCATATCTATGCTTAAGTCTGTCCGAATCATGTTAGCAATTGCCGCATTTTATGAAATCTGGGAAATGGATAAACAAAACTGCATTCCTTAATGGATTTATTAAAGAAGAGTTGTATATGATGCAACCAGAAGGTTTTGTCAATCCTAAAGGTGCTAACAAAATGTGCAAGCTCCAGCGATCCATCTATGGACTGGTGCAAGCATCTTGGAGTTGGAATATACTATTTGATAAGTTGATCAAAGCATATAGTTTTATACGAACTTGCAGTGAAGCTTGTATTTACAATAAAGTGAGTGGGAGCACTACATCCTTTCTGATAAGTATATGTGAGTGACATATTGTTGATCAGAAATGATGTAGAATTTTTCTGGAAAGCACAAAGAAGTGTTCGAAAGGAGTTCTTTAAAAGAAAGACCTCAGTAAAGCTACTTACATATTGAGCATCAAGATCTATAGAGATAAATCAAAACGCTTGATAAGTTTTTTCAATGAGTACATACCTTGACAAGATTTTGAAGTAGTTCAAAATGGAATAGTCAAAGAAAGAGTTTCTTGCCTGTGTTACAAGGTGTGAAATTGCGTAAGACTCAAAGCCCGACCACGGCCGAAGATAAAAAGAGAATGAAAGTCATTCCCTATGCCTCAACCATAGGTTCTATAAAGTATGCCATGCTGTGTACTAGATCTATTGCATACCCTACCACTGAGTTTGGCAAGGGAGTACAATAGTGATCTAGGAGTAGATCCTTTGGACAATGATCAAAATTATCCTTAGTGGAATAAGGATATGTTTCTCGATTATGGAAGTGACAAAAGGTTAGGTAAGTAAAGGGTTAAGTTGATGCAAGTTTTGACACTAATCTAGATGACTCTAAGTCTCGGTCTAGATACATATTGAAAGTGGGAGCAATTAGCTAGAGTAGCTCATGCGAGCATTGTAGACATAGAAATTTGCAAAATACTTACGGATCTGAATATGATGCACCCGTTGACTAAAATTATCTCACAAGCAAAACCTGAGCACACCTTAGTACTCTTTGGGTGCTAATCACATAGCAATGTGAACTAGATTATTGACTCTAGTAAACCCTTTGGGTGTTGTTCACATGTCGATGTGAACTATGGGTGTTAATCACATAAAGATGTGAACTATTGATGTTAAATCACATGGCAATGTGAACTAGATTATTGACTCTAGTGCAAGTGGGAGACTGAAGGAAATATGCCCTAGAGGCAATAATAAAGTTATTATTTATTTCCTTATATCATGATAAATGTTTATTATTCATCCTAGAATTGTATTAACCGGAAACATAATACATGTGCGAATACATAGACAAAAAGAGTGTCACTAGTATGACTCTACTTGACTAGCTCGTTAATCAAAGATGGTTATGTTTCCTAACCATAGACATGAGTTGTCATTTGATTAACGGGATCACATCATTAGGAGAATGATGTGATTGACTTGACCCATTTTGTTAGCTTAGCACTTGATCATTTAGTATGTTGCTATTGCTTTCTTCATGACTTATACATGTTCCTATGACTATGATATTATGCAACTCCCGTTTACCGGATTTGTGTGCTACCAAACGTCACAACATAACTGGGTGATTATAAAGGTGCTCTACAGGTGTCTCCGAAGGTACTTGTTGGGTTGGCGTCTTTCGAGATTAGGATTTGTCACTCCGATTGTCGGAGAGGTATCTCTAGGCCCTCTCGGTAATGCACATCACTTAAGCCTTGCAAGCATTGCAACTAATGAGTTAGTTGCGGGATGATGTATTACAGTACGAGTAAAGAGACTTGTCGGTAACGAGATTGAACTAGGTATTGAGATACCGACGATCGAATCTCGGGCAAGTAACATACCGATGACAAAGGGAACAACGTATGTTGTTATGCGGTCTGACCGATAAAGATCTTCGTAGAATATGTGGGAGCCAATATGAGCATCCAGTTCCGCTATTGGTTATTGACCGGAGACGTGTCTCGGTCATGTCTACATAGTTCTCGAACCCGTAGGGTCCGCATGCTTAAAGTTCGATGACGGTTATATTATGAGTTTATGTGTTTTGATGTACTGAAGGAGTTCTGAGTCCCGGATGAGATGGTCGAGATGTAAAGATCGATATATTGGACGACTATATTCGGACGTCGGAAAGGTTCCGAGTGATTCGGGTATTTTTCAGAGTACCGTAGAGTTACGGGAATTCGTATTGGGCCTTAACGGGCCATACTGGAAAGGAGAGAAAGGCATCAAAGGGTGGCAGCACCCCTCCCCATGGACTAGTCCGAATTGGACTAGGGAGGGGGGCGCCCCCTTCCTTATTTCTCCTTCTCCCTTCCCCTTTTCCTACTCCATGTGGGAGGTGGAATCCTACTAGGATTAGGGAGTCCTAGTAGGACTCCACACCTTGGCGCGCCCTCCTTGGCCGGCCGCCTCTTCCCCCTTGCTCCTTTATATACGGGGGCAGGGGGCACCTCTAGAGACAACAATTGATCCCTTGGATCTCTTAGCCGTGTGCGGTGCGCCCCTCCACCATAATCCACCTCGATAATATCGTAGCGGTGCTTAGGCGAAGCCCTGCGTCGGTAGCAATATCAACATCGTCACCACGCCGTCGTGCAGACGGAACTCTCCCTCAAAGCTCAGTTGGATCGGAGTTCGAGGGATGTCATCGAGTTGAACGTGTGCAGAACTCGGAGGTGCCGTGTGTTTGGTATTTGGATCGGTCAGATCGTGAAGACGTACGACTACATCAACCGCGCTGTCATAACGCTTCCGCTTTCGGTCTACAAGGGTACATGGACAACACTCTCCCTCTCGTTGCTATGCATCACCATGATCTTGCATGTGCGTTGGAATTTTTTTTAAATTACTACGTTCCCCAACACTTGTTGGTCGAATTGTCATACCGACATGTTCGGTTGCCTCGGGGACTTCGGCATCGTTGAGAGAGCTCTACCTCATCGAGAGTTTGGCACATGGGCCATATTTCTTTTATTACTCACTTTGCATAATTTTTAATTATGCAACTAATTTTTTTAATTTATTATTACTATTATCTCCGGCTTGCACTATTTTCCGTGCATAGATAAATGATCCGGGTCTGGCAGCGCTGTTACCTCGGCGTACCGACGTACCATGTCACCTCGGCTGGACTGGGGCTTTGTCATCACTTTATGAACCCATGTCGGGGACTTCAGCGTCATACTGCCGGCCTGCTCTGTCGCCTCGATCGGACTGGGGGTTCCACCTCGCCAGATTGGTCGTGCTACGTCGCCACTTCAGAGTGCCGAGCTCTTCGCTCCGCCACCTCGGGACTGGCTCGGGGGCTGGGACCTTGTCCCGCATCAAGCTCGGACCGCATCATCAACACCGCGCACATTAACAATCTAAGTCGCTTTCATGCTCAAAAACTTTCAGCTTTAAATTTTGTCCGGACCGACCAAGCATTATGCTGTTTTGGCAAAAGGTTGTTTGCGAAAAAAATCCTTGTCATAACTTTGTTTGTGACACACAAATTCAAATACCCCATTTGTTTGGGGGCTTCCTTTGTGAAGCCCTTCCTCTTGCATATGATTATACTTGTACGGCTTCGTTCCTTGTTCGTGCATTACGCCACAATATGCACCATATTGACCTAGGTGTTCCGCAAGCTGGGTTGCCTGGCTCCTGTGCTTACCCCTACGTTTCCGATTGTTTGGCTAGGGAGTAAAGGGAGCACCTCTGCGATTGTCACGATCGGGTCATCCGAGCCGGACCTCAGACTGGGTGAAGCCGAAAGCTAGCGCTCTTACTGTTTTCAATAATGGTCGGCACACAACAGAACTCATGAGTACAAAAAATCTATTGCACAAGTCTCACAGTAATAATGAGCAACCGAAGAAAGGTATCGGTGGGGGTACTATTTTCTTCGAAGATGTTTCTTACACTTCGTCGGTAATATAGCATAAGTTCTCGAAGCGCTTTATGCATTACAACCTTATGGCCTGATTGCCTGGTTATCGGAAACACCGTCGATATTCTCGGCAGGTGGAGTACATAACACTTTTCGGTCCTTGACCGAAGAGGGAGAAGCCGACGGTTGGTTAAGACGCGTATAAAGTTTGGGTGAACACAGATATGACACAAGTACTTCGATATATACAATCATTATACATAAAATTCTTTTACCCAAGTCACTTGGGGGCTCTTAAATTTATATGAGCTGTTTTATAATAAGTGTCATTATTTAATATACAAGGGTTGCCTTCCGTAATCATCGCTATAAAGCCATATATATGCATAAATTTGACTTAAGATTTTGGCCAAGCTGGGTTGCCTGGCTCCTGTGCTTACTCCTATGTTCCCGATTGTTCGGCTAGGCGGTAAAGGGAGCACCTTTGTGATTGTTAATGCCGGGTCATCTGAGTTAGTACCTCAGACTGGGTGAAGCCGAAAGCTAGCAATCTTAAAGTATCACATTGGTCGGCAATGACGGAAGTGAAAATTGTGGTTCATTAATACCATAGAGTTTGGGAACTTTCCCCGAACTAAATCTTCAATATTTTCTCCTGCATTGATCGGAGGCGTGGTTTCATGATCATGGTTGGCATGACAACCCAAAGAAAGAAACTGATAGCGGGATTATTTTCTTTGGAAGATGTTTCTTACATTATAAAGTAATATAACGTATCTCTCCGCGTACCTTTGTTTATAAAACCGTATGGTCGGATTGCCTTGTTTGTCGTAAATCTTTGCCCTTGTCAAGGCTTTATAAAGTGGGACAAACACTCCCCGGCTACTGGCCAAGGAGGTTGAAGCCGATGGTCGGTCAACAAAGTTTTGTACAATGCGGATTCGAGTATTAATGATGTAGAGTACTCGGGTACGTAGAATCATTACACATAATTTGTGATTTTACTTCGGAAATCGATCCTTAATTCGGCCACACGTGCCCACATTAAGGCTCGGGGGCTACTGGGCTTCGTGCTTATCATTTACAAATAATAACGGGGTACATCGATCCCCTGATCTGGGGTTGCCGCCCGACGAGTGTCTCGGGGGCTACTGCATTGACAATCCAATGCGTAAAATTTAAAGTGCAATATAGTTTTCGAGGAGATTATTATCCTCAGGTTGGTCGGCCGCACCCAACCTGAGTCTCGAGGACTTTGCACACCGCGTTTCTGTTCCTAAGTATGTCTTTGAGTCGGGAATTGATCCTCAAGCTGATTTTATGAATCGGCCTGAGTCTCAGGGGCTACTAGGGTCAGCGGTTTGATTTTTTTTCCTTCAGGTGCATCCCGAATATTAGGTCAACACACACCTCGAGGGCTACTGGCTATACATCTCGGCAGAGATTACATTGCATAATTTGGAATTAAATTCATAAAAAATCAGCCCATGGTCGAGGTGGTGCACCACTCAGATACAGTCCGGCATTGGTGCTCGAGTACAATAGACACCCCGGAAGCAGTCCGACATAAAGCTCGGACGCCAGTGGATGGCTCCCTAGAGGGCATTTCTGGCATTAAGCTCGGCTAAACTCCTTCAACTTTTTTGAACCAAGATGATCTATGACACCTCGAATATAGTCCCGCGTTGGAGCTCGGATACAGTCCGGCGTTGGAGCTTGGACACAGTCCGGCGTTGGAGCTTGGACATAGTCCTATGTTCGAGCTCGGGTACATTCCGGCGTTGGAGCTCGGAAGCGGTCCGGCATTGGTGCTCGACTGCTGAAGATATCTCGAATGCAGTCCGACGTTGGAGCTCGGACGCAAGAGGACGCTGCCGCCCGGGAACAACTTCAAACCCGAGGTGTGGCATAAAAATAACAAGGCATTGATTAAGGCCGGAAACTTAAAGGGGCTCCTCGGATACCCGACGTGTAAACTCTTCGGATGCACTTCGGCGATCCTCAAGATCGAAGATAAGAAGATTTGTTGAACCAGTTTTCAAGACCGACGACCGAAGATGAAGAACAGTTCGGAAGAATCGAGGAGCGTTCCCAACATGAAGACCGGTTCAGGGGGCTACTGACGGTGTCCTGGACTAGGGGGTACTCACCACATCGTCTCCCAATCAGTTAGATTGGGCCGAGGACCCCCATTGCCGTATACTCATGGGCCAGTTCGGACAACTCCTGCCGCATACAAGGAAGACTCCACAAGACTTGGCGCCCAAGACAAGGACTCTCCTAAACCCTAGGCCTCCGGTGTCTTATATAAACCGAGGCCAGCCTAGTCAATAGACAATCTCATATTCATTACTACCATCTCGTGGTAGATACATGTACTCTTTACTACACCCATATCAAAACAATCAAAAGCAGCATGTAGGGTATTATCTCTTCAAGAGAGCCCGAAGCTGGGTAAAACCCCGTGTTCATGTTACCATCGCTCCAAGACGCCTAGCTTAGGACCCCTACTATGAGATACGCCGGATATTGAACCGACACGGGCCCTCTCGATGGAGGTAATACCGTACTTCCTGCTTGATTGATCTTGATGATATGAGTATTACAAGAGTTGATCTACCACGAGATCGTAGAGGCTAAACCCTAGAAGCTAGCCTATGATTATGATTGTTGTTGTCCTACAGACTAAACTCTCCGGTTTATATAGACATCGGAGGGGGCTAGGGTTACACAGAGTCGGTTTACAGAGAAGGAGATCTACATATCCGAATTGCCAAGCTTGCCTTCCACGCAAAGGAGAGTCCACCCGGACACGGGACGAAGTCTTCAATCTTGTATCTTCATAGTCCAATAGTCCGGCCAAAGTATATAGTCCGGCCATTCGAGGACCCCTTATAGTATAACGCTTGTTGATTTAAAATATTACCTTATGTGCGGCCGTTTATAAAGTCTGAGAGTTGGCCAGTCGTCGGCTTCTGCCCCCATGTAACTAGTACTGGGGTGTTCGAGATAAATCTAAACACTCTTTATCCAATTTTTTTGGTCCTTTAAGGAGGTGTTTAGCGCAGCGAACAAGGCAATCAGACTATACAGCTTTATCACTCTCACTTAGCCATAGAAGTCTACAATTTTAAATTTTGGCGAAGCCCCTATTATTCAGAAGGCCGAACTTGGGGCGCTATACACGCCTAAATCGGACAAGGCCGATTCCTCGCCCGAAGCGGAAAAAATCTTTAAGGATTTGAGACCTCTCGAACAGCGACCAACTCTCGCCGCATCATGACAGTCAGATTTCGGCTTTCTCTACTGAGGTGCTCGTCCGGAAGAACCGGGACACAATCGCAGTAGTTCTCCCTGTGATACCTTAGCCGATATAGCGGAACGTAAGGCACCAAAACATGGGAGCCGGGCAAACCCATCTATTGACCCAAGACATGATTCGGAGTTGATGCATATAATGCTATAAGTTCGGGGTGCCGCACTGTCGAAAGTGTTCGGACTTTTCTTGCCGTGTTATGGGGTACACTGAAGCCCCTGGCGAGCTGGACGTACCAAAATGTACGGGTGCAATTTGTAATAAATAAGCAGTAAAGGAAAAAGATAAAGAAATTTAATAGTAAGATGATGATGTACATTATTTTCCATTGTTATTTGAATAATACGTCAAGGTGTATGTGTACAGGTGGTGCGATAAGCAAAATAGGACTATTTGGCATGTCCTTAACCAAGAGCGAGCTGCGTGTGGGTATGTAAAACAGGTATAGCGATCGATCTCAGAGATCACCTGGGTATTCCCTTGTACGCCAAAGCTTCTTGTCTCCTTGGTGTTTCCATCCCGTTATGGGTCCGATAGTCGGACTATTGGAAGAATCTCCCGAAAATAGGGACCTGAAAAGAAAAGGTGTGAAGATATACAGATCCTGAGGCGGTTGAGACACATTGTGGACCGTGTCGTAGTCATGCCTCCACCTATGCCCATGGTATTTTGAGTGCGTAATTATGTACGCGCGGCACAAATTTCGCCGCTTGACTGGGACTAGGACGGAGGCCGAATTGCTAGGCGAGCTCTCGACATGCCGGATGATCCTGTTGCAGGGTACTCCGGACTCGCTTGACGGTGTCCGGGGGCTTTGTCGCCGAATTGGCGGTCTGCCTAAGAAGGCTGCTTTGTACTTATGCTGCGAGAGCTGCAGTGTGCTCCTCCGTACGGAGCGAGCGCTCTGTGTTTCCATTAAATGTTATAACCCCGCGAGGTCCTGGCATTTTGATCTTGAGGTATGCATAATGCGGTACCACATTGAATCTGGCTAATGCGGTTCTTTCGAGCAGTGCATGATAGCCACTGCGGAAGGGGACGATATCGAAGATTAACTCCTCGCTTCGGAAGTTGTCCGGAGATCCGAAGACCACTTCCAGTGTGATTGAGCCCGTGCAGCAGGCCTCTACACCTGGTATGACACCTTTAAAGGTGGTTTGATCCTTGAGGGGTCGATGCCCATTTTGCGCATTGTATCCTGATAGAGCAGGTTCAGGCTGCTGCCACCGTCCATAAGGACTCGTGTGAGGTGGAATCCGTCAATGACGGGGGTCAAGGACCAATGCGGCAGAACCGCCATGATGGATACTGGTAGGATGTTCTCTGTGATCGAAAGTGATCGGACAAGAAGACCATGGGTTGAACTTTGGGGCGACTGGCTCCATCGCATAGACGTCCCTTAGTGCACGCTTCAGTTCCCGCTTGGGAATATGGGTCGCATAGATCATGTTCACCGTTTTCACTTGGGGAGGAAATTTCTTCTGTCCTCCTGTGTTCGGCGGCCGGGGCTCCTCGTCGTCGTCGCTATGCAGCCCCTTTTCCTTGTTTTCGGCATTCAACTTGCCGGCCTGTTTGAACACCCATCATTCTTTGTTGGTGTGGTTGGCTGGTTTATCGGGGGGTGCCGTGAATTTGACACGAGCGATCGAGTATGCGGTCCAGACTGGACGGGCCTGAATTGTTTCTTTTGAATGGCTTTTTCCGCTGAAGGACTTAGAGCCACTGAATCCGGCATTGACTGCCGTGTCTTCGGCGTTGTCGCCATTGTTGCGACGCTTGTGTCTGTTGCGTCGTGGCTTGCCGTTGCTATCTCTGGCATCTGAGTTGCAGGATTTATTGATGTATTGTTGCTACGAGCTAGCCAGCTGTTCTCGCCCGCACAAAAGCGGGTCATGAGTGTCGTGAGGGCTGCAATGGACTTCAGCTTCTTTTGGCCGAGGTGTCGGGCGAGCCATTCATCGCGGATGTTGTGCTTAAAGGCCGCTAAGGCTTCGGCATCCGGACAGTCGACAATTTGGTTCTTTTTAGTTAGGAACCGAATCCAGAATTTCCTGGCTGACTCTCCGGGCTGTTGGGTTATGTGACTTAAGTCATCAGCATCCGGTGGTCGCACATAAGTGCCCTGGAAGTTGTCAAGGAATGCGTCTTCCATGTTCTCCCAACTGCCAATGGAGTTTGCCGGCAAGCTATTCAGCCAATGCCGAGCCGGTCCTTTGAGTTTTAGTGGGAGGTACTTGATGGCATGTAGATCATAACCGCAGGCCATGTGAATGTGGAGGAGGAAATCTTCAATCCATACCGCTGGGTCTGTTGTACCATCATATGATTCAATGTTTATGGGTTTAAACCCTTCTAGGAATTCATGATCCATTACTTCATCAGTGAAGCATAGGGGGTGTGTGGCGCCTCTATGTCGGGCTACATCATGATGCAGTTCAAATGAGTCTGGTCTGTTGTATTCGGCCCGTCCGGATTTGTTTTTATTATATCCGGCGTGACGGTCATCGTCGCGCATTGGGGCGCGCCCCCATGATCCGTAGATCGATCTTGATTGACCTGCTTTATTTTCCAATTTATCTCGCAGGTCATGCGTGTAGCCCCGGGCCTTCGTGTTTTTGCTTGCTTGGTGCCGGGGTGCGGGCTGGACTTCGGGCTGATACGCCGCTTTGTGTCGGCCACGAGGTGGCTGGTCAGCCGCATCATGCACTGGTAGTGTAGGCTTTAATGCCTCCTCCTCGAGTGGAGGTAGCAACCTGCGCTTTGGGTAACTTTTGGTTGGGCGCTCGAGTCTGTATTCCTCGGCTGCCATGACCTCAGTCCATCTATCAGTTAGCAGATCTTCATCAACTTGAAGCTGTTGTTGCTTTTTCTTCAGGCTTTTTGCAGTGGCTATAAGCCGGCGCTTGAAGCGCTCCTCCTCGACGGGATCCTCACGCACGATGAATTCTTTGTCGCCAAGGCTCACCTCGTCTTCGGAGAGGGGCATGTAATTGTCATCCTCTGATTCTCCATCCATTGCCTGTTCCTTAGAGCTAGCTTGTCCATCCTCCCGTTAGGCCTGCTCGAAGCCTGGCTGGGTGGGATTGTTTTCGTCTTCGGCACCATCTGGATTGCTATCGTCTCTTGTGCCGGTATCGCTATTTTTGCTATGGCGGGGCTTAGAGCGGCGCCTATGACGCTGGTGCTTAGATTGCTTCTCAAGGGGATTATCCTCCGTTGCCTCATCGTCGTCGCCTTCTTTGGGCGTGTCCACCATATATATATGTATATATATATATATATATATCATATGATGAGGTGGTTGTCCAGCGCCCTGTGGGCGGTGGTTCCTGTTCTTCTCCTACATCGTCATCCATACCGTCGATGTCTTCAGAGTCGAAGTCAAGTATGTCGGTTAAGTCGTTGACAGTGGCTATTAAGTGGGTGGTGGGTGGGGAACGAATTTCTTCGTCGTCCGCTTCCCACTCCAGCCGGACATAGTTCGGCCAAGAGTCTCCTGACAAGGAGAGAGACCTCAATGAGTTTAGCACGTCGCCCAAGGGCGAGTGCTGAAAGATATCCGCAGACGTAAACTCCATGATCGGTGCCCAATCAGATTCGATAGGCACGGAAACACGCGGTTCGGAGCCTGTGGCCGGAGACGAGTCCGAGGGTCTGATGACACAGGCCTCATAGGAGGTGAAGTCTGTGTTCGGCTCTATCGCCACTGAGTGTGCGGCCTCTGGGGCGGGGTCCATCCACCCGTCCTCGGATGGCACGATCTGCTCCGGATTGAGGGCCGGGGCAGCCGCAAGTGTGATCTCCTGAACACCGTCCGATGGCAGATCTAAGTCATGCTCGTCGTGACTGTTTGGCGCACCTGACATGGGCTCGAATCCATCGAAGATCAAGTCTCCGTGGGTTTCGGCAGTATAGTTCAAGCTTCCAAACCTGACCGATGGCTGTGGGCGAGCTATCGATCTGCTCCGGATGGCTGCTTAACCGCCCGCAGATGAAGCCGCCGAATACGAAGATCTGTCGGGAGGAAAAGCTCACCTGGACCGCGTCGTTGAAGATGATTGAAGGAGCCATCAAGCCTTATCGTGACGGACACGTTGGAACTCTCAATGAAAGCACCAATGTCGGTGTCAAAACCGCGGATCTCGGGTAGAGGGTCCCGAATCGCGCGTCTAAGGCTAATGGTAACAGGAGGCGGGGACACAATGTTTACCTGTGTTCGGGCCCTCTCGATGGAGGTAATACCCTACTTCCTTCTTGATTGATCTTGATGATATGAGTATTACAAGAGTTGATCTACCACGGGATCGTAGAGGTTAAACCCTAGAAGCTAGCCTATGATTATGATTTTTGTTGTCCTACGGACTAAACCCTCCGGTTTATATAGACGCCGGAGGGGGCTAGGGTTACACAGAGTCGGTTACAGAGAAGGAGATCTACATATCCGAATTGCCAAGCTTGCCTTCCACGCAAAGGAGAGTCTCACCCGGACACGGGACAAAGTCTTTGATACGTCTCCAACGTATTTATAATTTATGAAGCATTCATGCTATTTTATTATCTGTTTTGAATGATTATGGGCTTTATTATACACTTTTATATTACTTTTGGGACTAACCTATTAACCGGAGGCCCAGCCCATATTGTTGTTTTATTGCCTGTTTTAGTATTTCGAAGAAAAGGAATATCAAACGGAGTCCAAACGGAATGAAACCTTCGGCAACGTGATTTTTTGGAAGAATATGATCCTGGAGACTTGGAGTTCACGTCAGAAGATTCTCGAGGAGGCCAGGAGATAAGGGGGCGCCCCCCACCCTATTGGGCGCGCCCCCTGTCTCGTGGGCCCCTCGAGCACCCCCCGACCGACTTCTTTCGCCTATATAGTCCCACGTACCCTAAAAACATCGAATATCAAGATAGATCGTGAGTTCCGCCGCCGCAAGCCTCTGTAGCCACCAAAAACCTCTCGGGAGCCCGTTCCGGCACCCTGCCGGAGGGGGAATCCATCACCGGTTGTCGTCTTTATCATCCCGACACTATCCATGACGAGGAGGGAGTAGTTCACCCTCGGGGCTGAGGGTATGTACCAGTAGCTATGTGTTTGATCTCTCTCTCTCTCGTGTTCTCTCTATGGCACAATCTTGATGTATCGCGAGCTTTGCTATTGTAGTTGGATTTTATGATGTTTCTCCCCCTCTACTCTCTTGTGATGGATTGATTTTCCCTCTTGAAGTTACCTTATCGGATTGAGTCTTTGATTTGAGAACACTTGATGTATGTCTTGTTGTATTTATCTATGGTGACAATGGGATATCACGTGCCACTTGATGTATGTTTTGGTGACCAACTTGCGGGTTCCGCCCATGAACCTATGCATAGGGGTTGTCACACGTTTTCTTGACTCTCCGGTAGAAACTTTGGGGCACTCTTTGAAGTACTTTGTGTTGGTTGGATGAATCTGAGATTATGTGATGCATATCGTATAATCATGCCCACGGATACTTGAGTTGACAATGGAGTATCTAGGTGACATTAGGGTTTTGGTTGATTTGTGTCTTAAGGTGTTATTCTAGTATGAACTCTTTTATAGATTGATCCAAAAGAATAACTTTGAGGTGGTTTCGTACCCTACCATAATCTCTACGTTTGTTCTCCGTTATTAGTGGCTTTGGAGTGACTCTTTGTTGCATGTTGAGGGATTGTTATATGATCTATCTATGTTATTATTGTTGAGAGAACTTGCACTAGTGAAAGTATGAACCCTAGGCCTTGTTTCCTATCATTGCAATACCGTTTACGCTCACTTTTACCACTTATTACCTTGCTGTTTTTATATTTTCAGATTACAAAAACCTATATCTACCATCCATATTGCACTTGCATCACCATCTCTTCGCCGAACTAGTGCGCCTATACAATTTACCATTGTATTGGGTGTGTTGGGGACACAAGATACCACTGTTCAAGAATTCACCCGATTAATCAGTTAATAGGCCAGTTAATCGCTACTCATAGCATGGCCGAATCGAATAACACCTATTCGTCGCGTTAACTTGTCGGGACGATTAATTGGCCTGTTAGACCGATTAATCCCTGCTGTCCCATTAATAGGTGGGCAAACAAAGCCCAAAATTTTGGCCCATAACCCCTTCCGGGCCCATGCTGCTCCTTAATAGATAATAGGATTAATAATTTTACCTCCTCTCTATGCTTTTCATATGTGTATGGCAGCATATTTTGGTATACTACATAGGTGGGAGCATGAGAGTATGGTATAATACATTAAAAAATCAAGATATATGTTGGCAAGTTTCTATTCAATCTACCGATTATTGGTCGACTGATTAATCCAGTTAATAGGCCGATTCACCGATTAATCGCTACTCCTAAACTGACCGAGCAGCTACCAGTTAACGATTTCTTGAACATTGCAAGAGACTTTTTGTTATTTGGTTGCAGGGTTGTCTGAGAGAGACCATCTTCATCCTACGCCTCCCACGGATTGATAAACCTTAGGTCATCCACTTGAGGGAAAATTGCTACTGTACTATAAACCTGTGCACTTGCAGGCCCAACAATGTCTACAAGAAGAAGGTTGTGTAGTAGACGTCAAGCTCTTTTTCCGCACCGCTGTCGGGAGGTGAGTGCTTGAAGGTATATCTTTAGATCTTGCAATCAAATCTTTTTGTTTCTTGTTTTATCACTAGTTTAGTTTATAAAAGAAAACTACAAAAAATGGAGTTAAGTTTATCTCATACGCTTTGTCTTTTTAATATCTTTCGTGAGTATGATGGGAAGGAAAATTGTGCTCAAGTGCTAGAAGAAGAGTGCATTAAAATGCTTGCTACTGAATCTTTGAATGATGAGCATGATTGCAATTTTGTTAGTATGAACTCTTTGAATATCCATAGTACTAATGATGATTGCACTAGTTATGATGAAAATGTCTCCTATAAGCATGTTGATTTTTGTGGAGTGCATGTTTGCATGGACACACCAAATAGAGAAGATATATATTGCAAGAGGCATAAGCATTTAGAAACTAAATGGTTGCAAGAAAGGCTAGATGTGAGTGCTGAAAATTTAAAATTCCTTTGTCGTACTTGTGAACTTTGCAATGAACGTGGTCATTTACATCTCCAATGCAAATTGTTTCATGACCAAATCGTGTCCAAAAATTGTGATGATTTTATTTCCCTTGCACATTATAATGAACTTAGTTTGCTTTTGGGTTATGAAGAGTTGAAACGTTTAACTAAGCCTATTCCAGAATTTAATCTTGAGCATTTCCTTGATATTGATCTAGAGGATATTTATATGTTTTGTGCGGAGAATTGCATTGAAAATCCTTATATTGCCAATTACCTAAAGAAAAGAAAGCAAAAATAAGATGATGTGAATACTAATGAAAGGGAAGAGACTTCCCAATCTCCTCCTATTATTTCTTATGATGAATCAGGTAACGAGGAGGAGCTTTCTATTCAACCAATCTCATCAATAAGGAGCTCAAAGAGGAATGTTGAATCCACACATATTGTGAAGAAGAAAAAGAAAAGAAGGAGCAACAAAGGTAGAAAGGTATCCCTCCCAAATGATATTGCTCCTATTACTCATTGTGATGATGATAATTGCTATACTATTGGTGCTATCAATATTTTTAATGATGAGAGTGATTATGCTTATGCTATGAAAGGGCCCAAGCTTGGGGAAGCTATGTTTGATGAGGATGAAATATTTGAGAATATATTTGCTGGAATTAATGTTTGTCCCAAGCTTTGGGATGCTATGTTTAATGAAGATGATATTTTTAGCATCCCAAGTTTTGATATGCAAAGTTGTTATGATGATAGCATGCCTCTTACCTATGACGATTATATTGATGAAAGTGGGTTTGGAAGAGTGTCAACTTTAGGAAGTAGTGATCCCACTATTTTGGAGGATGTTGAATCTTATTGTGATGAACATGAAAGTGGATTTGGAAGAGTGTCAACTTTATTTAGTGATTCCACTATCTTGGGAGAGGTTTCAATCGATTATGATGAGAACGAAGTTGCTACTTATGATGATTATTGTGATGAAACTTATGCTATAAAAAGTAGTGATGATTATATTTACAAATCTTGTCATGATTATGATTACCCTTTTTCTGAACATTACTCTTTTAATGTGGAAACAATTTTTAGTGTTCAAGTCTCTTATGACACTCCCACTATTCCGAATGAGAAGAATTTTGCTTATGTGGAGAGTAGTAAATTTTCTATGCTTGTAGATCATGAAAAGAATGCTTTAGGTGCTGGATATATTGTTGAATTCATTCATGATGCTACTGAAAATTATTATGAGGGACAAACATATGCTTGTACGAATTGCAATAATATCAAGTTTCCTCTCTATGTGTTGAAAATCTTGAAGCTATGCTTGTTTTACCTTCCTATGCTTGTTGATTATTGTTCCCATAAGTTGTTTGCTCACAAAATCCCTATGCATAGGAAGTGGGTTAGACTTAAATGTGCTAGTCATATGCTTCATGATGCTCCCGTTACGTTTCAATTCTTATCTTTTATGTGAGCATCATTGCCATCATCATGCCTAGCTAGAAAGGCATTAAAGAAAAGCGCTTGTTGGGAGACAACCCAATATGTATCCTTACTGTTTTTGTGTGTCCACATGATTATGCTACTGTAGTAATCATGTTTTATATCTTTTGTTTCAATAAAGTGCCAAGTAAGACCTTTAGGATAGCTTACGGTGATAGTTGTGTTGATCCTGCTGAAAATCAGAAACTTTTGCACCCAGTAAATTAGTTTTGGCAATTCACATAAACGTGATTCTGATCTGATTCTTTTTGCTAAGGATTGGTACACAAATTGCTTCGGACTTCCTAATTTGGTAGGATTTTTGGAGTTCCAGAGGTATACTTTTGATACAGATTACTACAGACTGTTCTGTTTTTAACAGATTCTGTTTTCTATGTGTTGTTTGCTTATTTTGATGAATCTATGAGTAGTATCGGAGGGTATGAAGCATAGAGAAGTTGGAATACAGTAGATATTATACCAATATGAATTTAGAATGAGTTCATTACAGTACCTAAGTGGTGGTTTTATTTTCTTATACTAACGGAGCTTACGAGTTTTCTGTTGAGTTTTGTGTTGTGGAGTTTTCAAGTTTTGGGTAAAGATTCGATGGACTATGGAATAAGGAGTGGTAAGATCCTAAGCTTGGGGATTCCCAAGGCGCCCCAAGGTAATATTCAAGGACAACCAAGAGCCTAAGCTTGGGGATGCCCCGGATGGCATCCCCTCTTTCGTCTTCGTCCATCGGTAACCTTACTTGGAGCTATATTTTTATTCGCCACATGATATGTGTTTTGCTTGGAGCGTAATTTTCTTTAGTTAGTATTTTCATGATTATAATAATGTTTTGCATCTTTAGTTTGAATAAAAATGTCAAGGATAGCCTTTTACCATGCTTATTTTGCTAGTATACATGTTGCTGTTTGAAAACAGAAAGTTTACCGCTGTTGCAAAAATTCCCTAGAAAAGACAGAGAATGATATAATGATGAAACCTTTTGAATAATGAGATCTGATAAATTTACTACAGTGGGAATTTTATTTCATAATTTTTGGAGTTAGGTAAGTATGATGACTCTTGCATTCTTTACAGACTGTACTGTTTTGGCAGATTGCTGTTATGGTTGCATTGTTTGCATATGTTTGCTTGTTTAACGATTCTATTTGAGGATAGGAGTATTAAATATGCAGAGGCATTTAGTATGCAATGTTGAATAATAATTTTAGTGATTTGTTACAGTAGAAAATGATAAGGTTTTGCATTGGTTTATACTAACCTATCTCACGAGTTCTTGTTGAGTTTGTTGCGGATGAAGCTTTTGATAAAAAGAAACCATGATATGAGAGGAATTAAGGAGACACAAAAGTTCAAGCTTGGGGATGCCCAAGGCACCCCAAGATAATATTCCAAGAAGTCTCAAGCATCTAAGCTTGGGGATGCCCCGTTAGGCATCCCACCTTTCTTCTTCAACAACTATCGGTTAGTATCGGTTGAGCCTAAGTTTTTGCTTCTTCACATGAGTTGTGCTATCCTTGCAATGTCATTTTATTTTGTTTTGCTTGCTGTTTGAATGAAATACCAAGATCTGAAATTCTTTATTGAGAGAGAGTCTTCACATAGTTGCATAATTATTTAGCTACTCATTGATCTTCACTTATATTTTTTTGGAGTAGTTTGTCATTTTACTCGTGTGCTTCACTTATATACTATGAGTAAATGGTTGAATGAGTTGAATGTCATAAATCTGAAATTATATATGTTTCATTTGCTTATCCCATGGGGAGTAATGACTTCACATCTAAGAAATAGAGGTTGTAAATCTATTGAAGGTTAGCAAGCATCTATTGGTTATTTGAACAATTCATGAAAGAATATTGAAGGAAGAGAGATTTCACATATAAATACACTATCCTAGACATCTTTTATAATTGGGAGCACTCATTAAGTATGACATGCTAAAGAGTTGATGTTGGACAAGGAACACAACGTAATGGTTTATGTTTTCCAACATCTCAGTTAAAGTATATTGTCATGGATCATTCAAACATGTTGAGCTTGCATTTCCCTATCATGCTAGCCAAAATTCCTTGCACCAAGTAGAGATACTACTTGTGCTTCCAAATATCCTTAAACCCAGTTTTGCCATGAGAGTCCACCATACCTACCTATGGATTGAGTAAGATCCTTCAAGTAAGTTGTCATCGGTGCAAGCAATAAAAATTGCTCTCTAATTATGTATGATCTTTTGGTGTGAAGAAAATAGCTTTATACTATCTTGTTATGGAAGCAATAAAAGCGACGGAATGCATAATAAAGGTCCATATGCAAGTGCAATATAAAGTGACGTTCATTCGCATTAAGATTTTGTGCATCCAACCCTAAAAGCGCATGACAACCTCTGCTTCCCTCTGCGAAGGGCCTATCTTTTACTTTATGTCTTTTACTTTTATGCAAGAGTCAAGGTGATCTTCACCTTTCCCTTTTTCATTTTATCCTTTGGCAAGCACCTCGTGTTGGGAAGATCCTGATATATATATCCAATTGGATGTAAGTTAGCATGAACTATTATTGTTGACATCACCCAAAGATGAATACGTTGGGAGGCAACACTATAAGCCCCTATCTTTCTCAGTGTTCGATTGAAACTCCATAACCATTAGTATTGCATGAGTGTTAGCAATTGTAGAAGACTATATGATAGCTGAGTATGTGGATTTTGCTATTCCTGAAAATAAGATGAATTGCAATTGTTTGATGAACGAGAATGAAGTTTGCTAGTTTTCAAGAAAGTTTATGGTCTATGCTTTGACATGTGAATTGCTTGTTACTTGTTCATGAAAAGTTTTATGAGATGAACTACTGTTATGACATATAATCATGCTAGAAAAGGTGATTGAAATTAACATTCATCAAACTTGTGCACCTTCTAGCATTCATACTTCATAAATTCTTTCTTTTATCATTTACCTACTCGAGGACGAGTAGGAATTAAGCTTGGGGATGCTGATACGTCTCCAACGTATCTATAATTTATGAAGCATTCATGTTATTTTATTATCTGTTTTGAATGATTATGGGCTTTATTATACACTTTTATATTACTTTTGGGACTAACCTATTACGGAGGCCCAGCCCATATTGTTGTATTATTGCCTGCTTCAGTATTTCGAAGAAAAGGAATATCAAACGGAGTCCAAACGGAACGAAACCTTCGGCAGCGTGATTTTTTGGAAGAATATGATCCTGGAGACTTGGAGTTCACGTCAGAAGATCCTCGAGGAGGCCAGGAGATAGGAGGGCGCGCCCCCTGTCTCGTGGGCCCCTCGAGCACCCCCTGACCGACTTCTTTCGCCTATATAGTCCCAATGCCTAAAAACATCGAATATCAAGATAGATCGGGAGTTCCGCCGCCGCAAGCCTCTGTAGCCACCAAAAACCTCTCGGGAGCCCGTTCCGGCACCCTGCCGGATGGGGAATCCATCACCGGTGGCCGTCTTCATCATCCCGGCGCTATCCATGATGAGGAGGGAGTAATTCACCCTCGGGGCTGAGGGTATGTACCAGTAGCTATGTGTTTGATCTCTCTCTCTCTCTCTCGTGTTCTCTCTATGGCATGATCTTGATGTATCACGAGCTTTGCTATTGTAGTTGGATCTTATGATGTTTCTCCCCCTCTACTCTCTTGTGATGAATTGAGTTTCCCTCTTGAAGTTATCTTATCGGATTGAGTCTTTGATTTGAGAACACTTGATGTATGTCTTGCCGTGTTTATTTGTGGTGACAGGGATATCACGTGCCACTTGATGTATGTTTTGGTGACCAACTTGCGGATTCCGCCCATGAACCTATGCATAGGGGTTGGCACACGTTTTCTTGACTCTCCGGTAGAAACTTTGGGGCACTCTTTGAAGTACTTTGTGTTGGTTGGATGAATCTGAGATTGTGTGATGCATATCGTATAATCATGCCCACGGATACTTGAGGTGACAATGGAGTATCTAGGTGACATTAGGGTTTTGGTTGATTTGTGTCTTAAGGTGTTATTCTAGTACGAACTCTTTTATAGATTGATCCGAAAGAATAACTTTGAGGTGGTTCCGTACCCTACCATAATCTCTACGTTTGTTCTCCGCTATTAGTGGCTTTGGAGCGACTCTTTGTTGCATGTTGAGGGATTGTTATATGATCTATCTATGTTATTATTGTTGAGAGAACTTGCACTAGTGAAAGTATGAACCCTAGGCCTTGTTTCCTATCATTGCAATACCATTTACGCTCACTTTTACCACTTGTTACCTTGCTGTTTTTATATTTTCAGATTACAAAACCTATATCTACCATCCATATTGCACTTGTATCACCATCTCTTCGCCGAACTAGTGCGCCTATACAATTTACCATTGTATTGGGTGTGTTGGGGACACAAGAGACTTTTTGTTATTTGGTTGCAGGGTTGTCTGAGAGAGACCATCTTCATCCTACTCCTCCCACGGATTGATAAACCTTAGGTCATCCACTTGAGGGAAATTTGCTACTGTCCTACAAACCTGTGCACTTGCAGGCCCAACAACATCTACAAGAAGAAGGTTGTGTAGTAGACACCAGTCTTCAATCTTGTATCTTCATAGTCCAATAGTCCGGCCAAAGTATATAGTCCGACTGTCCGAGGACCCCCTAATCCAGGACTCCCTCAATCGGGTTTAAGCCCAATCCGATCATAGTTTGAGGCGACTCCCAGAGTGGCGATGCGATCCAGGAGCCCGTTTAAAGACGATAACTCCTTCGATCCATCTGCTCGGCGTACTCCGAGCTGACGCGGAGGCGATTTTCGAGGACTTGAGAAGTCATGGTCGGCCTGACAGCCGAACGGGCGGTCAAGATGAAGCCGCCCAGCCGGAGAGTTTGGCCTGAGGCCAGAGCTCCCCCGGAGGTGATGTTGTCCTTGGTACCAAGGCGAGCCATCAACCCTATCTTTGATGTCACAGTGGAACTCTCAATGAAAGGACCAATGTCGGTGTCAAAACCGGCGGATCTCGGGTAGGGGGTCCCGAACTGTGCGTCTAAGGCTAATGGTAACAGGAAGCGGGGAACGCAATGTTTACCCAGGTTCGGGCCCTCTCGATGGAGGTAATACCCTACTTCCTACTTGATTGATCTTGATGATATGAGTAACAAGAGTTGATCTACCACGAGATGGTAGAGGCTAAACCCTAGAAGCTAGCCTATGGTAATGATTTTTTTGTCCTACGGACTAAACCCTCCGGTTTATATAGACACCGGAGGGTGCTAGGGTTACACAGGGTCGGTTACAGAGAAAGGAATCTTAATATCCTAACTACCAAGCTTGCTTCCCACGCAAAGGAGAGTCCCATCCGGACAAGGGACGAAGTCTTCTATCTTGTAACTTCATAGTCCAACAGTCCGGCATTCGCATATAGTCCAGCTGTCCGAGGACCCCCTAATCCAGGACTCCCTCAACGGGCTTCTAGCAAGAACTGTTCTTACCTACGCATCAACACCACAAAGATTTTTCGTCAAGTGTGTTGTTTTAACCTTCAACAAGGACCGGCCATAGTCAAACTCGATTCAACTAAAGTTGGAGAAACATACACCTGCCAGCCACCTATGTGCAAAAGCACGTTGGTAGAACCAGTCTCATGAACGCGGTCATGTAATGTCGGTCCGGGCCGCTTCATCCAACAATACCGCCAAATCAAAGTAAGACGTTGGTGGTAAGCAGTATGACTATTATCACCCACAACTCTTTGTGTTCTACTCATGCATAAAGCATCTACGCATAGACCTGGCTCGGATGCCACTGTGGGGAACGTAGTATTTCAAAAATTTCCTACGATCACGCAAGATCTATCTAGGAGATGCATAGCAATGAGACGGGAGAGTGTGTCCACGTACCCTCGTAGACCGAAAGCAGAAGCGTTTAGTAACGTGGTTGATGTAGTCGAACGTCTTCGCGATCCAACCGATCCAAGTACCGAACGTACGACACCTCCGCGTTCAGCACACATTCAGCTCGATGACGTCCCTCGTGCATTCTATCCAGTTGAGGACGAGGGTGTGTTCCGTCAGCACGACGGCGTGGCGACGGTGATGGTGATGTTACCGGCGCACGGCTTCACCTAAGCACTACAATGATATGATCGAGGTGTGTAACTATGGAGGGGGCACCGCACACGGCTAAGGAAAAACTTGGTGTGTTCTAGGGTGCCCCCTTGCCCCCGTGTATAAAGGAGGAAGGGGGAGGCCGGCCGTCCAAGCTAGGCGCGTCAGGAGAAGGGGAATCCTACTAGGACTCCAAGTCCTAGTAGGTTTCCACCTAAAGGAGAAGGGGGTAGGAAGGGAGAGGGGGGGCCGCGCCCCAAACCCCTTGTCCAATTCGGACTGGGCTTGGGGGGCGCCACCTCCTGGCCGCTGCCTATCCTTCCCACTAAAGCCCATTAAGGCCCAGAAACTCCCCGAGGGGTTCCGGTAACCTCCCGGTACTCCGGAAAATACCCGAACTCCTCCGGAACCATTCCGATCTCTGAATACAGCCTTCCAATATATCAATCTTTATGTCTCGACCATTTCAAGACTCCTCGTCATGTCCGTGATCTCATTCAGGACTCCAAACAAACTTCAGTCATCAAAACACATAACTCATAATACAAATCGTCATTGAACGTTAAGCGTGCAGACCCTATGGGTTCGAGAACTATGTAGACATGAGCGAGACACATCTCCAATCAATAACCAATAGCGGAACCTGGATGCTCATATTGGTTCCTACATATTCTACGAAGATCTTTATCGGTCAAACCACATAACAACATACGTTGTTCCCTTTTGAAAGGATCGATATGGTTGACTAGAGGGGGGGTGAATAGGCAACTAACAATTTTTAAGCTTTTCTTTACCAATTTAAACTTTGCAATAATATAGGTTGTCTAGATGTGCAACTATGTGAGCAACCTATATGATGCAATGACAACTAACACACAAGCTAGCAAGGATATAATACAAGAAGCTTGCAAAAGTAAAGGCAAGAAATAACCAAGAGTGGAGCCGGTGGAGACGAGGATGTGTTACCGAAGTTCCTTCCTTTTAAGGGGAAGTACGTCTCCGTTAGAGTGGTGTGGAGGCACAATGCTCCCCAAGAAGCCACTAGGGCCACCGTATTCTCCTCACGCCCTCACACAATGCGAGATGCCGTGATTCCACTATTGGTGCCCTTGAAGGCGGCGACCGAACCTTTACAAGCAAGGTTGGGGCAATCTCCACAACAATTGGAGGCTCCCAACAACACCACAAAGCTTCACCACAATGGAGTATGGCTTCGGGGTGACCTCAACCGTCTAGGGTGCTCAAGCACCCAAGAGTAACAAGATCCGCTAGGGATAAGAGAGGGAATCAAATTTCTCTTGGTGGAAGTGTAGATCGGGGCCTTCTCAACCAATCCCGAGCAAATCAACAAGTTTGATTGGCTAGGGAGAGAGATCGGGCGAAAATGGAGCTTGGAGCAACAATGGAGCTTTGGGGGAAAGAGGTGAGTCAACTTTGGGGAAGAAGACACCTATATACAGTGGGGGAACCAATCCAACCGTTACCCACCAACCAGCCCCGCACAGAGCGGTACTACTGCTTGGGCGGTGATACTACCGCTATAAGTGGTACTACCGCTCCCTCCCAGTATCGCCGCTACCGACGAGGGAAACAGGCGTGTCTCCCGAAGCGGTACTATCAAGGAAGTATAGGCGGTACTACCGCTTGAGCGGTACTACCGCCTCATCACCAAGAATTAGTACCATAAAACCCGACACGAGAAATAGCAGTCGAGAATCGAGGCGGTAGTAGCTCAAAACCACTGCGGTACTACGGCCGAAGCTCACAAGCGGTACTACCGCTCAGGAAGTGGTACTACCGCTCGGGGAGCGGTACTACCGCTTGACGAGCTTCGGCGGTACTACCGCTGAGGAACGCGGTACTACCGCTGGGACAGAACAGGTAGGCACAGATTAAGGAAAGATAGCTCCAATGAAGCGGAAAAAAGCAACGGGTGTGATAGGGATGTGTACGTGTTGATTCCACCCTAGCCTAACCAAAGCGGATCCCCTCTTGATAGTACGGTGACTCCTACGAAACTAGACCACCAGCATAGAAACGAAGGAGCTACACCGTCTTGAATAAAACACGAGGGGAAATAATCGACTCGTGCCAAAGGATGAATCTCTGAAAGAACTCAAAGCACACGATTAGTAAGCAAAAGCATTGTCATCAATCACCAAAACATCTTGGGGATAAATATGCCCTTACAATCTCCCCCTTTTGGTGGATTGATGATAATACATGATTTGCACAAACATGAAAGATATAGGATCGGCGCAAGAAGTCCCCCTTGTCCTAAAATGTAGAAGGGCTCCCCCTGGATGTGTGCTTGTCTAGATAAGTGCTTTGGACTGCACGGCACAGATACCAGGATCAACGCTCCCCCTACATTTTAGAGACCAACTACCTAAGCATGATATATGAGAGCAATACAGATAACAGGATAAGCATGCAACTCATAAGCTAGATAGACATAGATAAAGATATTCGAAAGATAAGGTAGCATATGTATCACACCATATGACTAGAACTTAGGTCTCACCGACACAAACCAGGCACAAACCAAACCAGGCAAATGCGAGAAAACACAAACGACGCGAGGAAACACAAACAACGCGAGGAAACACAAATCCCTAAACTCTCTCCCCCTTTGGCATCGAGACACCAAAAAGGAGAGGGAGTGTGGCTACAGCTCCAGGTGAGAGCAAGAGAATCAGATCTCAGCGGGAACGTCTGCGCCACCATCGTCGGTCGGGAAGTGCTCGGCATCGTAATCGATCCACAGGCGGTCTTCTTTGAATCCACTCCTCCTCCTCGAAGCTGGTCCTCGGATCCACTGTTAATCGTGACACCCAACTAGCGCATGAGCTCCTTGTGACGACGACGGGCCTTCTTCTCACCCACATGAGTCATGTACTGACCGTGAGCCTCCATGCAGAACAACTTCTTCATCTTGAGCTTGAGCTTCTTTGCCCAAGAGGGCTCTGCCGCAGAAGGCACATAGTCATCATCATCCTCAGCCTCAGTCTCAGCCTCCTCCTCGGTCTCCATGGCAGTGGCAGACGAAGGAACTCCAGATTTAGGGACCTGAGAGCCCCAATTGTCCTTCTTCCTCAGACGCTTGATGTCGTGAGAAACCAACTCCCCGGTCTCTAGCATCACCTTGGGATAGACACGACCCCAGGCCTTCTCAATAAGCAGCATGATGAACGGGCCATAAATCGGGCACTTGCGCCGGAGATAGCGTATAATGTACTCGCACCACATAACATGAGAAATATCCAGGACTCTTCGGTGTTTTGTTCCTTCTCACGTCAAGTGAAGAGAAGCATGTCCACGAGATAAGAGTGAACCATATCCAGATTCCCGATGCGAGGGAAAAGAGTCTCACGGAAGACACGGTGAAGAATGTCCAGAAAGGCAGGAAGCTCATATGTTTCCTTCTTCGTCTCAGGGTTGACCTTCAAAGTGCAGTAGGGCCATAGAGCTTGCTTGTGAGTGGCGGAGTTGTTGCGGTGTGGACGAAAGCCGACAGGAGACTCAAGCCCTCGATCTTCCACCCCAATCAAATTCATGAACGCCTTCCACTTGACTGAAAGCAACTTGCCATTGGTCATCCAAGTCAGTGTCCTGTCCTCATCAGTCCCGAGATGAACCATGGCATAGAATTGGGCCACAATATCAGCATCATAATCTTTGTTGAATTGCATGACACCAAGAATGTTCAGCTGAGTGCACATCTGAAGAGCTTCACCAAAATAATCAAGATCCTTCTCCATATGGTCGCTGTCGATGGAGTGCATGTTAACATAGAGGTTCTTCTTGGCCTTGAGAACATCAAAGAAGATGGCAAACCGAAACCTGTTCCGAGCAGACGGTTGACCATAGTGGGATCTTGGTCCGCCTCATAGGGGTTATGGCGACGTCGTGCCCGTAACTCCTTGGTGGCATTTACGGCACACTTTTGCACAGCTTCACTTGACACCAGGCGCCTTCTGGAGTTGGGGTGGAGGAGCAGCACTTGAGGAACCTCCTGCAGACTCAGTTGTACGGTACCGCTTGGACGTGGCACGACCGGGGTTGACACGCCGAGCCTGATGCTCAGGAAGCTTATCACCTGGAACCACACACACGAACACGCAAACAACCAGAAAGAACGAGCATAAGCCACCAAACAAAACTAAAACGGATCACTGATTAGTAGAAGTATGGTGGAAACTGGTAGAGGGCGGTAGTACCGCGACCTGAGAGCGGTAGGGTCAGCGCTACGCACGGCCTCCAACACATATCCTACAAACACCAGAAACTAGTTGCAACTCCTGGACAGAGAACAAGGGTGGTTAAGAAGCCGAGAGGGTCCATTGGTTTCGGGTCCAATGCGTGGTAGTAACTGTTTCATGGATCACAAACACAGAACTCAGTTCCTGAGTACGGCTGCAATGAGACAACCCACCATGTACTCCTACATGGCCTCTCACCGCTACCTTTACCAAATCGTGTTCACCCACTTAGCTCACACACAATAGGACATGTTCACACACCATTCCAATTCATTCCCGATGAATCAGACCTGACTCAACTCTAAGCAGTAGCAAGCATGATAAACAAGCATGAATGAGTAGGCACAACAGGGCTCAAACAACTCCTACTCATGCTAGTGGGTTTCATCTATTTACTGTGGAATGACAGGTCATGCAAAGGATAAAGGGGTTCAGCTACCGCAAGTAACAGATAAATTGTTGTTGTCCTAATGCAGTAAAAGAGAGCAGGAGCGAGAGAGTGGGATTGTATCGGAATGAACAAGGGGGTTTTGCTTGCCTGGCACTTCTGAAGATAGTATAGTTCTTCATCGGTGTCATTGATCACATCGTCGAAATGCGTCTATCGAGAGGGGGCAATTACCGGCAACTGAGAAAGAAACACAATCAATGCAATGCGCAATATGATGCATGCTCATGACATGGCAACATGCTGGTGTTTTGAGCTAATGCAGCTAGAACAAAAAGGGATGAACTCATTTGAATCAAAGATTCAAATGTTAGCTCATTTAACATAGCCATAAAGGTGCATTATCTTAATCTGCTTAAACAGCAAGGTTAACTTGTTCTATCATGCATGAAACCTGTACCAATGGATAGAATGGATTTTTCTGATCATTTTTCATATATAAATCTTTGCATTTGGAGTTACAGATTAATTTCTATGAATTTTTGAAGTTTGAACTATATTCGAATTTCCTATAATGTAATAATCCCGATGAATTCATTTACTGCGTCAACAAAGCGTCAGGGTGATGTCATAGGTCAATGGGGACGTCCAGGTCAAACCTGACTGGTGGGTCCCGGGTGTCAGTGTAATTAGTTTAACTAAATATTAATTAAAACTAATCCTGATTAGTTAACAGGGCTGGGCCCCACCTGTCATTGACTCAGGAGAGTCAACTAGGGCCCACCCGTGGTCAAAGTCAGCGCCAACTACACCGGCGTTTAGCCGCCGGCAGCCAGACGCGGCGGCGAGAGTGGATTTGGCCGTTTCGGCAACCAAATGAGCCGCGGAGGGTGTCTACGGGTGGCTGGGAGCAACCCGCAGCTCTTGGTGGCATTGGCTGGGCTCGGGGTGGCCGGAAACGGCGCCGGCGACGACCTAGGCGGCCGCCGGAGTTCGGGTGATGACGAACTCGGGCTACAGTGTGTGGTGAGGTGCGTGAAATGTTGGGTTAGATGCTACGCGGTGCGGTGAGTATGTTGGACACCGAGGGGTGACCGGTGGATGGCCAGGAGCACGTCGGCGACGAGCTCCGCGGCGGCACGTGCGGTTGAGCTCCGTGCGGTCGCTATGAGGCTCGGGAGCAAGAAAGTAAAGGAGGGGGAGGTAGCTAAGCTCACGGAGAACTCGAGGAGGCAACCGGTGCGGTCGGGGACGGGCTGGTGCGGCGGCGGCGGCGAAGGGGATCTCCGGCGACGGCGGAGTCGGGCGAGGTCGGTGCAGAGGCCTCGGGCTACGTGAGCGCTCGGGGCTCGGCTAGCTTGACGAAGAGGAGGGCGGCGGAGCTCCTAGACACGATGGGGAGGCACGAGGACGACGGAGAGCGCGACTACGGTGACGGTGCGGCTACGGTGGCGTCGGCCATGGCGTGGGAGCCCGAGGGGGAGGAGCTGGGGAGGAGGAGAGGTGTCTGAGGGTTCGGGGGGAGAGGTGAGAGCGCTTCGCGTCGCAGCTCGGTGAGGGAAGCGGCGAGGCGGCGACCAGCTGCGTGGCACGCATGCGGTGCTCGCCGTCGAGCACTACTGCCTGCTGCTGGCCAAGCAGCTCATGGCCTTGGCCAAGCTGGGCTGGGGCCGGCAGTGGGCGGTTGGGTGGCGCCAGTAAGCTTTTCCATTTCTGTTTCTTTTTCTATTTTCAGAACTTTGTGGACTTTCTAAAATACTTAAACAGCTCCAAAATTCACCAAATCAAGACTGGTCCTTAGTTGGAATATTTCCAACATGGAACATTTTAGTTTAGATTATTTGGGCATTTGAAATATTTTATATAATTTTAAATGCCCAAACTCAAATACTTATGATTTAATTCAAAGACCTTAGGATGACCTAGAAAATTGTGCACCACTTTTGGCAGAGGCTCAACCAAAGCAAAGGTGATGAGCATTTTAGAAGGGCATTTCAGTTCATTGAAAATAATTTTAGTAAACCCTAGTTGGATTCAAAAGGGATTCTGGGGGTTCTGTCTTCCCCATTTCAAATTTCAGATGAAAGTTAAACATGATGCACACACTAATGCATGCCAAGCGGTAGTACCGCTCCAGGGGGAGCGGTAGTACCGCTTGACACGGGAAACAACAGTTTCCTACTGCCGTGGTCAGATCCGGCACTACCGTCCTACCAAATTCAAAAATACTCCTACCAAACACCAATCCAAACTGCCTAGAGGCCTTCTCCATCCTACTCAAGCCTAGATTTGGCCAAAAATCTAGAGATGCAACTACTATTGCCCCTAGGATGCTAGATTGGAAATCTAGACAAGAAGAAAGAGGAAACGGAGGCAATACCGACATCCATGGCAAGAGGACAAGGTGGGGATCGACTCCACCGAAGGGAATGGAGAGGAGCGCCCCGGAGAGGGAGATCCGTCGGAGCCCTCCCAATGGCCGCTTTGGAGAGCCGAACAGGTCGTGGGGCAAGCGAATGGGTATGGGGAGAAGAAAACTCCCCTGCCTCGACATAACCCCCTGCCTCGGCCAGAAGGCGGTAGTACCACAACTGGTGGGCGGTAGTACCGCTTAGAGCGGTAGTATCACACCACCACCAGTAGTACCGCCAAAGAACCACAGGCCTCTAAACACACGGCTTAAGCTCACAGAGAACGGAAAAACTCAGCCAAGAGAAACTAAGAACCAACAAGGCTACAAACACACAAACAACGGACCAGAACACACCTCTTCAAGAGAGGGCGGTGGCCGAGGCCACCTATGTTTGAGTCAAGAGGTATGGCATCGCGAAGATTTTAACCTTGGACCCATGACCAACACTCGTCCTTGAAGCACTAGTACCATACAAATATGCTTAAAGTGAAAGACTAGATCAATTTATGCATAATGGGGGAGGGAGAGTTCATTGAGAGAACAACACTCCCCCTATGTCCATGCCTACACCTAAACTAGACACCAAGTTGAGTGAGGTGCGGTGTGCAAGGGTTCAAGCCACATTGCTCGAATCAATGATATTTAGCTCATGCCTTAACTCGCGAAATCTTGCTTCATCCAAGGGCTTCGTGAAAATATCAGCAAGGTTATCATGAGTGTTGACATACTTGAGCTCGATCTCCCCTCGCCTAATGTGATCCGGATGAAATGATACCAATCTCAATATGCTTCGTCTTGAAGTGTTGCACCGGGTTGAGAGAAATCTTGATGGCACTTTTGTTGTCACACCAAAGAGGCACTTTGTCACAAATGACACCGTATTCCTTTAAAGTTTGCCTCATCCATAAGAGTTGTGCACAACAACTACCGGCCGCCACATATTCAGCTTCGGTGGACGAGAGAGACACACAACTTTGCTTCTTGGAAGACCAACTCACCAAAGAGCACCCAAGAAACTGGCACCCTCCGGAAGTGGACTTCCTATCCACTTTGTCTCCGCCTAATCGAATCCGTAAATCCTTCAAGCTTGAAGTTTGCCCTCTTGGGTACCATAAGCGAAAGTTTGGGGTATGAGCCAAATATCGAAAGATTCACTTGACCGCCACATAGTGACTTTCCTTCGGTGCGGCTTGAAACCGTGCACACATCCCCACACTCAACATGATATCCGGTCTAGATGCACAAAGGTAAAGCAAGGAGCCAATCATGGAGCGATATACCTTTTGATCCACCACTTTACCATTGGGATCAATGTCAAGTTGGCATTTGGTGGGCATTGGTGTAGTAGCCGCTTGACATCACTTAGCTTGAATCTTTTAGCATGTCTTGAGTGTATTTGGCTTGGTTGATGAAGGTTCCTTCTCTTCTTTGTTTGATATCAAAACCAAGGAAGAACTTCAAATCTCCCATCGAAGACATCTTGAACTTGGAGGTCATGAGAGCGGAAAATTCCTCATTGAAAGCTTTGTTAGGAGAACCAAAGATAATATCATCAACATATAGTTGGCATACAAACAACTCCCCTTTGACCTTCTTAGTAAAAAGAGTGGGATTGATTAGCCCCACCTCAAATCCACGATCTTGTAACAACTCGGTAAGGTGGTCATACCACGCACGTGGGGCTTGTTTAAGGCCATAGAGTGCCTTATCGAGTTGATACACATGATACGGGAAGTAGGGATCCTCGAACCCGGGGGGTTGCTTGACATAGACCAACTCATTAATAGGACCATTAAGAAAAGCACTTTTCACATCCATTTGTTGCAACTTAAAGTTGTGATGGGAAGCATAAGCAATCAACAAACATATTGATTCAAGACGAGCAACGGGAGCAAAGGTTTCACCGTAGTCAATACCCTCGACTTGGGAGTAGCCTTGTGCTACCAATCTTGCCTTGTTGCGAACGATGTTCCCATGAGCATCTTGCTTGTTCTTGAAGATCCACTTGGTTCCAATGACGTTGTGGTTCCCCGATGGCCTTGGCACCAATCTCCACACCTTGTTGTACTTGAAGTTGTTGAGTTCTTCATGCATGGCATTGAGCCAATTTGAGTCTTCGAGCGCCTCATAGACCTTTTGGGGTTCAACACAAGAGACAAACGCGTGATGTTCACAATAGTTTGCCAATTGTCTACGAGTGCTTACCCCTTTTCTTAGGCTTCCAACCACATTCTCCATGAGATGGACTTTGGTGGTGAGTTTGGACGCAATCTTGGCGGCACGACGCTCTAATTCCTCCTCGGATGTGAGATGAGGAGGGGTCACTTGATCATCTTGAGTGCCGTCTTGAACATGTTCTTGATCTTGAGCATGCTCGGGAGAGAGAACTTGACCTTGGGCATCATTTGGTGTGTCACCATCGTCTTGAGCACGATCTTGCCCTTGGTCTTGTTCATGAGGTTGAGGGCCTTCACTTTGTTCTTCTAAGCGTGTGGGCCTTGGGTTGGTGATGGCTCCACTTGAGTGGAGCATTGTCCTTCTCCTTCGCCACAATGGGTTCCTCAACGGGTAGGATAAAACCAACACCCATTCTTCTTATGGCTTGAGGAGGAATTTCATCACCTACATCACAAGTGCCACTTTGCTCCACTTGGGAGCCATTATTCTCATCAAACTCCACGTTACACGTCTCCTCAATAAGTCCCGTGGATTTATTGAGGACACGGTAAGCATGAGAGTTTGTAGCATAACCAACAAATATGCCCTCATGAGCTCTAGCTTCAAATTTAGACAAGCGAACACCTTTCTTGAGAATGAAACACTTACACCCCAACACCCGGAAGTACTTGAGATTGGGCTTGTTGCGGTGAGTATCTCATAAGGAGTCTTGTTCAAGCCTTTGCGGAGATAGAGCCGATTGGATGCATGACATGCGGTGTTGATGGCTTCGGCCCAAAAGTTGTATGGAGACTTGAATTCCGCCATCATGGTCCTTGCCGCATCCATCAACGTCCGGTTCTTCCTCTCCGCAACACCATTTTGTTGAGGGGTATATGGTGCAGAATATTGATGCTTGATCCCTCATCACTAAGAAACTCATCCAAGGTGTAGTTCTTGAACTCGGTGCCGTTGTCACTTCTTATTGTCAAGATCTTTGCATTATGTTGACGTTGAGCTTCATTTGCAAAGTCGATGACGGTTTGTTGAGTTTCACTCTTCCTCTTGAACAAGTATACCCAAGTGTATCTTGAATAGTCATCCACAATCACCAAGCAATACTTTCTACCTCCAAGACTATCAAATGATGGAGGCCCAAAGAGATCCATGTGAAGGAGCTCCAAGGGTCTCTTCGAGTAGATGATGGTCGTGGGAGGGTGAGCCTTCTCATGAAGCTTTCCTTCAATACAAGCACCGCAAGCACGATCTTTGGCAAAACTAACATTTGTTAGTCCACGGACATGGTCCCCTTGAGATGACTTTGCAATGATCTCTTTTTGACGTGGGCCTAACGGCGATGCCAAAGATATCCCACTTCTACTTTAGCCATTAGGCATGTTGCGGTCTTAGTGGGTCGCTCTGAAAAGTTAATCACATAGAGACCGTTCTCGATATGCCCAACAAAGGCTACTTTAAGAGTCTTGCTCCACAAGAGGGCCACGGTATCAATGTCAAAGAAGGTAGCAAAACCCATGAGTGCAAGTTGACGAACGAAAAGCAAATTGTATGCAAGGGACTCAACAAGCATGACTTTCTCGATCGTTAGATCATGAGAAATCACAACCTTGCCAAGACCCAATACCTTAGAATGTGAGGCATCACCCCACTCAACATTGGTGGGCATAGATGGAACCTTTTGCACGTCCACCACCAAGTCCTTGCTTCCGGTCATATGATTTGTAGCTCCACTATCGAGCAGCCATGATCCCCCACCGGAAGCAAACTCCTACACACGATCAATGCTTGGTTTTAGGTACCCATTTTGTAATGGGTCCTTTGATGTTAGTAACAAGGGTCTTAGGAACCCAAATAGACCATTCAATGTATTCATGAGGAGAACCAACAAATTTGGAATAAACATGCCCATCACTAGCGCGGCATAACACATAAGAAGGATTAAAGTCGTCGGCTATGTTCGGAGGGGTGGCGTTGCCCTTCTTGGCATTGACACCATTTGCATGGTTCTTATTCTTCTTGGAAGCACCCTCTCCCTCCCTCACAAAAGTTTGCTTGAGAGGAGGAGGTTGCTTGGTCTTGTCATTCTTCTTCTTGTTCTTGGGCTTAAAAGCGAACCCAATCCCCTCCTTGGCCACAACTTCCTTTTGATTACTCAAAAGGTCGTTAAGGTTCTTCTCACCTTGTATGCATCTGCCAAGGCCTTTTTCAAGTTGCTCCTTCAACTTAGCATTCTCCTCAACAAGATGCACATGCTCACAACAAGGGTTAGTAGCATTTGCATTATCAATCAATACCATATGAGGAAAGGTGGCTTTCTCCTTGGTTAGCTTCACTTGGAGTTGATCATGAGACTCTTTGAGACTAGCATGAGCACCCTTCAAGACTTTGTGAGCCTTGTCGAGAATGTCAAACTCCTCGTTGAGTCTA
The DNA here is from genome assembly GCA_021605145.1 of Aegilops bicornis. Classification (NCBI taxonomy): domain Eukaryota; kingdom Viridiplantae; phylum Streptophyta; class Magnoliopsida; order Poales; family Poaceae; genus Aegilops; species Aegilops bicornis. Next base: position 674,068,064 of record CM038671.1, read on the forward strand.
GCAAGATCAACTCCAAGTTTTGCCTTCTCGGAGCTTAGCACACGAGACACAACAAGAGCATGATCAAGATCTTTCTTTAATTTAGCATGATCATCGTTGTATGACTCCTCAAGAGCCAAACGAAGACCACGCTCTTCCTCAAGAGCATTGTAAAGATCTAAAATCTCATCGGCATAGTCACGACTATGCCCTTCCATCTTAGAGATGGTTTCTTCATGAGCCTCGATCATGTCATTGGCTTCACCAAGTTGTTCCAAGAGAGCAACGAAGTGCTTCTTGGATTTGCCCTTGAGTTTACCCATAAAGGTCTCAAACTCATTCTCCTCCACATTAGTCCCCTCATGTTCATCAATGCAATCCGTCAAAGAAGAATGATTGATGATGGTAGTTTTGATGTTGGGGGTTACCTTGTTGGTGGCTTTAGCCATGAGGCACTTGGCGGTGATGTTTTCATTAGGTGAGTCGAAGAGAGACACTCGAGGAGTCGTCGCAATGGCAATAGAGGCCATGGCAACCGACTCACCATCTTCACCATCATCATCATCCTCATTGTACTCTTCTTGAACCACCAAAGCTTTGTGAGGAGCCTTCTTGGTGAAGTTGCTCTTGTTGGGGAAAGACTTGGCCTTGTCCTTACGGATGAGCTTGCCACCATTGTCTTCCCTCTTCTCATATGGGCACTCCACAACAAAGTGACTCACATTGCCACAATTGAAGCAAGTCCTCACTGTTGCTTGCCCTTTGCGCCACTTGAGTTGCTCTTGTTGAAGTTGGGCCTTGAGTTCTTCTTGCTCCAAAATTGCCTTGAAGCAAGGGCCATGTGTTCATGATAGTCATACTTCGTATCTTCGAGGTTGCTCTCTTCTTCTTCCTCCTCTCCTTCCTCTTCGACACAAACCTTGGCCTTCAAAGCGAGGTTGGGCTTCTTTGCTCTTTGGGAGCGAAGCACCGCATTGTCGGCGGTCTTGTCCAATATGCTCATAGCCACAAACTCATCCAACACATCACTTGAGGACAGGGTGTGGAAGTCCGCCTTTGACGGATGACGGAGGACATGGCTTTGTGGTAGGGCATCATTGCCTTGAGGAATTTGCGCTTGATCCAGTTGTCATCCGTGTCCTTACTTCCATGATCCCGGAGGGAGACCACGAGCTTGGTAACTCTCCGATAGAGCTCACGAGGTTCTTCATCTTCTTTCATTTCAAACTCATCGGCTTCATCTTGCACCACTTCATAGTTGGAATGTTGAATGCTTGCGCTTCCTTGATAAAGGGAAACCACCTTGTGCCAAGCATCTTTGGCAAGGGAGTAGGGCCGGAGATGAGGGAGGTCTTCGGGAAGGATTGCTTCTTGGATGATGAAGAGAGCATTCTCATTGAATTGATTGTCCATGACTTCTCTAGGAGAGAAGTTGCTCGGGTCATGCGGATAGAAACCTTCTTCAATGATTCTCCAAAGGTTAGTGTTCACATGATTTAAATGACGCTTAAAACGATAAACCCAAGAATCAAAATCCTCCTTTTTATCAATCTTAGGAGGTGGACCGACATGATTCAAATGAGTAGAAGGAATCGGTCCACCATAAACGGAAGGAGGTTGCACAAGGGCGAAGATGCCGGTGCCATTCTTACCACTAGATGATGGGGCTTTCTCACTAGTAGCTTCCCCCTTATCGGAATTAGCATCCGTCCCCGTGTTGGCGGGATCACACACTTTCATGGGTGCGGTGGAAAGTTTAAGCCCTTCTAGGAATTCCTTAAACATGTCCTTGACCTCGGTCGTCATGGAGGTTTTTAATGTGTCCAACGCCACATTGAATTACTCACGAGAGATCGAGTTACCCCCATCTCCCGTAGATGATATCGGATTCGCACCGGAGTGCTCTCCCACATCATCTATGACGTCAACCATACTCTTTGGACGGTAAACTCCTTAAAAAGAGACGAGGCTCTGATACCAATTGAAAGGATCGATATGGTTGACTAGAGGGGGGGTGAATAGGCAACTAACAATTTTTAAGCTTTTCTTTACCAATTTAAACTTTGCAATAATATAGGTTGTCTAGATGTGCAAATATGTGAGCAACCTATATGATGCAATGACAACTAACACACAAGCCAGCAAGGATATAATACAAGAAGCTTGCAAAAGTAAAGGCACGAAATAACCAAGAGTGGATCCGGTGGAGACGAGGATGTGTTACCGAAGTTCCTTCCTTTTAAGGGGAAGTATGTCTCCGTTAGAGCGGTGTGGAGGCACAATGCTCCCCAAGAAGCCACTAGGGCCACCGTATTCTCCTCACACCCTCACACAATGCGAGATGCCGTGATTCCACTATTGGTGCCCTTGAAGGCGGCGATCAACCTTTACAAGCAAGGTTGGGGCAATCTCCACAACAATTGAGGCTCCCAACAACACCACGAAGCTTCACCACAATGGAGTATGGCTTGGGTGACCTCAACCGCCTAGGGTGCTCAAGCACCCAAGAGTAACAAGATCTGATAGGGAAAAGATAGGGAATCAAATTTCTCTTGGTGGAAGTGTAGATCGGGGCCTTCTCAACCAATCCCGAGCAAATCAACAAGTTTGAATGGCTAGGGAGAGAGATCGGGCGAAAATGGAGCTTGGAGCAACAATGGAGCTTTGGGGGAAAGAGGTGAGTCAACTTTGGGGAAGAAGACACCTATATACAAAGGGGGAACCAATCCAACTGCTACCCACCAACCAGCCCAAGACAGAGCGGTACTCATCGCTTGGTGGCAAGATTACCGCTTATAAGCGGTACTACCGCTTCCCTCCCAGCTGATCACCAAGACTGACGAGGGAAACAGGGCCCTGTCCCCCGAGCGGTACTACCGCGGAAGTACATGCGGTACTGCCGCTTGGAGCGGTACTACCGCCCCTACTGCCGCAACTAGTACCGTAAAACCCGACACGAGAAATAGCAGTCGAGAATCGAGGCGGTAGTAGCCCGGAACCATCGTGGTACTACGGCCGTAGCTCACAGCGGTACTACCGCTCGGGAGCGGTACTACCGCTGATTTAGCTTCAGCGATACTACCGAGGACCGTGGTACTACTACCGACAGACAGTAGGCACATATTAAGAAAAGATAGCTCCAATGAAGCGGAAAAAAGCAACGGGTGTGATAGGGATGTGTACGTGTTGATTCCACCCTAGCCTAACCAAAGCGGATCTCCTCTTGATAGTACGGTGACTCCTACGAAACTAGACCACCAGCATAGAAACGAAGGAGCTACACCGTCTTGAATAAAACACGAGGGGAAATAATCGACTCATGCCAAAGGATGAATCTCTGAAAGAACTCAAAGCACACGATTAGTAAGCAAAAGCATTGTCATCAATCACCAAAACATCTTGGGGATAAATATGCCCTTACACCTTTGTCATCGGTATGTTACTTGCCCGAGATTCGATCGTCGGTATCATCATACCTAGTTCAATCTCATTACCGGCAAGTCTCTTTACTCGTTCCGTAATGCTTCATCCCGCAACTAACTCATTAGTCACATTGATTGCAAGGCTTATAGTGACGAGCATTACCGAGAGGGCCCAGAGATACCTCTCCGATACACGAAGTGACAAATCCTAATCTCGATCTATGCCAACCCAAAAAACACCTTCAGAGACACCTGTAGAGCATCTTTATAATCACCCAGTTACATTGTGACGTTTGATAGCACACAAGGTGTTCCTCGGGTATTCGGGAGTTGCATAATCTCATAGTCTGAGGAACATGTATAATTCATGAAGAAAGCAGTAGCAATGAAACTGTCACGATCATAATGCTAAGCTAATGGATTGGTCTTGTCCATCACATTATTCTCCTAATGATGTGATCCCATTTATCAAATGACAACACATGTCTATGGTTAGGAAACATAACCATCTTTGATTAACGAGCTAGTCAAGTAGAGGCATACTAGGGACACTATGTTTTGTCTATGTATTCACACATGTACTAAGTTTCCGGTTAATACAATTCTAGCATGAATAATAAACATTTATCATGATATAAGGAAATATAAATAACAACTTTATTATTGCCTCTAGGGCATATTTCCTTCAAATCTGGAGGAGGTGGCGTCACAGGATTCTCCTGGGATTCTGTTGCCGTGTCAGCAGGCGCACTTGCGCCAGATTTCTGGGGATTAGTGCCTGCAAGCGTATCTGCCTCGTGTCCCATGCCGCTAGGATGCACAAGGGCTCTCTGTCGTCGCATAAAATCATGATTTGGAGTGCTGTTTTTTCAGTGTTATCTCCATTAGGGTTATTAAACGAATGATCATCAGCATAATATTCACCCCCTTGATCAGTAGGATATAATAGCTCTGGAGGTAGCAAAAGTATTTCAGCACATAAGCAGGCGCCGACATTAGGATGGAGAGTAGAAAAGGGAAAACATTTTCATCAAATACAACATCCCTAGAGATATAAACACGTCCAGTGAAGATGTCAAGGCACTTAAAAGCTTTGTGAAGATTGTTATTCCCAAGGAAAATGCTTGGATCGAAATTGGAGTTTATGATTGTCATTGTAAGGTCGAACATTGGGCCAACAAGCACACCCAAAAATTCAAAGGATTGAATAGTTGGGTTTTTCATGAAACAACCGTTCAAAATGGTGTCTCAAAATTGATAACCTTGCTAGGGATTCGGTTTATCAAATAGGTTGAAGCAATAAAAGCTTCGTCCCAAAAATTTAGGGGCATTGAAGCTTGAGCGAGAAGTGACAAGCCTACTTCGGCAATGTGTCGATGTTTTCTCTCAGTTGAACCATTTTGTTGGTGAGCATGGGCACGAGACATGATGGGATATGCCTATCTTGGTGAAGGAGTTTAATTTTTCGTACTACCCTCCGCAATCTGTTTGAAGAGCAAGAATTTTGTGGTGAAATTGTCATTCTACAAGATTCCGAAAGTCATGAAATTTTTGGGAAACTCCACACTCGTGTTTGATTAGATAGATCCATGTGAATTTACTGAAGTCATCTATGAAACTCACATAATACTTTTTTTCCTCCTACTGTTTCAACAGCAGGACCCCAAACATCAGAAAACACATGTTCTAAAGGGAAATTGATTCACTTATTGGTTTTGGATAAGGCAGTTGGTGACTTTGCCTTTCTGAAAGGCGTCACATACAAACTCATTATTGAAAGAACTAGCACATGGGAGATTAGTCCGACTAATAACTTTGCTAACAATAACAAAAGATGGATGCCCTAAACTTCGGTGCCACCTATCCGAAGATAGCTTGGTAGCACTTAGCGCTTGCTTCTTGATGTTGGATCCAGGCTCGGCCCTGAGGGGGGGGGGGGGCGAACGGGGCGGCCGCCCCGGGCCCCCGGTGCGAGAGGGCCCCCAAAATGCTGAAGTATTGCCTATTTATAGATTTCCTTTTTCTACGATTTCCTTCTTTAATCTGCGATTTTCCTTCTACAATCCTTAAAACATCGTTATTCCTAATTTCTCTCCATACCAGCAAAGGCACGATTGGCAAACATGTAACCGTTTCCAAAAATTAAAAGACGGAGCAGTTGTTGTATGCGATTAATTAGGATAGTTATGAATAAAATCTCCTAATTTCCTTCCTTAATCCATGAGAGCCATTCAAATAGACGCCAAAAGCGAGGGAACGGGATCGCCCCCTTCCTGGCAATTGATATTCATCTCCTTTGCGTGTATGGCACTGCCGGTCGAGATAGCCACGCCTCTGCCTCCCATCCGACCACACTAACTCTCCAAGATCATCTACAAGTTACAATTAAGAAGGTATGTCTCTGAAATCTATTTATACAGGGAGTCTATCCCCTATGGGAGTTTACCACGATGATTGATAAAAATGATTGTCAACATTGCATCTCCACTATCACAACTGGTCACCGATGATTGGTATATTAGATATTTTTAGCATAGGTATTATTGGGGTTATCAAAAAGAAAGTTCAGCAACATACTGATAGTTGCAAAGGAGGAATAATACGAGAGGCTTTACATATCAAAGCAAGTGATCATATGCATTTAAATCATCTACTAGTCTTGACGATGAACCCGCTTTTTGTATTGCGATCCAAAAATTGGGTTAATCTAAATTGGATATATTAGTCAAGAAAGAGAAAAAAGGCTACATTTCCTTTGGTTGACAATTCATCATATTTTTTTCGTATTTTTCTATGTTTATGTTAAGGCCCTTGGGATTGGCATCTATTTCGCCCCGGGCCCCCAAAATCTCAGGGCCGGCCCTGGTTGGATCCCATGTGCCTAACTGGGTAGAAGACATGTTCTACCGGTACCCTGCCTTGAAGGAGTAGCTTCCTCGTTCCCCGTTTTACAAAAAAAGAACATGATGAATTTCAACAAAAGAATTATTGTCAATGGCAAGGCGGCTAGCAGAGATTAGATTTTTGTTGGCTTAAGGTACATGAAGAATAGTATTTAAGTGAAGGTCATGATATGGGGTGTGAATAGCCGAATGACCAGTGTGTTCAATAATCATACATGAACCACTTGCGGTATGAATCTGCTCGTTGCCGGTGTAGCGGTCGCGCACGGTCAGCTTCTCTAGATCGCCCGTGATGTGGTCGGTGGCACCACTGTCAAGGTACCAATTGGTGTCCACCCCCGTACTATGGAGCTGCAAGGTTGGACGACTTCTCCTCCACGCCCTGGTAGGACTCGTCGTGTTTCCAGTACTTCCATGCTAGGTGGCCCATCTTCCCGCAGATCTGGCACTACACCCTGGGAACGGAGGCATGGTGGTTGTAGTTGCCCCCGTCGTCGCCGTTGTGGCCACCGTCGTGTCCCCTGCCACTGCCGCGACCGCTTGGCTTGGAGTAGCCACGGGCACGATCACCGCCATTGTCGCCTTTGCTTGCGGCCACGATCACCACTCCAGCCGCCGTTTTTGGTGAAGCGGCTTCGAGTGGCAGCATTGGCAGAGGTCTGCGATCCTCCACCACGGAGATTCATCCTTGTCTCAAAGCTGAGCAGCCGCGGGAACAACTCGACCATGGTGACCAGTTCCACCCAGGAGCACATGGCGGAGACCACGGGGTCAAAGTCTTCTTCGAGCTCAGCCAAGATGTGGGAGACGATGTCCTCCTCGTCCACCTTCTTCCCTATAGCGATCAGCTCGTCGCAGAGGGACCCGATCTTCCCGAGTTGCCCTTCTACAGATTGGCGAGGGCGATCCCGACATTGGTGGTGTGAGCATGGGTGTGAGAGGCAACCATCCGCTCCACCGTGTTCCAAAGCTCTGTCGAGGTGTGGCATGATGCAACCTGGATAGCCATCTCACGAGGAAATGTTGTCAGAAGATAGGAGAAGACTTGATGGTCTTGCACATACCAGGCTTGGAAGCCAGGATTCGGCGCCTTCGTCGTGGTCTTGCCATCAGACGAGGCCATCTCAATTTCCATGGACGGTGCCGGTTGGTCGACGTCGAGGTACTTTGCCATCTGCGCTCCCCAGGTGGCAGAGAGCACGGACACCTGGCACAGCGCTTGATTGCCCTTGGTCAGCTTCTCAGTGACGGCGTGAACAAATGGGGAGGAGGGGAAGGAACTTGAAGACGTCGCCATGGATGAAGTCGAGGATTGCTCTGATATCATATAAGAAAAGGGGCATGAAAGTGTATACAATCTCTGCAGGGACGTGTCCGTGTTATATAGCAGGAAAAAGATTACAATTGGCGCATGTTATTACTAGGCTTTGCTCTACTTCAAGCTATACATGGATAAAATCAACCCTTAGCTAGCAACCTGCTACATACATATTACACGCACACACATAGTACAACCGTGACAACATGTCACGTTGCACCAATCTATAAATTTTTTACAAGCCTATCATCTAACAGTGCTGCCACGCCTCCACCTGCTAGTCTGTATCAGCGGTGCTCCCTGACCCATGACGAGCACAAACGTGAACAATTGCAATCGTGCAAGCAAGCAAGATTTGGTGGGTTTTCCTCACCCGATCAATAAGAGCGTTGTTAGCAGAAGGAAACATCTTGTGGTGCGCCTCTAGTGCGAGCCACAGCCACTGTTTCAGGAGGGTACGTGGCCGATACGCATTGCTCGAGCGATCTACTTTCCGCTCCACACTCTACACTGCAGTTGCTCGTAGCAGTGGACCCGATGCATTGACCTGGCTAGCTACCTCCAACGCCCACAGCGACCGAGCGAACCATATAGGAGTACACCAGCACGCCATTAATCTCCCACGCGGCGTGCCAACCAGAAACCCCAACCTATTTTTCATCAGAAAAATGAAGCCCTCCGACCCTAAGCCACAATGACAAGCGGGACCCGGAGAGCAGAAGCGCCATCTGGCCCACGGCGCAGCGAGGGTCACGCTCGACAGTGTCAATGCTAAAATAATGCCACTTCGTAGACGGAACCTTTCCGTATGAGAGCGCGCGGAGACAGAGAGAGAGAGAAAGCGGGTCAGCTCAACTGCCAACCAGACACCCTACGCAAAACCCCACCGTCGCTGACGCCGGGCCCCACCCGCTGTCCCCTTCCCCCGCCTCCAGGCTCCAGCAATCGCCTCGTCATAAGAGAAAAAGCGGCAGCGCCAATGGCATCTGGTGCCGCCCACCTAGTAGTGCTGGCCTCGTGTGCCTCCACCACTCGCCACCTCGTCGCCTCCGCCCCCGCCTCGCCATGCCCGCCGGCGTGCTGGCCGCAGTGCGGTGGTCCACCGCCTGCTCGGCGCTGCTCAACGCCGCCGCCGCGTCCACCGGCGCGGCCGTCGCCGCCCTCGCGCTCCGGGGCCGCTGCGGGGGCGCGCTCGGCCCCGCAGCCGCCGCCGCGTCCGCGGCCTCCGCGGCGAGGCTCCTCGCGTCCGCCGTCGCCGGGTTCGCGCAGGGCCTGGCGGCCAGCGCGATCGCCGCCGGCGCCATCGGGGCGCACGTCGACAGCGACCGCGACCTCAGGCATCTCTCGCGGGTAAGCTGCCCAGAGCAATGCGGCCTTGCCCTCGAGCTAGTTACAGCTCGGTTACAAACCAATCAATGCCGAAATCGTGCAAAAACAATACTATTATGGAAAAATGGATTTTGGGAGCTGCTTTATTTGTAACTCAGTGGTAATAACAGTAATAATGTCATGTTCATGGCCAATATTTTGGCTCTGTGCTTCTCGAAAAGGCAAGAGTTTTTTTTTTTGCAGGAAATAGAATTACCTGATTAGTTTGTCTCAACTCACTTAGCTAAACTAGAAGTGTAGTGCCACAGGCCGACAATATGAGAAACTGTGGCAATATGTAGCCAAATTGGGAGGGGGCCATGGTCAAAATAGGTTATCTTGTTGGATTCGGCCGGGTCAATTGCGTCCGGCTTTAACATTTCAACATGTTTGGTTCATAGCTGAAATTTGCAACAAGTTTTCTGCTAAACTATGGCAAAGCCATTAAAATGTGGGGAAGAAATTGGTTGCTCGGACCTGTAAGAGTGGAACAATCAGTAGCCACACACATCCGCCACACCCAAACATTACTTTATCCTGTCAGCTAGGATATCATTCTCTTTTCCTCTGTAGAATGTAGTATCAACGCAACCAAGTCTGTTAAATATCTTACCCACCATGACAGAATGAAAGTGAATATCTAGCTAATTTTAGCTTCCTTTTACTAATTCTTGATAATGTTAGTTTCATTGATTTATTTGGCTCAATGGCACCACTTTCTTTAAATAAGAGACTTATTGTTGATAGTTTGGCTACTGCCTTGAAGTGTTAGTTTTAATAACACGATTCATATCCTACTTGGTTGTAGATGTTCCATAATAGCATTTTGAATCATGACATCACTTACTATTATTTTGTGGACAGCTACGATACAATAGATGGCTTTGGTGGGCAAGGTTTGGGATGGTGATTACAGTGCTCCAATTTGTGCTGGCACTTTATTTGATGTGTATTATTGTAAAGGATTTCTCATCTGGGAAGTCATTGAAGGAGTGTTTTTCAGGTACATTCACAGTTACTAAATTTGTCTGAAGTACAAAGAACTTCTCTTTATCTAATCTATCCTTGTTCTTTGTGATTAAATTATCTGTATCGTCGAAGACATGTACTGATATATAAAAATGCAGTCTTAAATCATTTAGTTTGTTAGGTGCAGGGTTTTGGGAATTCCTGTGTTATAATTCTACTTTATAATTACTGAGTTATGTTCTGTGAATTTTACCAGGACACGACAAGGACGTCAATGACTGGAAGAACATCTTGTTAATGATTTTTCTTGTTGTCATGTGGGTGGGAACAATAGTCCAGTGTGCCACAGGTTCCGATGTACTAAGATGGAGGTCCTTTTATGCAACCCATGATATTGCATGGAGGGCTCACTACAGGGAGGTGTTTGATCATGGCTTTCGTGAGGTTTTATGTTGTCTAGGACGGGTGAAGTACTCGTATGTCCCTGGTGCTGAGTGGTATGTTATTTCTGTTGATATTTGGTCAATCTTAGCAACGTTGTCCTTCACCTTGCCAGGAGTGTACTGGAAGATGACGATATATGTGTCGTGGCAAAACTGTTGGGAGATATTATGGCTTATCGTGCATCTGGAACTGGTCATCTTGAGCTCATAGCAGGTTGGTTTTCTATTTACCTTCTCATTCAAAGCACGGTTCTGTTCGATCTTGGTGAATAATTATGTGTTTATCTGTGCTTTGACGTTGTGGTTTCCTGATACTTCTGTTTAGCACTATTATAATTTAGCACTAATATCTGTGACAAATGATTTTTTTCAGGGTTTTCATTGTTGCAGAAATCCAATGTGTCGACAGTTCTTTCAAGAGGGCAAGTGGAAGCTCCTCCTGATCTCATCCAAGAGGCTATTCTGTTTCATCCATTTGCTGAAGCTGCCTATACAGTTACTTTCTGCATCCTTCACTTGGTCCCATTTCCAGTGTTTTATGTTATATTGTTGACATATTTTTCCTTGTAGGGTCCGCTACTTGATTTTGGGAGGAATCCTCTTATGTTTCCCTGTGTTTGGCTCAATAGGCAAGGTATTTTAACTCCATGGACTCGTGCTAGGTAAATATTCTAGGTCTTTCTAAATGGCTTTGCAATCAATCATCAGATCATTGTTTGTAGTTTAAAAAGGATTATTGTTTGTAGAATTAATATTATACAACTGCTTCTGCCATCTTTAACATTTGGGTCATTCACGCCTGCTCAGTTTGGTACTTTGGTGTCCGTTCATTCTTGAGGCCACAAAAACATCAAATAGTGTTATTTGATCGTGGCCTCAGCGTCAGCGGGGCTCATACGAGTTGGTGCATTTTAGTCCACTATATATTGGTTCCATTCTTCTCAGAAATGTTTGCTCTGGATCTGAAGCTAATAGCTCCCTTCAGTCATTTGCATCATTTAATTTGATAACTACATTTTCATCCAGCCGCAGTCTCTTAAACATGGCATCTTGTGGTTTCTCTCTTGAGTTCAAAAGTAAAGTTTGCAGGATAAACAAATTTCGTTTGCAAATTGAGTTTTTTTTATGAGATATCTTTTTTCTCTGTTGCATGATGCATAATCAGCTTATAGAACTTTACTTCCTTAGACGACCAATCCTTGAAGGAGATAATTGGTGGAGAGGGCATGCAGCGGCTTTCCTAAAGTATGTCAATGTGCCCCCAGAAGTTCTTCGGAAAGGGCGTGTTAGCCAGGTAAATCGGCACATCCACTGGATCAACTTTACAGTTATTTTGTGACAAATCTAAGTTCTTTTCTCTTCTTCTTGCAGACAAAACGTGAGGCTGCCTACTTTGTTATTGTCTTACATAACTTGAGAACAGTTGTCATTGCCATTCGTGGAACTGAGACTCCAGAAGATGTTATAACCGATGGCTTGTGTAGGGAATGCTCTCTTACCATGGATGACTTGGATGGGCTGATCAAGTAACTAATTCTATCTGCATTAGCCTTATCTGTCATACTGAAATCTATCCAGAGTGAACTAAAGTTCCCTTTTGAAATTAGGCTCGTATGTGAAAGAATTTTCTGATCCATATTATCACATATTTACTGAATAACTGCTTTTGCTGGTTGGATGGTCCTGTGGCCAGTGCTTCATCAGGGCGATTATGTACACCTTTTTCCTCTGGGTTATCAGATGAGCATAAACTCGTTCATTTTCCTATACGAGTTTGGTTGTTGGCAGTAGGTGGCAAACGGTACTCAAAGACTTACGTAGGAACTTTGTTCTGTTTGTCTTCTGGTAGTAGAGCCTGGGGGTTTTACCTTGTATAAGGAACTAAACTGAAACTATCGGAATTCTCCACCACTAGTAGGCTGTCATGATTGAACCTGGAGGTTTTTCTCATTCACCTAGTGTAAATGGTTATCTGAACTCAATTATGAATTGACTCATTTACCTCGTAAATGATTTGATCCGTTGTCTTCTGGTAATAGAGTCTGGGAGTTTACCCTCGTATGAGAAACTAAAAAGGAACTATTTGGAACTCTCCACCCCTAGTAGGCTGCCATGAGTGAATCTGTAGGATTTTCTCATTCACCTAGTATTTGTCAATGGTCACTCTGAACTCAATTATGAATTTGACTCTTCATTTACCTTATAAATGATTTGTTATATTGCAGTTCTGATCAGTTGCCCCCACAAGTGAAGGAGGCTGTCCTCTCGTCTTTTCCACACTATGGGCATGCAGGAATTATTGAATCGGCTCGAGAATTGTACACAAAGCTTGAAGGGCAGTCCATTCATCAAGGTTAACATGGAACTAAATGTAGATTTATCCTCTATGCACACACACACTCACTGTGTTCTTAGAAAACTAGCACAGTGCAATACAGCAGAACCTCGTATGCCCATAAAAGAAAAGAACACTTCAACCGCTGCAACAAATAACTTGTCTTTTATATTAACCGCTAGCATGGAACCGCCTGCAGATAAGTCAGAGCTGATGACAGCTGGGTTCTTATCTTCGCTGCTTGGAGCTGGATGTGAGTGTGATGGATACAATATTGAAATTGTTGGACATTCTTTAGGAGGTGCTGTAGCTGCACTTCTTGGTATTAGGGTAAGTTAGCTTATATTTGCATGGAATTTATTTCATGCATTTGATTTGTTGATTTGTTATTCAGTCAGAGCTTGATTGATTATTATTTTGTTTTATAAAAAACACTTTGCGTCTCGACGCACTAATAGAAAAGACTGTAATATGTAATGTACAAACCTAAGACTAGGCCAAAAACCCAGACCACACGCACGAGACTGTGCTCCTAGTTATTGCATTGTTGGCAGCATCGTGTGTAACCCAGTCTCACCAGACGAAGCCCACATACGCGCATCTGACTCAATCCATGCATGAGCAGCTGCACAACAGACCTTTCCCCCTCAAAAACACAAGTGATGTGTCGTGTTGCGGCCGAACTATTTTGGGTGTCTCTCTTTTCACAAATGTGGGTACATGCCCATGAGGCACCAAATCATATCACTTCTATGTTCTTGCAATTGTTAACTGTTGAGTTCACCCTAAATTTATTTTTGACATATTCATGTTTGACAATTAGCCAGTGTTATTATATGCAGCTATATAAACAGTTTCCAAAATTACATGTCTTTACTTATGGAGCTGCACCCTGTGTGGATTTCGTGATAGCAGATGCATGCTCACAGTTTGTTACCAGGTGAACTTCAAATTTCTGTACCAGTTATTGTACATATATTATTTTTTATTACTGGCAAGTGACAACAGCATTTGATTTTCTGATTAGCTATCTGTTACTTGCAGCATTGTCCACAACGATGAATTTTCCTCGAGATTATCCATGAATTCGGTAATTCGATTACGTGGTGCTGCTATCAAAGCTTTATCAAAGGATACTTTGCCAAATTCTACTAAAGTTGGCAAACTAGTGAGTGGCTTCACGAGCAACAAAAGGCATGATGAACAACACGCTGTGGTTCGATGTGCTTCTTCTGGTGCTCTTCAGACAGTCAGCGATGCAAAGCAAAGTAATGGTCAAATCCATGGAAAGAGTGTAATGCATACAGTTAGAGGTGGTGTGTTCCTCTTTGGTCAAGCAATATCTTGCTTGGTAAATACTCCAAAACATAGAATTAGCTCCACTGCGGCAATTAACTATGAGTTGGGACGATCTAGAACAACATTAACCTATAATGGTGAAAAATTGACTGTTGCTTCGCGTGGTGTTCTGGATGATGCACCTTCTGGAGAACCTAGTGATGCATACAGAGATGACAAGTTTCCACAAGCTGGCTTGGATGAATCCGGAAGTAGTTACAGGTTACCTCATTCAAATAATGGTACTGAGCTCTCATCTGCTCCGGATCACACGTGTACAATAAGTTTATCTGAAGGGCAGTCGCCAGATGTGTACCTCCCTGGCCTCATTATTCATATCGTTCCCATAAAGAATGGTACTTCTCCATTGCGGAAGACACTTGTGACTCGTCACAAGAACAAGAGTTATAAAGCATTTATAGCGAATCGGAAGGATTTTATGGACCTTGTTGTGACCCCTCGCATGTTCCTTGATCATCTCCCGTGGAGGTATATCCTCAGAAACTCTCTTTGTGGAATTTATTAGATCAAAACTCTAGTACTATACCCATGTGGAAAGTTCCTTGGGTTTAAGAGTTTTATTTCTTCGCTGTTCCAACTTGGAATGAATGCTGAGCTTAAACCATTCCAGATTAATTGGACTGAAATTACACGGGCCTAGATCAAAGTAAAAACCTTTAACAAATCCTTGTTTGTTAATTACTATGCTTTGGTAGTTCACAGGTTTTTTGTGTGACAAAGATAACCGCAGCATTGTTCACCGGTGTGTTTTCTTAAATTATATAGTTGATCTACTGCTTTGTAGGTGTCACTATGCCATGCAAAGGGTTATAGAAACATGGAAACGGAACCAGCCCATTCTCAATTCATCCAGTGGAGAGGATTCTGTCTAACTGAATTTGTTAGGCTGGTACAAATGTGTCATTATCCAGCTTGGCCTCTTCTGTACAAATGTATCGTTATCCAACTTGACCCCTCACATGTTCCTTGATCATCTCCTGTGGAGGTATGTCCTCAAAATCTCTATACACAGGGAATAAAACTTTATTATGGCAAAACTCTAGTACTCTACTCATGTGGAAAGTTCATTAGGGTTAAGAGCTATATTTCATTGCTGTTCCAAATGAAGAATGAGTGCAGAGCTTCACCTATTCTAGATTAATTGGATTGAGATTACTCTAGATCTAAGTATAAATGTTTAACAAAAATTCCTGTTGGTTAACAACTATGCTTCCGTAATTCGTAATTTTTTTCTGTGACAAGGATAACTACAACATTGTTCCCTATTTGCTTTGCAGGTGTAACTATGCCATGCAAAGGGTTATAGAAACACGGAAACGGAACCAGCCCATTCACAATTCATCCACCGGAGAGGATTCTGTCTAACTGAAACCTGTTAGGCCGGTACAAATGTATCATTATTCAGCTTGCCCTCTTCTGTACATATACAAGTTAGGGAGCTATGATCATGCGCTCTTCACATGCATAAGTTAGGAAGCTGTAGAAGAAGCAAGGGCCCAAACGAGCCTTGGGTCCATCCTGATGAACACTACTTGACCTCAGCATTGTTGTATTCAACTTTCCTGATAGCTAGGGCGCGCAGCTCTTAGACATACCATCGGTCAACGGAGACCGGCTTCATTATTTATGACCAACTTGTACTACTAAATTAAAGCCTCTGGTGCCAACTTCTGCTTCGAGCAGTGTTGTAACTTTGACACCAGCATATGTATGTTTCGCCTGTAAAATCTGAACTGCCATGAACTTAACACTGTAAATGTGTCAGCTGGGTCTACATTTTCATGGATTACCATCGTGCTTACTGAATATGTGGAGAAGTGGTACTCTGAACTGTGGAGTTTCCTCTTTTTTTGTTGTTGTTGCTCGTATTAAACTTGCCTTGTTTTGCATATATCATATCAATCCCCAAGTGGCACCACAGAGTACATTTACGGTACACGCACGTTGACTTTGTTTGGCGATGCGGCAAGGTGTGAGGTGACCTCTGGACCAGGCTGCACGCGCGTATGATTGAAGCGCAACGTCCTCGGCCGACAAATGTTATGGGAAGCTCCGAGTGAATCAGTAGAAAGGTCCTCTCACATGAAGCACAGGACCTTCACTCGCTCTCATCCACTTGTGGAGTTGTGGTCAGTTGTCCTTGGTGATGAGCTGCACGCATTCAATCCTCTCTGGCAGGAGAGAGGGCGAGGAAAATCAAGTAGCAGTATAGTAAGCGTCCAAGTTGCTGCTGGTGTCTGACAACCGGAGGGTGACGAGGATACAGCCCCAATGACTTGAAATAGACAAAGATTTAGTAGCAGATACCTCATCCTGGCTTATAACAAATGTAGGCCGGCCCCAGCAACCAGCCGAAGTTGCCATGGCCCTTTTAGGCAAGGGGCCCAGCTATCATCATCATTATCTCCTGAAAAAATAAGTGCCAGAAAGCTGTGGCATGCACCAGATGAGAAAGAACCAAGGAAGGAATCATGCCTGGTGACGAGAAGCGTAGTAGCAAGTTGTTATCCCGATACAAGAGACACCTTTCTGCTAGCTAGCTAGCTTGACATGGTGGAATATTATCCAGGAGAACTGACGAGGACTAATGTACGTACGTATGCCCAAAAGGTGGCCGGAGAAATATTATTCGATTTGATCGATGCTGCCGCTGCTAGTAATCCATATCCCTCTCCCCCTTTTCGTCTCCGACGTTGTCGAATCCGTCTGACGTAGCGAAGTGGGACAAGTTGGCAGGTGGCAAGAAATACAGAAAGAAAAACCCAGTTCCCGCTTTCCTTTTTCTGCACCGGACGGCCTGGCCTGCACTGCAGTGCACCTGCCAAGAAGGTTCAGCTCCAGTTAACTCTCCGTATCCAACACCCCATCAGTCGACCGAGCCTGAAAAATGGCACGGACCTGTCGCCTCCCCGACCGTCCGGCAGGCAGGCATGCATTGCATGGCCACGCCGGCGGCGCGGGAAACTTCGCCGCGTGTAACGTCCCTGCCTTTTCACAATGCCAGGTAGCTGGTCCGTCTTGCCGTCCGGCGGTTCTGGATCGTTGGCGGTAACAAAAAGGATTTGACCAAAAGGGAAATCAAGGTGGTGTAACACGTACGGGAGTTTGTCTTGTCAAGTGAAAATCGAGGCGCTTTTCGGTGCGCCCGGTCTCGTTTTTGTCTTGGCCAGACAGCCAGCCGGTCGACAAGAAAGAAGACCACGCCGGAAATCGGACTTGCGGAAAGCGCATGGACGGTCCGGTGTTCGTAGTCCACAAGCGACGCCCCTAGCGAAGCTAGGCCCACCAACCAATGATCGTTACTGCAAAAGTTTACACTTTAGTTAGCACCGGCAGAAGAGGTGTATATGTACTCCTACGTGCGCCGGTGCAGGTGTCGATCGGGAGCGCGCGCAGGCATCTCGTGGAGCGGCCCGAGCGCGCCACCCGTGCGGCCGAGACGGGCCCGGCCGGCCGTCCGGCCGGCATGGAGCACGTACACGGAATTACGGACGGCGCCGTTCAGACACACCTAAGCTACATGCCTATATTGTCAGTCAACCAACGCCGATCTCAGCTACGTGCGCGCGTATCTCATTCTCGCGTACGTGTTGCTATGTGAACCCCATCGAGGATCTCCCGCCTCGAAATACGTACAAGAATGTGACGCCGGACCGGTCCGTCGCGTAGTTAATTGAACTGGACCGGTCGAGCGATACGGCATGGGACCGAGATCGATCGACGAAGATCGCGCGCCTACGAGCTGCGTCCAGTGCATGCCGAGTCGTGCCGCGCAACGAAGAGCGTGACCCAGACGTGCCGTGCAACTGTACAAGAGCAAGCAAGCTCGCCTCCTCCAGGTCCGTCGGTCGGTCTCCCGTGCGGCGGCGGCGGCCCAAGTCGTGGCAGCAGCCGCCGGGTTCTCACACGACCGGGCCGTATTCTACGCAGAACGAGCCGCACGCGCGCGTACGTGGCGCTCCGCGGGGGACCGCGACCCGTCCCTCCCTCCGTCCGCGGACGGACGTTGACGCCGCTAGCTCGCTCGCTAGCCATAGCTAGCTGCCTGCACACTCGACTCTCTCGGTCAAAGGGGGCCAATTAATACGCTCACCACGCCGCACCGCTTACGCTACTTAATGGCCCCAACAAATGCTCCCACACATCACTGTTAGCGAGTGTACTAGTGTCATGGTTACAACACTGCTCAACAAATACCATACATGATACATCACTGTTAGTGAGTGTACTATAGTAACATTTTTTTGTTAGATGAAAGACAGGACATTGCTCAATGAATGCGCTATAGGTAACCCTGTCCGGTCTCTGGCTAGCTCGCTAATGACAGGCTTATATTTGTAGTCGCTCCTCCCGGCCGTTTGTGTGGCCCAAACGCGGTCTACGATCGCCCGGACAGGAACCCCAGAAACCCCGTCGTCACCGACCTCGCCAACGCTCACGTACGTGTCAGCGCCGCTGTGCATGCACGCACGCACTAGCTGCTTAATTTCTTGCTTGTTCAGACCCGCCGGCCGGCCGGCCTACGTGTCAGGTACCCTTACGTGCGGAACTGGACATGGTCTACCGCGTTAGCGTACGTGACGAGTCTACCAGGCAAAAAGCGTACTACGTGATAGGCCGGCCAGGGTTAGGCTAGTGTATTAGCTTAGACCAAGATCCACGTAGCTCGCTGGCCGGCCAGGGTTAGGCTACGTGATAGGCCGGCGGGAGTCAGATGAAATATCCACGTAGCACGCGTGGTAGCGGGAGCAGTCGAGTAGTTCTCAGTTCCGGGTGGCCGGGATTCTCAAAAAAAAAAAAAGTTCCGGGTGGCCGGCCGGCCGCACATGCATGCATGCGCTGCACGCGTACGTACGGACCTGCATGTTGTTCCACGGCTGGTTGGAGCCGAGCCTAAATATTCGCAGGCGGCGGTAACCCGGGTCCAAAAGCGACTCCTAAACTACTACCCCTAAGAGCGACTCCTGCGCTAGTAGCTCCGTTAAGTTAATCATCATCCTCGTCTCACCTGACGTGTGACGCAAGCTCGGCCGGGTGCAGTGCATCCATCGGCTCGATCCCAGTAACGTCCGGTCGCGATGGGACCAAAGCAAACTTAGAAAAGACTCAAGTTGATCGTGGATCGTGGCCATGCATGCACCATGCAATCTACTCCCACATGCGTTGAGCCAACCTTTGCTAGCTAGCTTGATCGCTCGACCGGCCGCCGGGAGAGGGAAGTACGAGACGTCGGCGTTGGCGGCGGCGGTGACTCGCTCGCTGGTTCCCGGTCCTTTCGGCCGGTCAATTCCGCCACCAAATTAACTGACCGGCCGAGCCAAACGGATCGCGATCGATCGATCGATCCACCGATCGGCGTCGACGTCGGCGAAGCCGCAGTAGAAACACATCGATCGGATCATCATTTCCTCTGTCGCGGGCAAAGCGATTGATGGATGGCGACGCCGAGGGAAGGAGCCATCTCTTTCGTTTCCCTTTTCTCTCGAAATTAAACCGATCGAGCCATCTTCTTCCCTGGCAATTTGTGTATTAAATTACCTTATGCGCTAGCCTGGCTGGCTGAAAATCCGCCATGTCGACGCACCGCAGGCGACACGTCGACGTGTAGCCTCAGCGACGATCCATCGCTTTCGTCTGTTGTCGCAGAAGTCTCGGGTGTAGGACGTAGATGTATAGCGCCAATGCACGCTAGGCTCACGGATTAATTGCTCCATGATCGGTCTTTACGTTATTTGCATATAATACGTAGTAATATGCGGTGCGAGCCCTGTTCGATTGCATGGACGAAGCCATCCAAGAGATCCTATATATGAGGCTAGCTTCATTTTATATCATGGGGCTCGACTCTTATCTAACTTTCTATTGATGAATAGGGGGCTAGCTTCATTTTATACTATGTGCTCGACTCTTGTCAAACTTTCTATTGATGAATAGGGGGCTAGCTTCATTTTATACTATGTGCTCGACTCTTGTCAAACTTTCTATTGATGAATACGGGGCTAGCTTCATTTTATACCATGGGGCTCGACTCTTATCTAACTTTCTATTGATAAATAGGGGATCACGGAAGCATTTACCTAATTTCGCTGGTGTCGAAATGACGCCATTCGATTGGTGCATGTACGTACCGCGCACAACAGTTTCGGCAGTGGGTCGTAGATAGATAGATCCCATGCACACTACTACCCGAAGATGAGAGTAGTCAGGTGGGGAACCAAACAGAAATTGAATGGGAGGAAGATTGTAGCATGGCCGACAAGGTTGAAAATTGAGAAGATAGGTGGTGCTGTTTGAGTGCTTCAGCCCAAAACCTAGGGGGGCATGTAAGCATGAAATAATACAGTGTGGACACTATCATTCAATGTGTGAAGGATGTGTTCAGCGCAACCGTTTTGTTGTAAGGTGTAAGGGCTTGTGAGATGAAGATGGATACCGTGTTGTGCAAAAGAGTCACGCGAAGCGTTATTGTCGAACTCACAGCCATTGTCGGTTTGAAAGGCGATGATGTGGCGTTGAAATTGGGTGGCAACAAATCATGGAAAGAAGAGAGAATAGAAAACACGTCCGATTTACGTCTCAAAGGAAAAGTCCAAACATAGTGAGAGTAGTCATCTAGCAAAACAAAATAACATTGAAACCTAGAAACACTTGTTATTGGAGAGGTCCAAACATCACCATGAACAAGAACAAAAGGAAAACTAGCTTTGCTATCTGACTGTTTGAAAGGTAAACGAACATGTTTCCCCAAATACAAGCATGACACGTTGTTGCAGGGGGTGATTTATTACAAGTAAAATCAAAGAAAGAAATAGTCCTAGAGAGTGCATCATGTCTCGGGTGGCCGAGGAGTTTGTGCCAAAGGTCGGTGATGGTAGCAAGGAGAGCTTGAGGTTAGCTAATCACTGTTTCCGACCTACATGCGTCATGGATTGAAAATTTGGAGGATGAGAATGCCTCTAAAGGTAAAAGCGTTTGTATGGTGATCAAGGGGAGGATCCTAACCAATGATAACTTGTTTAGGGGTGGGGGAAGGGGTCAAATTTATGTGAGTTTTGTGGTGTCGCTGAGAGCATCGATCATCTATTCTTTACATGCTCTTTTACAAGATTCTTATGGAGTGTGATCTGTGGGACGTTGCGTAACCCCAAATTACATCTATCTTTCTTCGATCTTTGTCAAAATTGGATACCATCCTATTCTTCTAAAGATAGGGTTGTTGTTTCTACTGGAGCTGTTGCTTTGATTTGTACAATTTGGAAAACAAGGAACAGACCTTGTTTTCAACGTGTTTTTCTTTCGAGCTATCAATGGTATATTTACCCTATGCTCTTTGTTGAATTCATGGGTGATTCTCCATAAAAAAAAGAGCGCAAAAATGCTTAAGAAGGTTTCCAAGAGCTTTCTGCGGTAGCAAACGGAATCTATGGAAGAGCGCATGGATGGAATCCTTCTGCTCAAAGACTTTGCTTTGTCTTGCCTAAGTAGTTGGAGATCCCATGATGCTCACAGCTTACCTGTTCAAGTTTTGGCTGATGTACAAATAAATTGTTAAATTTGTTTCTCTTCACTGTGGTTGGTGGTTTTGCATCCTTTAGATGTAGTTATATGTCTAGAATGTAGGGTGTTGATCTTCGATTGCGGTGATGCATCCGTTCTGAGAGGAGTAGTAGTAAGGCGTTGAATTTGATGTGTCCAGACTCTATTTTCATTATGAAAATGGGGGGCATGAGGCCCATTTCATCGGAAAAAACATGTGTCATGGGCCCGCCCCTTTTTGCCTACCAACCAAGCCCGACCTGAGAGCAATATAGGCTTATACGAGGGTTTGGGCCCTCTCCCTCAAGAAGACTAGCTTGATAGGAGGGGACACCCCACCCATAGAAGTCGTGTTCAGCCTCCTAACTGATACAGGACTAAACCGAATAATTCCCCCCTCACACATCGGTCACCATGGGCTCGCTAACACCAGCGTTCTAGCCCACCGACCATGACCGACCACCTATTCCGGACATCTGGACCGCGATACCACTTGTTACACAATCCTAGGTACGCGGCGTTTTCAATCCACATGCGTCATTGCCCATTCCATGAGTGTCTCGGCCCGCCAACTATGCTCAACCGGAGAGCGACGCATGGTTATAGCAGGGTTTGGGCGCTCGCCCCCCAAAAGATTAGGAGGGGACACCCTCACCCATATAAGTCTTGTTCAGTTTTCTCTCACGATCGATGTGAGACTAAACCCAACAATACCCCGAGTTAACTTGTGCTCCTAGACCAGCCTGCGTGCATGCAACATGTATACTCTGCCGAGTACCACGTTTTTGTACCTTGGTATAGACTTTCCTGAGCGTCTATGAGATGACACTCGGTATGCCCCGCTATGCTGGGCAGGGGCCCGGTATGCCGAGTCGCTTTTGTCGAGCACGATACTCGGCATACCCAATGCCGTTTTTCCTGTAGTGAGAGAAACCATAAACCGTGAATCATTGGCACCTAGTATAGTTCACAACGCACAAACAAGATGCTGAAGTACTCCCTTTGTTTCTAAATATAAGTATCTTTAGAGATTTCAACAAAAACTAAATACGGATGTGTATAGACATATTTTAGAGTGTAGATCACTCATTTTGCTCGTACGTGGTCCGCATTAAAACCTCTAAAAAGAATTGACTTATACTACGTAGCAACGAAGAGAGTGAATGGTACTGATCGAGACTCCGAAAGGCAGGGCAAGGCAAGGCAGTTTTCAAAGAGAGCACCAGCCGAAGAAGCAAAGGGTAGCTAGCAACAGCAAGCAAAAGTAAAAAAGAGACGGAAATTAAAGAAAAAACATCTTAACTTGTGCGTGCAGCATATGCCTAGCTGCCTGATCCGATCCGCGGGGGGAGGTGGACGTTAGCAGAGGAAGTAGTAGCAGTAGTACGCGCGAGTCCCCTCAAAAAAAAAAAAAAAGTAGTACGCGCGAGTCTTGGAGCCAAATGAGGCCACGTCCTAGGGGCTTCATGGCTAGCTACATGGGACAGGCTCCCTCCCGTCCTACGCGCGGCACAGTAACCCCCATCCCGGGCCCGCGGCATTCAATGTCCAAAGGGGGGCCTTTCAGCGATCAGCGCATCGAATGTTCACCGGAGCCGGGGGCCGGCCGTACACACGGCCGATAGTGATGAGAGAAAGGGAGAGGGGGAAGATGTCAACGAGTGATGAGCGATGCCTACACCGCAGCGGCAACCGGCTACACGCCATCGCCAACCACACGGATGCCTACGCCACAACCGAGTTCAACACCAAGTCAACACTCGCGCTACATGCCTGCATTTTTTATTCATCGGCGTCCCTTTTAGTTAAATCAAGGACGGCGAGTCCAGTCCCCCCTTAAATCCTCCTGTCCACCCTCCCAGCGGCAGCCCATCGCTCTGTTTTTCTTCCCCATCACCGCTAGGCGCTGCCTCGTGATGCCAGCCAGCCCCGGCCACGTCGTACGCTATGGAAAACATAGTATAAACACTATACTACTGTCTGAAATGTTTTCTGAAATACCAATTGCATTTAGAAGCCTTTGTGCCAGCAGCATAACAATTGTTTCCCGCGAAGTGTTAACTAATCCTCTTATCACAATTATAGGTCGTGTCGTGGCAGTACAACGTAGTACTGTCTTCAAGGTGAAACATTTATTGGCCATCATTTTTATGAAAACATGTTTTAAATTAAAATAGTCGTCTAGTATTTCATAATAAATGCAGGAATATTGAGTTAATGTTATCTTTCTTTTTTTCAGTTCATGTTATCAGCATTGGTAAAATTTTCGTAGGTACAAGCAAGCCTGAATATTCACATACTGTATAATACTAAAACGACGTATATTACAGCGATGCAAAGAGATCACAGAAATGATATTTCGGGCTTTTGGGCTTGTCATCGGGCCAAGCTCGGGCTTGTATTTTGAAGGCCGTTTTTTTAATATCCCCACGAAGGCCACCGCCACCACCTTGCCGGGTTGCACAGCCAGTGACTTGGTAGCGGTGAGCAGGGGCGTAAGCCACGGCGACCGTCTTCCCTCGCCTAAAAATAAATCCTGATTCATGCTTCATGGCGGCGGAGGGAGGCTACCCTTCTCCTCCCGCTGAAACATATCCCTCTGGGGCTCATGACAGTCCGATGAGTGGGGACATGTCGTGGGAACGGAGATCCGCCATGGCCAGCAATAGACTAGTTTTAGCCTAGTCTGGTATAGTTTAGTTAATACATGTCCAAAATGTAAATGTTTTCAACCAGTTTGTATGAAAATCATCCGGTTTGCATGTAATTCGTTCGGTTTGTTCAAATAAGTTTTGAAGTGTATGCAGGTCGATTTAGATGGCAGGCTCTTACATCGATGTCTGTGGACTGCCCCTTGTTTGCGGACGGATGTGGTTTCCGATGCACTTAGTTTTCTTTTTCAAAGAAATTCAGCAACAAAGAAAAAAAAATCAGCAACAAAGAAAACGGTAAGTACTGTAATTCCTAAAAGAGTAGCGAGAAATTCAACACACATAGAGAAAGGAAGAAAGAAAAGAAAGAAAGAAGAAGACCAGCTAGTAGATGGATAGGCCAAGCAAGGGACGTGGACGGGGACACGTCGCTGGCGTTGACCCTCGGCAGCGCAGGGGAGGCAGCGTCACGGTTGGGCGCTAAACGTCCCCTCCCGCGGCATTAATCCCCCCGCATTAGCAATGTCGTCGCGGCCTAAACCTTTTCGCGGCAGACCTTGGCAAGCATGGGCGGGGCGGCCAACCGCTAATGAAACCCCAAAGCGCGGCCGGCGGGGGCGTCCACGTACGCGGCGCGGCCCCGGGCGTGGACTCCGTTCGCCCACGTAGCCCCCGCGACGACCTCAACCGGCGCCCTTAATTACGCCATTAATCGCCGAGGGACGGGCGACCGATCGAGCGAGCGAGCTTTTCAGCATCAATTCGCCTCGCTCCGCCGTGGCCTAGGTTGTACTGCTGTCTACTGCCCCCCCTACGACGACCTTGGGCGCGGGTGGATGGAAGGAATGATGGATGGTGACGGTGGCGCGGCGCGGCGCACGTCCTCGCCGCCGTGCTGCACTCAACCGTGTCCCCGCTCCTGCCGTGCCGGTGTTCTGATTGGCGACTCCATTGCAGGAGCAGCAGGGTGTGCTAATAACCCGCCATCTAGCCAACAGCTTCTGTCAGCTTGCTCGGTTAAGCTGCCCCGACTGTTACTTCCTCACTGTCTTCTCCAGGGACTGACGGGTCAATGCACTGCTGTCGCTAGCATTTTCAGTGACCAACAGAGAGTCTCTGAAAGAAAAGACCGGCCCTTCAGTTCAGGCTTCAGCCAGGGAGGGAGGGAAGGAGCTGCTCTGCTTCCACTGAGGCAGCAGCATATCCATCTGCCTGCCTGAAAACATGGGACTAGCTCAATTTTTTATGTGATCCTGAGAAATCAAGGCCAGGCAGGATCCAACCAATCTGAGATTCAGTTCCTCCCGGTCACAACTCATGAGTTGAATATTATTATGATTATGACCATGATCGTACACATCTAGTACGTATACCTGTCAATCCCCAGCACCAATCCCAGCACAAAGTACCCTGTCCAATTGTCCAAGCCATCGGTCCAGCAGTCAATCGCTCGCCGAACATCTCCGACGGATGAAAACGATCTTTCCACGGCGGTAAAAAAATCCCCCGCCAGACGAGAATTACGTTTACGTACGCGTTCCAATCATCCGCCCAACCGCTAGCAGCCGTCGTCGTCGTCGCAGCAGTTCTTCTCGATTTCTCTTGGGGTTTTGCTAGTCGATCGAGGTGCGGTGTGGTGTGGTGTGGGGAGGGGGGGTTGTGCGGCTGTCATGGCCAAGTTGGTTATCATTCCGAAAAGGCGCGCAGCGGCATCGACTGTCAGGCTTGGAAAGTCACTCACTGTACCTTCTCCCTTCCCGCGAGACGCACAGCACGGATTGGGACATGCGTGCAAGCCACCGCAAGCCGAGTCGTCCCGCCCGCGGACCCTTTATATGCCCTCCCGCGCGCGCGCCCCATGCATCATCATCATCCTCGTCGCTGCCATTCTCCCCCTCCCCCTCCCCCTCTCTCGCTCTATGGTCTTGGCGTTCCCACCGCCTCCATCGCAGCGCACCTGCTAGCTCATGGCCTTCGCGCCCGCCGCAGCCGCCACCACCAACTCGATCGCAGCAGCAGCAGCAGCAATGGCGCTCAAGCCGCAATGCGCCGGGCGTCAGCCGATGAGCCGCGCGGCGCGGTGCAGAGCGGCCGCGGCTCTCACGGCTGAGGGCTGCGCCTCGACGTCGGCGATCGCGGCGGCGCCGGTGGCGCCGAGACGCGGCGCGCGGAGGACGCCGTCCGTCGCGGGCATGTGGCGGCAGCTGCAGGGGTGCGACGATTGGGAGGGGCTGCTCGGCCTTGATGGCCCGGCGCCGGCGCTGCGGAGCGAGGTGGCGCGGTACGGCGAGCTGGTGGACGCCTGCTACAAGGCATTCGACCTCGACCGGGCGTCGCGCCGGTACCTCAACTGCAAGTACGGCAAGGAGCGGATGCTGGAGGAGGTGGGCATGGCCGGCGCCGGGTACGAGGTGACCAAGTACATCTACGCGGCGCCGGACGTGATGACCGTGCCCACCATGGAGGCCTCCACCAGCGGGCGCGGCCGGTGGATCGGATACGTGGCGGTGTCCACGGACGAGATGACCCGGCGGCTCGGGCGGCGGGACGTGCTCGTCTCGTTCCGCGGCACCGTCACCCCCGCCGAGTGGATGGCCAACTTCATGAGCTCCCTGGAGCCGGCGCGGCTGGACCCCTGCGACCCGCGCCCGGACGTCATGGTGGAGTCCGGCTTCCTCAGCCTCTACACCTCCGCCGACAAGACGTGCCGCTTCGGCGGCGCCGGCAGCTGCCGGGAGCAGCTCCTGCGAGAGGTGTCCCGCCTCGTGGACGCGCACTCCTCCTCCTCCTCCTCCAAGAAGTCGGGCGAGGAGGTGAGCGTGACCCTGGCCGGGCACAGCATGGGCAGCGCCCTCGCGCTGCTCCTGGCCTACGACCTGGCGGAGCTGGGCCTGAACCGCGGCGCGCCCGTGACCGTCTTCTCCTTCGGCGGGCCTCGGGTGGGCAACGCGGCCTTCAAGGCGCGGTGCGACGAGCTGGGCGTGAAGGCGCTCCGCGTGGCCAACGTCCACGACCCGATCACCAAGCTCCCCGGCATCCTCCTGAACGAGGCCACGACGGGGGTGCTCCGGCCGTGGCGCGCGTCCTGCTACACCCACGTCGGCGTGGAGCTCCCGCTGGACTACTTCAGCGCCCGCGACCCCGCCGCCGTGCACGACCTCGGCACCTACATCGCATTGCTGAAGAAGCCGGCGGCCGCCGCCGAGGCCGGCGGCGGCGTGGTGGGCAAGGTGCTGGACTTCGTGGGGCGGCAGCGCGCCGGCGCATTGCAGTGGCAGTACGCGGCTGTGCAGATGGGCGGCCTCGTCCAGACCCTGGGGCTGATCTGACGACCTGGCCCCGCAAGCTTCACACCACGCCGTGATCATACTTACTAGTAGTAGGAATTAACCTCTGATTTAAAGATGTTTCTAGATCTTTCTTCCTGTACATACAAGCCAAGAGAGATCGATCGCAAGCGAACACAGAAGATTCTTTCGTTCCGATTTCATCTCCGTCGTGCTCTGCTTCTTCATTCTCGTGTCCACTCTACACACTGTGAGCATTGTGAGCCAGTGAACATCAGTTCCTCCAAGCTATAAACGGGAAAGCCGACATGGTTATTTTTTTTGAGGGGGGAAATCATGCCGCTTTATTTAAACGAAACTAGGGATCTCGTCTGCTATTACATCCAAAATAAAATCTGGTGGTGAGTCCACCCAAATCTCCGATCGGTTCTCTCCTACACCTACTCTAGCAAGTTTATGAGTGGCTACATTCCCAGAACGACGAACCCACGACACCTTTGCTTCCTCCAGTGTGTTCAACATCATTTTGATATCCTGCACCCAAGGTCGATGTAGCGTGCGGACAAATTCCTTTCTGAATTGTTAAGCATCTGCACCACTGCCTGACAATCAAGTTTGAAATGAGCCCTTTGAACCTGCATTTCAGTCGCTACTTAAACTGCTCGTCTGCACACTAGCACTTCAGCCATCTCAGGGTCAACAATGTTTGGTAAAAACTGGCAAAAGGCAGCCCTGAACGCCCCGGCGTGATCCCTGAATACAGCTCCTGCACCGCCCTTATCTCCATTCCTTGAGCACTCCTGGCCCTGGCCCTGGCCCGCCACGGAGATACGCGGGGCGTGTGGGTCTACCAGAATCCCCTGCCCGAGCCTGGCCGTTGGATTCCGTAGCGGACGGAGGGGATGATGTGCTCGCCTAACTGAACCGCCCGCGAAAAAACTCTTGGCGTACTACCGCGTATGTGCCGCGGGTGGGCCAGCGCGAAATTCGTTGCTTGCGAGGACGTGACTCCGATGACGAATTTTTGTTTCTTTTCTGCGAGGAAAAGGAGCTGGCTGGCTCGCTCACGTAGCATACGCAAGGATGCCTCCACGCATTTTTTCCATTTTCCGAAAAGTGGCGTCCGCCGAATAATAACAAGTACGTTATCAGGCAGTAATGGCGTCTCCAAGATAATCGTCGAGCGAACCGTATGCACTTTTCCATCGCGCGAGCAAAAAGAAAAAAAAGAGAAACACATGCACTTTTGCAGGAATATTCCAACATGTTTTTTTTTCTGTGAGGGAAATATTCCAACATGCTTAGAGTATCTACAGTTGTGATGGGCAAATCCGGCCCCTCAAACGATCGCGGACTCGGCCGGGCGTGTCGACGGACACTGACCAGTCACGCCTCAAATAATGCACTCCACACCGGGATACCTTAAATTAGAAACCTCAAATCTATATGATTACGTGCAACGTAGCTATCTTCAAACGGAGCTCGTTCGGTCGCCGTGGCCATGTCTGGCGGCCGTCTACGCTTCCCAGAGTGTTGGTTTGGTCGCCGGCAATGTAGAGTATGGCATGAGACACGAGCTGGCTCACAGGACTCAAGGCGCCGTCGTCTCCCATTGCCCTACTCATCCTCGTCGGAGACAGAAACCCGTTGGGTACCGGTGGACGTTAGATCGATGATGCATCCGTCCTGGGACAAGCCGGCGACATCCACCACGACGTGCTTGCGGTGCACGGACTGGTGCACCATACGGGACGCCGGAGAATGCGACTACGCCTCGCCGACGTCCACCGCCACGAGGGCTGCCGCCACCTCCCGCACCCGCCGCGCCATGTTTGCGTCGGACGATGACGCCCACGGTACGTCCATGGCCTCGGCGCGCCAACGGAGGGGTTGCGCGTCCGCCATCGCGTTCGGACGCCAGACGGACCGCACCACCTCTGGTGAGGCAGCGATAGCTGCCCTTGTTGGGGAACGTAGCAGAAATTTAAAATTTTCCTACGTGTCATCAAGATCTATCTATGGAGAAACTAGCAACGAGGGAAGGAGAGTGCATCTACATACCCTTGTAGATCGCTAAGCGGAAGCGTTCATGAGAACGGGGTTGAAGGAGTCGTGCTACGTCGTGATCCAAATCACGGAGATCCTAGTGCCGAGCAGACGGCACCTCCGCGTTCAACACACGTACAGCCGGTGGCGT
Organism: Aegilops bicornis; assembly: GCA_021605145.1. Classification (NCBI taxonomy): domain Eukaryota; kingdom Viridiplantae; phylum Streptophyta; class Magnoliopsida; order Poales; family Poaceae; genus Aegilops; species Aegilops bicornis. The sequence continues at coordinate 674,097,831 of CM038671.1, forward strand.
CTCACGCCTTGATCCAGCAAGGAGAGAGGGAGAGGTTGAGGAAGACTCCATCCAGCAGCAGCACAACGGCGTGGTGGTGGTGGAGGAGGGTGGCAATCTGCGAGGCTTCGCCAAGCACCACGGGAGAGGAGAAGGGACTTGGGAGAGGGAGGGCTGCGCCGAGAACATGTGGTGCGGCTGCCCTCCCATCCCCACATATATATAGGGGCAAGGGAGAGGGGCCGGCCCCTCGGATACAATCTGAGGAGGGGCGGCGGCAGGGAGGAGTGCACCGCCAAGTCAAGTGGAGGCCCTCCCCTTAGGGTTTTCCCTTCCCATGCGCATGGGCCTTGGGGCTGGTGCCCCTGGCCCATTAAGGCTAGGGCACCCCCTTACAGCCCATGCTACTGTATTGGACGTGGTGGAACAATTTCCGGACCTCCAGACCCCTCCGGAATCCTCTGGAACCTTCTGGAAGCTTCCCGGTACAATACCGAAAAAACCCGAACTTTTTTCGGAACCCGAACAACAACTTTCCATATATAAATCTTTACCTCCGGACCATTCCGAAACTCCTCGTGACGTCCGGGATCTCATCCGGGACTCCGAACAACATTCGGTAACCACATACAAACTTCCTTTATAACCCTAGCGTCGCCAGACCTTAAGTGTGTAGACCCTACGGGTTCGGGAGACATGTAGACATGACCGAGACGTTCTCCCGTCAATAACCAACAGCGGGATCTGGATACCCATGTTGGCTCCCACATGTTCCACGATGATCTCATCGGATGAACCACAATGTCAAGAACTCAATCGATCCCGTATACAATTCCCTTTGTCTAGCGGTATTTGTACTTGCCCGAGATTCGATCGTCGGTATCCCGATACCTTGTTCAATCTCGTTACCGGCAAGTCTCTTTACTCGTTCCGTAACACATCATCCCGTGATCAACCCCTTGGTCACATTGTGCACATTATGATGATGTCCTACCGAGTGGGCCCAGAGATACCTCTCCGTTTACGGAGTGACAAATCCGATCTCGATTAGGTACCAACCCAATGAGACACTTTCGGAGATACCTTAGTGCACATTTATAGTCACCCGATTACGTTGTGACGTTTGGTACACCCAAAGCATTCCTACGGTATCCGGGAGTTGCACAATCTCATGGTCTAAGGAAATGATACTTGACATTAGAAAAGCTTTAGCATACGAACTACGATCTTTGTGCTAGGCTTAGGATTGGGTCTTGTCCATCACATCATTCTCCTAATGATGTGATCCCGTTATCAACGACATCCAATGTCCATGGTCAGAAAGCTGTAACCAACTATTGATCAACGAGCTAGTCAACTAGAGGCTTACTAGGGACATGGTGTTGTCTATGTACCCACACATGTATCTGAGTTTCCTATCAATACAATTATAGCATGGATAATAAACGATTATCATGAACAGGGAAATATAATAATAACTAATTTATTATTGCCTCTAGGGCATATTTCCAACAGCCCTACCACCAGATCCATGCGCCATTTGAGTGGACTCAATGGATTCCCGACGGAATGGGTCCAAGCGCTGCTGTGCACGGGCCTCCTCCCGAGAGCGGCGAAGCGCAAGCCGGACGACCATCTCCTCCTCGGGACCCCGTGGGATGAGTTCGGGGTCAATGGATCTGGAGGTGAAGGTTTCGGATCCGCTGCCCTCCATGTCGGAGACGAGTTTGGGTGTCGGAGGGGAGTGGAATGAAGTGGCTAGGGTTTGGCCGACAAGCGAATGGGGAGAAATATATGTGGGGTCGGGCGGACCAGTGTGGGCCGGAACCGACGTGGTGGTGTTTCCGGGCGCCCCTCCGCCCCATATTTAGGCTAGATGTGAGGGGTGCTAGTCAGCTCGGGTGTTTGAGCCTCATTTGAGGCGCCCGGTTGGATCAAAATTTCGTGACCAGTCAGTGAGCGGGCGGCCTGCCCAGGCGTTTAAGGAGGGTTTGGAGTGCCGGGCTATAGATGCTCTTAGTCGAATACAGATTGACTAAGCTTATGCTGTAAAATACCCGCAAAAAAGATAAGCTTACGATATAAAAATGTTACAATGAGGGTATTATATCTATATCTTGCCTATTTTTAGGCGTGGCCCTTATTGCTATGTGCATCTCTTGATGCAGAGTCCGTAGTATTCTTGAAAAAAATGGTTAGCAAAGCAATCCTTTTTTTTAAACACTCCTTTTTTTTAAGCCTATTGACCGTAGACCTGGTTAGCAGAGCAATCCTTTTCTCGGAAAATAGTGCTCGCCACACGGCGGATACAAATGGTAGTTTCCCCGCAAAAATAAAGAAGAATACAAATGCAGGTTCGGATGAGACGAGACGCGGGTCTCAAATTAATCAATGTACCAAGGTAGCATGCATCCAGTTAAGCATGGACGCCAAACTCCTACGCTACTCTAATTGTACTTCGGTATGTCTGCTACTGCTCAGTCCGGGGCTTTTCGTGTACTACTTTCTACATGCCGATTTATCGTGATTCAGTTACAGCGGCCTTGTAGCTGGAACTCGATTTTTTTTATTTTTGCGAGATAGCTGGAACTCGATCTTTCGGTCACGATGATTGAATTCGTGTGCATTTGAAAAGTACGGGCACGGAAACACGGAGGACCGACGTTTCGATTCGTTCACACCCAAGTCTTATAATAGCCTTGTTTTGGTGCGTTTTCGAACTTGTTAGCTCGTCACGGTGATGCTTGCCTATCGAATCCTGGAGTTCCTGGTTGCTTTCCACTCGGATTTTGTTCGTCCTACTCTTCTAATCTAAGCTACGCGCCTTGTTTGATTATTTCTTAAGTAATTTTCCTTTTGATCCCTTCGCTGGATATAATATTTGTTTGTTCGGGATGAGATCACCCCCTCCTGTCCGATGAAAACCAAAACGCAGAAATATTTATTAATAGTTAATAGAGGGATCGCACATCTAGCGCTGGTCAATCACAATACCTACCTTTCGGCAGACCAATGTGCATCGTTCTTATTTGTATACTCGAAAAAATGAGCGTACTTTGGTGCGTGGTTGGTGTTGTTGGTTTTTTTAAATACTCCCACTGTTTTTTTAGGGAAAATACTCCCACTGTTTTAAATATAAAGTTTATTATTTTTTGACAAGTCAAACCTCTTTAAGTTTGACCAAATTTATCCAGAAATATATTGATATCCATAATATAGAATTGCTATCATCAGATTCATCATGAAATGGATTTTTTGTATTTTATTTATTTAGGATTGTGAATGTTGATATTTTTGGCTCCGAACTCGGTCAAAGTTAAATAAATTTGATTTTTCAAAAAACAAATACACCTTATATTATAGAACTACGGAGTATTTGGTTTGGCGAGTGGGCGAGATGGTGGAGTGAGTTTTTCATTTATTTATAATATGGATTTTGGTGGGCCTTCCGCGGTGTGATTCTGTTCTAAGTCCGTGTCTGCGTGTACTATTTTGGTGCTACAATATCACATATAGACACTTCTTTTTTTAGATGGTGAGAGAGTGCGCGAGATTGATATATTTTTATAGAGAAATGTACGTCCTTTTAGTAAGCTGTCCAGATCATCACTGTACATTGGAGCAATTTCTGTTATTTTAGGAGTACTTGCTACAAGCAAAGATGGCGAAGAACGTAAAATCTGAGGCATGTATATTGGGTCCATGAGAGCATCCCCAATAGCGCCCCATTTCGCGGCACCAAAAATTGATTGGAGTAAAATTTACAACATCAAAAAAGTGATTTTTTATGGCACACAAAAAAGTCCATCTTCAACAGTTACCTCAAAATACGACACTTTGAACATGCAAACAATTTTGTGAAAGACACATCGAACAGTTTATTTTAAACATCCAAACATTCCAACGATTAAAACTAGATAAACATTGATAAAGATCACCCTACTACATACTACATGATTCCTAAACATCACTACTCGTCCGACTTATAGTCGATGTAGATAAAGTTCCAAAGTGTCATGGTCTCCTCATCAGAGGAATCCAACTTCTCCTCCTCGCCCGACTCAAGGTTGATCACCGTTGAGGAGTCAGCCTCGTCCTCCTTCTTGACATCATTCTTCTTCCTCTCATGGTCTCACTTCCAGAAGAATCCCCCACAAACCTTGCTATAGTCTCTGCATCGCTCTCGCCGAGAACCATGCATATCTCCCTCTTCTTATTCTCCTCATTGCAGGGCACAATGGCCACCGACAGACCGACAAACATGTTAAACATCCAAACATTGCAACGAATAAGACTAGATAAACATAGGCAAAGATCACCCTATTACTTGATTCCTAAATATCACTACTCGTCCGAGTTATAGTCGGTGTCAATAGAGTTCCAAAGCGCCATGGTCTCCTCAACAAAGGAGTCCAACTCCTCATCCTCCTCCTTCCCCTCCTCTTGATCGTCTGACTCAAGGTTAATCCCCGTCGAGGGGCCAACCTTGTCCTCCTTCTTGAGAACCTTTTTTTCTCATGGTCTCGCTTCTAGTAGAGTTTAGCCTCGTGTTGCACGCACTTTAGATTCTTCACCGCGAACCTCGCCATAGCCTCTGCATCGCTCTCAGGGGAACAATACGTATCTCCCTCTTCTTCTTCTCCTCATTGTAGGGCACATTGGTCACCGTCGGACCGACAAACTCCGCATCCTCCCGGGATGCAATCACTAGGAAGTTCAACTCCTCCTGAACCGCTAAGCGGCGATGTCGTAGGCGCGCGCGGCGATCTCTGTCGTCGGGAACATGCAGAGCGAATACAACTGGCCGTCAAATTGAAACTCGACATCGGAGTGGTACTGCCCTAGTACCTCAGCCATTCCCAAGATGAGTCACCCCTAAGCGGTAGTAGGATTGGCACTTGGAGCGGTGGTGCCGGTCAAAACAGGGGAGCAGTACTAGTGTGCGGTACTACCGGTCAGGCAGTGCTAGTCAGAGTAATGCTCCCACAAGGGGAGCGGTACTACTGCCTAGCACAGTGGTATTACCGGTGTACATTTTTAGCACTTTGGTAGAATTTGGATCTTTCCTAGAAACTGTTTGGAAGGAATTGTGGGTGCAATATATGTTTTATGTACGTGCTTTGATTCCACCCATACCGATGTGGTCGATGATCACAAGATGAAGATGAATGCAATGCGCTTGAAGATGGATGCAATGCGCTTGAAGATTAAGAAGATTAGAAAATATGCCATTGATAATGAGGCTTGGTATCAATATGTCGTTGGATCAATTGTTACTGTAGTTGTTATCTTCATAGCATTTGTTGTGATGAGGGTAAGTTTTCTCTAGTGTACTTAGCTTACTTTCCTCCTAAATGGCATAACTACCTAAGTTAGACAAAAAATGAGCTATACATAGCTTTCTTTCCTAAAAAATGTCATGATAAACTTTGTTACCTCCAAAATGATATAGACTTACCTTACTTTCCTTGAAAATTACATAATAACCATAGTAAGCTCCAAAATGACCTATTTACCAAGCTTACCTCTAAAATGACCTACACTTAGCATTTTTACCTAGCTTAGCAATAAAATGGCATTTTTACCTACCTTATGAAGGAAATATGCCCTAGAGGCAATAATAAAGTTGTTATTTATATTTCCTTATATCATGATAAATGTTTATTCTTAATGCAAGAATTTTATTAACGGAAACTTAGTACATGTGTGAATACATAGACGAGCAGTGTCACTAGTATGCCTCTACTTGACTAGCTCGTTGAATCAAAGATGGTTAAGTTTCCTAGCCATAGACATGAGTTGTCATTTGATTAACAGGATCACATCATTAGAGAATGATGTGATTGACTTGACCCATTCCGTTAGCTTAGCACTTGATCGTTTAGTATGTTGCTATTGCTTTCTTCATGACTTATACATGTTCCTATGACTATGAGATTATGCAACTCCCGAATACCGTAGGAACACCTTGTGTGCTATCAAACGTCACAACATAACTGGGTGATTATAAAGATGCTCTATAGGTGTCTTCGAAGGTGTTTGTTGGGTTGGCATAGATTGAGATTAGGATTTGTCACTCCAAGTATCGGAGAGGTATCTCTGGGCCCTCTCGGTGATGCACATCACTATAAGCCTTGCAAGCAATGTAACTAATGAGTTAGTTGTGGGATGATGCATTACGGAACGAGTAAAGAGACTTGCCGGTAACGAGATTGAACTAGGTATTGAGATACTGACGATCGAATCTCGGGCAAGTAACATACCGATGACAAAGGGAACAACGTATGTTGTTATGCGGTTTGACCCATAAAGATCTTCGTAGAATATGTAGAAACCAATATGAGCATCCAGGTTCCGCTATTGGTTATTGACCGGGGACATGTCTCGGTCATGTCTACATAGTTCTCGAACCCGTAGGGTCTACATGCTTAACGTTTGGTGACGATCGGTATTGTGAGTTTATGTGTTTTGATGTACCGAAGGTTGTTCGGAGTCCTGGATGAGATCAGAGACATGACGAGGAGTCTCGAAATGTTCGAGCCGTAAAGATCGATATATTGGAAGGCTATATTCGGATATCGGAAAGGTTCTAAGTGGTTCGGGTATTTATCGGAGTACCGGAGAGTTACGGGAATTCGCCGGGGAGTATATGAGCCTTATTGGGCTTTAGGGGAGAGAGAGAGAGAGGGGCTGCCTAGGGCAGGCCACGCGCCCCACAAGGCCTAGTCCGAATTGGACTAGGGGGAGAGGCAGCGCCCCCTCCTTCCGTCTCTTCTCTCTTCCCCTTCCTTCTCTCCTACTCCTACTACTTGGAAGGGGGGGGGATCCTACTCCCGGTGGGAGTAGGACTCCCCAGGGCGCGCCGTGGTAGAGGGCCGGCCCTCCCCCTCCTCCACTCCTTTATATACGGGGGAGGGGGCACCCCATAGACACACAAGTTGATCATTGATCTCTTAGCCGTGTGCGGTTCCCCTCTCCACCATAATCCACCTCGGTCGTATCATCGTAGTGCTTAGGCGAAGCCATACGCCGGTAGCTTCATCATCACCGTCATCATGCCGTTGTGCTGACGAAGCTCTCCCTCGAAGCTCTACAGGATCGTGAGTTCGTGGGACGTCACCGAGCGGAATGTGTGCAGGTGCCGTACGTTCGGTACTAGGATCGGTCGATCGTGAAGACGTACGACTACATCAACCACATTCTCATAACGCTTCCGCTTTCGGTCTACGAGGGTACATGGACAACACTCTCCCCTCTCGTTGCTATGCATCACCATGATCTTGCATGTGCGTAGGAAATTTTTGAAATTACTACGTTCCCTAACAGTGACATCCGAGACAGGTTTATGCATAGATGTTATATGCACGAGTAGAACACAAGTGAGTTGTGGGCGATACTAATCATACTGCTTACCAGCATGTCATACTTTGATTCGGCGGTATTGTTGGATGAAGCGGTCCGGACCGATATTACGCAGCGTGCGCTTCTGCGAGACTGGTTCTACCGGCGTGCTTCGCTGCAATTGGCTGGCGGGTGTCAGTTTCTCCAACTTTAGTTGAATCGAGTGTGGCTACGCCCGGTCCTTGTTGAAGGTTAAAACAACACATACTTGACGAAATATCGTTGTGGTTTTGATGCATAGGTAAGACCGGCTCTTGCTCAGCCCATAGCAGCCACGTAAAACTTGCAACAACAAAGTAGAGGACGTCTAATTTGTTTTTGCAGGGCATGTTGTGATGTGATATGGTCAAGACATGACGCTAAATTTTATTATATAAGATGATCATGTTTTGTAACGGAGTTCTCGGCAACTGGCAGGAGCCATATGGTTGTTGCTTTATTGTATGAAATGCAATCGCCATGTAATTGCTTTACTTTATCACTAAGCGGTAGTGATGGTCGTAGAAGCAATAGTTGACGAGACGACAACGATGCTACGATGGAGATCAAGGTGTCGCGCCGGTGATGATGGTGATCATGACAGTGCTTTGGAGATGGAGATCAAAGGCACAAGATGATGATGGCCATATCATATCACTTATATTGATTGCATGTGATGTTTATCCTTTATGCATCTTATTTTTCTTAGATCGTGATAGCATTATAAGATGATCTCTCACTAAATTTCAAGGTACAAGTGTTCTCCCTGAGTATGCACTGTTGCGAAAGTTAGTCGTGCCGAGACACCACGTGATGATCGGGTGTGATAAGCTCTACGTTCACATACAACGGGTGCAAGCCAGTCGCAGAATACTCGGGTTAAACTTGACGAGCCTAGCATATGCAGATATGGCCTCGGAACCGGAGACCGAAAGGTCGGCGTGAATCATATAGAAGATATGATCAACATAGTGATGTTCACCATTGAAAACTACTCCATCTCACGTGATGATCGGACATGGTTTAGTTGATATGGATCACGTGATCACTTAGATGATTAGAGGGATGTCTATCTAAGTGGGAGTTCTTAAGTAATATGATTAATTGAACTTTAATTTATCATGAACTTAGTCCTGATAGTATTAGCATATCTATGTTGTAGATCAATAGCTCGCGTTTAGCTCCCCTGTTTTATTTTTTATATGTTCCTAGAGAAAACTAAGTTGAAAGATGTTAGTAGCAATGATGCGTATTGGATCCGTGATCTGAGGATTATCCTCATTGCTGCACAGAAGAATTATGTCCTTGATGCACCACTAGGTAATAGACCGATTGCAGGAGCAAATGCAAACGTTATGTATGTTTGGCAAGCTCAATATGATGACTACTTTATAGTTTAGTGCACCATGCTTTACGGCTTAGAATCGGGGCTTCAAAGACGTTTTTGAAACACCATGGAGCATATGAGATGTTCCAAGAGTTGAAATTAGTATTTCAGACTCATGCCCATGTCGAAAGGTATGAGACCTTTGACAAGAACTTTGCCTACAAGATGGAGGAGAATAGCTCAGCTAGTGAGCATGTGCTCAGAATGTCTGAGTACTACAATCACTTGAATCAAGTGGGAGTTAATCTTCCAGATAAGATAGTGATTGACAGAGTTCTCTAGTCACTACCACCAAGTTACTAGAACTTCGTGATGAACTATAATATGCAAGGGATAGCAGAAACGATTCCCAAGCTCTTCGTGATGCTAAAATCGACGAAGGTAGAAATCAAGGAAAGCATCAAGTGTTGATGGTTGACAAGACCACTAGTTTCAAGAAAAGGGCAAAGGGAAGAAGGGGAACTTCAAAAAGAACGGCAAGCAAGTTGCTGCTCCCGTGAAGAAGCCCAAAGCTAGACCCAAGCCTGAAACTGAGTGCTTCTACTACAAAGGAAATGGTCACTGGAAGTGGAACTGCCCTAGATACTTAGCGGATAAGAAGGATGGCAAAGTGAACATAGGTATATTGGATATACATGTTATTGATGTGTACTTTACTTGTGTTTATGGCAACTGCTACGTCTTGAGCTTGCGTTGGTTTTCCTCGAAGAGGAGAGGGTGATGCAGCAAAGTGTAGCGTAAGTATTTCCCTCAGTTTTGAGAACCAAGGTATCAATCCAGTAGGAGGCTCCTCAAAAGTCCCACGCACCTACACAAACAAACTGAGAACTCGCAACCAACGCAATAAAGGGTTGTCAATCCCTTCACGGCCACTTCAAGCGTGAGATCTAATAAAGATAGTATGATAAGATAAATATATTTTTGGTATTTTATAATATAGATGCAAAAAGTAAAGATGCAAATAAAAGTAGATTGGAAGTAAATATGATAAGAGATAGACCCGGGGGTCATAGGTTTCACTAGTGGCTTCTCTCAAGATAGCATAAGTATTACGGTGGGTGAACAAATTACTGTCGAGCAATTGATAGAAAAGCGCATAGTTATGAGATTATCTAGGCATGATCATGTATATAGGCATCACGTCCATAACAAGTAGACCAACTCCTGCATGCATCTACTACTATTACTTTACACATCGACCGCTATCCAGCATGCATCTAGAGTATAAGTTCATAAGAACAAAGTAACGCATTAAGCAAGATGACATGATGTAGAGGGATAAACTCATGCAATATGATATAAACCCCATCTTGTTATCCTTGATGGCAACAATACAATACGTGCCTTGCAACCCTTTACATCCTTTGGGTAAGGACACCGCAAGATTGTACCCAAAGCTAAGCACTTCTCACATGGCAAGAAAGATCAATCTAGTAGGCCAAACCAAACTGATAATTCGAAGAGACTTGCAAAGATAACTTAATCATACATAAAAGAATTCAGAGAAGATTCAAATATTATTCATAGATAAACTTGATCATAAACCCACAATTCATCGGATCTCGACAAACACACCGCAAAAGAGATTACATCGAATAGATCTCCACAAGAGAGGGGAGAACATTGTATTGAGATCCAAAAGAGAGAAGAAGCCATCTAGCTAATAAATATGGACCCGTGGGTCTATGGTAAACTACTCACAACTCATCGGAGGGGCAAGGATGTTGATGTAGAGGCCCTCCGTGCTTGATTCCCTCCCGTGAGTGCCGTGAAGGCTCCAAGATGGGATCTCGCGGATCTGAAGGTTACGGTGGTGGAAATTGTGTTTCGTGGTGCCCCTAGATGTTTTCGGGTGCGTGGGTATATGTAGGAAGAAGAAGTGCGTCGGTGGCATGGGGCCACGAGGGCGAAGCGCCCTATGAGGGGCGCCCTCCTATCTCGTGGAGGCTCCGGTTGCTTCTTGACTTGCACTCCAAGTTCTCTGGATCACGTTCGGTGAGAAAATCACGTTCCCGAAGGTTTCATTCTGTTTGGACTCCGTTTGATATTCCTTTTCTTCGAAATACCGAAATAGGCAAAAAAAACAGCAATATGGGCTGGGCCTCCGGTTAATAGGTTAGTCCCAAAAATGATATAAAAGTGGAAAATAAAGCCCAATAAAGCCTTAAAACAGTAGATAAAGTAGCATGGAGCAATAAAAAATTATAGATACGTTGGAGACGTATCAGCAACCCCTCGGCATTTGATACTGGTTCAGTTACTAAGAGTAGTAACTCGAAACGGGAGTTGCAGAATGAACAGAAACTAGTTAAGGGCGAGGTGACGATGTGTGTTGGAAGTAATTCCAAGATTGATATGATCATCATCGCACACTCCCTATACTTTCGGGATTAGTGTTAAACCTAAATAAGTGTTATTTGGTGTTTGCGTTGAGCATGGATATGATTTGATCATGTTTATTGCAATAATGTTATTCATTTAAGTTAGAGAATAATTGTTGTTCTGTTTACATGAATGAAACCTTCTATGGTCATACACCCAATGAAAATGGTTTGTTGGATCTCGATAGTAGTGATACACATATTTATAATATTGAAGCCAAAAGATGCAGAGTTGATAATGATAGTGCAACATATTTGTGGCCTTGCCGTTTGGGTCATATTGGTGTAAAGCGCATGAAGAAACTCCATTCCGATGGACTTTTGGAATCACTTGGTACTTGCGAACCATGCCTCATGGGCAAGATGACTAAAACTCCATTCTCCGGAACAATGGAGCGAGCAACAGATTTGTTGGAAATCATACATACTGATGTATGTGGTCCGATGAATATTGAGGCTCGCGGCGGGTATCATTATTTCCTCACCTTCACAGATGATTTGAGCAGATATGGGTATATCTACTTGATGAAACATAAGTCTGAAACATTTGAAAAGTTCAAAGAATTTCAGAGTGAAGTGGAAAATCATCGTAACAAGAAAATAAAGTTTCTACGATCTGATCGTGGAGGAGAATATTTGAGTTCTGAGTTTGGTCTTCATTTGAAACATTGCGGAATAGTTTTGCAACTCACGCCACCTAGAACACCACAGCGTAATGGTGTGTCCGAACATCGTAACCGTACTTTATTAGATATGGTGCAATCTATGATGTCTCTTACCGATTTACCACTATCATTTTGGGGTTATGCATTAGAGACAGCTGCATTCACGTTAAATAGGGCACCATCTAAATCCGTTGAGACAACACCACATGAACTGTGGTTTGGCAAGAAACCAAAGTTGTCATTTCTTAATTAAAGTTTGGGGTTGCGATGCTTATGTGAAAAAGTTTCATCGTGATAAGCTCAAATCCAAATCGGAGAATTGTGTCTTCATAGGATACCCAAAGGAGACAGTTGGGTACACCTTCTATCACAGATCCAAAGGCAAGACATTCATTGCTAAGAATGGATCCTTTCTAGAGAAGGAGTTTCTCTCGAAAGAAGTGAGTGGGAGGAAAGTAGAACTTGATGAGGTATCTGTACCTGCTCCCTTATTGGAAAGTAGTTCATCACAGAAATCTGTTCCTGTGACTCCTACACCAATTAGTGAGGAAGCTAATGATGATGATCATGTAACTTCAGATCAAGTTACTACCGAACCTCGTAGGTCAACTAGAGTAAGATCCGCACCAGAGTGGTACGGTAATCCTATTCTGGAGGTCATGTTACTTGACCATGACGAACCTACGAACTATGAGGAAGCGATGATGAGCCTAGATTCCGCGAAATGGTTTGAGGCCATGAAATCTGAGATGGGATCCATATATGAGAACAAAGTATGGACTTTGGTTGACTTGCCCGATGATCGGCAAGCCATAGAAAAATAAATGGATCTTCAAGAGGAAGACGGACGTTGATAGTAGTATTACTATCTACAAAGCTAGACTTGTCGAAAAAGGTTTTGACAAAGTTCAAGGTGTTGACTACGATGAGATTATCTCACTCGTAGCGATGCTTAAGTCTGTCTGAATCATACAAAGCTAGACTTGTCGAAAAAGGTTTTGACAAAGTTCAAGATGTTGACTACGACGAGATTATCTCACTCGTAGCGATGCTTAAGTTTGTCCGAATCATGTTAGCAAATGGCCACATTTTATGAAATCTGGCAAATGGATGTCAAAACTACATTCCTTAATGGATTTCTTAAAGAAGAGTTGTATATGATGCAACCAGAAGGTTTTGTCGATCCTAAAGGTGCTAAAAAAATGTGCAAGCTCCAGCGATCCATCTATGAACTGGTGCAAGCATCTCGGAGTTGGAATATACACTTTGATGAGTTGATCAAAGCATATAGTTTTATACAGACTTGCGGTGAAGCCTGTATTTACAAGAAAGTGAGTGGGAGCACTACAACATTTCTGATAAATATATGTGAATGACATATTGTTGATCGGAAATAATGTAGAATTTTCTGGAAAGCATAAAGGAGTTTTTTCAAAGAAAGACCTCGGTGAAGCTGCTTACATATTGAGCATCAAGATCTATAGAGATAGATCAAGACGCTTGATAAGTTTTTTCAATGAGTACATACCTTGACAAGATTTTGAAGTAGTTCAAAATGGAACAGTCAAAGAAAGAGTTCTTGCCTATGTTACAAGGTGTGAAATTGAGTAAGACTCAAAGCCCTACCACGACAGAAGATAGAAAGAGAATGAAAGTCATTCCCTATGCCTCAGCCATAGGTTCTATAAAATATGCCATGCTGTGTACCAGATCTATTGTATACCCTACACAGAGTTTGGCAAGGGAGTACAATAGTGATCTAGGAGTAGATCACTAAACAACGGTCAAAATTATCCTTAGTGGAATAAGGATATGTTTCTCGATTATGGAGGTGACAAAAGGTTCATCGTAAAGGGTTACGTCGATGCAAGTTTTGACACTGATCCAGATGACTCTAAGTCTCAATCTGGATACATATTGAAAGTGGGAGCAATTAGCTAAAGTAGCTCGGTGCAGAGCATTGTAGACACAGAAATTTGCAAAATACATACATATCTGAATTTGGCAGACCCGCTGACTAAACTTCTCTCACAAGCAAAACATGATCACACCTTAGTACTCTTTGGGTGTTAATCACATGGCGATGTGAACTAGATTAATGACTCTAGTAAACCCTTTGAGTGTTGGCCACATGGAGATGTGAACTATGGATATTAATAACATGGTGATGTGAACAATTGGTGTTAAATCACATGGTGATGTGAACTAGATTATTGACTCTAGTGCAAGTGGGAGACTGAAGGAAATATGCCCTAGAGGCAATAATAAAGTTGTTATTTATATTTCCTTATATCATGATAAATGTTTATTATTCATGCTAGAATTTTATTAACCGGAAACTTAGTACATGTGTGAATACATAGACAAAGCAGTGTTACTAGTATGCCTCTACTTGACTAGCTCGTTGAATCAAAGATGGTTAAGTTTCCTAGCCATAGACATGAGTTGTCATTTGATTAACGGGATCACATCATTAGAGAATGATGTGATTGACTTTACCCATTCCGTTAGCTTAGCACTTGATCATTTAGTATGTTGCTATTGCTTTCTTCATGACTTATACATGTTCCTATGACTATGAGATTATGCAACCCCCGAATACCTGAGGAACACCTTGTGTGCCATCAAACGTCACAACGTAACTGGGTGATTATAAATATACTCTACAGGTGTCTCCAAAGGTGTTTGTTGGGTTGGCATAGATCGAGATTAGGATTTGTCACTCCGAGTATTAGAGAGGTATCTCTAGGCCCTCTCGGTAATGCACATCATTATAAGCCTTGCCAGCAATGTAACTAATGAGTTAGTTGTGGGATGATGCATTACAGAACGAGTAAAGAGACTTGCCGGTAACGAGATTGAACTAGGTATTGAGATACCGACGCCCGAATCTCGGGCAAGTAACATACCGATGACAAAGGGAACAACGTATGTTGTTATGCGGTTTGACCGATAAAGATCTTCGTAGAATATGTAGGAACCAATATGAGCAGCCAGGTTCCGCTATTGGTTATTGAACGGAGACATGTCTTGGTCATGTCTACATAGTTATCGAACCCGTAGGGTCCGCACGCTTAACTTTGGTGACGATCGGTATTGTGAGTTTATGTGTTTTGATGTACCGAAGGTTGTTCGGAGTCTCGGATGAGATCAGGGACATGACAAGGAGTCTTGAAATGTTCGAGACGTAAAGATCGATATATTGGAAGGCTATATTCGGACATCGGAAAGGTTCTGAGTGGTTCGGGTATTTATCGGAGTACTGGAGAGTCACAGGAATTCGCCGGGGAGTATATGGGCCTTATTGGACTTTAGGGGAGAGAGAGGGGCTGCCTAGGGCAGGCCGCACGCCCTCCCAAGGCCTAGTCCGAATTGGACTAGGGGGAGAGGCAGCACCCCCTCCTTCCTTCTCTTCTCTCTTCCCCTTCCTTCTCTCCTACTCCTACTACTTGGAAGGGGGGAATCCTACTCCCGGTGGGAGTAGGACTCCCAGTATGCCGCCATAGTAGAGGGCCGACCCTCCCCCTCCTCCACTCCTTTATATACGGGGGAGGGGGGCACCCCATAGACACACAAGTTGATCATTGATCTCTTAGTCGTGTGTGGTGCCCCCCTCCACCATAATCCACCTCGGTCATATCGTCGTAGTGCTTAGGCGAAGCCATACGCCAGTAGCTTCATCATCACCGTCATCACACCGTCGTGCTGACGAAGCTCTCCCTCGAAGCTCTACTGGATCATGAGTTTGTGGGACGTCACCGAGTTGAACGTGTGCAGATCGCAGAGGCGCCGTACGCTTGGTACTAGGATCGGTCGATCGTGAAGACGTACGACTACATCAACCGCGTTGTCATAACGTTTCCGCTTTCAGTCTACGAGGGTACGTGGACAACACTCTCCCCTCTCGTTGCTATGCATCACCATGATCTTGAGTGTGCGTAGATTTTTTTTGAAATTACTACGTTCCCCAACACCTTAGTTAGAAGAAGAAGAAGAAGATAAAAAAGAGGAGAGGAGAAAAAGAAAGAGAAGAAAAAGAAAGAAAAGAAAGAGAATTTTCTTGCTTTAGATGAGGAAGCTTCCGTTGATGGACTCTACTCTTCTCTTTATGCTTCCTTCTTGTTTTGATTTTGTAGGATGAACAATGTTAAACTTGCTACCTATATATGTATGGATGAAGCCATTGTGTGCTTGTTGTTGGATATGTTGGCTATGTATATGTGTTGGATGAAACCATTTGCTATGTATATGTGTTGGATGATAATATCCATATGGCAGGGATATGATTTGGTATGTATATGTGTTGGTATGCTTGTCGAAAGTATTTTCATGTGTATATATATGTGAAATTCTGTCAAATTGAATGAATTCAAGAAAAAACGGAGGCTATATAGACTATTTGCCGTCTGCTGGCGGACGGCAAAGAACTTTGCCATCAGCTAGCGGACGAAAAACATGCCACGTGTCAGCTACCTGTGCAACCTGGGGCAGTAGGCTGGCTATGTGGATGCTTTGCCGTCTGCCAGCGGACGGCAAAGATGCCAAATAGGCCAGCCCCCAGGAGCTGCCACGTGGCATCCTATGCTGTCCGCTGGAGGACGACAAAAATTTAATGCTATTTGCCATCCACTGGCAGACGACAAATATGCAAACGTCTTTGCCGTCCGCTGGCGGACAGCAAAGCATGCCGTTAACCCTTTACGGACCTAAGCTGACACGTGTGCCTTCCAGGCTCTTTGCCGTCGGCTAGCGGATGGCAAAGACCTTTGCATCTTTGCCGTCAGCCAGCAGACGATAAAGAAGCCTTTGTCGTAGTCTGTTCAGCCGGACGTGTTGCCGTCGGCTGGCTGATCATACGTCTCCAACGTATCTATAATTTTTGATTGCTCCATGCTATATTATCTACTATTTTTGACTATATTGGGCTTTATTTTCCACTTTTATATTATTTTTGGGACTAACCTATTAACTGGAGGCCCAACCTGCATTTCTTTGTTTTATGCCTATTTGATTTCGAGGAAAAGGGATATCAAACGGAGTCAAAGCGGAACGAAATCAAGCTGGAGAAGTTATTTTTGGAAGGAAAGCCACCGGATAGACTTGGAGTGCATCGTCGGGAAAGAAGGGAGGTGCTCACGAGGGTGGGGGCGCGCCTGCCTCGTGGCCCCCCTTCGTCCACCGACGCATTTCTTTCACCCATATATACCTACGTATCGTAAAACTTCGAGCAGAAGATAGATCGGGAGTTCCGCGCCAAGCCTCTATAGCCACCAAAAACCTCTCGGGAGCCCGTTCGGCACCCTGGGAGGAACCCTTCACCGTGGCCATCTTCATCATCCAGCGCTCTCCATGACGAGGATGGTGTATGTCAACCTCGGGGTTGAGGGTATGTACCAGTAGCTATGTGTTTGATCTCTATCTCTCGTGTTCTCTCTCGTGTTCCCTCTATGGCACGATCTTGATGTATCCCGAGCTTTGCTATTGTAGTTGGATCTTACGATGTTTCTCCCCCTGTACTCTCTTGTGATGAATTGAGTTTCCCCTTTGAAGTTATCTTATCGAATTGAGTCTTTTATGAGAACACTTGATGTATGTCTTGCCGTGTTTATCTATGGTGACAATGGGATATCATGTGCCACTTGATTTATGTTTTGGTGACCAACTTGCGGGTTCCGCCCATGAACCTATGCATAGGGGTTGGCACACGTTCTTGACTCTCGGTAGAAACTTTGGGGCACTCTTTGAAGTACTTTGTGTTGGTTGGATGAATCTGAGATTGTGAGATGCATATTGTATAATCATGCCCACGGATACTTGAGGTGACAATGGAGTATCTAGGTGACATTAGGGTTTTGGTTGATTTGTGTCTTAAGGTGTTATTCTAGTACCGAACTCTTTAATAGATCGATCTGAAAGAATAACTTTGAGGTGGTTTCGTACCCTACTATAATCTCTACGTTTGTTCTCCGCTATTAGTGGCTTTGGAGTGACTCTTTGTTGCATGTTGAGGGCTTGTTATATGATATATATCTATGTTATTATTGTTGAGAGAACTTGCACTAGCGAAAGTATGAACCCTAGGCCTTGTTTCCTATCATTGCAATACCGTTTACGCTCACTTTTATCATTAGTTACCTTACTGTTTTTATTATTTCAGATTACAAATACCTTTATCTACTATCCATATTGCACTTGTATCACCATCTCTTCGCCGAACTAGTGCACCTATACAATTTACCATTGTATTGGGTGTGTTGGGGACACAAGAGATTCTTTGTTATTTGGTTGCAGGGTTGCTTGAGAGAGACCGTCTTCATCCTACGCCTCCTACGGATTGATAAACCTTAGGTCATCCACTTGAGCGAAATTTGCTACTGTCCTACAAACCTGTGCACTTGCAGGCCCAACAACGTCTACAAGAAGAAGGTTGTGTAGTAGACATCAGCTGACGGCAAAGGTCTTTGCCGTCCGCCACGAGTGCCTTTGCCGTCAGCCATGGCTGACGGCATAGTTCCTGATACCTTTAGTGGTAACAATCTGGATATGTCGAATACTTCTGTATCTCCAAAAATCCTGAGAAATTAGGAAGTTCTAAGCAATTTTTTATTAATCTTCTGCAAGAAGAATCAACTAAAAAGCACGTTTCTGTGATTTATGAAAATTGTTTTTTTGCACGCAAAAGTTTCTGTTTTTCAGCAAGATCAAATTAACTATCATCGTAAGCTATCCCAAAGGTCTTACTTGGCACAAACACTAATTAAAACACAAACCACATCTAACCAGAGGCTAAATGAAATATTTATTGCTAAACAAAACCTAAAAAGCAAAAACAAAAATAAAATTGGATTGCCTCCCAACAAGCGCTATTGTTTAACACCCTTAGCTAGGCATAAAACACGAATAGATCTAAGTGTTATCATCTTTGGTATGCAATCCATAAGTGGCTCCCTGATACGTCTCCAACGTATCTATAATTTTTAATTGCTTCATGCTATATTATATTCTGTTTTTGACATTATTGGGATTTATTATACACTTTTATATTACTTTTGGGACTAACCTATTAACCGGAGGCCCAACCCAGAATTGCTGTTTTTGCTATTTCAGAGTTTCGCAGAAAAAGAATATCAAATGGAGTCCAAACGGAATGAAACCTTCGGGAACATGATTTTCAGAACGAACGTGATCCAGAGGACTTGGACCCTACGTCAAGAAAGCTACCAGGAAGCCACGAGGTAGGGGGGCGCGCGTACCCCCCCAGGGCACGCCCTCCACCCTCGTGGGTCCAACGTTGCTCCACCGACGTACTTCTTCCTCCTATATATACCTCATTGCCCCCAAGCGATCGAATCGGAGCCAAAACCTAATTCCACCGCCGCAACCTTACATGCCCGTGAGATCCCATCTTGGGGCCTTTTAGGAGCTCACGGGAGGGGCATCGATCACAGATGGCTTCTACATCAACACCGTAGCCTCTCCGATGATGTGTGAGTAGTTTACCTCAGACCTCCGGGTTCATAGTTATTAGCTAGATGGCTTCTTCTTTCTTTTTGGATCTCAATACAATGTTCTCCCCCTCTCTCGTGGAGATCTATTCGATGTAATCTTCTTTTGCGGTGTGTTTGTTGAGACCGATGAGTTGCGGGTTTATGATCAAGTTTATCTATGAACAATATTTGAATCTTCTATGAATTCTTTTATGTATGATTGGTTATCTTTGCAAGTCTCTTCGAATTATCAGTTTGGTTTGGCCTACTAGATTGATCTTTCTTGCAATGGGAGAAGTACTTAGCTTTGGGTTCAATCTTGCGGTGTCCTTTCCTAGTGACAGTAGGGGTAGCAAGGCACGTATTGTATTGTTGCCATCGAGGATAACAAGATGGGGTTTTTATCATATTGCATGAGTTTATCCCTCTACATCATGTCATCTTGCTTAAAGTGTTACTCTGTTCTTTTGAACTTAATACTCTAGATGCATGTTGGATAGCGGTCGATGTGTGGAGTAATAGTAGTAGATGCAGGCAGGAGTCAGTCTACTTGTCTCGGACGTGATGCCTATATACATGATCATACCTAGATATTTTCATAACTATGCTCAATTCTGTCAATTTCTCAATAGTAATTTGTTCACCCACCGTAATACTTATGCTCTTGAGAGAAGCCACTAGTGAAACCTATGGCCCCCGGGTCTATTTTCCATCATATTAATCTCCTGACAACAGGCTATTTCTGACGCCGTCTTTATTTTTCTTTCTTTACTTTGCATCTTTATCACAAAAATACCAAAAATATTATCTTATCATATCTATGAGATCTCACTCTCGTAAGTGACCGTGAAGGGATTGACAACCCCTTTATTGCGTTGGTTGCGAGGATTTATTTGTTTGTGTAGGTGCGAGGGACTCGTGCGTGGCCTCCTCTTTGGATTGATACATTGGTTCTCAAAACTGAGGGAAATACTTACGCTACTTTGCTGCATCACCCTTTCCTCTTCAAGGGAAAACCAACACGATTGCTCAAGAGGTAGCAAGAAGGATTTACGGCGCCCGTTCTTGGGAGTCTACATAAAAGTCAACATACCAAGTACCCATCACAAACCCTTATCTCCCGCATTACATTATTTGCCATTTGCCTCTCGTTTTCCTCTCCCCCACTTCACCCTTGCCGTTTTATTCGCCCTCTCTTTTCTGTCCGCCTTCCTCCCTCTTTTTGCGCCTTGCACTTTCTGCCGTTATGTCTGAAATTGGGGAAATTATTGTTGATATGGACAATAATAATATCATGGAAAATTCTGATGCTCCTGCTGAAGAACCCCTATCTTACATACAAAAAAAATCCGAATTGGCAGTGGTAATATTATTGGAAAAGGAGTTATCCAAGATTTCTTTACTTGTGCCGGTGCTTTGCCCTCTATGGGTAGTTCTATTCTTCATAGAACTAGTAGTCTTGCAGACGCTATCGCCATGCTTATAGTTGAACTTGAAAGACAATTTATGCACTTGCATCCTTGCATACAAAGGATTTTCCTTTAATTTTCTAATATAGAGCATTCTTCTATTAAGCGTGCCATTGCTATCTTTTTGGCTCATGAGTTCAGATTTATAATAAAAGAGGCCAAAGAAATCTTTGCACATTATAGGGTGGACGCTGGTTGTCCTCCCATAGAGGCTATCCTCTTTGATCAAGAAGAAATAATGCGTTTTCAATCTCTAGACTATGTCGCTTTCAATGAAAACCTTAGAAAAAAGTGTTGGAAATATGCCCTAGAGGCAATAATAAAATGGTTATTATTATATTTCTTTGTTCATGATAATTGTCTATTGTTCATGCTATAATTGTGTTATCCGGAAATCGTAATACATGTGTGAATACATAGACCACAACATGTCCCTAGTGAGCCTCTAGTTGACTAGCTCGTTGATCAACAGATAGTCATGGTTTCCTGACTATGGACATTGGATGTCATTGATAACGGGATCACATCATTAGGAGAATGATGTGATTTGGACAAGACCCAATCCTAAGCATAGCACAAAGATCGTGTAGTTCGTTTGCTAGAGCTTTTCCAAATGTCAAGTATCATTTCCTTAGACCATGAGATTGTGCAACTCCCGGATACTGTAGGAGTGCTTTGGGTGTGCCAAACGTCACAATGTAACTGGGTGGCTATAAAGGTGCACTACGGGTATCTCCGAAAGTGTCTGTTGGGTTGGCACGAATCGAGACTGGGATTTGTCACTCTGTATGACGGAGAGGTATCTCTGGGCCCACTCGGTAATGCATCATCATAATGAGCTCAATGTGACCAAGTGGTTGATCACGGGATCATGCATTACTGATGCAGTAAAGTGACTTGCGATAACGAGATTGAACGAGGTATTGGGATACCGACGATCGAGTCTCGGGCAAGTAATGTACCGATTGACAAAGGGAATTGTATACGGGATTGATTGAATCCTCGACATCGTGGTTCAATGAGATCATCGAGGAGTATGTGGGAGCCAACATGGGTATCCAGATCCCACTGTTGGTTATTGACCGGAGAGTCGTCTCGGTCATGTCTGCGTGTCTCCCGAACCCGTAGGGTCTACACACTTAAGGTTCAGTGACGCTAGGGTTGTAGAGATATTAGTATGCAGTAACCCGAAAGTTGTTCAGAGTCCCAGATGAGATCCCGGACGTCACGTGGAGTTCCGGAATGGTCCGGAGGTAAAGATTTATATATAGGAAGTCAAGTTTCGGCCATCGGGAAAGTTTCGGGGGTCACCGGTATTGTACCGGGACCACCGGAAGGGTCCCGGGGGTCCATCGTGTGGGGCCACCTATCCTGGAGGGCCCCATGGGCTGAAGTGGGGAGGGAAACCAGCCCCTGGTGGGCTGGTGCGCCCCCCTTAGGCCTCCCCCTGCGCCTAGTGCAGGAAACCCTAGGGGTGGGGGCGCACCCCTTGGCTTGGGGGGCAAGCCACCCCCTTGGCCGCCGCCCCCCCTTGGAGATCCCATCTCCTAGGGCCGGCGCCCCCCAGGGGGCCTATATATAGTGGGGGGGGGGAGGGAGGGCAGCCGCACCCTGGCGCCTCCCTCTCCCTCTCCAACACCTCCTCCTCTCTGTAGAACTTGGCGAAGCCCTGCCGATATCCCCGCTGCATCCACCACCACGCCGTCGTGCTGCTGGATCTCCATCAACCTCTCCTTCCCCCTTGCTGGATCAATAAGGAGGAGACGTCTTCCCCAACCGTACGTGTGTTGAACGCGGAGGTGCCGTCCGTTCGGCACTTGGTCATCGGTGATTTGGATCACGACGAGTACGACTCCGTCAACCCCGTTCTCTTGAACGCTTCCGCTTGCGATCTACAAGGGTATGTAGATGCACTCATTTTCCCCTCGTTGCTAGATAACTCCATAGATTGATCTTGGTGAAGCGTAGAATTTTTTGATTTCTGCTACGTTCCCCAACAGTGGCATCGTGAGCTAGGTCTATGCGTAGTTACTATGCACGAGTAGAACTCAAAGCAGTTGTGGGCGTAGATGTTGTCAATTTTCTTGCCACTACTACTCTTATCTTGCTTTGGCGGCATCGTGGGATGAAGCGGCCCGGACCGACCTTACACGTACGCTTACGTGAGACAGGTTCCACCGACTGACATGCACTAGTTGCATAAGGTGGCTAGCGGGAGTCTGTCTCTCCCACTTTAGTTGGAGCGGATTCGATGAAAAGGGTCCTTATGAAGGGTAAATAGAAATTGGCATATCACGTTGTGGTTTTACGTAGGTAAGAAACGTTCTTGCTAGAAACCTATAACAGCCATGTAAAAACTTGCAACAACAATTAGTGGACGTCTAACTTGTTTTTGCAGCAAGTGCTTTGTGATGTGATATGGCCAAAGGATGTGATGTATGAGATGCTCATGTTCTTGTAATAGGAATCACGACTTGCATGTCGATGAGAATGACAACCGGCAGGAGCCATAGGAGTTGTCTTTATTTTTGCATGACCTGCGTGTCATTGAATAACGCCATGTAAATTACTTTACTTTATTGCTAAACACGTTAGCAATAGAAGTAGAAGTAGTCGTTGGCGTGACAACTTCATGAAGACACGATGATGGAGATCATGCTGATGGAGATCATGGTGTCATGCCGGTGACGAAGATGATCATGGCGCCCCGAAGATGGAGATCAAAGGAGCAATATGATATTGGCCATATCATGTCACTATTTGATTGCATGTGATGTTTATCATGTTTTGCTTCTTATTTGCTTAGAACGACGGTAGTAAATAAGATGATCCCTTATAATAATTTCAAGAAAAGTGTTCCCCTTGACTGTGCACCGTTGCGAAGGTTCGTTGTTTTGAAGCACCACGTGATGATCGAGCGTGATAGATTCTAACGTTCGAATACAACGGCTGTAAGCCAGATTTACACACGCAATACACTTAGGTTGACTTGACGAGCCTAGCATGTACAGACATGTCCTCGGAACACGGAAGACCGAAAACTCAAGCATGAGTCGTATAGAAGATATGATCAACATGAGGATGTTCACCGACGTTGACTAGTCTGTCTCACGTGATGATCGGACACGGCCTAGTTAACTCGGATCATGTTTCACTTAGATGACTAGAGGGATGTCTATCTGAGTGGGAGTTCATTGAATAATTTGATTAGATGAACTTAATTATCATGAACTTAGTCTAAAATCTTTACAATATGTCTTGTAGATCAAATGGCCCACGCTAATGTTGCCCTCAACTTCAATGCGTTCCTAGAGAAAACCAAGCTGAAAGATGATGGCAGCAACTATACGGACTAGGTCCGGAACCTGAGGATCATCCTCATAGCTGCCAAGAAAGATTATGTCCTAGAAGCACCGCTAGGTGAAGCACCCATCCCAGAGAACCAAGATGTTATGAATGCGTGGCAGTCTCGTGCTGATGATTACTCCCTTGTTTAGTGCGGCATGCTTTACAGCTTAGAACCGGGGCTCCAAAAGCGTTTTGAGCAACACGGAGCATATGTGATGTTCGAAGAGCTGAAAATGGTTTTCCAAGCTCATGCCCGGGTCGAGAGATATGAAGTCTCCGACAAGTTCTTCAGTTTTAAGATGGAGGAAAATAGTTCTGTCAGTGAGCACATAATCAAGATGTCTGGGTTGCACAACCGCTTGAATCAGCTGGGAGTTAATCTCCCGGATGACACGGTCATTGACAGGACCCTTCAGTCGCTTCCACCGAGCTACAAGAGCTTTGTGATGAACTTCAATATGCAGGGGATGTGCTGGGGATATTATCACTAGGGGTAAACCGGCCAGAGCAGGCCGGGTTAACTTCACCAGTAGTTGAACATGTTAAAGCCCAAGTAGATAGTAGAGGGCTTATGGCCCATAGCCGGTTCACGCCAGTAGCTGTAAACCGGCGTCAATATGTATCTTGTGTTGTAAGTTAGGAATAGTAGAGACCGAGCCGGATTCGTCTATGAACCGGCATCGGGACTCTGTAAACCGACGGGCGTCACCCGTGTATATAAGGGGACGACCGGCGCGGTTTAGACAGACAACCACAACTCGAGGCCTAGGCGAAGCTTGTTTGCTCCCTAGTCATCGAAACCCCATCAATTCCATCACAACTAGACGTAGGCTTTTACCTTCATTGAAGGGGCCAAACTAGTATAACTCTCGTGTCCTTGTGTCCGCTTTAACCCCTTCAAGTTAACCCATAGCGATGGCTCCACGACTAAGTCCTTTCACGAGGACATCTGCCGTGACAAAACCACGACAGTTGGCGCCCACCGTGGGGCTATCACACGATGGTTTGACGTTCTTGGAGGGCAAGTTCGAAGGACTCAAGGGCTATGCTGTGGGCCGGATGACCAAGAGTCGTCGCGGCAAGCTCTACATCGACGACGTAGGATGGGGCCCCGAGGCTGGCTCAATTGAGTACGGGTACCGGGTCCCCTTTGGGGGCATACACGTCTTCATCGGCAAGATCGGTGAACCGGGTCCTGAGCCGGACATCTGCACCGACCTCGTCGAGACGGCTCAGCGTGCGAGATCTACCCAGATTAAGCCGGCCGTGAAGCGTGCCTTCGTGGGGGTCATCCATGGAGGAAAGTATGAGGACGAATCGGGATACGGTAGCGAGACCGTCGTCTATTCCGGCGACGAGTCCTCAACCGGAGAAACCGAATCGCTGTATCAGTTGCAAGACGACCGGATTGGGGGCTGTTCCGACGGCGACAGTATTCCGGACCCCTCCGATCTGCCCAAACGGGTTGGAATATTCATGGCCGGTACACAAGCGGCGATCCACTCTTCGACCGTAGCAACAATGTTCTACGGATCGTCAGCGGCGGTGGCAGTCGGGGCAGGAGGTCCTGTGCGCCCGCCGGCTCAAGTCTTATGTGACCTGTTTGATGCGCTAGCGGTGCTCATGGCAGAGGCCAACCCGGCGGATCAGGATGCCCACAACGCAGAAATCGCAAAGGTGAGAGCGCAGATCGCTCAGGCCAAGGCCGACCTGGCAGCTGAGAACGACAGGATGGCCGCAGAGCGGGCCGCTTTAGACGCCCAGGCCTATAAGCTTATGCTGGATCAGAACGCGTCACGCGAGGTCTTGAAGCGGAAGCACGGGTCCCGCTTGCCTTCGGTTTTCGATGCCAGAAACCTCTTTCACACCCCAGGAGCAGGAACCAGTAATCCGCCAGAGGTAAACCGAGCGGAGGCGCCTGGGCCAGGTGCGCCGATTCAACCTCGCCTAATGGAACCTCCTCGGCAGAACAATATTGTACCTCAGCCGGTCCAGACACCTCCGAGTCATTACTCCAATCCTATGGACAATCTTGTCGCTGCCGCTTCACGATTGGAGGCCATCCCGATCGAAGGTGATTCTCCGCAGGCGGTGGAGAGGCGCCGGGTCAAGGAGCTCCTTCGGACCGCTTTGATTCAATAGGAGGCATACTCATACAGCCGTGACCGGATTCATTCCAACCCTCGTCCGAGCCGGAGCTACGGCAGGCGTGTGGAGGAGCCGGCTGTATCAAGCAATGCACGGAACCGTGAAGCGGCCCGTGGAAACAACCCGGCAGGCGATCTTCGTGATGCTCAGGAAGTGGTAGACCGGCCCCGGGCATGCAGGGAGGCCGAGTTAGCAGCACAAAACGAGGCACGTCAACTTACGCCGGTTCGTCCCACTATCTCAGTCGAGCCAGGGGTCACTTCTAGTTCCTTGGGGGTGCCCTGTCTCGTCCCCGCTCTACGCAATGTGCGCTTACCTAAAGACTTCAAGGGTCCGTGCAAGGTACCGAATTACACTGCCGATTTGTCTCCAGAAGCATGGGTAGAGAGTTACGAGATGGCCATGGAGATGCTAGATGTGGATGAGGCCGCGTGTGCAAAGCAATTTACTATGATGCTTGAAGGGACGGCTCGTACTTGGTTAAAAGGCTTGCCACCCAATTCTATCAGCTCATGGGCCCAGTTGCGAGCCCGGTTTATCCAGAATTTTAAGGATACTTGTAAAAAACCCATGTCAATAGTGGACTTAGCGTCCTGTGTCCAGGAGGATGGAGAGTCAACGACCCATTGGGTGCGCCGTGTTTCGGAAATTTTGCACTCGTCAGACCGTATCAATGCTGATTCTGTGATTATAACTCTGGAAGGCAACTGCCGGTTTAAGCCTCTGAAGCTAAAATTGGGGCGAATGAAGCGGTTTTGTAATGACATGGGCACCCTCATGGGTGCTTTAGTGAAGTATGTTGATTCTGATAGTACCAAGGATCCCGAGTCTGAGGATGATAAGGCAGGGAAGGAAAAAAAGAACAGCAACTCCAAGGGGCAGCAACACAACACAACAGGTCATGGGAATGGAGGCAAACGTAAAGCGGATGGCAGTGTAGATTTTGTGGCTAATACTAGCGCGCAGGACAAGGCTCAGCGACGCAAGGGTAAAGCGGCGAATAGCGGTGGAGCTCCGAATCCTAACCCGGATCGCCTAAACTATTTGTTGAACCAGCCTTGTCCAAAGCACGGGACGAAGGAGATACCGGCCAACCACCTTTGGAAGGATTGTTACATTATGCAGGATTTCAAGAATTCTAATGCTTTCCGTTATGATCATGGATTAGGTGGCGGTTCAGGATCCGGTTTCCATGGGCCGGGTCACGATGGAGGAGCTTCCGGTTCAGGCTTCAATGGCAATCAGGGTGGACATAACAATCAGAATAGTGAGAATAACCAAGGTGGTTACAGCCAGCAGATGGCGATCGGGTTATCGAGCCATCCAAAGCAGTTGAATAGTGGGCAATATCATGTTTTCACGACTAGCTTGGATAAGCGGGACCGGAAACTCCATAAGCGGCGGTTAATTCTGTTGAACCGCCGTATTCACGTTATTTACGCTGGTCGGAACAGCCAATTGTATGGAGCAGAGGATCACCCTCTCCGGGTTGACAATCCAGGTCACCGGCATTGGTGGTAGCCCCTCAGGTGGGAGGTTATAAATTCACCAAAGTGCTCATGGATGGAGGGAGCAGCATTAACATCTTATATTATGAGACCTTCCGCCGTATGGGGCTGACAGAGAAAAATCTTAAACCGTTCAATACAGTATTCCATGGTGTGGTACCTGGCAAGTCAGCATATCCTGTTGGCAAGATAGCTCTGGAAGTGGCCTTTGGGGACGATCATGATTCCCTATCCGAGACATTGACTTTTGAAGTGGTGAAGATCCGGAGCCCATATCATGCTCTGTTTGGGCGGCCCGCTTATGCCAAATTCATGGCACGTCCTTGTTATATCTATTTACAGCTCAAGATGTCGGGTCACAAGGGCACAATAACGGTTCGTGGAAGCCGCAAGATTGCTTTGGAATGCGAGGAAGGTGATGCGTCTTATGCAGAATCGGTTTGTGCTACGGAGGAGTTAAAATATTACAAGGACAATGTTGATCCGGCGGACATGACCCCGTTGAAGAAGCCAACCACAGAGCATGATCCGGATTTAAAGTTCAAATCGGCGGCTGAGATTAAGCTTGTTGACTTCGTGCCTCGCGAATCGTCCAAGCAGTTCACTATCAGTACCAACTTGGACCCGAAATAGGAAAGCGCGCTCATCGAGTTCATCCGTGAGAATCGGGACATTTTTGCATGGAGCCTTCTGACATGCCAGGTGTACCGAGGGAACTCGCTGAGCACACTCTTAATGTTGATCATAAGTACAAACCGGTAAAGCAGTTTCTCCGCTGGTTTAATGAGGAACGGCGCAAGGCTATTGGAGAGGAGGTGGCCAGGCTCTTAGCGGCCCGTTTTATTGTTGAAGTCTTCCATCCAGAATGGCTTGCTAATCCGGTGCTGGTTCTTAAGAAAAATGGCACTTGGCGCATATGTGTGGATTACACAGACCTCAACAAAGCCTGTCCAGCAGACCCCTTTGCCCTCCCCCGCATTGACCAGATTATCGATGCCACCGCGGGATGTGAGCGTTTGAGTTTTCTGGATGCATATTCTGGTTATCATCAGATCAAGATGGCAGTTAAGGACCAAGAGAAGACAGCGTTCATAACTCCCTTTGGAGCCTTCTGCTATGTATCTATGCCTTTTGGCCTCAAAAGCGCCCAGGCAACTTATCAACGGTGTGTACAGAATTGCCTTCATAAACAGATCGGCCGTAATGTGCACGCCTATGTGGATGATATTGTGGTCAAGTCAAGGGAGAAGGAGACGCTGATTGACGATTTGAAAGAAACCTTTGCTAACCTACGGACTTACAAGATGATGCTCAACCCGGCCAAATGCGTTTTTGGTGTACCGGCAGGCAAGTTATTGGGTTTTCTTGTGTCCAACAGGGGAATTGAAGCTAATCCAGAGAAGATTACAGCTATCACCTCCCTGGCTAAACCGAAGTGTATCAATGACGTTCAGCGCTTGGTAGGACGGATTGCCACGCTAAGCCGGTTTATCAGCCGCCTCGGTGAGAAGGCGATCCCCTTGTACCAGATGCTTAAGAAGACGGATCAATTCGTCTGGAGTTCGGCTGCTGATGAAGCATTTGAGGACTTAAAGCGGCAATTAGCCAATCCACCCGTTCTTGCAGCTCCGATTGACAAGGAACCATTGCTACTATATGTAGCGGCTAATGCTCGTGCAGTCAGCATGGCTATTGTGGTGGAGCGCAAAGAGGCGGGCAAAGAGTATCCGGTTCAGCGTCCGGTTTACTATATCAGCGAGGTACTTATTGAGTCCAAGCAAAGGGTACCCGCATTGGCAGAAACTGGTGCATGGAGTTTTCATGGCGAGCCGGAAGCTTAAACAATACTTCCAGGGACATCCTATCATAGTGGTCAGCTCTGCTCCTTTGGGAGATATAATTCAGAACAGGGAGGCGACTGGCCAGATTGCCAAGTGGGCTATAGAGCTTGGGTCGCACGGTTTGCAATACGTACCTCGAACGGCGGCCAAATCTCAAGCACTTGTTGATTTCATCAATGATTGGACGGAGCTACAAGCACCTGAAGAGAAGCTGGATCACACTTATTGGACTATCCATTTTGATGGGTCCAGGCAATTGGAGGGCTCGGGGGCTGGAGTCGTATTAACTTCCCCGCGAGGTGATAAGTTCTGTTACGTTCTCCGCTTAATGTTCCCTTGTACTAACAATGCAGCTGAGTATGAAGCTTTGCTCCATGGTCTTCGGATGGCAAAGGAGATGAATCTCAGCCGGGTTAAATGCTTCGGTGACTCGGACCTGGTGGCTCAACAAGTTTCTGGCCTTGGGATTATAAGGATCCGCTCATGGCAGCCTATTGCCGTGAGGTGGATATTGTTGCGGGCCACTTTAAGGGTTACCAGGTGGATCATGTGGACAGACGGAAGAACGAAGCGGCGGACGCCTTAAGCCGGCTGGGCTCTCAGCATAAACCGGTCCCGCCTAACGTCTTTTTAGATGTTCTGCATAACCCGTCCGTCAAGCTCCCTGGTGAAGAGGATTTGGCCATTCCTGATCCGGAGGCTCAGTTGGTGGCAGTCCGACATGTCATACCGGATTGGACAGTTCCTTATCTTGCGTACATGAACCGGGGCGAGTTACCAGAGGACGAGACTCTGGCCAGGCAGATAGTCCGGCGATCCAAGTCCATGACTATTATCGGCGAGTTGCATCATTTCAGCGTATCAGGAGCGTTTCAACGCCGTGTGTCCCCTGAGGAAGGCTGTGAAATTTTGCGTGAAATCCATGAAGGGGATTGTGGTCACCATGCCGGTTCAAAATCTCTGGTAGCTAAGGCGTTTCGTCACGGTTTCTACTGGTTGACTGCCCATGCTGATGCGGAGGACCTAGTGAGACGATGCGATGGCTGTCAAAAATTCTCAAGGCGCGCTCATGTGCCGGCTCAAGAATTGAGAATGATTCCAATTACTTGGCCATTTGCGACTTGGGGGCTGGATATGGTTGGACCCTTCAAAGGGTCCAAGGACAAGAAGACCCACCTTTTGGTGGCAGTGGACAAGTTTACAAAGTGGGTTGAAGCGGAGCCCGTTAGCAAGTGTGATGCAGCCACGGCGGTTCAATTCATTAAAAAGGTGATTTTCCGGTTTGATTTTCCACACAATATCATTACTGATAATGGTACCAACTTGTCCAAGGGTGCTATGAAGGAGTTTTGTGAGCGTGAGCACATCCGGCTTGACGTGTCATCAGTAGCTCACCCACAGTCCAATGGCCAAGCAGAGAGGGCTAACCAAGAGATCTTACGAGGCATCAAGCCCGGCTTATGGTTCCTTTACAACGAATGCCGGATGTTGGGTAGAGGAGTTACCATCAGTGAGATGGAGCATCAACACCACGCCCAACAGGTCGACGGGATACACACCGTTCTTCATGGTCTACGGAGCGGAGGCGGTCCTCCCCAGTGATATCCGTCACGATTCACCTCGTGTAGCAGCGTATGTTGAAGCGGACAACGAGGAAGCACGGCAAGACGCTTTGGACCTGTTGGATGAGGAGCGTGACATCGACGCCGCCCGTTCGGCGATTTACCGGTAGGATCTTCGTCGATATCACGATCGCCGAGTTAGAACCGTAACCTTTCAAGAAGGGGATCTGGTGCTTTGACTCATCCAAGACCAGACTGATATGCACAAGTTATCCCCACCTTGGGAGGGACCTTTCGTGGTCAGCAAGAATCTGCACAATGGGTCGTACTATCTGATCGATGTTCGAGAGCATAAAGATTCACGCACGTCAAAAGAGGAGACCAACAGGCCCTGGAACATAGCTCATCTTCGGCCTTACTATACTTGAGCCATAGGCTCTGCTTATGTATATATTACGACAATGTATATATTATGATCAATATAATAAACCGGAGCCTTAGCTAAAGCGGGGTCTCTGTTCTTTTTATATCATGTGTGGTTACACGGAGTTTTTATCTTAAAGCGACCTCCGGTTTACCCCTTGAGTTAGCTTTTTCAAGCAAGCTTTGTATCATGTCTCTGGGGGGCTTGGTCGCATCCGAACCAATGAAACACCTTTAGACCGGCGAAAGCCACAAGATCACTTGGGGACTTGGTCATGTCTGAACCAGTCACGCCTCTTGATCGGCCTAAGGCCACAGAATCACTTGGGGGCTTTGGTCGAACCCGAACCATCGCTACACCTCTTGATCGGCGTCATGCCACTACATCATTTGGGGACCTTGGCTGACTTGAACCATAGCTACGCCTGTCGGGGGCTTGGTCGCGTCCGACCATGGTACTGCCACTTGATCGGCTCAGATAGCCTCTTTTTTGCAAATGATTATGTTTGTCTTTGCTTGAGATATATTTCTCTTATTTGCATATGTTTTGTTGTGTTCTTATACCAACGACTACTAAGCCGGTTCGACTGTCAATTGACGGAATACGGACTATTCTTGATCCGGAGACGTCTTGCCCGGTTTGATTTTCTACTAACCTCCTATTTTTGGGGTAATACTAGTCTTTTCTATAAACCGGAATGGTTATTCGGTAACCCGACCTTATATTCACAGGAGTTGTTCTCCTGTGACAGTGGTTTCCTTAAAATGCTCCGGTTTACGATTGGCACAGCCAACTTCATTGCCTATGATGGCAGGTATCATATATTGTTATATTTGATCATATGTTTAAATCTAAGAAGTTATCTTTGATTTCATATACAATCGATATTATGACCCGCCTGGTGGTACAACCACAACGGCGTTTTAAGACCTTTTTTGCAGATAACGGTTTAACATTGATGATTCAAAGGAAGCATAAGTTGCAATACGTATGCACGAAGGCATATCAGCACCAAGTGTGGCGGCTAGTCTATTACACGGCAACATGGTGCCCAGATGAGATCATTGTTTTCCATCATATCATAATGAAACAACAAATATAAACCGGTTTCCGGTTTACGCTTGGTCGCCAGCTTGCTCTGATGGTTGCGGCTCATTCTGCGCCGCTTCAGCTTCTGCTCCTCTACCCAAATTGAAATCAACAGTTGTCGATCAATTCCCATTAATGCTTGAAATACAGCTTCATCGTTGATCAGCAAGGATGGTTCAATGTCGAGCGTAAGTATGCTTACGGATTGAGGGATAAGATTCTCCGCTTGAGGAACCGGTGCAGCCACTGCTTATTTTGACTATCATATTGAGCTTGATAGTGGGACAAATTTGCCTCTTCAGCCAATTGACAAGCCAGAGGGCGCACTTCCCGGTTTATAGCTCGGAGATCCTCTTCACTAAATTTTGTCCCGTCCTCCTTCACGCTTGGGAAACCTTGGGCCGCTTCAACAGGATCAAAGTCTGGAACCCATGCTTTTGCCCGGATTAAGGCGTTTATAGCGCCGGTTCTAGCAGCAGATTTCTTCAATTCTTCAATCCGGGCAGGAAGCATTGGCAACCTCTTGATGGTGTCCTGAATCAAGGTCGGGGCCGGGTTGTTGTGGGAAGCAGTGCTGATGATCCGTTGCGCGCATGTGTACAGTTGTTCTATCAATGTATAGGTGGCTTTCAGTTTCTTCCGCACGTCTGATCCCAAGTGGCCAATACGTGTCCCTGAATCATTGAAAGGGTTGGTAAACCGGCTACAATATGAGGAGACATGAGTACTGCAGAACATAAAAATGCTTACCAAAGACAGCAGCGGTCATAGCATGCACTTGACGCTTTACGCTGGTCAGTTCATCTACCACCGGTTTGAGTGCATCTTCAGCCTTTTCTGCCCTTTGAAGTAAAAGCGGCCTTTTCAATGGCCCAATCTGCCCGTTCCTTGTTGAAATCCTCTTTAAGCTTTTCCGTGACGCTTAAAGCGCTGGTTAATTCGTCTTTGGCTTTCGAGGTTTCAGTCTGTTGAGATTTCAGGTTTTCTTGAAGATCAACAACTTGGCTTTCTTTCTTGCTCAGGTCACCCTGCATACAGGTCATCGACTAAAGATTATGATGCGGAATTGAAGTACCAACCACATAACAAGTCATGCCCTTGGTACTTGGGGGCTAATGCATATTTGCTTTTTATCCTAAAAATTTCATATAAGTCCCAAGATCAATACAAGTATTCAACTTGGCACTTGGGGGCTAATGTGTATTTGCTCTATCTTCTGGTGGCACTGGAATTCTTACTGTACAAAGTCCCGGTTTAGCTTACTTAAGTTAAACCGGCCCTTGGGGGCTACAGCCTCAAAGTAAAGCTTCACTCAAAAAAGGTTCAAGTTGGAAAGTCCCGGTTTAAGTTACTATCTTCAAACCGTCACTTGGGGGCTATTGGAGTTGACATATGGAAATATGCAAGGAGAGTCGTATGAAATTACCTCATATTTATCCTTCATCATTGTCGGTGTCAAAACCGGCGGATCTCGGGTAGGGGGTCCCGAACTGTGCGTCTAGGCGGATGGTAACAGGAGACAAGGGACACGATGTTTTACCTGTGTTCGGGCCCTCTCGATGGAGGTAATACCCTACTCCTGCTTGATTAATATTGATGATATGGGTAGTACAAGAGTAGATCTACCACGAGATCAAGGAGGCTAAATCCTAGAAGCTAGCCTATGGTATGATTGTTGTTCGTCCTACGGACTAAAACCCTCCGATTTATATAGACACCGGATAGGTTAGGGTTACCTGAGTCGGTTACAATGGTAGGAGATCTACATATCCGTATCGCCAAGCTTGCCTTCCACGCCAAGGAAAGTCCCATCCGGACACGGGACGAAGTCTTCAATCTTGTATCTTCATAGTCTTGGAGTCCGCCGTGATGATAGTCCGGCTATCCGGACACCCCCTAGTCCGGGATTCCCTCAGTAGCCCCTGAACCAGGCTTCAATGACGACGAGTCCGACGCGCATATTGTCTTCGACATTGCAAGGCGGGTTCCTCCTCCGAATACTTCATAGAAGGTTTTGAACACCAGGATAGTGTCCGGCTCTGCAAAACAAGTTCCACATACCACCGTAGAGAGAATAACTTTTGCACAGATCTGCTGACGTATTCCGTGGCGTGACATCACACCATGGCCAGGTCTTTATATGAATTGTTTTTTACTGTTCCACCTCAGCGCGTTTAGCGAGGCGGTTTCCCTGGCGCGTCTTATCAAAGCATAGATCGTGCCCCCTTATTCCGGGATTCCCATCAATACGGACTTGGGTAACCCAACCGTGCCCGTTGGCCCGCCTCCTCTACCAAAGGCGAGTCCTAATCGACCACGGGGTGGGCTCTTGGTATTCAACCTCTTTATAATGAGACCAAGGCCCTCTTCTTTTTACACCCTCCATCGAAGTTCGCCTCGCTTGAGTTCCAACACCCAAAGCTTCAGATTTAGGGCGCTTGGACCTTCGACGATGTCCGGCTCCGACCAAGACGGCCGATGGATGTCTTCCTCCGTCACGTAAGAAGATGTGCTAAAGCTGCGAGACGCCAGGTATCTAACCGCGAGATCTCGCATAGGCTGCCTGCCTGTGGCAGGTCATTCCCACTCCTGAGCCCGGCGAGAATGTGGTGTTCGTGTCTCACTTCCTTCGGGGTTTAGGCTTCCCGACGGATCCCTTTGTGCGGGGGCTCATGTTTTATTATGGGCTTGGTTTCCATGACTTGAATCCGGAGTCCATCCTCCATATCTCGTGGTCATATGTGAGGCCTTCCTCCATATTACTCCTCACTTTGGATTATGGCTCAAGACCTTCAAGGTGGAGCCAAAGATGATCGAGGGGCATCAAGCAGAGTGCGGAGGGGCGGTCATAAGCAAATGTGCTGATGCTCCGTGGCCCGAGGGCTCTTTTCAAGAGGAGCTTGGTTTGTGGCAACGGGAGTGGTTTTACATTATCGCTCCCAGGGGCACCAAATGGGTGGCGCACCCCGCCTTCCGCTCAGGTCCACCACAGCGGCTAGCGTCATGGGTCAACAAGGGGCTCGACTGGGGGCCGTCCAAGGACGTTTCGTTGCTGCAGGGCCGTATTCGAGACCTCCAAGAAAGAGAGATCAATCTAGTTGCAGTGGCGCAGGTTATGTTGATCCGGCGCCTTCTGCCCTGCAAACGTCGCCCCCTCCGCCTGTGGGAGTTTAATCCGGAGGGACCACGAGCTCTCCAAAATTTTATGGGCACGACGTCCGTGGATATGTATAAACTGTTCTTGGGATCACAAGAGAAGTGTCCGGACCTGACTGAGGACGCAGGACTAAGCTGCAATCGCCCAGATACTCAAGTAAGTACTCCTGTAACCGGACAAGTTGTTCATTCATTTATTATATATATATATATATATGCCCTTGAAAGGAGCCATTTCTTGAACAGGAGTGGATAGCCAAGGCAAAGTTAATAAGGTGTCCGGCTCCCCTCCCGGAGACCACGCCGGATCCCATGCTGACCAAGATGTTGAAGGTCGCGCCTTTTGAAGAAGGCGAAGGGGGGAGCGGGGAAGCGACTGCCTCTATGAAGGAGGCTATCAAGGAATGAGGGATTAAAAGTCCCATCTTTCAAGGAGAGAAGAGGACCGCTTCGGAAGATCCGGAGGTCAAGGCCTCAAAGAGGGGAAAGGAATCTTCGTCAGAGAGTCCGGCGCTGGGAAGTAACCCAGCCGCACTATTTCCTCAAGGGGATCAGCCCTCCAGCGAGCCGTAAGTAAAAAGTAGGGGTCTTGTAAATAAGGAACATCCCTGTATTTATTTCTAAAGATAACCGAAATTGTACCTTGTAGTTCGGATCTCAGCCCTTCTCGTGAGCTCGTCTTGAGGATCTTCTTCCGGAGATGATGGAGAGCGAAACGCCTCCGCCTGTCGCACCCTCATGCGAGGCGGACGACCCTGAGGTGTCGTCGCGGAGGGTTCCCCCAAGTCCGGCGGGGCCGGAAGGTCCGGCGCCAAGTGGTGTGCGGTCGGAGGAGCTGAAGGATCTGCTCGGGCGAGCGGCTATCTCAGAAGAACACCGTGCTCTAATGGGTACGGTGATTGAAAGGATTGCATCCGCGGAGAGCGGATTGCATGAAGCCGTCAGAAGCTTACTGAAGGGGTTCGAGGTACGCAAAAATGATGTACCTTCTAATAGTTATGCATATAGAATGCGCCATGTATAGATAGTAGCCCCTGAGACTCGGTATGTTGTCAAAATTGACAGCGTGCCGAGGATCAAAATCTCAGTTATAACATATTGCTGCTCCTAAACAGGTGGTGGGGCGTCCGGAGGCCGGCCGGACTGAAGAATATGCCGAACTAAAGCGGCAACTTGACGAGGCGGATGCGGATATCGCGCTGGTCAATAAACGGTTTGACGAGTCACAAGGTATGCGACTTCTACGCGGATACCTGGTAAGGGAGCTTGACGCCCATGTCTTACTATTTGTATGCTTAATGCAGATGGTGCCGCTGCCGTGGAGGAGCTGCGGGCGGAACTCGCCCGAGCTAAAGAGCAAGCCAGAATTAGTAATGCGGCCGTTTTAAGGGCGGCCGAAGAGCTAAAATCCGAACGGGCTGCTCACTGCCGAAGCAAGGAGGAAATGGCCGATATGGCCAGAAAGTTGAAGAATACTACCGATCGCTGCGAGGTTCTTGAAAAAGAACATCAAGCGGAGCAAGAGGGCCTGAAAAAGGCCGCCGCCGAATCCAAGAATGCCCATTCGGCTTTGAGAGCTGCCAAGGAGGAGCTGAGTCAGGCCGGGGCGATCGCGGCTGGAAAACCGTTTTTGCTGCGGAGGAAATATACGGATCCAAAGTATGCTTAGTTGGACAAGTTGTGAAGTTCGGAGGATGCTTATCTGGACTTGGCGGCGAGCGCTGCGGACGCGGTTGAGCACTTCCGGGGCCAGAAGGGGCACATAAGGGAAGAGCTATATTGGTCGCCATTCCATAGTCCGGAGCGTCCTCTTCCATTGACCTATCGGTTGGCCGAATGGGCCGAGCTGAATCGATTATCCGGATTTGCCATGAAGCATATCTTGACTCATTTGTGGCCGGGCGGACCCCAGCCGAAGAGTTATTTTCGTTTAGTGCAGCAGTTCCTTGGTGCGGTATACAGACGACGCAATGAAGCGGTCGGCGTGTATTGAGGGAGCGGATGGCTCTGGCCCTGTCCAAGACATACCGGGCAGATGAAGGCCACCGACGTTGCATCCCAAGATTCGCATGAAGCCGAGTACCGCCGAGCACTACTTTGAAGAAGTCTCTGCAGGCGCTCGTTTAATAGAGACGCAGTGCTCAAAGGATGTTATGTTTAAGCGACATGTATGATTTGTGAAAACAATGTTTCAATATAATATAAGAGCTTTTTATACTTGTGCGTTCAAGTAGTAAACTACTCCACAATGCAGCCGTTTATGTATATGTATATATAACTCGAAAGATGGCAGTCCTTGGCTTTCAGCCCCCACGCACATAGTGCGGGGGTGTTTGCAAAGAAAGCGCTTTTTCACACTTAATCCAATGTCTTGGTCCTGTTAAGGAGGTGGTAGTGTAGCAAACTAGGCAACCAGACTATAATGCTTTATCACTTTCACTTAGCCATAGGAGTTCGAGGGTGGGGCTACGATATAGCCCCTGGGGGCACCGCACTCTCCCGAATTCAAAAGCGTATGTGCTGACGAAACCAGTCCTTCGTTAATGTGGAGGAATCCTAAACATTCCAAAGGAGTCATCGAGTGGTTGACTAGTCTCTCGCTATATCATGACAAATTTTCGGCTTTCTCTCGAGGTGCTCGCCCGGCCGAACCAGGGCACAATCGCGATAGTTCTCCGGTGCCGCGTTAGCCGATAAAATGTAACGTAAGGCAGCAAAACACAGGAGCGAGCAACCCAACATTTGACCAAAGACATGATTCGGAGCTGATGCATATAAGGCCTAACTCGAGACGCCGAATACTCCCTAAGGTATTCGGTCTTTATGAAAACGGGCAGAATAATGCCCTAAGCCCCTGGTGTCCAGGTACGCGCAAAAATTCTGATGCGGCCAATGCCAAAGTGCCAGCCTCCTCCTCGGTTATAGTAAGGAATCGGGGGATGTATATCAACAAGAGACAGTGAAAAAAGGTTTACGCAGGGTCTTAATCTGAAAAGAATCCTTGCAACGGGTCCCTACTGCACGTCTACGCCTATGTCTCTGCAGCCGTATCCTGACGGGTGTAGCACGTTGTTCATCCGTAAAAAGAGAGGAAATTAGTTTGAAAGAAAAAGGATCGTGCGAAAGATGTACTTTATATTAAATAAACAGAGTACGACTCGAAGAAGTGAATAAAATTGAGCTTTAGTGTCTCTTATGATACATGCGTGCAGCCCCTTGTATGGGGGTATGCCGCTAGTAGGCGCCGGACTCGTCTAGCCGTGTCCGGGGTTTGAATGACCAATTCAGGTTCTTTGCCTAGCAGAGCCGGATAGCTGTGGGGCTGTCAAGGCGGTCTCC
Source organism: Aegilops bicornis (assembly GCA_021605145.1). Taxonomy (NCBI): domain Eukaryota; kingdom Viridiplantae; phylum Streptophyta; class Magnoliopsida; order Poales; family Poaceae; genus Aegilops; species Aegilops bicornis. Next base: position 674,136,994 of record CM038671.1, read on the forward strand.
CGTTCTTCCGTGCTCGAGTAACACTTAATACTTCCTTTTAACGAGATGATGCCGCGTGGACCGGGCATTTTAAGTGTTAGAGATGCATAATGCGGTATTGCGTTAAAGCGGGCGAAACCTTCGCGTCCCAATAGTGCTTGATGGCTACTCTTAAACGGGGCGACATGGAAGACTAACTTTTCGCGACGGAAATTGTCGGATGAACCGAACACAACTTCTAGCCATAGGGAGCCCGTACAATGGGCATATGGGCCTGGCATTACCCCTTTAAAGGAGGTGTTGCTATGTCGAATTTGGTTTGGGTCTATCCCCATCCTGCGGATTGTGTCCTGATATATCAGGTTTATGTCACTGCCGCCATCCATGAGGACTTGTGTAAATTGGAATCCGTCAATTATAGGATCCAATATCAAGGCAGTCCATCCTGCGTTCCGGATACTTTCGAAATAGTCCTGATGGTCGAAGGTGATTGGTTTTGACAACCAGTGTGCGGCGCGCATTTTAGTGGGCGCCGCTCTGTTCTTCCCTTTGATCACGTGAAGTGAGTTTACTGTTTTGACCTCTTGTGGGAAATTATTTTGTTTTCCGGGGCTCTGCTTGTGGTGCTCGTCCCCTTGTGTTCGGCGTTGAGTCTGCCGGACTGTTTGAAGACCCAACAATTTCTGTGGGTGTGGTTTGCAGGCCTCCCGGGAGTACTGTGGATTTGACATATCTTGTCCAAGATTTTGTTGAAGTTGGATAGCTCATCGCTATTGTCCTTAAGGGGCAGTTTTTTGTTGTTCTGCCGTGAGCTTTTGAATCCGGCGTTGACTGTCGCGCTCTTTGGGCTGTTCCCTTTAGTCCGGCGCCGGTCCTTGTTGCACCGTGGTTTCCCGTTTCCATCCCTGACTTCGGATGTACTTGGGTCGCTGGTGCTGCATCTTGCTAGCCAGCTATCCTCTCCCGCGCAAAAGCGGGTCATGAGGCTTGTTAATGCGACCATTGTTCTTGGCTTTTCTTGGCCGAGGTGTCTGGCGAGCCATTCGTCTCGGACGTTGTGTTTGAAGGCTGCTAAGGCTTCGGCGTCCGGACATTCGACTATTTGGTTCTTTTTAGTAAGGAACTTGTTCCAGAATTTCCGGGCTGTTGGGTTATGTGACTTAAATCGTCTGCATCCGGAGGGCGGACGTATGTCCCTTGAAAATTTGCCCGAAACGTATCCTCGAGCTCTTCCCAACTTCCAATGGTATTTTCGGGGAGGCTTTTAAGCCAATGGCGAGCTGGCCCTTTGAGTTTGAGGGGTAAGTATTTTATGGCGTGGAGATCGTCTCCTCTAGCCATGTGTATGTGGAGGATGTAATCCTCAATCCGCACTCCGTGGTCTCGTTGTTCCGTCGTATGCCTCTATGTTTACGGGTTTGAATCACCGGAAATTGTGATCCAGCACCTCATCGGTGAAACATAGGGGATGTGCGGCGCCCCTGTATTTGGGTGTGCCGTGATGTTTGGATATTTGACGTGTTGCATTGCTTTGAAGAGCTTGCTTTCTTGGCCCATAGATGGACCTAACTGGGTCATCCTTTTGATGTGAATCCTTATGCGGATCGCATATCGGCTTGTGTGCGGCGCCATCTGCCGTTCTCTTTTTGCCGTGGGGTCGCCCATCCGACCGGGTGGCCTTCTTATTTTTTGATTGTGGGGCTCTAAGGCCTCCTCGTCAATTCGGCGTAGCTTTCTTTTGGGTAGCTCTTTGTTCGGCGATCGCCGCCAGATTTGTCTCTGCGGTGTTGAATACTTTGCTCCATCTGATCCTGAGTGCATCTTCCGCTGTTTTGAGCTTCCGCTTCTGCTTTTTCAGGCTACGTGCAGTGGCGACGAGCCTTTTCTGGAGGTTATTTTGCTCCAACAGTTTGTCCGGCGTAAGATCGTCCGGACTGTTGTCTTCGCCGGGGACGGGTTGTTTGTCCGAGTTGTCTTGTTCGGACGATTGCTCGATAGCTTGTTAAATGCGTCCACCGGTTCGCCCTGCTCTATGGCTGGGTCTCTGTTGAGGCGGGACTTGGTTCGGCGTTTACGTTGCCGTTTTGACTGCTTTGCGAGGGATTTATCCTTCGTAGCGTCCCATTGTTCCTCGTCTTCATCTCCTTTAGGTGTATCCACCATGTATACATCATGGGATGAGGTAGTAGTCCACCATGTATACATCATGGGATGAAGACGAGGAACAATGGGACGCTACGAAGGATAAATCCCTCGTCTTCATCTCCTTTAGGTGTATCCACCATGTATACATCATGGGATGAGGTAGTAGTCCATACCGTCGATGTCTTCGGAGTCAAAATCGAACACGTCGTGTAAGCTTTCGACGGTGGCTACGAAGTGGGTGGTGGGTGGGTGTTGAATTTCTTCGTCGTCCGCGTCCCACCTGACCGTAGTCCGGCCAGGGCTCTCCGGATAAAGAGAAAGACTTTAGTGAATTCAGGATGTCGCCAAAGGGCGAGTGCTGAAAGATGTCCGCGGCCATGAACTCCATAACCAGCGCTGAATCGGATTCGATTGGCAGGGGCGCTGAGGGTTCGGAATCCGGAGAGGAGTCCGGCACCCTGGAGTCGAGGTCTTCGCAAAGGACAAGGATGGAGTTCGGCTCAATCGCCATAGAGATTGTAGCCCCTGAGGCGGTGTCCAACCACTCGTCCTCGATCGGGGCATCCGGCTCCGGATTAAGGGTTGGAGCGGATCTTTGGTGCGGCCTCAAAGGCACTACGCTGCAGAGCTAGATCGTGCTCCATCGAGACAAAGGCAAAGACGCTTGGTCGCGGCTCGAATCCATCGAAGATCAAGTCTCCGCGGGTATCGGCCGTATAGTTCAACCTTCCAAATCTGACTCGACGCCAGGGCGTAGCTTTCGATCTGCTCCAGATGGCTGCTTAATTGGCCCGCCGTGCAAAGCCGCCCGAATCTGAAGATCTGTCCGGGAGAAAAGTCTCACCACTGGACCGCGTCGTTGTTGATGATTGAAGGAGCCATCGGGCCTATCGGTGACGACACGGAGGAACTCTCAACGAAAGCACCAATGTCGGTGTCAAAACCGGCGGATCTCGGTAGGGGTCCCGAACTGCGCGTCTAGGCGGATGGTAACAGGAGACAAGGGACATGATGTTTTACCAGGTTCGGGCCCTCTCGATGGAGGTAATACCCTACTCCTGCTTGATTAATATTGATGATATGGGTAGTACAAGAGTAGATCTACCACGAGATCAAGGAGGCTAAACCCTAGAAGCTAGCCTATGGTATGATTGTTGTTCGTCCCACGGGCTAAAACCCCCCGGTTTATATAGACACCGGATAGGTTAGGGTTACATGTAGTCGGTTACAATGGTAGGAGATCTACGTATCCGTATCGCCAAGCTTGCCTTCCATGCCAAGGAAAGTCCCATCCGGACACAGGACGAAGTCTTCAATCTTGTATCTTCATAGTCTTGGAGTCCGGCCGTGATGATAGTCCGGCTATCCGGACACCCCCTAGTCCGGGACTCCCTCAATAATTTTTACCAAACCAGCTTCACAATCACGGCTGGTATATAGCCGATTCAGATAACCGGAATAAAGTTCCTGAGGGTCCAGAGTAGCAAAAGTGGCTAAATCAGTGTTCCATTTTCCTTTACCAAAGGCTGCAAACTCATCTTTTGTGGTGTGCTTGGACAAAATGACAGGATTGCCCGGATCAGAATGACCAAAGCCAGTAATAATGACATCATCATCCTTGGCTTCGTCGATTCGTATTGGAGTCGCCGGATTGTCGGTGTGCTTGGAAGGGTTCGCTGTCTTATCAGTTTGGACAGGGCTCGTGGGTTGATTAATAGGGCCTGAGGCATCAACATGCACTTCTTCAGCAGCAACATCATGGTCTTGCGGTGGTGGGTCATCCATCACATCATCATGGATAGGTTCTTCCGGATCTATCGTTCTGGCTGGTTCAGGAGTGTCATCTTCTTCCGCCGCTTTGTCGCACGAGCTTTTTGCTGGGCCTAGGCTTGGTCATGAAAGAGAAAAGATAAGATGAATCCAGTAAATATGGAAAGTACTATATCAAGCAGAATTATTAGTAAAACGGCTCACCCAAGCACAATCTTGAGTGGTGGGAGCTGGGTGGCGAACTCATGGGAAGAAGAATGAGAAGTGCCCCGATAATCGGAGTCGAGGGATTAAGAGGTTGCGAATACAACCCGCTTTAGGATAAGCATTGATGAAACAGTTAGAGACCTCGAGCGGTGTTTCCGAACCGGACTGTTTGGTAAACCGCGGAGGTAATCGCACCGTTTTGTCTTGGGTTGTGCGGCGAGCTTCGTGTTGTTGTGTATTCATAAGAAAGTTTCGGTCCAAGTAAGCAAGGGGATGAGAGAATTTAACTTTCCGGTTTGCCCGACGGATTTGTAGTGAAGGTAAAGGATTTGAATCGGAAGAAAGAGTGATTACCTCTCTACGTCGGCATGATCGACCTCAACTTCATCCTCGACAATAATCATTATCAATAAGGCGTGTGAAAAGTAAACCAAGTGAGTCAAGTTCTACCTCAAGGTCCGGATTACCCACATCGTCATCAGCTGGAGGATCGGAGGAGGCAGTGGTTCTCTTTCGTTGGGCCGGTTTCTTCACCACTTGGCTCTTGGGCCGGACTATCTTCTCCGGTTTCTCCCGAGGAGTCCTTTTGCTCCAAAATGGATCATCACCCTGTTTGAAAGACGTTAAAGTTAACAGAGGGTATTTAAAGCATGGCTAGATTTCATAAAGGTATATGATATGAGGCTTACAGCCGGCGGTTTGTTCTTGGCAGAAAAAGGAAGCATGCCGGTTTGAGCGCTTGAGCAGCCTCGTGTTCATTCAACATCTTCTTAACAGCCTCAGTGACTTCATCGTCTGATAGCTGGACTTCAATATGCAATAGAGGGTCTGTTAAGTCTTCTGTGTATTCGCACATCAAACCGGAGCGCCGGCTTAAGGGTAGTATGCTCCAAGATATCCAGCAGTGGGCAAGGTCAACTCCGGTCAACCCATTAGACATGAAGGCCCGGAGCTTGGATAATTGAGGTGCATATTTGCTCCTCTCCCTCGTAGTCAGTCTGTAAGGGAGGGGATGTGTATTGCTTAACCATTCCAGACGGTAACCCGGCAAGGGATTTTCTCCATCAGGCAAAGTATCTTTGCAGTAGAACCATGTCGCATTCCATTCTTTGGGATGGCTGCAGTTTAGTGAGGATAAGTAACTTCTTTTCTCTTTTGAATCGCCATGCCGCCTAGTTCTGTGTTGGGGCCGTCTGAAAATTCGGTGCGGCGGTTTAGATGGAAACAATCTCTGAATAGTTCAACTAAGGGATCCTCTTGAAAGAACACCTCACAAAGCACTTGGAAGTGACAGATATTGGTTACGGAGTTAGGGCCAATATCTTGTGGATGCAATTGGAAGTTGGCCAAGACATCCCTGTAAAACTTTGAACCGGGTGGACTGAAGCCCCGGGCCAGATGGTCAGCAAAAACAACAACTTCTCCATTCTTGGGATCCGGAACACTTTCTGGGCCAGGGACCCTCCAGTGAATGGCATCTTTTTTGCCCAAAGTGCCAATTTGGACTAAGTTCTCCAGTTGCGTCTCGGTCACTCGAGAAGGGACCCAGTTGCACTCATATACTTGCTTGGCCATGGCACAGTCTGCAAAATATTAATACCGGTTCAAGGATATGTTGGAAAGATATATACCAATGCATTCAGTATTAAACCGGAAGAAGTTATTTGTAAACCGGAGTTCTGCAGAGCGGCATTATTTAGCTAAGATCACTAGCGGTTCGGTAAGGGGACTAATGGTATATGCCGAGTTATCAGTTTTTTCTACAAAATTAAACCGCCCAGTTTGAAAATGATGCAGAGTCAGAACTGCGGTGAAAACAGGTTTCACAGTATTGCTTAATAGTTATCAGATCTGGAGCATGTTCAGGAAAAGAAGTGAATATTCAAGATTTGAAAAGAAGCAGATGTTGAATCCATGAGCAAAAATACAGATCGATCTATGTCCCTGAGAGGCGTAAGGACAAACGGATGGTAGAATTTGTCGTTATATGGGACCAAGATTTACAGGTTTATCTGAAGACTGTTATACGAACGAGAAGCATCTCGATTTAACGCCGAGGAACACCGTAACCCTAGAACAGATCTACGGGGAAGGAAAGAAGACTTACCGAGATGTGGAAGAAAAGGAAGGTCGCCGCAAGATTCGCACGCCAGTTGATGCAGCGCCGAGGACGGTGCCGAGGTCGACGCCAAGGCGGAGCTCAAGCTGTGGCGGCGCAAGGAAGACGAAGAAGAAGGGAACGAAGGAAAAAAAGAAATGACCCCTCGGGCCTATTTATAAGGCAAGGGACATGTGTCAGGCGCGAAAATCAAGGAGCCGTGAGCTTGGAAGCGGAGCTGCCGCCTCGATTCTTGCAGATCTATTAACAAAAGATACTGTGGATAACTTTATGACAGGTGACGTCATGCCGGTTCACAACGATCAGACAAGATGACATCACGGCGGTTTACCAGATAATACAAAGATGTAGAAGACGAATTTTTTCACTAAGGATTGACATGAACCTGTTCAAATCAATCTGGGGCCTAATGTTGGGGATATTATCACTAGGGGTAAACCGGCCAGAGCAGGCCGGGTTAACTTCACCAGTAGTTGAACATGTTAAAGACCAAGTAGATAGCAGAGGGCTTATGGCCCATAGCCGGTTCACGCCAAGAGTATGTAAACCGCGTCAATATGTGTCTTGTGTTGTAAGTTAGGAATAGTAGAGACCGAGCCGGATACGTCTATGAACCGGCATCGGGACTTTGTAAACCGACGGGCGTCACCCGTGTATATAAGGGGACGACCCGGCGGCGGTTTGGGACAGACAACCACAACTCGAGGCCTAGGCGAAGCTTGTTTGCTACCTAGTCATCGAAACCCCATCAATTCCATCACAACTAGACGTAGGCTTTTACCTTCATTGAAGGGGCCGAACTAGTATAACTCTCGTGTCCTTGTGTCCGCTTTAACCCCTTCAAGTTTACCCGTAGCGATGGCTCCACGACTAAGTCCTTTCACGAGGACATCTGCCGTGACAAAACCACGATAGGATGGAAAAGACCATTCCTGAGGTATATTCAATGCTAAAATCAGCGGAGGTGGAGATCAAAAAGGAACATCAAGTGTTGATGGTGAATAAAACCACTAAGTTTAAGAAAGGCAAGGGTAAGAAGAACTTCAAGAAGGACGGCAAGGGAGTTGTCGCGCCCGGTAAGCCAGTTGCCGGGAAGAAGCAGAATGGACCCAAGCCTGAGACTGAGTGCATTTATTGCAAGGGAAGTGGTCACTGGAAGCAGAACTGCCCCAAATACTTAGCGGACAAGAAGGCCGGCAACACCAAAGGTATATGTGATATACATGTAATTGATCTGTACCTTACCATTACTCGTAGTAGCTCCTGGGTATTTGATACCGGTGCCGTTGCTCATATTTGTAACTAAAAACAGGAGCTGCGGAATAAGCGGAGACTGGCGAAGGACGAGGTGACGATGCGCGTCGGGAATGGTTCCAAGGTCGATGTGATCGCCGTCGGCACGCTGCCTCTACATTTACCTACGAGATTAGTTTTAAACCTCAATAATTGTTATTTAGTGCCAGCTTTGAGCATGAACATTGTATCAGGATCTCGTTTAATTCGAGATGGCTACTCATTTAAATATGAGAATAATGGTTGTTCTATTTATATGAGAGAGATGTTTTATGGTCATGCCCCGCTGGTGAATGGTTTATTCTTAAAGAATCTCGAGCTTAAAGTTACACATATTCATAGTGTGAATACCAAAAGATGTAAAGTTGATAACGATAGTCCCACATACTTGTGGCACTGCCGCCTTGGTCACATTGGTGTCAAGCGCATGAAGAAGCTCCATGCTGATGGACTTTTAGAGTCTCTCGATTATGAATCATTTGACACATGCGAACCATGCCTTATGGGCAAATTGACCAAGACTCTGTTCTCCTAACAATGGAGCGAGCAACCAACTTGTTGGAAATCATACATACCGATGTGTGCGGTCCAATGAGCGTTGAGGCTCGTGGAGGATATCGTTATGTTCTCACTCTCACTGATGACTTGGGTAGATATGGATACGTCTACTTAATGAAACACAAGTCTGAGACCTTTGAAAAGTTCAAGGAATTTTAGAGTGAGGTTGAGAATCAACGTGACAGGAAAATAAAGTTCTTACGATCAGATCGTGGAGGCGAATATTTAAGTCACGAATTTGGTACGCACTTAAGGAATTGTGGAATAGTTTCACAACTCACGCCGCCTGGAACACCTCAGCGAAATGGTGAGTCTGAACGTCGTAATCGCACTCTATTAGATATGGTGCGATCTATGGTAAGAGATTTTGGGGTTATGCTTTAGAGACTGCCGCATGCACTTTAAATAGGGCTCCGTCGAAATCCGTTGTGACGACACCGTATGAATTATGGTTTGGGAAGAAACCTAAGCCGTCGTTTCTAAAAGTTTGGGGATGCGATGCTTATGTCAAGAAACTTCAACCCGAAAAGCTCGAACCCAAGTCGGAAAAATGCGTCTTCATAGGATACCCTAAGGACACCATTGGGTATACCTTCTACCTCAGATCTGAAGGCAAGATCTTTGTGTTGGGGAACGTTGCAGAAAATTAAAATTTTTCCTACGGTTTCACCAAGATCCATCTATGAGTTCATCTAAGCAACGAGTCATGGGAGAGAGATTGCATCTACATACCACTTGTAGATCGCGTGCGGAAGCGTTCACTAGAACGTGGATGATGGGGTCGTACTCGCCGTGATCCAAATCACCGATGACCGAAAGTGCCGAACGGACGGCACCTCCGCGTTCAACACACGACGGAGCGGATGACGTCTCCTCCTTCTTGATCCAGCAAGGGAAAGGATAGGTTGAAGAAGATGGCTCCAAAGCAGCAAAGACAACGGCGTGGTGGTGGTGGAGCAGCAGTATTCCGGCAGGGCTTCGCCAAGCTCGTGATGGAGGAGGAAGAGGTGTAGCAGGGGGAGGGAGGCGCCAGAACTTCAGGGTCCCGCTGCCCCCTCCCCCCTCCCTTTATATAGGCCCCCAGGGGGGGCGTCGGCCCTTGGAGATCCCATCTCCCAAGGGGGGCGGCGTCCAAGGGGGTTGGAGTGCCCCCAAGGCAGTGGGCGCCCCACCCTAGGGTTTCAACCCTAGGCGCTGGGTGGGCCAGAGGCGCACCAGCCCACTATGGGCTGGTTCCTCCCCACTTCAGCCCATGGGGCCCTCCGGATGGGTGGCCCCACCGGTGGACCCCGACCCTTCCTGGTCCCGATACAATACCGGTGACCTCAAACTTTCCCGATGGTCAAACAATACTTCCTATATATAATTCTTTACCTCCGGACCATTCCGAAACTCCTCGTGACGTCCGGATCTCATCTCGACTCCGAACAACATTCGGTTTACTGCATACTCATATTCATACAACCCTAGCGCCACCGAACCTTAAGTGTAGACCCTACGGGTTCGGGAGACACGTAGACATGACCGAGACGGCTCTCGGGCAATAACCAACAGCGGGATCTGGATACCCATGTTGGCTCCCACATGCTCCTCGATGATCTCATCGGATGAACCACGATGTCGAGGATTCAAACAACCCCGTATACTATTCCCTTTGTCAGGCGGTATGTTACTTGCCCGAGACTCGATCATCGGTATCCCAATACCTCGTTCAATCTCGTTAGCGGCAAGTCACTTTACTCGTACCGTAATGCATGATCCCGTGACCATACACTTGGTCACTTTGAGCTCATTATGATGATGCACTACCGAGTGGGCCCAGTGATACCTCTCCGTAACACGGAGTGACAAATCCCAGCCTCGATCCGTGTCAACCCAACATACACTTTCGGAGATACCAGTAGTGCACCTTTATAGTCACCCGCCACGTTGTGACGCTTTGGTACACCCAAAGCACTCCTACGGTATCCGGGAGTTACACGATCTCATGGTCTAAGGAAGAGATACTTGACATTGGAAAAGCTCTAGCAAAACGAACTACACGATCTTGTGCTATGCTTAGGATTGGGTCTTGTCCATCGCATCATTCTCCTAATGATGTGATCCCGTTATCATTGACATCCAATGTCCATAGTCGTGAAACCATGACTATCTATTGATCAACGAGCTAGTCAACTAGAGGCTCACTAGGGACATATTGTGGTCTATGTATTCACACGTGTATTACGATTTCCGGATAATAAAATTATAGCATGAATAAAAGACAATTATCATGAACAAGGAAATATAATAATAATCCTTTTATTATTGCCTCTAGGGCATATTTCCAACACTTTGTTGCCAAGAACGGGTCCTTTCTGGAGAAAGAGTTTCTCTCGAAAGAAGTAAGTGGGAGGAAAGTAGAGCTTGATGAAGTACTACCTCTTGAAACGGTAAGTAGCGCAGCTCAGGAAGATGTTCCTGTGGTGCCTGCACCGACTAGAGAGGAAGTTAATGATGATGATCAAGGTACTTCTCATCAAGCTCCTACTGAACTTCGTAGGTCCACAAGGACACGTTCCGCACCAGAGTGGTATAGCAACCCTGTCTTGGAAATCGTGTTGTTAGACAACGGTGAACCTTCGAACTATGAAGAAGCGATGGCGGGCCCAGATTCCGACAAATGGCTAGAAGCCATGAAATCCGAGATAGGATCCATGTATGAAAACGAAGTATGGACTTTGACTGACTTGCACGATGATCGGCGAGCCATAGAAAATAAATGGATCTTTAAGAAGAAGACAGACGCGGATGGTAATGTGACCATCTATAAGGCTCGACTTGTCGCTAAGGGTTATCGACAAGTTCAAGGGGTTGACTACGATGAGACTTTCTCATCCGTAGCGAAGCTGAAGTCCGTCCGAATCATGTTAGCAATTGCCGCATTCTATGATTATGAGATATGGCAAATGGACGTCAAAACGGCATTCCTTAATGGCCATCTTAAGGAAGAACTGTATATGATGCAGCCTGAAGGTTTTGTCGATCCTAAGAATGCTAACAAGGTGTGCAAGCTCCAACGCTCAATCTATGGGCTGGTGCAAGCATCGGAGTCGGAACATTCGATTTGATGAGATGATCAAAGCGTTTGGGTTTACACAGACTTATGGAGAAGCCTGTGTTTACAAGAAAGTGAGTGGGAGCTCTGTAGCATTTCTCATATTATATGTGGATGACATACTGTTGATGGGAAATGATATAGAATTCTTGGAAAGCATAAAGGCCTACTTGAACAAGTGTTTTACAATGAAGACCTTGGATAAGCTGCTTATATATTAGGCATCAAGATCTATAGAGATAGATCGAGACGCCTCATTGATCTTTCACAAAGTACGTACCTTGACAAGATATTGAAGAAGTTCAATATGGATCAGTCCAAGAAGGGGTTCTTGCTCAGATTGCAAGGTGTGCGATTGAGCACGGCTCAATGCCTGACCACGGCAGAAGATAGAGAAAAGATGAGTGTCGTCCCCTATGCCTCGGCCATAGGGTCTATTATGTATGCCATGCTGTGTACCAGACCTGATGTAAATCTTGCCGTAAGTTTGGTAGGAAGGTACCAAAGTAATCCCGGCATGGAAAACTGGACAGCGTTCAAGAATATCCTGAAGTACCTGAAAAGGACTAAGGACATGTTTCTCGTATATGGAGGTGACGAAGAGCTCGTCAGAAGGGTTACGCCGACGCTTAGCTTCGACACGCATCTGGATGACTCTAAGTCACAAACCGGATACGTGTATATTTTGAATGGTGGGCGATAGCTGGTGCAGTTGCAAGCAAAGCGTCGTGGCGGGATCTACATGTGAAGCGGAGTACATGGCAGCCTCGGAGGCAGCGCATGAAGCAATCTGGATGAAGGAGTTCATCCCGACCTAGAGTCATACCCAATGCGTCGGGCCCGATGACTCTCTTCGTGACAACACCGAGCTATTGCCCTTGCCAAGGAGCCCAGGTTTCACAGGAAGAACATGCATATCAAGCGTCGCTTCAACTCCATTCGTGAAAGTGTTAAAGATGGAGACATAGATATTTGTAAAGTGCACACAGATCTGAATGTGGCAGATCCGTTGACTAAACCTCTCCCTAGAGCAAAACATGATCAACACTAGAACTCTATGGGTGTTCGATTCATCACAATGTAACAAGATTATTAACTCTAGTGCAAGTGGGAGACTGTTGGAAATATGCCCTAGAGGCAATAATAAAATGGTTATTATTATATTTCTTTGTTCATGATAATTGTCTACTATAATTGTGTTATCCGGAAATCGTAATACATGTGTGAATACATAGACCACAACATGTCTCTAGTGAGCCTCTAGTTGACTAGATCAACAGATAGTCATGGTTTCCTGACTATGGACATTGGATGTCATTGATAACGGGATCACATCATTAGGAGAATGATGTGATGGACAAGACCCAATCCTAAGCATAGCACAAAGATCGTGTAGTTCGTTTGCTAGAGCTTTTCCAAATGTCAAGTATCATTTCCTTAGACCATGAGATTGCGCAACTCCCGGATACCGTAGGAGTGCTTTGGGTGTGCCAAACGTCACAACGTAACAGAGTGACTATAAAGGTGCACTACGGGTATCTCCGAAAGTGTCATTGGGTTGGCACGAATCGAGATCGATTTGTCACTCCGCATGACGGAGAGGTATCTCTGGGCCCACTCGGTAATGCATCATCATAATGAGCTCAATGTGACCAAGTGGTTGATCACGGGATCATGCATTACGGTACGAGTAAAGTGACTTGCCGGTAACGAGATTGAACGAGGTATTGGGATACCGACGATCGAGTCTCGGGCAAGTAACGACCGATTGACAAAGGGAATTGTATACGGGATTGATTGAATCCTCGACATCGTGGTTCATCCGATGAGATCATCGAGGAGTATGTGGGAGCCAACATGGGTATCCAGATCCCGCTGTTGGTTATTGACCGGAGAGTCGTCTCGGTCATGTTCTGCGTGTCTCCGAACCCGTAGGGTCTACACACTTAAGGTTCGGTGACGCCAGGGTTGTAGAGATATTAGTATGCAGTAACCCGAAAGTTTTTTGGACTACCGGATGAGATCCCGGACGTCACGAGGAGTTCCGGAATGGTTCGAAGGTAAAGATTTATATATAGGAAGTCAAGTTTCGGCCATCGGGAAAGTTTCGAGGGTCACCGGTATTGTACCAGGACCACCGGAAGGGTCCCGGGTGTCCACCGGGTGGGGCCACCTATCCCGGAGGGCCCCATGGGCTGAAGTGGGAGGGAACCAGCCTGGTGGGCTGGTGCGCCCCTTGGCCTCCCCTGCGCCTAGGGTAGGAAACCCTAGGGGTGGGGCGCACCCCTGGCTTGGGGCAAGCCACCCCTTGGCCGCCGCCCCCTTGGAGATCCCATCTCCTAGGGCCGGGCGCCCAGGGGCCTATATATAGTGGGGGAGGAGGGCAGCCGCACTGGCGCCTCCCTCTCCCTCTCCAACACCTTCTCCTCTCTCAGAGCTTGGCGAAGCCCTGCCGAGATCCTCACGCTGCATCCACCACCACGCCGTCAGGTCACTGGATCTCCATCAACCTCTCCTTCCCCTTGCTGGATCAAGAAGGAGGAGACGTCTTCCCAACCGCACGTGTGTTGAACGCGGAGGTGCCGTCTGCTCGGCACTTGGTCATCGGTGATTTGGATCACGGCAGTGCGACTCCCTCAACCCCGTTCTCTTGAACGCTTCCGCTCGTGATCTACAAGGGTATGTAGATGCACTCCTTTTCCCCTCGTTGCTAGATAACTCCATAGATTGATCTTGGTGAAGCGTAGAATTTTTTTGATTTCTGCTACGTTCGCCAACAAAAAGGTTCCTACCAATGTTCTAGTTGATAGAATTTCTGAACTTAATGATGATTTGGCTATTCGAAATAATGAGCTAGGATATTCTCTCGAGTACAGGCTCACAAAGTTCTGTCCAAAGAATGCTTATAATGATGAATTGGTTGTGCAATACGAAGGGCCAAAGGAGGAACCTATACCTCCTAAAATTGATCTTGGGGACTTTTGTCCTATTAAATTTAGCCCTTTTGATTACTTTTGCTTGCCTCAAAGAAAACTTGCTGCTGAACATAGAGAATATGAAATGAGTTTTAATGATCTATCCTATTATTATGGCAATACCTAGATCTATCCTTGCTTTTATGCCTAGCTAGGGGCCTTAAACAATAGCGCTTGTTGGGAGGCAACCCAATTTTATTTTTAGTTTTTTGCTTGTTTGCTTTTGTTTAGGAATAAATCTTTGATCTAGCCTCTGGTTATATGTGTTTTTATGTTTTAATTAGTGTTTGTGCCAAGTTAAACCTATAGGATCTTCTTGGATGATAGTTATTTGATCTTGCAGAAAATTCCAGAAACTTTCTGTTCACGCAAATAATTGTTAAAAATCACCAGAACGTGATAAAATATTGATTCCAATTGATGATGATCAATAAACAAATTTTCTAGGTCTTACTATTTTTGCTGAATTTTTGGAGTTCCAGAAGTTTGCGTTAGTTACAGATTACTACAGACTATTCTGTTTTTGACAGATTCTGTTTTTCGTGTGTTGTTTGCTTATTTTGATGAATCTATGGCTAGTAAAATAGTTTATAAACCATAGAGAAGTTGGAATACAATAGGTTTAACATCAATATAAATAAAGAATGAGTTCATTACAGTACCTTGAAGTGGTGTTTTGTTTTCTTTCGCTAACGGAGCTCACAAGATTTTCTGTTAAGTTTTGTGTTGTGAAGTTTTCAAGTTTTGGGTAAAAGATTTGATGGATTATGGAACAAGGAGTGGCAAGAGCCTAAGCTTGGGGATGCCCATGGCACCCCAAGATAATCTAAGGACACCTAAAAGCCAAAGCTTGGGGATGCCCCGGAAGGCATCCCCTCTTTCGTCTACTTCCATCGGTAACTTTATTTGGAGCTATATTTTTATTCACCACATGATATGTGTTTTTCTTGGAGCGTCTTGTATTATTTGAGTCCTTATTTTTTAGTTTTCCACAATCATCCTAGATGTACACACCTTTTGAGAGAGACACACACATGATTCATAAATTGTTAGAATACTCTATGTGCTTCACTTATATCTTTTGAGTTATATAGTTTTTGCTCTAGTGCTTCACTTATATCTTTTAGAGCACGGTGGTGGTTTTTTTTATAGAAACTATTGTTCTCTCATGCTTCACTTAGATTATTTTGAGAGTCCTACAAAACAGCATGGTAATTTGCTTTAATTATAATAGACATCCAATTAAAAAAAATTCTTATGAGTGTGTTGAATACTATAAGAAGTTAGATGCTTGATAATTGTTTTGAGACATGGAGATGGTGATATTAGAGACATGCTAGTTGAATAGTTTTGAATTTGAGAAATACTTGTGTTAAAGTTTGTGATTCCCGTAGCATGCACGTATGGTGAACCGTTATGTGATGAAGTCGGAGCATGATTTGTTTATTGATTGTCTTCCTTATGAGTGGCGGTCGGGGACGAGCGATGGTCTTTTCCTACCAATCTATCCCCCTAGGAGCATGCACGTAATACTTTGCTTCGAGAACTTGTAGATTTTTGCAATAAGTATATGAGTTCTTTATGACTAATGTCAAGTCCATGGATTATACACACTTTTCTTCCTTCCACCATTGCTAGCCTCTCTAATACCACGCACTTCTCGCCGATATCATACACCCACCATATACCTTCCTCAAAATAGCCACCATACCTACCTATCATGGCATTTCTATAGCCATTCCGAGATATATTGCCATGCAACTTTCCACCGTTCAGTTTATTATGACACGCTCCATCATTGTCATATTGCTTTCCATGATCATGTAGTTGACATTGTATTTGTGGCAAAGCCACGATTCATAATTCTTTCATACATGTCACTCTTGATTCATTGCATATCCCGGTACACCGCTGGAGTCATCCACATAGAGTCATATTTTGTTCTAAGTATTGAGTTGTAATTGTTGAGTTGTAAGTAAATAAAAGTGTGATGATCATCATTTTTAGAGCATTGTCCCAAATGAGGAAAGGATGATGGAGACTATGATTCCCCCACAAGTCGGGATGAGACTCTGGACGAAAAAAAAGAGGACATAAAAAATAGAATAGACCCAAATAAAAAAAATGAGAGAAAAAGAGAGAAGGGACAATGTTACTATCCTTTTACCACACTTGTGCTTCAAAGTAGCACCGTGATCTTCATGATAGAGAGAGTCTTCTATGTTGTCACTTTCATATACTAGTGGGAATTTTTCATTACAGAACTTGGCTTGTATATTCCAATGATGGGCTAAGTTGGATGCACACCCACTTAGTTCCTTTTGTTGAGCTTTCATATACTTATAGCTCTAGTGCATCCGTTGCATGGCAATCCCTACTCACTCACATTGATATCTATTAATTGGCATCTCCATAGCCCGTTGATACGCCTAATTGATGTGAGATTACCTTCTCCTTTTTGTCTTCTCCACAACCACCATTCTATTCCACATATAGTGCTATATCCATGGCTCACGCTCATGTATTGCGTGAAGATTGAAAAAGTTTGAGAACATAAAGTATGAAACAATTGCTTGGCTTGTCATCGGGTTGTGCATGATTTAAATACTTTGTGTGGTGAAGATAGAGCATAGCCAGACTATATGATTTTGTAGGGATAACTTTCTTTTGCCATGTTATTTTGAGAAGACATAATTGCTTAGTTAGTATGCTTGAAGTATTATTATTTTTATGTCAATATTAAACTTTTGTCTTGAATCTTTCGGATCTGAATATTCATACCACAACTAAGAGAATTACATTGAAAATTATGCCAAGTAGCATTCCGCATCAAAAATTCTGTTTTTATCATTTACCTACTCGAGGACGAGCAGGAATTAAGCTTGGGGATGCTTGATACGTCCCCAACGTATCTATAATTTTTGATTGCTTCATGCTATATTATATTCTGTTTTGGACATTATTGGGCTTTATTATACACTTTTATATTATTTTTGGGACTATCCTATTAACCGGAGGCCCAACCCAGAATTGCTGTTTTTTTTGCCTATTTCAGAGTTTCGCAGAAAAAGAACATCAAACAGAGTCCAAATGGAATGAAACCTTTGGGAACATGATTTTCAGAACGAACGTGATCTAGAGGACTTGGACCCTACGTCAAGAAAGTTACCAAGAAGGCACGAGGTAGGGGGGCGCGCCTTCCCCCCAGGGCGCGCCCTCCACCCTCATGGGCCCCACGTTGCTCCACCGACGTACTTCCTCCTCCTATATATACCTACGTACCCCAAACGATCAGATACGGATCCAAAAACCTAATTTCACCGCCGCAACCTTCTGTACCCATGAGATCCCATCTTGGGGCCTTTTCCGGAGCTTCGCCGGAGGGGGCATCGATCACGGAGGGCTTCTACATCAACACCATAGCCTCTCCGATGATGTGTGAGTAGTTTACCTCATACCTCCAGGTCCATAGTTATTAGCCAGATGGCTTCTTCTTTCTTTTTGGATCTCAATACAATGTTCTCCCCCTCTCTCGTGGAGATCCATTCGATGTAATCTTCTTTCGCGTTGTGTTTGTTGAGACCGATGAATTGCGAGTTTATGATCAAGCTTATCTATGAACAATATTTGAATCTTCTCTGAATTCTTTTATGTATGATTGGTTATCTTTGCAAGTCTCTTCGAATTATCAGTTTGGTTTGGCCTACTAGATTGATCTTTCTTGCAATGGGAGAAGCGCTTAGCTTTGGGTTCAATCTTGCGGTGTCCTTTTCCAGTGATAGTAGGGGCAGCAAGGCACATATTGTATTGTTGCCATCGAGGATAACAAGATGGGGTTTTTATCATATTGCATGAATTTATCCCTCTACATCATGTCATCTTGCTTAAAGCGTTACTCCGTTCTTTTGAACTTAATACTCTAGATGCATGCTGGATAGCGGTCGATGTGTGGAGTAATAGTAGTAGATGCAGGCAGGAGTCGGTCTACTTGTCTCGGACGTGATGCCTATATACATGATCATACCTAAATATTCTCATAACTATGCTCAATTCTGTCAATTGCTCAACAATAATTTGTTCACCCACCGTAATACTTATGCTCTTGAGAGAAGCCACTAGTGAAACCTATGGCCCCTCGATCTATTTTCCATCATATTAATCTCCCGACAACAAGCTATTTCTGACGCCGTCTTTATTTTTCTTTCTTTACTTTGCATCTTTATCACAAAAATACCAAAAATATTATCTTATCATATCTATGAGATCTCACTCTCGTAAGTGACCGTGAAGGGATTGACAACCCCTTTATTGCGTTGGTTGCGAGGATTTATTTGTTTGTTTAGGTGCGAGGGACTCTTGCGTGGCCTCCTACTGGATTGATACCTTGGTTCTTAAAAACTGAGGGAAATACTTACGCTACTTTGCTGCATCACATTTTCCTCTTCATGGAAAAACCAACGCAGTGCTCAAGAGGTAGCACTCCCATAATAGATTCATAAGGCAATTTAATTTTTCTTTCTAGGGAAGTGTTCCATGCCTTTCCTTAACGGAAATTGAAATCTAATGTTTTCTTCTTTCATATCAATAATTGCACCAATCGTTCTAAGAAAAGGTCTGCCAAGAATAATAGGACATGTAGGATTGCAATCTATATCAAGAACAATGAAATCTACGGGCACATAATTCCTATTTGTAACAATAAGAACATCATTAATTCTTACCATAGGTTTCTTAACAGTGGAATCCGCAAGATGCAAATTTAAGGAACAATCATCAAATTCACGGAAACCTAACACATCACATAAATTTTTTGGAATTGTGGAAACATTAGCACCCAAATCACACAAAAGCATGGCATTCATAATCTTTAATCTTAATCTTAATAGTAGGTTCCCACTCATCATAAATTTTTCTAGGGATAGATACTTCCAATTGAACCTTTTCTTCAAAAGATTGCATCATAGCATCAACGATATGTTTAGTAAAAGCTTTATGTTGACTATAAGCATGAGGAGAATTCAACATGGATTGCAACAAGGAAATACAATATATTAAAGAAAAATTATCATAATTAAATTCCTTGAGATCCAAAAAGTGGGTTCATTGCTACTTAAAGTTTTGACCTCTCCAATCCCACTTTTATCAATTTTTGCATCAAGATCTAAAAACTCCGAATCATTGGGACACCTTCTAACTAAAGTTGACTCATCTCCAGTTCCATCTTTATCAAGATTTACATTGGAAAACAAAGATTCAATAGGAGTCACATCAATCACTTTAAGATCTTCATTATTCTCACGGAAACTAGAAGAGCACGCTTTTATAAACCAATCTTTTTTTAGCACGCATCTTAGCGGTTCTTTCTTTGCACTCATCAATGGAAATTCTCATGGCTTTGAGAGACTCATTGATATCATGCTTAGGTGGAATAGATCTAAGTTTCAAAGAATCAATATCAAGAGAAATTGTATCCACGTTCCTAGCCAAATCATCAATCTTAAGCATTTTTTCTTCAATCAAAGCATTAAAATTCTTTTGCGAATTTATAAAATCTTTAACACTATTCTCAAAATCAGAGGGAATCTTATTATAATTTTCATACGAATTGTTATAGGGATTACCATAATTATTAGAGGAATTACTACAGAACGGCCTAGGATTAAAATTACCTCTGTACGCGTTATTACAAAAAAAATTCCTACCAAAAAAATTCACACCCATAGATTCATTATTGTTTTCAATCAAAGTAGACAAAGGCATATCATTAGGATCAATAGGAGCACTCTTGCTAGCAAATAATTTCATAAGCTCATCCATCTTTCCACTCAAAACATTTATTTCTTCAATCATATGCACTTTTTTATTAGTGGAAGATCTTTCGGTATGCCGTTGAGAATAATTAATCATAATACTATCTAGGAGTTTAGTAGCTTCTCCTAAAGTAATTTCCATAAAAGTACCTCCCGCGGCCAAATCTAAAAGATTTCTAGAAGCAAAATTTAATCTGGCATAATTTTTTGTATAATCATCCACAAATTCAAACCATGATTGAGTAGGGAAATTTTGTATCATCAATTTCATCCTCTCCCAAGACTGTGCAACATGTTCATGATCAAGTTGTTTAAAATTCATAATATCGTTCCTAAGGGAGATGATCTTAGCGGGAGGAAAATACTTGGAAATAAAAGCATCTTTACACTTATTCCATGAATCAATACTATTCTTAGGCAAAGATGAAAACCAAGTTTTAGCACGATCTCGAAGTGAGAACGGAAATAGCTTCAATTTAACAATATCATTATCCACATATTTTTTCTTTTGCATATCACACAAATCAACGAAATTATTAAGATGGGATGCAGCATCTTCATTGGGAAGGCTGGAAAATTGATCTTTCATAATAAGATTCAACAAAGCGGTATTAATTTCACAAGATTCCGCATTAGCATCGGGAGCAATCGTAGTACTAATAAAATCATTGTTGTTGGTATTGGAAAAGTCACACAATTTGGTATTATCTTGAGCTATCGCGACAAAGCAAGCAATCCAACACACGAGCACACAAAAAGCAAACGAAGAAGACGAACGAAAGAGGGGCGAAGAAAAGGCGAATCTTTTCGAAAATCATTTTAGAAGTGGGGGAGAGGAAAACGAGAGGCGAATGTCGAATAATGTAATGCGAGGGATGGGAGTTTATGATGGGTACTTGGTATGTCTTGGCTTGGCGTAGATCTCCCCGGCAACGGCGCCAGAAATTCTTCCTGCTACCTCTTGAGCTTGCGTTGGTTTTTCCCTTGAAGAGGAAAGGGTGATGTAGCAAAGTAGAGTAAGTATTTCCCTTAGCTTTTGAGAACCAAGGTATCAATCCAGTAGGAGGCAACGCGCAAGCCACCAAATACCTGCACAAACAAACACCAACTTGCACCCAACGCGATAAAGGGGTTGTCAATCCCTTCACGGTTATTTGTAACGTGAGATCTGATAGAGATGGAGAAACGATAAAGTAATATTTTTGGTATTTTTTTGGTTTATGAAACGAAAAGTAAAAGATTGAAAAGAAAGTAAATAGGAAACTAAGATTGTAGATCGGAAACTTATATGATGGAAAATAGACCAGGGGGCCATAGGTTTCACTAGAGGTTTATCTCAAGATAGAAAATAATACGGTGGGTGGACAAATTACTACCGAGCAATTGATAGAAAAGCGCAAAGTTATGATGATATCTAAGGCAATGATCATGAATATAGGCATCACGTCCGTGTCAAGTAGACCGAAACGATTCTGCATCTACTACTATTACTCCACACATCGACCGCTATCTAGCATGCATCTAGAGTACTAATTTCATAAGAACAGAGTAACGCATTAGGCAAGATGACATGATGCAGAGAAATTAACTCAAACAATATGATGAAAACCCCATCTTTTTATCCTCGATGGCAACAATACAATACGTGTCGGTTCCCCTTCTGTCACTAGGCTCAAGCACCGCAAGATTGAACCCAAAGCTAAGCACTTCTCCCATTGTAAGAAAAACCAATCTAGTTGGCCAAACCAAATCGATAGTTCGAAGAGACTTGCAAAGATATCAAATCATGCATATAAGAATTCAGAGGAGATTAAAATAATATTCATAGATAAGCTGATCATAAATTCATAATTCATCGGACCTTGGCAAAGACACCGCAAAAGAGTATTACATCGAGTCATCGAATAGATCTCCAAGAACATCGAGGAGAACTTTGTATTGAGAACGAAAGAGAGAGAAGAAGCCATCTAGCTACTAGCTATGGACCCGTAGCTGTGTGGTAAACTACTCACGCTTCATCGAAGAGGCAATGTTGTTGATGTAGAAGCCCTCCGTGATCGAACCCCCCTCCGGCAGGATGCCGGGAAAGGCCCCTAGATGGGATCTCACGGGTACAGAAGGTTGCGACGGTGAAAAAATGGTTTCGTGGATCCCCTGGAAGGTTTTGGGATATTTGAGAATATATAGGTGGAAGAAATAGGTCGGTGGAGTCATGAAGGGCCCACAAGGGTGGGGGCGCGCCCTACCCCCTGGCCGCGCCCTCCGACCTTGTGGTCGCCTCGTGGCTTCTCTCACTTGCACTCCAAGTCCTCTGGATGTATTCTGGTCCAAGAAAAATCATCGCGAAAGTTTCATTCCGTTTGGACTCCGTTTGGTATTCCTTTTTTGCGAAACTCTAAACAAGGAAAAAAACAGAAATTGGCACTGGGCTCTAGGTTAATAAGTTAGGCCCAAAAATCATATAAAATAGCATATTAATGCATATAAAACATTCAAAATAGATAAACAATAAAAAATTATAGATTTGTTGAAGACGTATCAATGAGTAATTTCTTCCCGATCTTGTGGATTTACCCTTAGCATACATCTACAGATTGTTTTACAAAAAAATCATGGCGATTCGCTATTTGATATTCTTGATGCTTCGAGACAGATCCATCATTCGCTCATTTTCCTTGTACTTTCATAGCATCTAAGCTCAGTTAGAAACAGTTGCCAGAAATAAGGAAAAGCTTCAGAAAAAAACACTTAAAAGGAGTAGAGGCATGAACGGCTTTCCAACTCCGGGTCGCAACAAACTGACATATGCATGCAGGAGCGCGTTGCGTGTCCATGGTAACCGTTTGATCAGGTATGTTAGTTGACGAGTGTGTTTGCAATGTGAGCCATGTTACTCTTGGAGGTTTGCAAGACGAATACTTTGAAATATGGGTCATGTTTTGCTCGAACATTTATAGCATGGACCACGTTGCACTCGTAGGTTTTGCAAGCATACCTTTGCAACACGAGCCATGTTGCCACCGCACCCTTGCTACCAATGGAGAAGCCAGTCGATCACATTGCCTTTCCATAGCATCTCGCCTCTGTCTTGCAGCAGGGACAATAGCCATCGCCTTGCGGCGCCGACACATGTCTGCAGTTGCGAAAACCGTTGAAACCCACGGCGTCCATCCATACAGCAAGATCGCATGCAACCGGGGCTATTGTTTTTTTTTCGAAAAGGGGTGATCCCCGGCCTCTGCATCAACATGATGCATGCAACCGGGGCTGTTGTAGAACGTGGATTTTGCAGCAATGCAGCGGTGGCACGCGGAAGCTTGCATCATGGTGGTTGGACCGTCGGAGAGGGTTGCCGCTGCGGTGGCTTATGGCGGCGACATGTGTTGGTGAGGAACTCCGTCAGGGAAGGAGATGATTCGAGAGAGAAAATATGTGGGACGCCCATGGTACACGTGTCAATAGCTCAAGGCGCGGCGGAACCAGATTAGTGCCACCGGCTGTTAGCTCGATCAGTTAAGTGAAAGATAAAAGTGCCAACAACAGATTACTCGATTTATAAGGCCCTGTTTGGCCGTTTCCGTTTTCTTGCAAAAACGAAAAACAGCAAAAAGAAGAGATAGAGAGAGTGGTCAGAAATGGAGGAGGGGTCCGTCGTGCATGCAGCGGCGTTGCTTTCACAAGCTAAAGAAACTAGTTAATACTTCTCATTATACGTACTACTACTAGTACGTGCTAGACAGTGTTGGGCGACAGAACGGGGACAAAATCATTGCAGCTGCTGTTCTGGCTCGACACTCTATTTCCCTTTCCAAGCAGAGATGGGCGGCCAGATTTCGTTGCGTGTCGAGTGAGACTATAATCTCCAAGTTGTCTTATTGAGAAATGAGAAAGGCATCACAACACATGATCCCAGGAACATTCTTTGCATGTACACTGGTAATGGAATGCTTAGAGTGGCGCACAACATCACAAGAAAAATACAAACATGCATGGGCAAAGCAACTTTTTTATTTTTAGATAGAAGACAATTGCCCGGCTTTAGCGAACTCAAGTCCTTACAAGTTTACATGGGCAAAGCAACTTAAAACCTATTTACTGAATGTCTTGGGCCCGGCCAATGGGAGGGCCATGGAGTTGTGTCAGCCGTGGTTTGCGTCGGACGCGACGTTTTCACCGCAGTAACTCCGAGCAAACGCTAATCACACGGGTTATTGTCCTCGGAGATCAGCAGTATCTTGTCTCATCAGATCATCCCCGTCACGGAGGATCTCATACAACCCCAGCCGCCCAGGTAGCATCGATCATATACTGACCTGCTGTAAGATCACGGCCTCGCCAAGAAACAACCGACCACAACTAATTCTGGCACATGGTAAATTACGGCTAGCTATAATAACTCCGGATGCTGCTGAGCGACGATACGACTGCAGGGGAGCCAACCTCCACTGATTAATCATCTCAACAACGGCCATTCCCTGAGGACAATTAATTAGCTTTGACTCCATGGTTAGTGCATGCACGATACTACTCCACGTCCCAAAATTTAAGACGTCTCTAGCTAAGAGGTGGCAAACCGTTTTTCCCGATTTCTCTCTTTTTCAACTCATTGATTATTTTAGATGGCATTGGTAAGACAGTACTACCATTTTCCACTCCTTAGATTAGAGAGCAGATTGCTACGGGGAAATGGCTATTGGAACTCGGGCTCCATGGAGGCCTGTAACAAATTTAAGCGAACAATATCATGCGATTAGTTTAGGGCACAGCAGGCACAACAGTGTGCTGCTGAGGATCTTGGTGACATCTGACACGCTCCTCGTATGTACGTGCCTGATCCTGCCCAACGAACAAAATCTTGCGATCCCATGAATAATTGTTGTCTCTTCTCCTGCTCATATTTCTTCATGGAAAACGTATTTTTCAGCGAGCAAGCTGCCTAGATTGGTCGTGGTATGCTCAGTGGCGGATCCAGGAATTGAACTTAGCCGGGGCGGAACATTTGAGGTACAATTTTTTTGACTGACAAATGCAAGTCCGCTGAACCAAATCTGACAAAATTCAAATATTAAGCTAGATGAACTCAAAAATTAACATAACCAGGAATTGCACTTGCTGGTTTTGCAAACTTTAGGTGCGCGTTCGCACGAGCTCGATGCTCTGCCGCCGCTGCCTCCTCCCACACTTGGGACATCTTCTTTTGGTTTGTCCATCCACGGATGGCGGATCTAGATGAGGTGCCCGGCGGCCCAGAGAGGCGGAGGTTTGTGTCGGCGAGCCGGCGGCGGCTAGCTTAGTCTCGCTGGGCGCTGGCTGCCTAGTTCGATTTGGGGATTTCCTGGGACTGCATGTACGTGTTCAGTGGATTTCCTGGCAGCCGGGTTAACTATTGGGGCTATGGGCTGCTACTGGGCTTGTGTGCGACCACGCAATCCAGTGCAAATCCTCACATGTATCAGCCCATGTATATAAAACGAATCGTATTTTGTATACGGGATTTCGGCTACCCGGGGCGGCCGACCATAGTCGCCCCTACCATGGCGCCGCCACTGGGTATGCTGACTTTGATAGTGTGACGACGAAGCTGTCAGTCCAGGCTGCCGCGTACAAGGCCAGGGTGAAGTGCTGTGCCTGTACCAATAATGGGACTACAGGAAACCTCTGGCCTGGATCATGTATGGGCCATGCGTATACACGACCTGCCGGTGCCAGTAGAGTAGTCCTCCATGTTTTTTCCTGCCGAGAGCCATTTCCCCCTCCTTGCTTTCAGCATACGGAATCCTGTTGGTGTTGTGTTTGGTTAGAGCGGTAGCTACTCGTTTGACAGTTTGGCAATGGCGAAATCTTGCGACAGAAAAAACTGGAGTAGTATTCATTAAAATGGTTATCCACAGACTTACGGATCTTCCTTGGTCCTATGCGTCGTTACATAAGTCAGAGTTCTCATGAGAGCCCTCCACACCCCCACCCTCAAACAGGCTAAAATAATATTAAAACAAAATAAAAACCATTTGGCTGTTCGTCGAGGCGCTGACATGTACCCGCATGAAACTGAAAGCACAACATATCCTCGGTCGTTAGGAACGTTCAAATCGGTCATCTTCGTGGAGCCTGACTGAGGCAAGCGCAAGGGGAACGATGTGCGCAGCGGTGCAGACATGTAGATGGCGCGAGACGAAAATTTGCAGGGACTGTATGCCATGAAATCTACAGACCCACCACCTATTACTCGCTCACCTCCAGCAGGAGGACAAATCCAACCTCAGTTATCGGCATCGACGGCTGCGATGACTTAGATTTGCATTAAAGGTGGCGGCGGCGGCTTAGATCTGTGGATCGGCGGCGCGGGTCCGCACTGTGACGTGCTCCTCCCCTTCGTGGGCTGCTCATCCCCATCGCCTTCGCCTCCGTCTCGTCTGCTCAGATCTCGCATGTGCGGGTCGTCATCGTCTCCCGTGGAGTTAAGCAACATACAACTACCTTCTATCCCTCCATTGTTAGGTCATTAGCTAAGGCGTAGGGTCGATTTCACCGTTACTTACCACAACATCGGTTGCGGTAGGACGAACAGATTGAACTGCTCATTCAGGCATCAAAACTCATAGTTGTGACTCATGCCTGACTCATGTTGGTCCACAGGAGAGCGGATCGTCGCAATTCTAAGCTTGTGATTAGATATGGTCCAATGTAAACCCGAGATAGGGAGAGGATGGTGAATCTGAGCTACATCTACAACTGTAATGATCCAGAGGTTGTGACCGTGCTTAGAATGAGAAGAGCCCCTTTTGCCAAGGCTGTGGAGATGTTTAGGGACAAGGGGGTTGCTACAAGATAGCATCCACACCTCTTTGGAAGAGCAAGTGCAGTGTTCCTTCATGTTGTTGGTCATGACCATCTGTTCAGAGTGATCCACACCGCGTTCAAGAGATCCAGCGAGACAATTTTCCGGTATTTCAAGCAAGTCTGGTATCTGATTGGAGAGCTTAAAGGAGAGATGATCATGACACATACTGGTCAAACTCCTTCAAAGATACACACGACCTATAGATGGTATCCATATTTCAAGGTGAGTTGTATGAACTGTTGGTTCATGCCTTGACATGATTGTATTATTGTGTACCATAAAGAAAATTTCATGACATTACAAGATTGTATTGGCGTAATTGATGGTACTCATGTAACTGCTACAATGCCAAGATCACAAGTTGTAGCATGCAGGAGTAGAAATCACTATACAAGCAAGATGTACTTGTCGTTGTTGATTTTGATCACATGTTCACATATGTGTTAGCTAGTTGGGAATGATTAGCCTATGATATCGATGCTAACATTCTTGATGACAAGATGGCTCGACCTGGTGGGATCAATATCCCTCATGGTAAGTTCTACCTAGGAGATATTGGATATGCTTGCCTACATGGGGTTCTTCCACCCTTCAGGAAAATCAGGTACCATCTGAATGAGTTCTCTGCCAGTAAGTATCCTACGGTTGATGCTAAAATGTCCAATCTCATACACACTAGCCTTATAGTTATGATTGAGTGGGCGTTTGGTGCTTTGAATAATAGATTTAAGATCCTTTAGGCATTGCATTGCATTGTTCAAAGAAAACCAAGTTATTGTATAAAATGTCCAATCGATCCCTGAATAATTCTAATTTTTTTACGACACACCTATAGTTGCATGCTCACTGCAGATAAAAGTCTAGCAATTCAAACACCCTCTTGTGCCGCTGCGACCAAATTATGTATTTCAAATCAAGATGAAAAATCAAGTAGATCGCACACAATTTATTATGACCAACTGTGTGAGATGCAGTACAAAATATCTTGGAGCACCGTCGGAGTAGTACGTATATGGCTTACGCGAGAAGGTGCGTCGGCTAAGGTCCACAGCTGGCGCGTCAAGCACACTAGCTCGCTCCCCAAATATCATTTCACTGTTTAATCATCGCCGGTGAAAGATATGGGGACCTGGACCCGCGTCGTGAGGGCCACTTCTGCGGCCCACTCTGGCGAGAGCACGGCCGCAACCGCCATACGCGTGCTAACAAGCTGCGCGAGCGCAGCCGCAATCTGCGACCGGGTGGCCAAGGCAGCCCAAACGACCGTCGTTGCTGCTCAGGTGGCAGCGGCAACATCTGCGTCGGGGATAGCAACCGGCGAGAGCGGCACAACATTTGTCCGTTTCGCAGCGGCGGGCTTAGCCCTAATGGAGGCCGCCCACGACCATGTCGAGCCCGCCCACGCCCAGCTTGAGGCGGTCACCGTACAAGAACGAAGCTTCTCTGACAACAGTCAGCAACCCACGGCCGAAGAGTTGGCAATCGCCGAGAGCGTTCGAGCAGCTGTCTGTTCCTTCGCGGCATACCTTGCCACGATGGAGCCCGTCCAAGCCCAGATCACGGCCGCCCACGCCAGCTCGTGGCGGCCTTTTCTAAAGAGATGGCGGACATGGATAGCGAGATGCTTGCTGAGTATGGTGCGATGGATGCCATGGAGCCCCTTCCCTAGGTGATCGTCGGGCACAAGCTGGACATGGAGGACGCGCCGGAGATCGATGAGCGCCAGCCAGAGTAATACCCTTTGTTTAATTTAGAGCGTCGGTCTATAATTTGTTAGAGTAATGCTTAGGTCAACTAGAGTCTGTTTAATTGCTGAACTTGCTCGATTAAGAAGTGTGGGTGTGCTGTAGGCTCCTGTGTGTACCCAAATTATGCAATGATGTGGATGACCACTGTAACCAGGGAAATTCGGACCAAAATTTGCATGTTCAAACTCATCACACACGGGGTAAGCTATATGAATCGTTTGTGATGTTCACATATCGTACACAGTGTTGAATAGGGACCGTGTCTTATGACACTTTGCGCGCTAGTTTTTTCGCTGCACTGAGTCAAAGTTTTTGGCTTTCACGGAAATATCTACCTCCCCACCCCCTCCCCCTTACCAAAAGCCACATTTTCCCTGTTTTTTCCTTCCTTTACAAGTTCAAAACTTCACTCCTTGCTTGCAGTGCGCCTCCTCGCCGGCGACCCTCCTTCACGCTGCTCGGCCTCGTCGATCCAGGTAGGTAATCCACACCGACCCCCATCCCCATCCTCCTACATCCCACATGCCCCGACCGCCAGCGCTACACCTTCCACCCAAATCACCGACCCCTACTCCAAATAAGCGCCGCCCTAAGCCATGGTGCACGAGTATAGCCAGGAGCTCAAGGAGCATTTGGCAGCGGAGAAGCAAACCGCCGCCGCACACACAGATGGGGTCGCGATGGCTGCCATTCATGCCGACCCCTAGATCTTGGAGGAGCACCTCGCCGTTGAGGCCACCATCGATGCCTCGCGCGCCGACGTCACGACGCAGTTAGCTGCTTTAAATGAAAATTCATGGCATTTTCTCGAGGCCACCGTCGGTGCCTTTTACGAAGACTACGAGGTGTTTTCTTAGCGTCTGAGGATCAAAGGTAACAGGAGAAAGGGGACATGATGTTTACCCAGGTTCGGGCCCTCTTGATGGAGGTAATACCCTACTTCCTGCTTGATTGACTTTGATGAGTATAGGGGTTACAAGAGTTGATCTACCTCGAGATCGTTATGGCTAAACCCTGGATGTCTAGCCTATGTAATTTCTGATGGCCTCTATGGACTAAGCCCTTTGGTTTATATAGACACCGTAGGGGGTAGGGTTGTACAGAGTCGGTTTACAGAGAAAGGAAACTACACATCCGGACGCCAAACTTGCCATCCACGCAAAGGAGAGGCCCATCAGTCCGTCCCATGTTACATAGCCCAGACACCCGAGGAACCCTTAGTCCAGGACTCCCTCAGTAGGCCCTGAACTAGTCTTCAATGGCGATGTATTCGGCACGCATATTGTCTTCGGCATTGCAAGGCGGGCATTTCCTCCTCCGAATACTTCAAAGTAGTCTCCAGAATAAGAGAACTGTATCCGGCTCTATATAACAGTCACACCCCTAGGCCACAAGGGCACAACACTTAATCAAAATAAGTCATGTCTACTGACAACTTTTCCGGTGAAACATTACGTCTAGCCTCTTTATCATTTCGAACCATTTTTTGGCCTCCCGCCTCGCGTTTCAAGGCGCGGACTCTATGGATACGTCTTGTCAAAATAGATATCATCTCCGTTTATTGCGGGATCCTCATCAATACGGGTTTGGGTAATCCAACCGTGTCGTTCGCACGACCCTTGGTAACAGGCGAGTTTTAAGGCTTGTGGGGGGGGGGGGGAGGGGGGGCGCTTGATATTCACTGCCTATATAAGCGGGTAAAGATCCATCTTTATACCCCACGCCTTCTTACTTCCTCTGCCTCCCCATCCTCGAGCTCCAGCGCCCAAGCTTTCGATCTTTCCCACCGCCACCAACCTCTCCAGCCATGTCCAGATCCGGCTCTCAGGGCAAGTGGGTGGCCTCCTCCGTCACGGAGAAGGACATCAAGGAGCTCTGGGAGGCGGGGTACCTGACTACGGATGTCACGCATAGGTTCCCTGCCAAGAAGCAGGTCATCCCCACCCCGGAGCCCGACGAAAGGGTTGTGTTCATCCCCTACTTCCTCCGCGGGCTAGGGTTTCCCCTCCACCCCTTCGTCCGTGGCCTCATGTTCTACTACGGGCTAGATTTTCATGATCTAGCCCCAAATTCCTTCCTCCATATCTCGGCAAGCACCGTGGTGCGCGGCGCTTCTCGCATCCCCCACACTTCAGCCTCTGGCTCAAAGTCTTAAATGTGAATCTGAAGGTGGTCGACCGGGGTGGCGCCATGGTGAGCAAGCTCCCCAACATCACTTGGCCCAAAGGAGACTTCATGGAGACCGTGAAGGTGTGGCAACAGGAGTAGTTCTACATCACCGAACCCCGCGGCGCCAGATGGGCGGCCACTCATGAGTTCATATCCGGGCCCCCTATGCAGCTCACGTCATGGACCAACAAGGGTCTGGACTAGGGGTCGACCGACGAAGTGTTGATGCTGCAAATGTGTATCAAAAACATGATAGAAAAGAACACCAGCCTCACTGACGTGATCCAGGTGATGCTATTCCGTCGAATCCTCCCCTGTCAGTGCCGGCCTCTCCATATGTGGGAGTTCAATCCGAAAGGGCCGCGAACCCTGCATCGATTCTTCGGCACAACGCACGAAGAGATATGGAAGCTGCTCATCAAAGCCAGAAGACATGGCCGGAGGAGACGGACGACATCGGCCTCGACAACGCTCATCTGGCCACCCCGGTAAGCATTTAGTTTCCGACTCATAACTTCAGTTCAAAAATCAAAGTGTATGCTGAGCCTTCCATCCTTTAATCAGGGATGGACAAAGAAGGCGGAAAGGATCAAGTGTCGGGCTCCTCTGCCCGAAGACCCAGCCATTCCCCTCCTAACGAGGATGCTGGTTGCAGCGCCGTATCAGGCGCCGGAAAAGAAGGCCAAGAAGAAGAGCAAGGAGGCCAAAGGTGGCCTCCGCCATAAAGGTACTTCGGATGCTGTGTCCGGAGAGTGCGAAGCTCCCTCCTCCCACGAGGGAGATGAAGACAAAGAGGAGGAGGAGGCAGAAAGCGATTCTCCCCTTAAGGGGACGAAGAAGAAAAGGGCAGCCTCCGTAGACCCAGAGGCGGAGGTGTCTAAGAGAGGGAAGATATCCCTCTCGAATGGCTCAGATTCGGATGCCGAAGCCATCCCCGAGCGGCGCCCCAGGGCGAAGCCCCAGACCGTGTTGTAAGTATCCAAGGATGCTTTACATATATCCGGTCTTTTATGATTGTAGGATAACATATTATATTATGTGTTTCAGTCCGGCCCGCGACCTCCCCCAGCTATCATCATCTGAGGGGAACTCTCTGGCACCGGAGATGGTGGAGAGAGAGACGCCTCCACGAGTTTCTCCGCCAACCGCCGCGGATGACACTGAAGTGTTGTCCCAAAGGGCCTCTCCGGGCCACGGTGAGGTACGGGAGGCTGCCAAAACGGCGCCAAAGGGTAATGCCTCGTCTGCCGAGAACATGGGAGGTGCAACCCCCATGGAGACTGATGACGGGGGCCCTGACCAGTCCGGCCCCCAGCCGTACACCATCCCGTAGACCTATGTGGCTCCGGAATCAGGTGAGCAACCCCCTCAGAGGGGGAGCGCCAAATCCGGTGGCGACCTCCCCTAATCCGGAGGCGTCGAACACTCTGATGGAAGCACTACAACGCGCTTCCATCATGGAGGAGCACCGTACCCTGATGGATGCGGTGATTGAAAAGGTTCAGTCCGCCAAGAGCGGGCTGAACGAAGCCTTTTCCAGCCTGCTAACAGGCTTCGAGGTATGTGATGTAATATTCTTAGCCGCTTTTCATGAAAAAAATATGCCTGTGTATAGATAGTAGCCCCTGAAACTCTGTTCGGGTTTGAAAAAGGCCGAACAGAGGATCAAATAATAATCGCAGGAGGTAACATACTAGTCTATTGGTAAACAGGCCTCCCTGGGAGCGGCGACCGCCCAGGGTGTTGAAGTGTCTGAACTTTAGCGAAAGCTGAAGCTGGGCGATGATGATATCGTCCGCATTAACAAGCGGTCCGATGAGGTGCAAGGTATGTTTGAAAAATTATTTATACACCTGAGGTGCTATGCCAATGCGGAGTTTAAGCTCGTGCATTGCTCTGATCATAATTGCAGGTAGTGCGGCCGAGGTCGAGACCCTGAAGAGCACCCTAGCCCAAGCCGAGGAGCAGGCACGGGTGAGAAAAGTGGCCGCTGATAAAGCGGCTGCGGATTTAAAGGCCGAGCAGGTCGCCCGCCGCCAGTATGAGGAGCGGGTGACCGAAGTGGAGCAAGAGCTCAATGATGCCGCTGGTAAGTGCGAGGCCTTGGAGGAGAAGAGTAAGGCCCAAGCGGTCGATCTCGCCAAGGCTCTCTAGGAGGCCAAGGAGGCGCGGACCAACTCCCGGGCTGCTCACAAGGAGATCAAGCAGGCCGAACAGATAGCGGCTGGTAAGCCCTTTCTTTTGCAGAGTAAATTCAGAAGTCAGAAATATGCCTTGCTCACTCGACTATGGAGTTCCCCAGATGCATTTGCGGATCTTCCGAAGAGTGCCGCCAATGCCGCGCAGTTTTTCCGCTGACCGGATTTAGAGCCACTGAATCCAGCGTTGACCGCCGTGTCTTCGGTATCTTCATTGTTGCTTCAACGCTTGTGTTTGTTGCGTCGTGGCTTACCGTTGCCATCTCAGGCTTCAGAAGTGCCAGGGTCGCTGTCGGGGGTTGGGTGTGACATATGCCAATGGATGGCTTATCATGGTGGGAGCGAGTAGAACGTCGCCGGTGCCTGGAAACGGGATGAGGCGTAGACATGAACGTCGGCGCACTTTACCCAGGTTCGGGGATCTCCTAGGAGATAACACCCCTAGTCCTGCTCTGCGGGGTCTCCGTATGATCACTAAGGCACTAGTGGATACAATGGTGCTCCTCAAGCTGTATGCTAGAGGTAGAAGAAGGCAGGTTTGCTCTCTCCTTCCTCTAGGTATGAGTCTAGTTCTAACAGGTTTGGAACCCCTTTGCATGGGTGCCCTGGGGGTTTATATGGGCCTACCCCCCAGGGGAACATTGGTAATCTGGTCGGGTGTAGGACCCGACTGTCAGTGTCTCTGGTAGCCGGATTCTCCGCCGGCTGCTGGGGCCCGCCGCAGACTGGTCTGGTACGGAGCCGACAGGCCGCTCTCGCCACTCGCGGGTCTTTCCGGCTGCTGATTACTATAGCCGTGATGCTAATGACGCATGCTTCGTTAGGTGAGCATGGACACAGTCCCACCGCCTGGTGGGAGATCACTGTAGCCACACCGTGTCTCATCTGGTTAATGGCACTCGGGCCCCGAGGGAGGAACGGGACGCCTGCCGGAAGCCGGCATCCCTCGGGGCCGACTGTCCAGGCCTCCGTCGTCTTCCGGGCTCTCGCTGCCTGGTAGGGCCCGCCGCCGCTTTGTAGGCGTGCACGATAGGTGTCGTGGGAACCAGGCTCCTTTGCCAATTTGTGACGTCGGCGAGGTGGCATGCAGCCGGGCGGAGATCTCCGCTGTCACGAACACTGTACGCCAGCCACAGTGCGGGGGTGATGGGCCACGCTGTGTCCTCACCCGGTCTTGTCTTCTTAATGGGGGCGCAGACTCTGAGGGCGCTGTAGGACGCCTGCTAGGAGCCGGCCTCTGTGGAGGCCGCCTGCAAGGAGTCGGCCCGTCTTGGTGCCGCCTTCCATAGGTTGGCCGTCTTCTGGCAACCGGCCGTTCGGCCAGCCGGCCATCAGAAGGCGGCGCTTCCTCTTAATGTCTGGAGTGGCGCAGCCAGCCCCGATGTCTTGAAAGGTTCAGGGACTCGGGTTAGGCTACCCGTGGCCCATTACTCCGACAATAATCCCCGAAGCTGGTGAGACGCCGCAACTGAGAAGCCGAGGATCCTCAACAGTTTCCTTCTCCGGGTGCTCTGGGTGGAAGCTTCATCCGACTCCTGGCTAGCCGCCAGGTGGGAGTCGGCCACGTCCAGTCGGATTCGTCTGAAACTTCGAACGCAGCGGCGGGAAATGGGTGGCGTGTTAGCTAAGCTTCCAGGCCCGCCTCCCGTCGTGGGCATGCCACGTGGTGTCAAGCAACCGGGCCAGCCTGCCAGCCCACGCGTGCGATGGGACGCGACAGCAGGCTGGGCCAGCCACTACCGGGCCTCGGCACGCGAGCGGATCCGCTGTGGCCGAGGCGGGCTGTTGAGCTTCTTCACGGAGTTACTGCGCGCAGTAACTCGCGCGGTAAACATGGGGACATGGGGTAGTGGGTGCAGTTAATCCCACGATCCCATGCCCCGCCCCCTCGGTTTCATAGCCCGCCTGGCTATAAGTAGGGTGAGGAGGGGGAGCGGCAGAGCGCACGCGCCCCTTCGCCCCATTCTTGCCTCCTTCTTCCTCCTCTCGCCACAACACCCTAGAGCTCCGCCGGAGTGCTGCCGCTGCTCGTTTTCCGTCGAGCTCTTCCGTCCCGAGCTCTCTGGACCCTGCTCCGATCCCTTGCGCCCCCGCCGCGCCATTTGCCTCGTCAAGCTTTCCATGGCGCGCGAGCGGGGAGGAGACGGGGACGGGTCGAACGTCAATGAAGACCACATCGCCTTCCTTCGCGACACGCGGCGCCTTCCCGGCGCAGGCTACGTGAAGGCGGGCGTGCCTTCTACGGGGGAGATCTCACCAGCGCCGGCGGAGGGCGAGCGGGTCGTCTTCCGCTCGCACTTTATCCGTGGCTTTGGCCTGCCAGCGAGCGGCTTCCTCCGCTCGTTCCTCGAGTTCTACCATCTCCAACCTCATCACATCACGCCCAACACCGTGATGCTTCTGTACGCCTTCGTCACGATGTGCGAAGGCTACCTCGGCATCCTCCCCACCATCGAGTTGTGGGGAGCGTTCTTCTACACCAAGCTGGGCACCTCCGTCCGGGAGGTGGCAGCCCGATCTTGGCGCCTTCGCCGCGGTCGCCGTCTGCCTCCCGTGAACGCCTTCCCTCCATCAAGCTGCCACAGTCGGTCAAGATGTGGCAGCAATCTTACTTCTACGTGGAGAACGTCGACCCAGCGGTCGACTTCATCAACCTGCCGGCCTATGAAGCCGGCCCTCTGGCTGAGCCTCGGGCCAACTGGGGCAACAAGACGAAGCCGGTGTCAGCAGACGATGCTGCCGCCATCAACTGACTCCGGGTGCTGACCGAGGCCGAGGGCCTCAAGGCGTCTGACCTGCTGGTCGCCTTCGTCGCGCACCGAGTTCTCCCGCTCCAAGGCCGGCCTCACTTGATCAGCCGGATGAGCGGGCACCGCGACCCATGCCGGCTGAGTACCAAGGAGATGCCGGCTGCTGAGGTGGCGTATCTGGTGAACGAGATCTCCGACTTGTCAACGGACCACCGACTTGTCGGAAAGCCGAAGTAAGTCTTTGTTTTCTTTCTCCGCGGGCGCGCGCTGGTGCACCCACGGGCTGTAGTCCCCGAGAGATTCGGGCCGACTGCTGAGCAGTCAGGACGGATCTTCTCGGCAACTGTTCTTCTTCTTTGTTGATATTGATAACTTCTTTCTCTACAGGGGCGCGCTGGCGCACCCGCGGGTTGTAGTCCCCGAGATTCGGGCCGACCGCTGAGCAGTCGGGCCGGATCTCCCCGTCGACTGTACTTCTTCTCTATTGGCCGCTGATGCCTTTTTATTTCTCTCTTCTTGCAGAGGCCAACTCCGCCCTGCAGCAGCAGCTGGGTGAAGCCAACACTGCGCTGCGTGCCAAGAAGGCAGACTGCAGCAAGCTGGTCGAGGAGCATGACCGGCTGACCACGCAACTGGCGGAGCATCTCAAGAAAGCCCAGAAGGAGGCGGAGGAAAAGGAGGCCGCTCTCCTTGCTGAGTTCGAGACCGAACGCTCTGCCTGGACCGATAAGGAGGCGTTGCTGACTGCCGGCTTTGGCGAGATTGAAGACATGGTTGACGGTAAGCTTCCTTCTTTACTCTTTCTTCGATCAGAAGCCGGCTTCTTGTCTCTAATTTTGGCTTTTTTTGCTTTTTGTTTGAGCAGACTTCTTCCCCGGTCACTCCGGCGCTGCCAATCAGGCCATCGAGGCCGATCGCGAAGGGCGGAAGGTGCGGAGATCGCTGCCGACGCCCTCGGGACCCTCAGCGAACAACTTCTCAGCATCCAGGCCCGTCTTCTGCCGGCTCATCGGATGATGCGCCATCTTCAGCGTGTCGGCGCCCAAGAGATCGCCGCCCTGTGGCCAGACATGCCGGCTCCACGTACACCCAGTCGGACTGCCGACCGGCTGGAGGTGGCAGTCGGTCGTCTTGAGGCCTGGAAGGGTTCTTCGGCCCGGGCTGGGGCACGCCGGGCCTTGGAGTTCGTCAAGGCGTGGTACCCTGGGCTACATCTAGCCCAGTTGGCCACGCTTCGACTCGAAGCCCAAGAGGAGCTGGTGGCGGTGGAGCGTGAACTTGTCCGGCGGGCTGCAGCGATCGCCGAGTACACCAACACCAGTGTCTTCGTTCCTAAGCTGGCTGAGAACGGCACCGAGGCGCCGCAGGAGTGGCTCGGGCTGAACCCGGAGGATGGCGAGGACTCGGCCGAAGTGATCGACTCCAGCGATGAGGGAGAAGGCGAGGAGGACGAGGAAAGTTAAGATGAGGGAGAAGCCTCAGCTCGACCGCGCCTCCAGTAACGAGCCACGCCCGAGCGAGCCGACTGCTGCTGAAGGCGACCAAGCGGAGACCAACCAGCCGGCCGCTCCACCAACCGGCACCACCGACTCCATCGTTCCGCCGAACCCGTCTGCTGCTCCCTATGCTGCCAATTTACCTTTTGTTTTTTCCTGCTTACCATTCTCGACAAACTTTGTTAATTTTGCACAATTCCACCCGCGGGGTGTATTTCAAACTTCAGTTGAATGTTGGCCAAGGGCCTTTTGATATGTAAATATTTTTTTCGAGTTCTAGCTCTTCTTGCTTTCTGCTCTTTGGCCTTTTTCCTAGGCATAATACTTATCATATAGGTAAAAGAGGGCAGTCCCCGAGCTCTTCTCGGGGGACCCAGAGTCTGCGTACTTAATACAAAAGTTGGGGTGGTACATACTGCATCAACTGGAAAACCTTCGAAGGAGGTTTGCATTCCATGGCCGCTCCGTCTCCTTGCCGGAGTCGTCTCTTTTGCGTGCTCAGGGCTTTTGGGCATCGATCAAGTAGTAGGAGTCATTGCCCAACACCTTGCTGATGATGAAGGGGCCTTCCCAAGGTGCCGAGAGCTTGTGTTGGCCGGCTGTTCGCTGGATCAGCCGGAGCACAAGGTCTCCCTCTTGGAAGGATCTTGGCTTGACCCTCCGGTTGTAGTATCGGCGCATGCTCTGCTGGTAGATGGTGGACCGGCTGAGTGCCAACAGCCGGCCCTCTTCGAGCAGATCAACGCCGTCTTCTCGCGCTTCTTAGGCCTCCTCTTCGGTGTACATGGTGACTTGAGGGGAGTCGAATTCTATGTCCGTCGAGATGACGGCTTTGGCACCGTAGACGAGGAAGAAAGGTGTGAAGTCGGTTGCCTTGTTCGGAGTTGTGCGCAGACTCTAGAGGACGGCCGGCAGCTCGTCGAGTCAACAGCCGACCGACCGCTCCAGAGGCTCGACCAGTCGGGGCTTGATGCCGGACAAAATGAGGCCGTTTGCTCGCTCCACGTGGTCGTTTGATTGCGGATGGGCAACAGACGCTAAGTCTAGTCGAATGCCCTGCGTCACGCAGAAACGGGCCAAGGCGCCTTTGGCAAAGTTTGTGTCGTTGTTGGTGATGATGCTGTGTGGTATGCCATACCGGATGGTGATGTCGGAGATGAAAGTCACAGCAGTCGGACCATTCAACTTCTTGATTGGTTTTCTTCTATCCACTTGGTGAACTTGTCCACCGCGACAAGCAGATGAGTCATGCCACCGCGTGCTATTTTGAATGGTCCCACCATGTCCAGGCCCCAGACGGCAAAGGGCCAGGCAATGGGGATAGTCTTGAGTGTAGAAGCCGACTGATGTGGCTTGGAGCGGAACTTCTGGCACCCTTTGCATTTCTGGACCAAGTCTTTGGCGTCTTCTAGAGCAGTCGGCTAGAAAAAGCCGTGGCGGAAAGCTTTGGCGACGAGTGCTCTTGAAGCCACGGTGTGACCACACTTGCCTTGGTGGATAATCTTTGAGGATTGCTTGGCCTTGCTCTGGCTCCACGCAGAGCTGGTAAACACGAGTGACACTGTGCCTCACAAGTTCTCTGTTGATGATGGTGTACACTGTTGCCCGGCGTTGCACTTGCCGGGCCGAGATCTCATCGGTCGACAGCTTTTTGTTCACCAGATAGTTGAGTACGGGCTGAGCCCATGAAGGTGTTGTTATTTCTTCGACTGCTAGGACTGCTACTTGCACGAGGGCGGTTGGGCCGGGAGGCGGCGGGTTGGAGTCGGCTGCCGCTTGCTGAGTCGATGAAGTCCCCGGGCCGACTGCAGCAGTCCCCGGGTAGCCTGCCGAATTCCCCGCGCCGGCTGCTGGGGTCCTCAAGTCGGATCCGACTGCTTCAGGAGGAGCCGGTACGAAGATGGAGTCTGATTCCAGTGACGGCTTGACAGACGGCTTGAGGAGGCGTTGTAGGGCGACGCCGGCTGCTATTGCTTGCCGGGTAGAGCCAATCCGTGCCAAAGCATCTGCTTGCTCATTTTCATTTCTTGGCACATGCAGGAACTCGCACCCTTCAAAGTTTCCACTGAGTTGCTGAACGAGGAAGCGGTAGCTGGCCATATTTGCATCCTTGGCGTCCCAGTCACCTGACGACTGCTGGACCACCAAGTCGGAATCACCATAGCACATGATCCGGCGAATGCCGAGTTCCTTGGCAAGCCGGAGCTCGTGAATGAGTGCTTTGTATTTAGCAATGTTGTTGGAGGCGGCAAACTGGATTTGCAACACATATCTGAGTGTCGCCTTTGGGAGAGGTGAGGACGATGCCGGCTCCCAGACCAGTGCGCATCTTGGAACCATCAAAGTGCATCCGCTAATGGGTGGAGTCAGGCGCTGGCGGCAGGTACTGGGTTTCGGCCCAGTCGACGAGGAAGTCGGCCAGTGCTTGCGACTTGATGGCGGTGTGGGGCTGGTAGTAGATGGTGTAGGGGGCCAAATATATGGCCCATTTGCCCACTCGGCTTGAAGCATCTCGGCTTCCAATGATCTCGGCAAGTGGGGTAGTGCAGACCATAGTGATTGGGTGCTCTTGAAAGTATGGCTTCAGCTTCTTGGTGGCAAAGTGCACACCGTAGCACATCTTCTGATAGTGGGGGTAGTTCTGCTTGGAGGCTGACAGCACTTCACTCAGGTAATACACCGGCCTCTGGACTGGTAGTGCTTTGCCTTCTTCTTTGCGTTCCACTACTATGACTGTGCTGACCACCCGGCTGGTGGCGGCGATGTAGAGGAGCATGGGCTCCTTAGGAGTCGGAGCCGCCAGGACAGGCGGAGTGGTCAACATCTTCTTCAGCTGGAGAGAAGCTTCATCTGCCTTGTCGTTCCACTCGAGAAAAGTGGTCTTCTTCATGAGCTGGTACAGGGGAATAGCCTTCTCGCCCAGCCGACTGATGAAACGGCTGATGGATGCCAAGCAGCCGGTGAATTTTTGCTCGTCCAGCAGTCGGGTAGGCACCTCCATCCTCTCGATGGCCTTGATCTTCACAGGGTTGCACTCTATGCCACGCTCCGAGACCAGGAAGCCAAGAAGCTGGCTGGCTGGCACTCCAAAGACGCATTTCTCCGGGTTGAGCTTGATTTCAAATCGACACAAGTTCTCAAAGGTCTCCTTGAGGTCTTCTAGCAGCATTCCGCGCTTCTCCGTCTTCACTACAACATCGTCCACATAGACGTGGGCGTTTCTGCCGAGTTGCTTGAGGAGACACTTCTGCATGCAACGCTGAAACGTGGCGTCGGCATTTCTCAAGCCTAACGTCATGGTCAGGTAGCAGAAGGCTCCGAATGGCGTGATGAAGGCGGTCTTCAGCCTGTCGGCCGGGTTTAGCTTGATCTGATGATACCCTGAGTATGCATCCAAAAAGCTCAACAGCTCGCATCCGGCTGTGGAGTCAATCACTTGGTAGATTCTTGGCAAAGCAAATGGATCTTTGGGGCATGCTTTGTTGAGACTGGTATAATCAATACACATGCGCCACTGCTTGTTTTTCTTCAACACAAGGACTGGGTTGGCTAACCATTCCGGAAAGAACACCTCCATGATGAAGCCGACTGCTAGAAGCCGGGCTATCTCTTCTCCAACCACTCTTCTCTTCTCTTCTGACAGGCATCGCAAGGGCTGACTAACCGGCTTGGCATCAGGCCGGACATGTAGTTTGTGCTCGGCGAAATCCGTCGGAACACCCGGCATGTCCTTGGGAGACCATGCAAAGATGTCCCGATTCTCACAGAGGAAATCGACGAGCGTGCTTTCCTATTTGCTGTCAAGGTTCGCACCTATGATAGCGTGCCTTTCCGGGTGCTCCGGGTCCAAGGGTATCTTCTTTGTTTCTTTCGCTGGTTTGAACAAGCCCTCGGCTTCCGACTCCTTGGGATTGGGTGACATTTCCGGCTGCTTGCCTGCCATCGCCACAACCCGGTCAAGGAGCCGCTTCTCAGCCGCGATCACGAGGAGCAGGATTCCCTTGGAGCTCGGCATCTTCATCTTGAGGTAAGCATAGTGGGGGACTGCCATGAACTTGGCCAGAGCAGGCTAGCCAAGCAGTGCATGGTAAGGGCTCTCAAGGTCCACCACCTCAAACCAGACTGGCTCTCGGCGAAAGTGTTCTTTGTCTCCGAAGAGGACGTCAATTTGTGTCTTGCCGATTGGTGAGCAGGAAAGGCCAGGAACTATGCCATGGAATACAGTCCGAATGGGCTGAAGATGTCTCTGCTTGATTCCCAACTTCTACATAGTATCTTTGTACAGGATGTTGACGCTGCTGCTGCCATCTATCAGAACTCGGGAGAAGCGAGCGGCCCTCCTCTCCATGGCAAAGGTGGCATCCAACACCAGAGCATAAGAACCGGGATTGGGCATCACTTCCGGGTGGTCGGCTCTGCTCCACCTGATGGGTTTCTCAGACCAATGCATGAACTCGGGGGTCTCTGATGCTACTGCATTTACTTCTTGTTGTCGCTGCCGTCTGCTGTGCCTGTCGTTGACCACGCTGGTGAACACGACATAAGCTCCATGCTCTTCAGGGTATTCATCTTGTATTGCGCCAACTGGCCGGACCGCCGGCTACTGGGGAGGAGGAGGCGGCGGGCCGGCAGGCGGAGGAGGCAGGAGTCCATTACCCTTGGCGATCCTGGTGAGCCAGTGGCACTTTCGAGTGGTGTGGTTGGACAGCTTCGCGCCGCTGTGAAACTTGCAGGGTGCATCAAGAGTTTGCTCGTACGAGAAGGCGGGCAACCAGTTAGGCTTGCCGCCCTTCTAGCGTTTGGGAGGAGGTTGCCCTTCCAGCTCCTGGTCTTCAACTGTCGCCACCTGCCGGCTTGTGGAAGCCGGCTGCGTGGCCTCGCTCTTATGGTCATTCTGTTGCTGTCGCCGACTGGTGTCAGCAGCCGGGGTCCGAGGAGCTTGGGGAGCCACCTTGCCAGATGCATCAACTTGGATCTCCGCCTTCATGGAGGAGTCGGCCGTGGCGTACTTGTCTGCTATGATCAGCAGTTCGTCGAGGGTCGTCGGCTCGTCGCAGAGAAGCTTGTGCTTGAGGAGGGTGCCCTCTCGGCACCCGGCGGTGAAGTACTCGATGGCCTGCACCTCGTGCACACCCTCGCAAGAGTTGCGCAGCTCGGCCCAGCGCGTGAGGTAATCACCAGTCGACTCGTTGGGGCCTTGGATGCACAAGGAGAGCTGGCGAGGCTTGGGCGGCCGCTTGTACGTGCTGGTGAAGTTGCGGATGAAGGCTTCAGTGAAATCAACCCAACTGTTGATGCTGCGGGGTTTCATGTTGTTCAGCCAAGTCCGAGCCGTGCCCTGGAGCATGAGCGGAACGTACTTCACGCCAACGCGCTTGTTGCAGTTCGCGATGCTGGCGGCTGTGGAGTAGTCGACCAGCCAGTCTTCCGGCTTCACGGAGCCGTTGTACTTGGGCATATCTCTTGAGAGAGTGAACCCTTTGGGGAAGGGTTCATCTCGAATGCGGGGGCCGAAACAAGGCAGACCCAACTCATCTTATTCTTCTAGCGCCAGGGATCGGTTGAGGCGGTCGATTCAGTGGCGGGCATCGTTCTCTCCGACTCCTTCTCAGCGGCCAAGGCGGTCACCGAGTGTCGGATGATCAACATGCGGCGGGGAAGCGCGCCTCTCCCTGCGAGGGGGAGGAGGAGGCGGGCAGTCGTCCCGCCGTTCATCTGCTCTTGGGCGGCCGTCTTGGTCGCGCTCGATGGTGATGCGAGTCTGGCTGCGGCTGGCAGCCGGCTCCTTGTCTCTTCTACCGCGGTCGCCACCAGTCGGCGTCCGGGATGTCGCGTCTTGGTCTCGGCGAGGAGGCGGGTCATCGTTTTGCCGGTTGGGCGCTTCAACACGGCAACCGGGTTCTTGCTGCTCGGCAGCCGCATCAAGGAGCTGTTGGACGCGCTCCGTCATGTGGCGATGCTCATCACCTTCAAGCTTGTCTAGCTCATCTGCTGCCGCCTGGGCAGCTCGTATATTCTCCGCGGGCATGGTGTAGACGGACGATCCGTCCCGAACATGCTAGCAATGGTCGCGCCATGCTGCCGGATCAGGCCAATGTGGCTAGGCCCACCAGGAGCCGGCATGCCGCCGACGGCACTGTCCATCTCACGCTGGCAGGCCTCTGAAAGGCGTCTCATGCTGGCCAGCTGGTTGGCGCTGTCGACGAGCTGGACACGGCGTGCCTCCAGCGTCTCGGCGTCCTTCGGGATGGGCGCAGTCAGGTCTTGCATCGCCGCCTGCAACGGATCCTGGCCGCCTCGGCCAGAATGTTCGCCGTGGCTGATGACGAGCACCTCTATGACGGTGCTGCTGCCGCTGTCCACGCGAGGAAGCGGTTCATCGTAGACCACCATGTTGGTGGGGAACGCGTCAAGCGACGCCGTGTCGGAGTCAACCAACATCGGGTCGGTGGAGCCAACTGACTCCAAGTCGACAGCAGGCTTGCTGGCGACGTGGAGCTGATCGAGGAGGCTCACGAGGCGGCTCTCGGGGCCCTCTGTACCCGTGTCGAATGCGGGCTCGTCGGAGAGGCGGATCTCGCCAACAAGATCGGCGAGGCAGCTCGCCGCGCAGGCGACCTCTGTCTGCGTGCAGCGTCGGCCAGATGCCGTCTAAGCGTGCCGGTAGCTCGCTTGCGAGGAAGGAACAAGGTTCCCGTCCGAAACAGGTCTCCGGGAGACGGTGCACCTCGCCCCACGGTGGGCGCCAAATGTCGGGGGTTGGGTGCGACATATGCCAATGGATGGCTTATCATGGTGGGAGCGAGTAGAACGTCGCCGGTGCTTGGAAGCGAGATGAGGCATAGACACGAACGCCGGCGCACTTTACCTAGATTTGGAGCTCTCCTAGGAGATAACACCCCTAGTCCTGCTCTGCGGGGTCTCCGCATGATCACTAAGGCACTAGTGGATACAATGGTGCTCCTCGAGCTGTATGCTAGAGGTAGAAGAAGGCAGGCTTGCTCTCTCCTTCCTCTAGGTATGAGTCTAGTTCTAACAGGTTTGGAACCCCTTTGCATGGGTGCCTTGGGGGTTTATATGGGCCTACCCCCAGGGGTACATTGGTAATCTGGCCGGGTGTAGGACCCAGCTGTCAGTGTCTCTGGTTGTCGGCTTCTCCATGACTCTTTGGGACCCCGCCGCTTAGTGGGCCCCGCCCGGTTGCAGTGCAGCCGACAGGCCGCTCCCGCCGCTCGCGGGTCTTGCCGGCTGCTGATTACTGTAGCCGTGATGCTAATGACGCATGCTTGGTCAGGTGAGCGTGGCCACAGTCATGCCGCCTGGTGGGAGATCACTGTAGCCACACCGTGTCTCATCTGGTTAATGGCGCTCGGGGCCCTAAGGGAGGAACGGGCCGCCTGCCGGAAGCCGGCCTCCCTCGGGGCCGACTGGCCAGACCTCCGCCGTCTTCCGGGCTCTCGCTGCCTGGTAGGGCCCGCCACCTGCAGGCTGTACCGACA
Source organism: Aegilops bicornis (assembly GCA_021605145.1). Lineage (NCBI taxonomy): Eukaryota > Viridiplantae > Streptophyta > Magnoliopsida > Poales > Poaceae > Aegilops > Aegilops bicornis. The sequence goes on from CM038671.1 coordinate 674,181,648, forward strand.
GACCGTCGTGGGAACAGGGCTCCGCCTGCCAGTTGTGACGTCAGGGGCGGAGTGGCAACAGTGCCGCGCCTGGCGGAGATCTCCGCCTGTACGGAGCACTGTGGCCACGCCCGGCCCTGGTATGGGGGTGATGGGCCACGTTGTGACCTCACCCGGTCTTGTCTTCTTAATGGGGGCGCAGACTCTGAGGGCGCTGTAGGCCACCTGCTAGGAGCGGGCCTCTTTGGAGGCTGCCTGCAAGGAGTCGACCCGTCTTGGTGTCGCCTTCCGGAGGTTGGCCGTCTTCTGGCAGCCAGCCGGCCATCAGAAGGCGGCGCTTCCTCTTGATGTCTTGAGGGGCGCAGCCAGCCCCGATGTCTTGAAAGGTTCTGGGACTCGGGTTAGGCTACCCGTGGCCCATTACTCCGAAAGTCGCTGGTTCTGTTGCTTCTATGAGCCAACCAGCTGTCTTCTCCCGCGCAAAAGCGGGTCATGAGTGCGGTAAGAGCTACCATAGACTTTGGCTTTTCCCGACCGAGGTGTCAGGCGAGCCATTCGTCGCGGACGCTGTGTTTAAAGGCCGCGAGGGCTTCAGCGTCCAGACAGTCAACGGTTTGGTTCTGTTTAACTAAGAACCTAATCCAAAGTTTGCGGGCTGACTCACCGGGTTGCTGTACTATATGACTAAGATCATCGGCATCCGGAGGCCGGACATAGGTACCTTGGAAGTTGTCTCTAAAGGCATCCTCCAAGTCTTCCCAGCTACCAATAGAGTTCTCTGGTAGGCTATTTAACCAGTGTCGCGCTGGTCCTTTCAGCTTTAGGGGAAGGTATTTGATGGCGTGGAGATCGCCGCCGCGGGCCATGTGAATATGGAGAAGAAAATCCTCGATCCATACCGCGGGGTCTGTTGTTCCATCGTATGATTTGATGTTTACGGGTTTAAACCCTTCTGGAAACTGGTGTTGCATTACCTCATCGGTAAAGCATAAGGGGTGTGCGGCGATTCTGTATCGGGCAACGTCACGACGGAGTTCGGATGACATTCGTGTTCGGTTTTCGGCCCGAGTTCGGTTATGCTGCTCGTGCCAAGTTCGAAGGCCGTCGTTTCTAGTTGGAGCATGCCCCCTTGATCCATATATTGATCTAGTCTGGGCGGCTCTATTGTGCAGGTCCTGACATAAGTCGTAGGTGTAGCCCGGAGCCGCTACCTCTTTGCCTTGATGGCGAGGTGGCGCGGGCTGGTGTTCGGCATGAGTAGCCGCTTTGTCTCGCAGACGTGGTGGTCGTTCTGGTTCATCGGCATGATTATATCTTGACGGTATTGGCTCTAGGGCCTCGTCATCGAATTGTGGCAGTAGCCGATGCTTCGGATAGCTCTTTGTTGGGTGTTCGAGGCCGTACTCCTCGGCAGCTAGGACCTTGGTCCATCTGTCATTGAGCGTATCCTTTTTGGCTTGAAGCTGTTGTTGTTTCTTTTTTAGGCTCCTCGCAATTGTGATGAGTTGTCGCTTAAGGCGCTCTTGTTCGAGGTGTTCCTCTGGCACGATGAAGTCTTCGTTGCCGAGGCTGACAACCTCCTCGGAGATCGGCAGATAGTTACTATCCTCCGAATCCTCATTCCCGACTGGCTCGTCGGGGTTAACTTGTCCCTCTTCCCAATCAACCTGTTCTACGGCAGGCTCAATGGGTTGGTCAGAGTCTTCGGCATTCTCCGGAGTGTCCATGTCTCCGGTGCCGGTATTACTTTGGTTTTCCCGCCGCGATCGTGAACGGCACCGTTGATGTTGATGCTTTGATGGTACCTCGACGGGCTTGTCCTTGCTCGGATCCTGATTGCCATCGTCGTCCTCTTTGGGTGTATCCACCATGTACACATCGTATGTAGAAGTGGCAATCCAACGTCCGGTGATAGGCAGGTTTTGGCCTGGTTCGGCTTCGGCATCGTCATCCATACCGTCGATGTCTTCGGAGGCGTAGTCGAGCATGTCGGTTAAGTTCTCGACAATGGCTATCTAGTGGGTGGTGGGTGATGTCTACTACGCAACCTTCTACTTGTAGACGTTGTTGGGTCTCCAAGTGCAGAGGTTTGTAGGACAGTAGCAAATTTCCCTCAAGTGAATGACCTAAGGTTTATCAATCCGTGGGAGGCGTAGGATGAAGATGGTCTCTCTCAAGCAACCCTGCAACCAAATAACAAAGAGTCTCTTGTGTCCCCAACACACCCAATACAATGGTAAATTGTATAGGTGCACTAGTTCGGCGAAGAGATGGTGATACAAGTGCAATATGGATGATAGATATAGGTTTTTGTAATCTGAAATTATAAAAACAGCAATGTAATAAATGGTAAAAGTGAGCGTAAACGCTATTGCAATGCTAGGAAACAAGGCCTAGGGTTCATATTTTCACTAGTGCAAATTCTCTCAACAATAATAACATAACTGGATCATATAACTATTCCTCAACATGCAACAAAGAGTCACTCCAAAGTCACTAATAGTGGAGAACAAACGAAGAGATTATGCACTACTGAAATCAGGGATTTTACCGTCTGCTACCAAACAACAGACGACAAAGAACTGGCAGACGGCAAAGAAGATCTTTGCCATCTGTCATTTCTTTACCATCTGCTGGCAGACGACAAAGAAGGTTTTTGCCATCTGTCATTTCTTTGCCGTCTGCTGGCAGACGACAAAGAATCTTTGCCGTCTGCTGGCAGACGGCAAAGATTCTTTGCCATCTGCTGGTAGACAGCAAAGAGGGGGCTACCTTTTTTTTGCGGGTAAAATAAAAATCGTTGCCCCCACATTCTCTATCTATCCCTTCTCTCCGCCCCTGCCCCACAGCCGAGCGCTGCCCGACCATGCCTCCCTTGACCCCGCACCGCTGCGCCACCTTGCCTCCGCCCGCCGGTGCACGCCGCCACCTCACCGGACCCCAGGAGCCCCGCCGCCTTGCGTTGCCGCCTGCGCCACGTCGCGTGCCGCCACCTCCCCACAAGCTCACCGCCGCTGAAGCCTCGTCATGGTCGCCCGACCTCGAGATCCGCCGCCGCCATGGGAGCCGAGCACCGAGCTCCTCTGCGCCCCGCCCGCGTCCCCACGTTGCCGCCTCCTTCCCACAAGCTCGCCGCCCCGCCGCGGAAGGCTCGTCGCCGGTCGCCCCGACCTCGAGATCCGCCGCCGCCATGGGAGCTGAGCACCGAGCTCCTCTGCGCCCCGCCCGGGTCCCCGCGTCGCCGCCGCCGCCCCACGCTGCCTCGTGCCCGTTGCGCCGTTGTACGCTGTGCTCAAGCCCTGTTTTTCTTCTATTCCCCTTTCCAAGTCTTCCTCTCATCTTATCCATGGGAGGCCGCAGCCGTCAGGTCGCTGCTGCTGGTGGTGGCGTGATTGCCATCGCTGTGAGATTGCTGCTGTTCTTGGCGCCGCTTCTCGTCGTGGTCGCTGCCCTGTGGAGGCTGCTCCCGCTCCCCTGCTCCTTGCGTCTTCGTGGCCGCCGCAGCTGCCGGTGGAGCACGGGCTGCTGCTGGCCATCGGCCCACCCCCGGTCTGTTGCTTCTCCAACTCCTTGTGTCATTCTTGGTTCGATCTTTAGCGCTGGAGCAACATAGTTCCTGTAGGTGGGTTAGCATCTTGGCAGGATTGTTTGATGTGGCCTGTTTTGCCTGTTCAGGTATGCCAACAGCTTGACGAACATGTCTATATGCGTGTAAGCAATTAAACCTGGGGAGAGGAGTTAGTTTGCAAGTTATAATTCTGTTTTATCTTACACGTGAGGATTAGAAATGCTCTTGTACACTGGTTTTCCCTTGCTGTACATCACTGAACTTGGTTCAGTTAAAAACTGCAGTGCCTGACAGTTCTGGACAGCAAGCTTCTATCTAAAAAATGAGTTAGCTATGCTTAGAATTTAGAGTTGGCCCCTTTACATAAGTTTTAGATAAAGTCCCAAGGTTTCCGTAGAGTACTTATTTGCTTCGTTTGGATGTACAGTTTGAGAGCAGCCATCATTTTAGTTTTCTGTCCCGAAATTTATGTTCCTGGGGTGCAGAATTTGTTGTATGGCAGTTTAGGCCATGCTAGAGGTTTAATTAAATTAAAGTCACAACACAAAAATTGTAGAGGATATTCTGCAGATGCAAACATATATTATTTGTTAGATTTCATGTTATACACTAAATCCTATGGAATTATTAAGATGACTGTACTATGTTGGACAGAATTTTACGTTTGACTTGGTGATTGTAACTAGACTTATACTCTAAGATTTTGTCATCGTTGATGATATGAGGACTTATAATGTGATAACGTACGTATGAGCTGGGGTCTTGTGCATAGGAGCGCCACTAAATTATATATTCTTATGTGTTGAGATCATGCTTTGCTGTGACTGAGATATATGCTTGATGACAAGTGTGGGTACTTCGAGTTCGGAACCGTTTGCCTCACAATTTGTGCCCCGCGGTTGAGGCAAGTTCACGACGGGATAATGACTTGCATAATCTCTACATTCCTTTTTTATTTATGATATCTTCCATGTCAATGATGTTTATTATGATGGCGATGACGATGACCATGATATGTTGATTCAAGTACTATGCTTGCATTTGCATACTTGCACTCATGATGATAGTGAATGAAGGCGTGCACTACCTTGGTGGGAACATTGAGACCTTCATTATTGGGTTGCGACCTACTTTGGAGGCAACCTCCACATATTAGAGTGAGTGGATGTCGACGGGCGTCCACTAAAGCTATACCGGTATACGCAATAAAATGAGATGAGCATGTAGGCATGTAGGGCACCATTATATGTGTTGAACACTAATGAGTGTATGGTGTTAACCGAGTCTTGGTATATTGATATGAGTACTGTTTATTATTCCTTTATGAACTTGCTGAGTCTTTGTACTCATCCTTGTTGCTTATATGTTTTAGGTAAATCTTGAGGACGACATGCATGGGAGTCTTGGGAGTAGCATCCTCCTCGCCGCACGGGCCAACTCCTCGCTGCACAGGCCTCCTCCTTGCCGGAGTGACACCCCTCGCCGGAGTAGCGCCGGCCAAGCCCATCGGCCACCAGGTGCATCCTTGGATCAGTTTCCCACAGGCAGCATGCTGTTCCTACTCCTCTACTTACTACAGCACAACAATGTTCTTCTTATTGCAATAGAGTAGGAGTATTTGCTAGAGTAGCTAGGACGTACAACTATGGTTAATTGCTTTATGTACACATGCACGGATCTGTCATAACTTTACACTAATTTAAGATTGTCTTGATCTAAAGTGCTGGCTCCTACAACATTGCATTTCACCAAGTGAAATGCTACATTTCTACTCCTAACTCATTCTCTCTTTCTTAGTGTTTTTGTTATGCAGGTTGGAAGAAAAGAAGAAGATCCAGAGAAGATCTTAGTAATAAGATAGTTTTGACTTTGTGAAACTTGCTACCTATGGATGAAACTGTGTAATATTGATGGAACTATGTATATGTATGGATGAAACATGCTACTATTGGTAATATGTGTTGGATATATATGTGTTCATGACTATTGGTAATATGTGTTGGATATGTTATATTGGTGATACATGTGTGTGTGTGTGTGTGTGAGAGAGAGAGAGAGAGAGAGAGAGAGAGATTTTATGTGAAAATGAATTGATATAAGAAAAAACAGAATTAAATGGGGCAATATAGGCTCTTTGCCATCTGCCAGCAGATGGCAGCCTTTGTCGTCTGCCAGCAGATGGCAAAGGCCTGCCGTTAACCACCTAACGGAGTAACATCACATTTATTGCCGTCTGCATTCTTTGCCGTCCGCTGCTGATGGCGAAGGCCCCTTTGCCGTCAGCCGCCCGAAGCAGACGACAACGTAGCTCTTTGCCGTCCCCTACTTTGCCGTCCCCTTTTGCCGTCCGCCATCCATGTCTTTGCCGTCAGCCGTGGCGGATGGCAAAGTAGCTGATTCCTGTAGTGATGGTAGGGTACGAAACCACCTCAAAGTTACTCTTTCCAATCAATCTGTTGGGCTATTCCTATAAGTGTCACAAACAGCCCTAGAGTTCGTACTAGAATAACACTTTAAGACACAAATCAACCAAAACCCTAATGTCACCTAGATACTCCAATGTCACCTCAAGTATCCGTGGGTATGATTATACGATATGCATCACACAATCTCAGATTCATCTGTTCAACCAACACATAGAACCTCAAAGAGTGCCCCCAAAGTTTCTACCGGAGAATCAAGACGAAAACGTGTGCCAACCCCTATGCATAGGTTCATGGGCGGAACCCGCAAGTTGATCACCAAAACATACATCAAGTGAATCACGTGATATCCCATTGTCACCACAGATACGCACGGCAAGACATACATCAAGTGTTCTAAAGTCATTAAAGACTCAATACGATAAGATTAATTCAAGGGGAAAACTCAATCCATTACAAGAGAGTAGAGGGGGAGAAGAAACATAAGATCCAACTATAATAGCAAAGCTCGCGATACATCAAGATCGTGCCAAATCAAGAACACGAGAGAGAGAGATCAAACACATAGCTACTGGTACATACCCTCAGCCCCGAGGGGGAACTACTCCCTCCTCGTCATGGAGAGCGTCGGGATGATGAAGATGGCCACCGGTGATGGGTTCCCCCCTCCCGTGAGGTCTTGGAGCAGGGTCCCGATTGACTTTTGGTGGCTACAGAGGCTTGCGCCGGAACTCCAGATCTATTCTGTTCCCGAAGTTTTAGGGTATATGGATATATATATATATATATATATATATATATATATATATATATATATATATATATATAGGCGGAAGAAATACGTCGGGGAGCCACGAGGTGGAGGCGCGCCCTAGGGTGGGCGCGCCTTACCTCGTGGCTCCTCGCTTCTTTCCCGACGTGCACTCCAAGTCTATCGGGTAGCTTTCCTTCCAAAAATAACTTCTCCGTAAGGTTTCATTCCGTTTGACTCCGTTTGATATTCCTTTTCTTGAAACAACTGAAACAAGGGAAAAACAGAACTGCTTTGAGCTCAGGTCAATAGGTTAGTCCCAAAAATAATATAAAAGTGTAAAATAAAGCCCATAAACATCCAAGATGGATAATATAATAGCATGGAACAATAAACAATTATAGATACGTTGGAGACCTATTAGCATCCCCAAGCTTAATTCCTGCTCGTCCTCGAGTAGGTAAATGATAAAAACAGAATTTTTGATGTGGAATGCTACTTGTCATAATTTCAATGTAATTCTTCTTACTTGTGGTATGAATATTCAGATCCGAAAGATTCAAGATAAAAGTTCATATTGACATAAAAATAATAATACTTCAAGCACACTAACTAAGCAATTATGTCTTCTCAAAATAACATGGCCAAAGAAAGTTATCCCTACAAAATCATATAGTGTGGCTGTGCTCTATCTTCACCACACAAAGTATTGAAATCATGCACAACCCCGATGACAAGCCAAGCAGTTGTTTCATACTTTTAATGTTCTCAAACTTTTTCAATCTTCACGCAATACATGAGCGTGAACCATGGACATAGCACTATAAGTGGAATAGAATGGTGGTTGTGGAGAAGACAAAAAGGAGAAGATAGTCTCACATCAACTAGGCGTATCAACGGGCTATGGAGATGCCCATCAATAGATATCAATGTGAGTGAGAAGGGATTGCCATGCAACGGATGCACTAGAGCTATAAGTGTATGAAAGCTCAAAGAGAAACTAAGTGGGTGTGCATCCAACTCGCTTGCTCACGAAGACCTAGGGCATTTTGAGGAAGCCCATCATTGGAATATACAAGCCAAGTTCTATAATGAAAGATTCCCACTAGTATATGAAAGTGAAAAAATGAGAGACTCTCTATCATGAAGATCATGGTGCTACTTTGAAGCACAAGTGTGGTAAAAGGATTGTAACATTTTTTATTTGGGCATTTTTTATGGCCTCTTTTTTTCTCTTATTTATTTATTTATTTATTTATTTTTCGTCCGGAGTCTCATGCCGACTTGTGGGGGAATCATAGTCTCCATCATCCTTTCCTCACTTGGTACAATGCTCTAAAAATGATGATCATCACACTTTTATTTTCTTACAACTCAACAATTACAACTCGATACTTAGAACAAAATATGATTATATATGAATGCCTCCGGCGGTGTACCGGGATATGCAATGTATCAAGAGTGACATGTATGAAAGAATTATGAACGGTAGCTTTGCCACAAATACGATGTCAACTGCATGATCATGCAAAGCAATATGACAATGATGGAGCGTGTCATAATAAACGGAACAGTGGAAAGTTGCATGGAAATATATCTCGGAATGAATATGGAAATGCCATGATAGGTAGGTATGGTGGCTGTTTTGAGGAAGGTTTATGGTGGGTGTTTGATACCGACGAAAAGTGCGCGGTATTAGAGAGGCTAGCAATGGTGGAAGGAAGAAGAGTGCGTATAATACATGGACTCAACATTAGTCATAAAGAACTCATATACATATTGCAAAAATCTACAAAGTTATCAAAGCAAAGTATTACACGCATGCTCCTAGGGGGATAGATTGGTAGGAAAAGACCATCGCTCGTCCCCGACCGCCACTCATAAGGAAGACAATCAATAAGTAAATTATGCTCCGACTTCATCACATAACGGTTCACCATACGTGCATGCTATGGGAATCACAAACTTTAACACAAGTATCTCTCAAATTCACAACTACTCAACTAGCATGACTCTAATATCACCATCTTTATATCTCAAAACAATCATCAAGCATCAAACTTCTCTTAGTATTCAACACACTTATAAGAAAGTTTTTACTAATCTTGAATACCAAGCATATTAGGATTATTTAAGCAAATTACCATGCTATTTAAGACTCTCAAAATAATCTAAGTGAAGCATGAGAGATCAATAGTTTCTATAAAACAAATCCACCACCATGCTCTAAAAGATATAAGTGAAGCACTAGAGCAAACGACAAACTACTCCGAAAGATACAAGTGAAGATCGATGAGTAGCCGAATAATTATGCAACTATGTGAAGACTCTCTCTCATTTAAGAATTTCAGATCTTGGTACTTTATTCAAACAGCAAGCACAACTTAAGAAAATAAAATGACGCTCCAAGCAAAACACATATCATGTGGTGCATAAAAATATAGCTCCAAGTAAAGTTACCGATGAACGTAGATGAAAGAGGGGATGCCATCCGGGGCATCCCCAAGCTTAGGCTCTTGGTTGTCCTTGAATATTACGTTGGGGTTCCTTGGGAATCCCCAAGCTTAGGCTCTTGCCACTCCTTATTCCATAGTCCATCGAATCTTTACCCAAAACTTGAAAACTTCACAACACAAAACTTAACTGAACATCTCGTAGCTCCGTTAGCAAAAGAAAACAAAACACCACTTCAAGGTACTGTAATGAACTCATTCTTTATTTATATTGGTGTTAAACCTACTGTATTCCAACTTCTATATGGTTTATAAACTATTTTACTAGCCATAGAGTCATCAAAATAAGCAAGCAACACAATGAAAACAGAATCTGTCAAAAACAGAACAGTCTGTAGTAATCTGTAACTAATGCAAACTTATGGAACTCCAAAAATTATAAAATAAATTGGTGGACCTGAGGAATTTGTCTAGTAATCATCTGCAAAATGAATCAACTAAATAGAACTCTCCAGTAAAAAGTTTTAGCTAATCTCGTGAGCGCTAAAGTTTCTGTTTTTTACAGCATGATCATAAAGACTTCACCCAAGTCTTCCCAAAGGTTCTACTTGGTACAAACACTAATTAAAACATAAAAACACATATAAACATAAGATAGATGGATTATTTATTCCTAAACATAACCAAAAAGAAAGAAACTAAAATAAAATTGGGTTGCCTCCCAACAAACGCTAACGTTTAATGCCCCTAGCTAGGCATGATGATTTCAATGATGCTCACATAAAAGATAAGAATTGAAACGTAAAGAGAGCATCATGAAGAATATGACTAGCACATTTAAGTATAACCCACTTCCTATGCATAGGGATTTTGTGAACAAACAACTTATGGGAACAAGAATCAACTTGCATAGGAAGGTAAAACAAGCATAACTTCAAGATTTTAAGCACATAGAGAGGAAACTTGATATTATTGCAATATGTAGAAGCATATGATCCTCTCTCATAATAATTTTCAGTATCATCATGAATAAATTCAACAATATAACCAGCACCTAAAGCATTCTTTTCATGATCTACAAGCATAGAAATTTTATTACTCTCCACATAAGCAAAATTCTTCTCATTCGGAATAGTGGGAGCAAACTCAACAAAATAACTATCATGTGATTGAAAATTAAGATCAAGATGACAAGTTTCATGGTTATCATTATTCTTTATAGCATACGTGTCATCAGAATAATCATCATAGATAGGAGGCATGCTTTCATCATAGTAAATTTGCTCATCAAAGCTTGGGGGACAAAAAATATCATCTTCATCAAACATAGCTTCCCCAAGCTTGTGGCTTTGCATATCATTAGCATCATGGGTATTCAAAGAATTCATTCTAACAACATTGAAATCATGCTCATCATTTAAATATTTAGTGCCAACCATTTTAATACATTCTTCTTCTAACACTTTGGCACAATTTTCCTTTCCATCATACTCACGGAAGATATTAAAAAGAGGAAGCGTATGAGACAAACTCAATTCCATTTTTTGGTAGTTTTCTTTTATAAACTAAACTAGTGCTAAAACAAGAAACAAAAAGATTCGATTGCAAGATCTAAAGATATACCTTCAAGCACTCACCTCCCCGGCAACGGCGCCAGAAAAGAGCTTGATGTCTACTACGCAACCTTCTACTTGTAGACGTTGTTGGGCCTCCGAGTGCAGAGGTTTGTAGGACAGTAGCAAATTTCCCTCAAGTGGATGACCTAAGGTTTATCAACCCGTGGGAGGTGTAGGATGAAGATGGTCTCTCTCAAGCAACCCTGCAACCAAATAACAAAGAGTCTCTTGTGTCCCCAACACACCCAATACAATGGTAAATTGTATAGGTGCACTAGTTCGGCGAAGAGATGGTGATACAAGTGCAATATGGATGGTAGATATAGGTATTTGTAATCTGAAATTATAAAAACAGCAAGGTAACAAATGGTAAAAGTGAGCGTAAACGGTATTGCAATGCTAGGAAACAAGGCCTAGGGTTCATACTTTCACTAGTGCAAGTTCTCTCAACAATATTAACATAATTGGATCATATAACTATCCCTCAACATGCAACAAAGAGTCACTCCAAAGTCACTAATAGTGGAGAACAAACAAAGAGATTATGGTAGGGTACGAAACCACCTCAAAGTTATTCTTTCCAATCAATCCGTTGGGCTATTCCTATAAGTGTCACAAACAGCCCTAGAGTTCGTACTAGAATAACACCTTATGACACAAATCAACCAAAACCCTAATGTCACCTAGATACTCCAATGTCACCTCAAGTATCCGTGGGTATGATTATACGATATGTATCACACAATCTCAGATTCATCTATTCAACCAACACATAGAACCTCAAAGAGTGCCCCAAAGTTTCTACTCGAGAATCAAGACGAAAACGTGTGCCAACCCCTATGCATAGATTCATGGGCGGAACCCGCAAGTTGATCAAAAAAACATACATCAAGTGAATCACGTGATATCCCATTGTCACCACAGATACGCACGGAAAGACATACATCAAGTGTTCTCAAGTCATTAAAGACTCAATCCGATTAGATTACTTCAAGGGGAAAACTCAATCCATTACAAGAGAGTAGAGGGGGAGAAGAAACATAAGATCCAACTATAATAGCAAAGCTCGCGATACATCAAGATCGTGCCAAATCAAGAAAACGAGAGAGAGAGATCAAACACTAAGCTACTGGTACATACCCTCAGCCCCGAGGGTGAACTACTCCCTCCTCGTCATGGAGAGCACCGGGATGATGAAGATGGCCACCGGTGAGGGTTCCCCCCTCCGGCAGGGTGCTGGAACGGGGTCCCGATTGACTTTTGGTGGCTACAGAGGCTTGCGGCAGCGGAACTCCAGATCTATTATGTTCCCCGAAGTTTTTAGGATATATGTATATATATATAGGCAGAAGAAGTACGTCAGGGGATCCACGAGGGGCCCATGAGGGTGGAGGGCGCGCCCTAGGGGGGTGGGCGCGCCCCCATACCTCGTGGCTCCCTCGTTTCTTTCCTGACGTGCACTCCAAGTCTATCGGGTAGCTTTCCTTCGAAAAAATAACTTCTCCAGAAGGTTTCATTCCATTTCGACTCTGTTTGATATTCCTTTTCTTCGAAACACTGAAACAAGGGAAAAACAGGAACTGGCACTGGGCTCTGGGTCAATAGGTTAGTCCCAAAAATAATATAAAAGTGTAAAGTAAAGCCCATAAACATCCAAGATGGATAATATAATAGCATGGAACAATCAAAAATTATAGATACGTTGGAGATGTATCAGTGGGTGGGACGTAAAATTCCCCGCACTCAGCCTCTCATTTGGGTTGTGCGTAATTCGGAGGTGACACATCTATGATGGCGAGAGATCGCATTAGGTCCAAGGCCTCGCTTAAGAGTGAGGGCCGGACGGGGATCCGAGGTCCTGCAGAGCTGGGCATGGTACATGACACATGGCCGTGCTCAATAGACGCAGATCTTGGGGGTTCGGAGTCGGAATCCAGAGGCGAGTTCGGCTCTCCGATGACAAGGAGGGTCCTGCTTGATTCCAGGCTCGCCGAACATTCAGTTGCTTCTGGGTCTTCGGCAAAGGGCTCCATGGGTGGAGAGGGTCTGGTGGGTTTTAGGATCCCATCTTCGGATGAGGTGGCCTGCTCTGGATCTATGGCCAGGGCAGGGACAATAGTTGGTCTTTGAGCGGCGCCTGATGACGGATCCGATGGGTTGCCTTCTTGGGGATAAGGAATAGTGTTCGAGGCCGTGAACCCTTCAAAGATCAAGTCTCCTCGAATATCGGCGATGTAATTCAGGATTCCAGATCTGATCTGATGACCAGGGGCATAGCTGTCGATCTTCTTAAGGTGACCAACTGAATTGGCGTGCAGAGCGAAGCCGCCGAATACAAAAAGTTGACCGAGGAGGAAGGTCTCTCCGGAATCAACATCGTTGTTGATGATCAAACGAGCCATCGATCCTTCTGCCGACGACACAGTGGAACTCTCAATGAAAGCACCAATGTCGGTGACAAAACAGGCCGATCTCGGTTAGGGGGTCCCGAACTATGCGTCTGAGAATCAAAGGTAACAGGAGACAGGGGACACGATGTTTACCCATGTTCGGGCTTGATTGACTTTGATGAGTATAGGGGTTACAAGAGTTGATCTACCTCGAGATCGTTATGGCTAAACCCTAGATGTCTAGCCTATGTAATTTTTGATGGCCTCTACGGACTAAGCCCTCCGATTTATATAGACACCGGAGGGGGCTAGGGTTGCACAGAGTCGGTTTACAGTGGAAGGAAACTAAACATCCGGATGCCAAACTTGCCATCCACGCAAAGGAGAGTCCCATCCAGCCACGGGGAAAGATCTTCTGCCTTGTATCTTCATGGCCCATCAGTCCAGCCCATGTTACATAGCCTGGACACACGGGTAACCCTTAGTCCAGGACTCCCTCAGTGCCCGTGCTTACCTCAACTCGAGAACCTGCAGGTTGGTTCCCAAAGCGGCCCAGGCAACTCACCTCTACGAGGTGGGCACCCACGGTGTGGAGGCCTCGCCCTCTTCCATGTCCAAGGAGCCAATCATCATTGATATCTTCGACGATGAGGAGTAGCTTGTCTTATTAGCTCACTATAAGGACATATGTTCAGTTAGCTAGCTACGCCGGTTAAGCATGCTCGGTTTACCCGTTGCATGTGCTGCTCCTGCCTTTCCTTAGCAAATTCTAGTGAATTGTCCTATGTACTTTTACCATCAAATATGTTCCTCTAGTGTATATGTTCTATACGTCATCCAATGTGGTGCTCACTTATTAACTGTTTTGTTAATTTGTTGTCGTGTTTAGTTAACTGTTTGGTTCAATTATGCGATGTGATGTTCAATTCTTCTGGGTGCAATTTTGTATTGTCTTCCATGTGAGAAATAAATCGAATTTGGCTGTACAAAATACATGAGAAACAAATACAATTGCTACCAAGTTGTCAAGCATGCTTGTTTGGTCAACTGTCTGATCTTCTAGTATGTTATATATTGTGCAATATGGTGCTCAGTTAATGTTTGGTTCATTTGTTGTGGTGTTTAGTTAACTGTTTGGTTCAATTCTGCAATGCGATGTTCAATTATTCTGGGCGCATTTTTTATTGTCTACCATGTGAGAAATAAATCAAATTTGGTTGTACTAAATACATGAGAAACAAATAGAATTGCTATATTTCCAAGTTGTTAAGCATGCTTGGTTTGGTTAACTGTTTGATCTTCTATTAGGAGTATGTTATATTGTGCAGTGCGGTGCTCAGTTCATGTTTGGTTCATTTGTTGTAGTGTTCAGTTATCTGCTTGGTTCAATTCTGCAATGCGATGTCCAATTGTTGTGGGTACAATTTTGTATTGTTATGCATGTGAGGAATAAATCGTATTTGGCTGCACTTAATACATGAGAAACGTATACAATTGCTATATTTCCTAATTCTTAATCATGCTTGGTTTGGATAAATGGCTTTTCCAAGTAGCTCGAATTAATCTGATGAATCTGCAATGTGTTTATTTTTCCTCAACATATTTTACTGATAGCATGCCAACCCTCACTTAACCAGATCAATAACTACCTTATACGTGTTGTAGGGAAACAATGGGAAGCACTGAGGTTGACAATCGAGGTTTGCACATGCATGGTCCTTTGTCTAATAGCACATTATTGTGCAATTGCAGGAACCATTCTAAGTTTAACAATTTGGTCATGCACATGTAGGTCCTACTGTCAGAGTTTTTGACCCACTCTTCGACCCTTTTTGCATATGGGGAAATGAGTTGTCCATGAATATCAGTCAAGTCAAGAAACTCAGAAAGATTGTTAGGATAAAGAAATTAGCGACAAAAAACAACAAGATCTTTGTCTGTACAATGAAGAAGACATCAATTCATGCTACTAACTATTATACCTTGTGTTTTTTATTTCTTTGTGCCATTTCAAATCTAGAGAAGATATTTATGCATATCCTTATTTTCAGGCCTTTCCAAAGCAGTTCACTAATGATTACCTTTCAAACCACTTGTATGGTCAGGAGGCGAGGAAGGTATTCATACAACACCCACGGTACATTGTTGAAGTCTTCGTGAAGAGGATGAAGGATGGACGGTCAATCATCCACAGGCATTGGCCTAAAGTTGCAAAGACCTTGAACATCAACGAAGGCTCAATATTCGCCTTCCGCTTCAGCAGTTTTCCAGATGTGATTCATTTGTCCATGTACCGTCTATGATGCTAATTTCGAAAAGCTATAGATGTTGCATGTGAAACTTGGTGCTGGTGTAGTTGTGTATTGGCGTAGCTAGCTATATGCCTATATGGCGTAACTAGGTGCTGAAGCTATATGATGTTGTACTATGATGTATTTCAATTGTGAAATCCTACTTCCTTAATACGAAATGAAATATATTGTGTGCTTAATATGAAATGTCAATTTGATTAATAAATGGAATATTAATAATAGGCCAATTAGTTTGCTCATTAGGTTTTCTATTGCAAAAGGTTATTGAGCAAACACCATGGGAGATGACCTCAAACAACGCACACAATTTCTAGGAAGAAAACGTGTTGGATCAATGAACAATCACACACGACTTTCTCTTGAAAACTGTTTGTGTTAGGCCACCTTGCGCAAACGTATTCCACATAAAAAGTGTGTGTGATGGACAGCCTATGTCACACAGTTTCTTCCACGCACTGTGTGTGATGCATTCAATAACACAAACGATAAAATTGGTAATATCGTCTGCAATGGCAACGCTATCACAAATGATTTAATGGGGAAAATTGTGTGTGATGTACGCGCGAACATAAACATTTTACCTGGATTGGTTGTGTGGGATGTACATATGAATGGAAACGTATTTCTTGGACTAACTGTGTGGGTTGTACATACGAACGGAAATGTATTCCTTGGATTGACTGTGTGGAATGTACATACAGCGGAAACGTTTGTCTGAGATTGACTGTATGTAATGTACTTATGACCGGAACTAACTGGGCATGTATAATTGTATTTGATCGCTCGCCCGTCGCGCAGGAGCTCATTTTGCGCAGCGTGTGTGACCGGAGGGCCTATCCCCGACGATTTCTGGTTCGTGTGGGAAGGACCCCCTATCGCCTATACTCACTAGGCGGCGGTTCAAAATGCCATCATGCAAAGGGGTTAAAAACCATGTGTATAGTAGCTCGATGTACCAGTGATACTTCGCCGAACCTACAGGGTCACACATCATCTATCTACTAAGTAATAGACAGGTAGTCAGGGAGATTGTTTTCGTAAAAGTTTCGGAGACGTCAAAAAAGTTTCAGAGACAAAATCGGAAATGTTTCGGAGAGAAACTACTTACCAAAATGTTCCGGAACTCGTCCAGATTTTTTTAGTAGGTGACGGAAATGTACTGGACCTTCCAGAATTTTTTGGATTAAATAGAAAATGAACATATTTCATGAAAAGTTGCCATGAATAGTGGTAACACTGTTACGGTACAACCACTATTTGGTGGCTTTTTGAAAAGCCGCCTTTTAGGGCTTTGTCCTAAAAGTGGATGACACTGGGTGGTGGGACCTCCCTTGGGGGGCCAACACATGGTGGCCGGTCATGGAGGGAGCTCTTATACATCTCCAACATATTTATAATTTATGAAGTATTCATGCCATGTTTACAACAATTTTATGGCTTTGGTGTACTTTTATATGATTTAAAAGGAACTAACCCAGACTGACGCAGTTTTCAGCAAAACTACCGTGGTGTTGTTTTTTGTACACAAATAAAAGTTCTCGGATTGGGCTGAAAATTTACGGTGATTTTTTATGGACAAAAAGAGACCCCCGAAGCTTCAAGGAAGGACCACAAGACTCACAAGGAAACTACAAGCCTGGGGGGCGCGCCCCTTGAGCTTGTCGGTCCCTCGGGCCCCCCCCCCCCCCCTGAAGTGAAACCAATACCAAAAATTCCTTTAAATATAGAAAACCCCAGAAAGAAACCTAGAACTTTGCTGCCGCTGTCACAAGCCTCTGTATCGAAGCGATCTCATGTGGAGGCCTTCTTCGGTACGCTGCCAGAGGGGGAAATCATCACCCGAGGCCATCTTCATCATCCCGGTAGTCTCCATGACGAGGAGTAGTTCACCCTCAGGGCTGACGGTATGTACCAGTAGCTATGTGTTTGGTGTCTCTCTCTCATGTTCTTGATCCGGCACGACCTCGATGTAACTATGGGCTTTGTTAATACAGTCGGATCATATGGTGTTTTTCCCTCTCTATCTAGTTGTGATGAATTGAGTCTTGCTCTTTGAGGTTTCATTATGTTGGATTGAATATTGGATTTGAGAACACTTGATGTATGTGTTGCATATGGATACCCGTGGTGACAATGGAGTATTATATTGAGTCACTTCATATATGTTCTGGTAATCAACTTGCGGATTCCCCTAGGGACATAGAATGATACACGTTTCGTCCTACTTTCTCCGATAGAAACTTTGGAGTGATTCTTTGTCGCACGTGAGGGATTGTTATATGATTCAATTATGTTAGCATTGTTGAGAGATTGCACTAGTGAAAGTATGAACCCTAGGCCTTGTTTCCAAGCATTGCAATACCATTTGGGCTCACTTTTGTTATGTGCTACCTTACTATTTTTATATTTCAGATTACAAAACCTATTTATACTATCCATACTACACTTGTATCACCATCTCTTCGCCGAACTAGTTTGTTGGGGACACAAGAGATTTCTTGTATTTGATTGCAGGGTTATTTGAGAGAGACCATCTTCATCCTACACCTCCCATGGATTGATAAACCCTAGGTCATCCACTTGAGGGAAATTTGCTACTGTCCTACATAACTCTGCGCTTGGAGGCCCAACAGAGTCTACAAGAAGTAAAGCAGTGTAGTAGACATCAAGCTCTTTTCTTGCGCCGTTACCGGGGAGGTGAGTGCTTGAAGGTATATCTTTAGATCTAGCAATTTAATCTTTTAGTTTCTTGTTTTTTGCTTGTTTGGTTTTACCCCAGGCGCGCCCAGGTGGTTTGTGCTCCCCTCGGAGCCCTCCTCCGGTACTTCATTGGCCCAAGTTGTGTCTTCTGGTCCATAAAAATTCTCCAAAAAATTTCACTGTGTTTGGACTCCGTTTGGTACTGATATTCTACGAAGTAAAAAAACAAGCAAAAATTAACAACTGGCACTGGGCACTATGTCAGTAGGTTAGTCCCAAAAAATGATATAAAGTTGCTATAAAATGATTGTAAAACATCCAAGAATGATAATATAACAGAATGGAACAACAAAAAATTATAGATACGTTGGAGACATATCATGGCCCATCTTAGCTCCTTTTCGCGTGGTTCCAACTCTTAAAATTCTTATAAATAGGGAAACCCGCAGAAATAACCCTAGAACTTTGACTCCGCCGCCGCAATCCTCTGTACCAAAGAGATCCCATCTGGAGCCCTATTCCGGCACCCTGCTGGAGGGGGAAATCATAATCGGAGGCCATCTTCATCATGTCGGTGGTCTCCATGACGAGGAGGGGTAGTTCACCCTCGAGGCTGAGGGTATGTACCAGTAGCTCTGTGTTTGATCTCTGTCTCTCGTGTTCTTTATTTGGCACGATCTTGATGTACCGCGATCTTTGTTAATATAGTTGGATCATATGGTGTTTCTCCCTCTCTATCTTGTTTTGATGAATAGAATTTTACCTTTGAGGTTTCACGATTATCGGATTGAATACTTTTTGGATTTGAGAACACTATATCTTGCACGTGGATACCTATGGTGACAATGGGGTGTTCTATTGATTGACTTGATATATGTTTTGGCAATCAACTTGCGGATCCCGTGGTGACATTGGGGTAATCTAGGCATAGAGGTTGATGCACGTTTTTGTCCTTCTTTCTTCGGTAGAAATCTTGAGGCACTCTTTGAAGTTCTTTGTGTTGGATTGAATATTACGATCTGAAGTTGTTTGATGCATATCGAATAATAAACTCACGGATACTTGTGGTGACATTGGGGTATCTAGGTGACATTAGAGTTGGTTGATGTGTATCATATGGTGTTATTTTAGTACAAACTCTAGGGATGTTGTGCCACTTATAGGAATAACTCAATAGATTGATCGGAAATGATAACTTTGAGGTGGTTTCGTAGTCTACAAACAATTTCATCTTATGTTCTCTGCTAGATAAGAACTTTGGAGTGATTATTTGTCGAACGTTGAGTTTTTTATGATTTAGTTATGTTAGCACTGTTGAGAGATTGCACTAGTGAAAATATGAACCCTAGCACTACCGCAAGATGCTGCTAACGCGACACTATGATCAGAGACCCTTCGACGAAACTGTGTGCGATGCAATATTCACAAACGGTGGTGTAAAAAACCGTCAAAAAAGGTGCAAAACGTTTGCGATGGAGGATGCATCAAAGACGATTCAGATTTTACTTGCATGTGCGATGCAGGGCATATGGTTCAGTTCAATTAACTGTTTGTGATGAGGAGGAAAAAAAGAAATGGGCAGCTAGATGAAGGTGTGTGCGATATACAACATACGGTTCACTCGGATGAACTGTTTGTGATTAGGCAACACAAAAGAAACGATCAGCCAGATCAAGGTGTGTGCGATATACGGCATGCGGTTCACTCGGATGAACTGTTTGTGTTGAGACAAGAGAACAGAAATAGCTCAATATAACAAGATGTGTGTGATACGCGGCAAACAAGTCTATAATCAGAAATGTGTGCGAAGACCGATAATAACACAAATGGCTGCTGCTAATAAGACGTGTGTTTTGTGCGATGGGATTGCATATAGAACAATAACACACACACACACACACACACACTTATAAGGACATGGTTGCATAACCAAATTAAACATCCACTTACATAGGTGGCTACTACAACCATGGCATTTGCACGCACCAAAGTAAACTATTACATGCATAATACTATAGGTGGATACTACACACATGACATTTCCACAGACCAATAAAGTAAACTATATATTACATGCATGCTTAACTAGCATAAACGATCATATGATCATCATCTACTTCTTGTGACGCTTGCTCTGCTTGTGGCTCGATCCGGGCTCGTCAATTTGGGTAACGAGGCACTTCCTCATGTCAACGATCCGCCTGTGCATCTCGTAGCATGTGTACACGCTCTTAGCCACGAACCTGAGGTGAGGTTCATCTAGTTGCCGCATCCAGGCCCTGATCTAGGATACGGGACTTATTCTCTGGGCATCCTGCTTCATCTTTTCGTAGTAGGGGTCGATGATGGCCGAGGCGAGTTCGACCAGGGAGTCCTTCTTCGTGCTACCCCAGACCCTGTAGTGGTCACGAATTTCGACAAGGTTCTTGCAGGCCAAGCCCGTAACACTGAGCGCTTTTACATAGTCGGTGGTTTCCACCATGATGAACTTGTATTCGGTGCTATTGACAAACCTGTCGAAATGGTCACAAGGCTCTGTGGCCATGCAGTAGTGGTAGATGAGGACATGATGGCGCATGCACAATTGGGCGACGGCAACCTTCTGATCTATGCCGGGGACGGTGGCGGTGTCTTTGGAGGTCGATGCCGACCACCTTGTACTTGTCTCAAGCAAGCAACTGCTCAACACTGTTGATGTAGTCATCCACAACGGCCGGGTCGATGGTGTACACCACCGAGAGATCCGTCTCCCTCGCGTGGGTCTCCACTCTATGCTCGCCGAACTCCATTGGAGCGCTGCTAGACATCCCCTCTCTATGTGTCATCGTGGGTGTGCTTGTTGTGTTGTGGGCGCGATCGAAAGGTTGAAGAGACTAAGGTTATAATGATGCGGGAATTAAAGGGGAAGCCAGACGGCCAGGAATATCGATAGGCCCTGATGGCAGTTCTAATTTGCAGTGCATAACTCCATCGTGTCGCGCGTAACTGCTTCGCGTGGCAACGCGCGCGGCGCAACCGCATGCATATGGGGCCCCCGACGTGATCGTGCGCAGGCCCAACCGCTGAGGGACGCAAGCAAAGCGCTCCGCGGTCGCCTCAACGGCGAGCAACCATATATATATATATGCATATAGCAGTTGAACACGCAAGGAAAAGTTGTCCACAAGCCCAGCGCGCCGACGGACGCGAGCAGAGCGCGCCGCGGCGCCTAACAGCAGCAGAGCTTGCCGAGGGACGTGAGCAGAGGCCGGCACGGTGATACGTGGCGAATAAGATGAACCGTTGGGGATATACCCCGCGGTATGACCCGGCCAGAGTCATAACCCGGCTGGGACTTGGTAAACCGGCAGATAGTTAAGATAGACAATTAAGACAGACGGTAAACCGGCAGGTGGTAAACCGGCTGACAATTAAGTCAGATGATAAACTAGATGGTAAACCGGCAGAGAGTTAAGGCAGACGGTTAAGTTAGATGATAACCCGGCAGATGTTAAGCCAGATGATAACCTGGCAGACAGTCATAACCCAGGAGATAGTCATAACCCAGCAGACAGAGTCGCCTGGAGTTAATAAGCCCAAGACGTTAAGAAGCCCAAGATGTTAAGAAGCCCATGAAGAGAAGTCAGAATAGTTTAAGTCTTAGTCCGAGATGGACTCTACATGTAACCCACCCCTTCAACTTATATAAGGAGGGGCAGGGCACCCCAAGAGGGGGGAAAAGAATCTTAGGGGTAGACATAACTAGGAGAGCCGGTTTACGGCGACTCCCTCATGAGCATAATGAGACCTAGCCACAAACAACATGTAGGGTTATTACCGGATGATGTTTTCCGGGGCCCGAAGTTGTCTAAACCCTTGTCTGGTGTTGCATCTCTCGATTCCGCTCAACCCCTCTCAAGCTACCACATAGATGCGTTGGCCTCACGACTAAGTCCTCACACTAGGACATCTGCCGTGACAATGCCACGACACGAACTGTGCGAGCGATGTCGGAGACATCAAGCACGAATCAGATTAGAGTTGCGTGTGCGATACGTGGCATACAGTTGATCCATCTGAGCAGCTTGTGATGGAATAAGCCGTGTGTGTTGCGGGCAAACGCTTGTTGGTATATAACCTTAAATTTAACCCAAAAAAGTGTTAATGCATGTTACAAAAATTGTATAGCTGGAAACTATGTTCAAATACGAATCCAATGATATAATCTTTGGCGACATGCATTCATATTTTATTAGTTAAATACTACTTATAAACCAGGACGGGGGTATAGTAGGTAATTAAATCGCAAACATTTTTTTGTACTAACTGTATGTGTACGTGTCCTTTCGTCCTCCTCTCGCACGTCTTGTCACCCCGCTGCCGCAGACGGCTTACACCGTAAGCTTGCGCAGCGCGTGGGGGCGTTCTTTTGGCCAAACAGTGGCTCGAAGTGGCGCCAATGAATCGTTGGTGAGCCCGTTCCCGCACAACCTCACATGTTCCCGCGCAAGCTTCCCGCCCGACTCGGTGAAATCGCCAAAAATCCCAATGCTTACTGGCCTGCTATATAAACCCTCACGGCCGGCGAGTCATGTGTCGCATTTTCCCCTCCCTCCTTGTAGCTTATCTCGTCTGCTTCTCCCACAATCGCCAATGGCACCGGTTCGTCGTCGTCGCTTGGCCACTCCGCCATCATCAGAGGACAGCTCCAGCTTGGAGGCTACACCGCGGCGGCAGCTCAGTCCCCAGCGTAGTGTAGTGCACGTGGTGTGCCTGTTGGGTGTGCGCGGAACACCCACCACATGCTCCGCCGCCGTTGCCCGTCGGCAGCTGTTGCCGGCCGCTGTTGCCGCACACCACTTTTGAAAGCCAGGGCCATCGACCACTCCACCGCCGCGGCCCGTAGGCGGGAGGTGGCCGTCGTGGCCGCCACCCCACTGCCGGCCATCACCCGCTCCGCCACCATGGCCCGAAGGCGGGAGGTGGCCGTCGTGGCCTCCAGCCCACCATCAACCGCCGGGATCATCACCCGCTCCGCCACCATCGCCCGAAGGAGGGAGGCGGAGGTGGAGGCCCCCACGTGCGTCAGCGACCTTGCATGCTACATCGAGTTCCTGCGGGAGGAGGAGGAGAGCCTCGTCGAGCATGCAAAGAGCCTGACCGCAGCCATGGCCGCAGCACACTCCAACGCAGAGGCGAGGAATCAGGAGATCTACGAGTAGTCCGACTACTTCGAGAGGGATCGTCTGGAGTGGCAGTGGGTGTTCGAGCTGGCGAGCGTCGCTGAACGTGCCGTAGCGGTATGCACCGTATTGCATTTGTCCAGCTTGTCGGTAGGCTCCTCCTCCTCCTCTGCCTCTTACTGAGCACGCTCGGCAGAGGAGAGGTTGCCGGAAGTAGCAGAAAGCCCCTTCGTAGTAGTAGTAGTAGTAGTAGTATTTATGGGCTATTTTGTTCAGTTGATCTGACTATAGATGTGTGGTGGAACTGTACAACGTACTTAAAATTAGCTAGTATATATAGTTGAACTAGTTATTTCAGTACGTGGTTGGCAACAATTGGGGAAAAGTTTGGTCGGTTCAGCTGTCGAGTTGAACTGTTTGTATATATTAACAATGACTCCTTAATCTATGAATGAAATCCATGCTTAATTACTGAATTTTAGTTGCAAAAATTAGATAGTGCTAGTGATTTTTAGCTGCATATTTTCACAAATTGCAGTGTTACAAGGACTAACAAATGGCAATGTGACTAGATCAACAAATGTCAATCTTTCCAGTTTGATAAATGGCAACATACCCAATATGACAGATGCAAATCTTACCAAATTGTTTGTACGTGGTTGCACACGGGTCATCCAAAATAACCGTTTGTGTTGAAGGGATGCACAAATCCTGCACTGCGAATTTTCCCTCGATTTAAGGGGGAAGACCATAGCTCTCACTTTGCATACGGGTGTTCTATCTAAAACGTTTGCAATCAAGAGCTGCAGAAATCCTGCTCGGCACATTTTCTCTTGGCTTCACAGGGAAGGCTGTCGGTTTACATCTGGTGTCCTAACTAAAACGTTTGCGATCAAGAGCTGCACAAATCCTGCTAGGCACATTTTCCCTTGGCTTCCTGGGGAAGTTGTCGGTTTTGCATACGGGTGTTCTAACTAAAACGTTTGCGATGAGTGTTTTATATTTAAAAACTGTATTAAACTGCGGCTTGGGCGCCATTAATGGAGAGGATGCGAGCAAGTCGAGCGGCCATGGAAGTCAAAGGGCTCGCTTTCTGGTGAGCCTGCACGACGTACATCTCGCATGCTTCCCGATGAGCCTCCGCATTGGAGTACAGCTCGCACGCCTCCCATTTAGTCAAGCACTCAAGCACATGTGTGCACGGTACCTCCTAGCCACTAAAAGAGTGAGGCGTGGCATCACGTGAACGGTTAACAGAACGCACACAATTTATATGCACTGGAGCATGTGCATGCAGTTCAAATTTGAATTACGCACCTGAAATGCCTAGAAAACCGAGTTAATGTATAAAAATGTCCAAACAAACCCCGAATAATTCCAAAATTAAACACAACACTCCTGGTTGTTCTATGTTGACACTAGAAATTTTTTGAAAGCAATAAGAGGCAACGAATATCGTTTCATCCCCAAAGGTGGCACGTTCCCTACCAAAACCATCACGCTTGTTGTGAGAAGCTTATACCCAAACCTGCCCCAAATGGGACAAAAAAATTACCACGGCATGTTGATGCCGCTCCATGATAGCATGCCAAGTTTCATGAATTTCAGACGAGTTTTGGATTTACTAGAATTTAAAAACCAAGTATCTCAATGTTTGCGGCTGAGTGACGGTGGCGGGGTGTTTGACATTCATTCCCATTTCTTGTATGGGACCTAAGCATGCAAACAAGAACACAGATTTGATTTTTCAACCCGTTTATATGCACTCAAGCATGTGCATGTAGTTCAAATTTGAATTATGCACCTGAAATGCGTACAAAACCAATTTAATGTATAAAAATGTCCAAACGAACCCCGAAAAATTCAAAAATTAAACACAACACTCCGGTTGTTCTATGTTGACACTAGAAAAAAAAAATTGAAAGCAATAAGAGGCAACGGATATCGTTTCGTCCCCAAAGGTGGCACATTCCCTACCGAAACCATCACGCTTGTTGTGAGAAGCTCTGGTTAGTGAGACGCTTATACCCAAACCTGCCCCAAATGGGACAAAAAAATTACCACGACATGTTGATGCCGCACCATGATAGCATGCCAAGTTTCATGAATTTCAGACGAGTTTTGGATTTACTAGAATTTAAAAACCAAGTAACTCAATGTTTGCGGCCGAGTGACGGTGGCAGGGTGTTTGAAATTCATTCCCATTTCTTGCATGGGACCTAAGTATGCACCGAAGGACACAAATTTGACTTTTCAACCAATTTATATGCACTGGAGCATGTGCATGTAGTTCAAATTTGAATTATGCACTAAATGCCTAGAAAACCCAGATAATGTATAAAAATGTCCAAATGAACCCCAAGAAATTCCAAAATTAAACACAACACTCCTGTTGTTCTATTTTGACACTAGAAAATTTTGGAAGCAATAAGAGGCAACGGATATCGTTTCGTCTGCAAAGGTGGCACGTTCCCTACCGAAACCATCACGCTTGTTGTGAGAAGCTCTGGTTTGGGAGAAGCTTATACCCAAACCTGCCCCAAATGGGACAAAAATTTGACCACGGCATGTTGATGCCGCTCCATGATAGCATGCCAAGTTTCATGAATTTCAGACGAGTTTTGGATTTACTAGAATTTAAAAACTAGGTATCTCAATGTTTGCGACCGAGTGACGGTGGCAGGGTGTTCGACATTCATTCCCATTTCTTGCATGGGACCTAAGCATGCAATCAAGGACACATATTTGATTTTTCAATCCGTTTATATGCACTGGAGCATGTGCATGTAGTTCAAATTTGAATTATGCACCTGAAATGTCTACAAAACCAAGTTAATGTATAAAAACGTCCAAACGAACCCTGAATAATTCCAACTTTTTTGACGCCACACCTATAGTTGCATGTTCACTGCAGATAAAAAGTTCTAGCAATTCAAACACCATCCTTTGCAGCTTTGACCCCATTACGTAATTCAAATCAAGACAAAAAATCAAGTAGATCGCACACAGTTTATTATCACCAACCGTGTGAGATGCAGCACAAAATATCTTGGAGCACGGTGCTACCTCTTGAGCATGCGTTTGTTTTCCTTGAAGAGGAAAGGGTGATGCAGCAAAGTAGCATAAGTATTTCCCTCAGTTTTTTAGAACCAAGGTATCAATCCAGTAGGAGACAACGCACAAGTCACCTAGTACCTGCACAAACAATCAAGAACCTTGCAACCAATGCGATAAAGGGGTTGTCAATCCCTTCATAGTCACTCGCAAAGTGAGATCAAATAGAGATAGTAAAGTAAATGTTTTTGGTATTTTTGTTGTATAGATTGGAAAGTAGATATTGCAAAATAGTAAACGAGATGCGATGTAAATAAAAGAGATGCAATATAATAAGAAAGTGACTCGGGGGCCATAGGTTTCACTAGTGGCTTCTCTCAAGATAGCATGTATTATGGTGGGTGAACAAATTACTACCGAGTAATTGATAGAAAAGCGCATAGTTATGAAGATATCTAAGGCAATGATCATGAATATAGGCATCCCGTCCGTGTCAAGTAGACGAAGCGATTCTGCATCTGCTACTATTACTCCACACATCGACCGCTATCTAGCATGCATATAGAGTATTAAGTTCATAAGAACAGAGTAACGCATTAAGCAAGATGACATGATGTTGAGGGATAAACTCAAGCAATATGATATAAACCCCATCTTTTTATCCTCGATGGAAACAATACAATACGTGCCTTGCTGCCCCTCATCCTTTGGGAAAGGACACCGCAAGATTGAACCCAAAGCTAAGCACTTCTCCCATTGCAAGAAAGATCAATCTAGTAGGCCAAACTAAACCAAAAATTCGAAGAGACTTGCAAAGATATCAAATCATGCATATAAGAATTCAAAGAAGAACCAAATAATATTTATAGATAATCTTGCTCATAAACCGAGCAATTTTCATTGGATCTCGGCAAACACACCGCAAAAGAGTATTACATCGAATAGATCTCCAAGAATATCGAGGAGAACTTTGTATTGAGAATCAAAGAGAGAGAAGAAGCCATCTAGCTAATAACTATGGACTCGAAGGTCTGTGGTAAACTACTCACGCTTCATTGGAGAGGCAATGGTGTTGATGTAGAAGCCTTCTGTGATCGATTCCCCCTCCAGCAGATCGTCGGAAAAGGCCCCAAGATGGGATATCACGGGTACAGAAGGTTGCGGTGGTGGAAAAGTGGTTTTCGTGGCTCCCCCTGATATTTCTAGGGTATAAGAGTATATATAGGCGAAAGAAGTACGTCGGTGGAGCTACGAGGGGCCCACGAGGGTTGGTGGCGTGCCTACCCCCTGGGCGCGCCCTCCTTCCTCGTGGCGTTCCAGACTTCAACTCCAAGTCTCCTGGTTTTCTTTTGGTCCAAGAAAGATCATCGCGAAGGTTTTGTTCCATTTGGACTCCGTTTGGTATTCCTTTTTTGTAAAACTCTAAAATAGGCAAAAACCAGAAACTGGCACTGGGCCTCCGGTTAATAGGTTAGTCCCAAAAATAATATAGAAGAGCATATTAAAGCCCATTAAACATCCAAAATAGATAATATAATAGCATGGAACAATAAAAAATTATAGATACGTTGGAGACATATCACACCGTCGAAGTGGCAAGCACACTAGCCCGCTCCTCAAATAGCATTCCACTATTCAATCATTGCCGGTGAAAGATGGGGACGTGAACCCGCGTCGTGAGGGCAACTTCGGCGGCCCACTCCGGCAAGAGCGCGGCCGCAGCCGCCAGCCGCGTGCTAACAAGCTTCGTGACGGCGACCGCAATCTGCGTCCGGGCGGCCAAGGCAGCCCAAACGGCTGTTGTTGCTTCTCAGGCGGTGGCAGCATCATTTGCCTTGGGGATAGCAACTGGCGAGAGCGGCACAGCAGCTCTCCGTTCCGCAGCGGCGTCCTTAACCCTGATGGAGGCCTTCCATGACCATGTCGAGGCCGTCCATGCCCAGATCGTGGCGGTCACTGCACAAATCCAACGAAGCTTCTGCGACAACGGTCGGCAGCCTATGGCCGAAGAGTTGGCAATCGCCAAGAGAGTTCGATCAGCTGTACGTTCCTGCGCGGCATACCTTGCCACGACAGAGCCCGCCAAAGCCCCGATCGCGGCCGCCTACAACCAGCTCATGGCGGCCTATTCCAAAGATATGGCGGCTGTGGATGGCGAGATGCTTGCCGAGTATGGTGCAATTGATGCCATGGAGCCCCTTCCCCAGGAGACCGTCGGGCGCGAGCTGGACATGGAGGCGGCAGCGGAGATCGACAAGCACTTGCCGTAGTAGTACTCTTTGTTTTGTTTAATTAAGAGCATCAGTCTTTAATTTGTTAGACTAATGTTTAGGTCAGCTAGCTCTGTTTAATTGCTAAACTTGCTCGATTAAGAAGTGTGGGTGTGCTGTAGTCTCCTTTGTGTACCCAAATTATGCAATGACGTGGATGACCACTTTAACCAAGGAAATTCGAACCAAAATTTTTGACGTTCAAACTCATCACACACGGGTTAAGCTGTCTGAATCGTTTGTGATGTTCACATATCGTACACAGTTTAGAATAAGGGACCATGTCTGATGACACTTTGCGCGCTAGTTTTTTCGCTGAAGCAATTCCAAATTTCCGGCTTCTGTGGAAATATCTACCTCCCCGCCCCCTCCCCCTTACCAAAAGCCACATTTCCCATGTTTCCGCCTTCCTTTCCAAGTTGAAACCTTCACTCCTTGCTTACAGCGCCGCCTCCTCACCGGCAACCCTTCTTCACACTGCTCGGCCTCTTCTATCCAGGCAGGTAATCCACACCTAACCCCCATCCTTCTCCTCCTTCCACATGCCACGTGCCCCGACCGCCGGCGCGAGCGCGACACCTTCCACCCAAACCACCGACCCCTCCACCAAATAAGCACCGCCCTAAGCCATGGTGCACGCAGTATAGCCAGGATCTCAAGGAGCATTTGGCAGCGGAGAAGCAAATTGCGGCCGCACGCGCGGATGAGGTCGCGATGGCTGCCATTCGTGCCGACCCCCAGATCTTGGAGGAGCACCTTGCCATTTGCTAGCTACGTCGATTAAGCATGCTCGGTTTACCCGTTGCATGTGTTGCTCGTGCCTTTCCTTCACAAATTCTAGTGAATTGTGCTATCTAATTTTACCATGCAATCTGTTGCTCTAGTGTATATGTTCTATATGTCGTGCAGTTTGGTGCTCACTTATTAACAGTTTTGTTAATTAGTTGTCATCTTCAGTTAACTTTTTGGTTCAATTCTGCAAATGTGATGTTCAATTCTTCAGGCTGCAATTTTGTATTGTCTTCCATGTGATAAATAAATTGAATTTATCTTTACAAAATACATGAGAAATGAATACAATTGTTATATTTCCAAGTTGTCAGGCATGCTTGATTTGGTTATACATTGTGCAATGTGGTGCTCAGTTAACGTTTGGATCATTTGTGTTGTGGTGTTTAGTTAACTGTTTGGTTCAATTCTGCAATGTGATGTTCAATAGTTGTGGGTGCATTCTTTTATTTATACCATGCGAGGAATAAATTGAATTTGGCTGTAGTAAATACATGAGAAACAAATACAATTGCTATATTTCCAAGTTGTTAAGCCTTCTTGGTTTGGTTAACTGTTTGATCTTCTATTAGGAGTATGTTATATTGTGCAATGTGGTGGTCAGTTAATGTTTGGTTCATTTGTTGTGGTGTTTAGTTAATTGCTTAGTTCAATTCTGCAATGCGATGTCCAATTGTCGTGGGTAGAATTTTGTATTGTTGTGCATGTGAGGAATAAATCAAATTTGGCTGCACTTGATACATGAGAAACATATACAAGTGCTATATTTCCTAGTTCTTAATCATGCTTGGTTTGGATAAATGGGTTTTCCATGTGGCTTGAATTAATCTGATGAATCTGCAATGTGCTTATTTTTCATCAACATATTTTTACTGATAGCATGCAAACCCTTACTTAACCTAATGACTAACTATCTTATATTTGTTGGAGGGAAACAATGGGAAGCACTGAGGTTTACAATCAAGGTTAGCACGTGCATGGTTTGTTGTCTAATAGCACATTCTTGTGCAATTGCAGGAACCATTCCAATATTTAGGTTTTTAACAATTTGGTCTTGCATATGTAGGTCCTGTTCTCAGAGGTTTTGACCCACTGTTCGACCCTTTTTGCATATGGGGAAATGAGTTGTCCATGAATATCAGTCAAGTCAAACTCAGAAAGATTGTTAGGATAAACAAATTAGCGACAAAAAAACAACAAGATCTTTGTCTGCACAATGAAGAAGACATCAGTTCACTACAGGATGGTACTAACTATTATACCTTGCCTTTTTTTATTCCTTTGACCCAATTCCAATATAGAGAAGATATTTATGCACATCCTTGTTTTCAGGACTTTCCAAAGCAGTTCAATGATGATTACCTCTCAAACCACCTGTATGGTCAGGAGGCAAGGAAGGTATTCATACAACACCCACGGTTCAATATTGAAGTGTTCCTGAAGAGGACGAAGGATGGACAGTCAATCATCCACAGGCACTGTCCTAAAGTTACAAAGACCTTCAACATCAATAAAGGCTCAATATTCGCCTTCTGCTTCAGCAGTTTTCCAGATGAGATACATCTGTCTATGTACCGTCTATGATGCTAATTTTGAAAGTTTATAGATGTTGCATGTGAAACTTGGTGTTGTTGTGTAATGGGGTAGCTGAGTGCTGAAGCTATATGATGTTGTACTCTGATGTATTTCAATTATGAAAATGAAATATATTGTGTGCTTAATATGAAATTTCAATTATATTAATAAATTTATTATTTATAATCGGATAATTAGCCTGCTAATTGGGTTTTTCTATTGCAAACGGTTATTGAGAAAACAACTTGTGTGATGCATTCAATAACGCACACAGTTTCTAGGAATAAACCGTGTTAGATTAATGAACAATCACACACGACATCCTCTTGAAAACTGTTTGGGTTAGGCCACCTGGCGCAAACGTTTACCACATAAAAACTGTGTGTGATGGACAGCCTTTGCCACACAGTTTCTTCTACGCACCGTCTGTGATGCATTCAATAACACAAATGATAAAATTGTTAATATCATGTGCAATGGCAACGCTATCACAAACGATTTAACGGGGAAAATTGTGTGTGATGTACCTACGAACGGAAACATTTTCCTTAGAGCGACTGTGTGGGATGTACATACGAACGGAAACGTTTAGCAGGGACTGGCTGTGTGGGATGTACTTGCTACCGGAAACAATTTCACGTGTATAATTGTATTTTTTTAGCTCTACTGTATGTATTTACGTATTTGAGCGCTCGCCGGTCGCACACGACCTAATTTTGTCGAGCGTGTGTGACAGGAGGGCATGTCCCTGACGGTTTCTGGGTCGTGTGGGAAGGACCCCCCCTATCACCGTCACTCACTAGGCGACGGTTCCAAATGCCATCGCGGAAAGGGGTTAAAAACCATTTGTATAGCACCTTGTTGTACT
Organism: Aegilops bicornis; assembly: GCA_021605145.1. Taxonomy (NCBI): domain Eukaryota; kingdom Viridiplantae; phylum Streptophyta; class Magnoliopsida; order Poales; family Poaceae; genus Aegilops; species Aegilops bicornis. Next base: position 674,213,558 of record CM038671.1, read on the forward strand.
AGTGTAGGCCTTGTTTCTAAGCATTGCAATACCGTTTGTGCTCTGTTTTATCACTTGCTACCTTGCCGTTTTTTTATTTTCATATTACAAAACATATATCTACTACACATACTACACTTGTATCACCATCTCTTCGCCGACTAGTGCACCTATGCAATTTACCATTGTATTGGGTGTGTTGGGGACACAAGAGATTTTTTTGTATTTGATTGTCGGATTGTTTGAGAGAGACCATCTTCATCCTACACCTCCAACGGATTGATAAACCTTAGGCCATCCACTTGAGGGAAATTTGCTACTGTCATACAAAACTTTGCGCTGGGAGGCCCAACACGAGTCTACAAGAATAAGGTTGCATAGTAGACATCAACCGCTGGCTTCCAAGGTAGTACCGTGATAACCCACAAGTATAGGGGATCAATTGTAGCCTTTATCGATAAGTAAGAGTGTCGAACCCAGTGAGGAGCTAAAGGTAGAACTAATATTCCCTTCAAGTTATATCGACCACCGATACAACTCTATGCACACTTAACTTTTGCTTTACCTAGAACATGTATGAAACTACTTTGCAGGTGTAATATAATAAGTTTGCAAGAATAAAACTAGAAGTACTTAGCTAAATAAAACTATGAATAATTTGCAAGATAATAAAAGTTAGTTGTTTAGTAGAAAGCTTTTTGTAACACAAGAGAAGGATTTGTCCCTAGGAAATCGATAACTAGGCCGGTAATCACTATTGCAATTTTATATGAGGGAGAGGAATGAGCTGACATACTTTTCGTACTTGGATCATATGCACTTATGATTGGAACTCTAGCAAGCATCCGCAAATACTAAAGATCAATAAGGTAAAACCCAACCATAGCATTAAGTAACAAGTCCTTTTTACTCCCATATGCAACAACCCCCTTACTCTGTTATAAAGCTCTTTCACTCTCTCCACCCACTATAAGTGAAGTATGAACGTATTGCAACACCCTACAACGGGAATCTCACATGCTTGCATGACACAGAGGGCACCATAGGACAACACCAAAATAAAACATACAACTCAAACCAATCACGATCATCAATCAACCCATTGGACAAAAGAAATCTACTCTAACATCATAGGATGGCCATACATCATTGGGTAATAATATATAGCATGAAGCACCATGTTTAAGTAGAGATTACAGCTGGGAGAAGAGGTGTTAGACCGCTGCATAGGGGGGTAGTTGGTGATGATGGTGGCGAAGTTGTTGGTGTAGATAGCCATATCGATGGTTCCCGGGCGGCGCTCTAGTGCCACCGGGAGAGAGGGAGAGAGAGTCCCCTCCATCTTCTACTTCCCTGCCCCCCCCCTAGATGGGAGGAGAGTTTCCTCTCTGGTCCATGGTCGCCATGGCTCCCGGAGGGCAGGAGCCCTCCGAGATTGGATCTCTCTCTCTCTCTCTCTCTCTCTATATATATATATATATATATATATATATATCTTTGTTTCTCTTCTGTTTTGCACTCTTGTTTTCTTGCTGAAAATCATTTCTTAAATTCCCGGATATCTGTAAATCCGATTGGGCTGAAATTTTGAGGGTATTTTTATCCGGATATTAGCTTCCTTGCGGCCAAAGGACACCTCCAACTGACTTAGATGGGCGCCATTAGCCTGCCAGGTGTGTCCTCTGGGATTATGGGACCCTCGAGCATCGTCTCGCATTGATTCTTTTTCCCAAAAATCAAATATATTCCCAAATAAACCCCTGTAATTTTTTATCGTGTTTGGACTTCGTTTGATATGGATATTCTGCGAAACGAAAAACATGCAACAATAAGGAACTGGCACTGTGCACCGGATCAATATGTTAGTCCCAAAAATAATATAAAATATGGCCAAAAGTATATGAAAGTTGAAGAATATTGGCATGGAAAAATAAAAAATTATAGATATGACAGAGACGTATCGTACCGCTTGTGCAATACTTTGATACATCTCCAACGTATCTATAATTTTACTTGTTCCATGCTGTTATATTATCATTCTTGGATGTTTTACAATCATTTTATAGCAACTTTTAATCATTTTTTGGGACTAACCTATTGACATAGTGCCCAGTGCCAGTTGCTGTTTTTTGCTTGTTTTTTACTTCGCAGAATATCAGTACCAAACGGAGTCCAAATGCAGCCAAATTTTTTGGAGAATTTTTATGGACCGGAAGACACTACTTGGGTAAAAGAAGTACCAGAGGGAGGCTCTGAGGGGAGCACAACCCACCTGGGCGCTCCTGTGGGACCCAGGCGTGCCCTCGTGAGTTGTGCCCACCTCGGTGGCCTCCCGCACCGCCTCTTCACCCAGGGGAGTCGACGAAACACAATTCTAGCTGCCGCAAGTTCCAGAACCACCAGATCCAATCTAGACACCATCACGGAGGGGTTCATCATCCTCATTGGTGCCTCTCCGATGATGCGTGAGTAGTTCATCACAGACCTACGGGTCCATAGTCAGTAGCTTGATGGCTTCCTCTCTCTCTTTTGATTCTCAATACAATAGTCTCTTGGAGATCTATTTGATGTAACTCTTTTTGCGGTGTGTTTGTTGGGATCCAATGAACTTTGAGTTTATGTTCAGATCTATATCCATGAATATTATTTGAGTTTTCTTTGATCTCTTATATGCATGATTACTTATAGCCTCGTATTTCTTCTTAGAATCTTTGGTTTAGTTAGGCCAACTAGATCGATTTTTCTTGTGATGTGTTTGATCATGCGGTGTTCTTTCCCAGTGACAGAAGGGGCAGCAAGACACGCATATATCATTGCTATTAAGGATAACAAGATGGGGCTATTCCTACATGAATAGATCTCATCTACATCATGTCATCGTTCTTATTACATTACTCCGTTTCTCCTTGAACTTAATACACTAGATGCATGCTGGATAGCGGTCGATGTGTGGAGTAATAGTAGTAGATGCAGGCAGGAGTCGGTCTACTAATCTTGGATGTCATGCCCATATAATGATCATTACCTGTATATCGTCACAATTATTCAATCTTCTAATAATTGCCCAACAGTAATTTGTTTACCCGCTGTATGCTATTTTCTCAAGAGAAGCCACTAGTGAAATCTACAGCTCCTGGGTCTATCTTTATCATATTTATTTTGAGATCTATTTTTATTCGCTTTTATTTTCAGATTATTATTCAAAAAACGAAAAAAAACCTTGCTGCACTTTTTTATTTCCTATTTTATTTTGTGTTTTATCGAGAGTGATTTATCCAATCTATCACAAATATTCTTCCATCAACTTGCCAATTTATGGCGCCGTCACCTAGAAGGGGTTGACAACCCCTCTTACGCGTTGGGTTGCAAGTATTTGTTCTTTATGTGTAGGTATTGTTTACATAGTGTTGCTTGGTTCTCCTACTGGATTGATTACTTGGTTTCATAACTGAGGGAAATACCAACCATAGCTGTACTGCATCATCCCTTCCTCTTTGGCCTCAAGTCGCATCTGGGTCTTGGGCCGTCAATAGGTTGCTATGACCCGCCATCTTCATTGATAAGTCGCCAGAGGTATGACCCGGCCCCTCCTGGGCGGTTCAAACCCAGTAGTTATATCCCCAACATTAGGCCCTAGGTTGATTTGAACCTGTTCACATCAATCTTCAATACCTGACTTGTCAAAATCTTGCATCGCCTGTTTAACGAATTTGTTGTAACCTGCCATGACGTCAGCTCACAGGATTATGTAAACCCGCCATGACGTGTTTTCGCATGAGGCCCAGAACATCTTTAACTTATCCTTATCTTAATGATCATCCTGAAAATCGAGGCGTCCATATAGCCACATGATGATTTCAGCCTCCTCGATTCCCGCGCATACCTTGTATCCATCCACTTATAAATGGGGACGGGGGTGTTTACCATTTTTCCCCCCTTGCCTCCTCGTCTTCATCTTCCTCTCGTGACTCCTCTGCAGCCTCGAGCTCCGTCGCCGCCGTCCTCCGTCCACTGCACCAACTCAGGCCGCTGCATCAACCTAACGGGACCAGAAAACGCCGGCGCCCCACCGCAGTCCATCTGCATCTGTAAGTATTCATCTCCTTATACCTCAGATCTGCATTAGGGTTAGCCATGTTCATCGGTGTTCTTCGTTGTTCTTCGCTTTCTCCTTTAGTTCGAGTAGCTTATGATCTGAACATGATATGAAACTTGTCCGGTAGTAGTTTAGCATCAGAATACCTCCTCTCCATAGAAAATCTCATCGGAGCACTCAAACCTTTCTGCCTCCGCCACCTTAGGTTTAGAATTTTACCGCTTTTTCTGAACTGCGGTAGATCCAAAATTATTGCTCCAGTCTGCGAAATCTGTTTGTTCAACACTTCACAAAATTTTCTCCGATAAATTTGAAGTACCATAACTACTATGGCGGCTTATATCATAAACCGTGACCCGCCATACAACATTAGGCCCCGTTTAAGCCTCCATCATACTCTTCATAACTTGTATAATCCAGTAATGTTCTATGGCTTAACCATGCATGCTTGTTCATCTTCGTAACTTGGTTCTCATTGTTCATCTTCCGGCTTAACACATTGGCTATTTATAGCACTTTACTTTTGAATCATTGGCCCAGCTTATCAGTTTAATCTTAAACCGGCAACATTTCTTTCTTTTAGGCCATTTTCCTCAAAATGGACAAAACTGTCACTGCCTGCAACTGGGTCGTTTCCCGGGTCACCGAGGAAGACTTGAAAGAATATGTTCAGACTGGCGTCCTAGCCAGAAAAGATGTCATCCATTAGATGGTCCCAGGCACTGAAACTCCTCTTGATCCCAAGGATGGTGAAGTAATTATCTTCACTGATCATATGCTTCGGGGCTTCAGCCCTCCCGGCTCAAAATTCTTCCTTGATGTACTGCACTTTTTCAAGCTCCATCCTCAAGCCATCAGACCAAATTCTGTTTCAAACATCTGCAACTTCCCAGTATTTTGTGAGGTGTACCTTCAACAGGAGCCCACCGTAGACTTATTCACGGAGTTTTATTACTTAAACTGGCAGAACGAGTTCACAAACGGACCCAACCTAGATCTAGGCGGTATTTCTATAAAGTGACGGAAAGAAGCCACTTTCCCAGCCGCCACTCTGCCCAGTCATCCCAAAGACTGGAACCAAACCTGGTTTTAATGCAAATACACTTCTCCAGAAGCGGAAAATCCTCTGCCGGGTTTTCACGCCAGCCGGCTTAGCAACAGGCATCCTCTTCCAGACCATATCAGCACAGCAGAACGGAAGAAGTATATGCCAGTCTTTTCAAAGATCCGGGCCTTGATGGCCAACGGCTTGACTGGAATTGATCTAGTTTGATGCTAGGTCGCCTGGAGAGTCTTGCCCTTAATCCGCCGTCCCAGCTTAATGTGTGAGTACACCGGCGAGTTAAAAGAACCTCAATGCCACTGTCAGATTGAAATGACTGACGAAGACATCAATAATATGACCAAATCTCTGTTAAATGAGAGCTTGGAAAACTGCAGCAAAGTCAGATTGAATCCTTTCTGCGTCCTTAACAAACTGCCAGCTGTAAGCTTTTAACCAATTTCACAATTGAATCATACCTTCCCTTAAATTGCCTTTTCATACCCATTTAATTTTTTGCAGGCCGATTCACCTTTTTGGACTAGGAAGCTGCAGGATAAGCTGACCAAGAAAACCCGGACGAAGAGCAAAGCTATCAAAAAGCCTGCTAAGAAGAAGACCAATCCTGCCGACTTATTCAACTTGGATGATAAACATGATGATGACGAGTCGGAGGTAACACTTGACTCTGTTGGCTCATTTTTTGTACATCTTATTGATAATGATCACTATCAGGATGATGCGAAGGGAAGCCAAGCCAATGCTGAAGAGGTAACTATCCTTTCCTCCGACTCTGAACCTCTGCCAAGACAGAAAATTCGTGAAGCAAGCCGGAAAGTAAGATTTTCCCATCCTTTAGCTTATTTGGATCCCAACATTCTTTTGAAGAAGCTGCAACATGAAGCTCTCCGCACAACCCGGAACAGCAGCGGTGGAATTCTTTCCTCCGGCTTACCAAACACCCCACCACCTCGCAAGCGTCGACCGGAGGTTTCAAATATTTCTGATTTATCTTATCCCAAGGTGGGTCTTTTTGACAACCTCTTAACCCGTCTGATTCAAACTATCAGGGAACATCTCATTCCTCCTTCGGCGACTCAACTGGGACTCAAATCCCGGCTTTCAAGACTGTGCCTGGGTGAGAATATTAAATGTACCCGCTTTAAATCATGCAGTTAATTGTCATATTAACTCTGTCTTATGCTTCCTTTTCAGTGCTATGGAAAAGCCCAGCAAAAAGCAGAAATTTGACAAACCGACTGAAGAGCCCAAAAATGTTGATCCGGAACAACATGCCACAACTGAGACTTTGCATAAAGTGTCAGAAGCTGTTATGGATATGATCCTCCTCCAGAAGACCAACCCGTTACCCAAGATGCCATGGATGCTGATACAGAAAATGATAAACCGCCCAGTCCTGCTCAGCTGGCTCAGGAATCTAATGATATAATGATCACTGGGCCGGCTTATCAGGCCCCATGCAACCCCATTACCCTGTCCAAACACAGCGCCAAGGAGGAATTCTCTGCTGTTGACAAGGTAAATGGAAAGTTGACTTGGAAGGCTATGCTCAATTTAATGCTCAAGAGATTCACTCTGGTTATTTGAACCGTCTTCACACCAGCCGTGACTTCGAAGCCGGCTTGGTCAACTTGATGAAGGAGCGCTTTGAGGTAATCCAACCCAATCCTCCTCATAAATATACCTCTATCAGCCGCCAAGTCTATAGAACATGATAGCATTGAATGTACTGTAGACTTTTAGATAGTCATAAATATGTGAAGATCAAACTAGTAGCCCCCAAGGGTAGGCTTAAATTATCAAATTAAGCCTGGACTTCAATTAGCGGTGATCAACTTTGCACCTGTAGCCCCCAAGGGCCGATTTAAACTATCAAGTTAAGCCAGGACTTATCACCAGAACTGTAAATAAAATCCAAGTATGTAGCCTTTATCCACCGGATCACATCATTTTGCCCGGGCATCATATAAACTTGTCTCTGAAAAGAGCAATAGGCATTAGCCCCCAAGTGCCAAGGAAAATACTTGTATTGTTCTTGGGACTTGAAAAATAATCATGATCATAATACCTTCCATGTTGTTCATGTCGCAGGCTGAACTAAATGAGAAGGAATCCCAGGTCAAAGATCTAAGGGCCAATATGCAAACTCAACAATCTGAGACTTCAAAAGCCAAGTCAGAGCTGAAGACTGCATTGGAAAACATTGAGCAGTTGAAACAGAGCTTCAGTACTGATAGAACTGGCTAGGAGACCGAGAAGGCAACTTTACTAAAAAGAGCAGAGGATGCCGAAGCAGCCCTTAAACCGGTAACTGACGAATTGTCCGGTTTAAAGCATCAAATCAACAGCATGACATCGGCCATCTTCGGTAAGTAACAAAAAATACTTTCCTTTGCACCAACAGTATATCATAATCATCTGCCGGTTTACCAATAACTTTACTGATGTAGGCTCCCGAAGCGCCAAGTTGGGTTCATACATGCACATCAAGCTCAAGGCTGTCTATGCTCTGGTAGAGCAGCTATACACTGGTGCTCAACAATCAATCTGTGCTTCTATTCATAAGAAACATCCACCCTCCCTCATCAAGGAAACACTTGAAAAGTTGTTAGTGCTGCCCCAAAGGATTGAGGATTTAAAGCGAGCAGCTGCCAGAGCTGGCGCCATGACTGCCCTAAGCCGGGCAAAGGCATGTCAAGTAGATCTTGATCCAGAAGACTTGGCTAATGGCTACCTGAGTGTAAACGAAGACGGGTCTCCCTTCAGCGCTAATGACTTTGCAAAAATAGCAAGGGTAATGCGTCCGGTAGCAAGCAAACTGGCTGAAGACACAAACCTATCCCAATATCAGGCAGCTTATGATGCTGATAACAAGAAGGTGAAGGCCCTGGTTCATCAGGAGGTGGATCTCATCCCACCAACTTGTAAGCACATCTTCGCTCCTAACATTGATCCATGAAGTCTTATAGATGATGAGGCTGTGTTTAGAGCTTTGACCGGTATCAACTGGGCTTTGCCTGACTTCCAGCCAATAGATAACCAAGGAGAAGAAGAAGCAGCGCATGATGACCAGGAGGCTTCGACCCGGCAAGACTAGAAGTCTTAATTTATGAGCCAGTTTACCAGTCATAGCGTTTGGATGCTATGTCTCAAAAAACACTTGTCCTTTTGGGCCGTCAGATGCCTTGTAATAGGCTAGTTAAACAATTCTGATCTGTCATGCCATCGTGCGTGTTTATTTGCATAACACTGCTGATCCATCATTTGAAGATCTGCCACTTGTGCTTATAATATCATCAATTATGCAGACCATGCTTTATCATTTTTCCTGCACATAAGCAGAGAACATGTGCCCTGGCGGTTTACCCCAGGGCGGGTCACAATACCCAATAAAAACCACTTATGACTAAATAGTCCATAACCAGGGCCGGTTTATCAAAACCTCATATAATCACAACAAAATAAATGTCATAACTGTGATATTTGTTCATATTGCCGGCTTATCACGCGTCGTGCGGTAAGGGTAACAGCCCAAAGACAGAGCACACCGCCCTGTTCAATTTATTCATACCGCCGGCTTACAACACCATATGCAACAAGGGGTAATATCCCAAAGCTTAGAGCACAGAACTCCAAGCACATAATCATCATAAAGTGGCGACTTAAAGTCGAAAGTCAGGCTGGGTTAATAAAACTCTGGATAGATTCATATATGAACCATAAGGCAACATGGCCCTCATAGGTTTTCAAACATGTATCAACATGTCATGAAAGATGAACCTAAAAAAATGTTCAAATCAAATATAAGTCAGAAAAACAGAAAACAAGGCATTCATAGGCTGCCAAGCCTCAATGTCAAGCATTATTCAGGGGCCACGCAGCCACTGAGTTAAACCTTAATTCAAACCCGTAAGCCGGACCTCACATGACCAATCTCCGTTTTAACTTTGACAAACTTAGGGTCTTTACAAGATTGATTGTCAAGAGTACGACAAGTCATTCCAGGATTACCTGGTCGAAGTGGCAGGCAAACAAAGATGGGATAACCCGTATTTTTTGGTGAATACACCTAGCGTCCAAGCCTATTACAAGGTTCGACAAAACTCTGTTCATTAACAAGGAGCCCCAAAGTAATATTCCATTCCAGACGTATAAGCCAGATCAGCAGGGTAGTCATAGCTATGCTCAATGAGCAGGAAGCCCCCAAGTATGTTGTAATTATGGCGTACAAGCCGGATCAAGAGGGTAATCATAGCTATGCTCAATAAGCAGGAAGCCCCCAAGTGATCGTATGAAGTGACAATAAAGACTCGTATTCTCAGAAATGAAATGACAGAGGCCCTGAATTATCAGGGATGTCGGCTTTATTATATTCATCATAATATATACATTAACAAAGTATGTACATCGCAAGAGCCAGTGGCTCAGGTGTAATAAGGCCGAAGATGAGAAATATTCCACAGCCAGGGGGTCTCCTCCTCCGACGTGCGTGAGTTCTTGTGGTCTCGAACATCGATAAGGTAGTATGACCCGTTGTTCAGATTTTTGCTGACCACAAAAGGCCCTTCCCAAGGTGGGGATAACTTGTGCATGTCAGTTTGATCCTGGATGAGCCGGAGCATCAAATCTCCTTCTTGAAAGGTCCTGGTTTTAACCCGGCGGCTATGATAATGACGCAGATCTTGCTGGTAAATCGCCGAATGAGCCGCCGCACGGTCACGCTCCTCATCCAACAGGTCAAGAGCATCTTGACGTGCTTTTTCATTATAAGCTTCAACATAAGCCGCCACACGGGGCGAGTCGTGATGGATGTCACTAAGGAGAATCGTCTCTGCTCCGTAAACCATGAAGAAAGGTGTGTAACCCGTAGATCTGTTGGGGGTAGTATTGATACTCCATAACACTGAGGGCAATTTCTCCACCCAACAACCCGCGTCCTCTGCAAAGGGACCATAAGCCGGGGCTTGATGCCTCTCAAAATTTCTTTGTTGGCTCATTCAGCTTGGCCATTGGACTGGGGGTGAGCCACTGATGATACATCAAGACGAATATGCTCTCGTTGACAGAACTCTTTCATAGCACCCTTGGACAGATTAGTGCCATTATCAGTTACTAGCACAAATGCCTGTGCGTTGCAACGGGAAAGAAATTTGACATGTGTTGCCTTGAAAAAAAATCGACATGTGTCCATCAGAAAGTCCACCAGGAAGTCACGACGGCATACATACATTGGCACCAACACATCAAAGAGACGCATGCCAAAGTTTGGAAGGAAAACATTATCAATTGTGCGTTAGTCATGAAAGAAGCATTAATACAGGTGCTAAGGAACATTTATTATTTCTTAATCTTGAAAACTACTATCTCACTTAGGGTTTTTCACGCGCTACCTCACGAGTCTCAGCAATCAAGGCATGCAGATAGTGATTGAAAGGAATATCTTGCTTTTCTTAATTAAAATATTTGATTAGAAAAAAAGTTGCACGAATTAAACGTGTAACAACTGTTGTCTTTTTTTAACACAGTACAAACACAAGCGCTCATATATGCGTGCATACACCCGTATGAGCGCCTCCGAGAGACTGAGCCGGCATATCATGTTTCTACAGAGAAGGGTGTTTGTATCTCATGCAAGAGCCACAGCCCACCATTTCGGTTAAATATTTTTCTTTTTTTTCTTTATCTTATCCAGTCTCCAATCTCCTTTCTTTATCTCATGCTGCAGCCACAACCCACAATCACATTTAAATCTTTATCTCTCTCCTTTTGATCTAGGTGTCTTTTGACCTATCTCATGGAGCACAAGAATCTCGTTTCTTTATGTCATGCAGCCCCCAATCGAATCTAATTTAATTAATCACAAGTTTCTTACCTGCACAAAGCGTGCATGTCTTGTGGATTATGGTTTGTTTCTTGTTTCTCCATGTGGCTTGTTCTCTATACGGGCAACTTGTGCAAGTATATAAGTTGGTCAGGTTTTATGTAAAAAGGCAAGGTGGGACTATTTCTTTTGTAAACTAACCTCTTTCTCCCATAATCATGAGCTAGCTAGCGTAGTTGGCGGAGTTGTTTGGTTGCTACAGGCTTATCATGAGATCGACCCACCATGCAAGGGATAGTTTTTTTTTTATTGCAAAAAGAAAGCACACCCTCATTCTCGCGGCCCACAAGGAAAAATCGCGTTAGAAGGCCACTTGCTTGGCACCTGGCCAAGCACACAGAACAACGTGTGAAGCCGCATGTCGACGGATGAAATTTTGACAAACAAAGGGCAGGTGGACGAACTTAGGAAAATGATCTGTGCGTTGCAATGGGATAAAAATTCATCGAACTCTGGCACTCCTAATTCTATCACTATGGCTTTCTCTAAAAATAATAATAAGAATTGTCAAATGTCCTTAATATGAAGAAGAATTTTTCAAGCCGACCATCCTTGTAGAATTGTTTCTTTTCTTTTTGCGGGAAAATGTAGCATTGCTAGACTTGCGGCTGGTGCTTGCGAGTAAACACCAAAATGAGGATGAGGCGATTTGGTGCTCGGGCTCAGATGAGTCCGAAATCTGAGCCTTCGCCTGCTGCTTTGAGATTGCAGAAAGTCTGACACGCGCGACAGAGTTGCTGCGCGAAAAAATGAGGATACGAGACTTATACGCCTTTCCACAGTGCACTCGTGTGGTCCCTTTTCGTAGCTCGCCGCGCCCATCGTTAGGCGTCGTCATGGGACGTGGAACAGAACGCTCTTGAGCCGTCACGGGCTCACGGCAGTGGACGTGTGTGTGGGGTCCACCAAATGGGGAAATTGTGGAGTGTTCCAGGTGTGGGCGGCTGACAAGCGGTGAAACCGACCAGGGAAGGGGAGTATGGCGTGTGCGGCGACCGCTCCTTCTGCCGGCGGCGTGGCTATGGAAGCTGACGGCGGGCTAGAATTCCTACTGGATCCGATGAGACCGGTGAGTTCCCCTAGGCCAGCGCCTGCTCTCCTTATCTCTGGATTCCACCTTTCATACGAATTTGTTCCCGCGATCCGTTGAATCGAACCCCCATGCCCCGCCGCGGTGACTCGTTTGCTGCGTCCCAGGTTTCCACTAAGAGAGGAGTCAGCAGATAATTTGGAACATCCAGATCCGGTGCCGTTGGTGCTACTGCCACGCCGCGAGATCCGGCGAAGGAAGAATGCTTCGCCAACTAGGTCTCCACAATCCACGGGGGAGGTGAATCACGAAGCACCTGGCTGGACCAAGGTAATGCAAACAAATTTCTTATCAGTTCAATACGGCCATCTTTTTGTAGGAAGTAAAAATTGCTAAGGAGTTTGGCAAAGATTATTTTCAGCACTCATCGAGTGTGTTGGCGTAGTGTGATAAATGTTTAGTGCACTGCGAATATTAGAGTGGATGATTTTTTGTAGGATTTGACGTTCATGCACTGTTCGATTTATACCAAGGTTGTGTCAAAATTCAGGTTGAGGCTGGGGAGTACACCGCCCTGGAACAATCCATCCAGAAATATGCAGAAGAACCTAGTAAGAGTGGTGAAACCTGAACTTGGTCTGAGTTTTGACTTGTCGGGTGAGGCATATGACTTTTACAATTTGTATTCGTGGGTGGTTGGCTTTGGGATACGCTATGGTAAGAATAGATTGAACGATAAGAGGACGAAGATAATGCAGGAGATCATGTCCGACTGTGCGGTGAGAGATAATGTTTGATGTTCATTTTGTTTTTTGACAAACGATCACTGGTGGAAAAACAGGCTTCCGTCCAGCCCCATAAGTCACGAAGCTGTAGGAACCGCGACTAATGGGACCTTTAGTCGCGGTTCTGGAGGTGAACCGCGACCAAAGGCCTGGGCCAGGCGCTCGGTGGCCAGCTGGTGCGTGAGGGGCTTTAGTCATGATTGGCCAGGACAACCGCGACTAAAGGCCTTTGGGCACCTTTAGTCACGGTTTGCCAGGCCAACCGCAACTAAAGCCCCTCCCTATATATACCCATCCAGCAGCCAACACTTAGCCATTTGGAGCCATTCTCTTCACAAGTGGGTGTAGGTTTGCTTTTGGTTCCTCTTATGCACATAAGGTGTTTGATGAAATGCCCCAAGAGCATGAAACAAACATGACATGAAGTGTTGGAGCCACACTCTTCGATCGCGGTTAGCAACTTGATGAACCTTTGATGTGTCAATATGCATGTGTGTAGTTCATTGTTTAATTTATATTGTTTGTAGCTAGTTAGTTTAACAAATGCATGATGGTTAATTATATATTTTATATTATAATAATGCAGATGAATCGGCAATGGATGTACGGTAACCGACTCTCCGTGAGTTCACTACGGGTTTGAAAGATTTCCTCGTAGTGGCTAATGCGAATAAGCGGGGGGTTTTGTTATCTGTCCATGTGTTATCTGTAAGAATGAGAAGGGTTACTCTTCCTCAAGAGTTGTTCACATGCATCTGCTTGAAGGGTTTCATGCCAAGCTATAATTGTTGGACCAAGCATGGAGAAAGAGGGGTTATAATGGAAGAAGATGAAGAAGGGATGATTTCATCGATGAAAGCTATCTTGCTCATTTCGGTGATACTTTCATGGAGGATGCTGAAGGTGAAGGGAAGGTGAAGAAGAGGCACGTGATGATCCCGTTGATGATCTTGGTCGGACCATTGCCGATGCACGGAGACGCCGCGAAACTGAAAAGGAGAGGGAGAATTTGGATCGCATGTTAGAGGATCACAGAAAGGCGCTGTACCCGGATGCGATGATGGTCTGAAAAAGCTGGGCTGCACTGGATTTGCTGAAATGGAAGGCGAGGCAGGTGTAGCTGACTCGGCATTTGAAAACTTGCTGAAAATGTTGAAGAATATGTTTCCAAAGGATAACGAGTTGCCCGCCAAGATGCGTCTGAAGCAAAGAAGGTTGTCCGCCCTCTAGGTTTAGAGGTTACGAAGATACATGCATGCATCAACGATCGCATCCTCTACCGCTGGTGAATACGAGAATTTGAATGAATGCCGGTATACCTTTGCATTGCGTTATAAGATCGAGGCGATGACCTGGTGACGATGTTGAGGGCGAAACCCGGGAAGAGGGTTCCGCCAAGGTGATGTGGTATGCTCCTATAATACCACGGTTGAAACGTCTGTTCAGGAACAAAGAGCATGCCAAGTTGTTGCGATGGCACAAAGAGGACCGTAAGTCGGACGGGGAGTTGAGACACACCGCAGATGGAACGCAATGGAGAAAGATCGACGGATGGTTCAAAGATTTTGCAGCCGACGCAAGGAACATAAGATTTGCTCTAAGTATGGATGGCATGAATCCTTTTGGCGGCAGAGCTCCAGCCATAGCACCTGGCCCGTGACTCTATGCATCTACAACCTTCCTCCTTGGTTGTGCATGAAGCGGAAGTTCATTATGATGCCGGTGCTCATCCAAGGTCCGAAGCAACCCGCAACGACATCGATGTGTACCTAAGGCCATTAGTTGATGAACTTTTACAGCTGTGGGGTGGTGTCCGTGTGTGGGATGAGCACAAACAAGAGGAATTTGACCTCTGGCGTTGCTTTTCGTAACCATCAACGATTGGCCTGCTCTTAGTAACCTTTCGGGACTGTCAAATAAGGGATACAATGCATGCACGCACTGCTTACATGAGACTGAAAGTGTACATTTGCCAAATTGTAAGAAGAACGTGTACCTTGGGCATCGTCGATTTCTTCCGAAAATTCATCCAGGAAGAAAGAAAGGCAAGCATTACAACGGCAAGGCAGATCACCGGCGAAGCTCATGCGGAACCTGCTTGGTGCTGAGGTATTTGATATGGTCAAGGATTTGAAAGTCATCTTTGGAAAGGGTCTGGCGGACAATCAGTTCGAAGGGAGCTGACGGGCACGCAGCCATGTGGAAGAAGAAATCTATATTCGGGAGCTAGAATATTGGAAAGTCCTAGATGTCCGCTCTGCAATCGACGTGATGCACGTTCTGAAGAATATTTGCGTGAACCTCCTAAGCTTCTTGGGCGTGTATGGGAAGACAAATGATACAAAGGAAGCACGGCAGGACCAGCAACGTTTGAAAGACCACGATGACCGGCATCCGGAATGGTTTCAAGGTCGTGCCTACGCTCGACCAAAGAAGAGAAGGTCATCTTTTTGAATGCTGAAGCGGTATGAAGGTTCCGTCTGGATTCTCGTCAATATAAAGGGAATAATAAACATGGCGGAGAAAAAGTTCCAAAACCTGAAGTCTCCACGACTGCCACGTGATTATGACGCAATTGCTTCCGATTGCTTTGAGGGCTCCTGCGGAAAATGTTCGAGTAGCCATTGTGAAGCTATGTGCATTCCTCAATGCAATCTCTCGTAAGGTAATCAATCCGGAAGTTCTACCACGGTTACAGAGCGATGTGATCCAATGTCTTGTCGATTTCGAGTTGGTGTTCCCGCCATCCTTCTTCAATATTATGACGCACCTCCTGGTTCACCTAGTCGAAGAGATTTTCGTTCTCGGTCCTGTATTTCTACACAATATGTTCCCCTTGAGAGGTTCATGGGAGTATTAAAGAAATATGTTCGTAACCGTGCTAGGCGGAAGGAAGCATCGCCAAGGGCTATGGAAATGAGGAGGTAATTGAGTTTTGTGTTGACTTTGTTCCTGACCTTAAGCCGATTGGTCTTCCTCGATCGCGGCACGAGGGGAGACTAAGTGGAAAAGGCACGATCGGAATGAAATCAACGATATGTATGGACGGCCATTCTCGATCAAGCACACCACCTTTGTCTTGACCAATTCCAGCTTGGTGGCTCCGTGCTTTGAGAAACACAAGAATATTTTACGTTCGACAACCGGGAAGCCTGAATCCTGGATTAGGAAGGCCCACATGGAGACTTTCGGCAGTTGGTTGAGAAAACATTTAATGAATGACAATGATGTTGTAGATCAGCTGTACATGTTGGCCAAGACACCATCTTCGACTATAACGACTTTCCAAAGTGCGAGATAAATGGGAATACATTTTACACGATCGCCCAAGATAAAAAGAGCACCAACCAAAACAGTGGTGTCCGCTTTGATGCAGCAACCGAGAATGGGCAAGAGGTCACATATTATGGTTACATAGAGGAGATATGGGAACTTGACTATGGACCCTCCTTTAAGGTCCCTTTGTTCCGGTGCAAATGGTTCAAGCTAACAGGAGGTGGGGTAAAGGTGGACCAGCAATACGGAATGACAATGGTGGATTTCAACAATCTTGGTTACCTTGACGAACCATTCGTCCTAGCGAAAGATGTCGCTCAGGTTTTCTATGTGAAGGACATGAGTAGCAAACCGAGGAAAGCGGAAAGATAAGAAAAGCGATCGATTACATCATGCGATGATCCAAAGCGCCACATTGTTCTTTCAGGGAAAAGAAACATCGTGGGAGTGGAGGACAAGACCGACATGTCCGAAGATTATAATATGTTTGCTGAAATTCCGCCCTTCAAAGTGAACACCGACCCAAGCATTAAGTTAAATGATGAGGATGCTCCATGGATACGGCACAATCGTAAGCAAGCGGGGACACAAGGGAAGAAATGATGTGTAATAATTTATTGTACCAAACTTTGTTGAATGGATCATGTGAATTATATTACCCGTGATGTGTTTGGTGTCCATTTTGAATGATTCGAGATACCACCGATGATACATGAAATTTGGAGTGATTTAGTCATACTCCTGCCTAGGCGTATAATATGCATACTAAGTAGTCTTCATAGCCGCCGTCGTCGTTGTCTTTGGTAGTCCAGGGTAGTTCGAGGCGCAAAGCTCCTCCACCTTTGGTAGGTTAGAGTGGGTGCGGTGGAAGCCATGAGAGAGTGATGAGAGATTGTAGAGATGTGATAATGCTGGCCAAGCCGGGCTACATATATGTAGTGAGAAATGGCGGGAAAAATGGGAGCGAGAAAAGCGACCATGACTAAAATAGCAACAATAAGTATTTTGTTGTAAGTAGAAACAAAATAAAATAAATAAAGCAACAAAGAAAACAAAAAAGTGTTTTCAAATTTGAAAACTAATGGCACTAACAGAAAGTTTATAATTTTTCTAAAACTAAAAGCAAAAAGAATTAAAAAATAAAGCAAAAAACAACAAAAAATAAATAATAATGCAGAAAACTAAAATAGCAACAATAAGTATTTTGTTGTAAGTAGAAACAAAATAAAATAAATAAAGCAACAAAGAAAACAAAAAAGTGTTTTCAAATTTGAAAACTAATGGCACTAACAGAAAGTTTATAATTTTTCTAAAACTAAAAGCAAAAAGAATTAAAAATAAAGCAAAAACAACAAAAAATAAATAATAATGCAGAAAACTAAAATAGCAACAATAAGTATTTTGTTGTAAGTAGAAACAAAATAAAATAAATAAAGCAACAAAGAAAACAAAAAAGTGTTTTCAAATTTGAAAACTAATGGCACTAACAGAAAGTTTATAATTTTTCTAAAACTAAAAGCAAAAAGAATTAAAAAATAAAGCAAAAAACAACAAAAATAAATAATAATGCAGAAAACTAAAATAGCAACAATAAGTATTTTGTTGTAAGTAGAAACAAAATAAAATAAATAAAGCAACAAAGAAAACAAAAAAGTGTTTTCAAATTTGAAAACTAATGGCACTAACAGAAAGTTTATAATTTTTCTAAAACTAAAAGCAAAAAGAATTAAAAAATAAAGCAAAAAACAACAAAAAATAAATAATAATGCAGAAAACTAAAATAGCAACAATAAGTATTTTGTTGTAAGTAGAAACAAAATAAAATAAATAAAGCAACAAAGAAAACAAAAAAAATGTTTTCAAATTTGAAAACTAATGGCACTAACAGAAAGTTTATAATTTTTCTAAAACTAAAAGCAAAAAGAATTAAAAAATAAAGCAAAAAACAACAAAAAATAAATAATAATGCAGAAAACAAAACAAAAAGCTGGAAAAAATAGTGCCGCCTCTGACCCCCACGGCCTGAATACGACTAGAAACCCTACATGGGCGAGATTCAGGCCCGCAGGAGGCCAAGTAGGCCCACAGCACATAGCTAGTGACAGATTAGGCCGAAAGCTGCAGTTGAGAGGAGCTCGAGAGGGTGGCGCGGCGGCGCTTATAAACCACTCTCGAGCTCTCTCAACTAGCGAGGTGGGACTAAACTTTTAGGCGCTGGCAGCACAAGGCCTTTAGTCGCGGTTGGGCAGCGACCCGCGACTAAAAAGGTACCTTTAGTCATGGTCGCGCCCAACCGCGACTAAAAGGGGCGGGATCGCAAAAAAAACCGCCAAAACCCCTTTAGTCGCGGTTGGGCGGGCGACCAGCGACTAAAGGGTACCTTTAATCGCGGGCCTCGTAACCGCGACTAAAGAGAGCTATAAATACAAGCCCTCGGCGCCGCGCCGTTTCTCGCTTTGTTCGTCTCTACGCGCCCTCGGCGCGCCCGCCGTCGCCGTCGCCCTCGGCGCCGCCCGCCGTCGCCCTCGCCCTCGGCGCCGCCCGCCGTCGCCCTCGCCCATGGTGGCTGCCTTGCGCACCAGCGTTATCCAGCGCCCGTCGCCGCTCGTGCCACCTGCGGCTGTTGCCGCCCACGCCGCCGTCCCGCTCCGCCCGCAGCCCCCGTGCGCTGCTCTCGCCTTCTTCACTGACGGCCGCAGCGCCCGCACCTCGCCGGGACCACGTCCGTGCCGTCCCGCTACCTCGCCGCCCCTGGCTGCCTCCTTGTCGCCGGTGGCCGCGCCCGAGGCCATCGCCTGGGCTCGCCCCGGTGGGCGCTCGTGGCCGCGCCCGGGAGCCCCTGAAGTCCGCACGCCCAAGACGCCCGTTAGGCCCCTCAGGCCATCGACAAGCAGGGCCAGCCCTGAAATGTAAAGAAAAAAAGCAGGAAAAAAATATATTAATTAAAAATATATTAAAATATATTAATTAAAATCTGTTAATTCCAAATAACTGTTTAAAACTTTGAAAAATCATATTAAATAAACCGTAGGTCGGATCAAAAACTTTATACATGAAAGTTGCTCGAGCAGCAGACGAACCCGAATACGCTACCCACATACATGTCAGATGCCTCTAACTATCTGAACATGGAATTCTCCCCCTCCGGTCTTCTATCTGACACAGTTTCGGAACCGGGAAAACATTCCCGGTTGAATCCCCCCTTCACCTTTATCGTGTAGCCATATGTTAGGTCACTCCCGGCACATCATATTGCCCCTCTTCTCTCCGGTAGACCCGAGACCGATGCCGCCCACATGATCGACTACGTCGACAACGACCCCTCCTTGCCGGAGCAACCAGGCAAGCCCCTTTGACCATCCCGATATCGCCCATTCCGTGAAGACGTGGTTGTCTGTTGTCCTCGCCTCCCTCTCCGTGTGTGTTGTCCTCGCCTCACTCTCCGTGGCCGTCAATGGCCGCCCGTCTCGCGCTCTACCGCGACACCCTCTCCCACCCCTTCCTCGCCCCCTCCTTTTGCCACCGCCCTTTCGCCACCGCCCCCCTTCTTCACTTAATTAATTTGTTTTTACTACATGTTTTCAGGACTGACATAATGGCGGACGATAGAGCTGACCCGATTATGGACAACTATGATCCGGACGGTGAAGCACATATGTTCGGCATCATAAACGGCGATATTCAATATGTGCCGACCGGAGAAGAAGAAGATGATATCTCTTCTTATCTGAACCTTGACGGTGAAGATGAAGGGCGCCGTCGACAAGAAGATGTCAAGAAAGCGTCGATAAACGGCGATCTTCAAATGGAAGTAGCAACCACCTCCGGCCGAGGTATATATATACATTGAGCCTCTGGTGATACAAACTAACTGATTTGAATAAATATGTGTGTACTAACGCCGCGACTCTCTTTCTTATTTTAGCCCTCGGCGGATCGTCGAAACAATCGAGTACGTCGTCAAAGCGTGGCGCAACCAAGACGATGAAACAAGGAGAAACATGCACCATCGAGGTTGTCGACGGCAACCGGCAGGTCAGCCGGAGCCCCGCAAGAACGCCACCAAGTTTGTCAGCCAATGCGGAGCCATTGTTAGAGACAACGTCTCGATCACCGTCGAGAGTGGAATGAGCCAAAGAAGGCACGAATTGATGGTTTCACTTTTGTCGATAAGAGAACAAAAAAGATTGCTTCAAGAAGCTTATGGAACATTTCGTTCTACCTCCGGAATACAACAAATTCGATGAGGAGGGTAACAAGATTGAGGAAAACAAGGAGAGGAGGAGGCTAGTCAAACAGTTCGCTCTTCATAAGATGGCCGACGCATTCCGGAAATTCAAGCAAAATCTAGCCCGTGACTTTGTCAAGCAGAACAAGACTCGGATTTCAAAGGACAATATGAGAAACTGAAACATGATTGGCCAGAATTTGTGAAGCAAAAGAAATCGGAGCAGTTCATTGAAATATCGAAAAAAATAAGGAAAATGCGGCTAAGAAGGAGTACAATCATGTTATGGGGCCAGGAGGGTATCGCATTTTGGTGCCTAGGTTGGAGAAGATGGAGAACGAGATGAGGGCGAGGAATCCGTCCAGTGCGGAGGGATGGGACCCAAGGGCCAAAAGCTGGTGGTACGGGCATGGGGAACGCTGAACCCGGAGACAGGGGAGTGTGTTTACCGGGCAAATTAATTAAACCCACCCAAGCCCTTATTGACGCAATGAAGGATGCTCAACCGGGAAGATCAAGTTCAACAGAGAGAACGACGCAGCGACAAAAGCCCTCGGGAATCCTGAACACGGAGGGCGTGTCACGAGGCATGGGGCACATTCCGTGGAAAATAGGGTTCCCCAGACGATGACCCGTCGATTCTGAAGCCGTAAGAGAAAGATGGATCGGGAATCAGATGTTGTGGCGCGGTTGGCATCGGAAATGGATGTGATGAAGAAAACCATGAGTGTACTAGTAGCGAAAGAGATGCAGCTCGGTGCAGCATGAAGATCATCCAGCGGATCTCGGAAGCCAAGAGCGGAGAAGCGGCGTGGCTTCCACGGAGGCTCCCACCGGCTGGTGCAGATGCACCGACGATCGAAATTACTGCACCGGAGCCTCCGGTGGTCGAAATTACTGCACCGGAGCCTCTGGTGGTCGAAATTACTGCACCGGAGCCTCCTCGCTACCCGTGGGCGATATAAAGGAGATGAAAGAATGTCATTTGTATTATCCTATCGGGAACATGTCCATGAAGGTAGCCATCGGCAGTGCTTTACCATGTTTACTGGAGCACTCCACCACAACAACCCCATTCAAGATGGCTATGCTCGTGTCACGGTGGAGGACATAGTCCAAGGGTTTGAGGACACAGAGATTGACATTGCTACACCTGAAGGGGAGAAAAGACTTGGAGATGTCAAGCGCCATTTCATTCTATGGCAAAAGAAGTTTATCAAGTTTCGAGCGAGGCGCCAAGGACAACAAGTCCACCCCCTACGGTGGTGGTGGTGGCGGTGGCGGTGGTGGTGGTGGTGGTGGTGGTGGCGGTTCACCTACACCTCCGTCCACGCCACCGACGCCGCCCCAGTCCCACAACGTCCGGGCGGGTGATCGATCGCCGCCCCAGTCCTCGTCCGACGGGTGATCAGACGCCGCCCCCCAATCCACCTCCGACAAAGAAGCAGAAGCAGTCCTGGATTATTAACCCGGACCCTTATGTACCTAAGACCACAAAGGTACCGGAGCCATCATCAAGCCTCTCCCCACAAGGCCTTGGGAACGTAGTGCCGAGGAAGTCGACGCGCCGCAGCTGCTCATTATGAGAAATGGAAGGCGGACTGCAAGAAGAAAAGAGAGCCCGAGCCCAAGCCGGTATATTCTCGATGAGCAAAAGAAGTGGGCTAAGTCATTTTTGTGCACACCGTCCCAAGTCATGAAGAATCTGCCTGACGACTATGCACGTGAACTTCGCGAGGCAGGCACTCATGTTCAAGGAGAACAAAGAGCGGGAGAAGGCCGAAAGTAAAAAAGCGGGAAACAAGTTGCCCAGCTCGGGGAACAAAGTAAACAATCGATTGCCCGCTTATAGTGGAAGCCCGGATGCCCCGAGATCATACAAGCTGACAAGACATGGATTGACTGTAACGAGTGCCGAAGAACAAGCGGCCAACTTAGGTATTACTCTTCGTGAACTGTTAGGCCTTGATGAGGCGCCAGTGAAGGAGGTAGTAATTACATATGTCAAGAATGGGCCTCTCGTCGAGCTGCGCAGAAAATGATCTACGACCAAATGAAAGGTCTGCTGAATTGGTACAAGGGTTACATAAAAAATAAAACGCCAAAGAATATATTTATGCGGAAGTTAGACATGAGCATCACTTCAAACATTACTATGTACAAATTGCACTTTGAGTGAATTGTTCCAGCTTTTCAATCTGCGCGAGCTCGACAAATCTATCATCGATTTGCTACGTTACGTAAGTGATTTATTAATTTCTACCCCATCTCGTTCATATTGCCTGCACTATATATATGTCCTAACTATATTGTTGTGTCCTCTATTATACATGCAGAATGAAGATTAAGGAATGCAGAGTAAGGAACATCCATGATGTTGGGTTCATTGACCCACACATCGTTAATGGACATGTGTTGGAGCGTCACCCCGCCGACGTGGAGGCAGACCTGTGGCAGTTTCTTACAAAGCAGGAACTCAAAAGTGATATTCTATTTCCTTGCCATTTTGGGTGAGTGTTTCTGTCTTGAGCACATTAATTCTCTTTTGTTTACTCCATGCATGGTATGTGGCGGCTAATCGATGAGTTATGCATGACGTCTTGTGCATGTATCGTGTCCGCAGGTTCCACTGGATTCTGCTAGTAATTAAAGTTAACACCTCGTAATGTCTCGCCCACGACTCTCTGAATATGGATCCAAAGCTTTGGGCCGACATGAGAAGAATGCTGCAGAAGTAATTATTTTCATTCATTTGCGCTCTATATCGATCGGCCTATTTCGTTCATTTCCTAATATCAAGTAACTAATAACTCTCTTGTTCACTTAATTTTCTTTGCCTCGTAGGGTTTGGAGACGGTTCGTAGATACAAAGGTCGGTGAATTGAAAAAGAGCTAGAATTCAAAATGTTAAAGCCTAAGAATGCTGGGGATATTCAGCCACCGGAGACCAATCTATGTGGATACTATGTTCAGGAGAGGATCCGGAGATACACCTCTGAGCGGGTTCCGAGTGATACCAATGCTCGGAGGAATAACCTCCGGATGATGCTTAGTCTAGAAGCTCGCTTCCGACCACTTCAAGAGGAACTAGCTGGATGGTTCAGCAGGAAGTCCTCCATCCTAAAGGAGAACACTATTACGAGGGCGTAGAACTTTATATGGATTAAATCATGTATGGAAACTTGTTCAAAATTGTATATGGTCATCCGATGATATTGAATATATATTGTATATTCCTCTTGAATTCTTTTTGGTTCTAATTTCAAATTTATTTGAGATTGTACATTCATATGCATGTATGTAGTACCGTAGAATATATGAAACTCCTTCAAAATTAAAATAAAGCACAAAAGAAATAAAACAATACAAATTAAACAGAAAACAGGTTTAGGGGGTGGCTAAAACCCTAAACCTGTGGCGGTACTAGTCGCGGTTGGCGGAAAGAACATGACTAAAGGTCCTCCTCCCTTGACGACGCTGGCGCCACGTGGACGGGCCTTTAGTCGCGGTTCTTAAGCAGCCGCGACTAAAGGTGGGGGGCTTTAGTCGCGCTTATTTGGTCGCGGTTGCGCAACCGCGACTAATGGCAGTTGCGAACCGCGACCAAAGGCCTTTTTTCCACCAGTGGATGATTCTTGGCGAAGTGAGTTTCCGTTGGTTACTTATTTGGTGGACCTTGATGTGCAGGGGAAGCCGGAGGTGAAGAACAGCCGGTGATGCAGGTGCAGTGACAAGACAAGTCTGTATGACATGCCATTCGGTCTTTTTGTTCGGGTGAACCACCATTTCCAGAGTGTTATACTGGTGGGTGTTTGCAGAATTTCTTGAATGATGGGCATACCTGCAACAAACAAGGTTTTGCACTGTACTATGCCTGGCAGTATTTATTTGTGCTTGTCTTGCGTTTGGTGATGCTGAGTAGTTGTTTTTGACAAATTGTGCAGATCAAAAGAGAGCTATGGAAGTTGCAATTCAAAAGCGTATCCACACACCGTGCACAGATGGTGCAAAATGGCACTTCTAAACCACGACAAAATGGTACGCACTAGGTGTAAGCTCATTAACTCCCATCTAACAGAAAATAATGAAGAGATTTTGGAAGCGAGTCGTATCGAATGAATAATGTTTTTCAGTGGATATGATGAAACTAAGCGTTTTTCAGTGATATATAAGCATTTTTCTCTAAAGTGGGGGTATAGGTTGACAAATGTCCAATCACGTAGTGATAGGGACCTGCAGTTCTAACAATATGGTAGAACCTGGAAAGGTGCTGAATAAATTTAAGCTGATTTAGACAGCATGCTTGGTCAAGTTAAGCCTTTCTAAATTTGTATGTTGCTGAACTTCTGATTATGAACTTCAGACTAAATTTTGGCCTTTCAGTTATTAATGGACTTCAGACTAAATTTTGGATTTTTTTTTTCTTGTAAATGGACTAAGCCTCGCCATTTTTATGTCGTTTGCCTTCAAATTGCCACTAAGATAGGCAGTACCAAATACTGTTTGGACGGTTTTGTCGCACTTATACTCAGCTTACACTATTGCCATAACAAAATCTCTCCCTCGATCATCTAAGCCAACCGATGCCACACCCATATGATGACTGGTCTCATTATTTTATTATAAGCACCGGCAGTGAATTGTTACCACAACAGTGGACAAATATTTCAGCTCAATGCAACTCATAATTCAACACAATAATTTTCTAAAATTATCTCTCGCCGTTTCAGGGATGATTCTGTGATGAAGACTTAGTAGGTGTCTTGGGAGATCTGGCAGATAGATTGGATGCCCATGTTGGTCCTTTGATAAGTCAATCCACCTCAAGCAAGCAAATTTTGGATGAGTGCTTATCATCCAATGAGCGTTTGGTCAAAGTATTAGCAAGCAATATTTGGAGAAGCCCAAAATCCTCACAGCTGAGTCGGAGTGTCTTTGCTAACTACTAATGCATCAGTTCATGTGTCAAACCAACCTTTTCACTTCATGGAAAAGAAGGTTAAGTACAGTCTAGGCGGCGCAGCAAAGCATGCAACCGCTTCTAGTTAGAATTAAGTGCAAAGCCTTACTTCAAGGGTGTGTTCTGCGCTAAGATGACAAGCACCAAATGCAGCGAGAGCGCTATGCTTATATTTGTGAGGCACTACATTCGTCTCTAGTTCGATGGGTGAGAGGGAGGAGAGCTATGAGGAGAAACGAACTATGATTGGAAGTATATGGATCCGAGTATGTCATAGACATAAATCTTTTGGGTAAATATTTTTGATTTGGCATCTTATTTTTGCTCGTGATGACCTTTGAAAGTTGATCTTACATGCAGGTGCTGTGAGACGAACAAATCTGGCTATTGAGCGTCATGCGAGCAAAATATACACGAAGGCTATGTTCAAGCGGTTTGGGCAAGGTACTCATCGAAGGGACTTCATAGAAGGTTAATGGGATTGAGAGGGGGAAGAAATATCTGACACACAACAATGCCGCCAAACGTGAAAAATGGTGTAGAGTGGTGTATGAGGTCAACATCAAGGAAGACAGGACTGGATTTGAGTGTGAGTGTGGCGAGTTCGAGCACACATGCAGGTTGACAAACAGTCGGGAGAAGGGCTGAGCAAACGCACGAAGATTCTATAGCATCAGATGACTGGGAAGGTCACAAAAGAACGACATGCCCGGGGATGCACCAAAGCAGCCATGTAAAGCCCGGCAAGTGTAAAAACTGTGGGATCAAGGGGCACCGCCGGAACTCATGCACATGACCATTACGTGGCGTGCAGAATTAAATTTGTTGGGCTATAGCTTGATCTGGGGATTTTTCTGGTGTGCTGTCCATGCTTGTTCCTCCATGTTGTAAGACTGTAAAACATTGTGTGTTTGTTCGTTGTATTAGGAGAGATCGAACAAATGGTGTCACTATGGAGTGAGGAATTTTAAATAAACTGGTTATGAAAACGTTGGCGTTTCTGTGATCGTAGTGTTTTTTGCACGCTTGGTTGAGTGAATTTGTGGCGTACAGGCAAGATGGTTTGATTAAATTTGTTGCCAAAAAAAATGTGTGGGTAGGGCCGACGTATGGTAGGTTTCATGGGAATGGAAGAAACACGTGGCGCACAGGCAGCTTGTGCAGGGTCTAGTGTAGCGTGCTGCAATTCAAATTTTGAATGTCAGGCTGGGCCGCAGATGGACCAGGATGGCCCAAGGAAAATCTAGAGCCGTGAGGGACGAGCTGTTCCTTTAGCCGTGTAACGGCAGCCACATTAAATGAGATGATGGCCCACAATAATTTTATGTTGTATACAGTGGGAATACCTGATAGAATACAAGTTACGGCGTGGATCCACATGTCACTGAATGGCTAAGATATCAGGTGTAGCTGAGCCTGGGCTCAGAAACGAATTTTCGCCAAAATGAGGGATAATCAGCTATAGTCCAATTCAATATACATAATACCATTTTAGTTTAAGCTAACACACATGGCAATGCGTCGATTAAGGGATTTCATTGATTCTCCAAATATATATACTTTTATGCAAGCCTATGATGTAATTCGAGGTAATCACCATGTAGAGTTTAATAGACAACGTGCATGTTAATTCGCCAAGGGCACTTTGGTTGCACAGGGTTCGGGGGCCAACAATAAAGGCCCAAGACTATCCGGTTTACAGCCGGAGGCGACTCTGTGGACGAATAAACGGATCCCTTCGAAGGAGGGCCGTACTTATACATCGGCTTTGGAAGATCAAGAAGCGCCGGATACCTTGACGAACATGCTGCGACAAGCGTCCGTCTCAGAGGAACATCGTACCTTGATGGGTACGGTGGTTGAGAGGGTTCTGTCCGCGAAAAGCGGATTGAATGAAGCCTTCACGAGCCTGCTAAGAGGCTTCGAGGTTTGTACTGTAATATTTTCGATTGTGTTTTATTCACAAAATGCACCTGTGTATAGATAGTAGCCCCTGAGACTCTGATTGGCTTCCCAAGGGAGGCGATCAGAGGATCAAAAAGATATGCCCAGGAAATAATCTGACTAATTGGAACACAGGTTGTTACCTCCCTGGCTACTGCCCGAACTACAGAGGTTGCAGATCTGCAGCGGAAGATTGACGAGGCGGATGATGACATCACGCTTATCAACAGGCGGCTTGACGAGGCGCAAGGTATGTTTTTGGGGCACTCATTATGTGCACGTGGCTCTTACAATATAAGCATGATGCTAAGAATTGTATACTGAGATATGTATGACTGCAGATGGTGCCACCGCAGTTGAGATCCTTCGGGCTGAGCTAGCTCGGGCCAAGGAGCAGGCCCGGATTAGTAATGCGGCCACCGAAAAGGCATCTGCCGAGTTAAAGGCCGAACAGGCTGCTCGGCACCAATATGAGGAGAGAATATCCACGATGGTGCGTGAGGTAAAGGATGCCTCTAGCTGCTGTGAATTCCTCGAGAAGGATAATAAAGCCAAAACAATTGATCTTGACAAGGCCTTATGAGAGGCGAAACAAGCACGGTCCGTATCTAGAGTGGCCCGGGAGGAGATCCGGCAAGCTCGGGAGATCGTGGCTGGTAAGCCCTTTTTATTACAAACTAAGTTCGGTGATCCGAATTATGCCCCGCTTAATAAAGTGTGGAGTTCTCCAGACGCTTTATTGGACTTGCCGAAGAGTGCTTCCGACGCGGCGCAGTTTTACCAAGCGCAAGAAGGGTATGTGACGGAGAAGCTTTTCTGGTCACAATTCGGTGTGCCAAAGCGCCCACTGTTGTTGAAGAACAGATTACCCAATGGGCCGAGCTCCACAGACTATCCGGTTCTGCCATGAAGGACGTCATGGTCGGGCTGTGGCCGACCGAGCCAATTCCGGATAGTTATTTTGGTTTGGTGCGGCGACTTGCTGATGCGGTGCCGCGTATCAACGCCGTTAAGCGCTCGGCATGCATTGAGGGTGCACGGATGGCCTTTGCCCGTGTCAAGACATACTGGGCGAAGATGAAGGCCACCGATGTTGCAGCGAAGAGTTTACCCAAGGGCACGGACTATCACGCACCAGAGCATTATTTCGAGGATGTCTTAGAGGGTTCCCGCTTGATAGAGGGTCAATGCTCGAAAAACATGATACTCGAGTGAAATGTATGGAAATTGTAAAGGACAATATTTATAATAAGTCTATTTTATTTTTATTTTCGCCTAAAACTTTTGTTCCTCCTGTGCGGTCGTTTTTGTGTAATCTGAAAGTTTTCCAGTCGTCGGCTTCAGTCCCCTCGTGTAAAGCACGGGGGTGTTCGGAAAAGCATTTGATCGCTCTTAACCCAACGTCTTGGTCCATGAAGGAGGTGTCAATGCGGCGAACTAGGCAATCGGACTATAGGGCGTTAACACTTTCCTTAGCCATAGGAGTTTTATGGTGGGTCTACGATATAGCCCCTGGTATGTACGCGATTTATTCAATATGGTGTGTTACATATATGACCTAAAGAAAAGGCCCTTCATATAATACGGAGGAAATCACGAAAGATTCTGGTAAGTCATCGAGTGGTTGACCATCTCTCGCCGCATCATGACAGTTAGCTTTGGGCTTTCTCTACTGAGGTGCTTGACCAGATGAACCAGAAGCACAATCACAATAATTCTCCCTTTACTATCCCCTAGCCGATAGAGCGGAACGTAAGGTAGCAAGCACAGGAGCCGGGCAACCCAACTATTGACCCAAGACATGATTCGGAGCTGATGCATATAAGGCCAAACTCGCGACGCCGAAGTATGCTATAAAGCTGTTCGGACTTGCCGGCAACTTATTTGTTCCCATACTGAGCCCCTCGCAGTTTCGTGCCAAGGTGTGTGTGTGAAACAACCAAAGGAGCAAAATTCAGTTATTTAGAAAAAATGAATACTGAATACGGATTATGTTCACTAGGACCTGAGTGATATGCCAATCGTTAGTTTACAGATAAAAACGCCACAACCCCGGCTATTTGACATGCCAGGGGTCGAAGGCTGAGGAAAAAGGCACTTTACAGGCTTGAAAAAGAGAGTGCGGTCTACAAAAAGTTATTTTGGACCTTCTGTCGCATTTCTGCGTCGCCTTTCCTCGGTAAAGGGACTCCTTGACAGGAATAACCCTTGGGTGAGTGTATGAACCCAAACTCCGATAGAGTCGGTGAGATGACCAGCCTTTGAGCCACCTGTGGTAAAGGATAATGAAAAAGGAAGAGTAGTTAGAAAAAGAAAAAAGGAAGGAGGTTATGGGCGTACTTGTAGGCATGTCCGTATTATGCTTCCGCCGATGCCTCGGGTATTTTAAGTGCATAGTTATGTATGCGCGGTACAAATTTCGCAGGTCTATGAGGCGGACGGCGGAAGCCGAACTGCTAGTCCAGCTCCGAAATTGGTCGGTCCTGCTGAATGGAGACCGGCGGCTTAATGGCCGACAAGTTATGCGGTTTAATAAGACCGCTTTGTACTTCGGCTGAAGTGACCATAGTATGATCCTCAGACCAGAGAGTGCTTCTCATGCTCCCCTGTAGAGGTGTGTGTCGCGTACACCATGTTCACTGTTTTTACTTTGGGGGGAAATTGCTTCTAACCCCCGGTACTTGGTTGGTGAGTGTCTTCGTCGTCGCTATCACCGGGCGTCATCTTCCCCTTGTGTTCGGCGTTGAGCTGGCCGGCCTGTTTGAAGACCCAACAGTTGTTGTTGGTGTGATTAGCTGGTTTATCGGGGTTGCCATGAATCTGGCAGGGCCGATCCAATATCTTGTATAAATTGGATGGTCTGTCTCTGTTTGCCTTGAATGGCTTTTTCCGTTGACCGGGTTTGGGGCCGCTGAATCCGGCGTTGACCGCTGTGTCGTGCATTCTTTCATTATCATTGCGATGTTTGTGTTTACTGTGTCGTGGCTTGCCATTACCGTCTCGGATTTCTAAAGTTCCCAGATCGCTGGCGCTGTTGCTTCTACGAGCGAGCCAGCTGTCTTCTCCCGCACAAAATCGGGTCATCAGAGCGGTAAGGGCTGACATGAATTTTGGTTTTTCTTGACGGAGGTGGCGGGCAAGCCACTCGTCCCGGATGCTGTGTTTGAAGGCCACTAGGACTTCCGCGTCCGGACAGTCGATGATTTGGTTCTTTTTAACTAAAAACCTAGTCCGGAGCTTCCAGGCTGACTCTCCGGGCTGCTGGACGATGTGACTTAAGTCATCGGCATCTGGTGGCCGGACATATGTACCTTGGAAGTTGTTGCGGAAGGCGTTTTTCAAATCCTCCCAACTGCCAATAGAATTTTCAGGCAGACTGTTTAACTAGTGCCGAACTGGCCCTTTGAGTTTAAGTGGGAGGTATTTGATGGCATGAAGGTCATCTCCGCGAGCCATATGGATGTGGAGAAAGAAATCCTCGACCCATACCGTGGGATCAGTTGTTCCATCATATGATTCGATATTCACGGGTTTAAACCCTTCTCGGAATTCATGCTCCATTACTTCGTCTGTGAAGCAAAGAGGGTGTGCGGCGCCTCTATATTGGGCCACATTGCGACGTAGCTCCGATGGAGTCTGTCTGCGGTTTTCGGCCCAGGTGTGACTAGGCTTGTCACGTCTGAATAGATAGCCGTCGTCACGTGTCGAGGCACGTCCTCGTGATCCGTAGATCGATTTGGTATGTCCTGCTTTATTGTCCAGGTACTGCCGAAGGTCATATGTATAACCACAAGCTATTTTATCTTTGCCTTTACGATGAAGCAGGGCGGGCTGGTGTTCGGCTTGAGTTGCCTCTTTATCCCGACCGTGTGGTGGCCGGTCAGCCGCATTGTCCCGACCGCGTGGTGGTCGATCAGCCGCATTGCACGAGGGTGGTACAGGCTCCGGCACCTCCTCATCGAACTGAGGTAGCAATTTGTGCTTCAGGTAACTCTTGGCTGGGCGCTTGAGGTCGTATTCTTCGGCTGCCAGGACATCTGTCCATCTATCGTTGAGCAGGTCTTGGTCAGCTTGAAGTCGCTGCTGCTTCTTTTTCAGGCTCCTTGCAATGTCTATTAGCCGGCGCTTGAAGCGCTCCTTCTCGAGAGGTTCCTCAGGCATGATGAAATCCTCATTTCCGAGGCTCACCTCATCCTTGGAGAGCGGAAAGTAATTACTGTCCTCTGAGTCGTCGTGTATGGCCTGTTCATCAGGGCTAACTTGCCCGTTTTCCCGTTCCTCCTGTTCGGAGGTTGCCCCAACAGGGTCTTCATTGTCTTCGGCATCGTCCGGAGTATTGTTTTCTCCGGTGTCGGTATTGTTATCTTTTGCATGATGTGACTTAGAACGGCGCCGCTGACGCCGGCGTCTGGGCTGTGTCTTAGGAGGTTTATCCTCGACTAGATCTTCTTTGTCATCGTCGTTAGTTTCTTTAGGTGTATCCATCATGTATATGTTGTATGAAGAAGTGGCCGTCCAGCGTCCGGTAAGCGGCGGGTTTCGGCCCTGCTCCTCATCGGCATTGTCGTCCATACTGTCGATGTCCTCGGAGCTGTAATCAAGCATGTCGGTTAAGTCCTCGACAGTGGCTATAAAGTGGGCGGTGGGTGGGACGCGAAATTCTCCGTCATCAGCCTCCAGTTCGAACCGGATATAATTTGGTTGTGAGTCCCGCGCTAAGGATAGATTTTTAATGAGTTTAGCACGTCACCTAAAGGCGAGTGCTGGAAGATGTCCGCGGTGCTGAATTCGACGATCGATGACTAATCAAGCTTGACGTACGTGGACGCACATGGTTCGGAACTAATAGCCGGAAACGAGTCCGAGGGTCCGATGACACAGATATCACTCGAGGTTAGGTCTGTGTGCAGCTCCAACGCCGCGGAGTTTGCTGCTTCCATGGCAGGGTTGAGCTTCCCGTCCTCGGATGGCGTGATCTGCTCCGGATCTAAGGTCGGAGCGGTTACATGTGCAATTTCCCGGGTATGGTCTGATGACAGATTTAAGTCATGTTCATCGCGGTGACAGGGAGCGACTGTCGTGGTCTCGAATCCGTCGAAGATCAAGTCTCAGTGGATACCCGCGACGTATTTCAAGCCCCTAAATCTGACCTGATGGCCAGGGGCGTAGTTGTCGATCTGCTCCAGATGGCCAAGCGAGTTGGCCCTGTTGGGGAACGCAGTAATTTCAAAAAATTTCCTACGATCACGCAAGACCATGGTGATGGCATAGCAAGGGGAGGGAAGAGTGTCCGTCCACGTACCCTCGTAGACCGAAAGCGGAAGCGTTATAACAACGC
This sequence comes from Aegilops bicornis, assembly GCA_021605145.1. Lineage (NCBI taxonomy): Eukaryota > Viridiplantae > Streptophyta > Magnoliopsida > Poales > Poaceae > Aegilops > Aegilops bicornis. The sequence goes on from CM038671.1 coordinate 674,246,138, forward strand.
GGTTGATGTAGTCGTACGTCTTCACGATCCGACCGATCCAAGCACCGAACGTACGGCACCTCCGAGTTCTGCACACGTTCAGCTCGATGCCGATCCCGGACTCGATCCAACAAAGTGTCGGGGATGAGTTCCGTCAACCTGACGGCGTGGTGGCGATGTTGATGCTCCACCGGCGCGGGGCTTCGCCTAAGCTCCATGACGATATGACTTCTCCGGCGCGAGGGCTTCGCCTAAGCTCCATGACGATTTGACGAAGTGGAATATGGTGGAAGGGGCACCGCTGCGGCTAAGGAAAGATCCGTAGATCAACTTGTGTGTCATGGGGTGCCCCTGCCCCGTGATATAAAGGAGCCAAGGGGAGGTGGCGGCCCAAGGGGGCGCGCAAGGAGGAGTCCTACTCCCAGGAGTAGGACTCCCCTCTCCTAGTTGGACTAGGATTGGAGGAGGGAAGAGGGAAGGCGCCGCCCCCTTCCTTGTCCTATTCGGACTAGAGGGGAGGGGGCACGCAGCCCACCTTGGCTGGCCCTTCCTCTTCTCTCCTATGGCCCATTAGGCCCATGGACCTCCGGGGGTTCCGTAACCTCCGGTACTCGGTAAAATCCAGATTTCACCGGAACACTTCCGATGTCCAAATGTAGGCTTCCAATATATCAATCTTTATGTCTCGACCATTTCGAGACTCCTCGTCATGTCCGTGATCACATCCGGGACTCCGAACAACCTTCGGTGCATCAATACTTATAAACTCATAATGAACTGTCATCGAAGCGTTAAGCGTGCGGACCCTACGGGTTCGAGAACTATGTAGACATGACCTAGAACCATTCTCGGTCAATAACCAATAAGCGGAACCTGGATGCCCATATTGGTTCCTACATATTCTATGAAGATCTTTATCGGTCAAACCGCATAACGACATACGTTGTTCCCTTTGTCATCGGTATGTTACTTACCCGAGATTCGATCGTCGGTATCCAATACCTAGTTCAATCTCGTTACCGGTAAGTCTCTTTACTCGTTCCGTAATACATCATCTCACAACTAACTCATTAGTTGTAATGCTTGCAAGGCTTAAGTGATGTGTATTACCGAGAAGGCCTAGAGATACCTCTCCGAGCAATCGGAGTGACAAAACCTAATCTCGAAATCGCCAACCCAACAAGTACCTTTGGAGACACATAGTACTCCTTTATAATCACCCGATTCGTTGTGACGTTTGGTAGCACCAAAGTGTTCCTCCGGTGGCAGGAGTTGCATAATCTCATAGTTACAGGAACATGTATGGGTCATGAAGAAAGCATTAACATACTAAACGATCAAGTGTTAAGCTAATGGAATGGGTCATGTCAACCAGATCATTCAACCAATGATGTGACCTTGTTAATCAAATAATAACTCCTTGTTTATGGTTAGGAAACATAACCATCTTTGATTAACAAGCTAGTCAAGTAGAGGCATACTAGTGACATCTTGTTTGTCTATATATTCACACATGTATTATGTTTCCGGTTAATACAATTCTAGCATGAATAATAAACATTTATCATGATATAAGGAAATAAATAATAACTTTATTATTGCCTCTAGGGCATATTTTCTTGATCTCCCACTTGCACTAGAGTCAATAATCTAGATTACAAAGTAATGATCCTAACACCCATGGAGTCTTGGTGCTGATCATGTTTTGCTCGTGGAAGAGGCTTAGTCAGCGGGTCTGCAACATTCAGATCCGTATGTATTTTGCAAATCTCTATGTCTCCCACTTGGACTTGGTCCCGAATGGAATTGAAGCGTCTCTTGATATGCTTGGTCCTCTTGTGAAATCTGGATTCCTTTGCCAAGGCAATTGCACGATATTGTCACGAGAAGATCTTCATAGGTCCCGATGCACTAGGTATGACACCTAGATCGGAAATGAACTCTTTCATCCAGACTCCTTCATTTGCTGCTTCAAGCAGCTATGTACTCCGCTTCACATGTAGATCCCGCCACGACGCTTTGTTTAGAACTGCACCAACCGACAGCTCCACCGTTTAATAAAAACACGTATCCGGTTTGCGATTTAGAATCGTCCGGATCGGTGTCAAAGCTTACATCGGCGTAACCATTTACGACTAGCTCTTTGTCACCTCCATATCTGAGAAACATATCCTTAGTCCTTTTCGTGTATTTCGGGATGTTCTTGACGCTGTCCGATGATCCATTCCTGGATTACTTTGGTACCTTCCTGCCAAGCTTACAGCTAAGCATCGTCAGTGCAGTACACGACATTGCATACATGATAGAGCCTATGGCTGAAGCATAGGAACATCTTTCATTTTCTCTATCTTCTGCGTGGTCGGGCATTGAGTCGACTCAATCTTATACCTTGCAACACGTGCAAAAACCTTTCTTTGCACGATCCATTTTGAACTTTTTCAAAACTTTATCAAGGTATGTGCTTTGTGAAAGTCCAATTAAGCGTCTTGATCTATCTCTATAGATCTTGATGCCCAATATGTAAGCAGCTTCACCGAGGTCTTTCATTGAAAAACTTTTATTCAAGTATCCTTTTATGCTATCCAGAAATTCTATATCATTTCCAATCAATAATATGTCGTCCACATATAATATCGTAAATGCTACAGAGCTCCCACTCACTTTCTTGTAAATCTGAGGCTTCTCCAAAAGTCTCATACAAACCCATATGCTTTGATCACACTATCAAAGCGTTTATTCCAACTCCGAGAGGCTTGCACCGGACCATAAATTGATCGTTGGAGCTTGCACACTTTGTTAGCACCCTTTGGATCGACAAAACCTTCTGGTTGCATCATATACAACTCTTCTTCTAGAAATCCATTCAAGAATGCAGTTTTACATCCATTTGCCAAATTTCATAATCATAAAATGCGGCAATTGCTAACATGATTCGGACAGACTTAAGCATCGCTATGGGTGAGAAAGTCTCATCGTAGTCAACCCCTTGAACTTGTCGAAAACCTTTTGCAACAAGTCGAGCTTTGTAGACAGTTATATTACCATCAGCGTCAGTCTTCTTTTTAAAGATCCATTTATTTTTAATGGCTTGCCGATCATCGGGCAAGTCAACCAAAGTCCATACTTTGTTCTCATACATGGATCCCATCTCAGATTTCATGGCTTCCAGCCATTTTGCGGAATCTGGGCTCACCATCGCTTCTTCATAGTTTGTAGGTTCGCCATGGTCAAGTAACATGACTTCGAATAGGATTACCGTACCACTGCAGTGCGTATTTTACTCTGGTTGACCTCGAGGTTCAGTAGTAACTTGATCTGAAGTTTCATGATCATCATCATTAGTTTCCTCACTAATTGGTGTAGTTGTCACGGGAACCATTTCTTGTGATGAACTACTTTCCAATAAGGGAGCAGATACGATTATCTCATCAAGTTCTACTTTCCTCCCACTCACTTCTTTCGAGAGAAACTCTTTCTCTAGAAAGGATCCGAATTAGCAACGAAAATCTTGCCTTCAGATCTGTGATAGAAGGTGTACCCAACAGTTTCCTTTGGGTATCCTATGAAGACACATTTTTCCGATTTGGGTTCGAGCTTATCTGGTTGAAGTTTCTTTACATAAGCATCGCAGCCCCAAACTTTAAGAAACGACAACTTTGGTTTCTTGCCAAACCACAGTTCATAAGGCGTCGTCTCAACGGATTTTGACGGTGTTCTATTCAACGTGAATGCGGCCGTCTCTAAAGCATAACCCCAAAAGCGATAGCGGTAAATCGGAAATAGACATCATAGATCGCACCATATCTAGTAAAGAAATGCGATTCTGACGTTCGGACACACCATTTCTCTGTGGTGTTTCCGGGTGGCGTGAGTTGCGAAACTATTCCACATTGTTTCAAATGTAAACCAAACTCGTAACTCAAATATTCTCCTCCACGATCAGATCGTAGAAATTTTATTCTCTTGTTACGATGATTTTCCACTTCACTCTGAAATTCTTTGAACTTTTCAAATGTTTCAGATTTGTGTTTCATTAAGTAGATATACCCATATCTGCTCAAATCATCTGTGAAGGTGAGAAAATAACGATACCCGCCTGGCGTGCCTCAACATTCATTGGACCACAAACATTAGTATGTATGATTTCCAACAAATCAGTTGCTCGCTCCATAGTTCCGGAGAAGCGGCGTTTTGGTCATCTTGCCCATGAGGCACGGTTACTTAAGTACCAAGTGATTCATAATCAAGTGATTCGAAGCCCATCGATTATGGAGTTTCTTCATGCGTTTTACACCGATATGACCTAAGCGGCGATTGCCACAAATAAGTTGCACTATCATTATCAACTCTGCATCTTTTGGCTTCAACATTATGAATATGTGTATCACTACTGTCGAGATTCAACAAGAATAGACCATTCTTCAAGGGTGCATGACCATAAAAGATATTACTCATATAAATAGAACAACCATTATTCTCTGATTTAAATGAATAACCGTCTCGCATTAAACAAGATCCGGATATAATGTTCATGCTCAACGCGGCACCAAATAACAATTATTTAGGTCTAAAACTAATCCCGAAGGTAGATGTAGAGGTAGCGTGCCGATTGCGATCACATCGACTTTGGAACCATTTCCAACGCGCATCGTCACCTCGTCCTTAGCCAATCTTCGCAATCCGTAGTTCCTGTTTGAGTTGCAAATATTAGCAATGTAACCGATTATCAAATACCAGTACTACTGCGAGTATTAGTAAGGTACACATCAATAACATGTATATCACATATACCTTTGTTCACCTTGCCATCCTTTTATCCGCCAAATACTTGGGGCAGTTCCGCTTCCGGTGTCCGGTGCCTTGCGGTAAAAACACTCGATTTCAGGCTTAGGTCCAGACTTGGGTTTCTTCTCTTGATCAGCAACTTTCTTGCTGTTCTTTTTGAAGTTTCCTTCTTCTTCCCTTTGCCCTTTTCTTGAAACTAGTGGTCTTGTTGATCATCAACACTTGATGCTCTTTCTTGATTTCTACCTCCGCAGCTTTTAGCATCGCGAAGAGCTCAGAATTGTCTTAGTCATCCCTTGAATATTATAGTTCATCACGAAGCTCTTGTAGCTTGGTGGCGATGATTGGAGAATTACATCAATGACACTATCATCCGGAAGATTAACTCCGGCTGAATTAAGTGATTGTTATACCCGGACATTTTGAGTATGTGCTCCTTGTGAACTATTCTCCTCCATCTTGCAGCTATAGAACTTATTGGAGACTTCATATCTCTCAATCCGGGCATTTGCTTGAAATATTAACTTCAACTCCTGGAACATCTCATATGCTCCATGATGTTCAAAAGCGTCGTTGAAGACCGGTTCTAAGCCGTAAAGCATGGCACAATGAACTATAGAGTAGTCATCAGCTACCTTTGCAGACGTTCACAACTTCGGCTCAGCATCTGCAGCAGGCCTTTCACCCAGCGGTGCTTCGGGGCGTAATTTTTACGTGCAGCAATGAGGATAATCCTCAAATTCTGGACCCGATCCGTGTAATTGCTACCATCATCTTTCAACTTTGCTTTCTCAAGGAACGCATTAAAATTCAACGGAACAACAAAGACGAGCCATCTATCTACAGTAAACATAGACAAGCAAAATACTATCAGGTACTAAGTTCATGATAAATTTAAGTTCAATTAATCATATTAAAAAACTCCCACTTAGACGGACATCTCTCTAGTCATCTAAGTGATCACGTGATCCATATCAACTAAACCATGTCCGATCATCACGTGAGATGGAGTAGTTTCAATGGTGAACATCACTATGTTGATCATATCTACTATATGATTCACGCTCGACCTTTCGGTCTCCGTGTTCCGAGGCCATATCTGTTATATGCTAGGCTCGTCAAGTTTAACCTGAGTATTCCGGCGTGCGCAACTGTTTTGCACCGTTGTATTTGAACGTAGAGCCTATCACACCCGATCATCACGTGGTGTCTCAAAGACGAAGAACTTTCATAGCGGTGCATACTCGGGAGAACACTTCTTGATAATTTTAGTGAGAGATCATCTTATAATGCTACCGTCAATCAAAGCAAGATAAGATGCATAAAGGATAAACATCACATGCAATCAATATAAGTGATATGATATGGTCATCATCATCTTGTGCTTGTGATCTCCATCGCCAAGCACCGTCATGATCACCATCGTCACCGGGCGCGACACCTTGATCTCCATCGTAGCATCGTTGTCGTCTCGCCAACTATTGCTTCTCGACTATCGCTACTCCTTAGTGATAAAGTAAAGCAATTACATGGCGTTGCATTTCATACAATAAAGCGACAACCATATGGCTCCTGCCGATTGCCGATAACTCGGTTACAAAACATGATCATCTCATACAATAAAATATAGCATCACGTTTTGACCACATCACATCACAACATGCCCTGCAAAAACAAGTTAGACGTCCTCTACTTTGTTGTTGCAAGTTTTACGTGGCTGCTACGGGCTGAGCAAGAACCGTTCTTACCTACGCATCAAAACCACAACGATAGTTTGTCAAATAGACTCCGTTTTAACCTTCTCAAGGACCGGGCGTAGCAACACTCGGTTCAACTAAAGTGAGAGAGACAGACACCCGCCGGACACCTTTAAGCAACGAGTGCTCGGGCGGTGAAACCAGTCTCGCGTAAGCGTCTGGCGTAATGTCGGTCCGGGCGCTTCATCTCACAATACCGCTGAACCAAAGTATGACATGCTGGTAGGCGTATGACTTGTATCGTCCACAACTCACTTGTGTTCTACTCGTGCATATGACATCAACGCATAAAACCAGGCTCGGATGCCACTTTGTTGGGGAACGCAGTAATTTCAAAAAATTTCCTACGATCACGCAAGACCATGGTGATGGCATAGCAAGGGAGGGAAGAGTGTCCGCCCACGTACCTCGTGAGACCGAAAGCGGAAGCGTTATAACAACGCGGTTGATGTAGTCGTCGTCTTCACGATCCGACCGATCCAAGCACCGAACGTCACGGCACCTCCGAGTTACGCACACGTTCAGCTCGATTACGATCCCGGACTCCGATCCAGCAAAGTGTCGGGGATGAGTTCCGTCGACCGACGGCGTGGTGGCGATGTTGATGCTCCACCGACGCAGGGCTTCGCCTAAGCTCCGCGGACGATATGACTTCTCCGGCGCAGGCTTCGCCCTAAGCTCCATGACGAAATGACCGAAGTGGAATATGGTGGAAGGGGCACCGCACGGCTAAGGAAAGATCCGTAGATCAACTTGTGTGTCATGGGGTGCCCCCTGCCCCGTATATAAAGGAGCCAAGGGGAGGTGGCGGCCCAAGGGGCGCGCAAGGAGGAGTCCTACTCCCACCGAGTAGGACTCCCTCTCCTAGTTGGACTAGGATTGGAGGAGGGAAGAGGAAGGCGCCGCCCCCTTCCTTGTCCTATTCGGACTAGAGGGGGAGGCGCAGCCCACCTTGGCTGGCCCTTCCTCTTCTCTCCTATGGCCCATTAGGCCCATGGACCTCCCGGGGTTCCGGTAACCTCCGGTACTCAGAAAATCCCGATTTCACCGGAACACTTCCGATGTCCAAATGTAGGCTTCCAATATATCAATCTTTATGTCTCGACCATTTCGAGACTCCTCGTCATGTCCGTGATCACATCCGGGACTCGAACAACCTTCGGTGCATCAATACTTATAAACTCATAATGAACTGTCATCGAAGCGTTAAGCGTGCGGACCCTACGGGTTCGAGAACTATGTAGACATGACCTAGAACCATTCTCGGTCAATAACCAATAGCGGAACCTGGATGCCCATATTGGTTCCTACATATTCTCTGAAGATCTTTATCGGTCAAACCGCATAACGACATCGTTGTTCCCTTTGTCATCGGTATGTTACTTACCCGAGATTCGATCGTCGGTATCCAATACCTAGTTCAATCTCGTTACGGTAAGTCTCTTTACTCGTTCCGTAATACATCATCTCACAACTAACTCAGTAGTTGTAATGCTTGCAAGGTTTAAGTGATGTGTATTACCGAGAAGGCCTAGAGATACCTCTCCGACAATCGGAGTGACAAAACCTAATCTCGAAATACGCCAACCCAACAAGTACCTTTGGAGACACCTGTAGTACTCCTTTATAATCACCCGATTCGTTGTGACGTTTGGTAGCACCAAAGTGTTCCTCCGGTGGCAGGAGTTGCATAATCTCATAGTTACGAGGAACATGTATGGGTCATGAAGAAAGCATTAACATACTAAGCGATCAAGTGTTAAGCTAATGGAATGGGTCATGTCAACCAGATCATTCAACCAATGATGTGACCTTGTTAATCAAATAACAACTCCTTGTTTATGGTTAGGAAACATAACCATCTTTGATTAACAAGCTAGTCAAGTAGAGGCATACTAGTGACATACTGTTTGTCTATATATTCACACATGTATTATGTTTCCGGTTAATACAATTCTAGCATGAATAATAAGCATTTATCATGATATAAGGAAATAAATAATAACTTTATTATTGCCTCTAGGGCATATTTCCTTCAGGCCCACAGTGCGAAGCCGCCGAATACAAAGATCTGTCCGGGGAGGAAGGTTTCCCCTTGGGAAGCATTGTTGTAGATGATTGAAGGAGCCATCAAACCTTTTGACGACAGCACAGCGGAACTCTCAATGAAAGCACCAATGTCGGTGTCAAAACCGGCGGATCTCGGGTAGGGAGTCCCGAACTGTGCGTCTAAGGTCGATGGTAACAGGAGACGGGGGACACAATGTTTACCCAGGTTCAGGCCCTCTCTATGGAGGTAATACCCTGTTGGGAAACGTAGTAATTTCAAAATTTTCCTACGCACACGCAAGGATCATGGTGATGGCATAGCAACGAGAGGGGAGAGTATTGTCCACGTACGCTCGTAGACCGTAAGCGGAAGCGTTATGACAACGCGGTTGATGTAGTCGTACGTCTTCACGATCCGACCGATCCATGTACCGAACGTCGCCACCTCCGAGTTCAAGACACGTTCAGCTCGATGGCGATCCCGGACTCGATCCAGCAAAGTGTCGGGGATGAGTTCCGTTAGCACTGTGGCGTGGTGGCGATGATGATGCTCATCGGCGAGGGCTTCGCCTAAACTTCTGCGACGATATGACCGAGGTGGAATATGGTGGAGGGGCACCGCACACGGCTAAGGAACGATCCGTAGATCAACTTGTGTGTTATGGGGTGCCCCTGCCCTGTATATAAAGGAGGGAGGGGAGGTGCGGCCGGCCCCAATGGGTGCGCTGGAGGAGTCCTACTCCCACCGGAGTAGGACTACCCCTCTTGCCTTGTTGGAGAAGGAAGGGGGAGGAACGAGGAACGGGGGGCGCCGCCCCCCCTTCCTTGTCCTATTCGGACTAGGGGGGGAGGGGGCGCGCGACCTGCCCTGGCCGGCCCTCCTCTTCTCCCTCATGGCCCACTAAGGCCCATTATCCCCCGGGAGGGTTCCGGTAACCCCCCGGTGTTCCGGTAAAATCCCGATTTCACCCAGAACCATTCTGATACCCAAATATAGGCTTCCAATATATCAATCTTTATGTCTCGACCATTTTGAGACTCCTCGTCATGTCCGTGATCACATCCGGGACTCCGAACAATCTTCGGTACATCAAAACTTATAAACTCATAATAAAATTGTCATCGTAACGTTAAGCGTGCGGACCCTACGGGTTCGAGAACTATGTAGACATGACTTAGAACTATTCTCGGTCAATAACTAATAGCGGAACCTGGATGCTCATATTGGTTCCTGCATATTCTACGAAGATCTTTATCGGTCAAACCGCATAACAACATACGTTGTTCCCTTTGTCATCGGTATGTTACTTGCCCGAGATTCGATCGTCGGTATCCAATACCTAGTTCAATCTCGTTACCGGCAAGTCTCTTTACTCGTTCGTAATGCATCATTCTCAGAACTAACTCATTAGTTACATTGCTTGCAAGGCTTATAGTGATGTGCATTACCGAGAGGGCCGAAGATACCTTTCCGATAATCGGAGTGACAAAACCTAATCTCGAAATCGCCAACCCAACATGTACCTTTGGAGACACCTGTAGTACTCCTTTATAATCACCCGATTACGTTGTGACGTTTGGTAGCACCAAAGTGTTCCTCCGTAACGGGAGTTGCATAATCTCATAGTTACAGGAACATGTATAAGTCATGAAGAAAGCAATAGCAACATACTAAACGATCAAATGCTAACCTAACGGAATGGGTCAAGTCAATCACATCATTCTCCTAATGATGTGATCCCGTTAATCAAATGACAACTCTTTTGTCCATGGTTAGGAAACATAACCATCTTTGATAAACGAGCTAGTCAAGTAGAGGCATACTAGTGACACTATGTTTTGTCTATGTATTCACACATGTATTATGTTTCCGGTTAATACAATTCTAGCATGAATAATAAACATTTATCATGATATAAGGAAATAAATAATAACTTTATTATTGCCTCTAGGGCATATTTCCTTGATCTCCCACTTGCACTAGAGTCAGTAATCTAGTTCACATCGCCATGTGATTTAACACCAATATTCATATCTCAGATATGATTAACACCCATAGTTCACATCGTCATGTGACCAACACCCAAAGGGTTTACTAGACTCAATAATCTAGTTCACATTGCAATGTGATTAACACCCAAAGAGTACTAAGGTGTGATCATGTTTTGCTCGTGAGAGAAGCTTAGTCAACGGGTCTGTCACATTCGTGAGCCGTATGTGTTTTGCAAATATTCTATGTCTACAATGTTCTGCACGGAGCTACTCTAGCTAATTTCTCCCACTTTCAATATGTATCCAGATTGAGACTTAGAGTCATCTGGATCGGTGTAAAAAGCTTGCATCAATGTAACTCTTTACGACGGGATCTTTTATCACCTCCATAATCGAGAAATATTTCCTTAGTCCTCAGTAAGGATATTCTTGACCGCTGTCGAGTGATCTACTATTAGATCAAAATTGTATTCCTTTGCCAAACTCAAAGCAAGGTATACAATAGGTCTGATTCACAACATAGCATACTTTATAGAACCTATGACTGACGCATAGGGAATGACTTTTCATTTCTCTTTCTATTTTCTGCCGTGGTCGGGTTTTGAGTCTTACTCAATTTCACACCTTGTAACACAGGCAAGAAACTTTTTCTTTGACTGTTCCATTTTGAACTACTTCAAAATCTTGTCAAGGTATGTACTCATTGAAAAACTTATCAAGTGTCTTGATCTATCTCTATAGATCTTGATGCTCAATATGTAAGCAGCTTCACCGAGGTCCTTCTTTGAGAGCTCCTTTCAAATACTCCTTTATGCTTTGCAGAATAATTCTACATTATTTCCGATCAACAATGTGTCATTCACATATACTTATCAGAAATGCTGTAGTGCTCCCACTCACTTTCTTGTAAATCTGAGGCTTCTCCAAAAGTTCAGATAAAACCATATGCTTTGATCAACTCATCAAGCATATATTCCAACTCCGAGATGCTTGCACCAGTCCATAGATGGATCGCTGGAGCTTGCACATTTTGTTAGCACCTATAGGATTGACAAAACCTTCTGGTTGCATCATATACAACTCTTATGTAATAAATCCATTAAAGAATGTAGTTTTGACATCCATTTGCCAGATTTCATAAAATGTGGCAATTGCTAACATGATTCGACAGACTTAAGCATCGCTACAGCTTGAGAAAATCTCATTGTAGTCAACACCTTGAACTGTTGAAAACCTTTTTTGCGACAAGTCGAGCTTTGTAGATAGTAATACTACTATCAGCATCTGTCTTCCTCTTGAAGATCCATTTATATAATATGGCTTGCCGATCATCGGGCAACTCCATCAAAGTCCACACTTTGTTCTCATACATGGATCCCATCTCAGATTTCATAGCCTCAAGCCATTTCGCGGAATCTGGGCTCATCATCGCTTCCTCATAGTTCGTAGGTTCATCATGGTCTAGTAACATGACTTCCAGAACATGATTACCGTACCACTCAGTGCGGATCTTACTCTGGAAGACCTACGAGGTTTGGTAGCAACTTGATCTGAAGTTTCATGATCATCATCATTAACTTCCTTACTAATTGGTGTAGGAATCACTTTGGAACTGATTTACGTGATGAACTACTTTCCAATAAGGGAGCAGGTACAATTACCTCATCAAGTTCTACTTTCCTCCCACTCACTTCTTTCGAGAGAAACTCCTTCTCTAGAAAGGATCCATTTTTAGCAATGAATATCTTGCCTTCGGATCTGTGATAGAAGGTGTACCCAACTGTTTCCTTTGGGTATTCTATGAAGACGCACTTCTCCGATTTGGGTTTGAGCTTATCAGGATGAAACTTTTTCACATAAGCATCACAGCCCCAAGCTTTAAGAAACGACAGCTTAGGTTTATTGCTAAACCACAGTTCATACAGTGTCGTCTCAACGGATTTAGATGGTGCCATATTTTAACGTGAATGCAGCTTTCTCTAATGCATAACCCCAAAACGATATTGGTAAATCGGTAAGAGACATCATAGATCACACCATATCCAATAAAGTGCGGTTACGACGTTCGGACACACCATAACGTTGTGGTGTTCCAGGTGGCGTGATCTGTGAAACTATTCCACATTGTTTTAATTGAAGACCAAACTCGTAACTCAAATATTCGTCTTCACGATCAGATCGTAGAAACTTTATTTTTCTTGTTACGATGATTTTCCACTTCACTCTGAAATTCTTTGAACCTTTCAACTATTTCAGACTTATGTTTCATCAAGTAGATATACCCATATCTTGCTCAAATCATCTTGTGAAGGTCAGAAAATAATGATACTTTCCACGAGCATCAACACTCATTGGATCGCATACATTAGTATGTATTATTTCCAATAAGTCAGTAGCTCATTCCATTGTTCCGGAGAACGGAGTTTTAGTCATCTTGCCCAAAAGGCACGGTTCGCAAGCATCAAATGATTCATAACCAAGTGATTCCAAAAATCCATCTTTATGGAGTTTCTTCATGCGCTTTACACCGATATGACCCAAACAGCAGTGCCACAAATAAGTTGCACTATCATTATTAACTTTTCATCTTTTGGCATCAATGTTATGAATTGTATCACTACGATTGAGATCCAACAAACTATGTTCATTAGGTGTATGACCATCGAAGGTCTTATTCATGTAAACAGAATAGCAATTTATTCTCTAACTTTAAATGAATAACCGTATCGCAATAAACATGATCAAATCACATTCATGCTCAACGCAAACGCCAAATAACATTTATTTAGGTTTAACACTAATCCCGAAAGTATAGGGAGTGTGCGATGATGATCATATCAATCTTGGAACTACTTCCAACACTCATCGTCACTTCACCCTCAACTAGTCTCTTATTTGATACGTAACTCCTGTTTCGAGTTACTAATATTAGCAACCGAACACGTATCAAATACTCAGGGGCTACTATAAACACTAGTAAGGCATACATACATCAATAACCTGTATATCAAATATACCCTTGTTCATTTTGCCATCCTTCTTATCCACCAAATATTCAGGGCATTTCCACTTCCAGTGACCATTTCCTTTGCAGTGTAAGCACTCAGTTTCAGGCTTTGGTCCAGCTTTGGTCTTCTTCACGGGAGTGACAACTTGTTTGCCATTCTACTTGAAGTTTGCCATTCTTTTCCCTTTGCCCTTTTCTTGAAACTAGTGGTCTTGTCAATCATCAACACTTGATGCTCTTTCTTGATTTCTACCTTCGTCGATTTCAACATCACGAAGAGCTCGGGAATCATTTTCGTCATCCCTTGCATACTATAGTTCATCACGAAGTTCTAGTAACTTAGTGATGGTGACTAGAGAATTCTGTCAATCACTATCTTATCTGGAAGATTAACTCCCACTTGATTCAAGCGATTGAAGTACCCGGACAATCTGAGCACATGCTCACTAGTTGAGCGATTCTCCTCCATCTTTTAGCTATAGAACTTGTTGGAGACTTCATATCTCTCAACTCGGTCTTTGCTTGAAATATTAACTTCAACTCCTGGAACATCTCATATGGTCCATGACGTTCAAAACGTCTTTGAAGTCCCGATTCTAAGCCGTTAAGTATGGTGCACTAAACTATCAAGTAGTCATCATATTGAGCTAGCCAAACGTTCATAACGCCCGTGCATTCCGCTCCTGCAATAGGTTTGTCACCTAGCGGTGCATTAAGGACATAATTCTTACAGGCAGCAATGAGGATAAACCTCATATCACGGATCCAATCCATGACATTGCTACTAACATTTTTCAATACAATTTTCTCTAGGAACACATATAAAAACATAGGGAAGCAAAAAACATAGGGAATAAACAACGCGAGCTATTGATCTACAACATAATTTGCAAAATACTACCAGGACTAAGTTCATGATAAATTAAAGTTCAATTAATCATATTACTTAAGAACTCCCACTTAGATAGACATCTCTCTAGTCTTCTAAGTGATTACGTGATCCATATTAACTACACCATGTCCGATCGTCACGTGAGATGGGGTAGTTTCAACGGATGAACATCAATATGTTGATCATATCTACTATATGATTCACGCCGACCTTTCGGTCTCCGTGTTCCGAGGCCATATCTGTTATATGCTAGGCTCGTCAAGTTTAACCTGAGTATTCCAGTGTGCAACTGTTTTGCACCCGTTGTATTTGAACGTAGAGCCTATCACACCCGATCATCACGTGGTGACTCAGCATGAAGAAATTTCGCAGCGGTGCATACTCATGGAGAACACTTCTTTATAATTTTAGTGATAGATCATCTTAAAATGCTACCGTCAATCAAAGCAAGATAAGATGCATAAAGGATAAACATCACATGCAATCAATATAAGTGATATGATATGGCCATCATCATCTTGTGCTTGTGATCTCCATCTCCGAAGCACCGTCGTGATCACCATCGTCACCGGCGCGAGACCTTGATCTCCATCGTAGCATCATTGTCGTCTCGCCAATCTTATGCTTCTACGACTATCGCTACCGCTTAGTGATAAAGTAAAGCATTACATGGTGTTTGCATTTCATACAATAAAGCGATAACCATATGGCTCCTGCCAGTTGCCGATAACTTCGGTTACAAAACATGATCATCTCATACAATAAGATATAGCATCATGTCTTGACCATATCACATCACAACATGCCCTGCAAAAACAAGATAGACGTCCTCTACTTTGTTGTTGCAAATTTTACGTGGCTGCTACGGGCTGAGCAAGAACCGTTCTTACCTACGCATCAAAACCACAACGATAGTTTGTCAAGTTGGTGCTGTTTTAACCTTCGCAAGGACCGGGCGTAGCCACTCAGTTCAACTAAAGTGAGAGAGACAGACACCCGCCAGTCACCTTTAAGCACGAGTGCTGCATAGCGGTGAAACCAGTCTCGCGTAAGCGTCTGGCGTAATGTCGGTCGGGCCGCTTCATCTCACAATACCGCTGAACCAAAGTATGACATGCTGGTAAGCAGTATGACTTGTATCGCCCACAACTCACTTGTGTTCTACTCGTGCATATGACATCTACGCAAAAAACCAGGCTCGGATGCCACTGTTGGGAAACGTAGTAATTTCAAAATTTTCCTACGCACACGCAAGGATCATGGTGATGGCATAGCAACGAGAGGGGAGAGTATTGTCCATGTACCCTCGTAGACCGTGGCGGAAGCGTTATGACAACGCGGTTGATGTAGTCGTGTCTTCACGATCCGACCAATCCAAGTACCGAACGTCACGGCACCTCCGAGTTCAGCACACGTTCAGCTCGATGGCGATCCCGGACTCGATCCAGCAAAGTGTCGGGGATGAGTTCCACAAGACAACTGGCGGCGTGGTGATGATGATGATGCTCTACGGCGCGAGGCTTCGCCTAAACTCAGCGGCGATATGACCGAGGTGGAATATGGTGGAGGGGCACCGCACACGGCTAAGGAACGATCCGTAGATCAACTTGTGTGTTATGGGGTGCCCCCTGCCCGATATATAAAGGAGGGAGGGGAGTGCGGCCGGCCCCAAGGGGTGTGCTGGAGGAGTCCTACTCCCACCGGGAGTAGGACTCCCCTCTTGCCTTGTTGGAGAAGGAAGGGGGAGGGAAAGAGGAAAGAGGCGCCGCCCCCTTCCTTGTCCTATTCGGACTAGGGGGAGGCGCGCGGCCTGCCCTGGCCGCCCTCCTCTTCTCCCTCATGGCCCACTAAGGCCCATTATTCCCGGGAGGTTCCAGTAACCCCGGTGTTCCGGTAAAATCCCGATTTCACCCGGAACCATTCCGATATCCAAATATAGGCTTACAATATATCAATCTTTATGTCTCGACCATTTCGAGACTCCTCGTCATGTCCGTGATCACATCCGGGACTCCGAACAATCTTCGATACATCCAAACTTATAAACTCATAATAAAAGCCATCGTAACGTTAGCGTGCGGACCCTACGGGTTCGAGAACTATGTAGACATGACTTAGAACTATTCTCGGTCAATAACCAATAGCGGAACCTGGATGCTCATATTGGTTCCTACATATTCTACGAAGATCTTTATCGGTCAAACCGCATAACAACATACGTTGTTCCCTTTGTCATCGGTATGTTACTTGCCCGAGATTCGATCGTCGGTATCCAATACCTAGTTCAATCTCGTTACCGGCAAGTCTCTTTACTCGTTCGTAATGCATCATTCCGTAACTAACTCATTAGTTACATTGCTTGCAAGGCTTATAGTGATGTGCATTACCGAGAGGGCCCGGAGATACCTCTCCGATAATCGGAGTGACAAAACCTAATCTCGAAATACGCCAACCCAACATGTACCTTTGGAGACACCTGTAGTACTCCTTTATAATCACCCGATTCGTTGTGACGTTTGGTAGCACCAAAGTGTTCCTCCGTAAACGGAGTTGCATAATCTCATAGTTACAGGAACATGTATAAGTCATGAAGAAAGCAATAGCAACATACTAAATGATCAAATGCTAAGCTAACGGAATGGGTCAAGTCAATCACATCATTCTCCTAATGATGTGATCCCGTTAATCAAATGACAACTCTTTTGTCCATGGTTAGGAAACATAACCATCTTTGATAAACGAGCTAGTCAAGTAGAGGCATACTAGTGACACTATGTTTTGTCTATGTATTCACACATGTATTATGTTTCCGGTTAATACAATTCTAGCATGAATAATAAACATTTATCATGATATAAGGAAATAAATAATAACTTTATTATTGCCTCTAGGGCATATTTCCTTCATACCCTACTTCCTGCTTGATTGATCTTGATGAATATGAGTATTACAAGAGTTGATCTACCACGAGATCGTAATGGCTAAAACCCTAGAAGACTAGCCTGTCTGACTATGATTGTATATTCACCTCTACGGACCTAGCCCTCCGGTTTATATAGACACCGGAGGGATCTAGGGTTACATAAAGTCGGTTACAGAGAAAAGAACTTCATATTTGGTCGCCAAGCTTGCCTTCCACACCAAGGAGAATCCCATCCGGACACGGGTGAGAGTCTTCGGTCTTTGTATCTTCACAGCCCATCAGTCCGGCCAATGGCTAATAGTCCGGATGCCCGAGGACCCCTTAATCCTGGACTCCCTCAAAGGGCACTCCCAGTATTTGTTGTGCATATAATCTCATCTTTTAATTTAAACTAACCCTCTGTCTCATTAAAAGGCGTGGAGTGTTGGGAATTGCATTGGATTTAGGCATCATCATCTCAATCAAATCGATGTTGTATGTTGGCTGGGCTGGTCAGCTTGAGCTTGCTTTATTTCCCTGGCCAGAGTTAACGTATAGATAAATTGTAACCCAAGAATTATCATAGCATGGCTCTTGGTGTATTGGTTGCGAGATATCTGTATTGTACTTGAGGTCTTGAGTTCGACTTCTCAAAAAAGCATATTTTTTAATCTTTTTCTCCGCTTCCTGGTAGCTGGGCCGTGAGCAAGGGACGATCAAACAAAACCGGGCACGGGTTCCAAGACAGACAAAAATCGTGTGGGTCCCACTGTAAACCAAAAAAAGTGGAGAAACAATCCATCCTTTAATATTAGGTAAAGATAATGTTGTGGGGATAACCAAAACGGAAAATCACCTTTTTGATAAACTGAACCGTTGTTGCCGCGTCACACTTACTGACCGACTCTGCTTCCACCCACTTTGTGAATTTGTCAACCGCCACCAAAAGGTGGGTCTTTTTTATCTTTGGACCTTTTAAAAGGTCCAACCAAATCTAGCCCCTAGACTGCAAACGGCCAAGTAATTGGAATCATCCTCAATTCTTGAGCCGGCACATGAGCTCGTCTTGAAAATTTCTGACAACCATCACATTTACTGACCAAATCCTCTGCATCAACATGAGCCGTCAACCAATAAAATCCATGACGGAAAGCCTTGGCTACGAGGGACTTAGAGCCGGCATGACGACCACAATATCCTTCATGAATCTCTCATAGAATCTCACAGCCTTCCTCAGGAGAAACACAACGTTGAAACACCCCTGTGACACTGCAGCGGTGCAGCTCCCCATTGACAATAGTCATTGACTTAGACCGCCGGGTTATCTCCCTGGCCAAAGTTTCATCCTCAAGTAACTTGACGTGGGTCATATAAGCCAAATATGGAACTGCCCTATCAGGAATAGCATGAAGAGCCGCCACCAACTGCGCTTCCGGGCCAGGAATGGCAAGATCTTCCTCCGTAGGCAATTTGACTGAATGATTATGCCGAATATCAAGGAAAACATTAGGTTGTACCGGCTTACGCTGGGACCCTAGCCGGCTCAAAGCATCAGCCGCCTCATTTTTCCTGCGATCAACATGTTCCACTTGATAGCCTTTGAAATGACCAGCAATAACATCAACCTCTCCGCGGTAAGCCGCCATGAGTGGGTCTTTAGAATCCCAAGTGCATGAGACTTGCTGAGCCACCAAATCTGAGTCGCCAAAACACCTCACCTGGCTTAGATTCAGCTCTTTAGCCATCCGAAGACCATGGAGCAAGGCCTCATACTCAGTTTCATTGTTAGTACAAGGGAACATCAACCTTAAAACATAACAAAATTTATCACCTCGTGGGGAAGTCAAAATAACTCCAGCCCCCGAGCCTTCCAAGTGCATGGATCCATCAAAGTGAATAGTCCACGTGATATCCGTCTTTTCCTCAGGCATCTGCAACTTAGTCCAGTCGTTGATAAAGTCCACCAGTGCTTGAGACTTGATAGCTGTCTGAGGCACATACTTCAAACCATGTGGTCCAAGCTCAATGGCCCATTTGGCTACCCGACCTGTGGCTTGTCTGTTTTGAATAATATCCCCCAAGGGAGCAGAACTAACCACAGTGATGGGATGACCAAGGAAATACTGCTTCAGCTTCCGACTAGCTATGAACACTCCATATACCAGTTTCTGCCAATGTGGATATCTCTGCTTGGATTCAATGAGTACCTCACTGACATAATAAACCGGTCGCTGAACCGGATACTCCTTGCATGGTTCCTTCCTCTCCACAACAATTGCCATGCTGATAGCTCAACTATTAGCAGCCACATATAACAGAAAGGGCTCCTTATTAATAGGAGCAGCAAGGACCGGCGGCTCAGCTAACTGTTTTTTCAAGGCTTCAAACACCTGATTAGCAGCATCACTCCAGACAAAGTGATATGTTTTCTTCATCATCTGGTACAGAGGGATAGCTTTTTCACCCAACCGGCTTATGAACCGGCTTAAGGCCGGAATACAACCCGCCAGACACTGAACATCATTAACCCGCCAAAGAAGTAATAGCCTTGATTTTCTCCGGGTTAGCTTCAATGCCTCGTTCAGAAACCAAAAAACCCAAGAGCTTGCCTGCTGGCACACCAAACACACACTTGGCTGGGTTAAGCATCATCTTTTAGACCCAGAGATTGTCAAAGGCCTCTTTCAAATCATCTATCAAGGTTTCCTTCTTCCTGGATTTCACAACAGTATCGCCCACATAAGCATGAACATTGCGTCCAATCTGACCATGAAGGCAATTTTGAACACACCGCTGTTAAGTCGCCTGAGCACTCTTGAGCCCAAAAGGCATAGACACATAGCAGAAGGCTCCAAAGGGAGTGATGAAGGCTGTCTTCTCCTGGTCCTTAACTGTCATCTTGATCTGATGATAACCAGAGTAAGCATCCAAAAAACTCAAACGCTCACAACCCACCGTAGCATCAATAATCTGATCAATACGAGGGGGAGCAAAAGGATCGACCGGGCAGGCATTATTAAGGTCTGTGTAATCCACACACATGCGCCAAGTACCATTTTTCTTAAGCACCAGCACCAGGTTAGCCAACCATTCAGGATGAAAAACTTCAATAATGAACCCAGCTACCAAGAGCCGGGCCACTTATTCACCAAGGGCCTTACGCCTCTCTTCATTAAAGCGACGAAGGAATCGCTTCACCGGTTTAAACTTTGGATCAATATTCAGAGTGTGCTCGGCGAGTTCCCTCGGTACACCTGGCATGTCTGAAGGCTTCCATGCAAAGATGTCTCTGTTCTCACGGATGAACTTGATGAGCGCGCTTTCCTATTTTGGATCCACATTAGCACTGATAATGAACTTCTTGGATGAATCGCTAGGAAAAAAATCAACCAACTTAGTGTCACCTGCCGACTTAAACTTCAACAGAGGGTCATGCTCTGTGGTTGGCTTCTTCAAAGGTGTCATATCTGTCGGGTCAACATTATCTTTGTAAAATTTCAACTCTTTTGTTGCACAAACAGACTCAGCATAAGCAGCATCGCCCTCTTCACATTCCAAAGCTATCTTCCGGTTCCCATGTACTTTGATGGTACCCTTGTAACCCAGCATCTTAAGCTGCAGATAAACATAACAGGGTCTTGGCATGAACTTAGCATAAGCCGGCCGCCCAAACAAAGCGTGATAAGGGCTCTTAATCTTGACCACCTCAAAGTTCAATGTCTCAACTCTGGAATCATGATCATCACCAAAAGCCACTTCCAAAGCTAGCTTACCCACTGGATACGCCAACTTACCAGGCACCACACAATGAAAAACAGTGTAACTCATACGACGAAAAGTTTCGTAGTAAAGGATATTGATGCTGCTGCCTCCATCCATGAGCACCTTAGTGAACTTGTGACCTCCAACCAGAGGCACCACCACTAAAGCTAAGTGACCCGGATTGTCAACCCTTGGCGGGTGATCCTCACGGCTCCAAAGAATAGGATGTTCAGACCATCACAAGTAACAGGGAATCGCCAGCTCAACTGCGTTCACCGCCCTTTTATGAATCTTCTGGTCTCATTTACGTAAACTCGTGCTGAACACATGATACTGTCCACCATTCAACTACTTTGGATTACTCTTATAATCAGACTGTTGTTGTTGATTCCCTTGACCAGATTGCTGATTAAAACCACCTTGGTTGCCTTGGCCCTGGAAACCAGAGTTTGAACCGCCACCACCAAAGCCAGGCCCGTGAGAGCCGGATCCTGAACCGCCATTCGGGCCATGATTGTTCTGGAAAAAATTGGAATTCCTATACTCCCTCATGATGAAGCAATCCTTCCACAGATGATTGGCCGGCTTCTCTTGCGTACCATGCTTTGGACAAGGTTGATTCATCATCACCTCAAGGTTAAATTTTGGCCCTCCAAGCCGGGGTGGCTTTCCCTTGCGACACTGATTATTATTTTGCGTATTGGTGTTAGCCATAAAGTCTAAATTTCCATCAGCCTTGCGCTTACCGTTGCCGCTTTAACCTGCCGTGTTATGCTGCTGCCCCTTTGTATTATCGCTCTTCTTCCCCTTACCAGCCTTCGCTTCATCAGACTCAAGGTCTTTAGTACTATCAGAGTCAGCATACTTGACGAGAGCCGCCATGAGCTCCCCCATGTCATTTGAGTGGCGTTTAAGTGAAAGGATCGAGAAGAGGTGTCTAGAGGGGGGCTGAATAGACTCTAATCAAGAAAAGTTACAGTTTTTAATTTCTCTTAAGTTGATGTGGAGTTTTAGCATAAGTTTAAACATTCACAATACATATCTAGGAGGCATGCAAGGATACAAGAGTATATGAGCAGCGGAAAGTAAGGCATGCAAGTTGCAAGGATGTAAAGAGAAGGGATTGGAGTGTGCAAACGCAATATGGAGACACGGAGATTTTTATCCGTGGTTCCGATAGGTGGTGCTATCGTACATCCACGTTGATGGAGACTTCAACCCACGAAGGGTAGCAGTTCTTGTGAGTCCACGGAGGGCTCCACCCACGAAGGGTCCACGAAGAAGCAACCTTGTCTATCCCACCATGGCCGTCGCCCACGAAGGACTTGCCTCACTAGGGTAGATCATCACGAAGTAGGCGATCTCCTTGCCCTTACAAAACTCCCTCGTTCAACTCCACAATCTTGACGGAGGCTCCCAAGTGACACCTAGCCAATCTAGGAGACACCACTCTCCAAGAAGTAACAAATGGTGTGTTGATGATGAACTCCTTGCTCTTCTGCTTCAAATGATAGTCTCCCCAACACTCAACTCTCTCTCATAGGATTGGATTTGGTGGAAACAAGATTTGAGTGGAAAGCAACTTGGGGAAGGCTAGAGATCAAGAATTATGTGGTTCGAATGAAATATCTTGACCTCAACACAAGTGTAGGTGGTTCTCTCTCAGAAAATATGTGTTGGAAGTGTAGGCATGTTCTGATGGCTCTCTCCACGAATGAAGAGTGGGTGGAGGGGTATATATAGCCTCCACACAAAATCTAACTGTTACACACAAATCACCAAACTCGGTGGGACCGGTTCAGAGAACTCGGTCAGACCGATTTGGTTCATAATGTGACCGTTAGGTGTTTCGGTGGGACCGACTGGATCAACTCGGTGGGATCGATGCGCTAGGGTTAGTGTAAATCCAAAACTCGGTTTGAACGATTACTCAAACTTGGTGGGACCGATTTGGGTAATAAGTGAAACAGAGTGTTGGCCAAGCAAACTCGGTGGGGCCGATTGCATATCTCGGTGGGACCGAAAATATTGCAATAGGCATCAGAGAGTTTGCAAGCCCATCTCGGCGAGACCGAGATCCCATCGGTGAGACCGAACTGATTAGGGTTTCTGGAAGTGGCTATGTCAAGATAACTCGGTGGCGCCGGATAGAAAGAATCGGTGGGTCCGAGTTTGAATTTTAGGTTTGGGACATATATGGATATGAGGAAGTGGTTGAGGGCTTTGGAGCATATCACTAAGCACTTTGAGCAAGCAAGCCATTAAGCAACACCTCATCCCCTCTTAATAGTATTGGCTTTCCTATGGACTCAATGTGATCTTGGACCACTAAAATAGAAATATAGAGCCCTGAGCTTTGAGCTTGAGCCAATCCTTTGTCCTCAGCATCTTGAAGGGGTTCCACATCCTCTAGTCCATGCCACTCCATTGTTGAACTCATCTGAAACATACTAGATAGAAGCATTAGTCCAACAAGAGATATGTTGACATTAATTACCAAAATCACCCAGGGAGCACTTGTGCTTTCATTAAGCCGCCCCAGTTTTTGCTTAAGAGGGAGGAAACGGCAATTCTTCTCCAACATCAGAACTGCTGAACCGGCATTGATACTATCCGACGAGTGTATAACAGCTGAGATCCGGCGCACCCAATTGGTTGTGGACTCGCCCTCACCTTGGACACAAGAATCCAATTCCAGGATCGACATAGGCTGCTTGCACGTGTCTTTTAAATTTTGTATGAAACGAGTTTTCAACTCCGCCCATGATCTAATGGAATTAGCGGGTAGCCCTTTCAACCAAGTACGAGTCGGCTCATCCAACATCATGGTAAAATACTTAGCACACGCAGCATCACTAACATCCAACATCTCCATGGCCATCTCATAGCTTCAATCCAAGCCTCAGGGGGCTGATCCATCGTGTAATTAGGCACCTTACGAGGACCCTTGGAATCTTTAGGTAAGCGCTCATTACGCAGAGCTGGCACTAAACATGGCACACCCAAGGTCCTAGAGGTCACTCTTGCCTCCACCGATGCTGATGGATAAATCGGAGATTGTTGTTGAGCTGCCAGCTCGGCCTCCCAATGGGCTCTGCCCTGATCCATGAAAGTCTGAGCATCGACTCCATCGCGCGGCGGGTCACTTCCACGAGGCTGGTTATGATGTTGTTCACTGCTTGAAACTGTTGGTGAGTCAATGTGCCTACTATAACTCCGGCTTGGTCGAGGGGTTGAGTGAATCCTTTCACGGTTGTACGAATAAGCCGCCTGTTGATCCAGTGCTGTCTGAAGAAGTTCTCTGGCCCTCCGCGTCTCTATCGCAGCCGGAGACTCGCCTTCAACTGGGAGAGCCGCCAATCGTGTCGCCGCAGCAATCATATTATCCAAAGGGTTAGAATAATGACATGGCGGTGTCGGAACGTGCTGAGGCAGAGTAATATTCAAACGAGGCGGATCCATAGTACGCGGCTGAACCGGCGCTCTGGTCACTGGCGCCTCAACCTCCCGGTTCACCACCGGTAGGTCACTGGTCCCTGCTCCAGGTGTGTTGAAGAGGTTTCACGCATCATAAACCGGAGGTAAACGACTCTGGTGCCTCCTTCTCATGATGGCATTGGAAGCGTTTTGATCCAAGGTGAGCCAGAAAGAGTCTGCCTGAATCCGTTGTGCCTGAGCGTCCAAAGCAGCTCGCTCCGTGGCCATCCTAGTGTTCTCAGACGCCAGCTCTTCCTTGGCTTGAGCTATCTCATCTCGTAACCTCGCAATCTCCACCTTATGTTGTTCTTGAGTGTCTGGGGTCACCTCCACCCCCATCAAAGTTGCCAAAGCATCCAACAACTTGCTACCTCTTGAGCATGCGTTGGTTTTCCCTTGAAGAGGAAAGGTAGATGCAGCAAAGTAGCGTAAGTATTTCCCTCAGTTTTTGAGAACCAAGGTATCAATCCAGTAGGAGGCCACACGCAAGTCCCTCATACCTACACAAACAAATAAGAACCTTGCAACAAACAAATAGACCCGGGAGGCATAGGTTTCACTAGTGGCTTCTCTCAAGATAGCATAAGTATTACGGTGGGTGAACAAATTACTGTTGAGCAATTGATAGAAAAGTGCATAATTATGAGAATATCTAGGCATGATCATGTATATTGGCATCACGTCCGTGACAAGTAGACCGAAACGATTCTGCATCTACTACTATTACTCCACACATCGATCGCTATCCAGCATGCATCTAGAGTATTAAGTTCATAAGAACATAGTAACGCATTAGGCAAGATGACGTGATGTAGAGGGATAAACTCAAGCAATATGATATAAACCCCATCTTTTTATCCTTGATAGCAACAATACAATACGGGTCGTTTCCCCTTCTGTCACTGGGATCGAGCACCGTAAGATTGAACCCAAAGCTAAGCACTTCTCCCATTGCAAGAAAGATCAATCTAGTAGGCAAACCAAACTGATAATTAGAAGAGACTTGCAAAGATAACAAATCATGCATAAAAGAATTCAGAGGAGATTCAAATCTTGTTCATAGATAATCTTGATCATAAACCCACAATTCATCGGATCTCGACAAACACACCGCAAAAAGAGTTACATCAAATAGATCTCCAAGAAGATCGAGGATAACTTTGTATTGATATCCAAAGAGAGAGAAGAAGCCATCTAGGTGATAAATATGGACCCGAAGGTCTGAGGTAAACTACTCACACATCATCGGAGAGGCTATGGTGTTGATGTAGAAGCCCTCCGTGATTGATTCCCCCTCGGTGAGTGCGGAAAAGGCCCCAAGATGGGATCTCACGGGTACAGAAGGTTGCGGTGGTGGAAATAGGGTTTCGTGGTGCTCATGGATGGTTTCGGGGTATATGGGTATATATAGGAGGAAGAAGTAGGTCGGTGGAGCTGTGAGGGGCCCACGAGGGTGGGGGCGCGCCCAGGGGCAGGCGCGCCTCCCTGCCTCGTGGCCTCCTCGCTTCTTTCTTGACGTCCACTCCAAGTCCTCTGGATCACGTTTGTTCCAAAAATCACTCTCCTGAAGGTTTCATTCCGTTTGGATTCCGTTTGATATTCCTTTTCTGCGAAACACTGAAATAGGCAAAAAAACAGCAATTTGCACTAGGCCTTGGGTTAGTAGGTTAGTCCCAAAGCTAATATAAAAGTGTATAATAAAGCCCATTAAACATCCAAAACATATAATATAATAGCATGGAACAATCAAAAATTATAGATACGTTGGAGACGTATCAAGCATCCCCAAGCTTAATTCCTGCTCGTATCGAGTAGGTAAATGATAAAAACTAAAAATTGTATGTGGAATGCTACCTAACATATTCTTCAATGTGATTTTCTTTATTGTGGCATGAATGTTCAGATCCGAAAGATTCAAGATAAAAGTTTAATATTGACATAAAAATAATAATACTTCAAGCATACTAACTAAGAAATCATGTCTTCTCAAAATAACATGGCCAAAGAAAGTTCATCCCTACAAAATCATATAGTTTGGTCATGCTCCATTTTCGTTACACAAGAATGCTCTCATCATGCACAACCTCGATGACAAGCCAAGCAATTGTTTCATACTTTAGTAATCTCAAACTTTTTCAACTTTCACGCAATACATGAGCGTGAGCTATGGATATAGCACTATGGGTGGAATAGAATATAATGATGGGGGTTATGCGGAGAAGACAAAAAGAAGAAAGTCTCACATTGATGTCGATGCAAGGAGTAGGGATTGCCATGCAACAGATGCACTAGAGCTATAAATGTATGAAAGCTAAACAAAAGAAACTAAGTGGGTGTGCATCCAACGTGCTTGCTCATGAAGACCTAGGGCATTTGAGGAAGCCCATTGTTGGAATATACAAGCCAAGTTCTATAATGAAAAATTCCCACTAGTATATGAAAGTGACAAAACAAGAGACTATCTATCATAAAGATCATGGTGCGACTTTGAAGCACAAGTGTGGAAAAGGGATAGTAGCATTGTCCCTTTTTATATATATTTTTGGGCCTCTCTTTTTTTGGCCTTTCTCTTTTTTTATTTGGGACAATGCTCTATTAATGATGATCACCACACTTCTATTTATTTACAACTCAATGATTACAACTCGATACTACAACAAAATATGACTCTATATGAATGCCTCCGGCGGTGTACCGGGATGGGCAATGAATCAAGAGTGACATGTCTAATAAATTATGCATGGTGGCTTTGCCACAAATACGATGTCAACTACATGATCATGCAAGGCAATATGACAATGATGAAGCGCGTCATAATAAACGGAACGGTGGCAAGTTGCATGGCAAAATATCTCGAAATGGCTATGGAAATGCCATAATAGGTAGGTTTGGTGGTTGTTTTGAGGAAGATATAAGGAGGTTTATGTGTGATAGAGCGTATCGTATCACGGGGTTTGGATGCACCGATGAAGTTTGCACCAACTCTCAAGGTGAGAAAGGGCAATGCACGGTTCTGAAGAGGCTAGCAATGATAGAAGGGTGAGAGTGCGTATAATCCATGGACTCAACATTACTCATAAAGAACTCACATACTTATTGCAAAAATCTACAAGTCATCAAAAACCAGGCACTACGCGCATGCTCCTAGGGGGATAGATTGGTAGGAAAAGATCATCGCTCGTCCCCGACTACCACTCATAAGGATGACAATCAAAGAATACCTCATGTTTCAAACTAGCACAACTTTAATATCACTATCTCCATATCTCAAAACAACCATCAAGTATCAAACTTCTCTTAGTATTCAGCGCACTTATATGAAAGTTTTTATTATATCCATCTTGGATGCCTATCATATTAGGACTAATTTTATAGCCAAAGAAAATTACCATGCTGTTCTAAAAGACTCTCAAAATAATATAAGTGAATCATGAGAGATCAATAAATTCTATAAAATAAAACCACCACCGTGCTCTAAAAGATATAAGTGAAGCACTAGAGCAAAATTGTTTAGCTCAAAAGATATAAGTGAAGCACATAGAGTATTCTAATAAATTCCGATTAATGTGTGTCTCTCCCAAAAGGTGTGTGCAGCAAGGATGATTGTGGTGAACTAAAAATCAAAGACTCAAATCATACAAGACGCTCCAAGCAAAACACATATCATGTGGTGAATAATAATATAGCATCAACTAAAGTTACCGATGGACGAAGACAAAGGAGGGGATGCCTTCCGGGGCATCCTCAAGATTAGGCTTTTGGTTGTCCTTGTATTTACCTTGGGGTGCCTTGGGCATCCCCAATCTTAGGCTCTTTCCACTCCTCGTTCCATAATCCATCAAATCATTACCCAAAACTTGAGAACTTCACAACACAAAACTTAATAGAAAATCTCATGAGCTCCGTTAGCGAAAGAAAACAAACCACCACTTCAAAGTACTGTAATGAACTCATTCTTTATTTATATTGGTGTTAAACCTATTGTATTCCAACTTCTATATGGTTCGTAACCTCCGATACTAGCCATAGATTCATCAAAATAAGCAAACAACACACGAAAAACAGAATCTGTCAAAAACAGAACAGTCTGCAGTAATCTGTATCAAACGTATACTTCTGTAACTCCAAAAATTCTAAAATAAATTGCTGGGAGTGAGGAATTTGTCTATTAATCATCTGCAAAAAGAATCAACTAAAATAGCACTCTCCAGTAAAAAGTTGTAGCTAATCTCGTGAGCGCTAAAGTTTCTGTTTTTTACAGCACGATCATAAAGACTTCAGCCAAGTCTTCCCAAAGGTTCTACTTGGCACAAACACTAATTAAAACATGAAAATACATCTAACCAGAGGCTAGATCAAAGATTTATTACTAACTAGAACCAAAAAGCAAGAAACAAAAATAAAATTGGGTTGCCTCCCAACAAGCGCTATCGTTTAACGCCCCTAGCTAGGCATAAAGGCAAGGATAGATCTAGGTATTATCATATTTAGCATGCAATCCATAAGTTGCTCTCTTAACAGATTCATTAGGTAATTTAATTTTCTTTCTAGGAAATTGTTCCATGCCTTTCCATAACGGAAATTGGAATCTAATATTTCCTTCTTTCCTATCAATAATTGCACCAATCGTTCTAAGGAAAGGTCTACCAAGAATAATAGGACATGAAGGATTGCAATCTATATCAAGAACAATGAAATCTACGGGCACATAATTCCTATTTGCAACAATAATAACATCATTAATTCTTCCCATAGGTTTCTTAATGGTGGAATCCGCAAGGTGCAAGTTTAAAGAGCAATCGTCAAATTCACGGAAACCTAATAGATAACACAAAGTTCTTGGAATCGTGGAAACACTAGCACCCAAATCACACAAAGCATAGCATTCATGATCTTTAATTTCAATTTTAATAGTAGGTTCCCACTCATCATAAAGTTTTCTAGGGATAGAAGCTTCCAATTCAAGCTTTTCTTGATAAGATTGCATTAAAGCATCAACAATATGTTTGGTAAAAGCCTTATTTTGACTATAAGCATGAGGAGAATTTAACACGGATTGCAACAAGGAAATACAATCTATTAAAGAAAAATTAACATAATTAAATTCCTTGAAATCGAAAATAGTGGGTCATTGCTATGTAAAGTTGTGACCTCTTCAATCCTACTTTTACCAATTTTTTCATCAAGATCTAAAAACTCTGAATCATTGGGATGCCTTTTAACTAAAGTTGACTCACCTCCAGTCCCATCATTATCAAGATTCATATTGCAAAACAAAGATTTAATAGGAGACACGTCAATCACTTTTAGATCTTCATCCTTATTATCATGAAAACTAGAAGAACACGCTTTCACAAAGCAATCTTTTTTAGCATGCATCCTAGCGGTTCTTTCTTTGATCTCATCAATGGAAATTCTCATAGATTTGAGATACTCATTGATATCATGCTTAGGTGGAATAGATCTAAGTTTGAAATAATCAACATAGAGAGAAATTCTATCGACGTTCCTAGCCAACTCATCAATCTTAGGCAAATTTTCTTCAAGCAAAGCATTGAAATTCTTTTGAGAAATCATAAATTCTTTAACACTAGTCTCAAAATCAGAGGGCATATTATTAAAATTTCCATAAGAGTTGTTGTAGGAATTACCATAATTATTAGAGGAATTACTAGGATACAGCCTAGGATTAAAGTTTCCTCTATAAGCGTTGTTACCAAAATTGTTCCTACCAACAAAATTCACATCCATAGATTCATTATTATTCTCAATCAAAGTAAACAAAGGCATATCATTGGGATCAGAAGAAACACTCTTATTAGCAAACTATTTCATAAATTCATCCATCTTTCCACTCAAAACATTAATCTCTTCAATTGCATGCACCCTTTTACTAGTAGATCTTTCAGTGTGCCATTGAGAATAATTAACCATAATATTATCTAGGAGTTTAGTAGCTTCTCCTAAAGTGATTTCCATGAAAGTGCCTCCCGAGGCCGAATCTAAAAGATTTCTAGAAGCAAAATTTAATCTGGCATAATTTTTTTGTATAATCATCCATAGATTCAAACCATGTGTAGGATAATTATGTATCATTAATTTCATCCTCTCCCAAGCTTGTGCAACATGTTCATGATCAAGTTGCTTAAAATTCATAATATCATTTCTAAGAGAGATGATCTTAGAGAGAGGAAAATACTTAGAGATAAAAGCATCTTTGCATTTATTCCATGAATCAATACTATTTTTAGGCAAAGACGAAAACCAAGTTTTAGCATGATATCTAAGCGAAAAAGGAAATAGCTTAAATTTAACAATATCATTATCCACATCTTTCTTCTTTTGCATATCACACAAATCAACAAAGCTGTTTAGATGGGTAGCGACATCTTCACTAGGAAGGCCGGCGAATTGATCTTTCATGACAAGATTCAACAAGGTAGCATTGATTTCACAAGATTCAGCATCGGTAATAGGAGCAATCGGGGTGCTAAGAAAATCATTGTTGTTGGTATTGGGAAAGTCACACAATTTAGTATTATCTTGAGCCATCGTGACAAGCAAGCAATGCAACACACAAGCAAACAAGAAGCAAGCGAAAAAGAGGCAAACAGAAAAAGAGGGCGAATAAAACGGCAAGGGTGAAGTGGGGGAGAGGAAAACGAGAGGCAAATGGCAAATAATGTAATGCGAGGGATAAGAGTTTGTGATGGGTACTTGGTATGTCTTGACTTGTGCGTAGACTCCCCGGCAACGGCGCCAAAAATCCTTCTTGCTACCTCTTGAGCATGCGTTGGTTTTCCCTTGAAGAGGAAATGGTGATGTAGCAAAGTAGCGTAAGTATTTCCCTCAGTTTTTGATAACCAGGGTATCAATCCAGTAGGAGGCCACACGCAAGTCCCTTGTACCTACACAAACAAATAAGAACCTTGCAACCAACGCGATAAAGGGGTTGTCAATCCCTTCATGGTCACTTGCAAAAGTGAGATCTGGTAGAGATGATAAGATAATATTTTTGGTATTTTTATGATAAAGATTGAAAGTAAAGATTGCAAAATAAACGGCGACAGAAATAGCTAGTTGACGGAAGATTAATATGATGGAAAATAGACCCGGGGGCCATAGGTTTCACTGGTGGCTTCTCTCAAGATAGCATAAGTATTACGGTGGGTGAACAAATTATTGTCGAGCAATTGATAGAAAAGTGCATAATTATGAGAATATCTAGGCATGATCATGTATATAGGCATCACGTCCGTGACAAGTAGACCGAAACGATTCTACATCTACTACTATTACTCCACACATCGACCGCTATCAAGCATGCATCTAGAGTATTAAGTTCATAAGAACAGAGTAACGCATTAGAAAAGATGACATGATGTAGAGGGATAAACTCAAGCAATATGATATAAACCCCATCTTTTTATCCTCGATGGCAACAATACAATACATGTCGTTTCCCCTTCTGTCACTGTGATCGAGCACCACAAGATTGAACCCAAAGCTAAGCACTTATCCCATTGCAAGAAAGATCAATCTAGTAGGCCAAACAAAACTGATAATTCGAAGAGACTTGCAAAGATAACAAATCATACATAAAAGAATTCCGAAGAGATTCAAATATTGTTCATAGATAATCTTGATCATAAACCCACAATTCATCGGATCTCGACAAACACACACATAAAAGAGTTACATCAAATAGATCTCCAAGAAGATCGAGGAGAACTTTGTATTGAGATCCAAAGAGAGAGAAGAAGCCATATAGCTAATAACTATGGACCCGAAGGTCTGAGGTAAACTACTCACACATCATCGGAGAGGCTATGGTGTTGATGTAGAAGCCCTCCGTGATTGATTCCCCCTCCGGCGGAGTGCCGGAAAAAGCTCCAAAATGGGATCTCACGGGTACAGAAGGTTGCGGCGGTGGTAATAGGGTTGCGTGGTGCTCCTGGATGGTTCCGGGGTATATGGGTATATATAGGAGGAAGAAGTAGGTCGGTGGAGCTGCGAGGGGCCCACGAGGGTGGGGGCACGCCCAGGGGGGCAGGCGCGCCTCCCTGCCTCGTGGCCTCCTCGCTTCTTTCTTGACGTCCACTCCAAGTCCTCTGGATCACGTTTGTTCCAAACATTACCCTCCCATAGGTTTCATTCCGTTTGGATTCCGTTTGATATTCTTTTTCTGCGAAACACTGAAATAGGCAAAAAAACAACAATTCGCACTGGGCCTTGGGTTAGTAGGTTAGTCCCAAAAATAATATAAAAGTGTATAATAAAGCCCATTAAACATCCAAAACAAATAAGAAGAATCAAAAATTATAGATACGTTGGAGACGTATCACAACTCTGTCAGAATTTGAGCCGGTGGGCGCGCAGATCCGCTAGCACCAGCCGTCGCCACATCCGTTGAGCTAGAGGTCTCACCATCAGAGTAGATGGCCGTCTCACCACCAGACACATATCCTTCCTCAAATTCCACCCCATGGATGCAGCCAACAAAGGCATGCTTCACAGCGGCCTGAACCTTGGCGGGTCGTGCACGCTGAGCCGTCTCGATGATGTCGGTGCAGGTCCGGCTTAGGGCCCGATTTGCCGATCTTGCCGATGAAGACGTGGATTCTGCCGAAGGGGATCCGATACCCGTACTCAATTGAGCCGGCCTCGGGGCCCCAGCCTGCATCTCAATGTAGAGCTTGCCGCGACGAATCTTGGTCATCTGGCCCACAGCATATCCCTTGATCCCTGCGAAGCTGCCCTTCAAGAACTCGAAACCACCGTGCGCTGGCCCCACAGTGGGCGCCAACTGTCGTGGACTTAACACGGCAAATGTCCTAGCCTAAGGACTTAGTTGTGGAGCCATCGCAACTAGGTTAGCTTAAAGGGGTTCAACGGGACAAAGGACACAAATAGTTTATACTGGTTCAGCCCCTCATGGTGGAGGTAAAGGCCTACTCCAGTTTGGGATTGTATTGCTTGGGTTTCGATTACCAGGGAGCGAATACGCTTGACCTAGTTCTCGGTCTCTTCTTTCTTGCCCTTAACTCGCCGCTGGGTCACCCCTTGATATACACAGGTAGATGCCCGATGGCTTACAGAGTCCCGGCCGGCTCATACACAACGTGTCGGCTCGGCGACTAACTAAGCTTGCCTTACAAAACAAGTTATACATATGGCGGTTCATCCTCTTGGGCCTCAAGTCGCCTCTGGGTCTTGGGCCGTCAATAGGCTTGCTATGACCCGTCATCTTAATTGATAAGTCGCCAGTGGTATGACCCGGCCCCTCCTGGGCGGTTCATACCCAGTAGTTATATCCCCAACACCACCTGTAATTCACGGTAGTGCTCCTTACTTGAGCTGGTAGTACCGCCTCGGCAGTACTACATCGCCATTTCCACATTGGTCCTTAGTGGGTCTCTATGTAACTCTATGCTTAGCGGTAGTACCCCCCCCCCCTCGAGCAGCAGTACCGCTTGAGCATTTCCAGAACATAACGGTTGGATTCACCTAACCACTATATATATAATGAGTCTTCTTATCCACGAAGGCTTGCTTCTCCCCCCCCCCCCCATGTTTTTCTCCATTGTTGCTCAATTTCAAACTTGCTCGATCTCCTTTCCTAGACAACCAAACCTTTTGATTTGCTAGGGATTGACGGAGGGGACCTAGATCTATACTTGCACCAAAGGAGATTTGAATCCCCCATACATTTCTTGTGGATCTTGTTACTCTTGGGTGTTTGGGCACCCTAGATGGAAGAGGTCACCTAGAAGCCACATTCCATTGTGGTGAAGCTTTCGTGGTGGTGTTGGGAGCCTCCAATTAAGTTGTGGAGAGAGCCCCAATCTTGTTTGTAAAGGTCTGGCATCCACCTTCAAAGGCACCGCTAGTGGAATCATGACATCTTCCATTGTGCGAGGGTGTGCGGAGAATAAGGTGGTCCTAGTGACATCTTAGGGAGCATTGTGCCTCCACACCTCTCCAATGCATACGTACCTCCCGCAAAGCAGGGAACTTCGGCAGCACATCCTCATCTCCATTGACTCCACTTACGGTTACTTCATGCCTTTACTTTGTGCAATCTTTTATTGTGTATTTATCTTGTGCTTACATTTGTTGTTGTTGTATTTGTCATATTTGTTGTCCACCAACTTGCATATCTAGACAACCTATTGAAAGAACATGCGGTGCCCCCATGTTTGGTTTTGGTAATCGATGACTATATATATGGACTGATGGCTGCCTTGAGTTATATTTGAAGGATTTGTCCATAGGCATTTCTTGAAGTCCATGTGTTGATTTCAAGGAGTTTATGATATGGCCAAGGTGCTATTCAAGGAATTATCCAAAGATTGGTCATTTAGAAGACATGATACAAGGTTGATCAAGCCATCAAAGTGTGAATCAAGTTGATCAACACGTAGAGCATTATCCGAAAGGGATCAAGTGATCCCATGGTATGGTAAGCATTGTCCATTACACTTTGTGTACTAACCCGTGGTCTACGTGAGAGTTCTATGTGGGGTTAGGTATCTTCATCAAGATTGTTGTGTGCAAGTTCAAGTGGAGCATCACGAAGAGATCATGCTTGAAGCTTGCCGTCCATTGTGGTGACAATGTACTTTTGAAGATGTGCCAAAGAGTGGCTCACCCATAGTGGAGTATGGGAGAGCAATCTACTTGTCTTCATCAAGCCAACGCAATCAAGAAAGGTGGCCCAACTTGAGTAAGTCAAGATCGTCATCATCTAGCTCAAGTGGACTATGTGCAAGGCAAAGGTTTTCCCTTGATGGGTTTTTTATTTTACCGGTCTCATGGTGGTAGTTGGGAGATCGAGTTATAGGATCGATTATCGTACTATCAAGGGGGGCTGTCAAGTAAGTAGCTTGATCATATCATTCATAGAGAGCTCAAACCATTGCATCCTTCCATCATCTTTCTTGGTTCTTGTTTGGTGTTTCTCTTTGTGCATTTTAGAGCTTATTGTCATCTTCATGAAAAGCTCGAGTTCACGAAAACGGAGTTCTCATATGCATCTTCTATGACGTTTTCGATGTTGGAGTTTTTGTCGGTTCTTCATTCATAGAGGATTCACATCTCTACATCTTTGGCTCTTTTCTACTGCCTCTTCTCACTATAACCAACAAGCTGTTTGGATAGTACTCGTCGTCATCTATCCAACAAGCTCGAGTTTGCTCAATTCGGAGCTCATATGCAGAAGTTATGGCAGTCCTGGTTTTCTTGCTCCTTCTATTTTGCTTGGGCAGTTTTTCAGCTTGAGCGGTAGTATCTCTCCCTCGATCGGTAGTACCGCTTAGGCGGTACTTCCGCTGACCAATACCGCTTCCACTTCCGCTTATTTTTATCGTTCTATTACCAATCCACTTGAGCGGTAGTAGAGCGGTAGTACCTCTCTATGAGCGGTAATGTTGCTTCCCCGAGAGGTACTACCTCTCTCCCAAGTGGTACTACCTCTCTGGCAGAGCTACTTTTCGTGTTTTTCTGTCTTGTTGGGTGATACGTCTCCAACGTATCTATAATTTTTGATTGCTCCATGCTATATTATCTACTGTTTTGGGCAATATTGGGCTTTATTTTCCACTTTTATATTACTTTTGGGACTAACCTATTAACCGGAGGCCCAGCCCAGATTTGCTGGTTTTTTTTGCCTATTTCAGTGTTTTGAAGAAAAGGAATATCAGACGGAGTCGAAACGGAATGAAATCAACTAGAGAAGTTATTTTTCGAACGAAAGCTACCCGATGGACTTGGACCCACGGTCAAGGAAGGAACGAGGAAGCCACAAGGGTGGGGGGCGCGCCCACCCCCCCCTAGGGCGCGCCCCCCTGCCTCGTGGGGCCCTCGTGGCTCCCCTGACGTGCTTCTTCCGCCTATATAACTCCACGTACCCTAAAACTTCCAGAACATAAAATAGATCGGGAGTTCCGCCACATAAGCCTCTGTAGCCACCAAAACCAATCGGTGCCTGTTAGGCACACCTGCCGGAGGATCCATCACCAGTGGCCATCTTCATCATCCCGGCGCTCTCCATGACGAGGAGGGAGTAGTTCACCCTCGGGGCTGAGGGTATGTACCAGTAGCTATGTGTTTGATATCTCTCTCTCTCGTGTTCTTGATTTGGCATGATCTTGATGTATCGCGAGCTTTGCTATTATAGTTGGATCTTATGTTGCTTCTCCCCCTCTACTCTCTTGTAATGGATTGAGTTTTCCTTTGAAGTAATCTTATCGGATTGAGTCTTTAAAGACTTGAGAACACTTGATGTATGTCTTGCCGTGCGTATCTGTGGTGACAAAGGGATATCACGTGATTCACTAGATGTATGTGTAGGTGATCAACTTGCGGTTAACGCCCATGAACCTATGCATAGGGGTTGGCTGCGTTTTAAATCGTGATTCTCCGGTAGAAACTTTGGGCCACTCTTTGAGGTTCTATGTGTTGGTTGAATAGATGAATCTGAGATTTTGTGAAGCATATCGCATAATCATACCCACGGATACTTGAGGTGACATTGGAGTATCTAGGTGACATTAGGGTTTTGGTTGATTAGTGTCTTAAGGTGTTATTCTAGTACGAACTCTAGGGCTGTTTGTGACACTTATAGGAATAGCCCAACGGATTGATTGGAAAGAATAACTTTGAGGTGGTTTCGTACCCTACCATAATCTCTTCGTTTGTTCTCCGCTATTAGTGACTTTGGAGTGACTCTTTGTTGCATGTTGAGGGATAGTTATATGATCCAACTATTTTATTATTGTTGAGAGAACTTGCACTAGTGAAAGTATGAACCCTAGGCCTTGTTTCCTAGCATTGCAATACCGTTTACACTCACTTTTACCACTTGTTACCTTGCTGTTTTTATATTTTCAGATTACAAAAACCTATATCTACCATCCATATTGCACTTGTATCACCATCTCTTCATGAACTAGTGCACCTATACAATTTACCATTGTATTGGGTGTGTTGGGGACACAAGAGACTCTTTGTTATTTGGTTGCAGGGTTGCTTGAGAGAGACCATCTTTTCATCCTACGCCTCCCACGGATTGATAAACCTTAGGTCATCCACTTGAGGGAAATTTTCT
This sequence comes from Aegilops bicornis, assembly GCA_021605145.1. Lineage (NCBI taxonomy): Eukaryota > Viridiplantae > Streptophyta > Magnoliopsida > Poales > Poaceae > Aegilops > Aegilops bicornis. Next base: position 674,283,848 of record CM038671.1, read on the forward strand.
ACTGTCCTACAAACCTCTGCACTTAGAGGCCCAACAACGTCTACAAGAAGAAGGTTGTGTAGTAGACATCAAGCAGTTTCTGGCGCCGTTGCCGGGGAGGTGAGTGCTTGAAGGTATATCTTTAGATCTTGCAATCTAATCTTTTAGTTTCTTGTTTTAGCACTAGTTAGTCTATAAAAGAAAACCAAAAAAATGGAATTAAGTTTGCCACTTATGCTTCACCTTTTAAATATGTTTCGAGAGTATGATGGAAAGGAAAATTGTGCCAAAGTGTTAGAAGAAGAATGCATTAAAATGTTTCGCACTAACTCTTTGAATGGTGAGTATGATTGCAATGTTGTTAGTATGAACTCCTTGAATATCCATACTATTAATGATGAGAGTGATTATGTTTATGATATGAAAAGGCCAAAGCTTGGGGAGGCTATGTTTGATGAGGATGACATATTTGAGAATATATTTGCTGAAATTAATGTTTGTCCCAAGCTTGGGGATGCTACGTTTAATGAACATGATATTTTTAGTCTCCCAAGTTTTGATATGCAAATTTATAATGATGATAGCATGCCTTCTACCTATGAAGATTATATTGATGAAAATGGGTTTGGAAGAGTGTCAACTTTAGGAATTAATGATCCCACTATTTTGGAGGATGTTGAATCTTATAATATTTATGAAAGTGGATTTGGAGAGTTCATGACTTTATTTAGTGATGTATCCACTATCTTGGAAGAGGTTTCGATCGATTATGATGAGAACAAAGTTGCTACTTATGATGATTATTGTGATTAAACTTATGCTATAAGAAGTAGTGAGAATTATATTTATAAAACTTGTCATGATTATGATTACCCTTTTTCTGAACATTACTCTTTTAATGTGGAAACAATTTATAGTATTCAAGTCTCTTATGATACTCCTACTATTCCGAATGAGAAGAAATTTGCTTGTGTGGGGAGTAATAAAATTTGTATGCTTGTAGATCATGAAAGGAATGCTTTAGGTGCTGTTTATATTGTTGAATTAATTCATGATGCTACTGAAAATTATTATGAGGGAGGAATATATGCTTGCAGGAATTGCAATAATATCAAGTTTCATCTCTATGTGCTTAAAGTTTTAAAGTTATGCTTGTTTTACCTTCCTATGCACGTTGATTTTTGTTCCCATAAGTTGTTTGCTCACAAAATCCCTATGCATAGGAAGTGGGTTAGACTTAAATTTGCTACTCATATTCTTCATGATGGTCTCTTTATGTTTCAATTCTTATCTTTTACGTGAGCATCATTGAAATCATCATGCCTAGCTAGGGGCGTTAAACGATAGCGCTTGTTGGGAGGCAACCCAATTTTATTTTAGTTTCTTACTTTTTGCTTCTGTTTAGTAATAAATAATCCATCTAGCTTCTGTTTAGATGTGGTTTTATGTTTTAATTAGTGTTTGTGCCAAGTAGAACCTTTGGGAAGACTTGGGTGAAGTCTTTATGATCATGCTGTAAAAAGAAGAAACTTTAGCACTCACGAGATTAGCTAAACCTTTTTACTGGAGAGTGCTATTTAGTTGATTCTTTTTTCAGATGATTACTAGACAAATTCCTCAGGTCCACCAATTTATTTTAGAATTTTTGGAGTTCCAGAAGTTTGCGTTAGTTACAGATTACTACAGATTGTTCTGTTTTTGACAGATTCTGTTTTTGTGTGTTGTTTGCTTATTTTGATGAATCTATGGCTAGTAAAATAGTTTATAAACCATAGATAAGTTGGAATACAGTAACTTTAACACCAATACAAATATATAATGAGTTCATTACAGTAACTTGAAGTGGTGTTTTGTTTTCTTTCGCTAACGGAGCTTACGAGTTTTCTGTTAAGTTTTGTGTTGTGAAGTTTTCAAGTTTTGGGTAAAGATTCTATGGACTATTGAATAAGGAGTGGCAAGAGCCTAAGCTTGGGGATTCCCAAGGCACCCCAAGTTAATATTCAAGGATAACCAAGTGTCTAAGCTTGGGGATGCCCCGGAAGGCAAGCCCTCTTTCATCTTCGTTCATCGGTAACTTTACTTGGAGCTATATTTTTATTCACCACATGATATGTGTTTTGCTTGGAGCATCGTTTTATTTTCTTTAGCTTTGCTTGCTGTTTGAATAAAGTATCAAGATCTGAAATTCTTAAATGGGAGAGTCTTCACATAGTTTCATAATTATCCGACTACTCATTGATCTTCACTTATATCGTTCGGAGTAGTTTGTCATTTGCTCTAGTGCTTCACTTATATATTTTAGAGCATGGTGGTAGTTTTATTTTGAAGAAATAGATGAACTCTCATGCTTCACTTATATTATTTTGAGAGTCCTAAATAGCATGGTAATTTGCTTAATCCTAATATGCTAGGTATCCAAGAATAGTAAAAACTTTCTTATGAGTGTGTTGAATACTAAGAGAAGTTTGATGCTTGATAATTGTTTTGAGATATGGAGGTAATAATATCAAAGTCGTGCTAGTTGAGTAGTTGTGAATTTGAGAAATGCTTGTGTTGAAGTTTGCAAGTCCCGTAGCATGCACGTATGGTAAACGTTATGTAACAAATTTGAAACATGAGGTGTTATTTGATTGTCCTCCTTATGAGTGGCGGTCGGGGACGAGCGATGGTCTTTTCCTACCAATCTACCCCCCTAGGAGCATGCGCATAGTGCTTTGGTTTTTGATGGCTTTTAGATTTTTGCAATAAGTATGTGAGTTCTTTATGACTAATGTTGAGTCTGTGGATTATATGCACTCTCACCCTTCCATCATTGCTAGCCTCTTCGGTACCGTGCATTGCCCTTTCTCACATTGAGAGTTGGTGCAAACTTCACGGTGCATCCAAACCCCGTGATATGATACGCTCTTTCACACATAAACCTCCTTATATCTTCCTCAAAACAGCCACCATACCTACCTATTATGGCATTTCCATAGCCATTCCGAGATATATTGCCATGCAACTTTCCACCATACCGTTCTTCATGACACATTCATCATTGTCATATTGCTTAGCATGATCATGTAGTTGGCATAGTATTTGTGGCAAAGCCACCGTTCATAATTCTTTCATACATGTCACTCTGGATTCATTGCATATCCCGATTACACGTAGGAGGCATTCATATAGAGTCATACTTTGTTCTAGTATCAAGTTGTAATCATTGAGTTGTAAATACATAGAAGTGTGATGATCATCATTCAATAGAGCATTGTCCCCCAAAAAAAGAAGAAGAGAAAGGCCAAAGAAAAAAAAGGAAGGCCCAAAAAAAGAAAAAATAATAAAAGGGGCAATTCTACTATCCTTTTTTCACACTTGTGCTTCAAAGTAGCACCATGTTCTTCATATAGCGAGTCTCATATATTGTGCTTCAAAGTAGAACCATAATCATCATGATAGAGAGTCTCTTGTTTTGTCACTTTCATATACTAGTGGGAATTTTTCATTATAGAACTTGGCTTGTATATTCCAATGATGGGCCTCCTCAAGTGCCCTAGGTCTTTCTGAGCAAGCAAGTTGGATGCACACCCACTTAGTTTCTTTTGTTGAGCTTTCATACATGTATAGCTCTAGTGCATCCGTTACATGGCAATCCCTACTCCTTGCATTAACATCAATCAATGGGCATCTCCATAGCCCGTTGATTAGCCTCGTTGATGTGAGACCTTCTCCTTTTTTGTCTTCTCCACATAACCCCCATCATCATATTCTATTCCACCCATAGTGCTATATCTATGGCTCACGCTCATGTATTGCGTGAAGGTTTATAAGTTTGAGATTACTAAAGTATGAAACAATTGCTTGGCTTGTCCTCGGGGTTGTGCATGATGAGAGCATTCTTGTGTGACGAAAATGGAGCATGACTAAACTATATGATTTTGTAGGGATGAACTTTCTTTAGCCATGTTATTTTGAGAAGACATAATTGCTTAGTTAGTATGCTTGAAGTATTATTATTTTTATGTCAATATTAAACTTTCGTCTTGAATCTTTCGGATCTGAATATTCATACCACAATTAAGGAGAATTACATTGAAATTATGCCAAGTAGCACTTCGCATCAAAAATTATCTTTTTTATCATTTACCTACTCGAGGGGCGAAGCGGGAAATAAGCTTGGGGATGCTTGATACGTCTCCAACGTATCTATAATTTTTGATTGCTCCATGCTATATTATCTACTGTTTTGGGAAATATTGGGCTTTATTTTCCACTTTTATATTACTTTTGGGACTAACCTATTAACCGGAGGCCTAGCCTAGATTTGCTGTTTTTTGCCTATTTCAGTGTTTTGAAGAAAAGGAATATCGGGCCAATTGAAACGGAACGAAATCAACTAGAGAAGTTATTTTTGGAACGAAAGCTACCCGATGGACTTGGACCCCACGTCAAGGAAGGAACGAGGAAGCCACGAGGGTGGTGGGTGCGCCCCCTGCCTCGTGGGGCCCTCGTGGCTCCCCTGACGTGCTTCTTCCGCCTATATAACTCCACGTACCCTAAAACTTCCAGAACAGAAAATATATCGGGAGTTCTGCCGCCGCAAGCCTCTGTAGCCACGAAAAACAAATCGGGACCCTATTCCGGCACCCTGCCGGAGGGGGGAACCCTCACCAGTGGCCATCTTCGTCATCCCGGCACTCTCCATGACGAGGAGGGAGTAGTTCACCCTTGGGGCTGAGGGTATGTACCCGTAGCTATGTGTTTGATATCTCTCTCTCTCTCTCGTGTTCTTGATTTGGCATGATCTTGATGTATCGCGAGCTTTGCTATTATAGTTGGATCTTATGTTGCTTCTCCCCCTCTACTCTCTTGTAATGGATTGAGTTTTCCCTTTGAAGTAATCTTATCGGATTGAGTCTTTAAAGATTTGAGAACACTTGATGTATGTCTTGCCGTGCGTATCTGTGGTGACAATGGGATATCACGTGATTCACTTGATGTATGTTTTGGTGATCAACTTGCGGTTTCCGCCCATGAACCTATGCATAGGGGTTGGCACACGTTTTCGTCGTGATTCTCCGGTAGAAACTTTGGGCCACTCTTTGAGGTTCTATGTGTTGGTTGAATAGATGAATCTGAGATTTTGTGAAGCATATCGCATAATCATACCCACGGATACTTGAGGTGACATTGGAGTATCTAGGTGACATTAGGGTTTTGGTTGATTAGTGTCTTAAGGTGTTATTCTAGTACGAACTCTAGGGCTGTTTGTGACACTTATAGGAATAGCCCAACGGATTGATTGGAAAGAATAACTTTGAGGTGGTTTCGTACCCTACCATAATCTCTTCGTTTGTTCTCCGCTATTAGTGACTTTGGAGTGACTCTTTGTTGCATGTTGAGGGATAGTTATATGATCCAACTATGTTATTATTGTTGAGAGAACTTGCACTAGTGAAAGTATGAACCCTAGGCCTTGTTTCCTAGCATTGCAATACCGTTTACACTCACTTTTACCACTTGTTACCTTGCTGTTTTTATATTTTCAGATTACAAAAACCTATATCTACCATCCATATTGCACTTGTATCACCATCTCTTCAGAACTAGTGCACCTATACAATTTACCATTGTATTGGGTGTGTTGGGGACACAAGAGACTCTTTGTTATTTGGTTGCAGGGTTGCTTGAGAGAGACCATCTTCATCCTATGCGTCCCACGAATTGATAAACCTTAGGTCATCCACTTGACGGAAATTTGCTACTGTCCTACAAACCTTTGCACTTGGAGGCCCAACAACATCTACAAGAAGAAGGTTGTGTAGTAGACATTATTGGGTTTTGACCGTGGTAAGTGGTAGTACTGCTCCGCCGAGCGGTAGTACCGCTTGTGCACGACTTATGGGCATAACGGTTGGATTCGGGGGGGGGGTGGGGGAGGGCTATTTAAGGTGGCATTCTTCCCCAATGGTCCCGATCCTTTGAGCTTGTGTCTTGCCCCCATTGTTGACCTTCTTCGAGCTTGCTATCTCTCAATCCCTCCATGGATTCTTGCTAGTTTTTTGGGTAAATGAGAGAGGAGATCTAGATCCACATTTCCACCAATCACTTTCTCCTCTATGTGTTCTTCCTCTCATATCCCTCCATAGCTTTCGTTGCTTTGGTGGGATTTGAGAGTGAGGGACTTGGGCACTCTGTGCGCCGTTGCCATTGCATTAGTTGCATCAGTTTGAATTCTCCACGGTGATACGTGGAAGTGAAAAGTTGAGAATCTTATTACTCTTGGGTGCTTGGTACCCTAGAGCTTGTTCCTCTTGGGTGCTTGGGAGCCCTAGACGGTTGGTGGTGTCTCGGCGCTCAATCCTTATGGTGTAAAGCTCCGGGCTTGCGGGGGGGGGGGTCTCCAATTAGGTTGTGGAGATTGCTGATACGTCCATTTTGCATCATGTTTTCTTACTGTTATTTATGATGTTTTTATCCATAATAATGCTTTCTGGAGTAATTCTAATGCCTTTTCTCTCATAAATTGCAAGGTACACACCAAGAGGGAGAATTCCGGTAGCTGGAAATCTGGACCTGAAAAAGCTACGTCAGGCCACCTATTCTACACAAATCCAAACAAGCTGAAACTTCACGGAGATTTTTATGGAACATTTAAGAATTATTGGAGCAAATAACTACCAGAGGGGACAGCCAGGTGGGCACAACCCACCTGGGCGCGCCAAGGAGCCCGGGCGCGCCCTGGTGGGTTGGGCTGACACAGGCCCACCTCTGGTGCCCATCTTCTGGTATATAGGTCATTTTGACCTACAAAAAATCAAGAGGGGACTTTCGGGACGGAGCGGCGCCGTCTCGAGGCGGAACTTTTCCGCTGGGGGAACTTCCCTCCCGGATGGGGGAATCATCGTTCTAATCATCACCAACAACTCTCCCATCTTGGGGAGGGCAATCTCCATCAACATCTTCAACAGCACCATCTCATCTCAAACCCTATTTCATCTCTTGTGTTCAATCTTGTTAACGGAACTATAGATTGGTGCTTGTGGGTGACTAGTAGTGTTGATTACATCTTGTAGTTGATTACTATATGGTTTATTTGGTGGAATATTATATGTTCAGATCCATTATGCTATTTAATACTCCTCTAATCATGAGCATGTTTATCATTTGTGAGTAGTTACTTTTGTTCTTGAGGTCACGGGAGAAATCATGTTGCAAGTAATCATGTGAATTTGATATGTGTTTGATATTTTGATAGTATGTATGTTGTTATTCCCTTAGTGGTGTCATGTGAAAGTCGACTACATGACACTACACTATATTTGGGCCTAAGGGATGCATTGTGGAGTAGCAATTAGATGATGGGTTACGAGAGTGACGGAAGCTTAAACCCCAGTTTATGCGCTATTCCGTAAGGGACCGATTGGATCCAAAAGTTGAATGCTATGGTTAGAATTTATTCTTCATACTTTTCTCGTAGTTGCGGATGCTTGTGGGAGGGTTAATCATAAGTAGGAGGTTTGTTCAAGTAAGAACAACACCTAAGCACCGGTCCACCCACTTATCAAATTATCAAAGTAGCGAACACGAATTAAACCAACATGAGGAAAGTGACTAGATGAAATTCCCGTGTACCCTCAAGAACGCTTTGCTTATCATAAGAGACCGTTTTGGCCTGTCCTTTGCCTCAAAAGGATTGGGCTACCTTGCTGCACTTTTGTTACTACTATCGTTACTTGCTTGTTACAAATTATCTTGATATCAAACTACTACGCTACTTACAATTTCAGCACTGGCAGACATTACCTTACTGAAAACTACTTGTCATTTCCTTCTGCTCCTCGTTGGGTTCGACACTCTTACTTATTGAAAAGAGCTACAATCGATCCACTATACTTGTAGGTCGTCAAGGCTATTTTCTGGCGCCGTTACCGGGGAGTGAAGCGCCTTTGGTAAGTGGAATTTGGTAAGGAAACATTTATATAGTGTGCTGAAATTTATTGTCACTTGTTACCATGGAAAACAATCCTTTAAGGGGTTTGTTCGGGGTATCTTCACCTCGTCCGGAACCACAATTAGCTACCCCTCAACCTACTGCACCTACTGAAAATATTGAATATGAAATTCCTTCAGGTATGATAGAACAACTGCTAGCTAATCCTTATGTAGGAGATGGAACTGAACATCCTGATATGCACTTGATATATGTAGAACAAATTTGTGGATTGTTTAAGCTTGCAGGTTTACCCAGAGATGAAGCTATGAAAAAGGTTTTCCCTTTATCTTTGAAGGGAAAAGCATTCGCATGGTATAGGCTATGCGATGATATTGGATCATGGAATTGGAATGGTTTGAAATTGGAGTTCCACCAAAAAAATATATCCTATGCATCTAGTTCATCGTGATCGGAATTATATATATAATTTTCGGCCTCGTGAAGGAGAAAGTATCACTCTAGCTTGGGGTAGGCTTAAGTCAATGTTATATTTATGCCCCAATCATGAGCTCTCAAGAGAAGTTATTATCCAAAACTTTTATGCTCGGCTTTCTCGTAATGATCAAACCATGCTTGATACTTCTTGTATTGGTTCTTTTATGAAGAAGACTATTGAATTCCGATGGGATCTTTTGGAAAGAATTAAACGCAACTCTAAAGATTGGGAACTCGGCGAAGGTAAAGAGTCAGGTATTAAGCTTAAGTATGATTGTGTTAAATCTTTTATGGATACCGATGCTTTTCAAAAGTTTAGCACGAAACATGGACTTGACACTGAGATAGTAGCCTCCTTTTGTGAATCATTTGCTACTCATGTTGATCTCCCTAAAGAGAAGTGGTTTAAATATCACCCACCTATTAAAGAAGAAATTAAAGAACCGGTACCAGTTAAAGAAGAAACTATAATTTATAAGGGATAATTAATTTGGTGCCCTTAGTTGTGTCTCACTCGGCAGTTTTGCCCCCAATTTCAAAAAACCCTTGGTCTTGCCCAAGTGCGTTTGTTCCCCTTATGTTTTTGCCCTTCCATCCTAGTTCCGTCCGGTCAAAGGAGTTTGACCGTTAGTTAGACATTTTTCTGGACCATTTTACCCTTCCTCTCTTTGTGCATCCTCTCTCTCTCTCTCTCTCTGCGTGCCCACCTCCCCTCTCCCTCTCTGCAAGAAACAGGAGGTCGCCGCCGCCCTGGTAGTTCTCAGCCACCGTCCGTTTTGAGTGCCACCGCGAGCAGCCGTGCCAGATCTATCGACCCCACCACCGGATCTGCGCGACCCCGACCATCCTACCTCGCCTGCCGAAATTCGTCACCATTGACATCCGGTGCCGCCCCATTCCCCGCTCACGCCCGGTCCGTCGGGGGAGTATCCGGCCCCGCCATGCCAGTAGGCCACTAAGCGCGCCCTTGATCCAATCTGGCCGGGCTGCCATGGCGCTTCTTGACAACGTCGCCGCCAGCGCCAATCCCTCGCTCCCTCGAGATAAGCGCTGCCACGATGAGGATGCACGCAGCTGCGCCCGGTCGATCTGGCGCTGCCGAACCACCGCACCGCTGGACCACCACCGGAGAAAAGCAGTAGGACCGCGCCGCCCTTCTCCTTCCTCCCCCTCTGTTTCTTCCTGTCTGAGTGCGCTGCCGTTCTCCCGCAGGTTCAAGCCACCATGGCCATGGTGCCCTGAGCCCCGGGACGAAAACAACTGCCATCTACCTCGCCGCCGGTCGCCAGCGCCTCCCGACCTCCATCTCGGTCGTATCCGGTCCATCTCGAGCCTCCATGGCCGGGATCCGTCAAATCTCTCCACCGCGCCCGCATGCCCGTGCTGATTCGGTCCTCTCCATCCGTCATCGCCGCCCTTGCGATTAACCTGCTTTGACGCCTCCTCGCGCCCCTGTCCCAGCTCACCAACTCGCCGGCCTGCCCTGACTTTTCGACGGCAATTGCTTGTCGTCGCTGTTGTTGTTTGCCCAGCAACAAAGAGAGTAAGAGAGGAGAGAGACTAATTTTCTATTTGGTATTTTTTTCTTTTCAATGTGGTTGGGATCCACTTGTAAATGTCATGTTTTTTCTCTTCATATTTTTATTGGAGTTATAAGGAGGGGCAAAATAGTCTAGAGAAATATCCCTCTAACGGTCAAACACCTTTGACTCGACGGGATTGAGAAGGAAGGGCAAAAGCACAAGAGAACCAACCGCACTTGGGCAAGACCGAGCGTTTTTGAGAACTAGGGGCAAACCTGCCGAGTGTGACCCAACTAGGGGTATAAAATCAATTATCCCAATTTATAATGTTGATCCAGTTGTTCCTTCTGCTTATATTGAGAACCCACCTTTCCCTGTTAGGATAAAGGAACATACTAAAGTTTCAACTGTGGTTAACAAAAGCTACATTAGAACACCTAAACCTGATGAACAAATTAAAGTAGAACCTAGTATTGCTATGGTTAAACATCTCTTGGAAGAAGATATGGATGGACATGTTATTTACTTCTATGGAGAAGCTGCTAGAATAGCCAAACCTCATAAAAAGGATAAAAATAGACCTATTGTTGGCATGCATGTCTTCTCAGTTAAAATAGGAGATCACTGTTATCATGGTTTATGTGACATAGGTGCTAGTGTGAGTGCTATTGCTTACACCTTATATCAAGAAATTATGAATGACATAGCACCCACAGAGATAGAAGAAATAGATGTTACTATTAAACTTGATAATAGAGACACCATATCACCAATTGGGATTGTTAGAGATGTTGAAGTCTTGTGTGGGAAAATAAAATACCCTACTGATTTCCTTGTTCTTGGTTCCCCACAAGATGACTTACATCCCATTATTTTTGGTAGACCTTTCTTGAACACCGTTAATGCTAAAATAGACTGTGAGAAACAAACTTCCGGTGTTAGTTTTGGTGATGAATCTCATGAGTTTAATTTTTCCAAGTTTAGTAGAATACTTCATGGAAAAGAATTGCCTAGTAAAGATGAATTAATTGATCTTGCTACTATTACTGTGACACCTACTGATCCACTAGAACAATATTTGCTAGACCATGAAAATGATTTACATATGCATGAAATAAATGAAATAGATAAGATTTTCTTTGAACAACGTCCTCTGCTTAAAGACAATTTGCCTATTGAAACTCTAGGAGGTCCTCCTCCACCTAAAGGTGATCCTGTGTTTGAATTAAAACAATTGCCAGACACTTTGAAATATGCTTATCTTGATGAAAAGAAGATATATCATGTTATTATTAGTGCTAACCTTTCAGAACATGAAGAAGAAAGATTATTGAAAGTTCTAAGGAAGCACCGAGCTGATATTGGATATACTCTTGATGATTTAAAGGCATTAGTCCCACTCTATGTCAGTGCAAAATTAATATGGAACCCAATGCTAAACCCGTTGTTGATCACCAACGTCGGTTAAATCCGAAGATGAAAGAAGTGGTAAGAACGGAAATATTAAAACTTCTGGAAGCAGGTATAATCTATCCCATAGCTGATAGTAGATGGTTAAGTCATGTTCATTGTGTTCCTAAGAAAGGAGGTATAACTGTTGTTCCTAATGATAAGAATGAACTTATCCCACAAAGAATTGTTACAGGCTATAGAATGGTAATTGATTTTAGAAAACTAAACAAAGCAACTAGAAAAGATCATTACCCTTTGCCTTTTATTGATCAAATGCTTGAAAGACTATCTAAGCACACACATTTTTTCTTCCTTGATGGATACTCTGGTTTTTCACAAATACCTGTTTCTCAACCTGATCAAGAAAAGACCACTTTCACTTGTCCTTTGGAAATACGCTTATAGACGTATGCCTTTTGGTTTATGTAATGCACCTGCTACCTTTCAAAGATGTATGACTGCTATATTCTCTGACTTTTTTGAAAAGATTGTTGAGGTTTTCATGGACGACTTCTCTGTTTATGGGAAGTCTTTTGATGATTGTTTAATCAATCTTGATTGAGTTTTGCAGAGATGTGAACAAACGAATCTTGTCTTGAATTGGGAGAAGTGCCACTTTATGGTTAATGAAGGCATGTCTTGGGTCATTAGATTTCTGAGAAGGGTACTGAAATGGACAAAGCTAAGGTTGATGCAATTGAGAAAATTCCATGTCCTAAGGACATCAAAGGTATTCATAGTTTCCTTGGTCACGCTGGTTTCTATAGGAAATTTATCAAAGACTTTTCTAAAATTTCTAGGCCTCTTACAAATCTTTTGCAAAAGGATATTCCTTTTGTTTTCGTTGATGATTGTTTAGAAGCTTCTGAAACACTCAAGAAAGCCTTAATCTCTGCACCTATTGTTCAACCACCTGACTAGAACCTGCCTTTTGAAATTATGTGTGATGCTAGTGATTATGTTGTTGGTGTTGTTCTAGGACAAAGAGTTGATAAGAAATGGAATGTTATTCATTATGCTAGTAAAACTCTAGACAGTGCTCAACAAAATTATGCTACTACTGAAAAGGAATTTCTAGCAGTGGTGTTTTCTTGTGATAAATTTAGATCTTACATTGTTGATTCTAAGGTTATCGTTCACACTGACCATGCTGCTATTAAATATCTTATGGAAAAGAAAGATGCTAAACCTAGACTTATTCGATGGGTTCTCTTGTTGCAAGAATTTGCACATCATTGATAGGAAAGGAGCTGAGAACCCTGTAGCAGATAACTTGTCTAGGCTTGAAAATGTGCTTGATGACCCACTACCTATTGATGATAGTTTTCCTGATGAGCAGTTAGCTGCAATAAATGTTGCTCATATACTCCTTGGTATGCTGACTATGCTAATTACATTGTTGCTAAATATTTACCACCTAGCTTTACATACCAACAAAAGAAAAAATTCTTCTATGATTTAAGACATTACTTTTGGGATGACCCACATCTTTATAAAGAAGGAGTAGATGGTATTATTAGACATTGTGTACCTGAGCATGAACAGGGACAAATCATACGGAAATGTCACTCCGAAGCTTATGGAGGGCATCATGCTGGAGATACAACTGCTCATAAGGTATTGCAGTCTGGGTTTTATTGGCCTACTCTCTTCAAGGATGCCCGTAAGTATGTCTCATCTTGTGATGAGTGTCAAAGAATAGGTAATATCAGTAAGCGTCAGGAAATGCCTGTGAATTATTCACTTATTGTTGAACCATTTGATGTTTGGGGATTTGATTACATGGGACCTTTTCCTTCCTCTAATGGGTATACACATATTTTGGTTGCTGTTGATTATGTTACTAAATGGGTAGAAGCTATTCCAACAAGTAGTGCTGATCACAACACCTTATTAAAATGCTTAAGGAAGATTTTTTTCCCAAGGTTTGGGGTCCCTAGATATTTAATGACTGATGGTGGTTCACACTTTATTCATGGTGCTTTTCGTAAAATGCTTGCCAAGTGTGATGTTAACCATAGAATTCCCTATCATTTTCAGTCTAGTGGTCAAGTGGAACTTAGCAATAGAGAAATAAAATTAATTTTGCAAAAGACTGTCAATAGGTCCAGGAAGAATTGGACTAAGAACTTGGATGATGCACTTTGGGCTTATAGAACAGCATATAAAAATTATATGGGTATTGTTGGAAATATGCCCTAGAGGCAATAATAAATTAGTTATTATTATATTTCCCTGTTCATGATAATCGTTTATTATCCATGCTATAACTGTATTGATAGGAAACTTCGAGATACATGTGTGGGTACATAGACAACACCATGTCCCTAGTAAGCCTCTAGTTGACTAGCTCGTTGATCAATAGATGGTTACAGTTTCGACCATGGACATTGGATGTCGATTGATAACGGGATCACATCATTGGGAGAATGATGTGATGGACAAGACCCAATCCTAAGCCTAGCACAAAGATGCGTAGTTAAGTATGCTAAAGCTTTTCTAATGTCAAGTATCATTTCCTTAGACCATGAGATTGTGCAACTCCCGGATACCGTAGGAATGCTTTGGGTGTAACAAGCGTCCACAACGTAATCGGGTGGCTATAAAGGTGCACTCTGGTATCTCCGAAAGTGTCTGCATTGGGTTGTACGAATCGAGGCGGGATTTGTCACTCCGTGTAAGCGGAGAGGTATCTCTGGGCCCACTCGATGCGACATCATCATAATGTGCACAATGTGACCAAGGGGTTGATCACGGGATGATGTGTTACGGAATGAGTAAAGAGACTTGCGGAAGCGAGATTGAACAAGGTATCGGGATACCGGCGATCGAATCTCGGGCAAGTACAATACCGCTAGACAAAGGGAATTGAATACGGGATTGATTGAATCCTCGACATCGTGGTTCATCCGATGAGATCATCGTGGAACATGTAGGAGCCAACATGGGTATCCAGATCCCGCTGTTGGTTATTGACCGGAGAACGTCTCGGTCATGTATGCGCATGGTTCCCGAACCCGTAGGGTCTACACATAAGGTTCGATGGCGCTTAGGGTTATAAAGGAAGTTTGTATGTGGTTACCGAATGTTGTTGAGTCCGGATGAGATCCCGGACGTCACGAGGAGTTCCGTAATGGTCCGGAGGTAAAGATTTATATATGGAAAGTTGTTGTTCGGGTTAGGAAAAAGTTCGGGTTTTTCGGTATTGTACCGGAAGCTTCGGAAGGTTCCGGAGGATTACGGAGGGTCGGAGGTCCGGAAATTGTTCCACCACGTCCAATACAGTAGCATGGGCTGTAGGGGGCGCCCTAGCCTTAATGGGCCAGGGGCACCAGCCCCCAAGGCCCATGCGCATGGGAAAGGGAAAACCCTAAAGGGAGGCCTCCACTTGACTTGGGAGGCACTCCTCCCCCTTGGCCGCCCCCCCCTAGATGGGATCTAGGGCTGGCCGCACCCCTTGGGGTGGGAAACCCTAAATGGGGCGCAGCCCCCTCTCCCCCTATATATACTTGAGGTTTTGGGGCTGCCAGATAGATGAGAACTTCTCCCTCTTGGTGCAGCCCTGCCTCTCCTCCTCCTCCTCTCCCGTGGTGCTTGGCGAAGCCCTGCTGGATTTCCACGCTCCTCCACCACCAACACGCCGTTGTCTTTGCTGCTGGATGGAGTCTTCCTCAACCTCCCTCTCTCCATGCTGGATCAAGGCGTGGGAGACGTCACCGGGCTGTACTGTGTTGAACGCGGAGGTGCGGTCCGTTCGGCACTAGGATCTCCGGTGATTTGGATCACGACGAGTACGACTCCTTCAACCCCGTTCTCTTGAACGCTTCCGCTTAGCGATCTACAAGGGTATGTAGATGCACTCTCCTTCCCCTCGTTGCTGGAATCTCCATAGATTGATCTTGGTGATGCGTAGAAATTTTTTAATTTCTGCTACGTTCCCCAACAGGTATGTCTCCTGATAAAATGGTTTATGGAAAATCTTGTCATTTGCCTCTTGAGTTAAAACATAAAGCATATTGGGCAATCAAAGAACTCAATTACGATTTCAAACTTGTTGGGGAAAAGAGGTTATTTGATATTAGCTCATTAGATGAATGGAGGACCCAAGCTTATGAAAATGCAAAATTATTCAAAGAAAAAGTTAAAGATGGCATGACAAGAGAATCCAAAAGCGTGAGTTTAAAGTCGAGAATATGCCCTTTTGTACAACTCTCGTTTCAGATTCTTTGCGGAAAACTCCTCTCAAAATGGGAAGGCCCATATGTTATCGAGGAGGTTTATTGGTCTGGAGCCATCAAAATAAATAATTCCGAATGTACTAACCCAAGGGTTGTCAATGGGCAACGAATAAAGCATTATATCTCAGGTACGCCCATTAATGTTGAAAGTAATATTATCCAAACTTTGACACCAGAAGAACACATAAAAGAGTCCTTCCGGAACACTCCAGAATTGTGGAAATAAGGAGGTACGTGATACGATAAGTAAACGGACTCCGAAAATCCGTAAAAATATTTTTTGTCAGTTTTGGAATATTTAAGAAACTTCCAGGAAGCGTCCCCTGGTGGGCACAAGACATCAGGGCGCGCCAGGCAAGCCTGGCGCGCCCAGGTGGGTTGTGCCCACCTAGGACATCCTCCGGACTCCTTTTTTCTTCCGTATGCTTGTCCTCCAAGATAAAAAAAACTATATATACTTCCCGAACCTGTTAACCACCGTATCGCGGAGAAATCCTCTGTTCTCTTTTCTTGTTTTTTTCTGACAGATTCAGTTAGACCAACATCATGTCTTCCTCACCCTTCAACAATGGAGGAGACTCAAGGTTGGTTCAGGAGGATCTAAGGAGGATTAAGCGAAGAGGTTGCTATGGAGGAAGAAGAGGAAAATCCGTTTGGGGTTCGCTCTCCGGCCTCACGAGAGGGGCACATTAGCTGGCATCTCTACTCATCCTAATCCTCATCAAGCCAGGATCATTGAACAATCAAGTGAGCCTGGAAGTACAAGAAGAACTCCCACCGAGGAGGCCCTCACACAGGTTACATCGTAACAATTTTTGCAATTTGATTCACAATTATGGGTTCGAGAACACTCCTCGTAGGCACATACCATCCAACTGGGACATATCTCGGCCAAGAGAAAACAGTGCAGGAACAAAACCATGGGGCCCGGAGAATAAACACATAATGGCTGAGGTGAAGAAAAATAGTGAATTAATTCATCAAGCCCTTCGGGAGATTCAAGGTTTGAAGAATCTACTCATGGTTATATTGGAGAATACTTCTTCTTCACAACCCACCATCTTCCTCACCCCCAAAGGAGAATTGAGTATCGGGTATGGGCACTCCCCTTGGCTTTCGCCAAGCTTGGGGGAGGTGCCCCGGTATCGTATCACCCCACTATCTTTTCTTTTTGTGTTTACTTATCTTAGTTCGATATTTTGCTTTAGATGAATAAAATTTTAGTTTGATCCTTTCTTTTCGAGAGTTTTGCTTAGTGATCTATCCTTGTAATCGTGTGCAAGTTATATAATAAAGTTTAGTTTGAGTTCTTGCTTTCTTTACTTTCATGTTGCAATAAAAAGAAAGGAACTAAATAAAAGAGAAAGGAAATAAATTAATAAGATTGTATACTAATCCTATGGTAGGTGATGGCACCACATAAGGAAAAGTATAAGTGGAAAATTTTATTAGATATTGACAAACATAGCATTAGTCAATGATGCAACTCATGAAAGAATTCATAAGGGAAGAGAAGATTCGCATATAAATATACTATCCTAGAAATCTTTTGTGATTGTGAGCCCTCATCAAAATATTATATGCCAAAATTGTTGACGTTGGACAAGGAAGACAACTTAATGATTTATGTTTGTTTATATTCACATAGAAGTCATATTGTCATAGATCCTTCAACATGTGGTGCTTGCCCCTATCTTTGCTAGCCAAAAATTCCGCACCAAGTAGAGATACTACTTGTGCATCAAAAAACCCTTAAACCCAAATCTTATTTTCAAGTGTCCACCATACCTACCTAGGGATTAAGCAAGATCCCTCAAGTAAGTTATCATTGGTGCAAAAAGGGCAATAAAAATTGCCTCTAAATGTGTGAGATTATTTAGTGAAGAGAAAACTGAGCATTGCACGAACTTGTGATGTTGAAGAAGAAAAGAGACAGACTGCATAATAAAGGTCTCTATCACAAGGGGAATGCAACGTGACATTCTTTTGCACTAAGGGGTTGAGCATACAAACAAATAAGCGCATGGCAACCTCTGCTTCCCTCTGCGAAGGGCCTATCTTTTACTTTTATGTATTAACTTTTATGCAAAGAGTCAAAGTTCTCCTTCTATTCCTTTTTATTTTTCTCCTTTGGCAAGCATCATGTGGTGAGGAAAGATCTAGGCACATATGTCCAGTTGAATATAGATAGCATGAGTTATTATTGTTGACATTACCCTTGAGGTGAATATGTTGGGAGGCAAAATTATAAGCCCCTATCTTTCTATGTGTCCGGTTGAAATGTTTTGCTCATGTGTACGCGGTGAGTGTTAGCAATCATAGAAAACTATATGATGGTTGAGTCGTGGACTTGCCTAAAGGCTCGACACGTGACCCTTCTGAAAAGATGATGAATTTTAGTTGCAAAGTTGGTGAGAACATAATATGTTGGTTTCTACTAGAGTTTTTGCTTCATACTTGATTGTGTGATGGTATTTACTTACTCATGAGAAGTATATGCTAAAAGTCCTATGTTTAACTTTGTTGCTATTATAATAATCAACATGATGCTTCTATGTCGTATTTTGTTTTATCGACACCTCTCTCACAAAGCATGTGGACATGTTTTTCGATTTGGTTTTCGCTTGAGGACAAGCGAGGTCTAAGCTTGGGGAGTTGATACGTCCATTTTGCAACATCTTTTCTTACTGTTATTTATGATGTTTTTATCCATAATAATGCTTTTTGGAGTAATTCTAATGCCTTTTCCCTCATAAATTGCAAGGTACACACCAAGAGGGAGAATTCCGGCAGCTGGAAATCTGGACCTGGAAAAGCTACATCAGGCCACCTATTTTGCACAACTCCAAACAAGCTGAAACTTCACGAAGATATTTTGTGGAATATTTAAGAATTATTGGAGCAAATAACTACGGAGGGGGCCACAGTCGGCACAACCCACCAGGCGCGCCCGAGGCCAGGCGTGCCACAGTAGGTTGTGCTCACCCAGGCCCACCTCCGGTGACCATCTTCTGGAATATAGGTCATTTTGACCTAGAAAAAATCGAGAGAGGACTTTCGGGACGGAGTGCCGCCGTCTCGAGGCGGAACTTTGGCAGGAGCACTTTTGCCCTTCGGCGGAGCGATTCCGCCGGGGGAACTTCCTCCTCCGGAGAAAATCATCGTCCTCATCATCACCAACAACTCTCCCATCTTGGGAGGGCAATCTCCATCAACATCTTCAACAGCACCATGTCATCTCAAACCCTAGTTCATCTCTTGTGTTCAATCTTGTTACCGGAACTATAGATTGGTGCTTGTGGGTGACTAGTAGTGTTGATTACATCTCGTAGTTGATTACTATATGGTTTATTTGGTGGAAGATTATATGTTCAGATCCATTATGCTATTTAATACTCCTCTAATCATGAGCATGTTTATCATTTGTGAGAAGTTACTTTCGTTCTTGAGGTCACGGGAGAAATCATGTTGCAAGTAATCATGTGAATTTGATGTGTGTGTTGGAGATATGCCCTAGAGGCAATCATGTATGATGATATTTCCTATGTGTTTATGAATAAAGATAGTCCTTGGACATTATCAATGATGTGTATCAGCAAGTATGTGACTTGTTTGTGGGACTATGCATTGTATGATGACTGTCCTAAAAGGTCCCTAGTCAAAAGGGCTGTGTGGACGCCAAGACCGACTAGGCTGGCATATGACACGGTCGATGGCTTGGTCTCACTAGCCATGGAGCATTGGATGCTAACCGGATAATATGGACTTGGAAAGGTCTGGTCGGATTTGACATAGTCGGATCCGAGTCGAGATAAGGTCTGAGTCGGACAGACCCAACTATGAGACGCAGCGATATGTCATCTGTGAGTCTCTAGTACAAAATATGGACTTGCCCGATGATCGGCGAGCCATTGAGATAAATGGATCTTTAAGAAAAAGACGGACGTGGACGGTAATGTCATCGTCTATGAAGCTCGACTTGTGGCGAAGAGTTTTCACAAGTTCAAGGAGTTGACTACGATGAGATTTTCTCATCCGTAGCGATGCTTAAAGTCCGTCGGAATCATGTTAGCACAAGCTGCATTTATGAAATCTGGCGGATGGATGTCAAAACGAGTTTCCTTACCGGTTTTCGTAAGGAAAGGTTATGCGTGATACAATCGGAAAAGTTTTGTCAATCCTAAGGATGCTAAAAGGTATGCTAGCTCCAGCAATCCTTCTAAATCTTTGGAGTAAGCATCTCGGAGTTGGAATATGCACTTTGATAGGATGATCAAAGATTTTGGGTTTATACAAAGTTTATGAGAAACTTGTATTTCCAAAGAAGTGAGTGGGAGCACTATAGAATTTCTGATGAGTATATGTTGTTGACATATTGATGATCAGAAATGATGTAGAATTTCTGGAAAGCATATAGGGTTATTTGAAAGATGTTTTTCAATAGAAAACCTGGATTAAGCTACTTGAACATTGAGCATCGATATCTATAAGGATAGATCAAAATGCTTAATAATACTTCCAAATGAGCACATACCTTGACATGATCTTGAAGGTGTTCAAGATGGATCAGTCAAAGAAGGAGATCTTGCACGAGATGTAAGGTATGAAGTTAAGAGTTAAAGCTCGACCACGGTAGAAAAGAGAGAAAGGGCGAAGGTCGTCCCCTATGCTTCGAACGTAGGCTCTATAGTATGCTATGTTGTGTGTACCGCTTTTGGAAGTGTGCCTTGCCATGAGTCGATCAAGGGGTACAAGAATGATCCAGGAATGGATCATTGGACATCGATCAAAATTATCCTTGGAGTAAATAAGGACATGTTTCTCGATTATGGAGGTGATAAAGAGTTTGGCGTAAAGGGTTACGTCGATGCAAGCTTTAACACCTATCCGAGTGACTCTGAGTAGCAAACCGGATACGTATAGTGGAGCAACCATTTGGAATAAGGTTCAAGTGGAGCGTGGAAGCAGCATTTACAATATGACATAGAGAATTGCGAAGTACACACGGATCTGAAAGGTTCAGAGCCGTTGACTAAAACCTCTCTCACAAGCAAAACATGATCAAACCTCGAACTCATTGAGTCTTAATCACATGATGATGTGAACTAGTTCTGAGACACTAGTAAACTCTTTGGATGTTGGTCACATGACGATGTGACCTATCGTGATTAATCACATGACGATGTGAACTAGATTATTGACTCTAGTGCAAGTGGGAGACTGTTGGAAATATGCCCTAGAGGCAATAATAAATTAGTTATTATTATATTTCCCTGTTCATGATAATCGTTTATTATCCATGCTATAATTGTATTGATAGGAAACTCGAGATACATGTGTGGGTACATAGACAACACCATGTCCCTAGTAAGCCTCTAGTTGACTAGCTCGTTGATCAATAGATGGTTACAGGTTTCACGACCATGGACATTGGATGTCGTTGATAACGGGATCACATCATTGGGAGAATGATGTGATGGACAAGACAATCCTAAGCCTAGCACAAAGATCGTAGTTCAGTATGCTAAAGCTTTTCTAATGTCAAGTATCATTTCCTTAGACCATGAGATTGTGCAACTCCCGGATACCGTAGGAATGCTTTGGGTGTACCAAAGCGTCCTAGCGTGGCGGGTGGCTATAAAGGTGCACTACGGTATCTCGAAAGTGTCTGCATTGGGTTGTACGAATCGAGGCTGGGATTTGTCACTCCGTGTAAGCGGAGAGGTATCTCTGGGCCCACTCGATGCGACATCATCATAATGTGCACAATGTGACCAAGGGGTTGATCACGGGATGATGTGTTACGGAACGAGTAAAGAGACTTGCGGAAGCGAGATTGAACAAGGTATCGGGATACCGACGATCGAATCTCGGGCAAGTACAATACCGCTAGACAAAGGGAATTGAATCACGGGATTGATTGAATCCTCGACATCGTGGTTCATCCGATGAGATCATCGTGGAACATGTAGGAGCCAACATGGGTATCCAGATCCGCTGTTGGTTATTGACGGAGAACGTCTCGGTCATGCGCATGGTTCCCGAACCCGTAGGGTCTACACATAAGGTTCGATGACGCTAGGGTTATAAAGGAAGTTTGTATGTGGTTACCGAATGTTGTTCGGAGTCTCGGATGAGATCCCGGACGTCACGAGGAGTTCCGTAATGGTCCGGAGGTAAAGATTTATATATGGAAAGTTGTTGTTCGGGTTCCAGAAAAAGTTCGGGTTTTTTCGGTATTGTACCGGGAAGCTTCGGAAAGGTTCCGGAGGATTCGGAGGGGTCCGGAGGTCCGGAAATTGTTCCACCACGTCCAATACAGTAGCATGGGCTGTAGGGGGCGCCCTAGCCTTAATGGGCCAGGGGCACCAGCCCCCAAGGCCCATGCGCATGGGAAGGAAAACCCTAAAGGGAGGCCTCCACTTGACTTGGGAGGCACTCCTCCCCCCTTGGCCGCCCCCCCCTAGATGGGATCTAGGGCTGGCCGCACCCCTTGGGGTGGGAAACCCTAAATGGGGCGCAGCCCCCTCTCCCCCTATATATACTTGAGGTTTTAGGGCTGCCAGATAGATGAGAACTTCTCCCTCTTGGTGCAGCCCTGCCTCTCCTCCTCCTCCTCTCCAGTGGTGCTTGGCGAAGCCCTGCTGGATTTCCACGCTCCTCCACCACCACCACGCCGTTGTGCTGCTGCTGGATGGAGTCTTCCTCAACCTCTCCCTCTCTCCATGCTGGATCAAGGCGTGGGAGACGTCACCCGGGCTGTCTTGTGTTGAGCAGCGGAGGTGCCGTCCGTTCGGCACTAGGATCTCCGGTGATTTGGATCACGACGAGTACGACTCCTTCAACCCCGTTCTCTTGAGCAGCTTCGCTTAGCGATCTACAAGGGTATGTAGATGCACTCTCCTTCCCTCGTTGCTGGAATCTCCATAGATTGATCTTGGTGATGCGTAGAAATTTTTTAATTTCTGCTACGTTCCCCAACAGGTATGTCTCCTGATAAAATGGTTTATGGAAAATCTTGTCATTTGCCTCTTGAGTTAAAACATAAAGCATATTGGGCAATCAAAGAACTCAATTACGATTTCAAACTTGTTGGGGAAAAGAGGTTATTTGATATTAGCTCATTAGATGAATGGAGGACCCAAGCTTATGAAAATGCAAAATTATTCAAAGAAAAAGTTAAAAGATGGCATGACAAGAGAATCCAAAAGCGTGAGTTTAAAGTCGGAGAATATGCCCTTTTGTACAACTCTCGTTTCAGATTCTTTGCAGGAAAACTCCTCTCAAAATGGGAAGGCCCATATGTTATCGAGGAGGTTTATTGGTCTGGAGCCATCAAAATAAATAATTCCGAATGTACTAACCCAAGGGTTGTCAATGGGCAACGAATAAAGCATTATATCTCGTACGCCCATTAATGTTGAAAGTAATATTATCCAAACTTTGACACCAGAAGAACACATAAAAGAGTCCTTCCGGAACACTCCAGAATTGTGGAAATAAGGAGGTACGTGATACGATAAGTAAACGGACTCCGAAAATCCGTAAAAATATTTTTTGTCAGTTTTGGAATATTTAAGAAACTTCCAGGAAGCGTCCCCTGGTGGGCACAAGACATCGAGTAGCGCGCCGAGCAAGCTGGCGGCGCCCAGTGGTGTGCCCACCTAAGACATCCTCCGGACTCCTTTTTCTTCCGTATGCTTGTCCTCCAAGATAAAAAACTATATATACTTCCGAACCTGTTAACCACCGTATCGCGGAGAAATCCTCTGTTCTCTTTTCTTGTTTTTTTCTGACAGATTCAGTTAGACCAACATCATGTCTTCCTCACCCTTCAACAATGGAGGAGACTCAAGGTTGGTTCAGGAGGATCTAAGGAGGGATTAAGCAGAAGAGGTTGCTATGGAGGAAGAAGAGGAAAATCCGTTTGGGGTTCGCTCTCCGGCCTCTGAGAGGGGCACATTAGCTGGCATCTCTACTCATCCTAATCCTCATCAAGCCAGGGGATCATTGAACAATCAAGTGAGCCTGGAAGTACAAGAAGAACTCCCACCGAGGAGGCCCTCACACAGGTTACATCGTAACAATTTTTGCAATTTGATTCACAATTATGGGTTCGAGAACACTCCTCGTAGGCACATACCATCCAACTGGGACATATCTCGGCCAAGAGAAAGCAGTGCAGGAACAAAACCATGGGGCCGGAGAATAAACACATAATGGCTGAGGTGAAGAAAAATAGTGAATTAATTCATCAAGCCCTTCGGGAGATTCAAGGTTTGAAGAATCTACTCATGGTTATATTGGAGAATACTTCTTCTTCACAACCCACCATCTTCCTCACCCCCAAAGGAGAATTGAGTATCGGGTATGGGCACTCCCCTTGGCTTTCGCCAAGCTTGGGGGAGGTGCCCCGGTATCGTATCACCCCACTATCTTTTCTTTTGTGTTTACTTATCTTAGTTCGATATTTTGCTTTAGATGAATAAAATTTTAGTTTGATCCTTTCTTTTCGAGAGTTTTGCTTAGTGATCTATCCTTGTAATCGTGTGCAAGTTATATAATAAAGTTTAGTTTGAGTTCTTGCTTTCTTTACTTTCATGTTGCAATAAAAAGAAAGGAACTAAATAAAAGAGAAAGGAAATAAATTAATAAGATTGTATACTAATCCTATGGTAGGTGATGGCACCACATAAGGAAAAGTATAAGTGGAAAATTTTATTAGATATTGACAAACATAGCATTAGTCAATGATGCAACTCATGAAAGAATTCATAAGGGAAGAGAAGATTCGCATATAAATATACTATCCTAGAAATCTTTTGTGATTGTGAGCCCTCATCAAAATATTATATGCCAAAATTGTTGACGTTGGACAAGGAAGACAACTTAATGATTTATGTTTGTTTATATTCACATAGAAGTCATATTGTCATAGATCCTTCAACATGTGGTGCTTGCCCCTATCTTTGCTAGCCAAAAATTCCGCACCAAGTAGAGATACTACTTGTGCATCAAAAAACCCTTAAACCCAAATCTTATTTTCAAGTGTCCACCATACCTACCTAGGGATTAAGCAAGATCCCTCAAGTAAGTTATCATCGGTGCAAAAAGGGCAATAAAAATTGCCTCTAAATGTGTGAGATTATTTAGTGAAGAGAAAACTGAGCATTGCACGAACTTGTGATGTTGAAGAAGAAAAGCGATAGACTGCATAATAAAGGTCTCTATCACAAGGGGCAATGCAACGTGACATTCTTTTGCACTAAGGGGTTGAGCATACAAACAAATAAGCGCATGGCAACCTCTGCTTCCCTCTGCGAAGGGCCTATCTTTTACTTTTATGTATTAACTTTTATGCAAAGAGTCAAAGTTCTCCTTCTATTCCTTTTTATTTTTCTCCTTTGGCAAGCATCATGTGGTGAGGAAAGATCTAGGCACATATGTCGAGTTGAATATAGATAGCATGAGTTATTATTGTTGACATTACCCTTGAGGTGAATATGTTGGGAGGCAAAATTATAAGCCCCTATCTTTCTATGTGTCCGGTTGAAATGTTTTGCTCATGTGTACGCGGTGAGTGTTAGCAATCATAGAAAACTATATGATGCTTGAGTACGTGGACTTGCCTAAAGGCTCCGACACGTGACCCTTCCTGAAAAGATGATGAATTTTAGTTGCAAAGTTGACTGAGAACATAATATGTTGGTTTCTACTAGAGTTTTTGCTTCATACTTCGATTGTGTGATGAACTGTTACTTACTCATGAGAAGTATATGCTAAAAGTCCTATGTTTAACTTTGTTGCTATTATAATAATCAACATGATGCTTCTATGTCTGTATTTTGTTTTTATCGACACCTCTCTCACAAAGCATGTGGACATGTTTTTCGATTTCGGTTTTCGCTTGAGGACAAGCGAGGTCTAAGCTTGGGGGAGTTGATACATCCATTTTGCAACATCTTTTCTTACTGTTATTTATGATGTTTTTATCCATAATAATGCTTTTTGGAGTAATTCTAATGCCTTTTCCCTCATAAATTGCAAGGTACACACCAAGAGGGAGAATTCCGGCAGCTGGAAAACTGGACCTGAGGCCACCTATTTTGCACAACTCCAAACAAGCTGAAACTTCACGAAGATATTTTGTGGAATATTTAAGAATTATTGGAGCAAATAACTACCAGAGGGGGGCCACCAGGTCGGCACAACCCACCTGGGCGCGCCAGGGAGCCCAGGCGTGCCCTGGTAGGTTGTGCTCACCCAGGCCCACCTCCGGTGACCATCTTCTGGAATATAGGTCATTTTGACCTAGAAAAAATCGAGAGAGGACTTTCGGGACGGAGTGCCGCCGTCTCGAGGCGGAACTTTGGCAGGAGCACTTTTGCCCTCCGGCGGAGCGATTCCGCCGGGGGAACTTCCTTCCCGGAGGGGGAAATCATCGTCCTCATCATCACCAACAACTCTCCCATCTTGGGGAGGGCAATCTCCATCAACATCTTCAACAGCACCATGTCATCTCAAACCCTAGTTCATCTCTTGTGTTCAATCTTGTTACCGGAACTATAGATTGGTGCTTGTGGGTGACTAGTAGTGTTGATTACATCTCGTAGTTGATTACTATATGGTTTATTTGGTGGAAGATTATATGTTCAGATCCATTATGCTATTTAATACTCCTCTAATCATGAGCATGTTTATCATTTGTGAGTAGTTACTTTCGTTCTTGAGGTCACGGGAGAAATCATGTTGCAAGTAATCATGTGAATTTGATATGTGTGTTGGAGATATGCCCTAGAGGCAATCATGTATGATGATATTTCCTATGTGTTTATGAATAAAGATAGTCCTTGGACATTATCAATGATGTGTATCAGCAAGTATGTGACTTGTTTGTGGGACTATGCATTGTATGATGACTGTCCTAAAAGGTCCCTAGTCAAAAGGGCTGTGTGACGCCTTGTAGCCGACTAGGCTGGCATATGACACGGTCGATGGCTTGGTCTCACTAGCCATGGAGCATTGGATGCTAACCGGATAATATGGACTTGGAAAGGTCTGGTCGGATTCGACATAGTCGGATCCGAAGTCGAGATAAGGTCTGAGTCGGACAGACCCAACTATGAGACGCAGCGATATGTCATCTGTGAGTCTCTAGTACAACATACGTTCTATGTCCTAAGACCTGAGCTGACACATGTACTCTGGATGGTGACAGACTTGCTTTGGGCCGACCAAACGCTACTCCATGACTGGGTAGTTACAAAGGTAGGTTTCGGGTTTGTCCAGTCCCATGCTGCGAGACACGGTCGAGCAAGATGGGATTGCCCCTCCGATCGGAGAGATATACTCTGGGCCCCTCGTGTGATCGACCAGAATAGCATGGCCATGCGACAAGGATTATGAGATAATCCGGATTGTGGTCGGTATCACTAGAACGAGAAAGAGGTTGGGTTAGCACAAGGATGACAGTCTTGCCTTGAGCCCGGCAACATATATATCGTGCGGCAAAGGGAACGAAGTGTGACACGTTATGCAGGTTCGCCTAACCAGCTTCATCGTACGCTTGGTGGTCGGCACGCCTTCTTTGAGGCCGCTACCAACCGTCTGGTCGGAGGTGATCC
This sequence comes from Aegilops bicornis, assembly GCA_021605145.1. Lineage (NCBI taxonomy): Eukaryota > Viridiplantae > Streptophyta > Magnoliopsida > Poales > Poaceae > Aegilops > Aegilops bicornis. The sequence goes on from CM038671.1 coordinate 674,311,077, forward strand.
GAATCGTGACCAAGCCGACTTGAACCTAAGGGGTCGCGCGCTTAAGGGAAGGAACCTATGAGGTCGATTCAGAGGACACCGGTCGGATGTGATCCGAATCGGACTAGGAACGTGACCGAATAGACTTTGGGCTTTAGGGTCCGTCACGAGGCCCAAGTGTTGAGCCGCGATGGGCGCCTATATAAAGTGGAGGTGCGGCACACTCAGGCGGTTGATCGCTTGGTGCTGCGACTAGGGTTTGCATGTGTTGCGAATAGCCACCTCCACTCGCTGCCGATCGTGTGATCGGACCTAGCATTCCGCCGCAGACGTTCCTCCCGCACGCCGGATACCGTTAGAGGTGGTGCACTTGCGCCGCTCGGCGAACTTCGTCACGTGGGATCGGACGACCGGCCGCTCGAGGGAGATCGAACGAGGAGGAGACGATCCACGCAGACGCGCTGCCCCAACTCTTCTTCCGCTGCACGGCACTGCGCATCTAGTGGTAACGAACTGTGATCCATCTCCCGTAGCATGTTCCTGGATGTTCTGCGCGTAGGAATTTTTAATTTGCAGTCGACGCACCCTACCGTAGAACCTAACAATGTGTTCATTAGTTTGATAGTATGTATGTTGTTATTCCCTTAGTGGTGCCATGTGAACGTCGACTACATGACATTTCACCATATTTGGGCCTAAGGTAATGCATTGTGGAGTAGCAATTAGATGATGGGTTACGAGAGTGACGGAAGCTTAAGCCCCAGTTTATGCGCTATACCGTAAGGGACCGATTGGATTCAAAAGTTTAATGCTATGGTTAGAATTTATTCTTAATACTTTTCTCGTAGTTGCGGATGCTTGCGGGAGGGTTAATCATAATTAAGAGGTTTGTTCAAGTAAGAACGGCACCTAAGCACCGGTCCACCCACATATCAAATTATCAAAGTAGCGAACACGAATTAAACCAACATGATGAAAGTGACTAGATGAAATTCCCGTGTACCCTGAAGAACGCTTTGCTTGTCATAAGAGACCGTTTTGGCATGTCCTTTGCCTCAAAAGGATTGGGCTACCTTGCTGCACTTTTGTTACTACTATCGTTACTTGCTCATTACAAATTATCTTGCAATGAAACTACTACGCTACTTACAATTTCAGCACTTGCACACATTACCTTACTGAAAACTACTTGTCATTTCCTTATGCTCCTCGTTGGGTTCGACACTCTTTCTTATCGAAAAGAGCTACAATTGATCCCCTATACTTGTGGGTCATCAATTGCACCGAGCAATTTGTATGGGTTCCGATGACCGCCCCAAGGGTTTCCAAAGTGTACGGGTTCGATGACCACCCCCCAAGGGTTGCCATTTGTACGGGTTCGGTGACCGCCCTCAAGGGTCCCTTAGTGGAATCACGACATATTGCATTGTGCGAGGGCGTGAGGAGATTACGGTGGCCCTCGTGGCTTCTTGGGGAGCATTGTGCCTCCACACCGCTCCAAATGGAGATTAGCATCCACAAGGGTCTGAACTTCGGGATACATCATCGTCTCCGCGTGCCTTGGTTATCTCTTACCCGAGCCCTTTACTTATGCACTTTACTTTGTGATAGCCATAGTATGACATGATATATATCTTGCTATCACTTAGTTGTTTATCTTGCTTAGCATAATTTGTTGGTGCACATAGGTGAGCCTAGTCGATTTAGGTTTTGTGCTTGACAAGTTAAACGCTAGTTTTATTCCGCATTTGTTCAAGACTAAACCATAATCATTTTAAAGCGCTAATTCACCCCCCCCCCCACCCTCTAGGCGACATCCACAATATTTCACCTATTTTCTTGTTGAGCCTTAATTTTGTTAAAAGAAGTTAAAATTTGTTAGTCGCCTATTCAAACCCCCCCCCCCTACTCGACCATACCGATCCTTTTAGTTAGGAAGACAAAACCATCAACAATACATGAGCTAGTATCGAGGCATGACTAGAGATCTATTTAGAGTTTATATTTTCACACATGCAAATAGGTTGCCCTTGGAACCTTACATTCAAGAACCTTTGCAATTATAGGTTATTCATGCCTCCTCAATCCCTTGGCTGCCCAGGGTTGACGAGTCTACCGTGGCCCCTACACGCGTCCTGTACCAGTTTGATGTTCTTTGGCGCCATATGCGTTGGTCGTACACATCTGTTTTGGGTCGGTGCATCATCATACTGTTGGGGAACGTAGTAATTTCAAAAAAATCCTACGCACACGCAAGATCATGGTGATGCATAGCAACGAGAGGGGAGATGTCGTCCATGTACCCTCGTAGACCGTTAAGCGGAAGCGTTATGACAACGCGGTTGATGTAGTCGTACGTCTTCACGATCGACCGATCCTCAGTACCGAACGTACGACACCTCCGCGTTCAGCACACGTTCAGCTTGGTGACGTTCCGTGAACTCACGATCCAGTAGTGCTCGAGGGAGAGTTTCATCAGCACGACGGCGTGATGACGATGTTGATGAAGTTACCGATGCAGGGCTTCGCCTAAGCACCGCTACGATATTACCGAGGTGGATTATGGTGGAGGGGGGCACCGCACACGGCTGGGAGAGATCAATGATCAACATGTGTGTCCTAGGGTGCCCCTGCCCATGTATATAAAGGAGCAAGGGGGAGGCCGGCCGGCCCCTGTAGGGCGCACCAGGAGGACTCCTCCTCCTAGTAGGAGTAGGACTCCCCTCTTTCCTACTCCTACTAGGAGGGGGAAAGGAAGGGGGAGAAGGAGAAGGAAAGGGGGGCGCCGCACCGCCCCCCTCCTAGTCCAATTGGGACCATAGGGGGAGGGGGAGCGGCCTGCCCTGGACGTACCCTCTCTCTCTCCACCAGGGCCCAACAAGGCCCATTAACCCCCGGGGGGTTCCGGTAACCCCTCCGGCACTCCCGTAAAATCCTGATTTCACCCGGAACTCTTCCGACGTCCAAATATAGGCTTCCAATATATCAATCTTTATGTCTCGTCCATTTCGAGACTCCTCGTCATGTCCGTGATCATATCCGGGACTCTGAACTATCTTCGGTACATCAAAACATATAAAATCATAATATCGTCACAGAACTTTAAGCGTGCGGACCCTACGGGTTCGAGAACTATGTAGACATGACTGAGACACATCTCCGGTCAATAACCAATAGCGGAACCTGGATGCTCATATTGGTTCCTACATATTCTATGAAGATCTTTATCAGTCAAACCGCATAACAACATATGTTGTTCCCTTTGTCATCGGTATGTTACTTGCCCGAGATTCGATCGTCGGTATCTCAATAGCTAGCTCAATCTCGTTACCGGCAAGTCTCTTTACTCGTTCCGTAGTGCATCATCCTATAACTAACTCATTAGTCACATTGCTTGCAAGGCTTATAGTGATGTGCATTACCGAGAGGGCCCAGAGATACCTCTCCGACAATCGGAGTGACAAATCTTAATCTCGATCTATGCCAACTCAACAAGTACCATCGGAGACACCTGTAGAGCACCTTTATAATCACCCAGTTACGTTGTGACGTTTGGTAGCACACAAAGTGTTCCTCCGTGTCGGGAGTTGCATAATCTCATAGTCATAGGAACATGTATAAGTCATGAAGAAAGCAATAGCAGGAAACTAAACGATCAAGTGCTAAGCTAATGGAATGGGTCAAGTCAATCACATCATTCTCCTAATGATGTGATCCCGTTAATCAAATGACAACTTATGTCTATGGCTAGGAAACTCAACCATCTTTGATCAACGAGCTAGTCAAGTAGAGGCATACTAGTGACACTTTGTGTTTGTCTATGTATTCTCACATTTTTTATGTTTCATGTTAATACAATTCTAGCATGAATAATAAACATTTATAATGATATGAGGAAATAAATAATAACTTTATTATTGCCTCTAGGGCATATTTCCTTCAGTCTCCCACATGCACTAGAGTCAATAATCCAGATTACACAGTATTGATTCTAACACCCATGGATTCTTGGTGTTGATCATGTTTTGCTCGTGGAAGAGGCTTAGTCAACGGTTCTGCAACATTCAGATCTGTGTGTATCTTGCAAATCTCTATGTATCCCACCTGGACTTGATCCCGGATGGAATTGAAGCGTCTCTTGATGTGTTTGGTTCTCTTGTGAAATCTGGATTCCTTTGCCAAGGCAATTGCACCAGTATTGTCACAAAAGATTTTCATTGGACCCGATGCACTAGGTATGACACCTAGATCGGATATGAACTCCTTCATCCAGACTCCTTCATTTCTTTGCTGCTTCGAAGTAGCTATGTACTCCGCTTCACACGTAGATCCCGCCACGGCGCTTTGTTTAGAACTGCACCAACCGACTCCACTGTTCAATGTAAACACGTATCCGGTTTGCGATTTAGAATCGTCCGGATCAGTGTCAAAGCTTGCATCGACGTAAACATTTACTACGAGCTCTTTGTCACCTCCATAAACGGGAAACATATCCTTAGTACTTTTCAGGTATTTCAGGATGTTCTTGACCGCTGTCCAGTGATCCATTCCTGGATTACTTTGGTACCTGTCTGCTAAGCTAATAGCAAGGCACACATCAGGTCTGGTACACAGCATTGCATACATTATAGAGCCTATGGCTGAAGCATAGGGAACACTTTTTATTTTCTCTCTATCTTCTGCAGTGGTCGAGCATTGAGTCTGACTCAACTTCACACCTTGTAACACAGGCAAGAATCCTTTCTTTGCTTGATCCATTTTGAACTTCTTCAAAACTTTATCAAGGTATGTGCTTTTTGAAAGTCCAATTAAGCGTCTTGATCTATCTCTATAGATCTTGATGCCCAATATATAAGCAGCTTCATCGAGGTCTTTCATTGAGAAACTCTTATTCAAGTATCCTTTTATGCTATCCAGCAATTCTATATCATTTCCAATCAGCAATATGTCATCCACGTATAATATTAGAAATGCTACAGAGCTCCCACTCACTTTCTTGTAAATACAGGCTTCTCCAAAAGTCTGTATAAAACCATATGCTTCGATCACACTATCAAAACGTTTATTCCAACTCCGAGAGACTTGCACCAGTCCATAAATAGATCATTTGGAGCTTGCACACTTTGTTAGCTCCCTTTGGATCGACAAAACCTTCTGGTTGCATCATATACCACTCTTCTTCCAGAAATCCATTCAGGAATGCAGTTTTGACATACATTTGCCAAATTTCATAATCATAAATGCAGGAATTGCTAACATGATTCGGACAGACTTAAGCATCGCTACGGGTGAGAAAGTCTCATCGTAGTCAACTCCTTGAACTTGTCGAAAACCTTTCGCAACAAGTCGAGCTTTGTAGACAGTAACATTACCGTCAGCGTCAGTCTTCTTCTTGAAGATCCATTTATTCTCTATGGCTTGCCGATCAACGGGCAAGTCAACCAAAGTCCACACTTTGTTATCATACATGGATCCCATCTCAGATTTCGTGGCCTCAAGCCGTTTTGCGGAATCTGGGCTCACCACTGCTTCTTCATAGTTTGTAGGTTCGCCTTGGTCAAGTAACATGACCTCCAGAATAGGATTACCGTACCACTCTGGTGCGGATCTTACTCTGGTTGACCTACGAGGCTCGGTAGTAACTTGATCTAAAGTTTCATGATCAATATCATTAGCTTCTTCACTGATTGGTGTAGGTGCCACAGAAACCAGTTTATGTGATGAACTACTTCCCAATAAGAGAGTAGGTACAGTTACCACATCAAGTTCTACTTTCCTCCCACTCATTTCTTTCGAGAGAAACTCCATCTCTAGAAAGGATCCATTCATAACAAATGTCTTGCCTTCGGATCTGTGATAGAAGATGTACCCAACAGTTTCCTTTGGGTATCCTATGAAGACACATTTTTTCGATTTGGGTTCGAGCTTATCAGGTGAAAGCTTTTTCACATAAGCATCGCAGCCCCAAACTTTAAGAAATGACAACTTTGGTTTCTTGCCAAACCACAGTTCATAAGGCGTCGTCTCAACGGATTTCGATGGTGCCCTATTTAACGTGAATGCAGCCGTCTCTAAAACATAACCCCAAAACGATAGCGGTAAATCAGTAAGAGACATCATAGATCGCACCATGTCTAGTAAAGTACGATTATGACATTCGGACACACCATTTCGCTGTGGTGTTCCAGGTGGCGTGAGTTGCGAAACTATTTCGCATTGTTCCAAATGTAGACCAAACTCGTAACTCAAATATTCTCCTCCATGATCAGATCGTAGGAACTTTATTTTCTTGTTACGATGATTTTCCACCTCACTCTGAAATTCTTTGAACTTTTCAAATGTTTCGGACTTATGTTTCATTAAGTAGATATACCCATATTTGCTCAAATCATCTGTGAAGGTGAGAAAATAACGAAACCCACCGCGAGCCTCAATATTCATTGGACCACATACATCAGTATGTATGATCTCCAACAAATCTGTTGCTCGCTCCATTGTTCCGGAGAACGGCGTTTTAGTCATCTTGCCCATGAGCCATGGTTCGCAAGTACCAAGTGATTCATAATCAAGTGATTCCAAAAGTCCATCAAGATGGAGTTTCTTCATGCGCTTTACACCAATATGACCTAAACGGCAGTGCCACAAATAAGTTGCACTATCATTATCAACTCTGCATCTTTTGGCTTCAACACTATGAATATGTGTATCACTACTATCAAGATTTAATAAAAATAGACCACTCTTCAAGGGTGCATGACCATAAAAGATATTACTCATATAAATAGAACAACCATTATTCTCTAATTTAAATGAATAACCGTCTCGCATCAAACAAGATCCAGATATAATGTTCATGCTTAACGCTGGCACCAAATAACAATTATTCAGGTCTAAAACTCATCCCAAAGGTAGATGTAGAGGTAGCGTGCCGACTGCGATCACATCGACTTTGGAACCATTTCCCACGCGCATCGTCACCTTGTCCTTAGCCAATCTTCGCTTAATCCGTAGTCCCTGTTTCGAGTTGCAAATATTAGCAACAGAACCAGTATCAAATACCCAGGTGCTACTACGAGCATTAGTAAGGTACACATCAATAACATGTATATCACATATACCTTTGTTCACCTTGCCATCCTTCTTATCCGTCAAATACTTGGGGCAGTTCCGCTTCCAGTGACTAGTCTGTTTGCAATAGAAGCACTCAGTCTCAGGCTTAGGTCGAGACTTGGGTTTCTTCTCCTGAGCAGCAACTTGTTTGTCGTTCTTCTTGAAGTTCCCCTTCTTCTTCCCTTTACCTTTTTTCTTGAAACTGGTGGTCTTGTTGACCATCAACACTTGATGCTCCTTTTTGATTTCTACCTCGGCAGCCTTTAGCATTGCGAAGAGCTCGGGAATTGTCTTATCCATCCCTTGCATATTATAGTTCATGACGAAGCTCTTGTAGCTTGGTGGCAGTGATTGAAGAATTCTGTCAATGACACTATCATCCGGAAGATTAACTCCCAGTTGAATCAAGTGATTGTTATACCCAGACATTTTGAGTATATGTTCCTTGTGAACTATTCTCCTCCATCTTTCAGTTGTATAACTTATTTGAGACTTCATATCTCTCAATCCGGGCATTTGCTTGAAATATTAACTTCAATTCTTGGAACATCTCATATGCTCCATGACGTTCAAAACGTCGTTGAAGTCCCGGTTCTAAGCCGTAAAGCATGGCACACTGAACTATCGAGTAGTCATCAGCTTTGCTCTGCCATACGTTCTTAACGTCATCAGTTGCATCTGTAGCAGGCCTGGCACCCAGCGGTGCTTCCAAGACATAATTCTTCTGTGCAGCAATGAGGATAATCCACAAGTTACGAAACCAGTCCGTGTAATTGCTACCTTCATATTTCAACTTTGCTTTCTCAAGGAACGCATTAAAATTCAACAGAACAACAGCACGGGCCATCTATCTACAACAACATAGACAAGCAAAATACTATCAGGTACTAAGTTCATGATAAATTAAAGTTCAATTAGTCATATTACTTAAGAACTCCCACTTAGATTGACATCCCTCTAATCATCTAAGTGATCACGTGATCCAAATCAACTAAACCATGTCCGATCATCACGTGAGATGGAGTGGTTTTTGTTGGGGATCGTTGCAGAAATTAAAAAAAAATTACGCATCACCAAGATCAATCTATGGAGTTTACTAGGAACGAGACGGGAGTGCATCTTCATACCTTTGAAGATTTCGATCCGGAAGTGTTGCAAGAAAGCGGTCGGTGGAGTCGTACATGAAACGATTCAGATCGCGGCCGATTCCGATCTAAGCACCGAACAACGGTGCCTCCGCGTTCAACACACGTGCAGCCCGGTGACGTCTCCCACGCCTTGATCCAGCAAGGAGAGAGGGAGAGGTTGGGGAAGACTCCGTCCAGCAGCAGCACGACGGCGTGGTGGTGTTGGAGCAGCGTGGTACTCCGGCAGGGCTTCGCCAAGCTTCGCGGGAGGAGGAGGAGGTGTTGGGGAGGGGGAGGGCTGCGCCTTGGATGTGGTGCGGCTGCCCTCCCACCCCCCTCTATTTATAGGGGCAAGGGAGAGGGGGGCCGGCCCCCTCCAGATGGATCTAGAGGGGGGGCGGCGGCCAAGGGGGGGAGGCTTGCCCCCCAAGCCAAGGGGGGCACCCCCTTTAGGGTTTCCCCCCAACCCTAGGCGCATGGGCCCTAGGGGGGTTTAGCGCCCAGCCCACCTAGGGGTTGGTTCCTCTCCATATTCAGCCCATAGGGCCCTCCGAGGCAGGTGGACCCTCCCGGTGGACTCCCGGAACCCTTTCGGTGGTCCCGGTACAATACCGATAGACCCCCGAACACTTCCGGCGACCGAATAAGGACTCACATATATAAATCTTCGTCTACGGACCATTACGGAACTCCTCATGACGTCCGGGATCTCATCTGGGGCTCCGAACAACATTCGGTAACCACGTACAAACTTTCCCTATAACCCTAGCGTCATCGAACCTTAAGTATGTAGACCCTACGGGTTCGGGAGTCATGCAGCCATGACCGAGACATCTCTCCGGCCAATAACCAATAGCTGGATGTGGATACCCATGTTGGCTCCCCACATGTTCCACGATGATCTCATCGGATGAACCACGATGTCGAGGATTCAATCAATCCCGTATACAATTCCCTTTGTCAATCGGTACGTTACTTGCCCGAGATTCGATCGTCGGTACCCCGATACCTCGTTCAATCTCGTTACCGGCAAGTCACTTTACTCATTCCGTAACACATCATCCCGTGAACAACCCCTTAGTCACATTGAGCTCATTACGATGATGTCTTACCGAGTGGGCCTAGAGATACCTCTCCGTCATACGGAGTGACAAATCCCAGTCTCGATTCGTGCCAACCCAACAGATACTTTCGGGGTTACCCATAGTGCACCTTTATAGCCACCCAGTTACGTTGTGATGTTTGGCACACCCAAAGTACTCCTACGGTATCCGGGAATTGCACAATCTCATGGTCTAAGGAAAGGATACTTGACATTAGAAAAGCTCTAGCAGACGAACTATACGATTTTTGTGCTATGCTTAGGATTGGGTCTTGTCCATCACATCATTCTCCTAATGATGTGATCCCATTATCAATGACATCCAATGTCCATGGTTAGGAAACCGTAACCATCTATTGATCAACGAGCTAGTCAACTAGAGGCTCACTAGGGACATGTTGTGGTCTATGTATTCACACATGTATTACAATTTCCGATTAACACAATTATAGCATGAACAATAGACAATTATCATGAACAACAAAATATAATATTAACCATTTTATTATTGCCTCTAGGGCATATTTCCAACAGTTTTCAATGGTGAACATCACTATGTTGATCATATCTACTATATGATTCACGCTCGACCTTTTGGTCTCAGTGTTCCGAGGCCATATCTGCATATGCTAGGCTCGTCAAGTTTAACGCGACTATTCTGCGTGTGTAAAACTGTCTTACACCCGATGTATTTGAACGTAGAGTTTATCACACCCGATCATCATGTGGTGTCTCGGCACGACGAACTTTCACAACGGTGCATACTCAGGGAGAACACTTATACCTTGAATATTTAGTGAGAGATCATCTTATAATGCTACCTGAAGGAAATATGCCCTAGAGGCAATAATAAAGTTATTATTTATTTCCTTATATCATGATAAATGTTTATTATTCATGCTAGAATTGTATTAACTAGAAACATAATACTTGTGTGAATACATAGACAAACAGAGTGTCACTAGTATGCCTCTACTTGACTAGCTCGTTGATCAAAGATGGTTATGTTCCCTAGCCATTGACATGAGTTGTCATTTGATTAACGGGATAACATCGTTAGGAGAATGATGTGATTGACTTGACCCATTCCATTAGCTTAGCACTCGATCGTTTAGTATGTTGCTATTGCTTTCTTCATAACTTATACATGTTCCTATGACTATGAGATTATGCAACTCCCGTTTACCGGAGGAACACTTTGTGTGCTACCAAACGTCACAACATAACTGGGTGATTATAAAGGTGGTCTCTGGTGTCTCCGAAGGTACTTGTTGGGTTGGCGTATTTTGAGATTAGGATTTGTCACTCCGATTGTCGGAGAGGTATCTCTGGGCCCTCTCGGTAATGCACATCACTTAAGCCTTGCAAGCATTGCAACTAATGAGTTAGTTGCGGGATGATGTATTATAGAACGAGTAAAGAGACTTGCCGGTAACGAGATTGAACTAGGTATTGAGATACCGACGATCGAATCTCGGGCAAGTAACATACCGATGACAAAGGGCACAACGTATGTTGTTATGCAGTCTGACCGATAAAGATCTTCGCAGAATATGTGGGAGCCAATATGAGCATCCAGGTTCCGCTATTGGTTATTGGCCGGAGATGTGTCTCGTTCATGTCTACATAGTTCTCGAACCCGTAGGGTCCATGCGCTTAAAGTTTCGCTGGCGGTTATATTCTGAGTTTATGTGTTTTGATGTACTGAAGGTTTTTCAGAGTCCCTGATGTGATCTCGGACATGACGAGGAGTCTCGAAATGGTCGAGACATGAAGATTGATATATTGGACGACTATATTCGGACACGGAATGGTTCCGGGTTATCGGAACCCCCCGGAGGCTATTGGGCCTCATGGGCCCAATTAGTGGAAGAGGAGGCGGCCAAGGGGCAGCCCTCCCCCAAGTCCGGGTGGACAAGGAGGGTGGCGGCGCCCCCCCCCTTTCCTTTCCCCTCTCTCCTCCTTCCCCTTCTCCTAATCCAACAAGGAAAGGGAGGAGTCCTACTCCGGTGGGAGTAGGACTCCTCTGGCCAGCGCCTCCTCTGGCCGGCCGCACCCCCCCCCCCGTGGTCCTTTTTATACGGGGGCCGGGGGCCCCCGAGAGACACAACAAATGTTCGTTTGTTATTTTTGTGGGGTGGGGTGCCCCCCTCCACCATAGTCCACCTCGATAATACTGTAGCGGTGCTTAGGCGAAGCCCTGCATCGGTAGAAATCATCATCGTCACCACACCGTCGTGTTGACGAAACTCTCCCTCAACACTCGGCTGGATCAGAGTTTGAGGGACATGTGCTGAACTCGGAGGTGCCGTGCATTCGGTACTTGATCGGTCGGATCGTGAAGACGTACGACTATATCAACCGCGTTGTGCTAACGCTTCCGCTTTCGGTCTACGAGGGTACGTGGACAACACTCTCCCCTCTTGTTGCTATGCATCACCATGATCTTGCGTGTGCGTAGGAATTTTTTTGAAATTACTACGTTCCCCAACACTACCGTTAATCAAAGCAGAATAAGATGCATAAAGGATAAACATCACATGCAATCAATATAAGTGATATGATATGGTCATCATCATCTTGTGCCTTTGATCTCCATCTCCAAAGCACCGTCATGATCACCATCGTCACCAGCGCGACACCTTGATCTCCATCGTAGCATCGTTGTCGTCTCGCCAACTATTGCTTCTACGACTATAGCTACCGCTTAGTGATAAAGTAAAGCAATTACAGGGCGATTGCATTGCATACAATAAAGCGACAACCATATGGCTCCTGCCAGTTGCCGATAACTCCGTTACAAAACATGACCATCTCATACAATAAAATATAGAATCATGTCTTGACCATATCACATCACAACATGCCCTGCAAAAACAAGTTAGACGTCCTCTACTTTATTATTGCAAGTTTTACGTGGCTGCTACGGGCTCAGCAAGAACCGTTTTTACCTACGCATCAAAACCAGAACGATAGTTCGTCAAGTTGGTGTTATTTTAACCTTATCAAGGACCGGGCGTAGCCACACTCGGTTCAACTAAAGTTGGAGAAACTGACACCCGCCAGCCACCTGTGTGCAAAGCACGTCGGTAGAACCAGTCTCGCGTAAGCGTACACGTAATGTTGGTCCGGGCCGCTTCATCCAACAATACAGCCGAACCAAAGTATGACATACTGGTAAGCAGTATGACTTGTATCGCCCACAACTCACTTGTGTTCTACTCGTGCATATAACATCTACGCATAACTAGGCTCGGATGCCATTGTTGGGGAACGTAGTAATTTAAAAAAAATCCTACGCACACGCAAGATCATGGTGATGCATAGCAACGAGAGGGGAGAGTGTCGTCCACGTACCCTCGTAGACCGTTAAGCGGAAGCGTTATGACAACGCGGTTGATGTAGTCGTACGTCCTCACGATCGACCGATCCTCAGTACTGAACGTACGGCACCTCCGCGTTCAGCACACGTTCAGCTCGGTGACGTCCCGCGAACTCACGATCTAGTAGAGCTCGAGGAAGAGTTTCGTCAGCGCGACGGCGTGATGACGATGTTGATGAAGTTACCGACGCAGGGCTTCGCCTAAGAACCGCTATGATATGACCGAGGTGGATTATGGTGGAGGAGGCATCGCACACGGCTGGGAGAGATCAATGATCAACTTGTGTGTCCTGGGGTGCCCCCTGCCCCCGTATATAAAGGAGCAAGGGGGAGGCCGGCCGGCCCCTGTAGGGCGTACCAGGAGGAGGAGTCCTCCTAGTAGGAGTAGGACTCCCCTCTTTCCTACTCCTACTAGGAGGGGGAAAGGAAGGGGGAGAAGGAGAAGGAAAGGGGGGCGCCCCCCCCTCCTAGTCCAATTCGGACCGAAGGGGGAGGGGACGAGCGGCCTGCTCTAGCCGTCCCCTCTCTCTCTCCACTAGGGCCCAACAAGGTCCATTAACCCCCGGGGGGTTTCGGTAACCCCTCGGGCACTCTGGTAAAATCTCGATTTCACCCGGAACTCTTCCGACGTCCAAATATAGGCTTCCAATATATCAATCTTTATGTCTCGACCATTTCGAGACTCCTCGTCATGTCCGTGATCATATCCGGCACTCCGAACTATCTTCGGTACATCAAAACATATAAACTCGTAATATCGTCATAGAACTTTAAGCGTGCGGACCCTACGGGTTTGAGAACTATGTAGACATGACCGAGACACGTCTCTGGTCAATAACCAATAGCGGAACCTGGATGCTCATATTGGTTCCTATATATTCTACGAAGATCTTTATCGGTCAAACCACATAACAACATACGTTGTTTCGTTTGTCATCGGTATGTTACTTGCCCGAGATTCAATCGTCGGTATCTCAATAGCTAGCTCAATCTCGTTACCGGCAAGTCTCTTTACTCGTTCCGTAGTGCATCATCCCGTAACTAACTCATTAGTCACATTGCTTGCAAGGCTTATAGTGATGTGCATTACCGAGAGGGCCTAGAGATACCTCTTCGACAATCGGAGTGACAAATCCTAATCTCGATCTATGCCAACTCAACAAGTACCATCGGAGACACCTATAGAGCACATTTATAATCACCCAGTTATATTGTGACGTTTGGTAGCACACAAAGTGTTCCTCCGGTAATCGGGAGTTGCATAATCTCATAGTCATAGGAACATGTATAAGTCATGAAGAAAGCAATAGCAAGAAACTAAACGATCAAGTGCTAAGATAACAGAATGGGTCAAGGCAATCACATCATTCTCCTAATGATGTGATCCCGTTAATCAAATGACAACTTATGTCTATGGCTAGGAAACTCAACCATCTTTGATCAACGAGCTAGTCAAGTAGAGGCATACTAGTGACACTGTGTTTGTTTATGTATTCACACATGTATTATGTTTTCGGTTAATACAATTCTAGCATGAATAATAAACATTTATCATGATATGAGGAAATAAATAATAACTTTATTATTGCCTCTAGGACATATTTCCTTCACATACCGGGACCAAGCAAGGCAGCTGCACTAAGCAACTGCAGCTATAGATTTGGCCATTGAGCTTGCAGTGCACTCGGCCGCAACAAGGTGGATCACATGCAGAAGAAACATATGAAGTGAATAAAAGAAAAACAAACCTTCTAAGAGAAGGAAGTGCAAACCAAAACATTCAATGCCCGACCCACACCACTGAGATTCAATTTTAGCTTTGAGAATAGGTGGTTGTGGCCTCACTTCATTAAGCAAATCATCTTCATCACTATTGAAATCAACACACCCGGAATTTGTTACATGTAACGACGAGGAAAGCAAAGTACAGTGACTGAGAAGAGAAGACATGCCATAGCCAAGAGGAACTAACGGGGCAACGCGGCCGCCGGCCGCAAACAGAGTACAAATACAAACCTTATTTGGAACGAAAACCCAATGGATCCCCGGCCGCCGGCGCCGAAAAAGAAAGCACAAAAGGCACAAAAGGCACCGAGAAATCTCAGAAACTTGTGCAAAGCAACGTGGGAGGCAAGCTGGTGTGCGCCATGCCCGGCCTGCGGCATAAAACAACGAATTTATTGGAAGATCCAGCCGACCTATGGAAAATACTGAAATGTCCACGAAACATCCCGACCCCTCACACCCTCATGGGGCAGCCTCGGCGGCGGACACGATGTCCCAGGTCCATTGCTCACACCCTCCCGTGTGTACTCGTGTCGGGCCAACAAAACATCCTGACACGGAGTCTACGACCATGCACCCAGCGTGTCTAGGTTAGGCGAACGAAATAGGCGACCATGCACCCACGCGTGCCTAGGTTAGGCGAACAAAATAGGTTGACACAACTGCGAGTGAAAGTAGGGGTGGACGTTCGGTATAAACCGGTTTCTACCAATCGGTGTTTTTTTAAAATTCGGTTAGAAAACAAGAAACCGAAAAATGCTACATGAAATGGCTAACCGAAAATTTGATTAACCGATTATTCGGTGCGGTTTTTGGTTTAACACCGAAGCACCACAATCTAAGTATATATGCGATGGGAAAGCGACAAGAGTACCCTTTTATATAGGTAGAAATCTGCCTCAACTCCTCTTGCTCGGGCCAGGTGGGACTAAACGAGTCGAATGGCGTCGTGAGTTGTTCGCATGCTCTCACGCTCGGTCACGCACACCCTTCACCAAAAGGCCCACGTGAGCTGGGCCTTACAACCTTGCATGCACTTTGGTCAGGTAGGCCGACGTGATGCGTTGACAGGTGATCGTGCACCACGAGCACGACACAAGACCTGGTTGACGCGAGTGAATCAGCCCAACAGATAGTGCCCCGCGCGAGTTGTGCACGCAGGCGCGACGTGCGCTCGCCTGGAGCGAGGGACCCAACCTGGCTGGGAACGAACGTCGCTGACAGGAGGACCCGGCTTCGCAAGGCAGTGCACGAGAGGGGGCGCACAGACGCGACCGAAAACACCATAGTGACCTGGGCCGCGCCCACGGCCCACGCGTCATGGAAACCCGACCGGGTGCGGGGCGTCCGCACCGATCGGACGACGCGGAGCTCGCCAGCCACAGGAGGCCCTCGTGTAACGGAGGGCACCGAGGGCACTTTCGCCCGCGGAGGCGCCCAGGAGACAGATACTCCAGCATCTTTTATAGGAGTAATAGCTGACATTTCCTCTTTTTCTCTGTTCTTCCTTGGTTATCTCCTTGATCCCCATGTAATCCCCTCCTTGGATCCCAAATCTGAGCGAGGCATCGCCTCGGTACATGAAATAACCTCACGTGTGTTTTTTTCAAAGAAGAAAACGCCATGTAGAAAATAACCGGCACTGTTGCCGTCACGAAAGTAACCTTATGTAGTATGCTCCCGGTTCGAAGGGAACGCAGGAGCGCTGTCAATCAAAGAAAAAAAACTGGAAACGCAGGAGCTAGCTGCACGGCATGTGGTCAGTGGCCATCTGGCACCACAGGTTAACTAGAGGCGCCTTTCGTCCGGGCCGGTCGGTGTCGCGGAGCTGCGGTGCCGCGTATGATCACGCCGCGCGCGTCGGCGTCGACCCCAATCAGCGGGGAGTAATGGGGGGGAACGGACGTGCATAAAACCGTTTCTGTTGCGGTTGCCAGTGACTAGTAAGAGAGTCGAGTTGGATGGCCGGGGATCGGCCACGTCGACCTGAAGCTAGCTGGCCGTCGACCCGTCTCGACTTCACCCGGTGGATCGAGCCGCTCTGCCTTTCTTCTCGGAGGATCGCATCGAAGTCGACAGGAACGAAGAGCCTTCGGTTACGCACGCACTTGAGCAAGCAAATAAGGAACGCGATTGCTACTATCGCTGGAGCAAGGTTGTGAGTGGCGCCGGCCCATGGCCATGCCTAGCCAAGCTAGGCGAGCAAGAGTCCACGCCAACGTACTACAGTACGTGGTAGCCAGGAGCCGGGAGCTTTTAGTTACTACTACTAGTACGTTGTCAACGACGGGGCCGCCCTAGCCACCTAGACCTAGGATGTGCACGCCGCAGCGGCACCGTCGTCCGTCGCCCCGTACGTACCATCCGTCCGTCCACGTCGCCTCATCTCGCCGATCCCCCCACCGACCTGCATCTTTTCGCCGAGCATTCCATCTTTTTTTCCTTTTCTTTTCCTTTTCTGCAGGTGGCCAAGCATACCGCCCAATCCACGCCGCCGCGGTCACCATGTAGTATCAGTTTCGTAGCATAAATACATGAATAATAAACTCATCAAAATGGAACAGAGCTGCGCAGCACTCTGGTGAACTCACCGTCAAAAGAAGAGGGCTTCAATATAATAACAGTTTTGCTAAAGCACATCTATGTCCTACTCCCTCCCTCTATATCATAATACTTGTCGCTTGAGAAAACTAGTACAAGTTCCGCCAGCTATAAATATTTCAGTACAAAGATAGTATGGCATTGATCATAGGGCATGTAAGCAAAGGAGCGAAGCGCCTGATGCCTCCATTGCCTCAACGCAGCGCCCGGTGCGGCCTCAACCGCCGAACGACAAGGGATTCAATAGGAAAGGAATCCTGGCACCTCTCCAAGCACCCGGCGTTGGAGATGCCCTAAATTAGACGTCAGATCTTGATCATCGAACGCGTGCCAATTAATCGCTGCAGCATGAGAATTTTTCTATTGATTCTTTTATGTTACATGCCAATTTTTACTAGTAAAGAAACTTGACAAACTCTATACACAAAGAAGCATGAAAATCCTATCTGATTTCATATACCAAAACTGATCGTCGGGCCCTTTAAGCGCCAAAAATCTATCCTTCAGATTTTTAACATTTCCAAAAAGAAAAGAAAAAATGGACGAGAGAGACGACCGTTGTATGCTGGCTCTCAAACACTCAAGCACGCCTTTCGATTTACCCGTGCACCGTCGCAGTTCCCGCCAGCGGTGCGGTGCAGGCTGGTCGTCTTTACTCCGAGGAGAAGATATGATTGGCGATGGATGGAGACGGCTGGCCTCGCCGGGGTCGCTTTCGGCTGGCTTTTCGAGCAGCGGCGGCAGCAGCAGCAGCTTCTTCTTCATTCGCGGCGTCACCAACAACTAACGCCGGCCCGATCACCCAACCTCACTCAAAAGCGAGCATGCATAACATACGAGCGAAGCCAGGGAGGGAGGAGGCCACGTAGCACCATAAACCTCGGAATTAATCGGCATGGGCCATGCCGGCTGCTACGGCCTTTATTCGTGCACGTAGGCCGCAATGTAGGCATTCCTCCTTCTGTTGCTCAATTTAGTCAACATGTATGTATGTGGGCGCTGCTGCTCCTTCCTACTACATTTGACTTGCGGATTGATTGATTGATCGCTGGTTTTGGTACTTCCCTCTTAACTCCTTTTGTCCAGTCCTTATTCAAGCGTTTTGATCCCCCCTCCTCACTGGGCTCTTGTGCAGAAGAAGCCTTTTAGGGTCCATTAGTGGGACCAAGATCAAGGCCCCCCCATTTCTTCACACAAGTCATCTAATTTCCTTTCCAAAAAGGGCATTTTACATCAATCCTCGATGCACGCAATACATACACTGAGGTGAAATTGTGCGCACTAATCTAGCTGTCGTATTTGCTAATGCATATGTATGAAAGTAGGCTTACTTTAGAGAGAAGACAGGCAGCCCAGATGACACAACAACAAAAAACTGTTAAAGCAGGCACATGCAGATATGCGGGCCTCCTTAGAGGCATGTTTGTTGTGTACATTAGGCTGACTTGTGTTGGTGCTATGTTGGCCCTACACACTGGGCTGACTTGTTTGCTACTTGTATTAACTAATTTTTCATGTCCAAGACCTGGTGAGACCGAGCCATCACGATTGAAATCACATCTCTGTTGTTCTTTTACAAAGTGCTCAGGGCAATCAGTGATTGGGATGTGGTCAGTAAAGCTTTCTTTCTAATGAAAGCTTGCTGATACTTCAGGAGCTTCAAGGTAATCCGGAGTACCTTGCTGAGTCGAGTCAATTCTGGAGGTGTAACGGATTTTCCTTTGTTTAAATTCTGATGCTCAGATGCATAAATCTCTTTGCATTGGTCGCAGTTGATGTTGTAACCATCCTTCCAGTGAGCATTGCGTGGTGGACTTGCCAGAGATGAATAATGATATGATGGGATATACCAAGTTGAGGTCAAATAGCCTCTTTCATCACTAGTTGGAACCTGAGTTGAATATTGAGAACATGACAAGCTACTGCTTCCATATGACTGCTTTACTGACAACCTAACTCCATCAGTTGGGCCTTGCGTCATGCACCCAGAAGACAAGATATTGTGTGCATAATCATCAGATAATGGATATGACTGATTCGCCACAAACTAATCTTGGTAGCATCTAGCTGTGTGAGAGAAAGGAGCAGACACTTGAGTTGAAGTGCCATCTCGGAGATGTTCATGCAGATAATAACTTACTATCTTACATATAAATAACTCATAAGATACTCTAGAATGCACCATGCGATGGATAATATATGGCACCTGACTGTCTGTTTGCCATGGAAGCCATCCCAGAGCTTTGCCCTGCCGCCGGGGCCTAACATAAACGGAAAGGAGCAAACAATAACACATAAGTCTTCATGTGTGCAGAATTAAGGAAGGAAGGAAGAACTGCAATGTAGTGACCGTGGTCATATGTGACTATATACTTTAGAATCGTCCAATTAAAAACATAATCAAACTAAAACCCTGCAAGCAGAAAATATGGTGTGTCAAGAGTTCAAGACAGAGAGCAAAATTGCAGCATTTAGGTGTCTAAACCTCAGTTAATCTCATTAACCGATAAATTAAATGAATGATTATAGGTTCAAACCATGCAAAAGAAAAACTCACC
This sequence comes from Aegilops bicornis, assembly GCA_021605145.1. NCBI lineage: Eukaryota > Viridiplantae > Streptophyta > Magnoliopsida > Poales > Poaceae > Aegilops > Aegilops bicornis. Next base: position 674,330,721 of record CM038671.1, read on the forward strand.
TTCTCCAATAAAAAAGCCTCTGAACAATTTCTTGAGATCTGATAGTCCGACGTATTTTCATAGCGCAGTGAGCGGTAGTAATGGAAATAAGATGCAAATTCAGTAGGATATTCATGACAGAGGACCTACAGGTAAGAGAATACAATTAACAAGATGCCTCAATGGTAGCAATTTTTCTTTCGCTGATTTTCTCATATTTATGCTTCTGTTCCCAACTTTCAGACCTGCCATGGAAGACTGACAGCAACACCAGCATGTGTTAGTACAGAGAATAGGCAGAGATGACAGAAAATTACGTGTGGTTATTGTCAACAACCTTCCTCTTAAGAAGTACATCAACACATTTCCAATAGATTACATGCCATACCTCCTGCTTTGTTCTACGGAGAAGCAAAAAATCAAATTACAATATCTAAACAGACAAATGCATGAAAGGTAAGACAAGTTTACAAGAAACAAATGACACTACATGCCTTGGGAGTCAAGGTACAGTTATTACAGAATAAAGGACTGCACAACCAACAGTCAACCAAACTTGGGCTACCCAGGAAGTAAGGCTTGGCCGGATCCCCAATGCTGAAGGTGACATAATAATGCCTGCAGAAACAGCACAGAAATTTGTGAATAAGCAAATCCTGAAAGAACTGTGAAAAAGCAGAGGATGCAAACTGAAAAATAGTTCAGTTGATCCCTGTCTTCGGATCAATAAACAAAAATATAGACAAAAAGCATTTCATGAGCGCAAAGTCAAAACAATTCTTGGAGTTTGTGACGGCTACTTCGACAGGATTAACATCAAAGCCCGCAGAGCTACATGAGACGATCTCTGCAGCCCGCATTGCTATCTGCCAGCAGTTGCATCAGTTAGTGTAGAAATATTTTTGCTAGCAAACCAGAAGGATCTCTTTTTCTTCTGATTAATTATGTTTTTAGCTTAAAATTCCTACCAAAAAATGCAGAGCATGTCTGAATTTGCATCAAACATAGTTCAGTCAGAGTCGGGAGGATATCATACGTTGAGTACTGCATGTCCATGGAAGCCAACTTATAGTCAATTTTCTGCAAAAAAAAAAAAGATTTAACTTCTTTGTGGGACTGGACAGTTTGTAATTACACAAGATCAAAAGTAGGTTAAAAACCTAACTGGCAGCTCCACTCTTGTCACATTTCCATCTATATTATGCTTCTGCAAAAACCTGTGCACACCCTGCTAGACTTGCTATGAAAAAAATATAGAGCCGCAACCAAAGGGACCAAATGTATCCTCAAACATGTCCAGAGCCTTAAGCTTGAATGTACCCATAAAAAGATGCTATGTACACATTCTTATCCATATTGTCTATCCTGTAAGGAAAGTACATCCTATTCCGAAACAAAATGGAATATATCTTTGATTGACCAAAATTTTAAGAAATCAAAGTACTCTGAACAAATACTTTTAGTTATTCAGACAAAAATTCTATAGAGATCTTAAGAAAACAAAAACTAATCTCCAAACATGCATATTTTGAGAAGTAGGAGTACGTGTTGCTAATTTACCTAGGTGCAGAGCACTCCCTTTCCCAGACTCCAAACTATATTGACATGCCCTGCTGCGCCATGCCCAAGCAGCCCCCTATCCTCTCTAGACGGAGCAGATATATTGATATATTTTAGAATTATTAAACATAGGCACAGCTGATAGTTTCAACCAAAGAAACTCTGTGCAAAAGAGTATAATAGATTCTGGAATAACTCAACAAGTGACCTAATCAGCGTATGGTAGTGCTAACAAAATCATAACAATATTCCAGAGGTTCATATTAAAGTGCTAACAGAATCATCAAAAGATCTCACCAATAATCATGCATCTGGATCGAATATGTGCCAAAAGTTCCCATGGTGGGTAGGAGAGTCAGGGAAGGGCGATATTCATACCAATGCACACATACAGCCTCAATCCAGATGAGCTCGACGACCACCATGAGACAAGCTCGGCCATAAGGTCTTCGACGTGGAGGGAAGGAGCTGCGACGACGACCACCAACAGCAAAAATTCAAAAAAAGTGTCCTATATCAGGATTGACTCTGAATTTTCTGATTCTTTCAGCATCATTATATCAGGAAAAAAACTTTGGGATGTACCAGGATGTGTGTCCCGGTCTGCAAATTCAACCAAGAAAGAAAACAGAGCAAGGTCAACAGCTTGTGTACAGCAGCAATAAGAACAGAGAGAGTTTTAACCTGCTGAAACAATCATCCAGATTGTTTATAGAAGAGATTACCAAAATTGTATGTATAGATTTAGATGTCACTCTTTTGCTATTTATAAGGGTTTCAGTTTTTTTTGGTTACTGTATAGCTTTATGAAAAGATTTTTTTTATTTTGTTTCTAAGAACTTAAGCATAACATGTATGGCAAAGAAAGATAATCTCTAAATCTTATATCAAAATATGAGCCTATAAAATTTGTTACTAAGCAACAGAAGTGTATAGATGCGGTAAATAGGACTTACCCATCACATTTGGACTTATTGTCCCCATCAAGCCACTCTACAGCAATGAACTGAACTTCAACAGTCAAGCCTACCCATCACATTTGGACTTATTGTCCCCATCAAGCCACTCTACAGCAATGAACTGAACTTCAACAGTCAAGCCCATCCATCATATTCTCATAGCGATTTGAGACCATTCCACATGTAGTACATGAACCTGCTCATGCCATTCAAAAGTTAGGCATTTGATGAATTGTAACATATGCATACTAAAAGACAGATCCCTTAATAATTTAGAGCTGATTAAAAATAGAGCGATCAGAAAGGCAGACTCATTGATTATAAATTGAAATATTAAATCAAAGGCGAAAACAAAGGGCACATGAGAATGCAGACGACCACCAAATGTGTGATGAATAACAGTTGTGACGAGCATGAACCAACCACAAAAATAACTAATAGAACAGCACTGGAGCAGCACATGCATACATGGAGAGAATGAACCGCACCTCAATGGCAGACGAAGCTCAACTTAGATGAAACTAAAAGGAACACCCATTGCTCGACCCAGGAATGAGAACAAGCAACCAGCTCACCTCACAGGAACCTGGGCAACACAAAAGCACATCAGCAAATACACAGGCGGCAGCACCATGAATCAAAACACAAAGAGAAGCTTACCCTAAAAAGCACAACAAGAAGCAACAGCTCCAGTCATACGAACTGCCTGCATGGGAAAGATCAACCGGAGCAAAAACAAGAACAACAGGAGCACCGTCCTGAGCGCACCCGGGCAGAGCGACAAACCCGTCACCTGACCCACCTTCGTGGTCCATGACTCTTGCAAGACACAATCAATCAGTCAAGCTCCTCGCGCGCGCTAGTTCCAATTATGTAGCCTGCACATTTGCTAGCAGTTTCCTCCGGCAACAACCTCCTTGGAAAAAATATCCAACGAATCCAACACAAAGAACATCTCATTGGCATTTATTTATTTGTCTATCCCCAAACAATACATCCAACGAACCATGCTATGCATTCACGGCCTACTTGCAACTAATTTGGAATAAAGATTAAAGGAACCCTCAAGTACAGGAACTAACCTGTCGTATGAACCTTCCAGGAACAAGATGAATACGGAAGTGCAGGCCTCCAGCGATGGCTGAGTTGGGACGACAGAGGCGAAGCAGCGCTTGACGGCAACAGCGGAGCAGCGTAGGGCGCGTTACTCCTGCCGAGGAAGATGGTGACGGCGCCGTGGACCACCGTCGCTGCAAGCGTGGGGATGAAGGCAGAGCTGCATCGGTGGCTGGCGCGAAGAAGTGGGCGGAGCTCCTCGATGCCATCCCCTTGCTCCCCTCCTCTGCAACCACCATGGACGTCGGCTGGAACTCGAGGACAGAAGGCTTGGGGAAGAAGAGGGTCTCAGGGGGGCGCCTTCTCCAGTGGCCGGTGTCGGAGGTGATGGAATGGGCCGATGGAGCAGAGGCAGCGGCGAGCAGAGATGGGGCGGCGGCCGCGCTAACCCTAGCCGCCAGGAGGAGTAAACGAGAGAGAGAGCGAACGAGGAGGCGAGCAGAGGACACAAAGTGCCCCACTGGCCAGTGCGAACCTCTCTCGTGATTGGCTGCCAGGCACAGTATGCTTGTGATGACGTGGACGTCGCGAGAGGGCGCCCATCGCGCGTAGCTTATTGTTGTGGATTTTGTTTAGAGATACTAAGAAGCAAATACTCCCTCATCTTATATTTTGATACAGAGGGAGTAGTAACTAAAATATGTTTTTTTGTCACGTACTGAAGTTCAAGGTTTAACTTTGTGGCATCCCTTAAAAGAAGCACTTTCCAAGGAAATCAAACAACTGGGTTAGTTACGTTGTTTAGCGGCAGTCCAAAAATTATGGGCTACATGTTTAGAGTGAATGGAAAATCAATAATGACCGGAACTGATGTAACAAAACACAACATTCGCCATTGGAATTAAACTAATCAAAACCATTTAATGACATCTGGGAGGCCTTGGTTGCTGTGAAAAATGGCTTCTGCGACCCACCCAAAAAGGTTTCCTACCCCAACAAACAGTCATCAGAAAAGCTTGCGTTACCTGATTCACAAGAGTCTCCGCATCGATTGGATGCTCAATCCTTTCAGACAAAAATACAGTAATGATTGCAGTTTACCATCTTTTATTGTAGTTTTCATTCATAATCTATTACTAATATTCTTTATGACAACATAATCTGCCATCAGTTTCTCATCAAGTTTAACTTTAGGTCTGTGTCAATTAAACTTGGCCAATAACCTCACTTAATGGTATTACTAGTAGAACATGCTACATTGTTCTAAAGTTAATGATTCTTGAATCTTTTGGGCACATTTAGCTTACTGGATACTTTCGTATTGAGAGACCTTGCTGGCTATTTTGTAGTGAACTATCAAATTGAGCTATAGTGCTATAAAAAATCAATCGCTAGCTAGAAATAGAGCAAGGTGCACTGTTGGTCTCTAAACATGCATGAGTGCCTCGAATAAGAGAACTTCACATTTGGGCCTCTAAGCAAACGTAGATCTAAAACCCAACACCGTTAGTTGCCGGCGATAAATTGATAATATATAACTTCTGGGTTTATGCAAGCTCAAGTTTGAGGACAACATGGACAGGGGATTGCGGAGCCTTTCACATGTCCCTGCATGGAAGTAGCTAACCCATTCCCACCCAACTTTATATGAGAATTTGTGTCATGAATTAAAACTGAGGAAAATTAGTTGGAAACTCTGGTATAGTTATTAGAATTCTTTGTTATATATTTGACTACATTAATTAAGTTGTTGTCCACATGGGGTGTATGCAATTTTTGCTTGCCAAGTAAGCTGTCAACTCAGTTATACAAGTTCGCATACATATATAGCTGTAAATGTAATAAGAAGCACCTGACAACTTATACACCTTGCAAGTCCCTCTGGTGCACTTTACTCTTACAAACCATACTGTCAGATAGTCTATTTTCTTACATCCATGTGCCAGAGCCATGAGTTGGTTGCGAGATCTTTTGGGTTTCACCTCTAGCCTACCCCAACTTGTTTGGGACTAAAGGCTTTGTTGTTGTTGCTGTTGTTGTTGTATCAGCCAAATAAACATTATTATTTTATGATTGAAATCAACCATCCAGGACCTCCACAGTAGTAGCTGGACCGGTAATCCTTTATAAGAATAACAGTACAATGAAATAACCAGCACACCATATTTGCCTGAATTAGTCATTTCCAGCAGGGGAATTGTTCTACGTGCAGGTGGCCTTGAGCTCGCCGGCATACATGAACATCTCAGCCTCTTGGGCACGGTTGCCTGTCTCCCTTAACTAGTCCTCTCCCTAGTAATATTGTTATACTTCCAAAAAAATCATTGAATAGGCAACCTCCCATGAGTGAACAATTCCCTCAACTTTTCAGTATTTGCGATAAAACCTGAGTGTGCTGTAAAAAATATTCAGCAGGTTGACACTGCCTCCTTCAGAAGGAGATTGTCAACTAATTTGGCTCAGCAACGGAACACTTTGTCTGTTTCTACTAGTACCGTTCCTCTTGACCCTAATCCTGATGAGATATGGTGGGCTTTTGCCAAGAAATATATTCTTACTACTAAATCCATGTACGAATGTTTGGAGAGTAACATGGCTGGGGGTCATTATAAGTGGATTAGGGATGACGAAATTCCATTGAAAATTCAAATGTTATTGTGGTGGTTCTTCCAAGATATTGTTCTAACTAGGGAGGTGATACAACCCTCAGTACCAAACAAGTTAGGGTAGGCTAGAAATGAAACCCATAAGATCTCGCAACAAACTCATGGTTCTGGCACATGGATAGCTAGCTCCCACGCACCCGTCCATGGCTAGTTCTTTGGTGATACTCCCCTAACTAGGGAGGTGATGAGGAAGGGAAATGGTCTGGTAATCCGATGTGCTCATTTCATGACCAGGTTGAAACTTCTCAACATTTGTTGTGTTGTGGCCGATAGGCACAATTGTGTGAAGACCTGTTGTTGTTGTCTTTGGAACTTCATTTTGTCATTAGGTGCCAGATGGTGTAGTGGCCTTTTCCTATTGGAAATTGTGACGGTGACTATATGCTTATTTGCCGGAAAAAAATACAGTTTTTTACATAACCCTATACCCACAACAACAGACTAACAGATAGCAGAGGCTTATGAAGCCCCCTAGTAAGATGTAATGCTTGCAATCTACATGTTTCATCCAGGAGCATGGGGCAGAAGCCAGCATTACAAACTATGTACGGTCTTACAAGATAATGAACAAGAGCTGGCTCGAAGAGGTGAATGAAAGGTTACGCAAGCATGGCACAATAGCTGCACTAGGTGCCAGATGGCCAGTACCTTTTTGAGGCAAAAGTTGATCAGTACTAGGATCCTGATTTTTTCTTCATATTCCTCCATTTGACTCTCAGATCACTCGCAAGGCGTGACCAGTGAAATGTATCCTTGCCATATTCTAATATCTGAGTCCACGGAATTGGTGCATCATCCTTTGGGGTGAACTTTAACATTGCATCCTGAGTCAGAATAGCCAATGATGTGATGTTAGCATGCTAGCAAGAACACAACTACATACACGTTAGTAACTAGGAAATTTAGCAAAAGATGGCAGAAGATTTCAGCATCAGTAATGTCAGTTAACTTTCTGGGGTATGCATACCCTCAAAGCTTGCTCTTCTTCTTCTGTCCAACAGAGCTTTGGGCGCCTTCCAGGTGGTGCAAGAGGATGAATGCTGCAAAGACAGATATGGCTCAGTTTCTGAAATTACAAAAAACAGACGCCATTACAATGTACACTTCCAAATATATAAAGTTTCACAATAATTGGAAAACATATTCAGTTAACTACACTCTAACTTCACTATCACATATGTAACTTCATTCTAACCATGAATTCTCAAAAGCTCTTGCGGATTTGAAATTGACCCTGAATAAAGAGGCTGACTTTCCTCTATATCAAATATCATGACATAGAGTGGCAAGTCCGATTAGAGATATAATCTCCTAAAGTTTTGATCAACTTGAAGCTAATTAGCATCATACTATCTACGGTGCTGAACAAATAATAGAAAGTGCTTGTGCAAGAGCACTGGAACTCAGTAAGTTCGGCCTCACAAACATCCACCCTACAGCTTTTTCTTTATCTCAGATCAACTATAAAGATTTACTTATCACAAGTCTAAATGAAGATGTTCAATGTCGTTTAATTATAGGTTAACCAGTCAGATATTTTTAAGTACTCCAAAGAATATGATCGGGGAAAGAAGTGCTTATGAAGCTCCTTCTTAACACTTACTAACGCACCCTACAGCTTCTTCTTTATCTCAGATTGACTATACAGATTTACTTATCACAAGTCTCAATGAAGACGTTCAATGTCGTTTAATTTAACCAGTCAGATATTTTTAAGTACTCCAAAGAATATGATCGGGGAAAGAAGTGCTTATGAAGCTCCTTCTTAACACTTACTAACGCTTGTGTTGATACCGTTTGCTTGATGGTGAAGGCATCTGCTGATCCTGGCATCGCACTGCTTTTTTAGAATTATAAGATACCACTGTCTCCTTTTCTTGGAATCTTGCTTTGTGGTGTCTCATGTTTCGCCAAGGAGGCGACGACCGCTTGCCAGAATTATTTGAAGATGTAGCTTCTATTTCATCGGAACTTTTGGGGTCGTGAGAATTTGTAAGACTGTCATGTTTTTCAGCCTCAACACTCTGGTTGGCAACAGGACTGCATCTATTCTGAGATGAATGTTAGCATCATAAAATGAATTGCCATTACCATCTTCATGGGCTTCTGCACCTTCCACAGACTGCTCAACTTGTTTTCTTTTATTTTGGAGTACACAATCTTTATTGGGTGCAATATCACAATTCAGACCAAAAGATGCCTTTTCAGCGACTACGCCCTCAGGACAAAGCGTCACTTGTAGCATTTGTTTTCTGCTTCTTCCTCTGCTGACCAGGTTCCTTATGAGAAAGATTATATGTATCGGACTGATGGTTACCTTGCCTTTTGGAAGCATCACACCCATTCAGCTGACCCTCTTCAGGATGTACATCACTTGTATCATTTGTTCTCTGCTTTTTCCTCTGCTCACCAGGTTCTTCACCCTTATGAGAAAGGTCATCTGCTTCAGACTGACCTTGCCTTTTGGATGTATTATGCTCATTCGAGTGATCCTTGCTATTGGTAGCTGTTTGCTGTTTTCCAGTAGATTGTTCATGGTGTTCCTTTGGGAATTGGTTTGTGCCAAGGAAAGCAGATAGGTTCTTCCTAGCTTCCAAATATGTTTTTTTAGCCTTTTGATATGCTTCACTAGCTTTAGTATAGAAACATACAGGGCAATAAAACTGGCCAGAAACATCAAATGTCACTGATGACCCAAAACAGCTTTCATGAGAAACTAATGAGCAGCTGCTACATTTCAGCAACTGTCCATCTTTACCACATTTTATGCACAAATCTTGTTCCGTAAAGTCCTGAGTGGAACCATTGGCATCTTTATCCTGACTACAGGACGGCATATTGCCCATCAACGATAGAAGACAAGCGGCTGCAAACCCACTGGGACTGTCATTGGAGCGGTGCACATTTGATGTTTCCATCGCATTGCAGCGAGAATCTAGAGCAGTCTTCCTACCATCGGATGTATTATTTTCCAAGATGTTGCCATCATCATGTAGTGCTGGATTGGCTTTGTCAGCACAACTGACTTCCAGAAGAACATTATCATTTTTCTCCTTAAACAATTTAGAAGGCCCTGTAGCATTCTCTTGTAGAATGTTGGTTTCAGATTTATCTCCTTGACCAGCCCCGTTGCAGCTAACAGAAGGTACAACACCAGCAGTTCGTAGATTCCGTTCATTATGACCAGAATCCTTTTCCACTGGCTCAATCCTAGCACTACCCTCATCCAAAACATGACTTGCTTTCTCACTGCTCTCATGTTGCGGTGAACTCCTTCGAGTTTTTCTGCCATGTAGTTCTGCAATTACACCTGTACCATCCGCAGCAACAAACTCAGGCAAGGATCTTGTTTCAGATGTATTTGCCAGTAAAGCGTCAGTGTTTCTGTCAGAATCTGGAGCCACCGTAGCCTGCATGGTCAATCCTTCATGGCTGAGATTCTTTGATAAATGAATGTTGGTGCCATTACCATGTGATCTCTCTCCATCATTATCGTGGAATGAGTTTTTGTTCTTGTCTCCACAGGATTCTCGTTGAAGAATGGTAGTTGGACTCTTTTCTTGGGACATGGTAGTCTCCGCCGCAACCTGCTTTGACATAAGTTCAGTATTACCTCGAAGCAAAGCAGCACTGCAGGAAGCTGAAGCAGGCTCAGTTGTAATGGACCTGTTTCTATTATCACTACTTGGACCCGTTTGTGCGGATCTGACACTGACACCAACACCAATGGTATCTTCTTGAGGGCGGTCGTAACACCTACTGTACAGCGTAGATGGTTCACGGAAATCGGGAGTTGGCACCATAGGATCCTTCTGCACATTTCTTGTGAAAGTTCCGTTGACAAAATCGGTTACACTCTCTTGCTGAAAATCAGAACTATCTGTAGGGCACCCATGCCTCTCTGCATTTACATGATGATCAGGGTTGATACTGGGCAACGACTGGTCATTGCCATTGTTCTTGCCACCCTTCTCCACTGGGGGCGGTGGGACCATACACGCGATGTCTGTGTTCACTTCTCTAAGCTGAACACAAAAAAAGAAGATTAATCATACGTGAAGCGAGTCCTTTTATTTTCAGTTTTGAGAATAACTTTTTTGACATACCAACTCCAAAGAAGTTTCTGGTAAAGCCGGTGTCTTGATGCATATAAACTTTTGGATATCCTTGCTAAAAGGCGGAAGCATATCTTTCTCCAAGCTTCCTGAACTACCAACCTGCAGATATTACATTCATGTAAAGCAAAAACTCAAAACATCTGGGCACTAGCTAAATAGCAGCATGTATTAGCTACCACAAATTAAAGACACCAGAGAATATGATGATTGTTTTGCCAAGGTATAAGGAGAGGTGATAAAAAAAGAGCACCGGATATGCGAAACCATTAGAAACATGCATAATCATGTGACGTGCAATATCTAACATGGCATCCCTGCTCCTTACACAAGTTAAAGAATTTAAATATTCAACTGTAAAGTGGTGCTGTTATGATCATTAGGGACATCGTAAACGTATAACTTGCTAGAACCCTTTGCTGAGGTAATGTCTGTTGGGCGTTGGCACTTGGAAGGACTTGAGACACAATTGCCAAGGGATATATCATGTTTCATATCACAAGAAACATGAGCTCAAATAATAACAGTCTAGCCTAGCAAGTAGCAACATTGGTGAACCACAGCACTGGATCAATGAACAACTCATTAGGTACAAGCAGACAAGTTCTCCACAGAGAACATAACATATTAAAGGTGGATGCTTGCTTTCAGCCTCACAAAAACCCACTACTGTTGAATAAATACCAAAAACGAGATGCCTGTCAGAATATAGAATGCTGCCATATTTGAGTCATTGATAAACACATGTTATCACATACTGCAAACAATACGCAAAGTATGTTCTTGTTATGTTCATGGCTACTGTCGCTAAACACAATCACTTTGCGAATCAGTGAAAACATAACTCTACCACCTATTGAAGAAATGCAAAACTAAATAACAGGCCCCATCCATGGAATCAATTGCTGATTCGCTGTATAGTGGAGCCCGTCGTCTCCAACTTTTAACTGCAAGGACCACATTTCGGCCACCGGATGAATCAACCTTGAATGAGCATGTTTTGCATTCTTTAAGGAAGGAATTAAGATTATGAGTTGTGGTCTGACTTTGCATCATGATCTGGGCAAGATTTAATCTAACTAGCGCACATTAGTTAGGAGCAAAATGTTCCATCTTGCTATACTTTTGTGCCTGAACCAAATTTCAATCACTTTACTACACAAGTATTATTCCAGTGATGACAAAAGGTAAACCAAAAATTTGAAGTTGCGAACCACCAGAATGCACGTGGTAACAAAAGCACTGCATACCTGTCCGAGCAACTCAGTCAGCAATTCCTCGCAAGAGCGTGTGGCATCAACCCTAAGAGTCCCGCCGCCCCCCGCCACCGCCGCCGCCGCGGCCTCGCCCTCGCCCGGGGCGGCGAGGGAGACGACCTCCTGCAGGCATCGGAGCGCAACCCGCTCCCGCGTCTCCTCCGGTGCGCCCGCGAGGGACTCCGGCAAGACGCCCACCAGCGCTGCGGAGCACCGATAACCCTAGGTGAGATCACTGAAAGCGCCGAGGTGGTCGGAATAGGCAGAGGGTCCTCTCACGGTGTTGATGGTACCTTTGATGAGGGAGAAGTCGAGGGCCTCGTCGCCGGCGAGGGCATCGGCCACCCACTGGGCGGCGAAGCGGCAGGCGGGGGATGGAAGGGGCGGCATTGAAAGACCCAGAGGAGTTTCGGGGGCAAAGCTGCAAAAAAAGAAGAAAAAAAACCTCCACTTCTCTAGCAGATCAAAACAGAGCGCGGCGTCGCGCCTGGCCGTGGCACGGACTGGGCTGTCATTTCGTTACTTCTCCGTACCTGGGCTGGCCCAGCAGCGTGAGATTCCCCCCAGGCCCGGCCCTGAGGGGGGAGCCAGGGTTCTGGCCACAGCCTATTGGGCTAAAACAATTCCGCACAGCGCGGGCAGACTGTTTTGGATTTGGTAATTATTCTAATCATCAAATCAAAAATTAAAAAAAGGGTTAGCGATCTGGTACACTGCCGTATAGCCGCCGCCCACAGCCGAGGTTCTCCTCTTCACATCGGCGCTCGCCTCGTCCTGGTCGTCACGCAGGCACGGGCTCGCCGGCACCGGGCACGCTCCACCGCGGCGGCGGCGGCGGATTGGCCGGCACTCACAGCAGCAGAGGCACAGTGCGTGTTCCAAACTTTTACTGTCGTAATATTTTCTCTAGTAGTACTACATACTTCCGATTTCTCCTAATTGAGAATATGGTATGATTCTTAATTCACTGATGATTAATTCATTCTAGGCTGTTACCAGTCGATCAAATTTAGGCAGTAGCTTTGCGAATTTTACGGTCGTTCTAATTAACTTGGTGGTAGAGTCGCGTCACGATCCGTAGCGCCATGATGAAAACCTTGGCGGCGAATCTGGTATACAGTTATTGAATGCAACTAAAAACCTTGCACGGAAGAAGTAGGCATGCTTGGCAGTACCTTTTATTTCTTCCGGTGGCCATTGACCAATATACAGAGAGTTTCTTTTAGAACTGAAATACTTTTTCGAGAGTACGCAAATTGTATACCATATAGCATTATAAAAGAAGAGAATTGTAAGTATAAGACGACTGCCACTCGCTGCGAACAATGAGCATAGCACAACTCCACATCCAGCTAGTCAAACTGCAGCCACCCATGACAACACAACTACAACACAGAAGAGCCTACCCAAAACCGAGATCCTCGCCGCGTCTCGATCGACATAGGTCCCCTCCGAAGGACATCAGCTCCCGCCAAGCTTCTCTTGTCGACGTGACCATCCCCCCTTGATGCCTAAGGAGGTGGCAAGAGGATGGCAGGACTTGATCCGACCTGAGGAAGGCATCATCTTGGATTCACCATCGACGATCGTACATAGCGCCTGAGAAGAATGATCAGGGCAGCGGCGAACATCGGAGGAGCGCAACATAGGAACTCCATGTCTCCTGGCACGATGCTCCCAACAGAGGGACGATGTCGAAGACGCCGCCATCGTACCGATCCAGCATCGAATCGAGGCTTTCGCTCGGAGACAACTGCCAACACCAAGCAAGCGAGGAAAATTGCGACACACTCGGTGACGCCTCCAGGAAGGGGGAATGGCACCCGCTGCAGGCCCGACCAAAACCGAAAAGGATTTTCATCCGTAATGTCGCGCATCTCCACTCCTCCAAGGTTTCAGGAAGCACTGTCCAAGATGCCTCACACCGTCGTCACCACACAAATTGTCGTTGAAGTCGTGCAGCAATGGACCTCCCCACCCACACTGCCGAGAGACTGCGACCACCACCGATAACTCAGACGCGGAGTAGCCGCAACTAGCCATGCCGTGCAAGGGCCAGATCCACCGCGTCGGCCTTCACCCATACCAGGGACTGCCACCAGATCGGATTTGACCCGCAACACCAACCACACCCCGGGCGCCAACTCTTCGGAGGCAACATCGAGACGCCCCTCACATGGAGGCAGTCGACAGCCTGCTGCCCACCAGGATCCTTCCTGGGCGGGCCTCCTCGATGCTGCCACCTCCACGGCTAAGTTCGTGCCGCCGCCACGAGCAGTGCCAGCGCACCATCCTCTCCACTATCTCGTCGCGCTCCCCGCCGTGTTCCGGCAGACATCACCTCGAAACGCGCCGCCAGCCGCCACACCACCATGGCTACATTGGAGACGCCCCGTCCGTGTGAAAGGAGGTCATCGAGGGGGCTCGGCTAGCACCCGCCGCCTTCGTTGGCCGGGCGCGGCCGCCACCGCCAAAGCCGGCAGCGTTAGCGGCCGAAGAGGAGGGTATGAGGGCCTGCTCGACCTAGGGTTTGGGAGGCCCCCGGAGCCGCACACGCGTGCGACCCGGGAGGCGTGGGTGGCCAGAACCCGGTGCGGAATTTTTAACCAGAACTGAAATACTCGTGTATGTAATGTTGCACTCATGAGAGTATGACCTTTTTTTTGCGCAATTTCATTACTCTCCCATGTTCATCATGTCATTTACCCACAAATTGTCAGTTGTTTTATGTTACTATCTGTGGCTCTTTCTCTTGTGATGTTTTTATAGTAGATGGAGTTGTATGATTTGGGAGAATACTTCTTTAACAAATTGAACTCATGCAAATTCACTCAAGTCTCCATGTGTACTGGAGTTTGCAACTGAACCGATCTTCGGTACTAGCTTCTTCCATGTGCACTAAAGTATCCACCTCAACTGATTGCAGAAACCATCGACATTGAAGGCTAGGGTTGCAGAAACCATACTTCTACAAATTTGTGCCAAAAAGGACTAATTCTGAAGCTATTTTTTGCAAGCCCGTTTAGGCTGTTTTGAGCATGATTATGATAGGTGGGTCTCGCTGGACAGGGATGGCGTGGCAAAAAAAGTCAATTACAACCCGATACAATTTTATTTTGCAAAAGGACCTCGTTTCCCACCGGTCCGGTGGTGGACGTCGGCGGCCACGCCCTCCCCGTGCGTGACCGGCGCAGCTGTTGCTTGCTCCGGCAGCGGGGCACAGGGAAGGTCTGACATGGTCGAGGACATGCAAAGACAGCGAGGATCCAACAGTGGTGTCAGTCAAGACAGCGGGCAACATATCGCGGGCAGGGATTCTTCTGGTGCTTGCGGGCAACCTGCTGCTGCTCGCGCAGCCCCGCGGTGGACGAACGACCGCACGCGCAGGATCCGGAGGGGGGAAGGGGTTGAGGCCACAGCGGTGCCTTGATGTCCGTCTGGCGACGGTGGCGGCCCGATACGGTCGAATCTGGGGGTGGGGGGTGGACCGGGGAAGGAGGATGGTGGCGTTAGCGCATACAGGCTTGTCGGCGACGGGGTTTGCCAGGGCGGTGGGGCAAGTGAAGAGTCATGCCAGGCGGGTGTAAGGGCATATTTATCCCTTAAGTGTTTTGGTGATTGATGACGATACT
The DNA here is from genome assembly GCA_021605145.1 of Aegilops bicornis. NCBI lineage: Eukaryota > Viridiplantae > Streptophyta > Magnoliopsida > Poales > Poaceae > Aegilops > Aegilops bicornis. The sequence goes on from CM038671.1 coordinate 674,345,944, forward strand.
TTTGCGGACTAATCGTATGCCTTGAGTTTCTCAGATGTTTCATCACTAGGCACGAGACGATTCGGTGCCCCTCGGAGACTATTGAAGACGGCATCGTTCACGCTTCTTTTGGTGGATTTGAGTCGTAGGAGAGCCGTACTATTAAGAGGGGTCCGTCGGAAAGGTTTGGGTGGAATCAACACGTACACTTGTCCTTCCTTTCCTTGCACTTTGGAGCATCTTCCCGTTGTCATAGTTGTGCATAAATCCGACTGACCATCGCTGTTCTTGCGGTAGTACTGCTCTAAGGAGCGGTAGTACCGCAAGCACCAGCAGTAGTACCGCTGGGGGTCACGGTAGTACCGCTCCCCAGGAGCCGTAGTACCGCAACTCCTACGCCTTGTGCTGCTCCGGTATGATAGTAGGCGCGGATGTAATTTTTTACATCCGCGCCCACACGGTAGTTCCGCTCGTCCTGCGCGGTAGTACCGCGAGTGGACACGGTAGTACCGCTCTCTTGGAGCCGTAGTACCGTGGCCCTCATGCCCCGTACCTTTGCGTCGCGGTAGTAGGAGCGGATGTAATTTTTACATCCGCGCCTCCTGATAATACCGCACTCGGTAGCGGTAGTACCGTCGGGTTTTCGCCTTTTTCTTTTTCAGTGAGTAAGTAGGCACAGATGTAATTTATTTCGTCCAGCGCTCTTCGTGGTCAGGCATACTTGCCCTTGCGGTAGTAGTACCCAAGGGTGCTGTGATAATACCTTGAGCGGTAATCTTTCGGTCGGGCCGATCCAGTCTCTGCTTCTTTGCAGCGGTAATGCGTGGCCTTCCACGGTATACCGCGTGGCCTCATGATAGTACTGCGCGTGTCGCGGGCTGAACTAGAGGATAACGGTTGGATCTTTTGCACGAGTATAAAAGGCGTGTCTCCTACCTCTAGTTGACTACCTCTTCCATCTCTAAGCTCCATTGTTGCTCCAAGCTCCATTTTGACCCGATCTCTCTCCCTAGCCAATCAAACTTGCTGATTTGCTCGGGATTGGGGGACAAGGGCCCGATCTACACTTCCACCAAGAGACTTTTGATTCCCCCCACTTATCCCTTGCGGATCTTGTTACTCTTGGGTGTTTGAGCACCCTAGACGGTTGAGGTCACCGTGGAGCCATATTCCATTGTGGTGAAGCTTCGTGGTGTTGTTGGGAGCCTCCAATTAAGTTGTGGAGATTGCCCCAACCTTGTTTGTAAAGGTTCGGTTGCCGCTTTCAAGGGCACCAATAGTGGAATCACCGCTCTTGCATTGTGCGAGGGCGTGAGGAGATTACGGTGGCCCTAGTGGCTTCTTGGGGAGCATTGTGCCCCCACACCGCTCTAACGGGACGTACTTCCCCTCAAAAGGAAGGAACTTCGGTAACACATCCTCGTCTCCACCGGCTCCACTCTTGGTTATCTTATCCCTTTACTTGTGCAAGCTTATTTGTGTTTCTATCTTTGCTTGCTCTTGTGCTTGTGTTGATTGCATCATATAGGTTGTTCACCTAGTTGCACATCTAGACAACCTTTATTATTGCAAAGTTTAAATTGGTAAAGAAAAGCTTAAAAATTGTTAGTTGCCTATTCACCCCCTCTAGTCAACTATATTGATCCTTTCAATTGGTATCGAGCCTCGTCTCTTTTTAAGGACTTTACCGTCAAGAGTATGGTTGACGTCGTAGATGATGTGGGGAGCACTCGGTGCGAATCCGATATCATCTACGGAGATGGGGTACCTCGATCTCTCGTGAGGAATTCAATGTGGCGTTGAACACATTGAAATCCTCCATGACGACCGAGGTCAAGGACATGTTTAAGGAATTCCTAGAAGGGCTTAAACTTTCCACCGCACCCGTGAAAGTGGGTGATCCCGCCAACACGGGAGCGGATGCTAACTCCGATAAGGGGGAAGCAACTAGTGAGAAAGCCCCATCGTCTAGTGGTAAGAATGGCACGGCATCTTTGCCCATGTGAAACCTCCTCCCGTTTATGGTGGACCGATTCCTTCCACTCATTTGAATCATGCCGGTCCACCACCTAAGATTGATAAAAAGGAGGATTTTGATTCTTGGGTTTATCGTTTTAAGCGTCATTTAAATCATGTGAACACTAACCTTTGGAGAATCATTGAAGAAGGTTTCTATCCGCATGATCCGAGCAACTTTTCTCCAAGAGAAGTCGTGGACCATCAATTCAATGAGAATGCTCTCTTCATCATCCAAGAAGCAATCCTTCCCGAAGACCTCCCTCATCTCCGGCCCTACTCCCTTGCCAAAGATGCTTGGCTCAAGGTGGTTTACCTTTATCGAGGAAGCGCAAGCATTCAACGTTCCAATTATGAAGTGGTCCAAGATGAAGCTGATGAGTTTGCAATGAAAGAAGAAGAAGAACCTCGTGAGCTCTATCGGAGAGTAACCAAGCTTGCTGTCTCCCTCCGGGATCATGGAAGTAAGGACACGGATGACAACTGGATCAAGCGCAAAGTCCTCAAGGCAATGATGCCCTACCACAAAGCCATGTCCTCCGTCATCCGTCAACGGCCGGACTTCCACACCCTATCCTCAAGTGATGTGTTGGATGAGTTTGTGGCTATGAGCATATTGGACAAGACCGCCGACAATGCGGTGCTTCGCTCCCAAAGAGCAAAGAAGCCCAACCTCGCTTTGAAGGCCAAGATTTGTGTCAAGAAGATGGAGAGGAGGAAGAAGAAGAGAGCAACCTCAAGATACAAAGTATGACTATCATGAACACATGGCCCTTGCTTCAAGGCAATTTTGGAGCAAGAAGAACTCAAGGCCCAACTTCAACAAGAGCAACTCAAGTGGCACTAAGGGCAAGCAACGAGTGAGGACTTGTTTCAATTGTGGCAATGTGAGTCACTTTGTTGCGGAGTGCCCATATGAGAAGAGGGAAGACAATGGTGGCAAGCTCATCCGTAAGGACAAGGCCAAGTCTTTCCCCAACAAGAGCAACTTCACCAAGAAGGCTCCTCACAAAGCTTTGGTGGTTCAAGAAGAGTACAATGAGGATGATGATGATGATGAAGATGGTGAGTCGGTTGCCATGGCCTCTGTTGCCATTGCAACGACTCCTCGGGTGTCTCTCTTCGATTCACCCAATGAAAGCATCACCGCCAAGTGCCTCATGGCTAAAGCCACCAATAAGGTAACCCCCAATATCAAAACTACCATCATCAATCATTCTTCTTTGATGGATTGCATTGATGAACATGAGGGACTAATGTGGAGGAGAATGAGTTTGAGATCTTTATGGGTAAACTCAAGGGCAAATCCAAGAAGCACTTCGTTGCTCTCTTGGAACAACTTGGTGAAGCCAATGTCATGATCGAGGCTCATGAAGAAACCATCTCTAAGATGGAAGGGCATAGTCGTGACTATGCCGATGAGATTTCGGATCTTTCCAATGCTCTTGAGGAAGAGTGTGGTCTTCGTTTGGCTCTTGAGGAGTCATACAACGATGATCATGCTAAATTAAAGAAAGACCTTGATCATGCTCTTGTTGTGTCTCGTGTGCTTAGCTCCGAGAAGGCAAAGCTTGGAGTTGATCTTGCTAGACTCAACGAGGAGTTTGACATTCTTGACAAGGCTCACAAAGTCTTGAAGGGTGTTCATGCTAGTCTCAAAGAGTCTCATGATCAACTCCAAGTGAAGCTAACCAAGGAGAAAGCCATCTTTCCTCATATGGTATTGATTGATAATGCAAATGCTACTAACCCTTGTTGTGAGCATGTGCATCTTGTTGAGGAGAATGCTAAGTTGAAGGAGCAACTTGAAAAGGGCCTTGTCACATGCATACAAGGTGAGAAGAACCTTAACGACCTTTTGAGTAATCAAAAGGAAGTTGTGGCCAAGGAGGGATTGGGTTCGCCCAAGCCCAAGAGCAAGAAGAAGAATGACAAGACCAAGCAACCTCCTCCTCTCAAGCAAACTTTTGTGAGAGAGGGAGAGGGTAATTCCAAGAAGAAGAAGAACCATGCAAAGGGTGCCAATGCCAAGAAGGCCAACGCCACCCCTCCGAACATAGTCGGCGACTTTAACCCCTCTTATGTGTTGTGTCGTGCTAGTGATGGGAATGTCTATGCTAAATTTGTTGGTTCTTCTTATGAGTACATTGAATGGTCTATTTGGGTTCCTAAGACCCTCGTTACTAACATCAAAGGACCCATTACCAAATGGGTACCTAAAACCAAGCATTGATCTCTTGTAGGGGTTTGCTTCCGGTGGGGGATCATGGTTGCTTTCGATAGTGGAGCTACACATCATATGACCGGGAGCAAGGACATGGTGGTGGACGTGCAAAGGATCCCATCTATGCCCACCAATGTCGAGTGGGGTGATGCCTCACATTCTAAGGTATTGGGTCTTGGCAAGGTTGTCATTTCTCATGATCTAACGATCGAGAAAGTCATGCTTGTTGAGTCCCTTGCGTACAATTTGCTTTCCGTTCGTCAACTTGCCCTCATGGGCTTTGCCACCTTCTTTGACATTGATACCGTGGCCCTCTTGTGGAGCAAGACTCTTAAAGTAGCCTTTGTTGGGCATGTCGAGAACGGTCTCTATGTGATAAACTTTTCGGAGCGACCCACTAAGATCGTGACATGCCTAATGGCTAAAGTTGACGTGGGATGGCTTTGGCATCGCCGTTTAGCTGTAGCGACCCGACCCAAAATCGGTAAGTCTCTGTGTAGCTGTACCATCCCAAGATCATGCTGGCACACACAGTACATTGATGAAAAGATTCAAAGTTCAATCACACCTGAATTTATTACACGATTCTCATATCGAGTCTTTATTACAATAGAATAAATTCGCCAAGGCCAACTCATGAGAAATAAACTAAATAAAGGCTGTGGAAGCGTGAGCGAATAGCGAGTCCATCCGACTCAAAGGGCAATCGCATGGCGTGGATCGTAGCCTCACTCTGATCGGAAAACTCCTCTGCAACATAAGACGTTGCAGCCGTGTAGGTCAAAGATTTTGAATATGCCGGCAAGTCAAAGAGAGAACAACAATAAAATTACTAACACTATATGCAATTTGGTTGTGGGGCTCTAAGTTTCATTGTTTTGTGAAAAAGCCAGTTTTTCCCTACAACAAGGACTTGTTTGCAAATACTACAAAATGTTGGTAGTTATTGAGATGGTTCCGCCAACCAATATCTCATTCCCAATTATTAAATAACCCCCTTAATTAATTTATTAAGTTCGGTGTTGAGATAACCGAAATACTCCAAGTTCCAGAGGCTCAAATTGTCCGTAATCGGGGACATGGCTAACCGATTAGATCTTCACTCTGCAGAGGTTTGCGCACTTTACCCGCAAGAATCGTTCCCTCCTTTTAAGTCTTCGCACTTCCTGGTGTTTGAAGACGGAATGAGCAACAGGGTCTTCCGAAGAGTTCCTCCAGGCCCTTTGCCGGTGCCCATCCAATCCTACCGTTCTTCTACATCTCGTAGCACCGTCTCCCAGAGCCACACCTAGGGTCGACCAAGCGAGCCCATAATGGCTTGCGGCTGCCGCATGTAAGCTTCCGGTCGATGGGGTATCCATCCGTCTCTTCGTGGCTGGGTGAAGCTTTCCAAGATGTCATGGCGCTTCTCCATGCATCCCGGCCAACCACTGGATTCTCCAGGTGCCCGTCAACCGTCCTCCACCCAAAGAGTGAATTTTGAAGTCCATCTTGAGCTTGAAGTCATGGGGTTGTCATCATCTTGACTCTCACATCTCCCTTATGAATCACTCAACCAACCCCGCCTACGAGCATAGCAAAATTAAACTACTTCGTCCGGGCCATGGTAACAAGGAATTGGTTTCATCCTACCTCATGATACTACTCAAGAACATAACTTAAAATTCTCCTACTGCATGCATGGTGGGGAGGTATAATTCTAATGCAATAAAATCATAGGTATTGTAATAGAAAACATGATCAAATGACTTGCCCTGGTGACGGTCTTGAAAGCTAGGGACTCGTGATAGCAGGCTTCAGACTCCGGAAATTCTACCGAATCAAACAATAGCACAAATAAGTATGGCACAAAATAACATAACAGCAAGTTGGAAACAAAACACCCAAGCACTCAAACCAAAATCCAAAGAAAACTCGGAGAAATCAAATCAAGGTTTTCACCACATCAAGCAACAACTAAGAACTAGTTTTACACAACTAAAATTTTTCTTAACAGAACCTAAGCATGAGTTTTGCTAACTAACAGAAAGAAAAACATCATACAAACTAGGAGCAAAAAGAATCACATCAAAAGCTATTATAGAACTCCTATTATGCCTATAACAAGCCTAGCAAGAAAAAATAAAATAAAATTTTTATTTATTGTAAATAAAAGTTCATGTTCTTAAACTACAGAAACTAATCTAAAATAAACTATGACATAGGTAAAATAAAATTATTTACTAAATAAAACAATAGGAAAACAGTAGCTAGTTAAATAAATAAGAAACACATGATTTTGATTAAAACTATTTTTTTATTAAATCTAAAATACCCAAATAAATTCCTACGGTTAGGCAAGGTCAAAACAAAGTAGTGACAAAAGAATCACTAAAATAAAATAATCCTAACTCATTTTATAGCAGAAATACTAATCTGTCTAAAACTAAAATAAAACAATTTCTAATAATTTAAACATGACTAAACATATTTTCTACTGAAACTACAACAAATTTGCAAACTAACAAAAAAAGAATCAACTAAAAATATTAAGTAAGCTAAAAGATATGGATTTTACAAAACTGAAACTATTCTGTTAAAAACAGAAACGAAAAATAAAATTAAAATGAAAAACTGGCGCTAACGGGCCTATCTAACGCTCGGGCGACAAATAACTAAAACGCGCCCGAGGGAATAAACCGATTCGGGCCGGTCTAACTAAACCACTAACTAAACCAAAATAAAAACCGTAACTAAAACCGGCTTTATAATAAACTGCATTCTTCAAGTCATCTAATCTAAGCCCTAGATTCTAGATCGGACGGTGGAGGCGATTCAGCGACTCACCTTGGCGGCGACAACGGCGACGGTCGGCCAGCTCGAGCGACAACAGTCTGCGGGGCTCCGGTGGTCGGGAAGACGGCGGAGGCGTCCCATGGTCGGAGCGAGGAGGTCGAGGTGGAGTCGGTGGAGCTCGAGGGATCTGTGGAGCTCGGGCGGCAATGGCCTTGGCGGCGTCTCTCAGTGAGGGATTGCGGGCGAGGAGAGGGATTAGGGGTCGGGAGGCGAAAGCAGGGGTGAGGGTATTTATAAGGGGACGGCTTGGAGGAGGCGGATCGGGAGGCGATCCCGAGATCTCGGCGGGTCTTGTGCCAGTGGTTGGCGGCGGTGGCGTGGCATGGGCGAGGAAAGGTGGGGTGGACCAGGCGTTAGTGAGAGGAGGAGTTTTGATTGGGCGAGGGAGAAGGTGGTTCAGCGCGGTGGCTCGGGCGGGCCGGCTCGGCGCGTGATGGTTGGGCCTGGGCTGCCTGGCCCCAGTGGGCTGTCCCAGTATTTTGGGCAGTTGACTGGCCGGCGCCTGGGGGTCCTTTCCTTTTTTTAATTAGGAGAGAGAGAGAATATATTAAATATATATATTTTTATATAGGACATATATATATCAAAATTATCAGGGGAATATTCCCTACAATTTGAACATTTTTCCAGGGGCAAAACTCAAACTTTAAAAAAATCATTTTTTTGAAATCCCAAATAAAAATCAGATTTGAATTCAAATCTGTTTGGCAAACTTTTCTTCTGACATTTTTGGAGTGTCATGTTTACTCCTCTCATAACTTTTCTCAAGTATTTGTCAGGCATTGTTTTGAAATAAATTTCAACTGCCAATTTGAATTCAAATTCCACAAACTCAAAATCCTCTGAAATACTTCAAATGTCACTCAATTCAAACAATAATGCATAGGTGCTTAGCTATAATTGTAAAACATTCCAAATGGGAAATTTGGGATGTTACAAACCTACCCACCTTAAGATGAATCTCGCCCTCGAGATTCGGGTTAACTAACAAATAGGTGCGGGTGGTCTCGGCGGAGGTCTTCTTCTCGCTCCCGTGTGGCTTCCTCCTCGGAATGATGACTCCACACCTTGCAAAACTTGATGATCTTCTTGCGGGTGACTCTGTTCGCAGTCTCGAGAATTCGGACGGGTTTCTCCTCATAAGTCGAGATCACCATCGAGCTGTATGGCCTCTAGGGGCCTTGTGTCTCTCAACGGAATATCGGCCATCTCGGCATGGCATTTCTTCGGTGAGAAACATGGAAGACATCGTGAACTCCGGACAATCCTTCCGCAATTCCAACTTGTAAGCAACTTCTCCACGACGTTCGAGGATTTTGTAGGGGCCAATGAACCGGGTGCTAACTTTCCTTTAACACCGAACCTCTTGATTCCACGAAGTGGGGACACACGAAGATATGCCCGGTCTCCCGCTTCGTATGTTACTTCCTTGCATTTACTGTCGGCATAACTCTTCTGTCTCGACTGAGCTACCTTGAGCCCTGAGCTACCTTGAGCCTATCTCGAATCAGCTTGACTTTCTCTTCGGAATCTCTGATAAGATCGGGACCGAAAAGTTTTCGATCTCCAACACCATCCCACAAAGAATGGTGTTCGCACCTCCTTCCGTATAGAGCTTGAAAGGGGCATCTTGATCGGGTCTCGATAACTTTTATTGTCTGAGAACTCCACGTATGGCAAATTATCATCCCAACTAGACCCATAGTCTAGCGCACAAGCTCTCAACATGTCCTCCGGGATCTGGTTGACTCTCTCGGTCATCCATCCATCTGCGGATGAAAAGGCATCTTGAACTCCAGCCTCGTACCCAAAGTTTCATGCAACCGATTCCAAAACTTTGAGGTAAATTGTGTTCCTCTATCGACACGATACTCCTTGGAACTCCATGCGGACATACGATCCCTGGTCATGTATATCTTGGCTAACTTAGCGCTGGTATAGGTAGTCTTCACGGAATGAAATGAGCTACCTTGGTCAATCGATCAACCACTACCCGGATGGAATCATAACCTGAGCGGGTCCTGGGTAACCACTGTGATAAAATCCATTCCAAGTTTTTCCCATTTCCACTGAATCGGCAAGGGTTGAAGTAACCCTGGCTTCGATGTTCCGCCTTTACTCATTTGGCAAACATCGCATATTACTACGTACTCAGCAATATCACGCTTCATACCATCCACGAAACTTTCCTTCAAATCCAGATACATCTTGGTGTTACCGGTGAATCGAGTATGGTGAATCATGAGCCTCCTGAAGAATTAGCTTCCTGAGTTCGGGATCATTGGGCACATAAATACGGTCCTCGTACCATATAGCTCCGTATTCATCCTTACGAAACCCTTTAGCTTTTCCTTCGTTCATCCTTTTCTTTATCTCATCAATTTCCTTGTCCGACTTCTGGGCTTCACGAATTCTTTCGGCCAAAGTGGGCTGAACTTCCAGAGTTGCAACATATCCTCTCGGAACTATCTCCAGTCGGAGATCTACGAGGCCATCGACTAACTCCCGAGGTAATCCTCCCGCTATAAGAGTATTCACATAACTCTTACGGCTCAAGGCATCTGCTACAACATTAGCCTTTCCTGGGTGGTAATGCAATCTCATGTCGTAGTCCTTGATTAACTCTAGCCATCTCCTCTGCCTGAGGTTCAACTCTTTCTGCGTGAAAATATACTTCAAGCTCTTATGATCTGTGTAAACATAACAACTATTTCCGATAAGGAAATGCCTCCAGGTCTTGAGTGCATGCACTACGGCCGCTAACTCCAAATCATGTGTGGCGTAATTCATCTCGTGAGGTCGTGGCTGTCCGGAGGTATAAGCTACAACTTTTCCTTCCTGCATGAGTACTCCTCCAGGTCCCACTGGCGAGAAGCGTCACAATATACTGGTAATCCTTGTGTATGTCCGCAAAATCGATCTTGGGCTGTAACCAAAGCGTTTCTTCAATTCCTGAAACTGGCTTCACAATCCTCGGTCCAAATGTACTTGGCGTCCTTCCTCAACAGTTCAGTCATGGGCTTGGCAATCTTCGAGAAATTCTCAATAAACCTCCGATAATATCCTGCGAGTCCGAGAAAGCGGCGGATCTCCTTGGTAAGGTGGGTGACCGCCAATCGATGACCGATTCAACCTTGGTGGGGTCAACTGCTATTCCTTCTCCTGAAATAACATGTCCGAGGAATCCGAGTTCCTTCACCAAAATTCACATTTCTTTGAACTTGGCATACAATCGATGTTCTCGGAGTTTCTCCGTAACTAGACGCAAATGTTCATTATGCTCTTCCTCGCTCTTGGAGAAAATCAGTATATCATCGATGAACACCACGACAAACTTGTCCAGATATTCCATAAATACCTTGTTCATCAAATTCATGAAGTATGCGAGGGCATTAGTCAATCCGAAGGACATGACGGTATACTCATATAAACCATACACGGTGGTGAATGCTGTTTTGGGTATATCCTTTTCACGGATCTTCAATCGATGATACCACGATCGAAGATCGATCTTGGAGAATACCTTGGCTCCAACTAGCTGATCAAATAGATCATTAATCATCGGCGGAGGGTACTTGTTCTTGATGGTCACGTCGTTCAACAAAGCGATAATCCACAACCATTCTCGAACTTCCATCCTTCTTCTCTACCAAAAGAACTGGGGCTCCCCAAGGTGATGAGCTTGGCGAATATATTCCTTCTCCAATAGCTCATTAGTTTGCTTTTGATCTCTTCCAATTCGTTCGGGGCATCCGATAGGGTCTCTTGGATATTGGGGCTGTGCCGCAATAACTCAATCGGAAATTCAATGTCTCTGTCGGTGGCATTCTGGTAATTCCTCCGAAACACATCGGGAAATTCTTGCACTCTGGCACTTCCTCTGAACAACTCCGTGAGGGAATTCACTGATTGTTCATCGGGATACGTGCGGATACATACTTGATCCTCTTACGCTCCGGAGTGGTGAGCGAGAATTGACTTCTTGAGCACAGTCTATGTTTCCTTCAAACTTCGTCAACCAATCCATGCCTAGGATTACATCCAAGGTCTGGGTTTCCAACACTATGAGGTCTGCGGAAATTTATGGTTTCCGATGTTAAGGGTTGCATGACAGCCTAATCCTCGCCATCATTTCTCCTCCTCAGGAATCGGCGTGAAGAGGGCTTCTAAGGGTTCTAGTGGGCAACCCATACTTTTCCACAACTACCCTTGATATAAATGAATGCGTTGCACCGTAATCAAAGAGTACCAACACTGAATGTGAATTTAATAAAACTTACCAACCCACGATTATGCGGCTGATCATAGACGTCCTCCACGTCAATGTGGTTCACCCGAGCACGAGGAAAAGGGTTGGGCTTCTTTGCCGAGCTTCCATTGCCGTTTCCATTCCTCCGCTTGGCCTCCGGGCGTTCGGTGGCATAGTGCCCTGTTTTACGGCACTTGAAGCAGTGATGTGACTCGAGATCCTTCCGGTGAGGCGGCAGGATGATGCTGGTTACCATTGCCGTTTCCATTGCCTGACTTGTTGTCGTGGTTGCGGTTGTTCCCATTACCTCCATGGTTATGTCCTCCATGGGTGTGATGGGTATGTCCTCACGAGTATGGGGCATAACGGGCTTCACCGAGCTCCAGTGGTACTTCCCCAGCCATACTTCCGCTATGCTATCAATCTGCTGCTGCTTGCCTTGAGTATGGTGGCCTTGTCTACCAGCTCACAGTAGTTGTTGAAGGTAGCCACCATTAGCTGCATTCCCAGCTCGTCATTGAGTCCCTCGAGAAACTTTTTCCTGCTTATGCGGCATCTGTGGCCACATCATCCGGGGCATAGCGAGCTAACTTGTCGAACTCATCCACGCATCGCCCCACAAGACGGTTCCCTGGCGTAAGTTGCGGAACTCACGCTTCTTCAGACTCATGGCTCCAGCTGAGACATGAGCGGTGCGGAAAGCCTGCTGGAACTGATCCCATGTGATGGTGGCGATGGGATAAGTGGCGGTGTAGTTCTCCCACCAAGATGTTGCAGGTCCATCAAGTTGATGTGCGGCAAAGCGCACCTTCTCTGCATCTGTGCATCCAAGATGGCTAACTCTCTTCCGACCTTGCGGAGCCAATCATCGGCCACAATCGGCCGGTCTTTGCTAGAGAACATCTTGGCGGATTCAGCCTTAAGAAGCGGGTCAAGTTGTCAGCAGGGGTGGTGGCGGTGGATTGTTGTTGTTGTTGTTACGGTTTTGGATGAGCATCTGCATGAGGGCATTCTCTTCTTTGGATCATTTGGGTGAGCTCCGCGGAAAGTTGAAACCGGGTCACGTCTCGGAGGCATCTGGTGTTTTGGAGTGGATGAGAAAATTAGAATAGAACAAGGGTCTAATGAGAAAATATCACTACCCATATGAATGCACAATCATAATCACACCAATCATTTATTCAATCATCTCAAACATGGTTCAATCTCGGATTACAAATTCTCACGACTAATCGAAAATAACGGCCCTAACTGATCGACGGAAAAATAAAATAACATGGCGGTCGACTAAATGTCTTCATCAATAATCCACAGGTCCTCAGTGCGGCGTCCTCCGGTGGGGCGCCCTCGATCTTGGCGCCTCCTCTTGCGGCTTTCTTGGTGGAGCTCCCTTCATAATCCTGGTCATTGCTCACGAGGGGTCCGTCATCTCCACTCGGAAAAGGTCTTCTCCTGTGTCCATCTTCTCCTCTAATGCGGCAACATCCATCTTCAGCTCGTCGACTCTCTCCATGAAATCCTTGATTTCTTCTTCATGGTCAAGGACGTTCGCGTGTGCCTTCTCCTCCAGTTCCAGTTCACGGAACAACAGCCTCTGGTGGACCTTCGCGTTACGGCGAGTCTGGATTTCCCGTTTACTGAGGAGACTCTCCAAGTCTTGGACATATGAGAGAATGGAGTCGTCTTCTACTGATCTGAATGATATCTCCATTCCTAGCTCTGCGAGAAATCATGGCGAGGTCTGATGGGTCGAGCTCGGCCCTGTACTCTTCTTGGAGATGTCCAAGTGCACGATATATCGCCATGTCTCTTCCGAGAATCCAACTGAAATCGGTGAACTCAAAGTCAATGGGCTCTGAATGTCCTCCGAAGGTCCTCCTGGAATGTGCACCTTAATCACATGGCGGTATCCGTCGGGAGTGCATTGGTAGGCTTCCCGGTGATTGAGGGCGAGCAATCTTCAGCTTCTTCACGATCTGAACCATCTTCTTGCCGAGAGGCATCGTCTCATCTGGTGGCAAAACTCCGTAGCGTAACTGGGTTAACTCAATGACCATCTAGAATGTTGAAAATCGGAGAAAAATCCCGAGAAATGAACAGGGAGAATTACGGAATGATAAGGACATAGAATAAATAGTCTCTTCCTATGGCTTTCCGATCCTAGGGGTTACGTCCCTACGGTCGTGTGCTCGATACCATCTCTCATGTAGCGACCCGACCCAAAATCGGTCAAGTCTACGTGTAGCTGTACCATCCCAAGATCATCTTGCACACACAGTACATTGATGAAAAGATTCAAAGTTCAATCACACCTGAATTTATTACACGATTCTCATATCGAGTCTTTATTACAATAGAATAAATTCGGCGGAAGGCCAACTCATGAGAAATAAACTAAATAAAGCTGTGGAAGCGTAGACGAATAGCGAGTCCATCCGACTCCAAAGGGCAATCGCCAAGCGTGGATCGTAGCCTCACTCTGATCGAAAACTCCTCCGCAACATAAGACGTTGCAGCCGTGTAGGTCAAGATTTTGAATATGCCGGCAAGTCAAAGAGAGAACAACAATAAAATTACTAACACTATATGCAATTTGGTTGTGGGGCTCTAAGTTTCATTGTTTTGAAAAAGCCGTTTTCCCTACAACAAGGACTTGTTTGCAAATACTAAAAATGTTGGTAGTTATTGAGATGGTTCCGCCAACCAATGTCTCATTCCCAATTATTAAATAACCCCTTAATTAATTTATTAAGTTCGGTGTTGAGATATCCAAATACTCCAAGTTCCAGAGGCTCAAATTGTCCGTAAAATCGGGACACGGCTAACCGATTAGATCTTCACTGCAGAGGTTTGCACTTTACCCGCAAGAATCGTTCCCTCCTTTTAAGTCTTCGCACTTCTGGTGTTTGAAGGCGGACCGAGCAACAGGTCTTCCGAAGAGTTCCTTCTGGGCCACTGCCGGTGCCCATCCAATCCTACCGTTCTTCTACATCTCGTAGCACCGTCCGGCCAGAGTCACACCTAGGGTCGACCAAGCCAGAGCCCATACTGGCTTGCGGCTGCACAGGTAAGCTTCCGGTCGATGGGGTATCCATCCGTCTCTTCGTGGCTGGGTGAAGCTTTCCGCAAGATATCATGGCACTTCTCCATGCATCCCGGCCAACCACTGGATTCTCCAGGTGCCCTCAACCGTCCTCCACCCAAGAGTGAATTTTGAAGTCCATCTTGAGCTTGAAGTCATGGGGTTGTCATCATCTTGACTCTCACATCTCCCTTATGAATCACTCAACCAACCCGTCTCACGAGCATAGCAAAATTAAACTACTTCGTCCCGCCATGGTAACAAGGAATTGGTTTCATCCTACCTCATGATACTACTCAAGAACATAACTTAAAATTCTCCATTTGCATGCATGGTGGGGTGGTATAATTCTAATGCAATAAAATCATAGGTATTGTAATAGAAAACATGATCAAATGACTTGCACTGGTGACGGTCTTGAAAGCTAGGGACTCGTGATAGCAGGCTTAGCACTCGGAAATTCTACCGAATCAAACAATAGCACAAATAAGTATGGCACAAAATAACATAACAGCAAGTTGGAAACAAAACACCCAAGCACTCAAACCAAAATCCAAAGAAAACTAGAAATCAAATCAAGGTTTTCACCACATCAAGCAACAACTAAGAACTAGTTTTACACAACTAAAATTTTTCTTAACAGAACCTAAGCATGAGTTTTGCTAACTAACGAGAAAGAAAAACATCATACAAACTAGGAGCAAAAAGAATCACATCAAAAGCTATTATAGAACTCCTATTATGCCTATAACAAGCCTAGCAAGAAAAAATAAAATAAAATTTTTATTTATTGTAAATAAAAGTTCATGTTCTTAAACTACAGAAACTAACCTAAAATAAACTATGACATAGGTAAAATAAAATTATTTACTAAATAAAACAATAGGAAAACAGTAGCTAGTTAAATAAATAAGAAACACATGATTTTGATTAAAACTATTTTTTTTATTAATTCTAAAATACCCAAATAAATTCCTACGGTTAGGCAAGGTCAAAACAAAGTAGTGACAAAAAGAATCACTAAAATAAAATAATCCTAACTCATTTTATAACAGAAATACTAATCTGTCTAAAACTAAAATAAAACAATTTCTAATAATTTAAACATGACTAAACATATTTTCTAAACTACAACAAATTTGCAAACTAACAAAAAAAGAATCAACTAAAAATATTAAGTAAGCTAAAAGATATGGATTTTACAAAACTGGAACTATTCTGTTAAAAACAGAAACGAAAAATAAAATTAAAAAGAAAAACTGGCGCTAACGGGCCTATCTAACGCTCAGGCGACAAATAACTAAAACGCGCCCGAGGGAATAAACCGATTCGGGCCGGTCTAACTAAACCACTAACTAAACCAAAATAAAAACCGTAACTAAAACCGGCTTTATAATAAACCGTACCCCTTCGCGTCATCTAATCTAAGCCCTAGATTCTAGATCGGACGGTGGAGGGCGATTCCGGCGACTCACCGCGGCGGCGGCAGCGGCTGACAGTCGGCAGCTCGAGGCGGCAACAGTCACAGTGGCTCGGTGGTCGGGAAGAGGCGGAGGCGTCCGTGAGTCTTGGCGAGCGAGGAGGTCGAGGTGGAGTCGGTGGAGCTCGGGGATCTGTGGAGCTCGGCGGGCGGCAATAAGCGTGGCGGCGTCGGACTCAGCGAGGATTGCAGGCGAGGAGAGGGTTTAGGGGTCGGGAGGCGGAACGGGGTGAGGGTATTTATAAGGGGGGACCGGCTTGGAGGAGGGCGGATCGGGAGGCGATCCCGAGATCTCCGTGGTCTTGTGTGTGGTTGGCGGCATGGCGTGGCGTGGCGAGGAAAAGGTGGGGTGGACTGGGCGTTAGTGAGAGAGGGAGGAGTTTCGGTTGGGCGACCGAGGAGAGAGGTGGTTGGGCGCGGTGGCTCGGGCAGGCCGGCGCGATGGTTGGGCCTGGGCTGCCCCTGGCCCATTGGTGGGTCGGTTGGCTGGGCAGTTAACTGGTGGCGCTGGAGGTCCTTTCCTTTTTCTTTTTTTTTGAATTAGGGAGAGAGAGAGAATATATTAAATATATATATATATATTTATATAGGACATATATATATCAAAATTATCAGGGAATATTCCCTACAATTTGAACATTTTTCCAGGGGCAAAACTCAAACTTAAAAAAAATCATTTTTTGAAATCCCAAATAAAAATCAGATTTGAATTCAAATCTGTTTGGCAAACTTTTCTTCTGACATTTTTGGAGTGTCATGTTTACTCCTCTCATACTTTTTCTCAAGTATTTGTCAGGCATTGTTTTGAAATAAATTTCAACTGCCAATTTGAATTCAAATTCCACAAACTCAAAATCCTCTGAAATACTTCAAATGTCACTCAATTCAAACAATAATGCATAGATGCTTAGCTATAATTGTAAAACATTCCAAATGGGAAATTTGGGATGTTACATTAGCCCACGTCAATATGAGATCTTTGCAAAGTCTTCTCAAGGGGGACCATGTCCGTGGACTAACAAATGTTAGCTTTGCCAAAAATCGTGCTTGCAGTGCTTGTATTGAAGGAAAGCTTCATGAAACGGCTCACCCTCCCACGACTATCATCTACTCGAAGAGACCCTTGGAGCTCCTGCACATGGACCTCTTTGGACCTCCATCCTTTGATAGTCTTGGGGGTAGAAAGTATTACTTGGTGATTGTGGATGATTATTCAAGATACACTGTGGTATACTTCTTCAAGAGGAAGAGTGAGACTCAACAAACTGTCATCGACTTTGCAAATGAAGCTCAACGTCAACATAATGCAAAGATCTTGAGAATAAGAAGTGACAACGGCACCGAGTTCAAGAACTACACCTTAGATGAGTTTCTTAGTGAAGAGGGGATCAAACATCAATATTCGGCACCATATACCCCTCAACAAAATGGTGTTGCGGAGAGGAAGAACCGGACGTTGATGGATGCGGCAAGGACCATGATGGCGGAGTTCAAGTCTCCATACAACTTTTGGGCCGACGCCATCAACACCGCATGTCATTCATCCAATCGTCTCTATCTCCGCAAAGGCTTGAACAAGACTCCTTATGAGATACTCACCGGTTACAAGCCCAATCTCAAGTATTTCCGGGTGTTCGGGTGTAAGTGTTTCATTCTCAAGAAAGGTGTTCGTTTGTCTAAATTTGAAGCTAGAGCTTATGAGGGCATATTTGTTGGTTATGCTACAAACTCTCATGCTTAGCTTGTCCTCAATAAATCCACGGGACTTATTGAGGAGACATGTAACGTGGAGTTTGATGAGAATAACGGCTCCCAAGTGGAGCAAAGTGGCACTTGTGATGTAGGTGATGAAGTTCCTCCTCAAGCCATAAGAAGAATGGGTGTTGGTTTTATCCTACTCGTTGAGGAACCCCTTGTGGCCGAAGGAGAAGGACAATGCTCCACTCAAGTGGAGCCATCACCAACTCAAGGCCCACACGCTTCCGAAGAACAAAGTGAAGGCCCTCAACCTCATGAACAAGACCAAGGGCAAGATCGTGCTCAAGACGATGGTGACACACCAAATGATGCCCAAGGTCGAGTTATCTTCCCCGAGCATGCTCAAGATCAAGAACATGTTCAAGACGACGCTCAAGATGATCAAGTGACCCCGCCTCATCTCACCTCCGAGGAAGAATTAGAGTGTCGTGCCGCCAAGATTGCATCCAAACTTACCACCAAAGGCCACCTCATGGAGAATGTGGTTGGAAGCCTAATGAAAGGGGTAAGCACTCGTAGACAATTGGCAAACTATTGTGAACATCACGCGTTTGTCTCTTGTGTTGAAACCCAAAAGGTCTATGAGGCGCTCGAAGACTCGGATTGGCTCAATGCCATGCATGAAGAACTCAACAATTTCGAGTACAACAAGGTGTGGAGATTGGTGCCAAGGCCTTTGGGGAACCACAACGTCATTGGAACCAAGTGGATCTTCAAGAACAAGCAAGATGCTCATGGGAACATCATTCGCAACAAGGCAAGATTGGTAGCACAAGGCTACTCCCAAGTCGAGGGTATCGACTACGGTGAAACCTTTGCTCCGTTGCTCGTCTTGAATCCATTCGCTTGTTGATTGCTTATGCTGCCCATCACAACTTTAAGTTGCAACAAATGGATGTGAAAAGTGCTTTTCTTAATGGTCCTATTAATGAGTTGGTCTATGTCAAGCAAACCCCGGGTTCGAGGACCCCTACTTCCCGGATCATGTGTATCAACTCGATAAGGCACTCTATGGCCTTAAACAAGCCCCACGTCGTGGTATGACCACCTTACCGAGTTGTTACAAGATCGTGGTTTTGAAGTGGGGCAAATCGAATTCACTCTTTTTACTAAGAAGGTCAATGGGGAGTTGTTTGTATGCCAACTATATGTTGATGATATTATCTTTGGTTCCCCTAACAAAGCTTTCAATGAGGAATTTGCCACTCTCATGACCTCCAAGTTCAAGATGTCTTCTATGGGAGAGTTGAAGTTCTTCCTTGGTTTCGATATCAAACAAAGAAGAGAAGGAACCTTCATCAACCAAGCCAAATACACTCAAGACATGCTCAAAAGATTCAAGCTAAGTGATGTCAAGCCGGCTACTACACCAATGCCTACCAAGTGCCAACTTGACATTGATCCCAATGTAAAGCGGTGGATCAAAAGGTATATCGCTCCATGATTGGCTCCTTGCTTTACCTTTGTGCATCTAGACCGGATATCATGTTGAGTGTGGGAATGTGTGCACAGTTTCAAGCCGCATCAAGGAAAGCCACTATGTGGCGGTCAGCGAATCTTCGATATTTGGCTCATACCCCAAACTTTGGCTTATGGTACCCAAGAGGAGCAAACTTCAAGCTTGAAGGATTTACGGATTCGATTAGGCGGGAGACAAAGTGGATAGGAAGTCCACTTAGGAGGGTGCCAATTTCTTGGTTGCTCTTTGGTAAGCTGGTCTTCCAAGAAGCAAAGTTGTGTGTCTCTCTCATCCACCGAAGCGGGATATGTGGCGGCCGGTAGTTGTTGTGCTCAACTCCTATGGATGAGGCAAACTTTAAAGGAGTACGGTGTCATTTGTGACAAAGTGCCTCTTTGGTGTGATAATGAAAGTGCCATCGAGATTTCTCTCAACCCGGTGCAACACTTCAAGACGAAGCACATTGAGATTCGTATCACTTCATCCGGGATCACATTAGGCGAGGGAGATCGAGCTCAAGTATGTCAACACTCATGATAACCTTGCAGATATTTTCACGAAGCCCTTGGATGAAGCAAGATTTCACGAGTTAAGGCATGAGCTAAATATCATTGATTTGAGCAATGTGACTTGAACCCGTGCACCCCCCACCACACTCAACTTGTTGTCTAGTTTAGGTGTAGGCATGGACATAGGGGGAGTGTTGTTCTCTCAATGAACTCTCCCTCCCCCTATTATGCATAAATAGATCAACTCTTTCACATTAGCCATTTTTGATGGTACTTGTGCTTCAAAGACGAGTTTTGTTCATGGGCCCAAGGATAATTCTTCGCGGTACCATACCATCTAACTCAAACATAGGTGGCTTCGGCCATCGCCCTCTCCTTTTGAGAGGTTGTGTCGCTCCGTGTTCTCTTGTTGTCTTTCTGCCTTTGGTTTGTGCGTGTGCTTGTGGCTTCTTTTGTGTGAAAAGTTTCCGTGCAAAGACCTTTTCTTTTGTGTTGAAACCGGGGGTGTCTTGAGTTCGCGGTACTACCGCGGCCAACCACGGTACTACCGCATGTGGGAGCACGGTACTACTGCCCCCACGCGGCAGTAATTTTTTACTGTCGCCTGGGTGAGCGGTACTACCGCTCCGGTGTGGTACTTCCGCCCGAGCGGTATACCGCGATGACCTGCGGTACTACCGCGCCGTCTTGGGCACGTGGGGATAAGGACGGGCAGGGGGAGTTCTAACTCCCCCATACCCATTCGCAGTTCCTCCCACGTCGTCTCATCTCTCTCTCTCTCTCTCTCTCTCTCTCCCGCTCAAGATAAGAGCCGGCGTTCGTCGCCGGATCTCCTCCTCCGGCTGCCCTCCCGTGATTCCGTTTGGTGGGATCCTTCCCCACCACGTGCTCTTGCTATGGACCCAGGTTTTCCCCCAATCCTTTCTCGTTTTATTGCGTTCTTGTCTTTAGGATGTTGGGGGAGACTTGGATGTTCTAGAGATTCGTAGGCTTTCTCTTTGCAAGAATAGGATGAAGGAGAGTAGCCTTGCATAGGAATTATACTTGTTTTGTTGTCTTGCGCGAGATCTGATCACGTAGAACTGCCGTTGTTTCGCGGGTCTTTTCAGATTCGAACTGCCGTTTGGATCTGACGCGACGCGGTACTACCGCCCGTCGGGCGCGGTACTACCGCTTGCACGGTACTACCGCGCCTCTGGCAGTACTACCGCACCTGCGGCACTAGAACATTACTACTGCTCCAACCACGGTACTACCGTGACCTATGCACTACATTATCATGACTTGGAGCGATACTAATTTTTAGTACCGCAGACACCGGCAGATCCTACCGTAGCTCACATCTAACGCTGGCCAACCTTCACGTATATTTCCTATGTGTTTCTTGTGCTCTGTTGTGGTCTTTGCATTGATCCTCTTCGCGTTCGTTGGTGTTTTGCGTGTGTGTCTCAGGTGGTGGCTCTCGCCGTTCCAATCCCAGTCGTGACACTGGCTCCAAGCGTCTGCGCAACCCTGGTGACGCACCAGAGGGCTCCTCTGCCCCCAAGCGCAATGTGAAGACTACCGCTAGGAGCCCGCCAAGGGCATGGATGAGATGCCCCAATCCGACTACGTCCGTCTCAGGCAGATTCACCCGTACATGACCCCTCGTTCCTCTGTCAGGGGTTGTGAGCTGTTTTGGAACAAGCAACAAACCAACATCTATCTGGATGTCATCAAGAACAAGCAGAATACCTATGTGGATGTGAAATGGATTGACATGCATCACTTGAGGAAGGACAAGTTCCGTGCCTACTTTGGAGAGGCTCTGGACTTGGTGGAGCAGTTTGGCATTGAGCATGTGATATCCTTTCACCTTGACTATGATCCTGAGCTTATCTATCAGATCTTTGCCTCAGTTTACTTTCACCCTGACGAGGAGAGGAGGATGACCTGGATGTTCAATGGCCGTAAGCTGACTGCTACCTGGAAGGAGTTCATGGATTTGCTCCAGGTACCTGATGACGGGCTCGACACTCCCGTGGGTGTTCGCCCCCATGCCAACTCTGATTCTGCCAACAAGGACAAGCTTGCACCGTATTATGTTGAGAAGATGCTTCCAAGTGGCAAGATAGGGTTGGTGCTCAACTCTTTTCTGGATATCATGTACCGCATCTTCCGCAACTCTTTGTTCCCTCGCATTGGTGACAAGGACAAGGTTCATGCCTATATGGTGGATATGATGCTCATCTGCGAGGAGGCTCGTTTGTCTCGAGACTCAGCCACTTGATGTCTCACACATCATGTGGTGTGAGCTTCGATTTGGTATTCAACCGCAAAGTGCCTATCTCACGGGCCCTATCTGTTTCTGCTGATCTCGAGGACTTGGGAGAAGATGTTCCCTGGTGAGGAGTTCCTTGCCCCTGACTGGATTCGCCATGATCCCATCTGTCTGCGTGTCAAACCCAACTGGGCCAACACTACTACTCGTGCCGAGGCGTCTGCTGCTAGGGCTGCTGTTGGTGAGGAGGATGCTGGCACCGAGAATGTTCTTTGAGGGCCATCTTGCTAGGCCTTCCCAGAGCTCCTCTATGCCTTCATGGGCCAAGAAGCTGAAGGACAAGATGAAGACTCTTTTCTGCATGCAAGCCAAGGGGCAGTACAGGACTCACGTGGCGTCCAAGGAGAGTCGTCGCCGGGACAGGAAGATGAAGGAAATATGCCCTAGAGGCAATAATAAAGTTATTATTTATTTCCTTATATCATGATAAATGTTTATTATTCATGCTAGAATTGTATTAACCGGAAACATAATACATGTGTGAATACATAGACAAAATGATAGTCACTAGTAAGCCTCTACTAGACTAGCTCATTAATCAAAGATGGTTGTGTTTCCTAACCATAGACATGGGTTGTCATTTGATTAATGGGATCACCTCATTAGAAGAATGATGTGATTGACATGACCCATTCCGTTAGCTTAGCACTTGATCGTTTAGTATATTGCTATTGCTTTCTTCATGACTTATACATGTTCCTATAACTATGAGATTATGCAACTCCCGTTTACGGAGGAACACTTTGGTACTACCAAACGTCACAACGTAATCGGGTGATTATAAAGGAGTACTACGAGGTGTCTCCAAAGGTACTTGTTGGGTTGGCGTATTTCGAGATTAGGTTTTGTCACTCCGATTGTCGGAGAGGTATCTCTGGGCCTTCTCGGTAATACACATCACATAAGCCTTGCAAGCATTACAACTAATGAGTTAGTTGTGAGATGATGTATTACGGAATCGAGTAAAGAGACTTACCAAGAATCGAGATTGAACTAGGTATTGGATACCGACGATCAAATCTCGGGTAAGTAACATACCGATGACAAAGGGAACAACGTATGTTGTTATGCGGTCTGACCGATAAAGATCTTCGTAGAAAATGTAGGAACCAATATGGGCATCCAGGTCCCGCTATTGGTTATTGACCGTAGACATGTCTCGGTCTTGTCTACATTATTCTCGTACCGTAGTGTCCGCACTCTTTAGGTTTCGATGTCAGTTGTATTTTGAGTTTATGTATTTTGATGTACCGAAGGTTGTTCGGAGTCCCGGATATGATCACGGACATGACGAGGAGTCTCGAAATGGACGAGACATAAAGATTAATATATTGGACGGATATATTTGGACACCGGAAAGGTTCCGGAGAAGTTTGGAGCTCCGGGAGGTTACCGGAACCCCCGGGAGGTATATGGGCCTTATTGGGCCCATGTAGGAGGAAGGAGAAGGAACAAGGGAGGCGCCCCAAGCCCAATCCGACTGGGGAGGGGGCCGCCCCCTTTCCTTTCTCCTTCCCCTCTTCCTATTCCTACTACTAGTACTACTTCCTAATACTAGTACTCCTTCCTTCCCTCCAAATAAGATAAGGAAAGAGAGGAAACCTACTTGGAGTAGGTTTCCCTCCCTATGGCGCGCCCCCTTGAGGCCGGCCACCTCCTCCCTCCCTCCTTTATATACGGGGTAGGGGGCACCCTAGAACACACAAGTTGATCCTTGAGATCGTTCCTTAGCCGTGCGGTGCCCCCCTCCACCATATTCCACCTCGGTCATATCATAGCAGTGCTTAGGCGAAGCCCTGCGTCGGTAGAACATCAAGATCGTCACCACGCCGTCGTGCTGACGGAACTCCCTCTCCCCGGAGCTTTGCTGGATCGGAGCCCGAGGAGCGTCATCGAGCTGAACGTGTGCCAAGAACTCAGAGGCGCCGGAGTAACGGCGCTGGGATCGGCTGGATCGCGAGGAGAACGTACGACTACTTCCTCTATGTTGTGATCGACTTGGAGGCGCCGGAGTAATGCTACTGGGATCGGCTGGATCGCGAGGAGAACGTCGACTACTTCCTCTACGTTGTGATCGCTTCCGCCACGGTCTCACGAGGGTGCGTGGACATACACTCTCCCTCTCGTTGCTATGCCATCACCATGGTCCCGTGTGCGAGGAAAATTTTGAAATTACTACGTTACCCAACAAAGTGGCATCCGAGCCTGGTTTTATGCGTTGATGTCATATGCACGAGTAGAACACAAGTGAGTTGTGGGCGATACAAGTCATACTGCCTACCGACATGTCATACTTTGGTTCAGCGGTATTGTGAGATGAAGCGGCCCGGACCGACATTACGCCAGACGCTTACGCCGAGACTGGTTTCACCGTTCTGAGCACTCGTGCTTAAAGGTGGCTGGCGGGTGTCTGTCTCTCTCACTTTAGTTGAACTGAGTGTAGCTACGCCCGGTCCTTGAGAAGGTTAAACGGAGTCTATTTGACGAAATGTCGTTGTGGTTTTGATGCGTAGGTAAGAACGGTTCTTGCTCCAGCCCGTAGCAGCCACGTAAAACTTGCAACAACAAAGTAGAGGACGTCTAACTTGTTTTTGCAGGGCATGTTGTGATGTGATATGGTCAAGACGTGATGCTATATTTTATTGTATGAGATGATCATGTTTTGTAACCGAAGTTATCGGCAATGGCAGGAGCCATATGGTTGTCGCTTATTGTATGAAATGCAAACGCCTGTAATTGCTTTACTTTATCACTAAGCGGTAGCGATAGTCGAGAAGCAACAGATGGCGTAACGACAACGATGCTACGATGGAGATCAAGGTGTCGGCGCGGTGGCGATGGTGATCACGACGGTGCTTGAGATGGAGATCACAAGCACAAGATGATGATGGCCATATCATATCACTTATATTGATTGCATGTGATGTTTATCCTTTATGCATCTTATCTTGCTTTGATTGACGGTAGCATTATAAGATGATCTCTCACTAAAAATTATCAAGAAGTGATCTCCCTGAGTATGCACCGTTGCCAAAGTTCTTAGTACCCAGACACCACGTGATGATCGGGTGTGATAAGTTCTACGTCCATCTACAACGGGTGCAAAACAGTTGCACACGCGGAATACTCAGGTTAAACTTGACGAGCCTAGCATATAACAGATATGGCCTCGGAACACGGAGACTGAAAGGTCGAGCATGAATCATATAGTAGATATGATCAACATAGTGATGTTCACCATTGAAACTACTCCATCTCACGTGATGATCGGACATGGTTTAGTTGATTTGGATCACGTAATCACTTGGATGACTAGAGAGATGTCTGTCTAAGTGGGAGTTTTTAATATGATTAATTGAACTTAAATTTATCATGAACTTAGTACCGATAGTATTTTTGCTTGTCTATGTTTCAGAGATAGATGGCTCGTCTTTGTTGTTCCGCTGAATTTTAATGCGTTCCTTGAGAAAGCAAAGTTGAAAGATGATGGTAGCAATTACACGGATCGGGTCCAGAATTTGAGGATTATCCTCATTGCTGCACGGAAGAATTACGTCTGGAAGCACCGCTGGGTGCCAGCTCTTTGCAGAGCTGCGCCCGAAGTTGTGAACGTCTGGCGAGCAAAGCCGATGACTACTCGATAGTTCGATTGTGCCATGCTTTTACGGCTTAGAACCGGGTCTTCAACGACGTTTTGAGCGTCATGGAGCATATGAGATGTTCCAGGAGTTGAAGTTAATATTTCAAGCAAATGCCCGGATTGAGAGATATGAAGTCTCCAATAAGTTCTATAGCTGCAAGATGGAGGAGAATAGTTACGTCATGAACATATACTCAAAATGTCCGGGTATAATAATCACTTGATTCAACCGGGAGTTACTCTTCCGGATGATAGTGTCATTGACAGAATTCTCCAATCACTGCCACCAAGCTACAAGAGCTTCGTGATGAACTATAATATGCAAGGGATGACCAAAACGATTCCCGAGCTCTTCGTGATGTTGAAATCGACGAAGGTAGAAATCAAGAAAGAGCATCAAGTGTTGATGGTCAACAAGACCACTAGTTTCAAGAAAAAGGGCAAAGGAAAGAAGAAGGAAAACTTCAAAAAGAACAGCAAGAAAGTTGCTGCTCAAGAGAAGAAACCCAAGTCTGGACCTAAGCCTGAAATCGAGTGTTTTTACCGCAAGCGATCGACACCTTTGAAGCGGAACTGCCCCAAGTATTTGGCGGATAAGAAGGATGGCAAGGTGAACAAAGGTATATGTGATATACATGTTATTGATGTGTACCTTACTAGAGCTCGTAGTAGCACTGGTATTTGATCTTGGTTACATTGCTAATATTTGCAACTCAAAACAGGGACTACGTAATAAACGAAAGCACCGGCAAAGGACGAGGTGACGATGCGCGTGGGAAAGCGGTTCCAAGGTCAATGTGATCGCGGTCGGCACGCTACCTCTACATCTACCTTCGGGATTAGTTTTAGACCTAAATAATTGTTATTTGGTGCCGCCGTTGAGCATGAACATTATATCTGGATCTTGTTTGATGCGAGACGGTTATTCATTTAAATCGAGAATAATGGTTGTTCTATTTATATGAGTAATATCTTTTATGGTCACGCACCTTGAAGAATGGTCTATTTTATTGAATCTCGATAGTAGTAATACACATATTCATAATGTTGAAACCAAAAGATGCAGAGTTGATAATGATAATGCAACTTATTTGTGGCAATCGCCGTTTAGGTCATATCGGTGTAAAACGCATGAAGAAACTCCATACCGATGGGCTTCGGAATCACTTGATTATGAATCACTTGGTACTTGCGAACCGTGCCTCATGGGCAAGATGACCAAAACGCCGTTCTGCGGAACTATGGAGCGAGCAACTGATTTGTTGCAAATCATACATACTGATGTTTGTGGTCCAATGAATATTGAGGCACGCGGCGGGTATCGTTATTTTCTCACCTTCACAGATGATTTGAGCAGATATGGGTATATCTACTTAATGAAACACAAATCTGAAACATTTGAAAAGTTCAAAGAATTTCAGAGTGAAGTGGAAAATCATCGTAACAAGAAAATAAAGTTTCTACGATCTGATCGTGGAGGAGAATATTTGAGTTACGAGTTTGGTTTACATTTAAAACAATGTGGAATAGTTTCGCAACTCACGCCACCGAACACCACGGAGAAATGGTGTGTCCGAACGTCATAATCGTACTTTACTTGATATGGTGCGATCTATGATGTCTCTTACTGATTTACCGCTATCGTTTTGGGGATATGCTTTAGAGACGGCCGCATTCACGTTAAATAGGGCACCATCTAAATCCGTTGAGACGACACCGTATGAACTATGGTTTGGCAAGAAACCAAAGTTGTCGTTCTTAAAATTTGGGGCTGCGATGCTTATGTGAAGAAACTTCAACCAGATAAGCTCGAACCCAAATCGGAAAATGTGTCTTCATAGGATACCCAAAGGAGACTGTTGGGTACACCTTCTATCACAGATCTGAAGGCAAGATTTTCGTTGCTAAGTTCGGATCCTTTCTAGAGAAGGAGTTTCTCTCGAAAAGAAGTGAGTGGGAGGAAAGTAGAACTTGATGAGATAACTGTATCTGCTCCCTTATTGGAAGGTAATTCATCACAAGAAATGGTTCCTGTGACAACTACACCAATTAGTGAGGAAACTAATGATATTGATCATGAAACTTCAGATCAAGTTGCTACTGAACTTATTAGGTCAACAAGAGTAAAATACGCACTAGTGAGTGGTACGGTAATCCTATTTTGGAAGTCATGTTACTTGACCATAGCGAACCTACAAACTATGAAGAAGCGATGGTGAGCCCAGATTCCGCGAAATGGCTGGAAGCCATGAAATCTGAGATGGGATCCATGTATGAAAACAAAGTATGGACTTTGGTTGACTTGCCCGATGATCGTCAAGCCATTGAGAATAAATGGATCTTTAAGAAGAAGACTGACGCCGATGGTAATGTAACTGTCTATAAAGCTCGACTTGTTGCAAAAGGTTTTCGACAAGTTCAAGGGGTTGACTACAATGAGACTTTCTCACCCGTAGCGATGCTTAAGTCTGTCCGAATCATGTTAGCAATTGCCGCATTTTATGATTATGAAATTTGGCAAATGGATGTAAAAACTGCATTCTTGAATGGATTTCTAGAAGAAGAGTTGTATATGATGCAACCAGAAGGTTTTGTTGATCCAAAGGGCGCTAACAAAGTGTGCAAGCTCCAAATGATCAATTTATGGTCAGTGCAAGCCTCTCGGAGTTGGAATAAACGCTTTGATAGTGTGATCAAAGCATATGGTTTTATCTGAGACTTTTGGAGAAGCCTCAGATTTACAAGAAAGTGAGTGGGAGCTCAGTAGCATTTCTAATATTATATGTAGGCGACATATTATTGATTGGAAATGATATAGAATTTCTGGATAGCATAAAAGGATACTTGAACAAAAGTTTTTCAATGAAAGACCTCGGTGAAGCTGCTTACATATTGGGCATCAAGATCTATAGAGATAGATCAAGACGCTTAATTGGACTTTCACAAAGCACATACCTTGATAAAGTTTTGAAGAAGTTCAAAATGGATCGTGCAAAGAAAGGTTTTTACCAGACATAAGGTGTAAGATTGAGTCGGACTCAATGCCCGACCACAATGTAAGATAGAGAGAAAATGAAAGATGTTCCCTATGCTTCAGCCATAGGCTCTATCATGTATGCAATGCTGTGTACTGCACTGACGTATGCTTAGGCGTAAGCTTGGCGGGAAAGGTACCAAAGTAATCCAGAGTGGATCACTGGACAGCGGTCAAGAACATCCTGAAATACCGAAAAGGACTAAGGATATGTTTCTCAGATATGGAGGTGACAAAGAGCTAGTCGTAAATGGTTACGTCGATGCAAGCTTTGACACCGATCCGGACGATTCTAAATCGCAAACCCGGATCGTGTTTTCGTTAAGCGGTGGAGCCGTCGGTTGGTGCGCTTCTAAACAAAGCGTCGTGGCGGGATCTACATGTGAAGCGGAGTACATAGCTGCTTGAAAGCAACAAATGAAGGAGTCTGGATGAAAGAGTTCATTTCCGATCTAGGTGTCATACCTAGTGCATCGGGACCAATGAAGATCTTCTGTGACAATATCGTGCAATTGCCTTGGCAAAAGAATCCAGATTTCACAAGAGGACCAAGCATATCAAGAGACGCTTCAATTCCATTCGGGACCAAGTCCAAGTGGGAGACATAGAGATTTGCAAAATACATACGGATCTGAATGTTGCAGACCGTTGACTAAGCCTCTTCCACGAGCAAAACATGATCGACACCAAGACTCCATGGGTGTTAGAATCATTCTTGTGTGATCTAGATTATTGACTCTAGTGCAAGTGGGAGATCAAGGAAATATGCCCTAGAGGCAATAATAAAGTTATTATTTATTTCCTTATATCATGATAAATGTTTATTATTCATGCTAGAATTGTATTAACCGGAAACATAATACATGTGTGAATACATAGACAAAATGATAGTCACTAGTAAGCCTCTACTAGACTAGCTCATTAATCAAAGATGGTTGTGTTTCCTAACCATAGACATGGGTTGTCATTTGATTAATGGGATCACCTCATTAGAAGAATGATGTGATTGACATGACCCATTCCGTTAGCTTAGCACTTGATCGTTTAGTATATTGCTATTGCTTTCTTCATGACTTATACATGTTCCTATAACTATGAGATTATGCAACTCCCGTTTACGGAGGAACACTTTGGGTACTACCAAACGTCACAACGTAATCGGGTGATTATAAAGGAGTACTACAGGTGTCTCCAAAGGTACTTGTTGGGTTGGCGTATTTGAGATTAGGTTTTGTCACTCCGATTGTGGGAGAGGTATCTCTGGGCCTTCTCGGTAATACACATCACATAAGCCTTGCAAGCATTACAACTAATGAGTTAGTTGTGAGATGATGTATTACGGAGCGAGTAAAGAGACTTACCGAACGAGATTGAACTAGGTATTGGATACCGACGATCAAATCTCGGGTAAGTAACATACCGATGACAAAGGGAACAACGATGGTGTTATGCGGTCCGACCGATAAAGATCTTCAGAGAAAATGTAGGAACCAATATGGGCATCCGGTGTCCCGCTATTGGTTATTGACCGGAGACATGTCTCGGTCATATCTACATTATTCTCGAACCGTAGGGTCCGCACGCTTAAGGTTTCGATGACAGTTGTATTATGAGTTTATGTATTTTGATGTACCGAAGGTTGTTCGGAGTCCCGGATATGATCACGGACATGACGAGGAGTCTCGAAATGGACGAGACATAAGGATTAATATATTGGACGGATATATTTGGACACCCGAAAGGTTCCGGAGAAGTTTGGAGCTCCGGGAGGTTACCGAACCCCGGGAGGTATATGGGCCTTATTGGGCCCATGTAGGAGGAAGGAGAAGGAACAAGGGAGGCGCGCCCAAGCCCAATCCGATTTGGGGAGGGGGCCGGCCCCCTTTCCTTTCTCCTTCCCCTCTTCCTATTCCTACTACTAGTACTACTTCCTAATACTAGTACTCCTTCCTTCCCTCCAAATAAGATAAGGAAAGAGAGGGAAACCTACTTGGAGTAGGTTTCCCCCTCCCTATGGCGCGCCCCTTGAGGCCGCCACCTCCTCCCTCCCTCCTTTATATCACGGGGTAGGGGGCACCCTAGAACACACAAGCTGATCCTTGAGATCGTTCCTTAGCCGTGTGCGGTGCCCCTCCACCATATTCCACCTCGGTCATATCATAGCAGTGCTTAGGCGAAGCCCTGCGTCGGTAGAACATCAAGATCGTCACCACGCCGTCGTCTTGTGGAACTCCCTCTCCCGAGCTTTGCTGGATCGGAGCCCGAGGAGCGTCATCGAGCTGAACGTGTGCCAAGAACTCGGAGGCGCCGGAGTAACGGCGCTGGGATCGGCTGGATCGCGAGGAGAACGTACGACTACTTCCTCTACGTTGTGATCGACTTGGAGGCGCCGGAGTAACGGCGCTGGGATCGGCTGGATCGCGAGGAGAGCGTCGACTACTTCCTCTACGTTGTGATCGCTTCCGCTTACGGTCTACGAGGGTACGTGGACATACACTCTCCCCTCTCGTTGCTATGCCATCACCATGGTCCTGTGTGTGCGTAGGAAAATTTTGAAATTACTACGTTACCCAACAGAAGATCTTGCAGCTATATGGTGAGGATGTGTCTGGCGGGTCTGAGGAGCGCATCACTCCAGAGGCCGGGTGGATGGAGAAGCAAGGCTACAGGTGGACTGATTCTGAGGAGGACGTCGAGGAGTCCATCCACAGTGCCGAGGAGTCCGACGGAGAGGGTTGGGATGAGTTCCACCTTCTTGAGCCACCGCTTGTGTGTAGGTGTCCTCTCGCCTTTTTGGCGTCTCGATGCCAAAGGGGAGAGTGTAGGATTATGAGTCTTGTGTCGTGTTCGTGGTTGGTGTGTTTATTGCGTTCTCAGTTGAACTTCGTTTGAACCTCGTTTTAGTTGCTTTTCCTTCATATGGTGTAAGACATATGCACTCTATCTATCTTAGCGAGCTTGTGTTATATTGTGCTATATGTTGCTTAGATGTTATTCTTCGTGCCTTTGTCTCTAAAATATAGGGGGAGTGGTGATCCTAGTATGTGTGCTATGTAGTCCAAAGCATTCATCCAGTGCACACATCTAGGGGAGCCCGTCTATATTTTGGAGAGGAGGGGTTTGCCCTTGCTCAAAATTATCGTATCTTTGTGCAAATCCCGTATTGTCATCAATCCACCAAAAAGGGGGAGATTGTAAGGGCATATTTATCCCTTAAGTGTTTTGGTGATTGATGACGATACTTTTGCGGACTAATCGTATGCCTTGAGTTTCTCAGATGTTTCATCACTAGGCACGAGACGATTCGGTGCCCCTCGGAGACTATTGAAGACGGCATCGTTCTACGTTTCTTTTTGGTGGATTTGAGTCGTAGGAGAGCCGTACTATTAAGAGGGGGTCCGCATCGGAAAGGTTTGGGTCAACACGTACACTTGTCCTTCCTTTCCTTGCACTTTGGAGCATCTTCCCATTGTCATAGTTGTGCATAAATCCGACGGCCACTGCTGTTCTTGCGGTAGTACTGCTCTAAGGAGCGGTAGTACCGCAAGCACCAGCAATGATACCGCTTAGGGTCACGGTAGTACCGCTCCCGAGCCGTAGTACCGCAACTCCTCGCCTTTGTGCTGCTCTGATGCGGTAGTAGGCGCGGATGTAATTTTTTACATCCGCGCCCTGCGGTAGTACCGCTAAATCTGCTGTGATAGTACCGCGAGTGGACACGGTAGTACCGCTCTCTTGGAGCCGTAGTACCGTGGCCCTCATGCCCCGTACCGTTGCGTCGCGGTAGTAGGAGCGGATGTAATTTTTACATCCGCGCCTCCACGGTAGTACCGCACCTCGGGCGCGGTAGTACCGCGTCGGGTTTTCGCACTGTTTCTTTTTCAGTGAAAGTAGGTACGCATGTAATTTATTTCATCCACGCTCTTCGTAGGATGTGGCTTACCTGCCTTGCGGTAGTACTGCAAGGGTGCGCGATAATCTTGCGGCGGTAATCTTCTTTCGGTCGGGCCATCCGATCTCTGCTTCTTTGCCGCGGTAGTACCGTGGCCTTCCACGGTAGTACCGCGATTTCGGAGCGGTAGTACCGCGTGTCGCGGGCTGAACTAGAGGATAACGGTTGGATCTTTTGCACGAGTATAAAAGGCGTGTCTCCTACCTCTAGTTGACTACATCTTCCATCTCTAAGCTCCATTGTTGCTCCAAGCTCCATTTTGACCCGATCTCTCTCCCTAGCCAATTAAACTTGCTGATTTGATCGGGATTGGGGGACAAGGGCCCGATCTACACTTCTACCAAGAGACTTTTGATTCCCCCCACTTATCCCTTGCGGATCTTGTTACTCTTGGGTGTTTGAGCACCCTAGACGGTTGAGGTCACCGTGGAGCCATATTCCATTGTGGTGAAGCTTCTTGGTGTTGTTGGGAGCCTCCAATTAAGTTGTGGAGATTGCCCCAACCTTGTTTGTAAAGGTTCGGTTGCCGCCTTCAAGGGCACCAATAGTGGATTCATGGCTCTTGCATTGTGCGAGGGCGTGAGGAGATTACGGTGGCCCTAGTGGCTTCTTGGGGAGCATTGTGCCCCCACGCCGCTCTAACGAAGGCGTACTTCTCCTCAAAAGGAAGGAACTTCGGTAACACATCCTCGTCTCCACCGGCTCCACTCTTGGTTATCTTATCCCTTTACTTGTGCAAGCTTATTTGTGTTTCTATCTTTGCTTGCTCTTGTGCTTGTGTTGATTGCATCATATAGGTTGTTCACCTAGTTGCACATCTAGACAACCTTTATTATTGCAAAGTTTAAATTGGTAAAGAAAAGCTTAAAAAATTGTTAGTTGCCTATTCATCCCCCCTCTAGTCAACTATATCGATCCTTTCAGCGGGGCAATGAGCATGCAAGGGGGTTGGCTGTTCTCTTTTCTTTCTTAAAAAAATGACCTTATCGTCTTAGGCTCTTTTATAGTTAAGTCCCTGTGATTATGTCTATTTGCTATCCATTATGTCGTGCCATGTCACCCTGCCCGGTGGGACCCACCTGTCTTAATGGTGCTCAAAAGGCCTAAGTGGACTACTAGTGTTTTTTTTTTGCAAAAAATAGCCTCGGAATTAGAGGTTTTTTTGTCCCAAAACTGTAGAAGTGTGGTTTCTGCAACCCTAGCCTTCAATGTCGATGGTTTCTGCGATTCACTCAATTCAAGTTCATGCGCAGTTGACCACTATAACAAATTAACTAGTCATCTATTTCTTCTTTTCTTTCATTCCAGACATTACGTGATCGGTCTTAAATTTTTTTACAATAGCTAAACGCCAAAAATCCAATTTGGACCGGTCGATTTTCGCTAGAAGGAAGCAGGCGCCGGAGGGAGGGAAGAAGCCGTTGGAGTGGAGGAAGAAGCTCTTGGCAGGCTACCCCATCATCTATTTTAGGATGGGGGTGTGGGCGGTGTTAGGTGGTGCATGTTCGCCGGAAAAAAACCGGTCATCGCCGGGGCTAGAGGGATGTCTGGCGGCGGCGGAAGCATGGCGGCGGCGGTTGAGGGGAGGGCGGGGCGGCCGGGCGCACGGGAGCGCAGCGGGCCGTGGGTGGCGGAGGACGGCGGCTAGGCCGGCGGTACCCGTGGCGGTTTCAGGGAAGAAAAACCCGGAGATATGGCTGGAGGTTGAAGAGAACAATCTGGCTGCTCATTTTGCATCGACTGCTTAAAAACATATCGACTGACCCAAACTGTTTTTTCAGTCAACGTACCCCTAGCTAGTCCTTACTCCCTAATTTTTCAGGCATACCATGCAGCGCCTCCACTTTACGCAGCATGCTCCATGATTATGCACACACAGTCACACACACACACAACAAAATCATTCTTCAAATTTCACACACGCCAAAATCATTTTTCAAATTCCACATTCATTCATCGGTCTGAATGTTGACGCTTGAGGGCAGCAATCCACACAATTGCACCTTCATTCATCACTCCGAGTGTTGACACTGGTATTCCATTTATTTAGTACTCCCTCACTAATATAAGAGCGTTTGGATCACTACTTTAGTAATCTAAACGCTCTTGTATTAGTTTACGGAGGGAGTACATAATAATTTGCTATACTGGTATACATATCTGTTGAATCTGACATAACTCAGGCGGTGGTAACATCTCTGAATGTAACGAGCATTAACAACCTATACTACACACACAGAGAGACTGTGTAAAGGCCTCGAACAGCCTGCATATAATTGTAGGACTAGTAGGCTTGGCTGGCTCTCCACCGGGGGACTGTTGCGGTGGCGTGCCCTTTGCTGCCGCTTCCGCGGGGGACGGTGAGCAGGTCGTGGTGGTGGGGAATCCAGCGGTGCGCCCAACGGTGGCCGCTTCGGCGAGGGATGGAAGGAGGTCACGGTGGCAGCCGCCGCCCCTCGGAGTGTGGTTTTTTCTGTAGCTCGGGTTACATGGTACACCTTATCTTTGCCATCCATTTTTGCATAGTAATCCGTGCAGACGCATTTATCTTTTTTGTTTCTCTCAAATGACACAATATATAAACTTCAAATTTTGCAGAACAACAATATGTTCTAACTATAATCTGAGAAAAAACTTTCAGATTTTTCATGCATTTTAAATACTTAAAATAATATTTTTAGTCAAACAAAATCTCATTTTGTATATTTATATCAGACCAAAAAATCTGAAAGTTTTTTCACACATTGACGTTCTGATGTTTGTTCGATCCGCAAAGTTTGAAGTTCATATGTTATTTCATTTTAGAGAAACAAAAAAAAAATCTGCCTGTTGTAAGTTAGTTAGAGAGTACGGATCTTAAAGTAAGGCTGAAA
Source organism: Aegilops bicornis (assembly GCA_021605145.1). NCBI lineage: Eukaryota > Viridiplantae > Streptophyta > Magnoliopsida > Poales > Poaceae > Aegilops > Aegilops bicornis. Next base: position 674,381,354 of record CM038671.1, read on the forward strand.
GGTTGAGAATAAGAGGTTCCATGTAGCCTAAGCTACAAAGAAACTTTGTCCAGCGCAGGGGGAGGTTGTCACGGTGACAATCTCTACGTCCTCTCGCTGTTGAACAGCCAGCCTAATGACAGTCGACGTCCTCTCGATGTTGAACAGCCTAATGACCTGTGTTTCCCGTACGTACACCTTGCGTTTCATGCGCGGCTGTGTTTTGGGGGATTAGGATTTAGAAGGTGGTTTGAGATGCGAGTTAGGGATGACGTATCAACACCAGGATCCGTAGCGTCATGATGAAAACCTTGGCGGCGAATCTGGTACACGGTTGTTGGATCCAAGTGAATCCAGTGGATTCCATTCACTAATTTAGTGTTTGTCGCTTCTCACAAACAAGGTAGCTGACGCCAATGGCGTCATCGTCTAGCTCTAGCTTCGCTCCCTTTGCTGGCCGATCCAATCTGTCTCCCAGCCAAGCACACCGAGGCAAGGCTGGCCGTTGAGTCCAAAAACTTTGATTGATTTCCCGAGGAAGACAACGCACACGTAGAGAAAACCAAGGGGAGATGCTGGAGATGGCCATTGCCATGGCAGAGAGACGAGAAGGGTTATAAGTAGCTGCCCTCCACAAGGATTTGGGAAGGCAAGAGAGAGAAGATAGAGAAACCAGGGTGGAAGAAGCAGTCAAACAGGATGAAAGAGCTTAGTCGGTCGGAGGAGGCCGTATCAAGTTTTGAGACGGAGAAGCAATGTATGTGCATAAACTGTTGATCCTGTTCGTTGCTTCTTTGCCTCTGTATTTTTGAGAACATGCATTTTTTGTTTCGACAACATATCTCCCGTGTTGAGTCTTGGCTGGTTTCTCCGGCTGGTCGCATGCATGCGGCATTTTCCAGTGTAGTATTGGTCCACGTGCAAAAGGTTAAGAAACATCAGGCGAGGCAACATGTAAAATTTTGAGATTAGAACACAGCTAAATATGCCATGGAGATCGCACAAATGCAGAACATTCTCAGTAGACTCAACTGAAAATAGCAGGCCGAGCTAATCCAAAGTTCCTTTCTTGTCCATCAGACGAGAAGAGCGAGGCTGCTGCTGCCGTGGCGGTTGCGGCGCCGCCATTGTTGAAGGGAATGAAGCTTTGCAAGAAGGGGTGCCCCGGGTGCAGGCTGGATGAGATCAACAAGACCAAGACCGGCATCCCCTACCTCAACTTCTGCTACATCTGGATCGTCTGCCTCTGCTCTAGTAAGTGTAGTAAACCACTCCATTTAGTTTGTGTTTATTGGCTCTGCATGGACGAACGTTTCTTACGTACTTGCTCTTCCATTCACAAAGAACTACTGAACTAGTACCCTATATTTCCATTGCATGGTTGTGGTCATATTTTATTAGCTATAAAAAAAATTCGTCCTTTCCAAAATATAAGCCCCTATATATGGATCGTGTAGCGACCGGGAAAAATCATTTTTGGGGACAACCACACAACAACATGATTAAGTAAGGGACAACTTTGCAAAACCTAACAAGCCACGCCGACAGTGGTTGTCGCCCAGATCCAACCAAGCTCTGGTTTCGGTGGACCTCTTCAATGACGCCTCCAAGAAGAAGAGAGACGACCATGGATGCCTTCATCGACGGTCCCGACCCCCATCAGCCAAGGCTATCGCCTAGACCAGAAACCCTCCACCTCGATGAGCCCCTTGGGAGGACCGGAGGAGGCTTGAACACCGACGAACTCCAAACAAGCCATAAACATGCCCACGCCGCAAAGCCAGTGACAAACCTTGCTAACAGGATGAGAGACCATGCGTCCATGGCACCACATGCACCAGAACACCAAGGATGCTAGCCACACCAGAGGCTACCTACATCGCCATAATCGAAATGTGCTTGCGGAGACGCCGGCAGAAAGTGCTCTTCCACAATCGAGGCACCCACCATCGAGCCCCGCCTCATGACCCCAAAACTCGCGCATTCCCCCTCTAGAGCACGTCGTCGCGTGATCTAGATGACACCCAGATCTGCGACGTACAATTAATCCTCCCTCTAGCCGCCACAAGTGGTCGTCACACCACCGAACAAAGAGGATCACTGCCGTCGACTCGGCAAGGGAACGCCGTCCCAGCCGATGTGCGCGTGTCCCCTGGCCAAACGTTGCCGCCGCCTTTGGCTCGCACAACCATGCATACACGCAGTGTCGAGCCCAGTCGCCCTGTCCAGGCGAGGTTCTGTAGCAGCGTCACACTCACGCTAGCTCGGGGCCAAATGTGTCCGGACCTGGACTGCCCTCGCCGCCGCCGCACACCAGTCGCTGCTGACCGCCGAGTCGGACATTGCTAACCAGGATTAGGCCCCTAGTCAACGCCATCACATCAAAGCAAGAATGCCTTGTCGTCGCCGTCATCGTGAGCCTATTGGCTCATTCAGGCGGCGAGGAAGGGAAGAGAAGCGGGGAAAGGAAAGGTGGAAGCTAGGGTTCCCAATCGCCCCAGAGGAAGCGACGCAGGGGCAGAGCAGCTAGCCCGTTGGCGGCCTATATGCCTTACTCTTTCTTAAGTACTGACTGATGATCTATGTACTAGCATATCTCTCATACTTAAAAATATGAACAATGCTAGGCGCCGGCACACCGGCCCAATTTTCGGCCGGTCGCCTAGCAGCCACATGATTTAGTACGCACGAGCCGCATGATTAGGCCCCTCAATTAAAAAAATCCACACAGGCAACTTGGTAAAAAATGACGGCTCCGCTCCACCGCCCACCTCGCTCACAGCCCCTGCTCCTCCCCGCCCACTCCGTTCTCCCCCGCATACTTCTGTTGCATCTCCGGTCAACTCGTCGGTGGCACCCCAATGATCCCGCTGTCGCTTGGTTGTAGCAAAAAAAATGCGTGGTTCCAGCAAAAAAAAGGCATGTTTTCAGCAAAAATTAAAAACATGGTGCCGCATTACACAAATTGCACAGAGTCAAAGCAACCAAAAAAAATCATGGTTCCAGCAAAACAGAAGTATGATTCCAGCAAAAAAATCATCTAGTTCCAGCAAAAAACAATGGCTCACCATCTCCGGATCGCAACAAAATTTCTGGCCGGTCCCAGCAAAACAAACACACGGTTCCAGCAAAACAAATTTTTCTCATCGCCGGTTGGAGCAAAGTTCTCGCCGGTGCCAGCAAAACAAGTCGCCGGTTCCAACATCCGAGATTGCCGGTTCCAGCATCCGAGATTGCCGGTTCCAGCATCCCTTCCTCTGGTTGCAGCTTCTCACTCGACAGGCGCAACCCGAGCGTCGCCGGTCCACACCTGGTTGCAGCTCCTCACCCAACGGTTCCAGCACTAGCGGTGACTGGTTCCAGCATCGATGGTAGCTGGTTCCAGCATCCCGCGGTGGCCGGTTCCATCACCGATAGCACACGGTCGCTCCGTGGTCACCACCGCGCGCCCAACGCCGACGCTGCTCGCAGCACCTCATGGTGCTCCTGGGAAGACATTGCCGCCACGGGTCGTCGGTAGCAGCTTTTTTATGTCCACACCGCCGCCGTTTCCACGGGGTCGCATCACCTCCGTCAGCTCCCCACCATAGCAACAGCCTGCGGCCGATGCACCGTCCCACCAGAAAGACAACCGCTGGCCGGGCGGGGAGATTCATTGAAAGAAATCAAGGTGACGGTGGTCTGGGAATGGCGAGCGAGAGGAAGGGGATCGATTGGAGCCGTCCGTGAAAAGGATAAGGAAGAGATTAAAGCGGTTTGCGGGGGCCACATGTATGACGTGGCGCTAGTGGGCGCGCTGGATCGCAAAAGAAACCAACGACGCACGCGAGACCGGCGAAGTGTTCGGCCGGTGCCCCGGCTCGAAACGTTTCCCTAAAAATATTTATGGTTTGGTCTTATGTTATTTTTTTTCGTCCGGCCTCCCACTCCACCTCCTCCCCTGTCGGTTTTGCTTATTATTTTCGATCGGCTTCCCTCCAAAACTGCCCTAACCGTCCCAATTCCGATTCACATAGCAAATAAAATGATGGTTTCTTTGATCGGCACCTAAAATCCAACTTTGATATGTAATCAGATTAGTGTGTGTGTGTCTTGGAAATTTATAAATTTGCTGGGTACTCGAAAAGATACGACGACAATGTCAGCGATAGAGGTGAGAGGGACATGTTGACACTGAACTGATCGATGTAAACGAGGCAAGGAAGAAAATCAACTGATGTCCTTCCGTACTGAAGGCGATGCTAAGAAGTATTGACATATCTAAAGTTCGTTACTATAGTTATCAGGAGTATTTGCAGGTGTATCAGCACTATGCCCAATAGTGTCAAGTTGTGCGGAACTGAGGTTGTTCTTATGATGAAGCGGTTAAGAGTCATGTCTTTGTGTTTTTTTTCTTTATGGACGACGCTGAACATTGTGTGGAAGACGACGCTGAACAGTGCCCAATAAGGTCTGAACTAAGTGTATGTTCTCATGTTTAGTGGTGTCATAGTCGTTTGTGTGCATCGATGAGAAAACAAATACCAACGTAAAGATACACACACAACAATTAAGTTAGGAGTGTGTTTGTTTAGTCTATATGCCCAAAACTAATAGTTCCGGCCATGAGTCTGGTCCGGTCAGCGAGTACAGTAGTGTCGGCCTTCCACAATGTGTTCGATGCCACAACTCTGAAAAGTATGCCACGCAGACGATGATGCCAAATGAAATATATTTAGCACCGCCCGCACACTGTGAAAGAATTTGGCATCGATTGAGGGTCAGACCCACACATATAAACAAGCATATATCAGCAACAGTTGCCCCACTAGCAGCGTCTTGCTCCTGGCTCACTGCCGCTTCTTCCCTTGAGCGTCAGGCTTAGTTTATTACTTTGTTGGTTCTGGCATCGGAGCAAGTAGATACTCCGGTTCTCATAAAAGAAAATTATGGCAGCGGCTGGGCAATGGAGAGCATCGATACCAAATGAAGTAAAGATGAATTTGACACCGCTTTTGGCTTGCATAGTGGAGGCCTTAGGCGATATAAAATGAAAAGAGCACTCGTGCTTATTTGTAAGCACATACACTTATTTAGGCACCTCTGCCATAGAAACAAGCATCGGAGAAAAATAATAATTTATTTTTACAAATGATTTTCTAAACACTTTGAATTATACATGGTCTTAGTTTTGTATACCGTGTATCGGCCTGCATGCCGCAAGTTGTCTTTATCCTATTATGTATGTAGTAGTACGTGTCATTATTGTCTTACGATCTGCCTGGATGGGACTTTAGGAGGTAGTCCCAAACATGTGTCCTTACCATTTAATGCATAATTTCTGCCTATACTCTTACAATTTATTTATATAATTCATATTTGTCATCATCTTAAACAAAACTTTAGGAGGTAGCCCCTCTTGTTTGTTTTCGTTCAACTACATCAAACTAGGTCGGCGCTCCCAAACTAATACCTTGTTTACCTTTTGTCTTTCCAGCACTACCAATTCACTCATTGTTCCCCAAACTAATACCTTGTTTTCTTTTTGTCTTTCCAGCTCTACCAATTCATTCATTGTTCCCCTATCTATACTTTATGGTACGCGAAGATGTTGTTATAGTTCGCAACATTTATCTCCATGATATTCATTGAAGTTATTGTTTAAATTCTTACACCTAACGCCGACTAATTATATGCTGAATTTCGCTATGATGCAATAGATTAGAGACTTGAAAGTCGCAAAGCAAGAACAAGATATCGGGTTCTATGCTGGTTTTGTTGGTGAGCATTGCCACTTCTCATGGTTTGACAACAATGGAAGAAAACGAGAAGGAAATTAAATACAAGTACACTAAGTAGAGTAGTAGACTTTGATAGCCTTATGTGACAACGGTTATTTTCGATTAATAATGACTGACAATATACTCTGTGTGTTAAGGGGCTACTTACTTCCTTGCAAGAACTATTAGTGCTGTGCCATGGGGCATGTTTGCTGACAAATATGGGAGGAAGCCTTGCATTGTGATCAGTATCCTCTCAGTGTACGATAGATTCATGCATAGTATGGAAATATATTTCTCTCTAGTCAATGAAATCAATGTAAATCTTATTCTACTTCTATTTCAGGATCATATTTAACACCCTCTTCGGCCTTAGCACGACTTACTGGATGGCAATTGTAACTAGGGGGCTACTTGGGTTACTTTGTGGTATACTAGGACCAATCAAGGTAATTTATTAACTGTGTAGCTACTATGATTAATTAAGCAAATGATACTTAGTTGTTGAACTCTCATTGTTGTGTATGCATTCCCTAGGCCTATGCTTCGGAAGTCTGCAGGATAGAGCACCAAGCTCTTGGAATTTCTCTGGTAAGGATAGTTCATCTTTTTTTAAGCAACCACCAAGAGCTCTGGCTATTCATTAAGAAGAAATCCAGGAGTGTCCGGGCCCCAAAACCACACAACCCTCACTAAGTTAAAACTTGATGAAACTACACAAACCCTATTTAAAACTAGGTATGTAGCAACGCCAACCAACCACACAACTACTGCTTCTTCACCGATGGGGAGAGAAGCCAAAACCAAAAGGAAGCGGACATGAACCCTTCCACCATCATAGAAGATGGCAAGCCCCGACACCCCTACTAATGTATCTCACACACCCTGCTACACCCAAAGGCGACGATCTTTAGCCTATATTGCCTTGCTTGCCACAAAGGTTTGCCACTCCAAAACAATGTCTCCAAGAAGTAAGCCACATTGATCATGACGCTGCTACCCAAATAGGCAAAGTCGGGGTTGAGATTTCACCAGAAAAGAGACCCCAATGGGTGGATGAGCATCAGGTCCATGACAACCACCTCAGATGCCATAACCACCACCACTAGGTTGTCGCGGGGTAGTCTGCCACACCACTCACTAAAGGCCCTACCTCGCTCTTCTCGGCAAAAGGTGTCGCCAGTGAAGAGTTAACTCCTACCCCCATACCATCACACCAGATATACGCTCTGAAGTGGCCTAGCAAACCGCCGAGGGTGTTTCCACCTTGAGTTCCTTCACTCATACTCAAAATGCAACATTGCACACTCTACACGTCCTACAACCCAAACAGTGTATGAAGACTACCCGCGGACCTTGGTTGTCAATGAAGACCTAGGTTTGACTCCCTATCCATGTGTGTCGACCTATTCCATGAGCCGAGTGGATGACCCTGATGCCCATATAGCTGAGAGCCACCACACTATAGTGACAAGCCATGACACTACTTCCTAGATCCACTATCATGCCGCGTGGGCCTTCTCGTAGCGCAACTGTGTTGCCCCTGGAATCTTTTGCTCCTACCAGCGAGGTCTTAGCCAACAACACCTTCATGTATCCCATCTGTTACAAATCTAGATGGGTGGGGGCAAGCTCGCTCGCTCCAGATCCAAAAGTGTTGGAGCATCCCCATGCTAGGGCCATAGTGTAACACCAATAGGGGAGGTATCCAAATCCATAGAGGAAAGCACGCTGCCAAGGGCCCAGAAATGCCACACCACTCGCCATGCAACTGTTGCTCCTATATAACCGTCGGTGCTTAGCTACACACTGATGGCCTCACCTCCCACGCCACCCTCCATGACTACGAGAAGACACTATCTGGTGATTCAGGGCCACCACCATCCTAGCTCGCCGGCTCTGCCATGCGAAAGGTGTTGGGTAGAGCCCCACCCCTTCGAAAGACTAAGGCTATCACCAACGCCATTGAGGGCAGCAACAACGGTAGTGAGGGTCTGCCATGGGGAGGCCGGTGGTGTTGGGGGTGTCACCCATGTTTGCCCCAAGCGAGCCTAATAAGTTTGGGGTGCAAATATGTTGTCATTCCGAATAGTTTGCCTTTTCGTTTTGTGTTTCTGGTTATCTGTTGTTTTACTTAAAGGCTTGGATTATAATGCTTATATCATTGTAACAACTGTGTACTTATGTGTGACTGTATATGTAGGTTACATCTTCGCGAGCAATAGCTTTTGTTATTGGACCAGCCATCGGAGGATTTCTTTCCCAGGTGAGGATCAATCTGCTTTCAGTAAAAATATGGGGAAAAAAATCCTTGTGTGGTTAATGTTGGATTTTAACGAGTTTATCAAACTAAGGGCAAGTTAGATCCAGGAGCATAGAGAAGATGTTGAATCTAGCAGTCCTAGAAGGTCATTGGTACATAACTCATTAATAAGCAACTACAAATGTATGTAGCCATAATGTATAACTTAAATAATAAATAATATACTAGTTGGTGCAAAAACTGTCAACACCCACAAATAAGAAACACTGCTCTCCCAGTCGTCCATGTGAGACCCATGAGAAACTATGGCTTCCCCTAGCAAGCCACCATTGTATCCTCTCACCTTCACTCATGAGCCCAGCAGGCACATGGACTCTCCTTCCTTGTCCTTCGTCCTCATTGGTTGTGTGAGGGAGATGCGTGGAGATACGGATGTGAGGCTACCCCTAAGTACAACACTTACGGATCGTAAAGGCGGCCATGACATGAACATCCATTAATGGGTAGTGGAGAACTCAACTGTTCCACAATTTTGGCAGATGGTGGCAACAACACAATGTTTTTGTAGGTTGCAGCGTAGAGTGTATCTTGTCTTGGTTGGCTCCTTCTAGTTTGCTTGAATTTTTGCACTTCTCATATCAAGGCCCTTGAACAAGACATTTGGCAGTCTCACATGTGTCCCCTTTTGTTAGCATCAGCTGGTGTTTGGGTAGCTTCCCCCATCCAGATGGCAGTTATCAAATGAGAGAGTGCTAGTTAAGACATGGTGTGGTGGTATAGTCTTTGATTTGATCCAATCCAACAATGGTGGCATTGAGGTCTCAGTTGGCAATTCATGTACTCCCTCCGATCCATATTACTTGTCGTTTAATCGGATGTATCTAGCACTAAAGTACATCTAGATACATCTGTGTGAGCGACAAATAATATGGATATTAGGGAGTACTGGCTATATAGGTAAAAATCTAGGCCTGGCTATTTAGACCGACTAGATGACATTCTTCGACATTTTCTTCCTAAAGGTGCAACTATGGGGTACCGATACATGATTCTTGGATGAAAATCTGGACTACATCAGTCGTATCCCTTGACAGAGTTATCTCTTTGATAACTATGCTCCTATACTCATTGTTTTTTATAATTTGTTATGTGCGAAGAATCTCTTGGTAGCCCCCGATGTAAGGGTAAAATGGAACTTTCTTTGGCATGTATTTGTTTTAGCCAATATGCGATGATGTGTTTTTTCTTCTTTGTTTTCTAGTTTACAAGGTTTCTAATTGTGGCTATATGTCTCCTTGGTTGATCTCAAACTTTCATATCATGGTTGTATAATGAAAACTGCAAGGTTAAGAAATGCTTTATTCTAAGTGGGTTTTAGCTGAATTCATATTTAACGATTTAAAGTAATAAATGTTCGGAAGGATGAACGCATCCTCTCCCTTTTGAGACTTTTCCCGTGTACACTACTTGCCATTGAGAATTCTCTATCTTGTATCAGCCTGCAAAGAAGTACCCCAATATTTTTTCGGAGAAATCCATATATGGAAGGTAAATTATTACTCATGCTATTAAAATTATATAAATCTTTGCGTCATTTAGATCATAAAATAACCTTTCAGCTACATGTACCTTTAGGTTTCCATACTTCCTCCCTTGCTTCGTCATATCAGTTTTAGCGGCAGGAGCATGTGTTGCGTGCATTTGGCTTCCGGTATGCCCCTTGCCTGTACATCTCTCTATGATACATTCTCTCCCTTGAATTCCTACTTAATTTTTTTTTCTTAGGAAACTTTGCACATGCACCATGATGACAATGTAGAAGCCATTGATACAATGGAGGCACAAGTTGTTGATCCAAACTTAGTAAATGTGAAAGGTATACAACCTAGACCAGGGAGATTTGCATCTACAAAGAGCCTGCTAAAGAATTGGCAATTGATGTCAGCAATTACCCTCTATTGTGTGTTTTCTCTCTATGATACCGCTTATATGGAGGTAAATCTACATTTATGTATCTTCAACATATTCAACAACATTTCAATATGAAAAGATGCACGTGTTAATATTATATATAATATAGAGAACCATTCAATTGGGCAACTCAAGAAACTTCACATGTTCATGCCGTATGTAAATTCCATGTTCAGATATTTTCCCTCTGGGCTGTGAGCAGCAGAAAATACCGGGGACTAAATTTTGCATCTGAGGATGTTGGTACTGTGCTGGCTATCTCAGGTATGTGAAGTTTCTTACATTGTATAGTATGTTGATTGTGGAAGAGATACATAGTCAGCAAAAAATGAATGAAACAAATACATAAGTAGAATGACTACTTTACCCATCACATGTAGCAGTTGTTTTAAATTCTTTACCTTATGATCATCTTCCCTTGATCTTGTAGGTATCGGTATTTTTGTATATCAACTTGTGATTTATCCCTTCCTTGCCAAGTACGCTGGGTTAATCAAGCCATTCCGTTCTGCAGCGGTACGTGCGAAGAACACTTTATGTTGAGATACTTCTTTAATATCACAAAACTATTGTACAATAATAATGCATGTATGTTTTCCAGGTATTATCTATACTACTTGTTGCAACATATCCATTCATAGCCAACCTATATGGTGTGGAGCTCAAAGTACTCATCAATATAGCTTCGCTTCTAAAAATATCTTTGCTGTAAGTTCACTTTTATGATCGAAGAAAAACTATTAATATATTAATATTTTTGATTCTTCGCTCCAAGTGAAAGTACAAATTAGGGGTGTTCATCATTGGCTTAAAAAATACATACAAACCCATCCTATAAAAATATTTTAGTTACCCTACTATACAAATAGTTTCGGTTCTATACGTGTATGTATACTATAAAAAAGTAAGACGGGCGGTGGGGGTGAAAGCTTTGATCTTTTATAACCCAAAATCTTGTTAAAACATGTTGATCATATTGTTACAGATGCGAGTGGATCAACCATATTTGCCTTTTCAAAAAGATAAATAATAATTTGTTGATTACAATTTTGGGAGGTTTAGAGAATCCATATTTGAGCACCCTCGTACAAATGAAATAAAATTACCCTTACAGAGGTCGGTGGAAAGTACGTTAATAGATAATCTGTCATGAACATATTTTCATGTGTATCTTAAATGAAACAGGCAACGATTACGACTACGTGCAATATTCTGCAAAACACTGTGGTGGTATGTATAACTATCATATACTTGCAATTGTATTAGTCTTATGGCATTTTCTTCGAGCCATTTTCGCTATGTTCTAAATTCTTTGATGGAAAACTGTATAGAGGCAAGAACAAAGGGGTGTTGCAAATGGTATAAGTGTTACTTTGATGTCAATCTTCAAAGCAGTAGGTCCAGCAGCAGCAGGGGTTTTGTAAGTACAACGTTTCTTTTCTCTTGTGAGTGGGAATCCCTCTAGTTCTTGCATTGGTAAGTGTGTTTCCTAGACAATTAACTTATTATTTTCTTTTTGTAGGTTCTCATGGGCTCAGAAGAACACAACGGGGTTGTTCTTACCAGGTAAACACACTCTTTTCCAATCCGTACTAATTGCATTTACCTTTGCTTTAACCTGAATGGAATCGGACATATTATCAGGCAATACACTTGTTTTATTTATCATGTGACATACAGGTGACCAGATCCTTTTCATGTTCTTAAATCTGGTGGCAATAATCGGACTCTTGATGACGTTCAAGCCATTTTTCTCACTGCCGAGTGCGACTAAATAATGGCCCCACAATTATGTATGTACATTCATAAGGTGTTTGGTTCGCCATTGTTAACGTGAAAATAACAAGAATATCATTATAGGAGGGTACTAGTCACTGAATGTTCTTAATGTTAAAAGCAAAGCTATATTATGCAATCACAATGGGCAAATTGCCAGAACATGGACATCAACGCTAGCTAGTACATCATCCACCCAGGTACAATAATCACCAGGATTCATACGACACAAAGGTGGTCCACCTCAGAGGCCACAACATTGGGATCTCTGCGACAAGAAATAACAAAATATCAGGCAAACCAAAGTTTCAACTAGACCTTAAGGTATTAATTTGAGTAGCCAATAGGTACGAGTCCAATATCTTGCTATTAAGAGCATACATCCCACCACGTTGCGAACTACACTAATGGATGTCACCATGTTGATTGCTTCCTCCATCATGCATAACTCGACTATGAATGGGTCATGGACAAACTCTCGGTTGTCTTTTCTCGTCTCAATCACCACACCAGAGTGATCCTTCGCCACAACACTCTATCCACTATTCTTTTTTGCCATTAACATTGAGCTTCGATGTTTGAGCATCAGGTGCCTCCAATTTATCTTGATGCTCATTATTTTCTTGCACACGAGTATACAAAAATCTCCAAGGCTTTTGCACATGAACATCTCACCTGGTATGCAATCTCAGTAACTATTGCTTCATTGATGCCGCCAGGTCCACCACATATGCGCAATTTCCAATGTTGCACATGACTAACTTAAAAACCCTATAGAAACTATATGGAATAACAGCTCGAATTGGAGCTGTTGAAACCATCACGTTGACCCATGATATGTCCACAGACACTAGGGAACGATCACCATGTGTCCATCCTTACAATGATACCGAGAGAGAGAGAGAGAAAGGGAGGGAGAGAGGGAGGGAGAGAGAGATCAAAGTTGATGCGACAAACATGTTCGGACAGTCTCATTTCTTCCCCACATATTGGGGCATGTCTAGGGAAGTCCGAACATATGGGGCAGGTTTGGGAGACTTGTTGCACGGACATCTTTGTGTCTAGACATGTCTGGACTGTCCGTCTAAATATACGGTGAATGTTTTGAGGAGCGGCCTTAGAGATGCTATGAAAAAAGAGGATCCAACATGGAGGCTAATAGGTTCTCTATAAGCTCACTCAAGAGGAGATTTGATGCCCTTTTGATGACCCACGAGTATAGGGGATCAATCGTAGTCCTTTCGATAAGTAAGAGTGTCGAACCCAACGAGAAGCAAAAGGATATGACAAGCGGTTTTCAGCAAGGTATTCTCTACAGGCACTGAAATTATCGATAATAGATAGTTTGGTAGCAAGGTAATTCATGACGGGTAACAAGTAACAAAGGTGCATCAAGGTGGCCCAATCCTTTTTATAACAAAGTACAAGCCTGGACAAACTCTTACATAAAGCAAGCACTCCCGAGGACACATGGGAATTATCGTCAAGTTAGTTTTCATCATGCTCATATGATTCACGCTCGCTGCTTTGATAATTTAATATGTGGGTGAACCGGTGCTTGGGTGTTGTCCTTACTTGGACAAACCTCCCACTTATGATTAACCCCTCTCACAAGCATCCGCACCTACGAAAGAAGAATCAAGATAAATCTAGCCATAGCATTAAACATGTGGATCCAAAACAGACCCTTATGAAGCAACACATAAACTAGGGTTTAAGCTTTTGTCACTCTAGCAACCCATCATCTACTTGCTACTTCCCAATGCCTTCCCCGAGGCCCAAATCATGGTGAAGTGTCATGTAGTCGACGTTCACATAATACCACTAGAGAAAAGACAACATACATCTCATCAAAATATCGAACGAATACCAAATTCACATGATTACTTGTAACAAGACGTCTCCCATGTCCTCGGGAACAAAAATAACTACTCACAAAACATGTTCATGTTCATGATCAGAGGGGTATTGAATATCATTCACTATCTGAACATATAATCACCCACCAAATAAACGAACTAGCATCAACTACAAGGAGTGATCAACACTACTAGGAATCCACACATACCAATCTGAGGTTTTGAGACAAAGATTGAATACAAGAGATAAACTAGGGTTTGAGATGAGATGGTGTTGGTGAAGATGTTGATGAAGATTGGTCCTCCCATGATGAGAGGTTTGTTCGTGATGACGATGGCTTCGATTTCCCCCTCCTGGAGGGAAGTTTCCCCGGCGGAATCGCCCTACCGGAGCCCTAGATTGCTTCTGCCCAGGTTCCGCCTCGAGATGGCGGCGCTTTGTCTCGAAAGCCTTCTCTTGATTTTTTTCTAGGTCAAACACTTTATATAGTAGAAGATGGGCACCAGAGGATGGCCAGGGGGACCACAAGCTCAGGGGGCGTGCCCTGGGGGGTGGGGCGCGCCCCTAGGCTTGTGGCCACCTGGTGGGTCCCCTTCTGGTATTTCTTAGGCTAACATTTTTTATGTATTCCAAAATAATTCTCTGTAAAATTTTAGGACATTTGGAGTTGTGCAGAATAGGGGTCTCAAATTTGCTCCTTTCCGGTCCAGAATTCCAACTGTCGGCATTCTCCCTCTTCATGTGAATCTTGCATAATAAGAGAGGAAAAGCATAAAAATTATATCATAAGGTGTAAAAATAGTCCATAATGCAATAAATATCAACATAAAAACATAATGCAAAATGGATGTATCACCCTTGTGGCTGTCAACACAACCTTTGGGCTTATGTATCCCTATAAACACTAAAGTTTGAATTGAAATTCAGTCCAAAAAACTATATGGTATGTGTGTTTCTTTGTGAGTCATCACTGTTTTGTGTGTCAAATCTTTTCATGTTTTTATCTTAGTTTATATTGTTTCCTGTTTTCCTTCATAATTTTTAGATAAAACATGCCTTGTGGGTGTCTTATAGAAAAAGTAGTGATGACTCGATCACAGAATTCTGCACTGAGATGGTTGGTTTTATCGGAGAAGATGACCCATAGGATCATGGTTTGTAGCATCGTTGTCCTGCAGGGTTTAGTTGTAATATGTGAGGGGAAGGGTCTCTTTCTTGCAAAAAGGCCAAAGCTCATGTATTGATTAGCACAAACCCTTACAAAAACGCCTTTACAAAAAAATTGGAAAATACATCCCAATACTTGGGGGTGATGCAACCTTCTTCCTCCTGCATCTACTGGAGGTGCACCGTGAGCAAGCCCATTGTCGGCTCTCGGCCTTCATCTCAGCGGAGCAAACTTGTTTAAACCCAGAAGATTGTGGAAGCAACAGCCGGGAAATTGTCGTTGTAGACTAGACGTCGACGCCTACAATATGTGTAGCAGATAGCTATCCCGTAGAGGAAAATGATGAAGAGGGCCAGTAGAACGCCCCAATTTTGGCAAGACGGAGTCGGGGAAGACAAACCTCACATAATCTCTGACGACGACCGAGACTGACTAACCTTCGTCAATCAGAACTGGAGTCAGAGGACCAACACGTACAACCACCTTGTCCGCTCCACAAGACAGTGCGACCACGACAAATATGTAGAAAAATGTAAGATCTAAAGACACACCATCTTCCACACGCCTCCCGGTGATACGATGAAGTATCGTCGGAACGAGGACAAGGTGGGAAGACCTTATTCCATATCGGCTATGTTGGTCATTTGATTGGATATGCTCTACATGTTGGTCATTTGACCAGATATGCCACATGTTCCCCCATGCGTGCAACTTGTTCTTGAAGGTGGAGAAGAAGAGATTCATCCTCATGCATTGTTGGTTAATATTCAATGGGCAACCCAAGTGCAACTATCAATTGCCAATTCCATCAAGACTGCCGACATTAGCAATGAGGAAAAAGCGGGTGATCCAACTGACCAGTGATAGAGCCACCTAAGAAGGTTAGAAGGGCGTTCCGGGAAAGAAGTGAGGGAGGGGGAAGGAGAAGCGAGACGGGGTGGCGACCAAGATGATGGAGTGGTTCGAGGGCATCTTGGCAACAAAGGAGGAGGCATGAGTCAATCGCTCCAACATGAAGGACAAAAAGAAGGCGGAGGTTTGACATCTTGATGGCGGCGACCGAGAAGAAAATCAATCTTGAAAAGAAGAAGACCAAGCTCAAGGAGAGGAGGGTTGAGCTCATGACCGCTTTGGAGAATACCAAAATGATGACGAAAAAGTTGAATGTCGATGCGGCGACCATCGTGCGCACCATCCATGTTACGATGTTGAAGTGCTTGATGGGTGAGCTAGAGGCTGCTGAGAAGGAGGCGATGGTGAGGTGAAGGCGGCGGCAGAGTGAAGGAGGAGGCTCAGACAAATAGTGTAGGAGGCCAAAAGGGTCTTTATTGCACGGACTGCCGAACTGGGTTTTTTGTGATCAAACCCATGTAAAAACTCTCTTTTTGACTATGATCGGGGTCTATGGACACTGAACTTTAATTTTCCTGTATTGCTATGCATTTGAGATAAATTGGTTGAACCTAAATGAACATTTAGGACATGCAGTTGGATGATCGGTCTTTTGTATGTGTATCCGCAGACTCATCTGGACCAATTGCGCATAAATAGTGTATATTTGTTACTAGGGATGGTGTTTTTTCGACCAAGGCGGACATAACACCCGCGCTGATCGGCACCCCTCATATCCAGCCCAAATGTGGGGCGGATATGAGGGCGCCCGGGCACGCCCACGACGTCGGACTCGACCCATGCTGGCCCACCCGACCTCACATATATTTGTATCCATCCGCTTGCCAGAGCAAACCCTAGTCACTTCACACCACCACCCCCCCCCTCCACTCCCATCCGCCACCCGAGCTCACCTCCGGCGAGTTTCGGCCTTCTCTGGCATGGCAGTCAGTGGATCGGACTCCGACCACTCCGGAGTCGTCGACTGGAGTGTCATCTCGTTCGGGTTAGAGGGGGCAATGGCAGTCTGCATTGCACTCTGCCGCTCCAGGGAAGACAACACCCTGCCGGTGGACGGATTCGTCCGCCGCAACACCATAGGGTCAGCAGAGAAGGAAGCCATTTATGCGCGCATTGTGAATAAATGACAGCGGAGGAACACACGCGCCCTCGCCCGAGAGCAGAATCGGGCGATCAGTGCCATGGCCGGTCTGCCACCGAAGGAGAAGGAGGACAAAAACGGCGATGACAGCTTCGGCGACGAGCAGACCCGACTAGATCCGTACTGCGTCTTTGACCGGTACTTCCACAAGAAGGATGGTGAGGGCGCCGGGAAGGGCAAGGGCAGCCGTGGATGAACTCCACCATAGCCAAACATGCCAAATTTTGGTAGTCCGATGGCATGTTTTGTTAAATTGTGATCCAAATTCTACCGTATTGCACTAGACGTAGTACATACGGTGTGGGCCTTTGCGTTGGTACCGACGCATACGAGTACAACTCGTTTACTTGTCCTCGAAGGACTCTTATGTATTGCCCTTATATATACCCCATGTAGTCGCACCTAAGACGACTGTCGTCTCGTGCTTGTAATACTCCCCCTCTCTTCTCTTCTCTTCTCTTCTTAGAGTGATTGCACCTTCGTGCGTCCGTGGTTTTCTCCCACAAGGGTTTTCACATAAAAATCCGTGTCTCTTGTGTCTCGTTTATTTTTCGTCATTATCTAACAAGTGGTATACAGGACACAAGTTTCAGAGACGAGAGGTTTAGGGTTGCGGTCTGTCCGCCACCGCCGTCCTACGATCCGCCGAGACCGGCTGGAATTCAGTCTGCGTGTCACCCTGCAATCAGATCGACACGATTTACTTTACTCGGAGGCTGTTGTGCGCTGCATCGGGCTATACGTCAGTTCCGCCGAGACCAACAGAACCGTTCGTACGGCGCACATCACGCGAGCCGCCGAGTTCCTCTGCTGCTCTACGTACAACATCAAGTCCCGAGGCAGCCTCAGTACTACTCGTGTCAAGCATCAGATCGGAGTTCTAGTACTGCTACAGTACCATGGAGATATCCATCCACTCACGTGAAGGCTAGTACTCCCTCCATTCCTTTATATAAGGCCACTTCATATTTTTATGTCTAACTTGGACCATTAATTTGACCAACAAAAAGTAAGTTATATGACACAAAAAGTATTTCATTGGATGCACATTGTAAAGAACTTACTGATGGTATATTTTTTATGAACTATAATTCATATTTTGTTGACCAAAATTATAATTGACACGAAAAATAAAGTGGCCTTGTATAAGGGAATGGAGGGAGTACTATTGATTACTAGTAGATCAGATTTATTTTCTCATCTGATTGCTACATCCACACGAAGAGCTACCAGGTGCTATCTTCTTTTGTTCTTTGCTCCGCAAATTAATTCTATCAAGGATTTTTCTACCAGCTTGTACTACTTTGTGTACAT
The DNA here is from genome assembly GCA_021605145.1 of Aegilops bicornis. Classification (NCBI taxonomy): domain Eukaryota; kingdom Viridiplantae; phylum Streptophyta; class Magnoliopsida; order Poales; family Poaceae; genus Aegilops; species Aegilops bicornis. The sequence continues at coordinate 674,399,497 of CM038671.1, forward strand.
AGATTTATTGACTCATGGCATCCATGAAGTACGATCTTCCGTTGCTGGATCGTGACACAAGGTTTACCTTATGGCAAGTCAAGATGCGGGCGTTGTTGGCACAGTCCGACTACGATGAAACACTAGATAGTTTTGGGAAGAATAGAATTCAGGACTGGACTGACGAGGAGAAACGAATTGATTGTAAGGCTTTGTCACAAATTCAACTCCATTTGCATAATAATATTTTGCAGGAAGTTTTGAGCGAGAAAACTGCCGCCGCTCTATGGTTAAAGCTGGAAGGTATTTGCATGACTAAAGATCTCACCAGCAAGATGCATGTGAAGCAAAAATTATTCCTGCCCAGGTTACTCGAGGGAGGTAATGTTTTGAATCATATTTCAGAATTTAAAGAGATCATATCTGATCTAGCTGCAATGGAGGTTAAGTATGAAGAGGAACATACTGCTTTAATGTTACTTTGTTCACTGCCAAGTTCTTATACCAATTTTAGAGACACCATATTATACAGTCGTGATATTCTCACACTTAATGAAGTTTATGAAGCTTTGAACTCTAAGGAGAAGATGAAATTAATTGTGCCTCATGATGGTTCGAGTTCATCCCAAGTCAAGGGATTATCCGTTCGTGGCAGGACAAAGGAGAAGAACTCCAATAATGGAAACAGAGGCAAAAGTAAGAACATCCACAGGGGCCGGTCGCAATCCAGAGACAAGAAATATTGCAGATATTGCAAGAGAGACAGGCATGACATCTCAGAGTATTTCAAGTTGCAGAACAAGGAAAAGAGGAAAGGTAACAAACAAGGTGAAAATTCTGCTAACGTTGCTCGTGATGATAGTTCCGATGATGCTCTTGTCGTTATTGTTGGATGTCTTTGAGACCAATGACGAGTGGGTACTTGACATCGCATGTACTTTTCATATGTGTCCACATAGAGATTGGTTTAATACTTTTGATTCCACTACTTCTGCTGGTTCTGTTTTGGGTTTTGATAATTCACCATGCAAGATTGAAGGCATAGGTTCCGTTCGAATCAAGATGTTTGATGGCACAATCAGAACTTTGACAGATGTTCGGTATATTCCGAAGATGAAGAGAAATCTTATTTCTATGAGTGCCCTTGATGCAAAGGGATACAAGTATTTAGGTGGAGATAGTGTTTTGAAAGTCACCAAAGGTTCCCTTATTGTGATGAAAGGTGATTTGATTTCAACCAATGGTCTTTATTACCTTCGAGGTTCTACCGTTTTAGGTAACGCTAATCCAGTTATTTCAAAGATTTCTGATTGTGATGCTGCTAACCTTTGGCATATGCGTCTTGGACATATGAGTGAACTTGGTTTAGCAGAGTTAAATAAGAGAGGTTTTCTTGATGGATATGAACCTGGTAAATTGAAATTTTGTGAGCATTGTATCTTCGGCAAGCACAAGAGGGTGAAGTTCAACACTTGACTCATACAATCAAGGTATTCTTGATTCTGTCAATTCTGATTTATGGGGACCATCTCGCAAGAAGTCACTAGGTGGTGCTAGTTACATGCTGACTATTATTGATGATTATTCGAGAAAAGTTTGGCCTTATTTCTTGAATCATAAATATGAAGCATTCTCAGCATTTAAGGAGTGGAAGATTATGATTGAAAGACAAACTGAGAGGAAGGTAAAAATACTCCGCACTGATAATGGTATGGAATTCTGTTCTAAGCAATTTAAGACTTATTGCAAGTCTGAAGGCATTGTCAGACAATACACCGTTCCTTATACTCCTCAACAAAACGGTGCTGCTAAGCTTATGAACAGGACCATTATTTCCAGAGCCCGTTGCATGTTGTCCAATGCAGGTTTGCATAGGCGCTTTTGGGCTGAGGCCGCTTTCACTGCTTGTTATCTCATTAACCGTTCACTATCTATTTCTCTTAATAAGAAAACTCCAATTGAGGTATGGTCTGGTTCACCTACTGATTATTCACAGTTGAGAGTTTTTGGTTGCACTGCTTATGCTCATGTTGATAATGGAAAGTTGGAGCCTAGGGCTGTTAAGTGCATCTTTCTTGGTTATAAGTCTGGTTTAAAGGTTTTAAATTGTGGAATTCTGAAACCCAGAAGGTGGTTATTAGCAGAAATGTTATCTTTAATGAATTTGTTATGTTACATGATGTTTCACCTACTAATGTTCGCGTTGAGAGTGAACAACAGCCTATTGTTCAAGAGCCTACTGTTCAGGTGGAGCATGTTATTGATTCAGGTGATACATTTGGTAATGAAAATGTTGACGCACATGATGAACCTGTCGTTGATGACGAACATGTCACTCCTATTCCGAATCAGCATATTGTTTCACCCAGTTGGAATCTTGCACGTGACAGCGGGGTATTAATAAACGTGACAGGTTAGTTGAAGAGTGCAATATTGTTTCTTTTGCTTTATCGGTTGCAAAAGAAACTGAAGGTAATTATGAGCCTTCTTCATATTCCGAGGCTATTATTTCTGGCGATAGTAATAAGTGGATGACCAATATGCATGATGAGATGGAATCACTTGAAAAGAATGGCACTTGGGATTTAGTAAGATTACCTAGAGAGAAGAAACCTATTCGTTGCAAGTGGGTTTTCAAGAGGAAAGAAGGTGTTTCTCCTAATGATGAGACAAGATATAAAGCAAGGTTAGTTGCTAAAGGTTACTGATCGATTCGGTATTGACTATAACGAAGTCTTTTCTCCTGTTGTGAAGCATAGCTTTATTCGCACTTTACTCAGTATTGTTGCCATGCATGATCTTGAGCTTGAACAATTGGATGTTAAAATTGCATTTTTACATGGAGAATTAGAAGAGGATATTTATATGGAACAACCTGAAGGTTTTGTTATTCCTCGAAAATAAAAGCTTGTCTGTAAGTAAAAGAAATCTCTCTATGGATTGAAGCAATCCCCTATACAGTGGTACAAGAGATTTGACACCTTTATGCTCTCTCTCAAGGTTTCAAAAGGTCTAATTATGATAGTTGTGTTTATTTGAAAACTGTCAATGGTTCAACTATTTATTTGCTCCTTTATGTTGATGATATGTTAATTGCTGCTAAGAGCATGTCAGAGATTAATGAACTAAAGAAGCAATTGAGTAATGAATTTGAGATGAAGGATTTGGGTGCAGCAAAGAAAATACTTGGCATGGAAATATCCAGAGATATACCATCTGGAAAAGTATATCTAAGTCAGAAGGGATGTATTGATAAAGTTCTTCACCGTTTTAATATGCATAATGCCAAGCCAGTAAGTACTCCGTTAGCTGCAGACTTCAAATTATCATCAGCTTTATGTCCTAAGTCAGATGCAGATATTGAGTACATGTCTAGAGTTCCCTATTCGAGTGCAGTTGGTTCACTTATGTATGCCATGATTTGTTCTCGTCTGGATTTATCACATGCTTTGAGTGTTGTTAGTAGATACATGGCTAATCCTAAAAAAGTGCATTGGAGAGTAGTTCAATGGATATTCAGATACATGCGAGGTACTTCTAATGCTTATTTACAGTTTGGGAAAACTAGAGATGGACTTTGTTGGTTTTGTTGATTCTGATTTTGCTGGTGATTTGGATAAGAGAAAATCGCTCACAGGTTATGTTTTCACCATTGGTGGTTGTGCTGTGAGTTGAAGAGCAACTTTGCAGTCTATTGTGGCTTGTTCCACTACTGATGCCGAATATATGTCTATTTCTGAGACATGCAAAGAAGCTATCTGGTTTAAATGTTTATACACTAAGCTTTGTGGAGATTCATCATGCCCTACCATATTTTCTGACAGTCAAAGTGTCATATATCTTACAAAGAATCCAATGTATCATGAGAGGACAAAGCACATTGATGTCAGATTTCATTATATTCGAGATGTTGTTGCTAAAGGCAATTTGAAGGCATGCAAGATAAGTACTCATGACAATCCTGCTGACATGATGACAAAGTCAGTTCCTATCAATAAGTTTGAGCTTTGCTCAGGCTTAGTTGGTATTTCTCACTAGTCTTATGGACTTTGACGCACAAAGTGTTTATGCTGATTGGGATAGAGTTATTTACTTTCTTCGACCACTGAAGAGAATTTGGCTCAAGGTGGAGATTGTTAAGTTGTGATCCAAATTCTACCGTATTGGACTAGACGTAGTACATACGGTGTGAGCCTTTGCGTTGGTACCGACGCGTACGAGTACAACTCGTTTACTTGTCCTCAAAGGACTCTTATGTATTGCCCTCATATATACCCCATGTAATCGTACCTAAGACTGCCTGTCGTCTCGTGCTTGTAATACTCCTTCTCATAGTGATTGCACCTTCGTGCGTCCGTGGTTTTCTCCCGCAAGGGTTTCCATGTAAAAATCCGTGTCTCTCGTGTCTCGTTTATTTCTCGTTATTATCTAACATGTCTACTTAGTAGTGATGGAGTAGCTGGACGATGTGTGTGCATCGACGTAGTTGCATGAGTTTATATGAATTTGAGATATTATAATTGAGATATCCGAATGTGGATTACATTATTTAAGGGGTGTTCGGTCAGTACCCGCGGACACACCCAGCACGTCTGCGGACGTTTGAGAGGTCGGATTTGTCAAATCCGGATGTAGACGCTCTAATCCGCCCGTACCAAAGCTGCAGTGCCGGGGGAGAAAGCAGCAGGCCAACAGCTAGCTGCTACGTTCTGAAGTTGGTAAACAAACAAATGACGACCTCAGTTGCTGCCGTTGACCTCCCTTGCTGACGCAAGCGACGACCCTCCCATCGCTGCAATCGCCGGGCGGCACACAGAAGCGCGGCGACTTCCCCGCCGCGAATGAGAAACAAAAGGGCGCGGCGACTTCCCCGTCCGGCACGCACGCACGCACGCGAGATGCAGGCAACGCAACGCAGCGGGACCGCACATGCGCGCGCGGCAGTCGGCACGCATCAACTTGCCGATACTTGCCGGTGCCGGTGCGGGGGCGCGAGGGAGGAAGGAGGACAGCGCGCAACCTCGTTGGATTGCGCGCGCGAGGGGCTGTACTTGTCTGGTACTCTGCGCTGCTGTGCAGATCTGGCAACGCACGGAGTCCTAGATTAACAATGCGGCTGGCTTCCCATGTCCATGTGCACATGCCAAATTGGCGTACAAAATACAGTAGCTTCGTTAGCCGCCACCGCCACTGCCGATTGATGCTCTTGCTTCTCTGTTATGCGAGCTGCATCTGCGTGCCACTTGTGACGGAGCATGAACTCTGATAAAGAATGATTTAATGGCAAGTTTTGCCCTGGCTAGGTTACCTTGCCACCAGCAGATAGATGCCGGGACAGGCGTTATCGGCGCACTATCCTCATCTGGTCACATGGGACGGGAGGGAGGGAGACAAAACCGGCATGGTTTCGTGCGTCCGTGCGCGCGCAGGATGGGAGGGACGGCTGGTTTGCAGCGAGCTGAAAGAAACCACGCTACGGGTTGCCGCGGGAAGCAACCAAGGGTCCCCGTACGGGTAGCAAAGCAATGGCACCAGACCCGGATGAAATGCTGCTGCTGCTGCTGCATGTTGAGCTGCTTTTGCTGTACTACTGTTTTCCCCCCTTGGGAGCCAGAGAAGTTTATCCACAGAGCTATAAGTATATGGAACTAAAAATTGAACTGCAACCTGCACAAGTTAAAAAACAGGGCTACCTGCAGAGTTGGCATTTGAGTATTTTGGGTGCGTTGTTCACGCGAAGTAAAAAAAAAAAAACTGCTTTGCATTCTCTATATTTTTTTTGAAAATGTTTTCTTTTAAGAAATACAGTACCAACCAAGACGCAACATATAAGCATATCATCGTCCTATGAATGTGCACAACTTCAAGGGACCGAGCCAACGGTTCTTGCGGTTGACAAAATTGCCACAGACGCCTCGTAGTTGACAGACATGTCATACCGCTCAAATAATAGTACCGGTGAAATGACCAAGATGTCATCTAGAGGAGGGATGAATATTTGTTTTTTTTTTCGGATTTGACTTTATCGTAATAAACTAAGCAGATATTTTTCAAGCACAAATCCTAAATATAGGCTCAACTAAGTGCATCAACATTTAACTTTTTAAACAACATTAGCACAAACTTAGAGTCATAAAGCAAGCAATTTCACAAGATATGGAAATAAATGATGCAAGCTAGCAATCCATACCAGGCACAAGATATACCAATAGTAGCAAGTATGAATTGCGGAAATAAAGTGTGAACCTAAGCAATTTATATGGTGAGATATACAACCTATATAATACTTGCAAGTCAAGTGATGAAAATAAACCACAAATAATGAGCTACAGTTACAGATAAGCGAAGACATGGGAGACAAGGATGTATCCCGATGTTGACTTTCTTGAAAGGAAGCTAATCACCGTCCGAGGGATGGGTGTTACGAAGGCACACTAATACCACGAACGCTCACTCTATTCTCCTTGAGATATCACCACGAAGGGGATTCCCAACCACTATTGATAGACCTTGAGGTAGCCTCCAAACCTTCTCAAACTTTCTCGGGGTAAATCACACGTTGATTATGGGACTCCAAGCTCTAAGATTAACAAAAATTAAAGGAGATATGTTCGGAACTATCTCAAATCACGAATTGCTTTGCCCAAAAGAGAGAGGGTAGGTGGATCTATTCATGGGTGGAATCTCTCTTAAAACTCTCAACAATCTCTCAAGTAATCACCGATTTGGGTGGTGGAATAAGAGGAAGCCACTTCTCAGATCTTATGAAGTGTATGCAAAGTGGTCAACCATCTACTGATTGATTGCATCTGTGTTGGTAATTCCCCGAAGAGGAGAGGATGATGCAGCATAGCAGCGGTAAGTATTTTCCTTAGTTATGAAACAAAGGTTATCAATTCAGTAGGAGAACCAAGCAACACTATGTAAATAGCACATACACACAAATAACAAATACTTGCAACCCAACGCGTAAGAGGGATTGTCAATCCCTCCTCAGTATTGAGATATATTATATTGTATGAGATTTGATAAATAGATCTTGCAAAAACACAAAAAAATCAAGAAAAAGTGCAGCAAGGTATTTTGGGTTTTAACATGATAGAAAATAGACCCAGGGGTCGTAGATTTCACTAGAGGCTTCTCTCGAGAAAATAGCATACGGTGGGTAAACAAATTACTGTTGGGAAATTGACAGAAGAGCAAATAATTATGAAGATATCCAAGGCAATGATCATGTATATAGGCATCACGTTCAAGATTAGTAAACCGACTCCTGCCAGCATCTACTACTATTACTCCACACATCGACCGCTATCCAACATGCATCTAGTGTATTAAGTTCATGGAAAATGAAGTAGTGCAATAAGAACGATGGCATGGTGTAGACAAGATATATTCATGTAGAAATCTACCCCACGTTTTTATCCTTAATGGCAACGATAAATGTGTGTCATGTCTCATTCTATCACTGAGATTGAGCACCGCAAGATTGAACCCATCAAAAGCACCTCTTCCCATTGCAAGAAAAAACAATCTAGTAGGCCAAACCAAACCAAAATTTCGGAGAAGAAATACGAGGCTATAACAATCATGCATAAAAGAGTTCAAGAAAGACTCAAATAATATTCATGGATAGATCTGATCATAAACTCACAATTCATCGGATCCCAACAAACACACCGCAAAAAGTCATTACATCAAATATATCTCCAAAAACATCGAGGAGAACATTGTATTGAAGATCAAAAAGAGAGAAGAATCCAACTAGCTACTACCTACGGACCCGTAGGCCTGTGCTAAACTACTCACGCATCATCGGAGGGGCAAGGGTGATGATGAAGAACCCCTCTATGATCGTTGGCTCCTCCGGCAGAGTGCCGGAAAAGGCCTCTAGATTGGATCTCGTGGTTTTGCAACTTGCGGTGGCTGGAATTGTGTTTCGTCGACTCCCCTAGAGTTTTTGGGATTTTAGAGTATTTACAAAGGCAGAGGTCGGTGGAGGGGGTGCCTGTGGGCTCTACTACCCACCAGGGCGCGCCTGGGGGCCCTGGCGCGCCCTGGTGCCTAGTGAGCCCCCCTTTGGTGCACTTCTTGGGCCTCCTGGGTGTCTTCTGGACAGAACAATTCTCAAAAAAAAAATTGTGGCATTTGGACTTTGTTTGGTATTGATTTCCTGCGAAGTAAAAAAACAAGCAAGAAATAGCAACTGGCGTTGGGCACTATGTCAATAGTTTAGTCCCAAAAATGATATAAAGTTGCTAGCAAATGGATATAAAACATCCAAGATTGATAATATAACAACATGGAACAATCAAAAAGTAGAGATACGTTGGAGACGTATCACTAGTGAAGTAATAGGTGGCTTATATAGGGTAGGTGAGGAAAGACCCATTGGGTTGCATAAATAAATACAATGTTATATTGGCAAAAGTTGACCGGTATAACTGGCCACTTACCGTACCATAACCCTTAGAACAAGAAGGCAAAATACAATTTCGGGGCCCGGATTATACTAGCCCAACAGGCCGGTATAACTGGGTCTTGTAGATCCAGTGTTCGGGCTAAGACATAGGCCAAATGGCTCGTCGTTTATACTGGCCGAAAATGGGCCGATATAACTCGCTCGGATTGATGCCTCTAGCCAGACATATTAGAAGTGTTGTTTTGTCCTATCGCCATGTATTGACTTGAGGATCAGTTTTTCCTTTTGAGAAATCTTGAGGGCCAGTTATACTTGGACAAGATGCCCAGCATAACTGGCCCTTAGGATGGTTAGTTTTCTGCATAATGTTCATAGTTATTTTTTGGTTATATGGCTTTGGACTTTTGGCTCGGTGTAAATGCAGAGAATATGTTCATGACTTGTGTTTGTTCCTTGCAGCCCAAGTATTTCCTCTTAATAGTGCAGGATCCCTAATACTCAAAAAAATCAAAAGAGCTATACTAGAAGCTCCCAGAAATGCATTCTTGACTATTGAAAGAACATGCGGTGCCCCCATGTTTGGTTTTGGAAATTGATGACAATCTCTATGGACTAATGGTTGCCTTGAGTTATATTTGAAGGTTTTGTCCATAGGCTTTTCTTGAAGTCCATGTGTTGGTTTCAAGGAGTTTATGAGTTGACCAAGGTGCTATTAAGGAATTATCCAAAGATTGGTCATGTGAGTGTTGAGCTTATTGCAAGCATGTCTTGAAGAAGAAGATTATGTGATCATTCATGTTTACCTTCAAGACATCATCCAAATGAAGAGAGTTGGAAAGATTCAAGGTTGATCTAGCCTAAGTACAAAGAGTGATTCAAGTTGATCAACACACAAAGCGCATAAGTTGTACCGAGAGGGACCAAGTGTTCCCATGGTATGGTAAGCATTGTCCATTACGCTTTGTGTACTAACCCATGGTCTACGTGAGAGTTCTTTGTGGGGTTAGGTATGTTTCCATGGTCTTGCGTCAATAGGAAGATCCCATACAACCCATGGAGGATGACATCAAGTGGTGATCGTCATCAAGTTTCTTTGTGTGCAAGTTCAAGCGAGCAACACGAAGAGTGGCTCACTCATAATGGAGTATGGGGGAGCAATCAAGTTTGAATCTTGCCATCCATTGTGGTGTCAATGGACTTGTGAAGATGTCTTTGAAGAGTCGCTCACCCATAGTGGACTATGGGGGAGCAATCATCTAGTCTTCATCGAGCCAACACAATCAAGAAAGGTGGTCCAACTTGAGGGAGTCAAGATCGTCTTCATCTAGCTCAATTGGACCATGTGCAAGGCAAAGGTTTGCCCTTGATAGGTTTTCTATTTTACCGGTCTCGTGGTGGTAGTTGGGAGACCGGGTTATAGGATCGTTTGCCGTACTATCAAGGGGGGCTCTCAAGTTGGTAGCTTGATCGTATCGTTAGTAGAGAGCTCAAACCATTGCATCCTTGCATCATATTTTTGGTTCTTGTTTGGTTCTTCTCCTTGTGATATTTGGAGCTTATGGTCATTTTTATGACAAGCTCGAGTTCATCGAAAACGGAGTTCGCATGCATCTTCTATGATGTTTTCGGTGTTGGAGGTTTTACCGATCTTATCCAAGGAAGGGTTCTCACCATTTTCTTATGGGCCTTTTCTCATTTGCTTCTTATTGTTATTTCTATCAAGATTGTGTTAGCCCTTGTTGCTATCTTTCCAACAAACTTGGTTTCATCGAATTCGGAGCTCGTATGCGAAAGTTGTGGCTGTTTTGAGAATGCCTGTTTTACATAGAGAGGTTGTACCGCACCGTAGAGAGGTTGTACCGGTTGACTGGTACAACCGGTGTTTGTGCGGTTGTACCGCTCCAGAATTGGTCCGGAGGTTGTACCGGCCATGTACCGCTCTACCACCGGACTGGTTTCTGTTTTGGAGCGGTTCTTGGGCGGTTGTTGACCGGTTTAACCGGTTTAACCGGTACTACCGGTTCCCCAGGCTGTTGTACCGCTTAGAGCTTTTCCCAGGTTGGTTTTTCCTCTGCTTTGGCCGGTTGTACCGGTTCGTGCACCAGTTGTACCGGTCCTACAACTTTCTGCACATAACGGGCAGATTCGTGTGGACCTATTTAAGGGGGTCTTCTTCCCCAATGGTTCCCCATCTCTTGAGCTCGTTTTTGCGCCCATTGTTGACCTTCCTTGAGCTTGCTACTCTCAATCCCTCCATGGATTCGTGCTAGTTTTTGAGGGAAAAGAGAGAGGAGATCTAGATCCACATTTTCACCAATCACTTTCTCCTCTATGTGAGGGGAACCCCTTGGATCTAGTTCTTGGAGTTCTTGGTGTTCTCCTTCTTGTTCTTTCTCTCATTTTCCTCCCTAGCATTAGTTGCTTTGGTGGGATTTGAGAGAGAAGGACTTGGGCACTCTATGTGCCCTTGCCATTGCATTTGTGCATCGGTTTGAGTTCTCCACGGTGATATGTGGAAGTTACAAGTTGTGAAGCTTATTTCTCTTGGGTGCTTGGTGCCCTTGAGCTTGTTCCTCTTGGATGCTTGGGCGCCCTAGTCGGTTGGTGGTGTTCGGAGCTCAATCATTGTGGTGTAAAGCTCCGAAGACAGCGTCGAGGTCTCCAATTAGGTTGTGGAGATCACCCGAGCAATTTGACGGAGTTCCGTGACCGCCCCTAGGGTTGCCAAAGTGTACGGGTTCGGTGACCGCCCCAAGGGTTGCCATTTATGCGGGTTCGGTGACCATACTGAAGGGTCCCTTAGTGGAATCACGGCATCTTGCATTGTCGAGGGCGTGAGGAGATTACGGTGGCCCTAGTGGCTTCTTGGGGAGCATTGTTCCTCCACACCGCTCCAAACGGAGATTAGCATCCGCAAGGGTGTGAACTTCGGGATACATCGTCGTCTCCGCGTGTCTCGGTTATCTCTTACCTGACCCCTTTACTTATGCACTTTACTTTGTGATAGCCATATTGTTCTTTGTCATATATCTTGCTATCACATAGTTGCTTATATTTCTTAGCATAAGTTGTTGGTGCACATAGGTGAGCCTAGTTGTTTTAGGTTTTGTGCTTGACAAATTAACCGCTAGGTTTATTCCGCATTTGTTCAAGCTTAAACCGTAATTATTTTAAAACGCCTATTCGCCCCCCCCCCTCTAGGTGACATCCTCGATCTTTCAATTGGTATCAGAGCCTCGTCTCTCTTTATTAGGCTTTACCGCCTAGAGAGTAAAGATGTCGACTAGAGGATTAGGTTTCTCTGACACTCTTAGTTTCGATGGCACAAATTTTGATGTTTGGGTAATTCGCATGCTTAATCTCTTTAGGGTCATGGACCCAAATTTAGAGCGAATTGTAGATATGGGTTTTTCTCCTCCAAAGAATCCCCAAAGATTATCTTTAGAGGATGAGAAAAACTCTTATCTCAATGCTCAAGCTTCTAATGTGCTTTTTGATGCTTTGAGCAATGTAGTTATATTTCAACTCATGCCGCTTGAGATGCTCATGAGTTGTGGACGAAGCTTAAAGATAAATATGGTGTGTCCAAGATTTGTGGGGATGATTGTTCTCCCTCCACCTCCGGTCGTGTAGTCTTCTCAACTTCTTCTACTTCACCTACATGTGGTTTGCCACAAGGTAATGATATGGTGAGTAGTGTTGGTCATTGCAATGATGATAGTATGCTTATTGTAGATGATCCTTCATCACTATATTATTGCAATGCTCCTTCTTTGGGCTTTAACACTTTGAGCACTCCAAATGTTTCACATGCTTGTGTTGATAGTCCTTGCATATCATGTAGAAATTGCTTGACTAAATCTCATGATGATATGCTTGCTATGTCTTGTTGCCATGATAAAAATGCATCTATTTCCTCGAATTGTTGTGCTAACAATCTAGAGGAAACCCAACACTCCATGGAACAAGATGTGGTGTTTAATGGTGCCTCAAGGGATCCTACACCATCATCTATTGCTTTTTGCCTTATGGCTAAGGCGTCAAAGATATCTCCTACTTTGTACCCCAATATGTCTCTTGATGATGATGTTGATACTAATGATGATGAGGATAATGATGAAGAGAATGATAATGTTGCCTCCTTAAAAACTAAGGGAAATGATTTTTAAAGCTCTTCATAAAAATAAAATTGCTCGTTCAACTTCATGGAAATAATGTCCATTGCGATTGATGGCAAGAAATACATTGAGGAGTTGGAATCTCATCTAGAGAAGCATGAGGCCACCATTGAGAAAATGGAAGCTCATGGGCGTGATTACGCAGATGAGATCGTGGAGCTATCTCAAGCTCTTGAACATGAACAAACCACCTCCGAATCTCTTGAGGAGACTTTTGCTCTAGAATTATCTAGAGTGAGGGAATCTCATGATAGAGCTCTTGAGGTGGCCAACAATTTCAAAACTAAAAATGCTAAGCTTGAAGTTTCTCATGCTAGACTCCTTGAGGATTTTGAGCACCTCGAAAATGGCTCAAGGGTCATCAAGGGTGAGCTCATCAAACTCGCCGAGTCTCATGCCCAACTTGAAGCTTCTTATTTAAAAGAGCTTGCCAAGTTGCCTTCTCCTCTTATTGTTAATGATGATGCTTGTGCTACTAATTCTATTACTTGTGAAGCATCCATTTTGAAGGAGAATGTTGAGCTACGGGCTCAACTTGAGGTGCTATCTAGCAATTATGGGAAATTGGAAGAAAGTCATGAAAAGCTCTCAAGCTCTCATGATGATCTTCTAGTATCCCATAGTGTGCTAAAAGATATCTCATGAGGCCATGATTGCTAAGGTAACATCTAGTGAGCCTCATGTGGGTACTAGCACTACTTCTAGTCAAAATAGTATATTGCCATGTGCTAGTCCTTGTAATTCATCTACTCACAATGTTGGTACATCTTGTGATGAATTGCTTTCCTTGCCTTGTTGCTCTAACGATGAAGCTTATACTTCCTCTAGTACTTGTGTTGAGACTAACCGTGTAGAGGAAATCAAAGAGCTCAAGGCCCAAGTCACTTCTTTGAAGAAAGACTTGGAAAAGTGTCATGAAGGAAATCCACACTCAACAATATCCTGAGTGTGCAAAAATCCCCAATGACAAAGGTGGACTTGGATTCAACTCCAATAAGAAGAACAAGTCCAAGATGAACAAAAGGAAGGGCCAAGAACAAGTCAAGAATTCGCCAAGATTGTTTGCTTCAAGTGCAAAGTAGAAGGGCATCATGTTAGATCTTGCCCATTGAAGAAGAAGGCCATTAGTGTCAAGCAACAAGGGAAGAGGGCACAAGTTCAATCACATGCTCAACCTCAAGTTGAAGAAAGGCCTCTTCCCAAGAAGACTCGAGTTAATGCTTCTCAAGTTGAGAAATCAAGTGAGAAGAAAGTGAAGAGTAGACATTGCTACCTATGCTGTGAGAAAGGTCACCTCGCTTCTTCATGCACTAGTGGTAACTTATCCAACCCAATTATTATTGATGATGTCTATTCTCTTGGGAAGGATAAGGTTGGCAATGTGGTTGCCAAGTTTGTTGGTACTCAAAGTGGTTTGAAGCAAAGAACCATTTGGGTAGCCAAGCCTATTGTGACTAACCTCTTAGGACCCAACTTGGTTGGGGACCAACTAGCTCAAACTTGATCAATAGGTGTTGTTGGAGGGCTTTGGAGACTTGGATACTTTATGAAGAATTAAGGGACTTCATCACTCTTATTGTCTCAACCCAAGTCAATTGAATCATCAAGTTTATATCTTATATCCAATGTGCCTCCTTGCGGTAACTTGTACTTAAATTGTTTACCTTGAAAGTTACTTGCCCTTGCATGTTTTGGTTTTGTTCCTTGCATGTGTTTGTATATGTTGCGCTTCCAACTTGCTTATCTTGAGCAATCAAGTATGTGTGTGTTGGTTCGCACATCATGTACGTGTGCCGTCGTCGTTGAGCCTTTTTGCTTCTGTTTGTATCCTAGTTGGCTCGTGTGAGAGATCAATGGAACATCCCATTTTGGGGAGTGATGTGCTTTGTGCACCTCACAATCCTATAAATGTGTGTGCATGAGGAATACCATCTAGTATTGATATTACAAGATTATCTAGTCGCTAGGTGGTATATCTCTCATGAGAAATTCAAATTCTAAAAATTCAATTGATTATCTCGTGTTGGATCCTCTTATTGCCTCTTGTTAAGTTCTTATTGGTATCACATTATGGGGAGTAATATGCTAAGTGCATATTACAAGCCTAGAAAATGTGTACATTTGAGATATTGTCACCTAGAATTGATATTGTAAATTATCTTGTTCCTAGGTGGCATGTTAGCTCTACAAGTTGCAATTTTCTTGTGTTTGTTGTGAAGATGATGTTGGATGTCCTTGTTATCTACCACCGGAATTATTTCCAAATACTTCTTGTCTTTTGACAATTGGTAGTCACTTATGTGTGGTAGAATTTGTTGATCATCTTTACTTTGGTTTTTGTTTTATTTTCCTTTTCTCTTGCCAAAGTTTGTGTCAACTCCGGTGTCTTCCCTACCACTTGTGGATCTTATTTATTTCTTGTTCTTGTCTAGTGTTTTCTAGATATAGTGAAAGTAGTGATCCCACCGTGTGCATTTTGTATTCAAATGCAAATCCTATATAATGCACAACTCGTGGGGGAGCTATCCTATTTTCTTTAGAACACTCTTCTTGTGATCCTTATCAAGTGTGTTTTGGTGGAAGGCAAGCCATTTCTTTTTGGTACTTTGTGCCATCATGGAACTTTGTTGAGATGTTGGTTTGTTTGGAACCATCCTCTCTTTGGGAGTTTGACATCTTTAGTTTAGTGTGTATCATTGGACATCTCATTCCTTGATGTATCTTTAATGATATCTTCCAAGTGATGATTTCTCCATTTGGTATCCTTTTCACTTGGCATTTCTCTGTCTTTTGGTACCGGTTCTTGAAAGTTTTGAGCATGCATATTTACTTCATGTATTCTATTTGGCATGCTTTCTTTCGTTGACTCAATATATAGGGAAACTCCACCTAGTCTCAATTTGGATAAGATGTGCATGAAATTCATTTTCATATCTATATGCACATATTTATGTGGAGTTTGTCCTATGTATTGGTGTTTCTAACTATTTGGTCCCGATGAGTTTGGGTACCGTTTAGTTTGTGTTGTTCTTCTAGGAACATTTGGAGACGCATTGGATGCTCGGCTCACTCACAAGGAAGGTGTTGTCACCATGTGCATATTGGAGTCAAGCAAGGATGATCAATGAACTACTATCTACCTTCAATTGGTATCTACTACATCCTTCCAATGATATCTCGATAACAAGTATCTATTCATGCTTTCTCCTCTTGCATTCAACCTTGTGTAGGTTGCATCTTGGCATGATATTCATTTCATATCTTGTGATACTTGTTTCCTTTCTCA
The DNA here is from genome assembly GCA_021605145.1 of Aegilops bicornis. Lineage (NCBI taxonomy): Eukaryota > Viridiplantae > Streptophyta > Magnoliopsida > Poales > Poaceae > Aegilops > Aegilops bicornis. The sequence continues at coordinate 674,415,362 of CM038671.1, forward strand.
ATGCATCCCAACGATGATCTCTTGTTGCTAGTTGTGATGCCTTTGATGGATGTGTGTTTGGACTTCATTTATATACAATAAGACCATATCTAGCCAAGTGCTATGCTTTCAAGCAAATATCTTATTGGTATATGTATGACTTCCTTTTGGATATCTCGTTCCTTCATGTTGTAACTATTTCGGGTGTACATCCTTCTTTGTAGATATATATATCATCATGATTTCGTCTACCTAGAACATTATACACTTGAGATAAATTACATCTCTAGATGATATCCTTTCTTTCACGTCCACCTTGTCTCTCTTTTGTTATTTCTTTGGTGGCTCCGTGAAAGCTTTTGCCTTGAGTGCGTGTCCTCTATCGTTGCATCTTGTTGCACTCTTGTGTGGTGAAGATTATTTTCCTCTTGCTTATCTTTACGAGGTTTTTGCCATCCTAATTGTTATCCCTCGTCTTGATGAGCCTCCCCTCGTCTATCTTCACCACGGGTTGTCACAAGCATAGGTTCTCTTTTGCTTATTAGTAAGCTTGTGAACCCATTTGCCAGGTTGTGTGTGGGAATGATAGGCCTTGCACCATGTGCCTCATTCTTTCAAGACTATGTTGATGCTTAATGCTCATCCTAATCTTAGTCTTCTCAAGTGCTTCGCCATGACTCACACACATCAGTTTGGTTGAGCCTATTCTTAAGTTGCCTCTTTTACATGTTGCTCAACCATGTGCTTGTTGCAAGCGCTAGGCTTTGTTTCCTATATGCTCACTTGCACTGGATGTGAGTTTCTATTGATTTTGGGGGAGCTATGATCCTATTTTGTGCACTTTGTATTCAAATACAAAAATTCTTATGTGTGTACCAATCATGGGAGTTTCTCTAGTTTGTTTAGAACACTCCTTTGCGCTTATCATAATGTATTTATTCTTGTGGCATGTAGGATCATTGGTCTAGTTGGTTCAATTGATATCCGTTGATTGCTTGCTTCAATTGGTATCTTTTGATTGCTTGTTTCTCTCTTTGTTATGTCTTTGTGGCATATCATTTTTTTGCAATCTTTGTGCCTCAATATAGTTTGTCTTCCTCCAAGTATTGTCGAGTTGGATATGTGTATTGCATTCCATTCTCTTGTTTAGAAATACACAATTTATGGAGGACCACAATTTATATTGGCCTTCCAAACTTTTCGCCCATTTTGGCAATCAATGCCAATGGGGAGAAGTTTCAGAGAGTTTTGTGGAGAAGTTTAGAGAGCTATCTCCTCTTGCTTTGGTTTTGTTCCTTAGCTTTTGCATCTCATTCATTGCACTATTATTGCATTGCATGGTGATGCATAATTCTTATATAAACTCTCTTGAAAGTTAGCTTTTGTGGAGAAGTTTAGAGAGCTATCTCCTCTTGCTTTGGTTTTGTTCCTTAGCTTTTGCATCACATTCATTGCACTATTATTGCATTGCATGGTGATGCATAATTCCTTATATAAACTCTCTTGAAAGTGATTGTCATCAATTACCAAAATGGGGGAGATTGAAAGAACATGTGGTGCCCCCATGTTTGGTTTTGGAAATTGATGACAATCTCTATGGACTAATGGTTGCCTTGAGTTATATTTGAAGGTTTTTTCCATAGGCTTTTCTTGAAGTCCATGTGTTGGTTTCAAGTAGTTTATGAGTTGACCAAGGTGCTATTAAGGAATTATCCAAAGATTGGTCATGTGAGTGTTGAGCTTATTGCAAGCATGTCTTGAAGAAGAAGATTATGTGATCATTCATGTTTACCTTCAAGACATCATCCAAATGAAGAGAGTTGGAAATATTCGAGGTTGATCTAGCCTAAGTATGAGGGTGATTCAAGTTGATCAACACACAAAGCGCACAAGTTGTACCGAGAGGGACCAAGTGTTCCCATGGTATGGTAAGCATTGTCCATTACGATTTGTGTACTAACCCATGGTCTACGTGAGAGTTCTTTGTGGGGTTAGGTATGTTTCCATGGTCTTGCGTCAAGAGGAAGATCCCATACAACCCATGGAGGATGACATCAAGTGGTGATCGTCATCAAGTTTGCTGTGTGCAAGTTCAAGTGGAGCAACACGAAGAGTGGCTCACCCATAATGGAGTATGGGGAGCAATCAAGTTTGAATCTTGCCATCCATTGTGGTGTCAATGGACTTGTGAAGATGTCTTTGAAGAGTCGCTCACCCATAGTGGACTATGGGGAGCAATCATCTAGTCTTCATCGAGCCAACGCAATCAAGAAAGGTGGTCCAACTTGATGGAGTCAAGATCGTCTTCATCTAGCTCAGTTGGACCATGTGCAAGGCAAAGGTTTGCCCTTGATAGGTTTTCTATTTTACCGGTCTCGTGGTGGTAGTTGGGAGACCGGGTTATAGGATCGTTCTTGCCGTACTATCAAGGGGGCTCTCAAGTTGGTAGCTTGATCGTATCGTTAGTAGAGAGCTCAAACCATTGCATCCTTGCATCATCTTTTTGGTTCTTGTTTGGTTCTTCTCCTTGTGATATTTGGAGCTTATGGTCATTTTTATGACAAGCTCGAGTTCATCAAAAACGGAGTTCGCATGCGTCTTCTATGATGTTTTCGGTGTTGGAGGTTTTACCGATCTTATCCAAGGAAGGGTTATCACCATTTTCTTATGGGCCTTTTCTCATTTGCTTCTTATTGTTATTTCTATCAAGATTGTGTTAGCCCTTGTTGCTAGCTTTCCAACAAACTTGGTTTCATCGAATTCGGAGCTCGTGTCACGAAAGTTGTGGCTGTTTTAATATTGCCTGTTTTACATAGAGAGGTTGTACCGCCCGTAGAGAGGTTGTACCGGTTGGCCGGTACAACCGGTGTTTGAGCGGTTGTACCGCTCGAAATTGGTCCGGAGGTTGTACCGGCCATGTACCGCTCTACCACCGGACTGGTTTCTGTTTTGGAGCGGTTCTTGGGCGGTTGTTGACCGGTTTAACCGGTTTAACCGGTACTACCGGTTCCCCAGGCTGTTGTACCGCTTAGAGCTTTTCCCAGGTTGGTTTTTCCTCTGCTTTGGCCGGTTGTACCGGTTCGTGCACCGGTTGTACCGGTCCTACAGCTTTCTGCACATAACGGGCAGATTCGTGGGGACCTATTTAAGGGGGTCTTCTTCCCCAATGGTTCCCCATCTCTTGAGCCTGCTTTTTGCCCCCATTGTTGACCTTCGTTGAGCTTGCTACTCTCAATCCCTCCATGGATTCTTGCTAGTTTTTGAGGGAAAAGAGAGAGGAGATCTAGATCCACATTTCCACCAATCACTTTCTCCTCTATGTGAGGGGAACCCCTTGTATCTAGTTCTTGGAGTTCTTGGTGTTCTCCTTCTTGTTCTTCCTCTCATTTTCCTCCCTAGCATTAGTTGGTTTGGTGGGATTTGAGAGAGAAGGACTTGGGCACTCTGTGTGCCCTTGCCATTGCATTTGTTCATCGGTTTGAGTTCTCCACGGTGATACGTGGAAGTTACAAGTTGTGAAGCTTATTTCTCTTGGGTGCTTGGTGCCCTTGAGCTTGTTCCTCTTGGGTGCTTGGGCGCCCTAGTCGGTTGGTGGTGTTCGGAGCTCAATCATTGTGGTGTAAAGCTCAAGACAGCGTCGGGTCTCCAATTAGGTTGTGGAGATCGCCCCGAGCAATTTGACAGGTTTCGGTGACCGCCCCCAAGGGTTGCCAAAGTGTACGGGTTTGGTGACCGCCCCAAGGGTTGCCATTTATGCAGGTTCGATGACCGCCCTCAAGGGTCCCTTAGTGGAATCACGGCATCTTGCATTGTCGAGGGCGTGAGGAGATTCTGATGGCCCTAGTGGCTTCTTGGGGAGCATTGTTCCTCCACACCGCTCCAAACGGAGATTAGCATCCGCAAGGGTGTGAACTTCGGGATACATAAATCGTCTCCGCGTGTCTCGGTTATCTCTTACCTGACCCCTTTACTTATGCACTTTACTTTGTGATAGCCATATTGTTCTTTGTCATATATCTTGCTATCACATAGTTGCTTATATTGCTTAGCATAAGTTGTTGGTGCACATAGGTGAGCCTAGTTGTTTTAGGTTTTGTGCTTGACAAATTAACCGCTAGGTTTATTCCGCATTTGTTCAAGCTTAAACCGTAATTATTTTAAAACGCCTATTCACCCGCCCCCTCTAGGCGACATCCTCGATCTTTCAACTATATACCCTTTTTTTATGGTAATCGATATGTGCCACTAATAACCTTTGCCTTGAGCGTTCCACTTGAGCTTGATGTTGATGTTCATGCTTGCCTCAAGTTGGAAATACAATCTTGATCACAGTCACTTGCTAAACAATTCAAGTAGATCCCCCATAAACCATACGGAAAACATTGCCTTGTATACCATCTTCACATGTACCAATCATCCATAGATGGACCTTCAAGCTTTAGGTATATGTACATTCATCAATGTCCCACGAAAAGTTTGGTGAAGTTTCGGATGTCTTCCTCATATACTATGGGAAGCCTCTTCTTGTAAAACATCTTCACGTGTCCATCACATGATCATCTGCAAGCTTCAAGCATGTACACCTTCGGGATGCCTATATTGAACTTGCCCTATCGATCTTGACCATCATTGTTAATTGACATCCTCACATGCGCTACTTGAAATCTTTCTTTTGATGCAAGCCCATGAGAATCACCTAACCCACCTAAGCATACAAAACACATAGTGTGGGTTAGTTCACAAAGCGCAACTAGCAATTTATTACCATACCACAAGACCCCATGTGCTACTTCATTTGCGCTTGTGTGTTGACTATTTAGAAATTAATCTTCGAGCTTTATTTTGATAAACATTTGTCATTAATCCACGTTTAATCTTGATGTCTTGAAGGCCATATTCAAGTATTCATCGTGCTTAATTTCTTCAAAACATGATCACCAAAACCTCAATTCTCTCATGATCATTTCGAGTTTACTCCATGAATAATTTTTTTATCACTTGCTCTTGTTCATGCTCCGTCACAATCTCTTGAGAGGCACAATGAATTATGCATAGTAATTACTTGCCTCAAGACTTGATCAACCATTAATCACCATATGAGACCGTCATGATGCCATCTTCAAGCCATATCCAAAATTCTTCTCTTTATAATTCTCTCAAAATCTTGACCAAGCCATACCCATCATGGATCAACTCATTATCCCAAGCATGTCAACCTCTGAGATCCTCAAAAGAACTCCATCTTGATCACATGTTGTTCATCACATGGAATTCATTTCTATCATATTTCAGTCAGTCACTGAACTCAAGCTTGATGCATATTTATATGTTGCTGGCATTCATTCCAAATCCATCCAATCTCCTTATTTCATCACCCAAGGAACATTCTTCGTATATACATTGATGCCATTGTTGCTCGATAGGAATTGTGATTCATTACCAAGTCTCGATGCATGTATTTGAGTTGATGGATTTCATCCTTGAATCCATCAAATATTCTTCATCCATTGCCTATGGAACTTCCCTTCAAATATATCTTAATGAAAACATTAGTCCATGAGGATTGTCAGTAATTACCAAAACCACACATGGGAACTACATGCACTTTTAACTGGAGAACCCGAAATAAATTCAAGAAATATGCAAGCACCCGTGCCAAGTACATGACTAGGGAAAAGCAATACTCATTATAAATAGCTCGTTATCATTGATATTTTTCACATAATTGCATTAGTCTAATGCCTTTTTCCTATTAAACTGCATGATATACCGAAGGAGGGGGAATTTTTGAAGAACCAGGGAAAAGCATGAAGAAAAACACCCACGAAGAAATTGGTCCTCTAAAGACCAAAAAAATAGATATTGAGTTTTTATGCGGGAAGAGAGCCAGGGGCTTGGGACCACTTAAGGAGGTCCCTGTGGGGCCCACATGGCCCACCGCCTAGACACGTGGTAGGGGCGCATGTGCCTACAGGGGTCCTCTTCGTCACCTCTCAGTCTACCTTGATTTTATGGGATTTTTCGCAGTCATCTGCGAGGTGGAACACAAGCAGAGCACTTTTCTACTCCCGAATGGTTGTTTCTCTGGTATCCTTTCCCTCTGAAAGGGGGGAATTGAAGCCAACAACATCACCAACGCTCTCTTCATTGTGGGGATCATAATAAACACTATCATGATTACTAACACCATCTGCATCATCGCCCATCTCCACCCCTAGCCTTCAGTCTATGAATTATTACCTTAGATCCTTTAGTGGGAATACTTTATAGTATTGATTACTCTTGTAGTTGATGATTAGAAAGTTTATTGGTGAAATATTCCTATGTTCATATTATCATCTCCACTAATCATGATACATATGATGTCTTGTGAGTTGTCCATTACATTCTTGAGGAGATGGTATAAACCTTGTTGCTACTAATTAATGTGAAGTTGAATAAAGTTTAATGGTTTGATATTATGTTGCGGTAATTATGTAGTGGTGATGTACAACCGTTGACTCCATATCACTTGGGCATAGATGAGATCTTTGTGTCATTAAATTATCTATGATGGGTGGTTGGAGTGACATATATTGCCAAACCCTAAGTTTATGAACCGTTGCATGAAGAGTTGTTGGAACCCCAAAGTTTAATGTTATGGTCAGATTAATCTTTTGTATTTGTGGATGCTTGTATAGAGGCTATAATTTATAAATATGTTGTTCGTTCAAGTAAAAACAACACATTATTATAGATACCACACAAGTATTATCAAGGCAATGAATACTAACTCAATGGAACTAGGTGAAAGTAACTTGGTGAAAGTAAATTTAAGGGGAACAAACTTGTAAACCATGGCCAAGATATCCACCACTTTCTTGAAAACGGTGCGGGCGACGCCGAGGTAGGCATCCACCGAGCTAAGAGCGTTGAATTCTTGATTTGTAAACACAGATCTCCTTAGGGCGTCTTTCCAGCGCCCATGGTTCATTAAGCTTCTGACCTCAGAATTAGTGGCCAAACAGGTTCCCAAGGTGGCTGGTTGGGGTGCTTCGAGACAATCTCCTGAGGTAAAGATCGATTCTCTGCCTAGTCCTGGGCCCAAAGTGTTCACCTCGTCTGCAAGCGGCACCTTGGTGGATCACCTGCGTAGGAAGCCAAACAATCAGGTACAATGATATCTAGTCTATGGGAAATATTCAACGCTCCACGGTAGCTCCTTGTTGAGGGACACCCTGTGTAGCAATTTAAGGGGCCCTTTGAGGGGCCGTACTGCTGCGAGAGCGCTTTGAGCGTTGACCCATAGGAAGAAGGGTCGGGGTGCTCGGGGTAGAAGTTCTCTTGTGAGATGTAACAAGAGTAGGCTTTACCAAGGAGGATGGCCACGTTCCTAGCATGTCCGGGGTGATGGCTACTTTGGAACCATCCAGACTCTCCTAGAAGAATGTCCCATCCTCATATATAGTGGACAGCTCCTCATCTTCATTAAAGATGGGATCGGCATCACGGCGCTAGGTCCCTGGCTCGTGCCCAGGACATTTCTACCCCTCGACCTAGAGTTTCCATTGCTGGTCAAGCACATCGAATGTTTAAAAGGTAGAAAAGCGGACGGCTCGATAAACAAAGGTTTGGGAAGAAACTTACTTTGTCGTAGGGATTATAGTAAGACAAGCCGTCTATGAACATCTTTGCAAAATCTACAACTTTGCCTTCGTAGATGCCGACCATCACCGCGCCGAAGGCTGCATCATCTTTGAAGTCTCTCTGGATCGACCGGGTGGCATCATCAGTCCCGTTGTACATGCACACTGGATGTTATCGCTGCCGAAGAGGCTGGACCCTTCGGTTGATGGTTGTGGCCATCACATCTATAATAGTGATGCCTGTATTTGTCAGGCATATCGCCTTGGCTGCAGGACGAGCCACGTCGACGTCATCCTTTTGGGCATTGCTCCGTGGCCTCCAACTATAAAGCTTTTTCAGGGGGTCCAAGGAGAAGGGAGGAAGCCCAGGCCGAGTTGGGTCATGCAGTGGTACGTCGGCTATATAGAACCATTCAGACATCCATGTGCTATTTTCTCTAGGGGTGCCGGTAGGGTAGCCGGTCCCGGCAATTATGCATACGTCAGCAGCCCCTACCTCGTGTAACTTCTCGTCTTGGGAACATGGCATTACACAGAAATATCGCCTCCACATCCCGAAGTGGGCCTCACATCTGAGGTACATTTCCCAAAGGGCGACATCGCCCGCGATGTGCAAGATCGAATTGGGCATCAGCTGGTATAGTTGGATCCCGTAGAACTCAAGCAGCCCCCGAAGGAAAGGGTGGACTAGAAATCCCAGGCCTCGAAGGAGGAAAGGGACGAAATATACTCGTTCATCTCCATGAGGGATAGGATGGCTATCGGCGTGTGTCACTACAAAAAAAAGACACATCCGTGACATTTTGGGCCGAACGAATTTTTTTCCTGTCATACATATGACACTTCTATAAAGATAATTGTGACAAAACCCGGTATCATCATAGATGTGGTGGGCTCCTACTTTTATGACAAAAAATCATGACAGAAAATGGGCTTTTCATCCTGGGCGGGCCGGAAACGCAGCTGCATGACATTATTTGGGCCATCCATTACGGAAAAAACCGTGGTAGAAGCGAGGGCGAGGAAAATTTTGGGGAGTTGCCGGTTACGGTGGGAGGCCGGGGGCCGAGCGATGCGCGTTTCTCTCGTACACGTACGCGCGTGTGTGCGAGGCGTTGGGCTCTAACTGAACCCGAGCGATTGCACTGCAGGCTACACGTTACTGAACCCGAGCGATCGATCGATGGCTGTTAACTGAACCCGATCGAGCGATTCCTTCGCTACTGCTGCTAACTGAAGCTGATCGATGCTGCCTCTGGGATGAATAGTGAGCATTGCGGGGGGGGGGGGGGGAGGGGTTGGATGAACAGTGAGCGGTGGCGTTGCCTCTGGATGAACAGTACCCCGTGGTGTGGTGGAGGGCTGGATGAACAATAGACAGTGGAGGGGTGCCCGTGGAGGGGTGGTTGAACAGGACCCCGTGGTGTGGAGGGATGGATGAACAGTAGACGGTGAAGGGGTGGTTGAATAGTAGCCGGTGGAGTAGCGCGCGGTGGAGGCTGGATGAACAGGAGCCCGTGGAGGCTGGAGGAGGTCGACGGTAGCCCATGGAGGCTGGAGGAGGTCGACGGTGGAGATGAACAGTATCCCGTGAAGTCCCGTTTTGTGGTACGCCACACCCCTCCCGATGAACAGGACCCCCGGTTCGATCGTAGGAGGTCCGTTTCGTCCGTTTTGCGGTACGCCACATCCCTCCACCCCCGTTTCGACCGTAGGAGGTATGTTTCGTCCGTTTTGCGGTATGTTTCGTCCGTTTTGCGGTACGCCACACCCCTCTCGATCAACAGGACCCCCGTTTCGATTGTAGGAGGTCTGTTTCCTCCGTTTTGCGGTACGCCACACCCCTCCCGATCAACAGGACCCCGTTCCGAACGTGGCCGGTCGAACACAAGGCCGTTTCCTCCGTTCTGCGGTACACCAGGCCCTGTTTCCATCGTCTGTTCCGTCCAAGCCGGTTGGCTCCCACGCGTTTCGTTGCGTCCCGATGAACACGACGCATTCCGTTGCCTCCCCATGAACACGACGCATTCCGTTGCCTCCCCATGAACACAACGACGACGTTGTTTCTCCGTTCCGACCCAGCCATGTACACGAGCCTTCGACGTACGTATGCGCGAGTAGGCGTTCGAGACCCTGCCCGTATGTACGTACGTGGCCGTATTTTCTTTCTTGCACCCTGGCCGCTGTACGTACGTGTACATGCTACGTGTGCGCCTCTACTACGACACGTGCACGCCTCTACAACGACCAGTATGTACGTACATGTTCGCAACCAGAATGACAACGCTACGTACGCTTCGACCAGGTGGGTCCCGACTGTCAGGCACTTCCTTGCGTGCGAAGATGTAGCTGGTGGGTCCCAGCAGTAAGGGGGCGAATCGTTTTTTTTTTCCGGACGCACTTCCTTGCGTGCGAAGGTGTAGCTGGTGGGTCCCAGCAGTCAGGGGGGAAACATTTTTTTTGGAAATACGATGGCCCGTCCGGTGGGTCCCTGCTGTCAGGTGGAGGAATAATTATTTTCCACGTAATAAGGAGGCACTTCCTTGCTGCGCCCGTGGACCCAGCTGTCAGCCTCTCCACGTACAGTCTATGTATGATGGAAGTTGTTCCTTGACCACGTTGACCATGCCGCGTCGAGAGCACCAGGGCGGTGGACGACGGCGAGGCCTAGGAAGGGGACGACGGGGAGCCGGGGAAGACGCAGCAGTGGAAGCTCGCGCGGAGAGGAGTACGAGGGTTCACTAGTTCGGCCGCGGTGTGAGGCTGCCGTCGCCGCAGGGCCTGGCCAGCGGTGGGAATAGTACGGGGCGGTGAGGCCTCCGCGGCAGCACATCCGGCCACGGGAGGCAGGAGCATGCGGCACGATCGGCGCTGCTTTGGGTGGCTGGGGCAAGAAGACCAGAGGTTGAAGAAGCACTATGGTCGTTGGATGGACATCGTACGGTCACTGGAGCTAGAATCATTTATATTGACTAAGTTGACAAAGCCCTCCGTCCCCGTCAACTTAGTAGGCCCACAAGTCAGCCTCCCACCAAGGTGGGTCCCAGCTAGCAGGGGGGTATTCATTTTTTTGTGCGTAATAAGGAGGCACTTCCGGTGGGTCCGAGCTGACAGCAGGGGGAACGTTTTTTTTTGCGAAATACGGTGGCCCGTCGGGTGGGTCCCAGCAGTCAGGGGCAAACGTTTTTTTCACGAAATACTGGTGGCCCGTCCGGTGGGTCCCTGTTGTCAGGTGGAGGAATAATTATTTTCCGCGTAATAAGGAGGCACTTCCTTGTGGCTGCCATGGACCCAGCTGCCAGTCTCTCCACGTACAGTATTCTTCCGATGGAATTCGGTTGTTAACCACATTGACCATGCCGCGCCGAGAGCACCACGACGGTGGACGACGACAAGGCCTAGGAAGGGGACGACGCGGAGCCGGGGAAGACGCGGCAGTGGATGCCCACGCGGAGAGGAGTACGAGGGTTCACTGGTTCGGCTGCACTGCCGCCGCCGCAGAATAACAGGGGGTGTGGGTGAGTGGAGTGGAGGGATGGCCTGGCCAGCGGTGGGAGTAGTATGGGGGCGGTGAGGCCTCCATGGTAGCACAGCCGGCCATGGGAGGCAGGAGTAGGCGGCACGACCGGCGCTGCTTTGGGCGGCTGGAGCAAGACCAGAGGTTGAAGAAGCACTACGTCCGTCGGATGGACATCGTACGGTCAGTCGATCTAGAATCGTGCATATTGACTAAGTTGACAAAGCCCTTCGTCCCAGTCAACTTAGTAGGCCCACTATACTGGGTCCCAGCTAGCAGGGGGAGTATTCGTTTTTTGGGCGTAATAAGGAGGCACTTCCTTGCGTGCGAAGATATAGCTGGTGGGTCCGAAAGCCGTGTAACGTTTTTTCACGAACTACAGAGGCCCTTTCGGTGGGTCCCGGATGTCATGTGGAGGAATCATTATTTTGCGGCGTAATAAGGAGGCATTTCCTTGCGTGTGGCCGTGGACCCAGGTATCGGCCTCTCCACGTATAGTCCACTTCAGATGCATGTCGATCGTTGACCACGTTGACCACGCATACGCCGAGAGCACCGAGGCGGTGGACAATGGCGAGGCCTAGGAAGGAACGACACGGAGGCGAGGAAGACTTCGGCAGCTTGTTTCCCACGCGAGGGGAGTACGACCGCACGAGGGTTTCTTGGTTCGTCTGCCGTCGCCGGAGAATAACAGCAGTGTGGGACCGGGTGAGTAGAGGGATGGCTAGGCCAGCGATGGGAGTACGGTGGGGCGATGAGGCTGCTTGGCAAGCATAGCCGGCCGCTGGGAGGAGGGAGCAGCAGTCCATGGCGCTTGTTTGAGCGGGCCGAGCAGGAAGAACAGAGATTGAAGAAGACGACGGCCGTTGGATGGACATCCAACGATATCTGAACCATCTATGGAAAGCCTCAAATCTGTGGAAAACAGCATACATCCCATCTGCCATTATTTCAAATAGTTTACAACCCATTTGCTAATTCTTACGGGGGTTTTTGGAGCCCATATTCTTTTTGTTAGCATTACAGCCCATATTGTGGCCACGGTTAAAAAATTATACGAAATTTTGCATATGTCGGTGTGGTCTGAACTGTTTTTAATCCCGAAATTTCGAGTCACATTCAGACTGATTTTAAAAATAAATGTATATCCATATAAAATCCAATAAATTGTCCACGCATAAAATTCAATGCAATTTAAAATCTCAAAATGAAAAAAAGATATTTGAAACTAATTGCCGGTTTGATGTGTTTTAAAAATGTACAGCCCATTTCTCATTACTGATAGGCCATTTTCTCGGCCAGCCGAATGAAGCTCTCCTCATCTTGAAAGATTTGCAGCCCAACAGGTCTGATAAAGCGACTTACTTGACAAATCACAAAAAACTGTGCTAGCCATTTTCAGAAAGAAAAAAAACTACTGGGCTGGTCTGTGGTAAACATAAAAGAAAAGGCTGTCTAGACAGGCCAGAGTGTCCCGCACAGCCCAGTTGACACCCTGCGTCTCAAAAACAAATTAGGTAAATGCCACTCCAATTATGGCAATTCATAAAAATGCCACTGCAATTTCCAAACTTTAAAAAATGCCACTGCAATTTTTGCAAACTTTGAAAAACGCCAACGCAGTTTGCAAACTTTGAAAACGCTACCTCGGACTTCAAAATTGCCACTAGAAATGGCATGAAATGGCATTTTTCAAAGTTTGGAAATTGTAGTGGCATTTCTCGGAGGCATTTATTAAATTAACCCAAAACAAAAATAACTGGGCGAGCTGCTGGGTCCCTGGTGTCAGCCGCTCGTTGTGCAATTCTCTCGTTTATTGACTACGTTGACAACGGCATGGGACCTAGATGTTAGAAATCCACTAGGAGGAGCCATTTTTTATTGGCTTGAAATAAGGAGGCACTTGCTCGCGTACTGCCATGACCTTAGCGGGTCCCTGCTGTCATCCTCTCCACGTACAATCATCTCCTGATTGTGTACGCGTCAACTTGCTAGGCCCACAAGTCAGCCTCTAAACCCGTCGAGGACAAATACAACCCATTTAAAAAATAACAGCCCATTCCATATGTTCAAACGGAAAGTTCAACATTGAGCAAAGTAATGTGTCTGATCCACATATAGAGTACTGAACTTCCACGTTGACAACCATCATAGGAAAGTTAACTATCTACTCCCACTAATACTCTAGTAGCGTACAAATACTAACTTACTCTTAGCTAACTAGACGATGCCGACCGCCATCTGTGGTACACGCTAAACACCGGCACCGGCGTCCTGCGCCTCGCCTCGGACTTGCCAGAGGTGCGATAGGGCATGTTTCTCGCGCGCATTGGCCCTTTCCATGCCGGCGTGGTCCACCGAAGCTTCGGCTTCCAAGCGGGAAACCCACTTGACGAGCTGGTAGTAAAAATCAGCGTCTGCTATGTCTTGAGCTTGCGTTGGTTTTCCCCGAAGAGGAGAGGATGATGCAGCAGAGTAGCGTAAGTATTTCCCTCAGTTTTTGAGAACCAAGGTATCAATCCAGTAGGAGGCCACGCGCAAGTCCCTCGTACCTACACAAAACAAATAGCTCCTCGCAACCAACGCGAATAGGGGTTGTCAATCCCTTCACGGTCACTTACTTAGAGTGAGATCTGATAGAGATGATAGATAATATTTTTGGTATTTTTGGTATAAAGATGCAAAGTAAAATAAAAAGGCAAAGTAAAGAGTAAAGCAATAATAAAGTGTAGGAATATTAATATGATGAAAATAGACCCGGGGGCCATAGATTTTACTAGTGGCTTCTCTCAAGAGCATAGGTATTTTACAGTGGGTGAACGAATTACTATTGAGAAATTCACAGAATTGAGCATAGTTATGAGAGTATCTAGGTATGATCATGTATATAGGCATCACGTCTGAGACAAGTAGACCGACTCCTGCTGCATCTACTAATATTACTCCACTCATCGACCGCTATCCGGCATGCATCTAGAGTATTAAGTTAATGAAAACAAGTAACGCCTAAGCAAGATGACATGATGTAGAGGAATAAATTCATGCAATATGATAAATACCCCATCTTGTTATCCTCGATGGCAACAATACAATACGTGCCTTGCAACCCTTTACATCCTTTGGGTAAGGACACCGCAAGATTGAAACTAAAGCTAAACACTTCTCCCATTGCAAGAACTACCAATCTAGTTGGCCAAACCAAACGGATAATTCGAAGAGACTTGCAAAGATAACTCAATCATACATAAAAGAATTCAGGAAATATTCAAATATTGCTCATAGATAATCTTGACCATAAACCCACAATTCATCGGTCTCAACAAACACACTGCAAAAAGAAGATTACATCGAATAGATCTCCACGAGAGAGGGGAGAACATTGTATTGAGATCCAAAAAGAGAGAAGAAGCCATCTAGCTACTAACTATGGACCCGAAGGTCTGAGGTAAACTACTCACACTTGATCGGAGAGGCTATGATGATGATGTAGAAGCCCTCTGTGGTGGTTTCCCCTTCCGGCGGAGCTCCGGAACAGGCCCCAAGATGTGATCTCGTGGATACAGAAAGTTGCGGCGGTGGAATTAGGTTTTTGGCTCCGTATCTGATTTGTTGGGGGTACGTAGGTATATATAGGAGGAAGAAATACGTCGGTGGAGCCTCAAGGGGCCCACGAGGTAGGGGGCGCACCCTCCACCCTCGTGGCCACCTCGGAGCTTTCTTGACGGAGGGTCCAAGTCTCCTGGGTCTTATCCGATGAGAAAATCACGTTCCCGAAGATTTCATTCCGTTTGGACTCCGTTTGATATTCCGTTTCTTCGAAACACTGAAATAGGCAAAACAAAGAATTACAGTCCGGGCCTCCGGTTAATAGGTTAGTCCCAAAAGTAATATAAAAGTGGAAAATAAAGCCCAATATAGTCCAAAACAATGGATAATACAGCATGGAGCAATCAAAAATTATAGATACGTTGGAGACGTATCAGGCATCCCCGAGCTTAATTACTGCTCGTCCTCGAGTAGGTAAATGATAAAAAGAGAATTTTTGATGCGGAGTGCTACTTGGCATACTTTCAATGTAACCCTTCTTAATTGTGGTATGAATATTCAGATCCGAAAGATTCAAGACAAAAGTTCATATTGACATTGAAATAATAATACTTCAAGCATACTAACTTAAGCAATTATGTCCTCTCAAAATATCATGGCCAAAGAAAGTTCATCCCTACAAAATCATATAGTCTGGCTATGCTCTATCTTCCCCAAACACAATATTTAAATCATGCACAACCCCGATGACAAGCCAAGCAATTGTTTCATACTATTGACATTTTCAAAACTTTTTCAATCTTCACGCAATACATGAGCGTGAGCCATGGATATAGCACTATCTGTGGAATAGAATGGTGGTTGTGGAGAAGACAAAAAAGGGAGAAGATAGTCTTACATCAACTAGGCATATCAACGGGCTATGGAGATGCCCATCAATAGATATCAATATGAGTGAGTAGGGATTGCCATGCAACGGATGCACTAGAGCTATAAGCATATGAAAGCTCAACAAATGAAACTAAGTGGGTGTGCATCCAACTCGCTTGGTCACGAAGACCTAGGGAAATTTTGAGGAAGCCCATCATTGGAATATACAAGCCAAGTTCTATAATGAAAAATTCCCACTAGTATATGAAAGTGACGAAACGAGAGACTCTCTATTATGAAGATCATGGTGCTACTTTGAAGCACAAGTGTGGTAAAAGGATAGTAACATTGTCCCTTCTCTCTTTTTCTCTCATTTCTTTTTTTATTGGGCCTTTTCCTTTTTTTATGGCCTCTTTTTCTTTTTTTTTAATTTTTCATCCGGAGTCTCATCCCGACTTATGGGGGATTCATAGTCTCCATCATCCTTTCCTCACTTGGGACAATGCTCTAAAAATGATGATCATCACACTTTTATTTTTCTTACAACTCAACAATTACAACTCGATACTTAGAACAAAATATGACTCTGTATGTGTGCCTCCGGCGGTGTACCCGGATATGCAATGATTCATGAGTGGCATGTATGAAAGAATTATGAATGGTGGCTTTGCCACAAATACTATGTCAACTACATGATCATGCTAAGCAATATGACAATGATGAAGCATGTCATAATAAATGGAACGGTGGAAAGTTGCATGGCAATATATCTCGGAATGGCTATGGAAATGCCATGATAGGTAGGTATGGTGGCTGTTTTGAGGAAGGTTTTATGGTGGGTGTATGATACCGCTAAAAGTGTGCGGTATTAGAAAGGCTAGCAATGGTGGAAGAGTGAGAAAAGTGTGTATAAACCATTGACTCAACATTAGTCATAAAGAACTCATATACTTATTGCAAAAATCTACAAGTTATCAAAGCAAAGTATTACGCGCATGCTCCTAGGGGGATAGATTGGTAGGAAAATACCATCACTCATCCCCGGCCGCCACTCATAAGGAAGACAATCAATAAATAAATCATGCTCCGACTTCATCACATAACGGTTCACCATACGTGCATGCTATGGGAATCACAAACTTTAACACAAGTATTCCTCAAATTCACAACTACTCGACTAGCATGACTCTAATATTACTACCTACATATCTCAAAAAAATTATCAAGCATCAAACTTTTCATAGTATTCTACGCACTCAAAAGAAAGTTTTACAAATCTTGAATACCAAGCATATTATTATTAAGCAAATTACCATGCTATTTAAGACTCTCAAAATAATCTAAGTGAAGCATGAGAGATCAATAGTTTCTTTAAAACAAATCCACCACCGTGCTCTAGAAGATATAAGTGAAGTACTAGAGCAAAACTATCAAGCTCAAAAGATATAAGTGAAGTACATAGAGCAAAATTATCAAGCTCAATGGATATAAGTGAAGCACATAGAGTATTCTAACTAATTCCAATTCATGTATGGCTCTCTCAAAAAGGTGTGTACATCAAGGATGATTGTGGTAAACTAACAAGCAAATAAGCAAATAATACAAGACGCTCCAAGCAAAACACATATCATGTGGTGAATAAAAATATAGCTCCAAGTAAAGTTACCGATGGAAGTGGATTTAAAGAGGGGATGCCTTCCGGGGCATCCCCAAGCTTCGAATTTTTGGTGTCCTTGGATTATCTTGGGGGTGCCATGGGCATACCCAAGCTTAGGCTCTTGCCACTCCTTGTTCCATAATCCATCACAAAAAATTTCACCCAAAACATGAAAACTTCACAACACAAAACTCAACAGAAATCTCGTGAGCTCCGTTAGCGAAAGAAAACAAAAGACCACTTCAAGGTACTGTAATTAACTCATTCTTTAATTATATTGGTGTTACACCTACTGTATTCCAACTTATCTATGGATCATAAACTATTTTACTAGCCATAGATTCATCAAAATAAGCAAACAACACACGAAAAACAGAATCTGTCAAAAACAGAACAGTCTGTAGTAACCTGTAACTAACGCAAACTTCTGGAACTCCAAAACTTCAGCCAAAATAGGAAGACCTAGGCAATTTGTTTATTGATCATCAGCAATTGGAATCACTATTTTATCATGTTCTGGTGATTTTAAACAATTGTTTTCGTGAACCGTAAGTTTCTGGAAATTACAGCAAGATCAAATAACTATTATCCAAGAAGATCCTATAGGTTTAACTTGGCACAAACACTAATTAAAACATAAAACCACATCTAAACATAAGGTATATGGATTATTTATTACTAAGAAGCAAGGAAAAATATTGGGTTGTCTCCCAACAAACGCTTTTCTTTAAAGCCTTTTTAGCTAGGCATTGAGATTTCAATGATGCTCACAAGAAAGACAAGAATTGAGGCACAAAGAGAGCATCATAAAACATGTGACAAACACACTTAAGTATAACATACTTCCTATGCATAGGCATCTTATAGAAAAACAAATTATCATAAAAAGCAAAAACTAGCATATGCAAGGAAGCGGAAAAGAACAATAGCAATCTCAACACAACGAGAGGTAATTTAGTAACATGAAAATTTCTATAACCATATTTTCCTCTCTAATAATAATTACATGTAGGATCATAGGAAAATTCAACAAAATAGCTATCACAAAGTATATTCTCAACACGATCCACATGCATGCGAAGTTGACACTCTTCCAAAATAGTGGGATTATCATTAACTAAAGTCATGATCTCTCCAAACCCACTTTTATCAAAAACTTCATAAGATTGAACATTCTCCAAATATGTGGGATCTAAAGTTGACACTCTTCCGAACCTACTTTCAATATTATTGCAAACAATATCATCAATCTCATATTCATCATGGGCTTAAATAAATTTTCAAGATCATAAGAAGAATCACCCCAATCATGATCATTGCAATAAGTAGTAGACATATCAAAACTAGCATCCCCAAGCTTAGGGTTTTGCATCTTATTAGCATAATTGACATCAAAAGAATTTATAATAAAATCATTGCAATCATGCTTTTTATTCAAAGACCTATCGTGAAGCACTTCATCACAATTTTCAGATTTACGGATTTCAGGCAAAAGCTTATAAAGATAATCTAGTGCATCCAAATCACTAGGAATTGGTTCATCATAATTGGATATCTTAAAAAGATTAGCAAGAGGATGAGGATCCATAGATATTAGCTTCTCTGTTTAGGAATAAATACTCAACAATTTCAACCAAGCGAGAAAACGAGCCAAGTAAGACATCAAGGCAAACGAAAAGACGAACGGAAAAGAGAGGGCGAATAAAACGGCAAGGGTGAAGTGGGGGAGAGGAAAACGAGAGGCAAATGGAAAATAATGTAATGCGAGAGATAAGGGATTGTGATGGGTACTTGGTATGTTGACTTTTGCGTAGACTCTCCGGCAACGGCGCCAGAAATCCTTCTTCCTACGTCTTGAGCTTGCGTTGGTTTTCCCCCAAGAGGAGAGGATGATGCAGCAGAGTAGCATAAGTATTTCCCTCAGTTTTTGAGAACCAAGGTATCAATCCAGTAGGAGGCCACGCGCAAGTCCCTCGTACCTACACAAAACAAATAGCTCCTCGCAACCAATGCGAATAGGGGTTGTCAATCCCTTCACGGTCACTTACGAGAGTGAGATATGATAGAGATGATAGATAATATTTTGGTATTTTTGGTATAAAGATGCAAAGTAAAATAAAAAGGCAAAGTAAAGAGTAAAGCAATAACAAAGCGTAGGAAGATTAATATGATGAAAATAGACCCGGGGGCCATAGATTTCACTAGTGGCTTCTCTCAAGAGCATAGGTATTTTACGGTGGGTGAGCAATTCTTGTTGAGCAATTGTGAGAATTGAGCATAGTTATGAGAGTATCTAGGTATGATAATGTATATAGGCATCACGTCCGAGACAAGTAGACCGACTCCTGCTGCATCTACTACTATTACTCCACTCATCGACCGCTATCCAGCATGCATCTAGAGTATTAAGTTAATGAAAATAGAGTAACGCCTTAAGCAAGATGACATGATGTAGAGGAATAAATTCATGCAATATGATAAATACCCCATCTTGTTATCTTCGATGGCAACAATACAATGCGTGCCTTGCAACCCTTTACATCCTTTGGGTAAGGACACCGCAAGATTGAACCCAAAGCTAAACACTTCTCCCATTGCAAGAACTACCAATCTAGTTGGCCAAACCAACGGATAATTCGAAGAGACTTGCAAAGATAACTCAATCCTACATAAAAGAATTCAGGAAAGATTCAAATATTGCTCATAGATAATCTTGATCATAAACCCACAATTCATCGGTCTCAACAAACACACCGCAAAACAAGATTACATCGAATAGATCTCCATGAGAGAGGGGGAGAACATTGTATTGAGATCCAAAAAGAGAGAAGAAGCCATCTAGCTACTAACTATGGACCCGAAGGTCTGAGGTAAACTACTCACACTTGATCGGAGAGGCTATGATGATGATGTAGAAACCCTCCGTGGTGGATTCCCCTTCCAGCAGAGCTCCGGAACAGGCCCCAAGGTTGGATCTCGTGGATACAGAAAGTTGCGGCGGTGGAATTAGGTTTTTGGCTCCGTATCTGATCTGTTGGGGGTATGTAGGTATATATAGGAGGAAGAAATACGTCGGTGGAGCCTCGAGGGGCCCACGAGGTAGGGGGGCACGCCCTAGGGGGGCGACCTCCAGCCTCGTGGCCGCCTCGGAGCTTTCTTGACGGAGGGTCCAAGTCTCCTGGGTCTTATCCGATGAGAAAATCACGTTCCCGAAGATTTCATTCCGTTTGATATTCCGCTTTCTTGAAACAATCAAATAGGCAAAAACAGCAATTACGGGCTGGGCCTCCGGTTAATAGGTTAGTCCCAAAAGTAATATAAAAGTGGAATATAAAGCCCAATATAGTCCAAAACAATAGATAATACAACATGGAGCAATCGAAAATTATAGGTACGTTGAAGACGTATTAGCGTCGCGAACGCATGCGTGCCCGACAGCCTCCAGGGCTATTTTCCGGGCGCCGGCCTCCACATAGTCGGCCCTGTTGCGGGCGCTCTGCTCGCGGCTCAAAGCATGGTGCGCTGCTGCTCCATGTCCCGCTGGCGGCGCAAATCAGCGATACGCTGCTCCTCCGCCAGGCGGTCGCGCTCCAACAACTCCTGCTCCTCCGCCATGCGGTCGCGCTCCAACAACTCCTCGATCTGCGCATTGCCATCTAAAGACAAATAGAATGCCTCCTCCCTCCGTCTGCCTTTCGGTGAAAAACCGAACACTAGTTCCAGCGGTGACCGCCTCCGGCGTCGCCTATCGCGGACGGGCGGGGGCATGGCGGACATGGCGAGCGATGTCGGGCCGGTGGGGGCTTATGAGGATAGGGCGAGTTGGGTCACGGTGGCACCGGAGAAGGCCGGGAAACAGTACTTATAGGGGTAAGGTAGCGCGACGGTCATCGGAATTCAATGCATAATGGCTTAGCGTGCAAGCTTGCCGTGGAAAACTAGGGAAACTGAAATTATGACTGTGCCGTCCCGTCCCGTCTGGGTCACACGCCGACATGGCGGTCAAACAAGTGCACTCGAATCATCTCCCTCCTTGTCAATAATGATTCCACGGATTTAAAAAGCCCGCAACAATTAAAGCGTATCTTTTTTCGCATCAGTTAGCTGCCTTAATTACAGCCACCGCATCCAGCACTTTCAGAATCGCCGCAGCAAGACGCGGCAAAGATGCAACGAGTCGCAGCGAGGCACGCATGCAGCCACTTAAATTGCTGGAATTAATTAGGCTTAAACTTCTACTGAGCCGTTAATTATTGCCATGCCTTGGTCTTGCTGCTTTGCTCACGGGACTAATAAACCGGATGGAGGGAGTACCTTGGTTGGTGAGAGGTTTGAATTAAGCCACATAAACCGGAAAGGAGGTACTAGTACGTGTGTGATCCGCTATTTATTCGTGTAGGATCGAGTAGGTCGTTTCTTGAATTGAGCCCTGCAAACCGGAAAGGAGGTAGTACGTGTGTGATCCGCTATTTATCCGTGTAGGATCGATAGTGTAGCTTGTCAGTTTCTTCAAAGGTAGGCATTTTTATCCGTGTAGGATCGATAGTATAGCTTGACAGTTTCTTCAGAGGTAGGCATTTTTATTTAAAAAACTGCCACTTCGCATCTTGCGTCGCAAATAAAACTGCCAGGAGCGCATTTGTAGGCTAGCTAGTGATCGATCAGTAACTTGTAAACACTGAGCGAACAGAAATAAGTAATTGTTAATGCATCTCAATGATTCACAGATCATATACAAATATGTAGCTCCAAAAGCAAAGATCAGCCACTTCGGATCTTGCGTCGCAACTAAAAATAACTAGTACGATTCCCATACATAAGATCAACATGTTAATGCATCTCAATGATTCACAGATCATATACAAATATGTAGCTCCAAAAGCAAAGATCTAGAAAAAACAACAGTTCTTCCTACTAACATGGATGCTTCTCTTGGCCAACATTCAAGATGCATCGAAAGACAAATTTGTTTGTGAAGTCTACAATTCCTCTTGCAAACGTAAGTGGTTTCACCAACAATTTGGAACCATGAGAATGAACCACACATGATGGAGGAACATCCAAGCGCAATATGATTTGGTCTTCTCTCGATCACACCGCGAGACTATTTTCGGAATACAAACTTTAACTTAGGCAAAATGATGCCCATTGTATAATCAGACCAAAGCAATGAAGCACCTAGTGTTGGCCATTAAATAGTACAGTACTACTTTTCTGCAGTCCATGAAGTGACTATCCAATCTTTGTGTCTATTTTCAAATGGCACTACATGCAGTGACTATACTATTCTCTTGTGCAGTTCAACCAAAATAGCAACAGGCAGACATCTCTGTCTGCACAAATATCAAGAAGCTAGTAAACATATACCACACCATGTTCGCAGTGATGGAAGAGGTGAAATCGATACAACGAAATTGAGCATCCAATCATTGAATCACATCTGCACCTCCAATGTAGGTCCACCACCAATAAATTCACATGCAAACCACTAGTTTTACTATCTAATGACAGTACAAAAAGAGTAGCAAGATAGTAGCAAACCATGTGCCTTCGTAACGAACAGCTCATAGTGCCACCAATTGGATATAAAGGTTTGGAAAAAACATGCTCCTAATGTTGAACCAGTTGGACTTTTTGTGCAGTTCCACTAAAATCGAGCATCCCTGTTTGCATAGATATTGAAACTGTGATTACTATAAAAGTGGCACTAGTTGAAGCATAGACTCACAAATATAAGCATTCCAATTTCTTAATGGGAAAAGGTAGCAAGACTGTTTCTAACCACCTGTTTGAAGGAATAAATAAAGCAACAACAGCTGATGTCAGGAAGGCATACATAGTTTTTTCTGAAAAACTGAGCCATTCCTGACCTTTCCTCTTCTTTTAAGCAAATTTTGTGCAGTTCTACTAAAATAAAATGCCATCATCGCCATGACAATTCAGTGACACTGTACAAAAGGAAATGACTTAACATTACATCATGATGTCAGGTATGTAATCGACAGGCATTAGAGACAAACATACAGACCTCCTCCGATAACATAATGAACATTAAAACAAATACAAAAGTCTGAAGGTAACTAGCATTATTAACTAATGACAGTATAAAAAAATTGCAAACCATGTACCTCCAAGGTAAATATCATTTCGAACTCGGGGGGACCTTAAAAATTGCTATCCCAATCTTGATAATCGATCAAACATAAAAACTTGATCGAACGAATCAAGAGAACAGCCGGAGGAGGAGGTTCCCACTCTTGACCTTTCCTCTTGTCTTCATAATTGTCTGTGCAGTTTAACCAAAATAAAATGACATCAGCGCCTAGGCATTTTGGTGACACTGTACAAAAAAATTAACTTGTCTCATGAAAGTGAGGCATGTAATCTATAAGCATTAACAGTGCAAAAATCTGAAGGTAGTAACAAGTTTCATCGTTGGTATCTTGGTACGTACAAAGATTAGAATGCCTTAGCTGAAAAATCTTTAATACATCCACAATCAATAGCTAACCCTGAAATAATCCAAGTGACATTAAATGGCATTGCTTAAATTTATCGTTGGCATTAGATTGAGAGCGGCATTAGTTAAATGTGGCATCACTTTAGCGATAGCATTGCTTGACTTATTTGTTGGCGTTATACTAACAGCAAAAAAGTGGCAATAAGAGCATGGGAGGCCCATTCGGACGGTGGGGCGCAGACGATGTACCTCCATGGACGCAGAGTGGTGAGGGAGGTATGGTTGCCCCGAGCAACAAATATCCAGGCAGCATATGTGGATTACGTCCCATTTTTGTTCTCTTTAGCCACCTTTTTCCTATGTGAGGACAACAAACCGATCGACCTGGTCATTCTCTATTGCGCTGTCATGCCTTTCTACCCTTATTCAACCAAGAGACACGAGATTCGTTCCTTAGCTACTGATTTTCCCCTTTTCAACCTAGATGCGGGTTCGATGCCTACTCTCTTGGACAATCTGATCTCCTTCCTTTCCTTATTCAACCCGGACATGGATTACTCTTGCTTGAAGTAGGGTTTCCTTTAATAGTGCAAATTATGGTTTTTAAATGCTGCGTGGCGGCAGAGCAGAGGATAGCAAATTGGGAAGATGGTGGAGTGGAAAAAGATCCACATGCAACGACGTGGCGAGATGGGGCAATAGAACACGGGTATGGTTAAGTAAAGAGGTAGCATACACGAGGGTCGGCGGGAAGTGGCTTCGCCTGTGGTCGCTGGCCTCCGCACACACTCACGACATGAAGCTTGGGGACGGAGGCCATCCCGCGCAGGTGCTAGGGTCCGAGAGGACGGCCTTGTCGTCGGTCGTGACCTCGCTTCGCCGCGACGAGTCGTCCAACGCTGCACGTCCTTTTCTTCCCCGGCGGATCTGTGACCACCGGTGAGGAGGGAGAGAGGGTCGTCTTTTTAGATCTGTAGAGAGGGTGGTAGTGTGAGAAGCAAGTGGGCATCCCTTGGCAAGAAAGCGCTGAAGCTCCAGCCTATATATCTTTTTTATACTACTAGTACTTTGGAGGTGGACTAGTGGTAGAGTAGTTTATATTTTCTCTGCGTCAGATGCAGTTAGTCGTGCTTCAAAACTGAACGGCACGCCATTAAAAAAATAAAGGTTGATAACTAATGCGGCACCTCGGGCCAACGCGGCCAGATCGCATTTTGCACGAGAAATTACACACCATGTTTCGTTGACATGTGGTCCCATTCCAACATATATGTGAGACGACGGCGAGTAGTTGGAGTATTTCTGAACGGACGTGTAGGCTGGGGCGCCTCTTCGTGAACCGTGGCAAACTGGCAACCGTCCACCGACTCTTCGCCTTTCCCTCTCGATTTGGAACTGCTGTTGCACGTTCTTCCTCTCCCTCCTCCATTTTCTTTCAGCCCTTCGCTCTTTCTTCTGCCATTGTTTGATCGTCTTCTCCATGGAGGGAACAGGACGGAAAGCTTGACCCGTTATTCTTGCCCGATCTGAAAGATGGCGTGGTGGAGGAACTCATTGGTCGGTGCGACGTCATCACCTCGGTAGCACGGCAGGTTCGTTCAAGCCCATTCTCGACTCAACTAATAACATCATTACAAGGAACCCAAGAGTCAAAGAGCGGTTTGATCTCCCCTATCTTCTTTTTGCCGTGACCACGATGGTAGCGCCGTCACGATGGAGGCCTCGCCTACATGCAAGTTGATGCCGCTTGATAATGATACGTACGATGTTAAGATGCCATCGCTTGAGGGCAAGGCTTGGGCAAGCGCAAATGGAGATTGGGTTGTTTACATTGGGTCCAACTGCGAGTGGGAACTTGTGAATGTGTACACTCGTGACCGGGTTGAAGGAAATATGCCCTAGAGGCAATAATAAAGTTATTATTTATTTCCTTACATCATGATAAATGTTTATTATTCATGCTAGAATTGTATTAACCGGAAACATAATACATGTGTGAATACATAGACAAACAGAGTGTCACTAGTATGCCTCTACTAGACTAGCTTGTTAATCAAAGATGGTTAAGTTTCCTAACCATAGACAAAGGAGTTGTCATTTGATTAACAAGGTCACATCATTAGTTGAATGATCTGATTGACATGACCCATTCCATTAGCTTAGCACCCGATCGTTTAGTATGTTGCTATTGCTTTTATCCATGACTTATACATGTTCCTGTAACTATGAGATTATGCAACTCCGTTTACCGAAGGAACACTTTGGGTGCTACCAAAGCGTCACAACGTAATCGGGTGATTATAAAGGAGTACTACAGGTGTCTCCAAAGGTACATGTTGGGTTGGCGTATTTCGAGATTAGGTTTTGTCACTCCGATTGCTCGGAGAGGTATCTCTGGGCCCTCTCGGTAATGCACATCACTATAAGCCTTGCAAGCAATGTAGCTAATGAGTTAGTTACGGAATGATGCATTCTGAAATGAGTAAAGAGACTTGCGATGTGAGATTGAACTAGGTATTGGATACCGACGATCGAATCTCGGGCAAGTAACATACCGATGACAAAGGGAACAACGTATGTTGTTATGCGGTCTGACCGATAAAGATCTTCGTAGAATATGTAGGAACCAATATGGGCATCCAGGTTCCGCTATTGGTTATTGACCAAGAATAGTTCTCGGTCATGTCTACATAGTTCTCGAACCCGTAGGGTCCGCACGCAACAAGGTTTCGATGGCGATGTTATATTATCGGTTTACATGTTTTGATGTACCGAAGGATTTGAGTCCCGGATGAGATCGGGGACATGACGAGGAGTCTCGAAATGGTCGAGACGTAAAGATTCATATATTGGATGATATGTTTAGGCCAAGGGTCAAGCCCATGAGGCTTTAGGACGGTGCAAAAAAGAGTTTTGCGAGGCCGGGGGCCAAACGCCGGAGACCACAGCGTCGCCCTGGGCGACGCCGAGGCCCATGGCGTCTGGGCGACGCCAAGGATTGTGGCGTTTGGTCCTGGAGTCCGTGGGACTCTTACCTTTCGGCAAAACCGACTTTGAGGAGGCTTTTGCTCCAAGTTTCGACCGGGGCTCAACATATAAATAGAGGCAGGGCTAGCACCAAAGATACAACAATTGATCCCTTGGATCTCTTAGCCGTGTGCGGTGCCCCTCCACCATATTCCACCTCGGTCATATCGTCGCAGAAGTTTAGGCGAAGCCTGCGCGATGAAACATCATCATCGTCCTGCCACGTCGTCTTGTGGAACTCATCCCGACACTTTGCCGGATCGAGTCCGGGATCGTCATCGAGCTGAGCGTGTCTTTGAACTTCGGAGGTGCCGTGCGTTCGGTACTTGGATCGGTCGGATCATGAAGGCGTCGACTACATCAACCGCGTTGTCATAACGCTTCCGCTTACGGTCTCACGAGTGCGTGGACAATACTCTCCCCTCTCGTTGCTATGCATCACCATGATCTTGCGTGTGCGTGGGAAAATTTTGAAATTACTACGTTCCCCAACAGTGGCATCCGAGCCTAGGTTTTTATGGTTTGATGTTTTGCACGAGTAGAACACAAGTGAGTTGTGGGCGATACAAGTCATCTTGCCTACCAGCATGTCATACTTTGGTTCAGCGGTATTGTGAGATGAAGCGGCCCGGACCGACATTACGCGTGCAGCTTACGCGAGACTGGTTTCACCGTTCTGAGCACTCGTGCTTAAAGGTGGCTGGCGGGTGTCTGTCTCTCTCACTTTAGTTGAACCGAGTGTGACTACGCCCGGTCCTTGCGAAGGTTAAAACAGAGTCTATTTGACAAACTATCGTTGTGGTTTTGATGCGTAGGTGAGAACGGTTCTTTCTAAGCCCGTAGCAGCCACGTAAAATTTGCAACAACAAAGTAGAGGGCGTCTAACTTGTTTTTGCAGGGCATGTTGTGATGTGATATGGTCAAGACGTGATGAGATATAAGTTGTTGTATAAGATGATCATGTTTTGTTGAAGTTATCGGCAACTGGTAGAAGCCCTATGGTTGTCTCTTTGTTGCATAAGATGCAAGTGCCAAATAATTGCTTTACTTTATCGCTATGCGATAGCAATAGTTGCAAGAGCAATAGTTGGCGAGACAACCATGTGATGACACATTGATATAGATCAAGATGATGAAGATCATGGTGTCGTGCGGTGACGATAAAGATCATGTGATACTTTGGAGATGGAGATCAAAGGCGCCGGATGATCATGGCCATATCATGTCACATATTTTGATTGCATGTGATGTTTATCTTTTATGCATCTTATCTTGCTTTGATTGACGGTAGCATTTTAAGATGATCTCTCACTAATTATCAAGAAGTGTTCTCCCACGAGTATGCACCGTTGCCAAAGTTAAATCGTGCCCGGACACCACGTGATGATCGGGTGTGATAAGCTCTACGTCCATCTACAACGGGTGCAAGCCAGTTTTGCACACGGAATACTCGAGTTAAACTTGACGAGCCTAGCATATGCAGATATGGCCTCGGAACACGGAGACCGAAAGGTCGGCGTGAATCATATAGTAGATATGATCAACATAGTGATGTTCACCATTGAAAACTACTCCATCTCACGTGATGATCGGTTATGGTTTAGTTGATTTGGATCACGTGATCACTTAGATGACTAGAGAGATGTCTGTCTAAGTGGGAGTTCTTAAATAATATGATTAATTGAACTTTAATTTATCATGAACTTAGTCCTGGTAGTATTTTGCAAATTATGTTGTAGATCAATAGCTCGCGTTGTTGCTTCCCTATGTTTTTATATGTGTTCCTAGAGAAAATTGTATTGAAAAATGTTAGTAGCAATGATGCGGATTGGATCCGTGATCTGAGGTTTATCCTCATTGCTGCACGTAAGAATTATGTCCTTAATGCACCGCTAGGTGATGGACCTATTGCGAGGAGCAAATGTAGGCGTTATGAGCGTTTGGCTAGCTCAATATGATGACTACTTGATAGTTTAGTGCACTATACTTAACATCTTAGAATCGGGACTTCAAAGGCGTTTTGAGCGTCATGGACCATATGAGATGTTCCAGGAATTGAAGTTAATATTTCAAGCAAATACCGAGTTGAGAGATATGAAATCTCCAACAAGTTCTATAGCTAAAAGATGGAAGAGAATCGCTCAACTAGTGAGCATGTTCTCGATTGTGCAGGTACTTCAATCGCTTGAATCAAGTGGGAGTTAATCTTCCAGATAAGATAGTGATTGACAGAATTCTCTAGTCACCAACACTAAGTTACTAGAACTTCGTGATGAACTATAGTATGCAAGGGATGATGAAAACGATTCCCGAGCTCTTCATGATGTTGAAATCGATGAAGGTAGAAATCAAGAAAGAGCATCAAGTGTTGATGATTGACAAGACCACTAGTCTCAAGAAAAAGGGCAAAGGGAAGAAGGGGAACTTCAAGAAGAACGACAAGCAAGTTGTCGCTCGAGTGAAGAAGCCCAAGTCTGGACCTAAGCACGAGACTAAGTGCTTTTGCTGCAATGGAACTGGTCACTAGAAGCGGAACTACCCCAAGTATTTGGCGGATAAGAAGGATGGCAAAGTGAACAAAGGTATATTTGAGATACAGATTATTGATGTGTATTTTACTAGTGTTCGTAGCAACCCCTCGGTATTTGATCTTTGGTTCAGTTGCTAAGAGTAGTAACTTGAAAGCGGAGTTGCGAGAATGAACAAGGGAAGTGAAGATGAGTGTTGGAAGTAGTTCCAAGATTGATATGATCATCATCGCACACTCCCTATACTTTCGGGATTAGTATGGAACCTAAATAAGTGTTATTTGGTGTTGAGCATAAGTATGATTTGATCTTGTTTATTTCTATACGTTTATTCATTTTAGTATTAGTATTAATTGTTTTTATTATTACATGAATAAAACCTTATATGGTTACACACACAATGAAAATGATTCATTGGATCTCGATCATAGTGATACACATATTCATAATATTGAAACCAAAAGATGCAAAGTTAATAATGATAGTGCAACTTATTTGTGGCACTGCCGTTTAGGTCATATTGGTGTAAAGCGCATGAAGAAAACTCCATGCTTTGATGGACTTTTGGAATCACTTGATTATGAATCATTTGATGCTTGCGAACCGTGCCGTTTGGGCAAGATGACTAAAACTCCGCTTCTCCGGAACAATGGAACAAGCTCTTGACTTATTGGAAATAATACATACCGATGTATGCGATCCAATGAGTGTTGATGCTCGTGGCAAGTATCGTTATTTTCTCGACCTTCACAAGATGATTTGAGTAGATATGGGTATATCTACTTGATGAAACATAAGTCTGAAATAGTTGAAAGGTTCAAAGAATTTCAGAGTGAAGTGGAAAATCATCGTAACAAGAAAATAAAGTTTCATGATCTGATCGTGGAGATGAATATTTGAGTTACGAGTTTGGTCTTCAAATAAAATAATGTGGAATAGTTTCACAGCTCACGCCACCTGGAACACCACAACGTTATGGTGTGTCCGGACGTCGTAACCGTACTTTATTTTGATATGGTGCGATCAATGATGTCTCTTATCGGTTTACCACTATCATTTTGGGGTTATGCATTAGAGACAGCTGCATTCACGTTTAATAGGGCACCATCTAAATCCGTTGAGACGACACCATATGAACTATGGTTTAACGATGAAACCTAAGTCGTCGTTTCTTAAAAGTTTGGAGTTGTGATGCTTATGTGAAAAAGTTTTCACCGATAAGCTCAAACCCAAATCGGAGAAGTGCGTCTTCATAGAATACCCAAAGGTAACTATTGGGTATACCTTCTATCACAGATCCGAAGGGAAAACCATTCGTTGATTATAAATGGATCCTTTATATAGAAGGAGTTTCTCTCGAAAGTAGTGTGTGGGAGGTAAGTGGAGCTTGATATGGTAATTTGTACCTTCTCCCGAATTGGAAAGTATTTCATCACGGAAATCAGTTCGATGATTCCTACACCAATTAGTGAGGAAGCTAATGATGATGATCATGTAACTTCGGATCAAGTCACTACCGAATCTCGTAGGTAAACCAGAGTGAGATCCGCACTGCAGTGGTACGGCAATCCATTACGGAAGTCATGCTACTAGATCATGACGAACCTACAAACTATGAAGAAGCGATGGTGAGCCCAGATTCCGCTAAATGGCTAGAAGCCATGAAATCTGAGATGGGATCCATGTATGAAAACAAAGTGTGGACTTTGGTTGACTTGCCCGAGGGTCGGCAAGCAATAGAAAATAAATGGATCTTCAAGAGGAAGACGGACGTTGATAGTAGTGTTACTATCTACAAAAGCTCGACTTGTCGCAAAAAGGTTTTTGACAAGTTCAAGGTGTTAACTACAATGAGATTTTCTCAACTCAGAGCGATGCTTAAGTCTGTCCGAATCATGTTAGCAATTGCCACAATTTATGAAATTTGGCAAATGGATGTAAAAACTGCATTCCTGAATGGGTTTACGGAGGAAGAGTTGTATATGATGCAACCAGAAGGTTTTATCGATCCAAAGGAGCTAACAAAGTGTGCAAGCTCCAATGATCCATCCATGGACTGGTTCAAGCATCTCGGAGTTGGAATATACGCTTTGATAAGTTGATCAAAGCATATAGTTTATACTGAGACTTGCGATTGAAGCTTTGTATTTACTAGAAAGTGAGTGGGAGCACTACAATATTTCGATAAGTATATGTGAATGACATATTGTAGATCGGAAATAATGTAGAATTATTCGCAAAGCATAAAGGAGTGTTTAAAAGGAGTTTTCAAAGAAAGACCTCGGTGAAGCTGCTTACATATTGAGCATCAAGATCTATAGAGATAGATCAAGGCGCTTGATAAGTTTTTTCAATGAGTACATACCTTGACAAGATTTTGAAGTAGTTCAAAATGGAGCAGTCAAAGAAAGAGTTCTTGCCTGTGTTACAAGGTGTGAAATTGAGTAAGACTCAAAACCCGACCACGGCAGAAGATAGAAAGAGAATGAAAGTCATTCCCTATGCCTTGGCCATAGGTTCTATAAAGTATGCCATGCTGTGTACCAGATCTATTGCATACCCTACCACTAAGCTTGGCAAGGGAGTGCAATAGTGATCTAGGAGTAGATCATTTGGACAATGATCAAAATTACCCTTAGTGGAATAAGGATATGTTTCTCAATTATGGAAGTGACAAAAGGTTAAATGCGTAAATGGTTACGTCGATGCAAGTTTTGACACCGATCTGGATGACTCTAAGTCTCGATCTAGATACATATTGAAAGTGGGAGCAATTAGCTAGAATAGCTCCTCATGCGAACATTGTTGACATAGAAATTAGCAAAATACTTACGGATCTGAATGTGATGGACCCGTTGACTAAAATTATCTCACAAGCAAAACATGATCACACCTTAGTACTCTTTGGGTGTTAATCACATAGCGATGTGAACTAGATTATCGACTCTAGTAAACCCTTTGGGTGTTGATCACATATCGATGTGAACTATGGGTGTTAATCACATGGTGATGTGAACTATTGTCGTTAAATCACATGGCAATGTGAACTAGATTATTGACTCTAGTGCAAGTGGGAGACTGAAGGAAATATGCCCTAGAGGCAATAATAAAGTTATTATTTATTTCCTTACATCATGATAAATGTTTATTATTCATGCTAGAATTGTATTAACGGAAACATAATACATGTGTGAATACATAGACAAACAGAGTGTCACTAGTATGCCTCTACTAGACTAGCTTGTTAATCAAAGATGGTTAAGTTTCCTAACCATAGACAAAGGAGTTGTCATTTGATTAACAAGGTCACATCATTAGTTGAATGATCTAATTGACATGACCCATTCCATTAGCTTAGCACCCGATCGTTTAGTATGTTGCTATTGCTTTTATCCATGACTTATACATGTTCCTGTAACTATGAGATTATGCAACTCCGTTTACCGGAGGAACACTTTGGTGCTACCAAAGCGTCACAACGTGAATCGGGTGATTATAAAGGAGTACTACAGGTGTCTCCAAAGGTACATGTTGGGTTGGCGTATTTCGAGATTAGGTTTTGTCACTCCGATTGTCGGAGAGGTATCTCTGGGCCCTCTCGGTAATGCACATCACTATAAGCCTTGCAAGCAATGTAGCTAATGAGTTAGTTACGGAATGATGCATTACGAAACGAGTAAAGAGACTTGCCGGTAACGAGATTGAACTAGGTATTGGATACCGACGATCGAATCTCGGGCAAGTAACATACCGATGACAAAGGGAACAACGTATGTTGTTATGCGGTCTGACCGATAAAGATCTTCGTAGAATATGTAGGAACCAATATGGGCATCCAGGTTCCGCTATTGGTTATTGACCAAGAATAGTTCTCGGTCATGTCTACATAGTTCTCGAACCCGTAGGGTCCGCACGCTTAAGGTTTCGATGGCGATGTTATATTATGAGTTTACATGTTTTGATGTACCGAAGGAGTTCGAGTCCCGGATGAGATCGGGGACATGACGAGGAGTCTCGAAATGGTCGAGACGTAAAGATTCATATATTGGATGATATGTTTAGGCCAAGGGTCAAGCCCATGAGGCTTTAGGACGGTGCAAAAGAGTTTTATGAGGTTGGGGGCCAAACGTCGGAGACCTGGCGTCGGCCCTGGGCCGACGCCGAGGCCCATGGCGTCTGGGCCAGACGCCAAGGATTGTGGCGTTTGGTCACTGGAGTCCGAGTGGGACTCTTACCTTCGGGCAAAACCGACTTTGAGGAGGCTTTTGCTCCAAGTTTCGACCGGGGCTCAACATATAAATAGAGGGCAGGGGTAGCACCAAAGATACAACAATTGATCCCTTGGATCTCTTAGCCGTGTCTGGTGCCCCTCCACCATATTCCACCTCGGTCATATCATCGCAGAGTTTAGGCGAAGCCTGCGCGCGTAGAGCATCACCATCGCCACCACGCCGTCAGGTCGACGGAACTCATCCCGACACTTTCTTTGGATCGAGTCCGGGATCGTCATCGAGCTTAACGTGTGCTGAACTCGGAGGTGCCGTACGTTCGGTACTTGGATCGGTTTTCGTACTACTCCTCGGCCCTCTACTGCACCTGCCTTTGGCTGTATGATAGGTGGGCCAGCCACCCCCTGGGCCCACGTGTCATTCACCCAAAGGCAGTTGCCGTAAGTCAATGAAGCTGCGTCCCCCCTCCGTGCGGTGTAGTATAGTCATCTCACTTTGGACCTCTAGTTGGGGCCAAACGAGAGAAGTTTCATGTTTACTGGTTTATTGGTCCCCTTTGCATTTTGCGCCAAGTTTTGACCTTTGATCTAACTAATAAAATGTTAATGCATGTAAACAAAAATGTTGTGTAAGTCACCTTACAAAAACCAAATAATCCCAAAACACTTAGGCACGGTGCATTAACTCCCTCCTTGTTTCTTATTTCGTGACATATCAACCAATGAGAGATGTGGGCCGTGCATGCTTTCAATGACTTGAGACTACCAAACATGACATGCAGTGTTTAGTCCATTGCATGTAATCCTATTAGTACTCTAGTTAGCAAAAAACATTAAGTTCTCTCGCCGATAGGAATAAAACACCATGTATTTATTTACGAGAGGGAGTAGTACTAGATATTGCTAGTCAAATACTAAAATCCAGATGGACGTGGTAGTACTCCTAAATCCAGATGGTGGAGCTACTAGTACTAGTAGTAGTACTACCAATGTAGTAGTAGGAGTACTAGCACTGTACTACCCGTTGGTCAAATTATTATGTGTTGCTCCTCACGGTGAAGTGACAAGAGCCTGCGCCGGAGATGACACCTGAGTATAGGCGCCTTGTTCGGCATACCATAGTCAGCCTCACCATCTGCAGTCACTATCATAATGGCTGTAGAGCTAGCCTGCTTACAACTAGCCCTGTTCGACATAATTTCCCGTGCGTAGATGCCCGTGCATTGCACGGAACACCAAGATTGGGGGTGGACGGCTCCGGCAGTGGCCATCGCGCCAAATTTTTCCACGGCCTTGGAACAAGTGCTGATTGTGAGAGACAAGGAGTTGTTTGTAAATAGGGAACAAGTGCGGCCATATTTTTGTAGAAATGAAGAAGCTTGGTTTGTATGCGTCAGATCTAGATCCGACGGCTATTGGTGAAAGATGGGAGGCACAACATCATCACCAACTCAGGACCTGTTTGATTCGTAGGATTTTGAAAACGCAGGAATAGGACACAGCAATATTACAAGTTTCAAACTGATATTACAAATGTTAGGAGTAATGCTGCACCTACGAAGAGGGAATTACTAGGAAGTTTACGTAAGAACTTTCGTTACTTTAGATGGATGCAGCATTATCGTACAAACTAAAATCCACCGCCCTGACAAGTCACTAATGGGAAAATAAGTTTTCGAGTCTCTGGCCACTTGATGATTCAAAACAAATTCAGCTTCTGCGGAGACTTTGTCATTTAGGCTTAGACGCTTGCGGTGATCAGCACGCCATTCATTTTTTGCCAGAGAACGCCAAACCTCATTACCTTGAGCACACTTGCCTCCAGAACAAAGAACCTGGCCAATTATAGTCTCAGATGTGCTGCCTCGGTAGTCAATCAAATCAATTTCTGTAAGATGGAGATCAAGGCATTCGATGAGATTGTTATAGTGCAGCACATTTTTCACTTTCGGGTCTTTTTTTATCTGCAAAAGAAGAGAACATATTAGAGCAGCTGGCTGCATAAGATTGCCGTGTCATCAAGAGGTACCAATATCATTCGCTCATACGATAGGGTTGGCTGGCTAGTGATATTTTTCACTCTCTCTCTCTCTCTCTCTCTCTCTCTCTCTCTGTATTTCCTCTCATTTAACTAGGAGCACGTGAAGAGCTTGGGCATTTGTTGCCTTCCACTATGTGGCCGATGCCACATTTCGCAAAAGTATGCCACATAATACGCATCAATGTCAAATCAAAAGATTTTGGCACCGCTCTCGCGATGTGAGAGAGTTGGCACCGTTGTGCACGCAGACCCACATGTATAAACAAATCAATCAAACCAACTACACCAGCCTCTCACTCTCCCAAACAAGTGTTTCTTTATTGCCTCAGTCCTCTATCTCTCCCACGCAGTGTTTTTCATTCATGTGAGTTAATTTGGCACTTTGGAGCAAAGTAGGTGATCCAGATTGGGGCACCAGTGAGCAATGGAGGGCATCGATGCCTAATGCATCACAAGTGAATTTGGCACTTGTTTTGGCCTACATAGCCCACTTTTGTACTCCCTCCGTCCCTATATTCTTGTCTTAAATTTGTCTATATGCGGATGTATCTAGTTACATTTTAGTGTTAGATACATCCGTATCTAAACAAATGTAAGACAAGAATTTTGGGACGGAGGAATACTACTCGTATTTAGTATAAAATTTTGACCATAGATTTACCTAAGAAAATGCCAATGCATGTCACTAAAAATTACACCATTTGAAATTATGTTCAAATACGAATCCAACGATATAGTACTTAGTGACATGTATTAACATTTTGTCGATTAAATCTATGGTCAAATTTTGATACTACAAAATTGGAAGAGTAAACCAGACGGAGGTAGTACTTGCTCTTAGGGTAACCATAGAGTTACTAGAGTAGTCTAAGTTACTTTCCACTATGACTAGCCTAGGCTACTATAGTAGTACAGCATAAAAACGATGCAGGTGATCACGTGAGAAAAAATACTAAAAACATTTCTTTCGGTGCAGTGCGTAGATGCAGTTTTGAACACTGCACTTGTCATCGTAATTTGGGAAAATTACGAAAAATTGAGCTACGTCGTGATTACCGTTTACTTATAGGAAAGAAGTTTCACCTCGATGAGTAGCTTCTCCGTGCACGGAAAACATGTAAGGAATCCAACAACTTGATCCAGATTGGGGCCGATAGATTTTAGTGCTAAGATCTTCACTTTGCGCATGGACTGGGTCAAGCTTGTGGGAATCATTTTCTGGAAGACGGTCGTAAATACATCAAGAAGAAATTTAAAAATGTGAATTTCAAGAAGACGGGGAAGAAGATGAGTGTTGTACCTGAACGATTACGGATCCAATAAAGAGTTTGGAGAATTTGGCAGACGAGTACACCAACGCTGTCAATTTCGGCGCGTCAATGACCCTGATTTTTGTTGGTCCTTCTAGATCCGATACAAGCAATCTCTCAAGGAAAGGCGCATTCTCAATGACCATAACGTGGAACAGCTGGAGTGATCTCTTCCCAATTGATGTCTTGTTGCGGGGCCAGCAAGACACATAAATCCATCGGAGATTCGTCGAGGCGATGTGGAGGCTAATGAACCCGTGGATCTGCTCAAGACGAAGGTACTCGAGCGCAGTACAGCTATGGAGCAGGTGCTCCATAGCCTTCTTCGAGATGACAATGTCGAAGAGGTTGAGCTGCTTGAGTTGAGGGAGAAGAAGGGCGGGCGCGACATTAATATGGGGAAGATAGCAGGAGCTGAAGCTGGCGTGGCGCAGCGTTGGCGTGAGGTGGAGCGCGGACGGCGACAGAGAGCGACATCGTCCAGCTTCAAAGCTGAGCTCCTCGAGCTGATATAGGGCGGGGAATAAGAACCACTCGTCGAACTTGGGTTGGACCTTGTAGTTGGAACTGAACATGCGGATGTCAAGGCATCTGGCTAGCCCAGGGTGCGATGAAAGGATCTTGAGATCGCGCTGGCGCGTTTGCAATCCCAATCGCAAAGGCAGCTGTCGACGGTGAGGTTGAGGGGGACGCAACGCCAGAGGGGGCGCCACCGCCGGGAGAGCAGGGCGGTCCGCACGACAGATTTGGTGAGGAGGAGGCCGATGATGACGAGCAGCACGTCATCGGGGAGGCTGCTGATGAAGTCCAGGCTCGCCGGATGCGGTTTTGGCTCGAGCCGCCTCCGCTTGTTGGCTGCCTCTCCGTCCATCTCAACCGGCGGCGACGCTGGTGTACACGCGTGTCTGTGTGTGTTGTGTGTTGGGTGTGCGCTAGTGCGTCCTTCATGCATGCCGCCGCCGTGAATGGTGTCTTGTGAAGTCGCCCTTCGCGCAAGAAGTTTGTCCTCACGCGCCTCAATTTACTAGCGTGCGGGGTGCTACCCCGAGTGGTTTCAACTTTGTTTACTTCACCGCGTGTCAGATGGGCCTCTAGTTTACTTATTTTCACCCACTGCCACATCGGCCAGCACACGAAGATACAGAACACGAGTTGACAAGGCAGCATGTGGATTGGTTGACCGGTCAACTAAACAATATACGAAGCTATACACTGACACAGTGAGCGTATAGTCCGTCGGTATAGAGAGTTCGAGTGAGAGGGGAGGCCCGTGAGAGATAGCAGAGAGAGAGAAAGAGCTACTCCCTCCGTATAGATAATGTAGTTCCAACATTTTTTTAAGTCAAACTTTTGAAACTTTTACCAAGTTTATAAAGAAATTACTTATATCTACAATACCAAAGATAAATGATAGTATGGAGTAAGTACATGTTGTGATGAATCTAATGATCGTTCCAGATGTAAATCTTTTTCTCTACATATACCTGGTCAAACTTTTCTGAGGTTTGACTTTTCAAAACATCCATATGCTTATGGACGTGACAGAGTCCCTAACTAGAGAGAGAGAGAGTGTGTGTGTGTGTCTGAAAGAGACATGGACAACACACGATAAAAGTAGAGAAAAAGCGTGTGTGTCTTATGCAAACATATCACACATGCATCTTCGACAACGGAGGCAAGGTGAGGAGATAGTGTGTGGTTGTTTGGAACCGAGAGCAAGACTCCTAGCACGTGGCCAAGAGGGTCCGACAAACAAGGGAGAGAGTTCGAGAGAGACGTGCGGAGAAAATGCAGACATGGGGAGGAGAGAGTGTATGTTTGTCATAGAGATCCCCGGAGATCGTGGATGGGATTACATGGGTGGGAGATCGAGTGACAAGGTGTGTGTGATAGAAGATGCCCGAGAGATATCGAGATAGACTTATGGATGGAAGGAGACAATACGTGTGTTCACGATGGCTAGTAAGAGATAATCATACTTAGGAGGGGGGGAGTGCTTGCGCCTATGGCCCTGTTTGGATACTCTAACTCAGTTAGAGGTTAGAGTTAGATTCTAACCCAGAACTAACCCTGAACTAACTCTAAGGCCATGTTTGGATCTATGGGTTAGAGTTAGTTTGGGTTAGTTTGGACTCAACTAACCCAAAAATATCGAAATAGGTGGGTTAGTTTGGGTTAGATGCATCTAACCCATCCGAAAAATCTAACCCACCCAAAAGGTGCTTATTTGGGTTAGTTCTTCTCAGGACCATTAAAAAACATCTTTTTCTCTTGATCTTCCCGCAACAGATCCTTCCCCACTTTCTCGAAGCTTCCCCCCTCCCCCCTCCCTCTCGCACCGCCCGTGAAGGTGCCTCACTGCTGTATTTGCGCTTCATCTAACCCTGTCTTCCAAACACCTCATTGGCTAGAGTTAGTTTAGGGTTAGTTCCGGGTTAGAATCTAACTCTAACCTCTAACTGAGTTAGTGTATCCAAACATGACCTAAGCAAATAGGTGTTTGGATGGCAGGGTTAGATGGAGCGCGGATACGGAGAGTCACCTTCACGGGCGGTGCGAGAGGGAGAGAGGGAGAGGACGAGAAGTTTCGAGGAAGTGGGGAGGGATCTGCTACGGGGAGAGCGAGAGAAAAAAGTGTTTATTAGTGGTCCCGAGAAGAACTAACCCAAATAAGCACCTCTTGGATGGGTTAGTTTTTTTCGATGGGTTAGATGCATCTAACCCAAACTAACCCTCCTGTTTGGATCTTTTGGGTTAGTTGACTCCAAACTAACCCAAACTAACTCTAACCCATGGATCCAAACAGAGCCTATGATGGAGTGAGGGATTATGGTACTTAGGGGGGTGCGTGTCACATGGAGAGAGAACAAGGGCGAAGAGTGTTGGATGGGTCTATATGTATAGCGTGAGCGAGACATGTGTATGTGTGAACCAGGGAGATATAAGGCAAGTTTGGCTTGCGTCCTGAGCATCTTTTGCCTCGCCTGGGGTTGTGGCTGGATTTCATGCATGCTTGTTTGGTTGCTACCCTGTGAAAAAGAAAGCCTGCCTGAACTGAACTCCGGACACTGCAAGTAGCCTGGCCTAGGCGACCGATTTTGAACGCCTGGCCGTGCCTGGCCGTGCCTGGTCGTGCGGCCACGAGGCTAACAGCAACATGGATGGATATTAGCATTACGTAATTGATGCATGGATTCATTGATGGGACGTTGATGCTTTGCCTGGCCCAGGCATGAACCAAACGCTTAAGACTACACAAGCCTGGCCAGCAGAAATATTTTACATTTCACGTCCACACCAGCGACCGACCATCAAGGCATGAGGGTCGGTCATGAACCAAACTGACCAATAAAGTTTGAGAGAGATTGAGGAGCCCCGTAAGGCTGAGTGGTGCGTCGAGATAGCTGAGAGGGGGAAAGAGATATTCCACCGCTCGATAATGCAAAGGTATGTAATTTTTCTAGAAGTCAAACTTTGGAAACTTTGTTCAGGTTTACGCAAATGTTATTTATATCTACAATACCAAAGATACATCATACAAAACTACATCTCATGGTGAATCTAATGGTATATATTTGCCGTACTAGATGTAATTCTTTTTCTCCACGTACATGGTCAAACTTTGTGATGTTTGACTTTTCAATAAATCTATATGCTATGGACCGAGGAGAGTGCCTCAGTTGAGACAG
The DNA here is from genome assembly GCA_021605145.1 of Aegilops bicornis. NCBI lineage: Eukaryota > Viridiplantae > Streptophyta > Magnoliopsida > Poales > Poaceae > Aegilops > Aegilops bicornis. The sequence goes on from CM038671.1 coordinate 674,455,839, forward strand.
ATCAATTGCGTGTGAAGGAGAATGAGTAAGTGTGCAAAGAGAGTATGTGTGTGAAAGAGAAAGTGACAACAAACGATAAATTAGAGAGAGAGTGTGTTTTTTCGTTTCTTATGCTAACATGTCACTCATGCATCTCCGAGATGGAAAAGCGAGGAGAGGAGGTACACGAAGATAGCTATTGTGTGATTGTTTGCAACGGAGAGAGACACCCCTGTAGCACATGTCCAATAGAGGTCTGGCCAACAAGGAAAAAAGGTCGAGAGGGACACATGGATGGCATGGACGCATGGGGAGGGAGAGAGGGTGTGTTTGTGATAGAGAGATCTCCTCGAGATCGTGAGGGGACTATATGGGTGGGAGATCTAGGGAGTGTGTGCGCGATAGAAAGATGCCCCGAGAGAAATCGAGATAGACCATGCACATGTTTGTGATGGAGACTAAGATTAGCTAGTCATATACATATAGGGGGGATTGCGTGTGCCTACAATTGAGTGAGAGACCATCATACTTGGCTAGCTGGGCATGAGATTGTGTGTGTGTGTGTGTGTGTGCGTGTGAGATGGAGAGAGAACGAGGGAGAGAGATAGAGTTTTAGATGGGCCTATCGAGTGCGAGTGAGATATGCATGTGTATGTGTGACCCAGGTGGATGGAGAGTTTGAGAGAGGGGGGAAGAGCTCCGAGACAACATAGTGGTGCGTGAGAGAGTTACGGGCAAAGAGCCAAGGAATTTGTGTGCATAATGAGCGCCCAAGATATCTAGCTTGGACTAGCTAGAGTATCATACATAGTGTGCGAGAGAGACCTATAGATGGTGTATATATGCATGCGAACTAGAAAGACCCCCCCCAACACACACACACAAAGAGAGAGAGAGAGAGAGAGAGAGAGAGAGAGAGAGAGAGATGGAGAGAAAGGGAGAGGGACCAACAAGGTTTTTGTGTCGGATGCGTGCGACAGAATTGAAGATTGTCGGAGAGAGAGAGAGAGAGAGAGAGAGAGAGAGAGAGAGAGAGAGAGAGAGAGAACAGGAGTGCGGGAGAGGGGGAGGTCACGTTTTATGCATCAAAGACTGATATAAACCATGTTTCGATATAAACTTGCATTCAAATATTTAAATTGGAGAACATGTTGTCTACAATCCAGACATGAACGGATATATGCGTATATCAAACAAGTTCATTAATTCGACTTTTAACATGTTCATGGAGTACTATAATATTGTACAACATGCTACTCGATTGAGCTGTTCAATTTGGATTTAGTTCACTATTTTGACCTACTGAACGAGCTATTTCATTGAATCGAGATATTTCATTTTGGGTTTGATTCGCGTTTTTGAGTGGGTCAACTATTTGTCATATAGTAAATCGCTAGCAACGAGCATGTAAAAACATGTTACTCCCGAGCATCATCTCTCCATATAAAAAAGAAGTGGCAAGCTAATATTTCAAAATTTGATTCGAATCGACTTGGTAAGGTAGACGTGGATGCTCGTTCCCCCAAAATTTGAACGAACCGTAAACATCCTCTTTGCTCGGTGGAATTCGCCCAAGCAAATAAATGGGAGACGCGAAATTACCATCCTATGTGGGACACACATCAATTGGCCCGTTGTACATCGAGGGTAGGTTCGTAACTTCATCCAAGCGCGCCTTCTCCTCGGCCGAAATGACATGTGCCGAATAATTCATAAACCATGGTCGGCGAAACACGCTCTCCTCGCCCTAAATAGCACGCACCCACTATTTGAAAACACGCTCTCCTCGCCCGAAACCGTTGGCGCCCACTATAGTTCAAAACACGCCCTCCTCGCCCGAAATCGCTCCCGCCCACTATTTGGGGAGAAGCAAAGTTACTCTACTTTCCCCGACCCTCGGTACACAGACCCAAGCCAAGAAGCCTATATGCAAGGGTAGAACTGTAACTCCCCCTCACATTTCAGACAAATGCGTCTGTAAGTCAAGGGTCCACTCCCCTCCCAATTCCCCCCCCCCCCCATTCATACCTCGTGGGCGCCAAATCACCTTCTCCCCGGGAAGCTCCCTTCTCCCGAGCCGCGAAACCTCAGCCCCACCTCCATGGCGCCCCCACCGCACCAATTTCACAGCCGCCTCCTCCCTAATGCCGGAGACGCTGTCCATTTGCCGGCGTGCACGGGCCGTGTGCCTCTTACTCCGTCTTCTTTGGTGCTGCCTCGATGTCGGCGAAAGTGAACTGCATCTGGAGCCGATTCACCCCGCCGTTGTTCACGGCGCCGAGCGGCTCCAACTTGGGTCCGTCCGTAGTCTGGCGCTGCTTCAGCGTGGCCGTCGACCGTCAGCGACATCACTCTTTCCTCGCCACGGTCGCCACTGCAATCAAGGCCTCACCGACTCGGCAATGGACACGCCTACTTCACCATGCCGCCAGATAGGTCGCACCCTCATCTCAAATCACTTTATTTAGGTGTCATTTGTATGAATTTTTATTCTGGGCCAATCGATTCCCAATGGGAAGCAGCACCCCTCGAGGCGGTGGAGCTCCTAGGCTGCCGGATGGCTGGTGTCTAACATAAGGGTGCGGGGCCGCAAGTTCGCCGCGGAAGCAGCGCTTAGATGACTATCTTTTAGAGTTGCGTGGGTTGAAGGTACTGCCGCCGCCGTATCTGGATGACGGGGAGTCTTTGTGGATTGGCCCGGGGGCGGCGCAACCACGGTAGTGCGGTGGGGCGGGGAGCGGGGTTTTGGCCGGGGCCATGGACGGCGGAGGCAGGCTACTCTGCCGTTGGTCGCTGGATCTTCGGGGAAGATTCTGAATAGTGTCAGCCGGGAGGCACAAGACGGCCATCAAGCCATCCGGCGTAGATCGGATAGTACCAAAATAAAATAAAATCGTGTGACCCCAATTTAGTCTTCAGTCAACAGACGTGTGACCACTCTCGTACCTTGTTGTTGATCTCTTAGTATATTTCTTTAGATCAAAGAGATATGTCGTTCTTAACATTATGCGTTATCTGCATCTTCACACACACTGTCTTCCGACTCACCGCAGCTGCTCCAACAAGGGAAGCATACACCGTAAGGGAGCTATAGTCCCCACTCAACAGTTCCCTGCATCGAATGCGCGTGCCCGACATGGACAAACACAACAACTGCAGGGCCATCGACAAGTCAGCACATGATGCTCACTCGTATGGATGGCAGCCAGATAGGTTGTACCCTCATCTTACTTGTGTGCAACATTTATGGCTTTGTTATTCATCTAAGCATGGAAAATAGATCATCACATTTCACTGTATATTCATGCTGATCTCTTACGGGTCTTGTTCAGAGTTCACGCTGTTCCATAGTTCAGCTAAGATACTTGTTCTTTAGGTAACGTTGTTCCATAGTTATCATCCATCGCCCAATGCTATCCCACGTGCTGGTGATTATAGTATTATACAACTTCTAGTATTACCTATGTTGTTCTTTAATACTTTTGTGTGCCATCTAGTTAATCTTGAGTACAAACGATACATATTCTATAGCTTTCATCTGTGTTCTCCCTTTAGTTTATGAGACCTGTTGTCGCTAGTTAACCCCAGTCCTACTATTTATGTCGCCTCCTACAGGCACTCATTACATAAATCTAACTACTAGTTGTCGTCCATGCATGTCAGATATAAATGCACACACTGATATATCCACAAGAACCTCACGGAGCAATGTAAAGGCCAATAAACTTGATGTCAATGATACCCAATATGATGGAACATGTAAAGGCAGTTTTTCAGAAGACTTGCAGAAAGATGATGAATCCTCTTCATCCCACAAGGTCCTTGCTCTAACTTGGCCTGATATATGCGTACAAAATGCAAATAATGTCCTCGGAGTGTATCTACTCTGTTGCAATGCCATGTGCTTAGCATGTCGATCATGCATGTAAATATGTCATGCCTTCCTATTTTTCAAGACCTATTCCATTCATGATAACATGTTTTCAAATTCAAGTATCGTCATTCTACTCTATCGCAATGCCGTCTCGCTTAATTTGGACATCATGCTTCAATATCTTATACATTGTTATTCATCAAGATGTACTTCATCCGTCCGCCATACCATGTTTTTTACATTGAAGTGTTGTTCTAGTGCTCTGTTGCAATGCCATCTTATTTTCCCAATCATACACGTGTATGTTACCTTAGTTATTTCGTATGTATTCCGCTAGCATATAGTTTTACATTCAACTAGTGTTTTTTTGTTGTGTTGTCCTGTCGTATCCGTAGCTCTTACACCATACTCCCTCCGTCCGGATTACATGTTGCCGAAATGGATAAAAAGGATGTACCTAGAACTGAAATACGCCTAGACCCATCCATTTTTTTCCGGATGGAGGGAATACATGTCAATATGTCATGCCTTTCTATTCTTCGGTACCTATTCCATCTCTCTGCTATCACATGTTTTATAATTAAAGCACCATTCTTCTATACAAGGCATGCAAGGGGAAGACGAATATGTTAAGAGTCTGAAGGGTTACAAACAATTCCTTTGCAAAAGATCCAAACGCCAGGAGATAATAAACCAAGTCCAGTTTTTATAGATATCACTACAAAGACAGAGAAACCCAACTCCCTACCGATAATAAGCAGATTCCAGTACAAAGAACTAGTCCGCTCCATCCAGCAAAAATATGTCAACTCAATTCTAAGAAGCGTGCGTATCCTTGCATCATGAAATTTTATAGCATGCTGATCATATTTTCTACATGTTTCTTACCCATCTCTCTTTTAGAAAATAAGCTTAACAGATAGAAGAATTTCTGCAATGGTATCATTTATGAGGAAAGGTTCTTGCAGGAATTCTCTGTGCTCCAATGTAGATGTAAGTACCTGTTGTATATCACTATATTTTTACATCAGCATGTATTTTGTTAATCGGCATGAATCCGACCTTTATCTGATCTAAATTTAGTTGTAGCAAAATTTATGATTAAAGGCCACAATGTTGATTTTTGTAAGGAAAATTGCCTGGTAGTTTTGCATCCTGAGCTGCATGAGTGTACTATCTCATATCAGTGGGTTTGAATACTTTGGTTCTGCAGTGGTTTTTTTCAAAGGTTTTTTTCTTTGTGTTGTCCTGTCGTATCCCTAGCTCTTACATCATACTCCCTCCGTCCGGATTAAATGTCGCAGAAATGGATAAAGCTGGATGTATCTAGAACTAAAATACTCCTAGACCCATCCACTTATTTTCGGATGGAGGGAATAGATGTCAATATGTCATGCCTTTCTATTCTTCAGTACCTATTCCATCTCTGTTGTAGCATCTTTTATAACTGAATCACCATTCTTCTATATAAGGCATGCAAGGGGAAGACGGCTATGTTAGAATCTGAAGGGTTACAAACCAGGTATTTGCAAAAGATCCAAACGCCAGGAGATAATAAACCAACTCCATTTTTCATAGATACTGCTCCAAAGACAGAGAAACCCAACTCCCACCGATAATAAGCAGATTCCAAGTGGCCAAAGAACTAGTCCGCTCGGTCCAAAGCAAAAGAATGTCAACTCCATTCTAAGAAGCGTGCAGCGTATCCTCGCATCATGAAATTTTATAGCATTCCGATCATATTTTCTACATGTTTCTTACCCATCTCTCTTTTAGAAAATAAGGTTAAACGATAGAAGACTTCCTCCATTGGGATCGTATTCGAGGAAAATATCTTGCGGGAATTCTCTGTGCTCCAATGCTGATATAAGTACCAGTTGTATATCACTATATTTTTTACATCAACATGTATTTTGTTAATCGGCGTGAATCTAACCTTTATCTGATCTAAAATTAGTTGTAGCAAAATGTTAAAGGCGCCAATGTTGATTTTTGTAAGGAAAACTGCACAGTAGTTTTGCATACTGAGTTGCATGAATGTACTATCTCATATCACGCACATTACTGAATTGTAGTGCTTCTATGGTTGCCCATTCATTCATTGTGTCAATGTTGCTTTCGTACTACCTTACCTGGCTGATGATAGCTGTGTCATATTGTGTTAATTTGGTGTAGGCTAGTTGCCCAAACGTTCATTGTGTCAATGTTGCTTTCCTATTATCGACTTGGCCAATGATAGCAATGCTAGTGTGTTAATTTTGTGCAGGCTCAAGATAAGAAGACAAACTCAAAACAAAGAAGGCAACCCCATTGTTTCTTTCCAAAGAAATCTAGGCCAGGTAATGTGGCAATAATTCATGATTAATCTGTTTGGTTCCGTCCTAATTTATGTTATGATGCAGTGGTCGAGACACTCTCCACTATCAATAATACGAGCTCGCCAAAATCGCCATCTGAATCTGCTCAAGATCCTCTCGCCTCGAGTGCAACGGAATAAATGTATGTTTGTGAACCAATTAATGGCTGAAGCAATGATGGAAATGGTGGATGAATCAGAGGTGCAGAGTCGTGCGACACAACAATTGATCAATGTTTTCAGAGACAGTGTAGCAAAGCAGCAAGAACTTGCCCACATGCTTATGGGCGTCATCTGCCGAGGTTGCGCATCGTGACGTTGTAGATGGTTAGGTTACGCTCATTTATTTGCACCGCATCAATCTTTGATTGCCCATTGGATGTAATTTCCGTAATATATGCTTTGGATGTGCAACGTTATTCTCTGTATGCCATAGCTTTGCTTGATCGATTTTGGTCTTGTGCATAATTGCTCGTCGTAATGGGCTCAAATTATCTAATTTGGCCTAAAGACATGTACGAACTTTAGTGGGCCCATTAAGTTAATGGGTCGTTACTAGGCCGAAAGTTAATGGTTGGCCCTCTTACCTCGCGGGTCGTTAACAGGCCGACATCGAAGCGGGCAACAGGTGGCCCCAATTTATTTCACGGGCCGTTAACATGCCCTTACTAAGTTTGGGCTACATATGGCCCAACTATACTGTAGGCCTTTAGCAGGCCGAAAGAGACAGCGGGCTTGTACTAGACCATGAAGAGCATGGGCCGCTAAGAGGCCGAAAGCCGTGTCGCATCAGTAAATGGCCCAATCAGGTTGTGGGCCTTTAGCAGGCCGAAAGAGAAACCGGGCTGGTATTGGACCATGAAGGGCATGGGCCGTTAAAAGGCCAAAACTAAGGTCCGACTACAAATGGCCCAACTCATTTATTGTCCGTTAACAGGCCAAAAGGCACACATGGCCGGGAATTGGCCCAACACTTAAATGGGTCGCTAAAAGGCCAAAACTCAGGTCCGACTACAAATGGCCCAACTGATTTATGGGCCGTCAACAGTCGAAAGTGACACCGGCCGTAAATTGGCCCAACACTTAAATGGGCCGCTAAAAGGCTGAAACTCGTGTCCGGCTACAAATGGCCCATCGATTTATGGGTCGTCAACAGTCGAAAGACACACCGGGGCCAGAAATTAGCCCAACATTTAAATGAGTCGCTAAAAGGCCGAAGATGTACATCCTAAAATTGGCCCATCCATTAAATGGGCCGTTAACGAAAATCTCATCGGGCTGATATTGAGTCCAATTATATAGCGGGCTGTTAATGGGCTCGAACAGACGATGGGCTGCAATGGTGTCAAATCTTTAACGGGCCGTTGACGGGCCGAATTGGCACATCTCGTATGGCCTGTGGGCTTAAATGGACCTGACACAAGTAGGCCTTATATAGGCCGGCCTGCTAATTTTTACTGGGTCGGCCTTTTTCATCGAAATGGGCCACTGTTGGGCCATGCCACGTGTTGACCTATCATAGGCGCCTCCTGTCCAATGAGTGGATGACATATGTCCCAACGGTGAGGCAACACGTGTTTCCTGTGGCCAATGATGATTTTACACGTGGAAAATCCCCATTGGTCCGGGCTGTTAACGGGTTATCGGATCCAAAACCGAACCCGATAGCTTAACGGCGTTCGTTACGATGGATGCCACGCGTGCGGTCACCCTTGACGAAAGCACTTCTGTGACGCGCGATTTATTGTCATGGAAGTGGACACTTCATGATGATAATTTTAGTAATGTCATGGAACACTTCTACGACAGCACATGTATGACTATCTTGATTCTGTCATAAAATCGTCATGGATGTACATGCATGACAAAAAACGCGACCTACTGTGACAAACACGTATCATCACGGAAGTGTATTTTTTTTGTAGTGTGTCTGCTCGTCAACAAATACTAATCCTGGACGTGTTGAGGCCAGATCAGGATCTGGAAGATACCCCTGGGTCAAAAGACGACTCAATTGGAGATGCGTGACGGAGCAACTCCCTCAGTCGCCTTCAAGGGGGGCGTGTGGGCGCTTGGAAGAGCCAACGTCATTCGCCATTACAGGAACTCCTCAAACTTGACTTTGGAGGAGGAGGATGACGATGAGTGGTGAGAAGGGGATAACTAGGGATGTGCTTGGACATGGATTTAGCCCGGGTACTGGTTAACTAAAGCTAAGGAAAGCGGCATTTCGATGTCCGACCATAAAGGCGACATGATTCCTCAGATGCACAACCCTCAAAGCAACGCGTGGTGGGCCCTGGGCCGAAAGGAGCTCGGTATCCGAGCTAGGAGGCTTCAGAAATAGGAACTTGCTTGCCAAGCCGAGGATCACCCAGTCGAGGACACCATTTGACGAAGATTATCCGCCTCGGCTTCGAAGACAAGTTCGGGGATACTGACGGTGTCCTGGGCTAGGAGTCCTAGCCCAGCCAGACTAAGGTATGGGCCGGACCACCAGCCTATTGGGGAACGTAGTAATTTCAAAAAAAATCCTACGCACACGCAAGATCATGGTGATGCATAGCAACAAGAGGGGAGAGTGTCGTCCACATACCCTTGTAGACCATTAAGCGGAAGCATTATGAAAACGCGGTTGATATGGTCGTACGTCTTCACGATCGACCGATCCTCAGTACCGAAAGTACGGCACCTCCGCGTTCAGCACACGTTCATCTCGGTGACGTCCCGCGAACTCACGATCCAGTAGAGCTCGAGGGGGAGTTTTGTCAGCACGACAGCGTGGTGACGATGTTGATGAAGCTACCGTCGCAGGGCTTCGCCTAAGCACTGCTACGATATGCCCGCGGTGGATTATGGTGGAGGGGGGCACCGCACACGGCTCGGAGAGATCAATGATCAACTTGTGTGTCCTAGGGTGCCCCCGGCCCTGTAGGGTGCGCCAGGAGGATGAGTCCTCCTCCTAGTAGGAGTAGGACTCCCCTCTTTCCTACTAATACTAGGAGGGGGAAAGGAAGAGGGAGAAGGAGAAGGAAAGGGGGGCGCTGCCCCCCTTCCTAGTCCAATTCGTACCAGAGGGGGAAGGGGCGCGCGGCCTACCCTGGCCGGCCCCTCTCTCTCTCCACTAGGGCCCAACTAGGCCCATTAACCCTCGGGGGGTTCCGGTAACCCCTCCGGCACTCCGGTAAAATTCCGATTTCACCCAGAACTCTTCCGACGTCCAAATATAGGCTTCCAATATATCAATATTTATGTCTCGACCATTTCGAGACTCCTCGTCATGTCCATGATCATATCCGGGACTGCTAACTACCTTCGGTACACCAAAACATATAAACTCATAATACCGATCGTCACAGAACTTTAAGCGTGTGGACCCTACGGGTTCGAGAACTATGTAGACATGACCGAGACACGTCTCAAGTCAATAACCGATAGAGGAACCTGGATGCTCATATTGGTTCCTATATATTCTACGAAGATCTTTATCGGTCAAACCGCATAACAACATACGTTGTTCCCTTTGTCATCGGTATGTTACTTGCCCGAGATTCGATCGTCGGTATCACAATACCTAGCTCAATCTCGTTACCAGAGAGTCTCTTTACTCGTTCCGTAATGCATCATCCCGCAACTAACTCATTAGTCACATTGCTTGCAAGGCTTATAGTGATGTGCATTACCGAGAGGGCACAGAGATTCCTTTCCGACAATAGGAGTGACAAATCCTAATCTCGGTCTATGCCAAATCAACAAGTACCATCGGAGACACCTGTAGAGCACCTTTATAATCACCGAGTTATGTTGTGATGTTTGGTAGCACACAAAGTGTTCCTCCGATATTCGGGAGTTGCATAATCTCATAGTTATAGGAACATGTATAAGTCATGAAGAAAGCAATAGCAACATACTAAACGATCAAGTGCTAAGCTAACGGAATAGGTCAAGTCAATCACATCATTCTCTAATGATGTGATCTCGTTAATCAAATGACAACTCATGTCTATGGCTAGGAAACTTAACCATCTTTGATTCAACGAGCTAGTCAAGTAGAGGCATACTAGTGATACTCTGGTTGTCTATGTATTCACACATGTACTAAGTTTCCGGTTAATACAATTCTAGCATGAATAATAAACATTTATCATGAAATAAGGAAATAAATAATAAATTTATTATTGCCTCTAGGGCATATTTCCTTCACTCTCCCACTTGCACTAGAGTCAATAATCTAGTTCACATCGCCATGTGATTTAACACCGATAGTTCACATCGTCATGTGATTTAACACTCTATAGTTCACATCGCCATGTGACCAATACCCAAAGGGTTTACTAGAGTCAATAATCAAGTTCACATCGCCATGTGATTAACACTCAAAGAGTACTAAGGTGTGATCATGTTTTGCTTGTGAGAGAGGCTTAGTCAATGGGTCTGCCACATTCAGATCCGTATGTATTTTGCAAATTTCTATGTCTACAATGCTCTGCACGGAGTTACTCTAGCTAACTGCTCCCACTTTCAATATGTATCCAGATTGAGACTTAGAGTCATCTGGATCAGTGTCAAAACTTGCATCGACGTAACCCTTTACGATGAACCTTTTGTCACCTCCATAATCGAGAAACATATCCTTATTCCACTAAGGATAATTTTGACCGCTGTCGATGATCTACTCCTAGATCACTATTGTGCTCCCTTGCCAAACTCAGTGGTAGGGTATACAATAGATCTAGTACACAACATGGCATACTTTATTGAACCTATGGCTGAGGCATAGGAATGACTTTCATTGTCTTTCTATCTTCTGTCGTGGTTGGGCTTTGAGTCTTACTCAATTTCACACCTTGTAACACAGGCAAGAACTCTTTCTTTGACTATTCATTTTGAACTATTTCAAAATATTGTCAAGGTATGTACTCATTGAAAAACTTATCAAGCGTCTTGATCTATCTCTATAGATCTTGATGCTCAATATGTAAGCAGCTTCACCGAGGTCTTTCTTCGAAAAAATCCGTTCAAATACTCCTTTATGCTTTCCAGAAAATTCTACATTATTTCCGATCAACAATATGTCTTTCACATATACTTATCAGAAATGATGTAGTGCTCCCACTCACTTTCTCGTAAATACAGGCTTCACCACAAGTCTGTATAAAACTATATGCTTTGATCAACTCATCAAAGCGTATATTCCAACTCCGAGATGCTTGCACCAATCCATAGATGGATCGCTGGAACTTACACATTTTGTTAGCACCTTTACGATCGACAAAACCTTCTGGTTGCATCATATACAACTCTTCTTAAAATGTGGCAATTTGCTAACATGATTCGGACAGACTTAAGCATCGCTACGAGTGAGAAAATCTCATCATAGTCAACACCTTGAACTTTGTACACCTTGAACTTTTCAAAAACCTTTTTCGACAAGTCTAGCTTTCTAGATAGTAACACTACTATCAGCGTCCGTCTTCCTCTTGAAGATCCATTTATTTTCTATGGCTTGTCGATCATCGGGCAAGTCAACCAAAGTCCACACTTTGTTCTCATACATTGATCCCATCTCAGATTTCATGGCCTCAAGCCATTTTGCAGAATCTGGGCTCACCATCGCTTCTTCATAGTTTGTAGGTTCGCCTTGGTCAAGTAACATGACCTCCAGAATAGGATTACCGTACCACTCTGGTGCGGATCTTACTCTGGTTGACCTACGAGGTTCGATAGTAACTTGATCTGAAGTTTCATGATCAATATCATTAGCTTCTTCACTGATTGGTGTAGGTGTCACAGAAACCGGTTTCTGTGATGAACTACTTTCCAATAAGGGGGCGAGTCTGATTACCTCATCAAGTTCTACTTTTCTCCCACTCACTTCTTTCGAGAGAAACTCCTTCTCTAGAAAGGATCCATTCTTAGCAACAAATGTCTTGCCTTTGGATCTGTGATAGAAGGTGTACCCAACAGTTTCCTTTGGGTATCCTATGAAGACACATTTCTCCGATTTGGGTTCGAGCTTATCAGGTTGAAGCTTTTTCACATAAGCATCGCAGCCCCAAACTTTAAGAAACGACAACTTTGGTTTCTTGCCAAACCACAATTCATACGGTGTTGTCTCAACGGATTTAGATGGTGCCCTTTTTTAATGTGAATGCAATTGTCTCTAATGCATAACCCCAAAACGATAGTGGTAAATCGGTAAGAAACATCATAGATTGCACTATATCCAATAAAGTATGGTTATGACGTTCGGACACACCATTATGTTGTGGTGTTCCACGTGGCACGAATTTGTGAATCTATTCCACATTGTTTTAATTGAAGACCAAACTCGTAACTCAAATATTTGTCACCGCGATCAGATCGTAGAAACTTATTTTCTTGTCACGATGATTTACCACTTCACTCTGAAATTCTTTGAACTTCTCAAATGTTTCAGACTTATGTTTCATCAAGTAGATATACCCATATCTGCTCAAATCATCTGTGAAGGTCAGAAAATAACGATACCGCCATGAGCCTCAACACTCATCGGACTGCATACATCGGTATGTATTATTTCCAATAAGTCGGTTGCTCACTCCATTGTTAGGAGAACGGAGTCTTAGTCATCTTGCCCATGAGGCATGGTTACTTAAGCATCAAGTGATTCCGAAGCCCATCGGCATGGAGTTTCTTCATGCGCTTTACACCAATATGACCTAAACGGCGATTGCCACAAATAAGTTGCACTATCATTATTAACTTTGCATCTTTTGGCTTCAATATTATGAATATGTGTATCACTACAATCGAGATCCAACAAACCATTTTCATTGGGTGTATGACCATATAAGGTTTTATTAATGTAAACAGAACAACAGTTATTCTCTAATTGAAATGAATAATTGTATTGCAATAAACATAATCAAATCGTATCCATGCTCAACGCAAACACCAAATAACATATTTAGGTTCAACACTAATCCCGAAAGTATAGGGAGTGTGCGATGACGATCATATCAATCTTGGAACTGCTTCCAACACACATCGTCGCTTCACCCTTAACTAGTTTCTGTTCATTCTGCAACTCCCGTTTCGAGTTACTACTCTTAGCAACTGAACTAGTATCAAATACCGCGGGGTTGCTATAAACACTAGTAAAGTACACATCAATAACATGTATATCAAATATACCTTTGTTCATTTTGCCATCCTTCTTATCCGCCAAGTATCTAGGGGCAGTTCCACTTCCAGTGACCATTTCCTTTGTAGTAGAAGCACTTAGTTTCCGGCTTGGGTCTAGCTTTGGGCTTCTTCACGGGAGTACCAACTTGCTTGTCGTTCTTTTTGAAGTTCCCCTTCTTCCCTTTGCCCATTTCTTGAAACTAGTGGTCTTGTCAACCATAAACACTTGATGCTTTTCTTGATTTCTACCTTTGTCAATTTCAGCATAATGAAGAGCTTGGGAATCGTTTCCGTTATCCCTTTATAGTTCATCACGAAGTTCTAGTAACTTGGTGCTAGTTACTAGAGAACTCTGTCAATCACTATCTTATCTGGAAGATTAAATCCCACTTGATTCAAGTGATTGTAGTACTCAGACATTCTGAGCACATGCTCACTAGCTGAGCAATTCTCCTCCATCTTGTAGGCAAAGTGCTTGTCAAAGGTCTCATACCTTTCGACATGGGCATGAGTGTGAAATACTAATTTCAACTCTTGGAACATCTCATATGCTCCGTGGCCTTTCAAAAACGTCTTTGAAGCCCCGATTCTAAGCCGTAAAGCATGGTGCACTAAACTATCAAGTAGTCATCATATCGAGCTTGCTAAGCATTCATAACGTTTGCATCTGCTCCTGCAATCAGTCTGTCACCTAGCGGTGCATTAAGGACATAATTCTTCTGCGCAACAATGAGGATAATCCTCAGATCACGGATCCAATCCGCATCATTGCTACTAACATCTTTCAACTTAGTTTTCTCTAGGAACATATCAAAAATAAAACATGGGAGCTAAACGCGAGGTATTGATCTACAACATAGATATGCTAATACTACCAGGACTAAGTTCATGATAAATTAAAGTTCAATTAATCATATTACTTAAGAACTACCACTTAGATAGACATCCCTCTAATCATCTAAGTGATCATGTGATCCAAATCAACTAAATCATGTCCGGTCATCACGTGAAGTGGAGTAGTTTTCAATGGTGAACATCGCTATGTTGATCATATCTACTATATGATTCACGCTCGACCTTTCGGTCTCAGTGTTCCGAGGCCATATCTGCATATGCTAGGCTCGTCAAGTTTAACCCGAGTATTTATGTGTGTGCAAAACTGGCTTGCACCCGTTGTATGTGAACGTAGAGCTTATCACACCCGATCATCACGTGGTGTCTCGGCACGACGAACTTTGGCAACGGTGCATTCTCAGGGAGAACACTTGTACCTTGAAATTTAGTAAGGGATCATCTTATAAAGCTACCGCCGAACTAAGCAAAATAAGATGTATAAAAGATAAGCATCACATGCAATCATATGTGACATGATATGGCCATCATCATCTTGTGCTTTTGATATCCATCTCCAAAGTACTGTCATGATCTCCATTGTTACCGGCATGACACGATGATCTCCATCATCTTGATATTTTATCAACGTGTCGTCACATGGTCGTCTCACCAGCTATTGCTTTTGCAACTATTGCTATCGCATAGCGATAAAGTAAAGCAATTATATAGCACTTGCATCTTATGCAAATAATGAGACAACCATAAGGCTCCTGCCAGTTGCCGATAACTTTAACAAAACATGATCATCTCATATAACAATTTATATCTCATCACGTCTTGACCATATCACATCACAACCGCCCTACAAAAACAAGTTAGACGTCCTCTACTTTGTTGTTGCAAGTTTTACATGGCTGCTACAGGCTGAGCAAGAACCGTGCTTACCTACGCATCAAAACCACAAAGATATTTCGTCAAGTATGTGATGTTTTAACCATCGCAAGGACTGGGCGTAGGCACACTCGATTCAACTAAAGTTGGAGAAACTGACACCCGCCAGCCACCTGTGTGCTAAGCACGTCGGTAGAACCAGTCTCGTGTAAGCGTACGCGTAATGTCGGTCCGGGCCGCTTCATCCAACAATACCGCCGAATCAAAGTATGACATGCTGTTAAGCAGCATGACTTGTATCGCCCACAACTCACTTGTGTTCTACTCGTGCATATAACATCTACGCATAAACCTGGCTCGGATGCCACTGTTGGGGAACGTAGCGATTTCAAAAAAATTCCTACGCACACGCAAGATCACGGTGATGCATAGCAACGAGAGGGGAGAGCGTCGTCCACATACCCTTGTAGACCGTTAAGCGAAAGCGTTATGACAACGCGGTTGATGTAGTCGTACGTCTTCACGATCGACCGATCATCGATGCGAGCGTCACGACACCTCCGCGTTCAGACACGCTCAGCTTCGGTGACGTCCCCGCGAACTCACGATCCGATGAGAGCTCGAGGGAGAGTTTAAATCGACATGACGGCGTATGTTGATGAAGCTACCATCGCAGGGCTTCGCCTAAGCACCGCTACGATATGACCGAGGTGGATTATGGTGGAGGGGGCACCGCACACGGCTGGGAGAGATCAACGATTAACTTGTGTGTCCTAGGGTGCCCCCCTGCCCCCGTATATAAAGGAGCAAAGGAGGGAGGCCGGCCGGCCCTGTAGGGCGCGCCAGGAGGAGTCCTCCTCCTCCTAGTAGGAGTAGGACTCCCCTCTTTCCTACTCCTACTAGGAGGGGGAAAGGAAGGAGGAGAAGGACAAGGAACTCTCCCGATTTCACCCGGAACTCTTCCAACGTCCAAATCTAGGCTTCCAATATATCAATCTTTATGTCTCGACCATTTTGAGACTCCTCGTCATGTCCGTGATCATATCCCCTCAGGCACTCCAGTAAAATCCCGATTTCACCCGGAACTCTTCCGACGTCCAAATATAGGCTTCCAATATATCAATCTTTATGTCTCGACCATTTCGAGACTCCTCCTCATGTCTGTGATCTTATCCGGGACTCTGAACTACCTTCGGTACATCAAAACATATAAACTCATAATACCGATCGTCACAGAACTTTAAGCGTGCGGACCCTACGGGTTCCAGAACTATGTAGGCATGACCGAGACACGTCTCGTCAATAACCAATAAGCGGAACACGGATGCTCATATTGGTTCCTACATATTCTACGAAGATCTTTATCGGTCAAACCGCATAACAACATACGTTGTTCCCTTTGTCATCGGTATGTTACTTGTCCGAGATTCGATCGTCGGTATCTCAATACCTAGCTCAATCTCGTTACCGACAAGTCTCTTTACTCGATCCGTAATGTATCATCCCGCAACTAACTCATTAGTCACATTACTTGCAAGGCTTATAGTGATGTGCATTACCGAGAGGGCCCAGAGATACCTCGGAGTGACAAATCCTAATCTCGATCTATGCCAACTCAACAAGTACCATCGGAGACACCTATAGAGCACCTTTATAATCACCCAGTTACGTTGTGACGTTTGGTAGCACACAAAGTGTTCCTCCGGTATTCGGGAGTTGCATAATCTCATAGTTATAGGAACATGTAAAAGTCATGAAGAAAGCAATAGCAACATACTAAACGAACAAGTTCTAAGCTAACGGAATGGGTCAAGTCAATCACATCATTCTCTAATGATGTGATCCCGTTAATCAAATGACAACTCATATCTATGGCTAGGAAATTTAACCATCTTTGATTCAACGAGCTAGTCAAGTAGAGGCATACTAGTGATACTCTGTTTGTCTATGTATTCACACATGTATTAAGTTTCCGGTTAATACAATTCTAGCATGAATAATAAACATTTGTCATGAAATAAGGAAATAAATAATAACTTTATTATTGCCTCTAGGGCATATTTCCTTCACAACCCATTAAGGAGGAAGGACTCCGGAGGTCTTCAAAGTGTGAGGACCGAAGACTTGGCGTGTACTTCAAGCATATCTGATTAGATTCGGCATGTAGATTCTTAGATGTCATCCGACCATGTGTAACCCGAGATACCCCTGGTGCCTATATAAACCAGAGGGTTTAGTCTGTAGAGGGGATCCATCCATACACCCATTCATCATACCCCTAGGATTTAGACCGCAACTCACGATCTCGAGCTATATCAACTCTGTACTTCGACACTTCCATAATATCAGCAAGAACAGGACATAGGGTTTTACCTCCATAGAGAGGGCCCAAACCTGGGTAAACTTTGTGCGTGTTCTCTCTTGTTACCCATCGATCCGATCTAACAGCTCGGGCCCCCTACCCGGGATCTGCCGGTTTTGACACCGACAATCATATAACCTCATGATTCCCAAAAGATTCAATCCAGCATAAAGAAATTCAAAGCATGAGAAAGATTCAATTCACCACAAAGAGAATAGGAGAGGATACACCACATTGTTCAACTCCATTAACAAAGCCCGCGATCACAATCAAGATCGAAAATTTACAAGATCTCAGGAGAGCAAGATAGAACGCATTACTACTGTTACAAACCCTAAGCCCTGAGAAATGGCTACTCTCACATCATCATAGGAGCAGCAAGGGGCCGATGAAGAGATCTACTAGCACCTCGGTACCCGAACCCACACGTGCACTGTTGACGGTCATCGTTGCGCTGACCGGGGACCTCCCCAAGCGAGAGGTTGAGCCCGCCGCCATTGTCCGCCGAGGCACCATCTTGAAGTGGCGAGGCAGACGAGGGGACGGGTAGGGTTCCTCCCGCCGAGAGAAGTGAGACGTCGTTTTCTCCACCAGGAGAGGAAGGAAACATCGTAAAGGAACATTTAGGCTGACCTGAATGAAACACGTCTGATTAGACAGTGTAGGCTGTCAACGGCCAGCCATGGATTTTTTTTCCTCTACATGCATAGAAGGGGACATTGCAAAAGAAACATTTTTGGTGGACCTGAATTGAGCACAGCGACCTACATGGTGTTGGTGTAGGGTGTCAAGAGCCATCCACGGACGCGCGCATGGAAGAGAACAACATACCACGAGCGTACGTGAATGGGTGAACAGACCAACGAATCGACCGGTTCGTCCATCCATCCCACGAGTGGACCGAGAATACGCACACGCCTTCCTGGAGCGTCAAGTTTTCCTATCCACCAAAACCCGATGCCGTCGAGACAAGCAGATGCAGACGGATGACCCGTCCGGCTGACAGCCCCGCCCACTGCCGTGACGCAGCGGGTAGCCGAGGCGAATATACAGCTGCCGACCTAAAACTCTGAAAGGTACGGCCAACGGCGACGCCGCCGATCCGATCCAAACTGCCCGTGCGTGTCACCGCCGCAAACTGCTCGCGTGTGAGGTGTGCCGTGCCGGGAGACGAGAGAGGAAAAGTCTCTGCGTGCGCGCCTCCGAATATCTGGTCTGGTCCGGGGCGGGAGGACGAGGACTGGAGCCAGAGCCCGGCCGAAACCGACGACCCCGCGCGGTGCGTCGTGTCGCCCTCCCGGGCGCGCACATGGCCACGCATGACTTGGCGTCCGCCTATATGAATGCGCGGGCGCCGCGGGGCCCGGCCACGCATCCACCCACGACCACGATCCATCCCCCTCGCCACTCGGAGCGCCGGAGCGCCGCGCCCGCGCTAAAAGGGAGCGGGAGCAGGGCCAGGGGGGCGCACGCACGCACACAGCCGCCACCATCGCGCCGGCCCACCTCGTCCCCCGCTTTGCTCTGCGCGCACCAGCAACCATCAGCGCGCGCACTAGCCCATCGCTCCTCACAGCCGCGCCTACTGCCGCGCTGACCATGAACCGCCCGACGCCGGCGCACCACAGAGGGATGCCGCCGCCGCAGCTGGCGCGGTACGGCTCCGCGCCGGGCTCGTTCCTCGCCGCGCTGGCCGACTCCGTCGCGCGCGGCGCGGGCGAGGTGGCCTCCCAGTCCCAGCCCCAGCAGCAGCAGCACCAGCCGGTGGCCGCCGTGGTGAGCCGGTTCTTCTCGGGGGAGTCGTCCGGGCTGACCTCCTGCGAGTCCAGCTGCCGGACGGCGGACGCCCCGGCGCCGCTCCAGCGGGCCTACGGCGGCTCCGGCGAGATCCACGTGCCCCTCCCGCAGCAGCAGCAGCAGCCGGGGCTCCTCCGCCACAGCAGCTCCCCCGCCGGGCTGCTCTCCCGCCTCATGGCCGACCCGCACGGTACGCACCTACGCCCCGACCTCCTCGTACCTTCGCGCGCGGCCCACCGTCGGTCGATCGCTAGCTCCCAGCAAGCACTTTACTCCGTGTCGTGCCCCCGTAGGTTAGGCGGCCGGTCCACCAAAACTGCGGTGGCGTGCACGTGCCGCGCGGTGGCCGTGCTCGTTCGCTCCTGTTTCCTCCTCCTCCATGATCGAGCTCTCTAGCTCGTCCTTTGATTTGCGCGGAAGCCTGATCTGTGATCTGCCAGCCTAGTTAGCGGGCGCTTAATCAAATCAGTTTTGCTGGTGTCAGCTTAGTTAGGCCTCTACTGTCTCACCGTGCTTAGATAATACGAACTGCTCACATCGATGAAGGTCAATGGTGGTTTCGATCGTATTAGTATTTAGTAATCTGTTCTTTATCGGAAAATCTCCTAATCTGTAGGGTGGCTGGCAAATGCCAGGAAGGAAGGAGAGGGAGGGGTGGAATAAATCTTTCTCATATTCTAATAACGGATAAAAAGCACCCCTCATCATCCTGTCCTCCATTGTTAGTTAAGTTAAGAGCACCTTATCTATCCATCTCATCTCATCTCATCTCAGATGCAGCACTATCATTGACTCATTATTCTACGCAAAGCATGTAGAAACCTCATTCATTGGCACATATGTACAAGCAGTGCACTGAACCTGCATACAGAACACAAGGGGCAGGGGTACATTGTATCTCGCTGACGTGGCGTGATCCTGCTCTCCTTGCTGGCAGTGGCATCAGAGAACCTGGACACATGCCACCTCTCTTCTTTTTGAATTTGAATTTTGATTTTGCTAACCGCATGTCCCATGCAGTCTCTTCTGTCCGACGAGGCATACCGCTCGATATTACCGGCACATGTCACGCAGGCGATTCGTAGCACTTGGTCATCCATGATAAATTAGCGAACAAGATTCAGAAGAAGCGACACGGAGATAAGGCAGGTTAATACCATGCGTGTCGCGTCCACGTCGATCTGATGTGACTGTCACGCGGCAAAATGTTAATGAATCAAGCGCTAATTAGAAACTGCACCGTGTGTCTTTCTACTATGTATTTTTCTATGGCTGTTAACTGTCGACTAAATAAACTAGAGGGTAGCAGAGCAATTTCCTTGGCTCGACGACTTTGAAAGGTCAGGCCACTTAACCGGCGCTGCCTTGTGTTTCTTTAGCGTAAAGTGAGTGGTGGTGATAAAAAAGGTGAAAACGATGTGCGAGTTGATTATTAACCTGCACGTACCTAACTTTACGTAGAGGTGATTATTCTCCCAGTGACCCTGTACGTACCGGGATAGTACACGACAACTATTCATTTCTGCTGGATGATGACAAACCCGGCTTGTCTTTAGCTCCGTGTCAGCGCAGTACGAATCAGTAGGGCAGCATGGCAGTTGTTCGTGACTTCGTCGACGTAGCCGGCTGGTGGGGCGGGCCGGGCGTGTGGCGTCACAGTCACTCACTCGCACTACTGCTGACGTGCTCTGGCTCTGCGACTGTTGATGCACAGGCAATGGCGGCATGGGCGGCGCGAGAGGAGGACGAGGGATGGGGAGCGGCTACGCGCACTCGCACTCGCAGGGAGGCAACGCCGACGCGATGGCCGCGCAGCAGAGGAGGCTCAGCTCGCAGTGGAGCTTCTCGAGGCAGCAGGACATGATGCCGCACATCGCGGAGATGGGCATGGCCATGCCGACGCCGATGCCGCCCCCGGCCGACGCCGGCGAGAGCATCGCCACCGGCCACGGTGGCGGCTCCAGCGACCTCTCCAGGAGCTTCTCCATGAGCTCCTGGGACGACACCAACTCCAACATCATCTTCTCCGCGCCCGGCAGCGGCAGCAAGAAGGCCAAGCTGATGGCCGACGGCGACGACGGCATGGTCACCAGCTTCAGCAACATCGACTCCCAGGTAGTACGTTCTTGACATGGTTCATCCAGACTCTGTGCTGCCGCCATTGTTACGCTTCTAACGCCTTGCTCCAAATTAAATTCAGTTTGGCTCGTCTCTGGACATGCCCGGCATGGACGACTACCTGCAGCTGCAGCATGACTCCGTCGCCTGCAGGGTCCGCGCCAAGCGCGGCTGCGCCACTCACCCGCGGAGCATCGCCGAGAGGGTCAGTTAGCTTTCTCCGCGACATTATCGACTCCCAACTTGACTCAACATTACCATCATACTCCAGCTGAATAATTTCTGTGTCGATCGGATGTTTAACTGAATAATTTTCCTGTCTGTGATGCTTATAGGAAAGAAGAACAAGGATCAGCAAGAGGCTTAGGAGGTTGCAAGACCTCGTGCCCAACATGGACAAGGTAACTAAACCAGTTGAATTACTCTGTTGTCAGTAAGATCTCCCCGGTAGCTGTTAATGACCTGGTCCTAATTACTTCAGATTTCAGAATTGTATTTGTGCACCTATTCTCTAAGAGAAGCTATGTAGTAATACCGAAATGTCAATAAGATTCTTCTTGATTATGCAGCAAACAAATACTTCAGACATGCTGGATATTGCTGTGGACTACATCAAAGTGCTGCAGGACCAAATTGAGGTATGATGCTCCACACAGACACAGCTGTTATATAGCACACACTTCCAGGAGGCCTTGTTAAAAATGTCGTTTTCCACAACAATCACACGTTTCCTTAATTTTTTACATAAGTACTGGCTAGGTAATGAGATACTCCCTTTGTCCGAAAATATTTGTCGGAGAAATAGATGTATCTAGACTTATTTTAATTCTAGATACTTTCATTTTTATTCATTTCTCCGATAAGTTTTTTCGAACGGAGGAAGTATTTGTTACCAGAAGGAAAATAATAAAATGTAATAATACTTACCATCTTAAAATCGATTTATGCAGAAACTAAAACAGGACCAAGGAAACTGCTCCTGCTCAGCCGATCAGAAGTGCTGACGCCGCAGAACCAGATTTGCGAGGTTATGTTTGTACCAATGTGATTAGCAAGCCCAAGTTTTGCTTCGGGAGATTAAGTTGTAAATGTCCTTCGCATCGCGTATCAAGTAGTCTCCATGCCCATCTTCCCCTTTCGTATTTGTACTATGGATTAGTAGATTCAAGCCTTCAATGGCTTCAAGACTAGGAGGTGACAAGTAGAAGAATGTTGTAATTTAAGTATGTAAGGCATTGCCAATCTTTCATCTCAACGCAAGTTGGATTGCTTCTGTTTATCATCATTTCCCCTGGTAAAATTATTGTAGGGATCCTCTTCTTTAAGTCATTTTCTTGCTATCAAAGTCAACGAATTTGGACCCAATGAGTTCTTCCAAATTTTCAACCGTAAAACATTCATGTTAACCTGAAACTCCTTGCTGCAAAAAAACAAAACAAAAACTTGAAACTCCACATCGCTTGAAGCTCGCTGCCATCGTCAAGCTTCACGACAAATCAAATAACGGTAAGTTTGTAATTTACAACGCATAACCCCGCACCCTTTTTCCTTCGAAATTAGACCGAGTTTTCAAACAAAATCAATGGTTCCACCTAACTATTTTTTTTTGAAAGAAAAGGTGGCTCAAGGCCAGCCTTATATTTCAAAACAGGTTTGAAAACCTATGAAAGTAACATGTTACATTAGGCTTGTGAAGTGCACCCAGGTGCAAGATCACAAGGAAGAAAAGGTTGGGAGGGGGGAGGAAGACTACGGGAGCAAGGAGGGGACATCAAACAGCAGAGTTGGCAGATTAGCCAGTAATTAGAGTACACCAGGAGAGGAGGTCGGTCCTGTCTTGCTGCCTGCTTGCCCTATTACTCCATAATCGAATGAGATCAGCTGCATAGAACTTGATATATGGCTCAGACCATAGATTTGAATGAAAGACTCGATTATTGCGGGCGTGCCATGCAGAGACAGCGCAAGCAGCAAAAGCCACATTCCATTTGCGCCTAAAATGCAACCGCCTACCGGCTTCCTCGACGAAGGATAAGATGTCGGACGATGCATACGCCAGGGAGCCCAACGCCAAGGTGTTCCATAAAACAGAAGTTGCCATGCAATGCAACACAAGGTGACCAATGCTCTCCAACACAGGGCATGTATCGCAATCAGCAGACGGAGCGATGGCAGACCAGTTTTTCCTGAACATGTTATCCCTAGTGTTAAGCCTTCCCCGGAAAGCTAACCAAAGGAAAGTTCTATGCTTGAGAGGGATTAACGAGTCCCAAGTCCATGGTTCTGCCGCGCACTTGACCCCTCGGAAGGTGAGTAACTGGTGCTCATGCGGTTGCCTATCAGTAACGGTGATCGAGCATCCTCGGCCGCGTCGTGAGGGGCCACTTCTTGTAGGATTTGATGGAGGGCCGTTAACTCTGCTGTGGCTGCATGGGTTAAGTTTGGGTGAAGCTGCACCACCCGGGATCCATGACTGTACTGGGACCGAACAGAGCAGGTTGGCCTTCTGGCAAAAAAGAAGAGCACCGGGAAAACCCGCCTCAACCTGCCAACCTGGAGCCACTGATCATGCCAAAAGGAGACTAGGTCACCAAAGCCCAGTACACAGCGTGACGAACTGATCACCAAAGGAATGCACTCCCTGAAACCTCTCCACATGGTCGTGTCCCTGCTGCCACAACTGTGAGGCAAGGCATTCTTGCAATATTGTGCGGCGAACCATTAGTAGCACAGAACCTCGGAGAATTGCAAAAATTTAGTGACGAACTTGCATAGCATGGCCTGATTGTGTGCTTGTAAGTTGCGGACACCCAAGCCCCCATTTGCACGAGGCAGAGTAACTTTGTCCCATGCCACAAGGCACTAACCCCCTTTGACCTTGTGTTCGCCCTGCCATAAGAAAGCGCGCAACAGACTGTCTAAAGCATTAATGGATTCCTTGGGCCAGGGGAAGCATGACATGAAATAGTTTGGGATGCCAGCAAGAACAGAATTGATGAGGGTAAGTCTTCCACCCATGGAAAGGAAGGTAGCCAGCCATCCGGATAGTCTCTGATCCACCTTATGGATAACAGGAAGCAACATGCCATGCGTAAGCTTATGCAGAGACAGTGGCAACCCGAGGTAGGCGCAAGGAAAGGCAGAGACGGGGCAACCGAGGAGCTGGGCAATCTCATTAGCCACACGCGCATCCATAGAAATAGGCACGAGCGTGCTCTTGTGAAAATTGATCGTCAGCCCAGAGAACTCTGAGAAACAGGTGAGGTGCTCTTGATGACAGACGCCTACTACAAGTCACCCTGAAAAAGTATCAACATATCGTCTGCGTATTGTAGCACTGGAAAGAAACTGTCCGAACCGAGGGGGTGTAGCAGGGTACCCTCCTGGAAGTGCTGACAACATAGCCTCTGCAGCACGTCCGCACCCATGATGAAGAGGTACGGGGACAGAGAATCACCTTGCCAGAACCCTCTCTTGGCAAGGATAGGATCGCCCATCTCACCATTGATCAGAACTCGAGAGCTCCCAGTGGAAAGGAAAGAACGAACCCACTGATTCCAGGATGATGGAAAGCCCCGGGCCTCGAGCACTTGATCCAGGCAATGCCAACTTACACTATCGAAAGCTTTGTGAAAATCCAACTTTAAGGCAATAACTGGCAACCTCCGTTTATGGGCATACTGTATCATCTCAGCAGCCAACGCAAAAATTTCCACAATCGATCGGCCACGCATGAACCCAGATTGCAAAGAGTGAATTAAGTCAGGTATCCTCTTTTTCAGTCTATTGGTCATCACTTTGGAAGCAACTTTGGCGTACTGTGCTGTTGGGGAACGTGGTAATTTCAAAAAATTTCCTACGCACACGCAAGATCATGGTGATGCATAGCAACGAGAGGGGAGAGTATTGTCTACGTACCCTTGTAGACCAAAGCGGAAGCGATCACAACGTAGAGGAAGTAGTCGTACGTTCTCCTCGCGATCCAGCCGATCCGGTAGCCGTTACTCCGGCGCCTCCGAGTTCTTGGCACACGTTCAGCTCGATGGCGCTCCTCGGGCTCCGATCCGAAAGCTCCGGGAGAGGGAGTTCCGTCGACCTGACGGCGTGGTGGCGATCTTGATGTTCTACCGACGCAGGCTTCGCCTAAGCACTTTGCTATGATATGACCGAGGTGGAATATGGTGGAGGGCACCGCACACGGCTGAGAGCGATCTCAAGGATCAACTTGTGTGTTCTAGGGTGCCCCCTACCCCGTATATAAAGGAGGGAGGGAGGAGGTGGCCGGCCTCAAGGGGCGTGCCATAGGGAGGGAAACCTACTCCAAGTAGGTTTCCCTCTCTTTCCTTATCTTATTTGGAGGGAAGGAAGGAGTACTAGTACTAGGAAGTAGTACTAGTAGTAGGAATAGGAAGAGGGGAAGGAGAAAGGAAAGGGGGCCGCCCCTCCCAGTCGGATTGGGCTTGGGGGCGCGCCTCCCTTGTTCCTTCTCCTTCCTCCTACATGGGCCCAATAAGGCCCATATACCTCCTCGGGGTCCGGTAACCTCCCGGAGCACCAACCTTCTCCGGACCCTTTCCGGTGTCCAAATATATCCGTCCAATATATTAATCTTTATGTCTCGACCATTTCGAGACTCCTCGTCATGTCCGTGATCAGATCCGGACTCGAACAACCTTGGTACATCAAAATACATAAACTCATAATATAAGCATCGCATCGAAACCTTAAGCGTGCGGACCCTACGGTTCGAGAATAATGTAGACATGACCGAGACATGTCTCCGGTCAATAACCAATAGCGGGACACGGATGCCCATATTGGTTCCTACATTTTCTGAAGATCTTTATCGGTCGAACCGCATAACAACATACGTTGTTCCCTTTGTCATCGGTATGTTACTTACCCGAGATTCGATCGTCGGTATCCAATACCTAGTTCAATCTAGATTCTTGGTAAGTCTCTTTACTCGTTCCGTAATACATCATCTCACAACTAACTCATTAGTTGTAATGCTTGCAAGGCTTATGTGATGTGTATTACCGAGAAGGCCCAGAGATACCTCTCCGACAATCGGAGTGACAAAACCTAATCTCGAAATCGCCAACCCAACAAGTACCTTTGGAGACACCTGTAGTACTCCTTTATAATCACCCGATTACGTTGTGACGTTTGGTAGTACCAAAGTGTTCCTCCCAGAACGGAGTTGCATAATCTCATAGTTATAGGAACATGTATAAGTCATGAAGAAAGCAATAGCAATATACTAAGCGATCAAGTGCTAAGCTAACGGAATGGGTCATGTCAATCACATCATTCTTCTAATGAGGTGATCCCATTAATCAAATGACAACACATGTCTATGGTTAGGAAACATAACCATCTTTGATTAATGAGCTAGTCTAGTAGAGGCTTACTAGTGACTATCTGTTTGTCTATGTATTCACACATGTATTATGTTTCCGGTTAATACAATTCTAGCATGAATAATAAACATTTATCATGATATAAGGAAATAAATAATAACTTTATTATTGCCTCTAGGGCATATTTCCTTCATGTGCACCAAAGATATTGGTCGATAATCACGCAGCTCCAAAGGAGTGTCTTTTTTAGGCAACAAAGTGATGAACGTAGTGTTGATTCCATCCAAACTCACATTGTTACTGTGAAAATCACCGAAGAACCTGAGGAGGTCCTCCTTCAGCAGGAGCTTGAAGGCTTTGTAAAAATCGTTTGTGAAGCCGTCCGGCTCCGGACTTTTGTTGTTTGGCAGCTTGTCGATGGCCTCCACAATTTCAGCCCAAGAAAAACCCTCAGCGAGCTCTGACAAGTCCATATGTTGATACAGTGAGCTTAACTGGACAGAAGGCCTCGAAGGAGCAGGTTGTCCAAGTATGTCAGCAAAATAGCTCGTAGCCAGGCTGAGCTTATGGCAGTTTTGAAAGTGCTCCACCCCACCCCATCATTGACAATAACCTTGATGCTGTTGCGACGTGCTTGATAATTGGCAGCGGCATGAAAGAATTGACAGTTTCCACCTAACTATTCATCAATATTGGATAAACAGTTCAGAAGGTTGGGTTCGTTATCTAACCCTTCCGGAGTTGCGCCCTCCAGCTCCATCACCTCACTACGTTGTACTCTCGCTCGTCCTCGTGAAGTTCTCATAATAGCTCTCCTCGTCGAAAAGTGGCTGCAGAGGCCGAGCTCCATTGAGCTCTATATTTTTTCAGCCAAAATACCTTTTCCATATCTCAAAAAAATCTGAAAAAATGTTTTCATGTAGATATATACTTGTAGTATACATGTATAAATTTTCATAAACATGTATATTCATATGTGATGTTTACAAAAAATACAAAAACACAGATTGAAATAGGCTTTTTCTTTGTTGTATTTGTGTCAAATTTTTGTCTTTTTTGTGTAGCATGCAAATAATCAAATTTATACATGCTTCAAGAATATGCATATGTATTTGTAGAAAAAAAAAGTTGGCATTTTTTGAAACTTTTAAATATATTTTGATTTTGATTTTTTTGCAAAACGAGCTCCATGAAGCTCGTCCTTTGCAACGCCACACTCCTCTCCTCGTTCTACTTCTTGGAGGCCTTGGCACAATATTGATGACGCAGCGACATTCACGAGCGGTGTCCACGTGGAGATTACCGGTCGACGGTCAGACACGCAAGCTGCCTTGCATGTGTGTAGTGTTTGATGAAATGTTGGTAGAAGAAGTTTGAGATGTGTAGTTTAGCTAAAAGCCATTTTATGAAGAAATCTTGCAAAGTTTGGTGCTTATTTTCTCCCTTAAATCGTTTTTGGATCGAATTGTGCAACTTAAAACTAGTTTATGGGGTAAATTACGTGATTTTTGAGTTAATAGACTGAAGCGTGCATTTTATTTAAGTTCATGGAGTAACAGGGCTTTTCACTCTACTTTTTTTTAAGGCCAGGGCATTTCACTCTACTTTGCTTTTTTTCTTTTTTTTTAGTCTAACTTTACTTTGCTGTATGAAGGAATGAAACATGGTGTTAGTTTGTCAAAAAAAAAAGGGTAGATCGTTTTGGACTTTTGGGCTTGGGCTTAGCCCTCTGGCTCTGGTACATCACAATACCCGCCGCCGCCGCCGCCGCCCACCATGCTGCGCTCGCTCACGGCCGCCGCCAACGCCATGGCAGTCACCCGCCGCCTCCTATGCACGGCAACCGCCGATGCGTCCCCCTCCCTAACCCACCTCCTCGCTCTGCCGCCCGTCACGCCGTCGCCCACCGCCGACGAGCTCGCGCGCCTGCTCCTCGCGCACCACAACCCCTTCCACCCGTCCGAGTCGCCCCTCCAGCTCCTCTCCGGCGGGGGCGTCTCCCTCTCCCAGGAGCTCCTCGTGCAGATCCTCCTCCGCCTCCGCGGCGCGTCCAAGCTCGCGCTCTCACTCCTCAACGCCGTCCGTCTCCACCCGTCCGTCTCCTCCCCGCCGAACGCCGACGCCTACGACGCCGTCGTCGACGCCCTCGGCCGGGCGCACCAGTTCGACGCCGCGTGGCGGCTCGTTGTCGAGGCCGCGGCGGACGGCGCC
Organism: Aegilops bicornis; assembly: GCA_021605145.1. Lineage (NCBI taxonomy): Eukaryota > Viridiplantae > Streptophyta > Magnoliopsida > Poales > Poaceae > Aegilops > Aegilops bicornis. The sequence goes on from CM038671.1 coordinate 674,484,791, forward strand.
GCCACGCCCCGCACTTTCGCGGTGCTCGCCAGGAGGTACGTCGCCGCGGGATTGACCAGGCAGGCGGTGCGCGCGTTCGATGACATGGAGGCTTTCCTAGGGAGAGAGCCAGATGCCCAGGAGTTCACCACTCTTCTCGACACGCTCTGCAAGTACAAGTATCCCAAGGTTCGTGGTCTGGATGCTTAAGTGTTAATTTTCTTGATTTGATTGCTCATGATTGGGACCTATATGTAACTAGGAATGGATCTGTTGTAAACCTGTACATTTACGTCATTCTTGAGCTGGACTAGTCTAGTGTAAGGTCAGTCAACACTGCATTTCTGGTTTTTGTGCTATGCCTGTTGTAGCTTGTAGCCTCTTAATCTACATCCAAATGTCTGTTATGAACTTATGATGAAGGGCGATTTTCATTTATTTGTTTCAAGTTACAAGTGTGAGCTTGCGAGGATATTGCATTCAAGTGAAGATTGTGTTGCCTTTCTATGTCTATAAATATATGAGTATGCTGCCCCTTAAGCTGTTTGTAGTGCAGCATGAAACTCTTGGCCGCGCATTGTGATTTGTTTTTGTGGTCTGCAGTTTGGTAGGTTCAGAGTGAACATTGTTTGTAGTTTGATGAGACGTTTCATAGTAGTGAATTGGTGCAGTTGCAATTAGGCCGATTCAATCTGCATTGTTCCTGTTTTTTTTTGTTATTGTGTATGAAATGGGTCGGTCATGGATTTGCTTCTTATTCTGTGCAGTTTCCGGTGTGCAATTTGTAAGTACTAGACGACATAAGCTTCAGTTTCAGCTTCTTGCGAGTCTAATTACCCGTGGTGATAAAGATCTACAAGAAACTGAAACCTGAATTTTAGTATCTCTGTGGACAATCCTTCAGAGAGCAACCACGGTATCACAGTTCATTTTCTGGAAAGGAAAAATTACTAATTCGAAGAAATTAATATATAGAGGCAAGCTTGTTGATCAGGATTTCAGCAGAAGCATTATCATGTCAGGTTGATGAAATACCTGGCATGACAATTAGATCATGCCTGCAAGATGGCAGAAAGGATTAAGTGCTTAAATTTCTTCCTTGGTTGATCATGCATTTCTAGGTTTTTAATGAACATTATAGAAGTAAGATTCTACTCCAGATATTTGATCTTGGGCATTTCCGCGTGTACAAAGATAAGACTATGCTAACCAATGGTTTTGGAGTTTCATTTGGATATGTTTTTAATGCTTGGATTCTGGGATTTAGATGAATGGAGTTGTTCTTTTTGGATTTAGTCTCATCTCGATGATTTCCTGTGAATGTTGAACTGATTTTTGTTTGTTTGTTTGGGAATATGGTGCCAATGAAGTGGTTTGCCCTCATGTCCTCCTAAATGTTTTGTATCTGTAGCTTCAGTAGTCAGTAGAGAAGCATTTTGGGTTTCTTGGAAATGTAACTTATGTGATGCCAGAATAGATCAACTTTACTAAGTTCCTGCATCCTAATGCATATGGTTTGGCTGGAACTTTTTACTTCATTTTGATAGTCAATAAGGTATGTGTAGAAAGTTGTAGAGATATTTTTAGATGAAATAGAAACAGTTGACTAAAAAGTATCGCTATTTCATCTAAAATAGATATACTATTTGCCCAACAAGTGTTTGAATTGCATTAGTCAGCTGTCACACAGTTGTAGTCTTCTTTATGTACATTGTTTGGAGGGTCTGATAATAATTCTCTAATGTGCCCATTCGCATTTTTATCATCATTGCAGGTTGCTGTGGAGATATTCAATAAAAGAAAATACAAATATGAACCAAACGAAAAGATGTACACTATCTTAATTTATGGCTGGTGCAAGGTAAACCGAAGTGACATGTCTCAGAAATTCCTAAAAGATATGATTGATCATGGGATAGAGCCGAACATAGTTACATACAACATTCTCTTAAATGGTATCTGTAGGCATGCAAGTTTGCACCCTGATAACCGGTTTGATAGAACAGTTAATGCAGCTGAGAATCTCTTGAAGGAGATGAGTGACAGGGGAATTGAACCAGATGTAACGAGCTACTCAATCATCCTGCATGTTTACAGTCGTGCACATAAGGCTGAACTATGTTTGTGTATGTTCCGCTCGATGAAGGATAGAGGCATTTGCCCCACAGTGGCAACCTACACTTCTGTGATCAAGTGCCTTGCTTCGTGTGGGAGACTGGAAGATGCTGAGAAGTTGCTCAGTGAGATGGTTAGTGAGGGGGTGTGTCCCTCCCCAGCAACCTACAATTGCTTCTTCAAAGAGTACCGAGGGAGAAATGATGTTAGTGGCGCCCTTGAATTGTACAACAAGATGAAGGCTCCTTGTTCACCAACTGCACCAGATATTCACAGTTACAATATATTGCTTGGAATGTTCATCAAGTTGGACCGACATGAGACTGTTATGGAACTTTGGAATGATATGTGCGAGAGCACTGCGGGTCCTGATCTTGATTCATATACCTTGCTGGTTCATGGTTTTTGTGTCAAGGAAAAATGGAGGGAGGCATGCCAGTTCTTCATGGAAATGATAGAGAAAGGTTTTCTTCCCCAGAAGATCACCTTTGAAACACTGTATCGTGGTCTTATACAAGCGGACATGTTAAGGACCTGGAGAAGGCTGAAAAAAAGGGTTGATGAAGAATCAGCAAAATTTGGCGATGAATACAAATCGTATCACATCAAGCCTTACAAGAGGTGACATGTTACCATGTAAAAGATGATTTGTATATTCTTTTAATTTCTTGCAATCTCGCCAGCCATATGTTAGCTTGATTGGGGCATAATTGGAAGATGTATCATGGTACTACATTCCGAGGTGATCTTTCTACCAAACATGAGCTAAGGAGCACTTGATGTGAGAAAAAAGGAAGGGCGAGCAGACATGTGCCATTGGTACACTGATTTCATCGGACTGAAATTGCAGTTGCTCATGCATCTGCTGTTTATTCAATAATCTGGGTATAATGATTCTTTGGTGTGATTGGGTGAAGTTGAAGGTGAAGTAATGTATTACTGATTTCAGGTATTCATCTTTAATTTTCTTGTGAGCTACATCTAACTTAACCATTTCACCTGTTCATGTATTGCAGAAAGGTGTTCCCCTCAGAGACATCAGATTATTGGCGGAGTGGGATGTTAAACATGATATAACGCGTCAGGAGGAGATATTCAGTTATAGTTAGGAGATAGATAGGATAGCTAGGCGCATGGTTATCTTTGTATTCGGTTGTACCTAGCTCCTTTATCTCTTGTCTTTCTTTCTCTTCAAGTTGTATCTCCAACAAACTCTGTACGCGTGATCAGGCTTCGCAACCCTCTTTATAAACACGCAACACGTCCCCCACGAAGGGTAAGACGTTTCCGCCAACGCACATGGTAATCAGAGCCTTCCTACTTCCCATCTAGCCTCCATCTCCACCTGTGTCGAAGCCATGTCTTCCTCCTCCGGTGCCGCTCAGTCCCATCTCAATGGGCAAGTCATCGAGAAGCTTTCCCGCACGAACTACGTGTTGTGGCGCACGCAGATTACACCCCAACTGCGTGGCGCCGGTGTCTTCGGCTACATCGACGGCACATCACCGGAGCCGGCCAAGCTCCGCGCCGCCAAGGACAAGGACGGCAAGGACACCTTCGAGCCCAACCCTCTCCACCCTCTGCAGGTCGGGGAGGACCCGGCCAGTGCTCGGTTTCCTCCTCGGCAACCTCTCCAGCGAGGTCTTTGGTCACGGTGACCACGGTCACCATGGCGGCCTTCACGGGCGGGTGGCGGGCATGTACTCGTCGCGATCGGCCGAGCAGCGTCAACACCATCGAACCTCCCTCATCAGCAGCGAAAAGGTACCCAATCCGCCGCCACCTACTTCGCCTACATGCGTGGCCTCGCCGACGAGCTGGCCGCGGCGGGCAAACCGATTCAGGAGGATGAGTTGATCTCGTATATCCTCCATGGGCTGGATCTGGAGTATCAGCCCCTGGTCTCGGCCCTTGACGCCCGTGTCTCGCCCGCTTCCCTCGATGAGATCTTCGCCATGCTCAGCAACTTCGACCAACGCATGGCGCAGTTCCACGGTGCGGGCGGCCACTCCTTCAAGTCTTCTGCAAACGCAGCAACCCGTGGCCGTGGTGGTGGTCGTTCTCGTGGCTCTTCCTGCGGCAGAGGACGCTCTGGTGGCAGCAGCAACAACAGCGGGCGCTTCACCAACAAACCTCGCCGTGGCCGCGACAGTGGCTCTGGCCGATCTCGCCCGGACTCACCTCGCTGCGGATATGTGGTAAGCCGGGCCACCTGACAAAAACTGCTGGTACCGCTATGACGAGGGCGAGGGCGACTCTCAAGGCGATGACAAGGTCGCTGCTGCGGCCGATGGCTCCTGACATCGACACCAAGCTGGTATGTCGATAGCGGCGCCACCAACCACATCACCAACGAACTTGAGAAGGTGACCATGAAGGAAAGGTACCGTGGAAAGGATCAAATCCACACGGCCAGTGGAGAAGGTATGAGGATAAATCACATTGGTCATTCAATATTCAGTACCCCTAGTCGCAATATTCATCTAAACAAAATCTTGCATGTTCCTCGTGCCACCAAAAGTCTTCTTTCTGTTCACCGAATTGCCTTAGATAATCATGTCTTCCTCGAGTTTCACCCTTACTTCTTTTTGATCAAGGATCAGGAAACGAAGAAAATCCTCTATCGAGGTAGATGTGTTCGAGGGCTTTATCCGTTGATCCGGTCGTAGAAGATTCAATAAACAAGTCTATGGTGCTACCAAGCTCTCATCAACACGGTGGCATGATAGATTAGGCCATGCTTCTTTCTCTCTAGTTGAAAAATTGCTTAGGAAAAATAAGCTCCCGTTTGTGGTTGAGCGACATAATGAAACTATTTGTATTCATGCCAAAGAGCAAGAAGTCATCAATTGCCATATCCCATATCTACTAGTGTCTCCACCAAACCGTTGCAACTTATATTTTCTGACGTGTGGGGTCCGGCTCCCACCTCTGTTGGTAGACACTCTTATTACGTTAGTTTCATTGATGACTATAGCAAATTCTCGTGGATTTATCTCCTTAAGCATAGATCCGAAGTGTTTCAAGTTTTTCAAAACTTTCAAGCTCTTGTTGAGCGCAAGTTTGACAACAAAATCATTGCAGTCCAGTCAGACTGGGGAGGGGAATATGAGAAATTGAATTCCTTCTTCCAAACTCTTGGCATCTCACACCATGTGTCATTCCCCCATGCGCACCAGCAAAACGGCTCTGCCGAACGCAAGCTTCACCACATAGTTGACGTTGGCCTTGCCCTCCTCGCAGGAGCATCTATGCCTCTAAAATTCTGGGATGAAGCTTTTCTCACGGCCGTTCATCTCATAAACATGCTCCCTAGTCCTGTTATCCACAATGAAACCCCACTAGAGAGGCTTCTTCATGAAAAACCGAACTATAGCTCTCTTCGCGTTTTTGGGTGCGCGTGTTGGCCCAACTTACGTCCCTACAACAAACGAAAACTCATGTTTCGTTCCACCAAATGTGTCTTCCATGGCTATAGTGCCCAACACAAAGGTGTCAAATGTCTACATGTCTCCACGGGCCGTGTCTACATATCTAGGGATGTCGTTTTTGATGAAACCCAGTTTCCTTTCGCTGATCTTCATCTTAACGTCGGTGCGCTTCTTCGCAAAGAAATTCTTCTTCTGCCCTCAAACCTCACCGGCCTTGATCATGGGGGAAACGATATTGATGATCACTTATTGACTAGTCCCACTAATATACTGCATGAGGCTCATATTGATGCACCAGGCACTGAGACAGGGACGATCGGTGAAGAAAATGATGCAAACGGTGAAAATCCTGGCCCTTATTTCATGTGTCAAGAAACAGGAGACAGAATCTCCTCGGGATCGGTGCCTTGGCAGAGAAGCTGGCGGCAGGATCTCCTCGGGATCGGGCGGAGTCGAAATCCGATCCCCTCGGGATCCGGCCTTGTGAGCGAGGCTGCATTGCAGGCGCCGCAGCGCGGCGTCCACCTGGCGTGACACGCGGCTCCCTCTCGCTGGCTGCACAGCGGACCCAGCGGCGGGCCAATCCTCCTCTGCCAACTGGCGGTGCGGGGGTGGCCCAGGCGATACTCGTTATCGCGGCCAACCGCTATGCTACAAGCGGCGGACTCTGGACCGCTCCACCGACGCGGGCCCTGGCGCGGCGCCCGGTGTTGATTCGCCATCATGTGGCAATGATGGGCTGGCGCACAGGCCAGGATCCTCTGCGGCCTCCTCAGATGCGGCAGCGACAACACGTGCCACAGAAGATCCACCGAGACGACTTGCTGCTTTGCAAGCGATGTCTGTCTCGGGATCGATTCATTTGGAGCTCCCATGCAGTGACCGGATCCTCTGTAACCACAGATTTGGCTGCATCATCACCGCGTCGTACCACGACTACAAAAAGAATGTGAAACACCGTGAACTACAAACATATAGTCAAATATGGTATGATTTGTTCCAGGTGAACGAGATGAACCAAATGCAGTTGAAGAAGCACTTGGTGATGAACGATGGAAGAAAGCTATGAACGAAGAGTACATGGCATTGAAGAAAAATAAGACATGGCACTTGGTTCCTCCACAGCAAGGTAAAAACTTGATTGATTGCAAGTGGGTATTCAGGATTAAAAGGAAATCTGATGGAACTATTGATCGTTATAAAGCTAGACTTGTTGCAAAGGGCTTTAAACAAAGATATGACATAGACTATGAGGACACGTTTAGTCCGATAGTAAAGCTGCTACCATTCGTCTTGTCACATCTATTGTTGTTTCTAGGGGTTGGAGTCTCAGACAGCTAGATGTACAGAACGCGTTCCTCCACGGTGTTCTGGAAGAGGAAGTGTACATGAAGAAACCTCCTGGGTTTGTAAGTAAAAGTGCTCCCTCTTACGTGTGTAAACTTGATAAAGCACTATATGGGTTGAAGCAAGCTCCAAGGACATGGTATTCTCGTCTCTGTCATAAGATGCAGGCACTTGGTTTTGTTCCTTCTAAGTCAGACACCTCATTATTCATCTACAACAAGTCCAACACATGCATATTTGTTCTCATATATGTTGATGACATTATTGTGACAAGCTCATCTGATGAAGCAATCACAGGACTCTTAAAGGACTTGAGTGCAGATTTTGCCTTGAAGGATCTTGGAGACTTGCACTTCTTTCTTGGGATTGAGGTAAAGAGAAATAGAGATGGACTTCACCTCTCCCAGGAAAAATATGCAACCGATCTGGTAAAGAAGGCTGGTTTGAAAGATTGTAAACCCTCGCCTACTCCACTGTCCAGTTTAGAAAAATTGTCTCTCACAGAAGGGACACTCTTGAGTCAAGAGGATAGCACAAGATACAGAAGTTTAGTTGGGGCTTTGCGATGTCGACTCTTACTAGGCCTGACATTTCTTTTGCAGTTAACAAGGTCTGTCGGTTTCTTCATGCACCCACCATCGCTCACTTGACTGCTGCAAAACGCATAGTCGGATGTGTCAAAAACACTTTGTGTGTTGGTCTAAATTTCAGAAAGTCTTCTTAAACTATTGTCATTGATTTTTCTGATTCAGATTGGGCAGGATGCTTGGATGATAGGCGATCCACTGGTGGGTTTGCTGTGTTCTTTGGACCTAACACGATATCTTGGTGTGCCGCGAAAACAGGCCACGGTTTCCAGGTCAAGCACAGGCGAGAATACAAAGCATTGGCAAATGCTACAATGAGAGATAATATGGGTTCACCTATGTTGAAAGAACTTGGTGTGAAAACCACACGGGCTCCATGTCTATGGTGTGACAACCTTGGTGCTACCTATCTCTCTGCTAATCCAGTTTTTCATGCTAGAACAAAACATATAGAAATTGATTTTCATTTTGTCAGAGAAAGAGTTGCTCAGAAGCAACTTGATATTCGTTTTGTGCACTCCAGAGATCAAGTTGCAGATGGATTTACAAAGGCATTGCCTGTGAGAAGCTTTGAGGACTTCAAACATAATCTCAACTTGACCAAGTTGTGATTAAGGGAGGGTGTTAAACATGATATAACGCGTCAGGAGGAGATATTCAGTTATAGTTAGGAGATAGATAGGATAGCTAGGCGCATGGTTATCTTTGTATTCGGTTGTACCTAGCTCCTTTATCTCTTGTCTTTCTTTCTCTTCAAGTTGTATCTCCAACAAACTCTGTACGCGTGATCAGGCTTCGCAACCCTCTTTATAAACACGCAACACGTCCCCCACGAAGGGTAAGACGTTTCCGCCAACGCACATGGGAAAATTCTGCTGCCGAATTTCTTGCGACCAAGGCATCTGTTTGATGGTGCTGGCTACAATGCAAACTTTCAGGACATGCAGATATACCAATTTATTTTGTAGTTTGTGGTTAGCCTTTAGCCATAGAGTTGTTTTTGTTTTAGTCAGCAATCATGTACTAATATGCTGTGGGTATCTGATATGGCAAGAAGTTTTTTTTTCTTTGCGAAGAGATATGGCAAGAAGTTATCCACCTGTGAAAATTGTAGCCCGCCCTTATTTTTTGTAATGTTGTACTTATAGTCTTATACTCCCTCTGTTCACTTTTATAAGTCGCTGTAGACATTTCAGACAGTGTGCAAAACAGCTTAATTTTGGTTGTCTGAAACGACTTATAAAAGTGAACGGAGGGAGTACTCCCTCCTTTTCAAATTACTTCGCATATTAGGTCTTGTTACTACCTTTGACCAACAATTACACTATATATATATATATATATATATATATATATATATATATATATAGTGATCCTATTCATCACCGAGTGCGAATAAGTTATTCTTCACCCGAGGTAATTCCTATGATCATTTCATAATTAAATTACATTTGGAATTCAAATAGTTACATTCCTATTGATTCATTACGTAAAATTTGGCATAAGAAAATAAAAATATAAGTCATAAGACAAGAAAATTTGCAGTTTATGTGTATTTTACACTATGTTTTTACGTTTGTAATTTTACATGACATAAAATATTTTTTACGATGATTATATATTTTCTTACGGTCTCTTTTTACGTCGGAAATAAGAAAAAACTTACGGAACGTAAAATTACGGTGTATTGATGGTAAAATAGAGGGGGTGAAGAATAACTATTCCTCATCCAGGGTGGCAAATAGTCAATCCCTATATAATATATATATATATATATATATAGTGTTAATATTCATCACCCAGGGTGCAGAATAAGTTATTATTCACCCGAGTTAATCTTACGATCATATCATAATTAAATTACATTTGGAATTCAAATAATTACATTCCTATTGATTCACTACGTAGAATTTGGTATGAGAAAATAAAAATAGATATAAAACTTTTGTCAAAGTACTTTGGAATATGAGTCTAATGACATCGATTTTATGTCTCATTAAGTACATGGAATAGTATGAATCTAAGACATCAGTTTGGTGTCACATAAAGTATATGTTAACATGGAGTAATTGTTGGTCAAAAGCCTGTCCTAACATGACCAACATTTTGTCACCTTCGCCAGGGTGTACTTTCTTCCCAGGCTTTAGGCTGCATGTGTTATGATGATTATGTTTGGTAATAATGTTTTCATATAGTTTGGTCTTTTGTATGTGGAAAGAAGGTTGCACAAAGGGATATCATTGTGTGCATGAGAACAAGCTAGATGTGTTTTTTCTTCTTCTTTAACTGGATTTAGGATCGTGTGGTGGTCTCCGATCACAATGATTCCTTTTATCCAAGACAAGAAATATCTCCCACCAATTATTGGTACCCAAGGGTCCCATCTCCTTGAGCTTGTTCTCAAATCGTAAGTATAATCCTTTGAAAATCTTAAACCCTAATATTGCCTTTCCAAAGAGGACACCACAATACTTGTGATAAATCCCACAAAATAAACTACAAAGACATAGTCATGTCAAGTCCAATATTTGCATCTTAAAAAAACGTTTCAATTCCAATTAGCCAATAAATCCTCGAATATAGTTCTACCTCTCCAAAATTCATGAAAAAAATGGTGAGATGCCCATTTTACCGATAGTGCCCTCTAGTAAAAAGATCGGGTGAAATGCACATTGTTTCATCCTTATCCTTTCATTAAACATCTTGGATCTATATGGCATTGAAAGTGCATCTTATCAGGTTTTCATGATTAATGGCAAGACAATTGATATGACTATTCGTCAAATTTATTTCAGTAAATTAGTCCCATATTTGACTGTGACTCCTACTTTTACATCTTCAGGTGGTTACCTCCTTCAAACTCTTAGCATGTAATTTATAGGTCTTTGGTGAATCCAAAGTTCACATCGATTTTAAGTACAATTGTACTACTATCAGAAGGGCACAAATAAAAGAACAATGATTGAACTCCAAGATAAAATCCTCGACCAAAATCCCCAAGAATTTTACTCCTGCCACTCAATCCTTTCTTTTTACTAGCATTGGTACTTTCAAGTAATTCTACCCAGTAGAGTACTATTGAGCTTGTGAGTAGGGTGTGTGCTCTGTCGAGCGAACCCTATTTTTCCCTAGTCAGAACTGGCAAAGAAATTTCTCCGGTACCACCGAGCTATGTTCCTTTGAGATCATCTCTGTTAGTTCTGGTACATTTGAGCATAACTTTTTCCGGCACTTTCGAGCCCTTCTCAATTTGCTTCAGCCCTTTGAGTCTCATTATAGGTCCAGTACTCCCGAGCAAATCCATTCGGAACCTCCGAGCTGGGATCTAGCCTTTTCCGCACCGTTTCTCTTTAAGAACAACTCTGCCGACCCTGGTACTTCCAAGCATCTTCTATTTTCGTAGAAAAGAGCCACCTTTTTGTCTGGTACCTCCGATCTTTTAATTTAGGTACTTCCAAGCTTCTTCTGTCTTCGTAGAAAAGAGCCACCTTTGAACGTACCCCATAGTTCTGGGGGTTTTCCTCTGTGGTTCTGGGCTAGTCCTTTACTAATCATCACTGTATTGGTTAGTACTCCCTCCCTAAGAAAATATAAGAGCATTTAGATCACTAAAGTACTGATCTAAACGCTCTTATATTTGTTTACAGAGGGAGTAGTACTTGGTAGGCATGTGTCAAATTGGCCAAATATCAGTCTAAGGAGAGCCCTCAAATGATGATTATGCACACACTTTATTAGTATGTAGCAATCCTAGAGGAAAATCAGTGGCCAACATAACAAAATAAGATTGTATTCAAACTCTGAAAAAGATTGTATTCACATTCGCCATGAGAATTCAGTTGCTTCGAAGCAATTGTCGGCGAATCGTATGTCCATCAGCAAGCTTTCAGAGTAAAATATTCCAGAATTTACACAAAACACTCCATTTTAAGCTGAACGCAGTGTACGTTTATGCAGTTAAATTCCCTGACTGGATCAGGAGTTACACACGCGGAGCTTATTTATACATCAGCCTCGAAGAAGATCGAACGACAGAGCAGCGAACCCGGGCTGAACTTCCATATGTGCTATACCGCGATCTGCCAACTCGAACGAAACCAAGTTGCAGCAGATGTCGGAGTTTATGCGGCGGCCCTAGAGAAGTAGTAGAAGAAGCTTACATAGCGCGTCATTCTCCGGTTAGCTACGCTCCTCTCCTGCAAATTCACAGGAGGGAACGTTGGTTCCTCAACTCAAAAGAATAGGCCAAATGTTTGTCGGATTTTGCGCAGTGTTGTACTAGTAACTTACAGTCTTGGTTGTGTTCTTAAAAGAGATGGCTGCAGCGCGTCGTAGTGCCCATAACCGTCGTATAGAACACGGACCGGGTTGTCCTTGCCGTACTCCTGACCATATTCTGCTATGATCCTGGGGTTATCGGCGCCCTTGGTGTACATGTGGACGGTGATGGGCATCCTGCAAGATGTGTTGACATTCCTCGTAAGCAATTACATTTCAGAATATAAACCTGCAAATTGATTACATAAGAAAGAAAGGTGCCTACCCAAGAACATGTGAGCACATGAGCAGTTCAGGTTCTCCTCCCCAGGCATGAGGCTTCCTCATCTTGCGCACATAGCTCTCGAAATTGCCTTCGAGGAACCTATCCATCACACATCGAAAATGATCATGTTACTTTTGTTTTTGCAGAAACAAAAAAAAAAATCATGTTTAATTCTCTTTTTTAAGCATATTTTTTTGCAGGAAAAGACGGCTCTGATGTACACAAATGGTAAGAGGAGGAAAGAAGACTTCACCATTCGGTATCTCCTCTTCGCTTGATGAACTCATCTGCAACCTGAAATAGGCCCACAGGTGGGTCAGCAATTTCTTTTGCTAAAATTGCATGGAGTGGAACGGAATCATCAAGTGATGAACGTCACCTTTGCTCGAAGCTCGTCGGCGAGTTCCTTCTGGACGCTGTCGCTCGGCGACTGCTTGCCTCTCCTTATGCAGGCGCCGTAGGCGACGGACCGGAACAGGCATCTCCCGTCCCCTGTGATTCCTGAAAATGTCAAGGGCGGCATAAGTTCAGTTTCCAATGCTCAGAAACTAAGATGGCCAGCTCGATCAGTCTGAAAACCACATCAGAATCAACCACCTGGAGAGTTTCAGAGCAACCAAAAAAAAAAAAACGTAAGCGTGATGCGCGGTACTAGCACACATCGCAGGTGGGGTCATCCTTTTTTTGTTCATAAATTACAGTTACATATTGATCTTCCTGGTGAATTATGTCAAAGCCTCAAAGGAGATACATAGATGGATAGATACCCAGTTATGCAAAGACTGCTGCTTTAAACTAGTCATACAGTGGACAGAGATAGCAAAATATGGAAGGCGAATAAGACCAGGGAGGCATCTTAACTAGCCGATTAGTTTAGTACCGATTCAAATCAACACCTAAATCCTCTTTCTCCCGCTCTTTAATTTCCTCCCCTCTAGGCCAGGCTCGAGACCGTACTGATCGCAGACACACAAATTATGGCGAAAAGAAGCAAAAAAAGAAGAAGAAGAAAACTCTCTTTTTGTCATGATCATCATCAAAGCAATTCCCCTTCTCATAAGGACAAGGAGCATGCATGCGATAATCAAGCTGGAGAGACAGAGGGCGTACGGATGGATCGCAGCGGCGGCGGGAACTCGCGGTCCGACATCGGCCCTGCCGGCGACGGCGACGGCGACGGCGATGGGTCGGCCCTCTTCCTTGCCCTCCTCCTCTTCCAGGGCAGGGAGGGGAAGGGGAAGCAGCCAGGCAGGTGGAAGGAATAATAAGCAAAGCAGAAACGGAGAGCGAGAGGGAGGCACAGGAATGTTGCTACAGAAAGTGGCGGGTTGAGGGGGGGACGGGCATGGAATCGGATTCACTTTTCAGGCCGCCGGGGCTGGCTGGGTGGAGGCCCTCGCCGCCGCCGCGTCCCATCGAACCGACCCGACGGCCGACGCCCCCTCCCTCCCTCCCTCCGCGGCTGGCTTCCCGCCACAAATAACCGGGGGCTACTAATTAAATCCCCTTCGGAGCCAGCGGCGCTTTTTGGCGCTCCCCTCCTTGAGAGCCGGTCGACCAAGTGAAATGAGATTCAACGGGTGATGGCAAATTTTCTGCTCCTGCCGAACTCGAAACGAAAGCACAATCATCTCGTGCGGCGAACGAACGGGACAGCACGTGAGTGAAAATGAACCTGGCCCTCCGTGCTGTCAGACGCAAGCCGTGGTGGCCACTCCTTTTTTTTCCCTTTCATTCATGCATCCATTCATGCCGGCCCTTGCCATGTCAGTGCGTCGTTATCTTGGCGAGGCCTCTGGATCCTTTCACGCATCAGCAGCCGATGATAATCGGTGACAGGACAAAAAGGAACCCGCCTCACCTGGATGAGCAAGCAGCGGGATTAGCATGAACAAGAATAAATCTCCTAGCTGGGGATTGTCAGTCAATTAAGGTTGGCCCTCGGCCCCCTGCGAATCCGTAAATCAGAGAGGTGGTCCTCTTCGTCCTAGGTCTCCGCGTTCCGCCATCTGGCTTATGTTCTTCATGTAGCATTCAGAAGAAACATGGGGAGATCCTGAGCTTTGAGGCAACTGGAAGAAACAGGATGCCTTTCAGCTATATTTAACTTCACAGGATCATGGAGCCCACATGTCAGTGAGCAGAGGGTCATATATTTAAGAACGGAAGAGGAAGAAAAATTGAGCCTCCCTGAGAACGAAATTAGCTTCACAGGATCCTGGGGCCCACATGTCAGTGAGCAGAGGATCGTCGTGTTGACAAAAGAGAACAAACGGTTGCTTGACTGAAAAGGAAGAGAAGCATCATCTCGTAACAAGGCAGGCTATATATACATTGTACAGTGTCATGAGAAGGCGGCAAAGAGGGGGAAAATGCCCTACATCACCCCACCGAGCAGGGGGGGAAGAAGCAGTAGTCTCTTTCAACTTACTTAACCCAGAGGAAGGAAGCAGCAGCCACGGCGCCAAAGTGGAAGAAGACCCAAGGAAAAGAGAAACAAGAAAGAGGAGATGTACAGATCCTACTGATGATGAACCAGGCCCCAAAACCCTGCCTGCTAGGCTAGCACTGGTACAGGGAGAAGCCCCGGTTCTTCCACAGCGAGCTCAGCGTCCGCCCCAGCTTCCTCGACTTGGACTTGCACAGCGGCTTCGATTCCCGGTGGCACACCATCACGCCACCACCATTCCCGCCCTCCGAAGCGGCCTGTTGAGGCTGCTGCTGCTGCTGCTGCGACGCGGCCTGCTGCCCCCCGCCGTCCCGCTGCCTCTGCTCCCGGAACAGCTTCAGCAGCTTCTGGGCCTTCTCCCGCCCCCGCCCCGTGCCGGTCGCCGAGATGGAGACCAGCGACGGCACCACACCCTCCTGCAGCACCGGCGCGATGCACTTGTCGTCCGCCGCGCACATCGCCAGGAGGCACGACACCGCCTGCTCCTGCTCCGTCGGCTCACCCGTGTCCAGCAGCATCGCCAGCGTGCTCACCAGCCCCGGGGTGGACATGATCTCCTTCCTGCCGGCCTGGGTCGCCGCGAGGCTGATGGCCACCGCCAGGGCCTTCTCCGTCCACCCGATGCCCTCGGACACCGAAGAGTCCGTCAGGAGCGTGTGGAGCGCATCCACGATGCCGGCCGACAGGAGCGACGGGATGCTGGCCTGGTGGGTGGAGAGGTTGTACAGCGTGTAGAGCGCATCATGCTTGCAGGAGCTGGCTTTCGGGTCGCAGGCGTCGTGGTTGTACAGACGGTCCACTAGGAATGGCACAGCCTGCGTGGAAGCAATCACGCTCTTCGCGTCGGTGAGGCAGGAAAGGTTAAGGTAGAGCGCCGTGGCTGCAGCAGCTAGGCGTGGATTCGATGTCATCTGCTCAAGTAGTTCGACTATTCCAGCAGACAACAGAAGTCCCTTGTTTCTGAAATAAACAAGCATAGGGTTTAGTAAGCAAAAAATGGAAATTCAAACGTTCAAGGTCAACTAACTAGCTGCAAATGACAAGCACCATTTAACTGGAAAATACATGCCATACCTATTATTATTGACTGCAAGGTTGAAAAGAGCCATGGCACCAACTTCTTGTGCCTTCTCATTTCCTTCTTCCATGGAATACCTTAAGAACTGAACTAGAGCCTCAGCGAACCCATTTGAGCCCATCTGAATCCTTGCTTCCTCATCATCTTTCAGAAGATATCTTATCTGCTCAACCAATCTGCACTGGCTCAGTATGTTGTTTCTTTCATTAAGCACCAGCAGCAAGTTCCGATACCCCTCATTCATATCAAACTCAAAACAAGAACTATCATCCAATGTGCCTGACTCGCTGTTTGCCGGTTCTTCTTTTCTCTCGTTCTCCAGGGGAACCACCTTGACACCCTTGATGTTGCTAGTGTCAAAACTATCAACAGACACACAGCCCGTAGCCTGGGAGTCCGATAAAGCAAGCCTCCAATTTACATCAAAGGATCCCGGGGGACCATCTGGAACTGGAAAATCATTCTGCTCACACCAGCTGGAAATCATGGCCTTAACACAGTAGTTTGGAGTCAAAGACAAGTGGGCCAGTTGTTGCTGAGTCTTGGGACATGTGCTGTGACCATCATTAAACCATTTTTCAATGCAAACACGCTCATAAGTCTGACCAGACGAAACAATAACCGGGTCATACATCAGCTGCAAGGAAATGGGACATCTGAGTTCCTCAGGAGGGATCGACATGTTTTCGGACCTTGGACCACTAGGCCTACAATTGAATGATCCAAGCCTCGAATTGAAAGACCCAAACCTCGAATTAAATGATTGAATGCTCGAAAGCTGTCTACTGAATGCTCGGCTATTTCCGCAGGGGCCATACATGTCATCCATGCCTAATACTGTAGGTGAACATGGGGCTGATCCTTGAGAATCGGTATCATCGCCTGCTTCACTTCTGAAAAATTTCGAGTATTTCCTCATGAGATTGTATAGGTAGGACACAACAAACTCCTTCCGCTTATCATCTCCAGAACGAGCCTTTTCAATTAGCTTCTTGAGGGCTCTTCTCTCAGTCAATGCTGCCCTGGAAGAAGTGATTCCCAGCTTCAGAGCAGCCATATGAAAGACCTCAAGCTCCCCACTATCGCTGGAACTGTTCATTTTACTGTTTCTCTGGAGCAAATTGATCACCTCATCACCAGCTTCCTTCTCTGATTGATCCAATGTAAATACAACCTCCTCCAGCTCACCAATGATCTCTACAATCTGTTGCGCACAGACAGGATCAGGATGTCAGGACATACCACGCAAATTTACTAAATGGTTTAACCATAAAACAACTGCATAGTGTGGGATTTGTAGTCCAAGGAAACCAAACAGAAGCACAATTTAGTTGTGCTAATCAGAATTTTGCACAACATACCTTATGGCCAATATCTTCGGTTACTATGCTTTCGACACGCCGAAGACTTTCCTGAAGTTGGCTTCTTGATTTCTCAAACTTCAAATGCACAGTTTCTGCGGTGATGGCCTGAAAGTGAATATCAGCAGTGTAAGAGTTTGGCATTTTAATTATCCTAAAGACACAAATATTGAAAAGCAATGCTGCAAATGCCCCATGGCAGGTTTGCAACTAATTATATCAAGAGTGCTCTGCAGGGAGGGGTACAACATCTTACCAAGTACAGCCGGCTGCAATCTGCACAATGTTGAAGAAGACCTTTGGATTTATCCAGAGCTACATGTAGTGAACACAGTGCCTGTATGCCAGACTTGCTTCTGGGCCTTGATGCTTCGATGAACGGGAAAATCGCTAAAAGTTTAGAAACCGCAGGATGAAATGCTCTGCACATTCCAGCGTGTAACTGCAAAAACCACAATTTCTTCAGATTAAGCAACAATACACAAATCACCCCAAAAAAAGAGAAAATACAAGGTTCCAGTAATTTCTAACATTCTTTGCTTTGTACAGTACAAAGCTGTTAAATACCCACCCTGTAGAAGTAAAATGGAATTAAGAGTGCTGCTAAACTAAGATGTGAGTTTACAAAGCAAACCCAAATAGATCTCATTAATCAACAAAAACAGTACTCTTAACTACAAATAATTGCAGACCACTTATAGCTTGAACAACAGATATTATCATTGGAAATCAAGATAAAAGCACAGTTAAGATGATACCTTGGCATCAATGGCCAGAAGAGGGCCCTCCTCGACCTCCATTGCGTCCATGCTTGACTATCTCGTCAGCTCCACCATCTGATTGCAAGATTCAGAAGGGGGGAAAAAGTCAGATCGGCAGATCACATCACTCTCAGTTGCAAGCATTTCAGACTGGTGAAAACAACAGGCCTGGACTTGGGAGCATAGGACAAAGCAACGCTCCCGGAACCAGTACGAAAAGAGGGGATGGGAATGGTAAAAAATCTACCCGCTGCAAGCCTACAACACAGTGTTCTCTCCAGGAGGCACCTTTCGAAAACCACCAAGTGAGCACGACCTTTCCATTGCTAAATTTGAGACGCGCGGAGCTCCCTGGAGCCCATGATTTTGACCAAGCTCGACTCTTTTCCCAGCAAATCCAAGGGGCCAGTCAGTCGGCCAGCGCTGCGCATTTCGCTCACCGCGTCTCCCCAAGAAAACCCAAAAGAAATTAAGATGAGGTCGGCAGGCTGTTCAAGTTTCTCTGGGCCTGACAAGCAGTGTGGGATTTAAAGCAGTTTCCTCCGGAGTGGGCAAGGCCGGCCACAAGATAAGGAGCGCTCTGAAACATCGTTTTCAGCCCCGCAAATCTGCCATTCGAGCTCGTTCCTCAAATGAAACGCCAGAAATCCATCGGGAGGAGGCTTTTCCTCGCGTAAAACCAGCACGCTGGAGCCGCACGAGCACGGCCCCCGAGATCCCCAATGGCGGAGCTCGCACGGAAAAAAAAGGAGCGGAGAAGCACACACGCGCACAGAGAGACACGCAGCCAGCTCAGGCCACCCCCAGGGCCACATCCCGCCCCGGCAAAGCCTACTCTAAATCCTAAGCTCTCGGACCGAACAGCGGGGAAAAGAGAGGCGAGGAACGATCCATGGCGGCAAGAGACGAGTCAGAACACGCACCGTCTAGAGCGAAGAGAGCGAGGGGGGAAATGCCTCGGGAGGGCCGCTGCGGCGGACGGGTCTCTCCCCCGCGGGTGCCTCCGTCGGTCGCCGGCGGCGGCTGCGCGGTAGCGGCGGGCGGCGCGGTGAGGGGGGAGGCGAGAGGAGGAGGAGGGGGGAGGGGAGGAGAGGAATAATGCAGAGCGGGGGGGAGTTGGATTGGTGGATTTTATTAAGATTTCATGGGCAGGGGGGCAGCGACCGAGAAAAAAAATAGAGAATGGGATATGCCACATGCCCACATCTTCTCTTCTATGGGGTTTTCATTTAATTTATAGCTAATTAAATGATTTATTAGTGGAAATAATACGGCTGAAGCTTTCATATTTATTCATTTCGCATATTTATTATGCTCTTGATGGATGGAGCCTGGATAAGATATCTATTATATCGTCGAAATAAATATAAGCTTGATTGTTAGTTTTGCCCGATATGAGAGACGTGGATGTCTGGTGGTTGGTTAGTGTGCGTGTGTTGGCTCACAAGTGTGCCTTGCAAAAAATTTAAAACAAATTTCATGCTGAAACTTTGGGGGTTGGGTGCCCTCCTTTTTTGGGTGTGTGTGTTTCCTTTCCTTAGATTATTGGAGTTTTGGATATGCTTTTGTCTTGTTTATCTCGAAGGCAAATCAAGGAGTGCAAGCAACCATATTTTTATTGTTGAGATGATTTGCAACAGCAAACCGTACTGGGATAACCATAACAAATACTAGTGTGTATTTTTAGAATTTCATGTGAATATAGTTATCAATAATTGCACCAAAAAGTACATACATGCCTTTCTTTCTGTTTATATTAACATAGGAGATTCCCAGAAAAAGATTGATGAGGGGTTTATTTCAGCTCTTAGTTTCCTCTTGATTAGGGTCCGTGTAGCTGAGATATCTTTATGAAGACATGTCAAATACATGTAGTAGGAAACGATCCCAATCGAAACGAGATGACCTGGATGGCATGTCGTCCCGTCGAGTTTCTTTCTCCTGCCATTTCCCTTGTCATGCATGACACCGATGTTTAAACAGCCAGCTTGGTCAAAATTGTTGTCATGCTTCCATCTTGTTTTCACAGCAACAAAGAAGAGGAAGAAGAAGAAGAAAAAGGAAATACATATTCATTTATATCAGCTACTCGAGCAACATATATTTCGGTACGTAGGGAGTAGAAGTTAGTTTCTGCTGTGATGGCTCGGCGCAAGTTGCAGGGCAAGCAACGCATGATTGTGTCACTCCCCAAAGCACGAGCCCAACTTGCCTTGTGCCCAAAAGTTGCCACCCTCCATGGCACGGCATTGGCATCTAGTATCTTCTCTCTAAACAATGTGTCCATCCAGTGGTGATGGAGCAGCACAGCAGCAAGCTACTAATTGCGACCCCAGGTTTAACAAGTGAAACCGAGATCAACACAGAGATCTATAGTAGCTAGTGCCAGCATAGTGCCCACCTCTCCAAGTTGGGGCCTTTTTGTATGGGGATCTTTGATTCCCATCAGATGCCGAGACCAAGCGGAGCCCCAGACAGGAGAGAGATAAAGAAACCGATCTTGACCTGCTAATTAAATTATCACGCACTAATTAATCCAGGGAATGCTTGATTAGTTATGTGTCTGAGTGGCCCCTCCACTGGCCGGTGATTCCATACGCTCCGCTTTGGGAATTTTAAAAACCGTCCGAGTTAGATCAGCCCTTGCTTTCGAGCTGATCCTGGATCGATGCGCGCAGATCAAATCATGGCGTCGACCCGACCTGATTTGAATCCGTATTTAATTTAGCTTGTCGTTGGAAAAAAGGGCGCCGGTATGTGGTGGCCAGGAGCTTGTGTGTGCGTTTTTTCTCGGATTATTATGAGATGCGATTTGGCTTTATTATTAAGTGACAAGCACTTGGAGGCAGGGACGAGCGTGTCGAGGAATTATTAGCGAACCTTTTTAAGTACTTCCTCTGTTCTGTTCTTAAATAGTATAAGTCTTTGTAGAAATTTTACTATGGACTGCACATGGGTGTATGTAGATGCATTTTAGAGTGTAGATTCACTCATTTTACTTCGTATGTAGTTTATAGTGAAATCTTTACAAAGACTTATATTTTGAAGGAGGGAATAGTTTATAAAAGCGGAGAATGTGGAGAAAGGTTTACTGTTTGGTGCTGGGTGTGATGGTCATCGTTCCATGGACTCCACTACGCCGACGGAAAGAAAAAAAAAGAGGGGAGGATAATTGACCACTCATTTTTGCAATTTGCATGATGCAAATTGCCCACCCAGTGCGTTGTTATGTGTGAGCTAGCCGGTCTATCTTATTCTCATGCCCTAGCAGGTGTTCATTCCTATGCTTTCATCTTTACTTTACCTTTTTCTTTTCTTTTTTACTTTTGGAAGTGCTGGATGTTTCTGCGCCAACAGCAATCTTAGACGCTCCACCTCCACTACTCGTGTTTAGATTTTTAGTCTTGCTAGGTCTCAGTCGACTAAAACTTAATGAAGTCCCAGTCGATGCTATTTTCAGTTTTTCTGTTTCTCACTTACGGTACATGTCATGCCACTTGATTGAGACCTGGCTAAATCTTAGTCGACTAAGACTTAACCACACCCTTTCATTTTTGTTTGAATTGTGATGATGTCCACTAGTTAATTACAGTTCACTTTTCTTCTTTCTTTTTTGATTGGCAATACTCCTGATAGATGTCAGAAACCCTGGGTTTTGTGCGTGTGTGCCAGCGTTGCATTTGGCCGGCGCATAGATCAGGGGTCGATGCGATGCGATCGGCTGGCAGCGCCACGTATTCTATCCCGAGGGTTGTACTATGCCTACGTCACCGGCGTCAGTCGGCCCAGCTGCCCGCCTCGGGGCTCGGGCTGATCGGAGCCCTGGACGGATTAATGAATGAATGAACGCGGTCGTACGAGATGCTACTCCAGCAGAGAGATGTCGCGATTGAATGGAAGCAAGCGCAGCGGGAGTGGGAGTGGCGCCAGGCAGCCACGAGCGGAGCGTGACTGGGACTGCCAGATGCTCGGATGCCAACTGGCCGAGGCCAGCCAGGCAGGCGCCGCGCAAGCACTCCCCTCTATCGATGCATCTGCGGCAGTGGCGCACGCGGCGGCCAGCGAGTTAAACCGGGCGGCGCCCTGCCTCTTGGCCCTTGCCGCCCCACGCCAAGTGTCGGCGCCCCTCCATCTCATTTCCCGCGCACCCCGCTGCTACTGCTACTGGCGCCACTAGCGCAGGGTCAACGCGAGGCTGGTCCTGCCCGAGCCCGTGGTCGATGCAAGGAAGCAACGCAACAGATGAGAACGGAGCAGTGGCTCCACTGCTCCAGTAGCCCAGGTAGCCTAGACTAGGCACACTCGTCTCTCGTTCTCCCGTCCGACGGGTTGGTGTCCGTGCCTGCAACGAGGCCACCGTGTCCGTGTTGCCGACAGCGCTCGCCGCCGCCCTCCTCGCACGCTTCCGGCGTGCGCTCTCCTCTCTCCCTCTCTCAATGACAGCCGGCCATGCGTCTGCTCGCTCCGTTGGCCTGCCACGCCACCGGCGAATAGGCTCTGCTTGGCGTCCGGTCCAGGGGCCATCAATGATTTCGGGATCCTGGGGATCCGGCGGCCGGGTGTCGTGGCGGGACGCACACGTGGACGGCCGGCAGCGCGCGCCGTGCGAGCCGAGAGTTGATGGCCCTCGCTGACCCCGCGGCCGGCCGTGGACACGCTGGCGGGCGGGCGGGCGCCCTGCGGCGCGTCGTGAGCTGGCTGCGGCCATCAATGGGACAGCTCAGCCCGGCCGTACGCGCGGCGGCCATCACGGAGTCCCCGCGCGGTGACCACCACCTCCCCAGCCCCCTCGTCCTCTCCTTCGGGGCATACGTGGCGCTGTAGCGTGTGTGCTGTCGCCACTGTTCGGGGCCGCCGGGCGGCACGTTTTTTCTTTGGACCAGCAGCGACAGAATAGCATGAGCAGGAGGGCAAAAAACAGCGAGTAGTAGTAGTAGTATTTCGTTTGCATGGACCAGCAACAATAGAATAGCATGAACAAAACGGGAAAAACAGCGGCGAGTATATTTTCCTTTGTTTTCATGGAGGGATTTGGCGCTACTATGAATTTGGGCGACGTTTTTATTATAGCAAAAAAAATGTAATTTACTCGTTCCGAATCAACTGCCTTATTGCCTTCCAAACTCTCTCGAAAAGCGCCTTGCCTGACACATTTTGGAAAGGAAAATCGACTGACACTATCCAACTTGTACATTTATACACGCATGCCTAGTTGGTTCAATGGCTCTCTTCCGACAAACAAAAGGGTTATCATTCGGGAAATACACTTTGGTCTATGGGTGTATATACACCCTATATGAGATTTTATTATTATTATTTTAATAAAAAGTCAAAATAGGTAAGAACTATTTTGATAAAACACTTGACTTACTTTTGCACTAGTAAATAAATCTGGATGAAAAAAAAACAAAAGTTGACCTCACAGCAAAAAAGACAAAAATTATTTGCTATTATAGGTCACTATTCACACTATCTTAGCCAAAAATTTGTCTTTTTTGATTAGAAGTCAAAGTGATATTTTTTTTGTGGATTTATTTTCTCATGAGTACAATAGAAGGTCAAGTTTATTTCAAAAATATTTTCATGAATTTTCGACTTTTGGTTGAATTGCTAATTTTTTTTTTGCATATAGGATGTATATACACCCATAGACCAAAAGTTCCCCTCCCGAACGGTTCAAATCTTTGTGGTAGTCTTCCGGTTCAATCGGCAGAAACGGCATGGCGGTGTGTTCCGTCGCCTTTACTCGAAGCAACGGAGACGCGCGCGGCAGTGCGGCACCCTCTCTCCAACCATCGATCGATGGCGAGTGATTTGATTTGGCCCAAGATGCCAACGGAAACCACGAAACCAACCAGAGTACCAGAGCAACGAACCAAAGCAAAAACCCTTCTCGTGCATGCGCGTACCGGCCGGCCTCGCCAAACCTGCAGCGCTGCGTCGTGGCCGTGCCTGCATGCAACCGCATTTCCTTCCTTGCCATGCATTCCTCTGCGGCTGCACGAAAATGTTCTGCCTTTCTTTTCACTTCACCCCTGACACCGTGTGTCAGAACGGGAACTCAGTTCTTCTGCAGCCTGCAGGTGCAGGCAGGCATCTTCCTGGCTGCATCACGAGTGCACGTAGGAGCATGTAGTTTACGGGGAAACGAGATAGATCAGGCAAGCACGCCCGGCTCACGATGTAGGAGTAGTATGTACGCATCTCCCATCTCGTTTCCGGAGGGAATAAAAAGCTCGCTTTTGTCGCGCCAAAACCCTCTCCTGATCCGGGGCGGGGCATCGATCGGCCACATGCAAGATTCCTGCTGCGTTCTGGTCTGGTGGTGATCGATCGTCCCTCCTCCACAGATATTTAGCCAGCCAGCCAGCCAGGGGAAACAGTGTCGAGCAAGGCAAGGCACTGCCAATCGCGTGGCGTAACATGGCGCCACGACGGACCCGGCCACCGACAGCCATTAGCAGGGCCTGGGGGGTCGCGGGGGGACATGGCGCCACAAAACTATTCGCTGCTCTGACTTCACACGCTTGGCCCTACGTACCGCCCCATTTGGCCATTTCCATTTGGGTTTCTTTCTTTCTCTGGGTCACCTCACCCTCATTGGGTGGTGCTCAGCATGTATTTTATGGATGGTGTCATCGCGCACGAAACCGTCGTCGCTCAGCCTGGAAACCGGATACAGATCTGGATTTTCGGTTTGAACCTTTTGGTCTGATATAATACATGTTTCTTTTGGGTGTGGTTTTGGTGTACTTTTTACTCTGCATATCAGATTTGTTTCAAGTCGGATTTTGTAAAGTTTGCCATGTTTGTATGGAAACAAATACAAACATCTACAATACTACAATGTGAAAGTCAAATTCATGATACATCTAATGATATTGATTTCATATTGTGAATGCTGATTTTTCTTCATAAAGTTGGTCAAACTTTACGAAGTCTGACTTCAGATAAATCTTATATGTGAAGTAGAAAAGGAAGGGGGGGGGGGGGGGCAATTTTAAAGGCGCCACCGCCCCAGGGATGTGAGATCACACTTGGGGAAACAGTGCTCGCAACAACAACAAATTGAAAACACGATAATTTTTTTACCTCATAGATTAATTAAACAAAAGAGAATTGTTTGGTTAATTAATGAGAAATTGGGTGTGCATAACCTCATGATCAAGCTGACAAACATACACAATATGCAAAAACCATAACCCCCCACACTTCTGTTATTTTTAGTGAGAGGAGTTCCCCCAATTTTCATGAAGAAAACCATAGTAGTTCTTACACCACCACAATGCACCCCATCGCCGAACCTTCATTAGTGAAAGAGAACAAAAAACACTTTTGTGTCACACAGAAACCCCTAACGAGAACGCCTCGGCTTAAGACAATGGATGCCTCTTAATCCACAGAGACAAAGACAAGCCATGAGGGTGGCCCAGAAGATTGTGATCATCCATTAAGCGGCCCATAGCGTCTTTCCTACAACATTACTCTTCTTGCCTTTGATCATGAGAGCCTTCTCTACCTTCTTGATTTTTTGTTCCTCGTAGCCTTCCTTGGAAGGAGGCAAGCAATCGTCTTGTCAGATCCAATGCTAGGCGCCTCCAAGCAAGCGAACAAGTCGCAAAGCTCTTTCGGGATGAGTCTCAGAATTAGGTGCCAACACACCTTCCTCATCAACCTCGTTACCCATAAACACCAGTTGTCCAATGGTCACACACGAGTGAATGGCAGTAAAATCGATAGTTCCATTGCCAAAAGTGATGAGAAAATACCACAACAAAGATTAATTATAGTTGATTCAAAACTAACTCTTTCTAAGTCCACTGAGTTGTTATCGCTGCCACTATCTTCGTGTGCATGGAAGAAAAGATGAACACTAGAGGCGGTATACCTTCTTCGTTCCTCGTCATGGCCCCATGGGTCATGGCCGTCGTATTTGCTTGCACCATTGTGTCCTCGTACATCCCATTGTCAACACAGACCTCCTCATGTTTGGGTGAGCATATGTCATCCTTTGACCTGATGCCACCCTCAATAACCACCTGATTGATGGCAATGAGCTTTGAGGTCCGCCTTCTCTATAAAAACCAGTAAAAGGCATTCACCTATTTGGCCACACCCCCTCCCATTTCACTTTGTTCAATCATGAACGGGTTTTTTTTGTGTCGAGCATAACCACCATTCTCGCATCATTTGATCATTACCTCATATTTGTGTAAGCCTAATGATATTTAGAAGCCTTTTGAGATGGAATGAATCATAAAATTATATGGTCGGTGACAACAAAAGAATAAGGCAAATATCATGATAGAAAGGAGATGGCCCGAGTAGCCTTCATTCAAACAAAAGAAGAATAAAAAGGAATATATGATGCATTAATGTTCAAACTTAGCATACGTCATCCTTGGACCTCATGCCACCCTTAATAACTACCCGGTGATGCAATGAGCTTTGAGGTCTGCCTTATCAATAACATGTCAACGGAACTCACCTAGCTGACCCTCCGCTTTAGCATTTACATTTGTTCAATCATGAACGAGACTTCTTTGTGTTAAGTGAAACCACCATTTTCGCATCGTTGGATCATTGCGTCATCTTCACGTAAGCCTAATGATATATAGAAGCCTTTTGAGACGAGATGAATTATAAAATTATATGGTCGGTCACATTAAGAGAATAAGGAAAAACTCACGATAGAAAGGAGATAACCCGAGTAGCCTTCATTCAAAAAAAAGAAGAAAAAAGAGTAATATGATGCACTCATGTTCAAACTTTTGTCTTACAACGCAACACGTAGCCATAACTAGAGGTGCGAAGTGTGATGAGGAGAACGGATAAGGGAGAACGGATGAGGAGAACAAACAAGCATGGTTATCAGTATGCCACGTGCATGAAAGGGATATTAACTCTAATATCTCCGTATCTAACTTTGTACCTCATTGCATATCTTTAAATTTCTATGTAGTAAAGAAATGCGGTAACGAGATTAACAAATTCCTGGATGATGCTTATCATTTGAAGTACGCAAAGCGATATATTATTATAGCACTCCTCCTGTCGTGGACTTAACACGGCAGATGTCCTAACAAAAGGACTTAGGTGTGGAGCCATCGAAACTAGGTTAGCTTGAAGGAGTTAAACGGGACAAAGGGCACAGAGAGTTTACCCAGATTCGGCCCCTCTCAACGAGGTAAAAGCCTACTCCTGCTTTAGGTCGTATTGCTTGGGTTTCGATTACCAGGGAGCGAATACGCTTGACCTAGTTCTCGATGAGTTGTTTATTGAGTTAACCCGCCGCCGGGTCACCCCTTTATATACATAGGTTGATGCCCGGCGGCGTACAGAGTTCCGGCCGGCTCACACGAATGTGACCGGCTTGGTTTCCAACTAAGCCTGTCTTACAGTACAAGTTAAACATATGGCGGTTCATCCTTTTGGGCCTCAAGTCGCCTCTGGGTCTTGGACCTTCAATAGGCTTGCTTCATGACCCGCCATCTTCATCATTAAGTCGCCAATGGCATGACCCGGCCCCTCTTGGGCGGGTCATACCCAGTAGTTATATCCCCAACATTAGGCCCCAGGTTGATTTGAACTTCTTCACATCAATCTTTAGTACTTGACTTAGCAGAATCTTCCATCGTCAACTTTATGAACTTGTTATAACCCGCCATGACGTCAGCTCACAGAATTGTGTTAACCCGCCACGACGTCATCTCGCATTTACTTCGCACGAGTCTTAGAACATCTCAACAGATCTTTATATTTAATGGACCTCCCGAAAATCGAGGCGTCTGCGTAGCCACCTAATCATTTTTTTTTGTTTTCGGCCTCCTCGATTCCCGCGCATGCCATTTATCCACCTCCTTATAAATAGGGACAGGGGCCCTTTTCATTTTTTTCCTTGCCCCCTCATCTTCGTATTCCTCTTCACAACGCCTCTGCGTGCCCAAGCTCCGCCACCGTCGGCCTTCGTCAACTACCTCAACTCCGGCCCTTTGCATCAACTCGAGCGGACCCGAGAAACGCTGCGGCGCACCTCCATTGTTCAAAGACATCGATAAGTACTCCTCCTCTCACGTAGCAGATCTCCATTAGGGTTTGCCCAATTCGTTGGAGTTCTTCTCTGTTCTTCTTTTCCTTCTTTAGATCACGTAGTTGAATCTGAACATGGTATTGAATACGCGCGGTAGTAGTTTAGCATCCTTTTTCCAATCGCCATGGATACCTTTTCCATATAAGATCCATCCGAACACATGAGTTCTTACACTGCCTTCACTTTAGGTCTAGAATTTATTTTGTTTTCTAAACTGCTGCAGATCCGAAATCGTAGCATCAATCTATGGAATCTGTTTGTCCATTACTTAGCAAAAAATTCACTTTTAGATATGTCACACTGCGACCATACGGGCGGCTTACATGATAAACCATAACCCTCCATATAGCATTAGTCCCCTTTTAAGCCGCCAACATATATTCATAATCCGTATAACCCGGTATTGCCTTCCGGTTTAATCATGTCAAACTTTGTAACAATTACTTTTTGATCATTAGCCGGCTTAACAACATAATCTTAAATCGGCAATCATTTCTTTCTAGGCCTTTGTCCTCAAAATGACTAAGACTGTCACTTCATGCAACTAGGTCGTCTCCCGGGTTACCGAGGAAACTCTGAACAAGTATGTTAAAATGGGCGTCTTAGCCAAGAAAGATGTCATCCATTGGAGGGTCCCAGGCATAGAAATACCTCCTGAGCCCAAGGAATGTGAAGTGATTGTCTTCACTGATCATCTGCTCCGGGGTTTTTCCCCACCCGGCTCAAAGTTTTTCCACGATGTACTGCACTTCTTCCAGCTTCATCCCCAAGACATCGGGCCAAACTCCGTCTCAAACATTTGTAACTTTCAAGTGTTTTGTGAAGTATACCTTCAACAGGAGCCCACTGTAGAGCTGTTCAGGTAATTCTATTACCTGAACCAGCAGATCGATTTTACAGACGGACCCAGCCTAGAGTTAGGCGGTATTTCAATTCAGAGGCAGAAATAAGCCTCCTTCCCAGCCGCCAAGTTACCCAGTCATCCTAAGGACTAGAACCAGACATGGTTTTAATGCCAAGATACCTCTCCAGAAGGGGAAAATCCTCTGTCGGGTTATCGTGAAAGCCGACTTAGCAGTGCACCACCTCCGGAGCGGATCGGCCTGCATAAGCGGGCCAAATATATGCCCGTGTTTTCAAAGATCAGAGTCTTAATGGCTAATGGCTTGACTAGTATCGACCTAGTTCGTTGTTGGGTCACATGGAGAATTCTTCCCTTAAGCCGCCACTCCAGCTTAATGTGCGCGTATACTGGAGACGTCAAAGAACCCCAGCGCCACAACCAAACAGAGCTGACTGATGATGATATCAATGATATGACCAAGTCCCTCTTGAGCGAGAGCTTGGCGGGGTGACAAAAGCAGGTTGAATCCTTTCTGCGTTCTCAACAAGCCTCCAGTTGTAAGCTTTTAAACAATTTCTGGTTTAATCATTTCCTCACTTAAACTGTCCCCTTATTTGGTTTCTGCAGGCCGATTCTCCTTTTTGGAATAGGATGTTGCAGGATAAGCCGACCAAGAAGACCCGGACAAAGAATAAGGCTATTAAAAAGAACTACAAAAAAAAGACACATCCGTGACATTTTGGGCCGAACGAATTTTTTTTTGTCATACATATGACACTTCTATGACGATGATTGTGACAAAACCCGGTATCATCATAGATGTGGTGGGCTCCTACTTCTATGACAAAAAATCATGACAGAAAATGGACTTTTCGTCCTGGGCGGGCCGGAGACGCACCTGCATGACATTCTTTGGGCCATCCATGACGGAAAAAACCATGGTAGAAGCGAGGCGAGGAAAATTTCGGGAGTTGCGGTTACGGTGGGAGGTCGGGGCGAGTGATGCGCGTTTCTCTCGTGCTGCAGCGTGTGTGCGTGGCGTTGGCTCTAATCAACCCGGCGAGGCGTTGGGCTCTAATCGAACCCGGCGACAGACCGCAGTTACGCGTTCTTGAACCCGGCGATCGATCGATGCTCGTTAATCGAACCCGATGGAGCGATTCCTTCGCTGCTGCCGCTAATCAAGCCGATCGATTGGATGAACAAAGTGAGCCTTGCGGGGGGTTTGGATGAACAATGAGCGGTGGCATTGCCTCTGGATGAACAGGACCCGTGGTGTGGAGGGTTGGATGAGCAGTGAGCGATGGAGGGGTGGGCGTGGAGGGTAGTTGAACAGGACCCCGTGGTGTGGAGGGCTGGATGAGCGATGAGCGGTGGAGGGTGCCCGTGGAGGGATGGTTGAGCGATGGCCGGTGGAGTAGCGGCAGCGGTGCAGGCTGGATGAACAGGAGCCCGTGGAGGCTGGAGGAGGTCGACGGTAGCCCGTGGAGGCTGGAGGAGGTCGACGGTGGAGATGAACAATATCCCGTGGAGTTCCGTTTTGCGGTACGCCACACCCCTCCCGATGAACAGGACCCCGTTCCGACCGTAGCGCTCCAACACAAGTCCGTTTAAATCCGCTTTTGCGATCGCCACACCCTCTCGATCAATAGGACCCCGTTTGACCGTAGGAGGTCCGTTTCCTCCGTTTTTGCGATGCGCCATACCCCTCCCGATCAACGGGACCACCGTTTCGACCATAGGACGTCCGTTTCCTCCGTTTTCGCGATGCGCCACACCCTCCCGATCAACGGGACCCGTTCGAACCTAGGAGGTCTGTTTCCTCCGTTGTGCGGTACGCCAGGCCTCGTTTCCATCGCCTGATCCGTCCAAGCCCTCCCGATGAATACGACCACGCATTCCGTTCCGACCTAGCCGGTTGGCTCCCCATGAACACGACGACGACGCTGTTTCTCCGTTCCGACCCAGCCATGTACGTATGCGCGAGTAGGCGTTCGAGACCCTGCCCGTATGTACGTACGTGGCCGTATTTTCTTTCTTGCACCCTCGCCGATGTACGTACGTGTACATGCTACGTGCGCGCCTCTACATCGACACGTGCGCGCCTCTACTACGACACGTGCGCCTCTACATCGACCAAGGTATATGCGTACCGTTCGCGAACGTAATGACAACGCTACGTGCGCTTGACTAAGGTAGGTCCCGGTATCGAGCACTTCCTTACTGCGAAGATGTAGCCGGGCGGGTCCCAGCAATGTGGGGCGAATCGTTTTTTTTTTTGCCCGGACGCACTTCCTTGCGTGCGAAGATGTAGCTGGTGGGTCCCAGTAGTCAGGGAGGAAATGTTTTTTTGTGAAATACGGTGGCCCGTTCGGTGGGTCCCTGCTGTCAGGTGGAGGAATCATTATTTTCCGCGTAATAAGGAGGCACTTCCTTGCTGCGGCCGTGGACCCAGCTGTCAGCCTCTCGACGTACAGTCCACGTCCGATGGAAGTCATTCCTTGACCACGTTGACCACGCCGCACCGAGAGCACCAGGGCGGTGGATGACGGCGAGGCCTAGGAAGGGGACGACGCGGAGCCGGTGAAGACGCGGCAGTGGATGCCCACGCGGAGAGGAGTATGAGTATTCACTCGTTCGGCTGTGGTGTGAAATTCTTTGTCGCGCAGGCACAGCCTAAGGTGGGAATAGTAGAAGCGATGAGGCCTCACGCGGACTGACCGACCACGGGAGGCGGGAGGCGGGCACGACCGGCGCTGCTTTGGGCGGCTAGAGCAAGAAGATCGAGAGGTTGAAGAAGCACTACGGCCGTTGGATGGACATCGTCACGGTCACTTGGAGCTAGAATCGTTCATATTGACTAAGTTGACAAAGCCCTCCGTCCCTGTCAACTTAGTAGGCCCTAAGTCGACTTCCCACCAAGGTGAGTCCCAGCTAGCGGGGAGTATTCATTTTTTGTGCGTAATAAAGAGGCACTTCCGGTGGGTCCGAGCCGACAATGGGGAACGTTTTTCATGAAATCGGTGGCCCGTCCGGTGGGTCCCAGAATGGGGAAACTTTTTCATGAAATAAGGTGGCCCGTCCGGCTGCGGTGTGAGGCTGCCGTCGCCCTTGAGAATAACGAGGGTGTGGGTGAGTGGAGGATGGCACGGCCAGCGGTGGGAGTAGTGTGGGGGCGGTGAGGCCTCCGTGGCAACCTGACCCGGCCACAGGAGAAGCGGAAGCGGCACGACCGGCGCTGCTTTAGGCTGGACCAAGAAGACCAGAGGTTGAAGAAGCACTACGACCGTTGGATGGACATCGTGATCCTTTGAAGTTAGAATCGTTTAGATTGACTAAGTTGACAAAGCCCTTGGTACGCTCCAACTTAGTAGGCCCACAGTCGACCTCCGAAGCAGTGCGCCCGGATGTCGGGGAGGAATCATTTTTGGGCGGCCGAAGCTAAGAATATCCGAGATTGAAGAAGAAGCATGACATCCGTTGGATAGACATCCAACGGCCACTGCTGCTAGAACCGTGTGTTCACTATAATAAGTTGACAAAGCCTTGCATACGAGTCAACTTATTTTTTTAGGGGACGCGTCACTTAGTAGGCGCACAAGTGTGTGGCAGAGAACTTATAGCCCATTTGCGTTTTGTAAGAATGTACAACCGATTTTTGAATTCTAATAGAATTTACAACAACCCATTACAGTTTGTTAAAAGTACAGCCCATTTTCTAGCTAGGACAACGATTAATAATTTCAACCAACCGTTGAAGACAGAATTTAATAAAATTTCCCACATTTTGATGGGATCTGAAATATTTTTATCCCAAAATTTCTAGTCAGATTAAATATAAATTTGTATTACGTAAAAATCCAATGAAACATTGCGCGCGCAACAATGAAAATTTAAGATTTTCAAAATCCATAAATAATATTTTATAAACTAATTTCGTGTTTGGTGCATTTTTTTATAGTTACTGCCCAGTTTTATAATTACATCCCATTTATTATTTTTAAAGCCCATTTTCCTGTTAAGCCTAATGCATCCCTCCTAGGAAAGATTTGCAGCCCAGCGGCGCGGAGAATAACAAGTTGACCTTGCCTGGGTATTCCTCAAAAAGACGTATAGCTGGGCTAGAAAGTGGCATCAATTACTGGCTTATAAAGGGGGTGATGCTGAATTTGTTGTAACAAAGCAACAAGCATCATGTCTGGGTTGGCCCCGTTTTTTGTTCACTACTTATTGGGAAAAGACATCAATACAATAGCTTTAATTCAACATTTATTTAAAA
The DNA here is from genome assembly GCA_021605145.1 of Aegilops bicornis. Lineage (NCBI taxonomy): Eukaryota > Viridiplantae > Streptophyta > Magnoliopsida > Poales > Poaceae > Aegilops > Aegilops bicornis. Next base: position 674,517,655 of record CM038671.1, read on the forward strand.
CAGTACGAAAACAAGTAGCACAACAAAATAGTTATGTCACATCTAAGTTGATGTCCACTCTGTTTGTGGTCTATTTTTTGTCCTAGTTTTTTTTTGTTTCTTGTTGCTACATTATATACTTGTGGGAGCTTAGGTGTGATATCCTTAAATAACATCTAGATGTGAATTAGACAAACTGATTTTCTAACGTACCAAGAAAGAAAACTCGATCAAAAACACGCCCGCTTCGGTCGCGAGAGTCGCCACGCACACACATAGACATAGACATGCATATCCGTGTTTACGTAAAATTCCATTTCCATCTCCATCTCCAATCATATTTGTCCAACTGGCACATTATTTACGTTGTTAATTATATACGCGGCAATATTAACACACAACATCTCTTGTTTGCGCACGTCTAGACCGCTGCCATGGCCGGTCCTGACCAACCCGAACCCTCTTCATCACCCACGCATGCTTCCCTTGAAAGCGGTCGATTACGCATTCATGCCCGGCCAGAATGACGCGACCTCTCAATGGCGCCGGCATTGAAGCGGTGCGCCGGCCGAGAGAGCGTCGCCCGCGCCGCTTCCTGGTGCACGCGGCTGCTCCGCGTTCAAAGGTCGCAATAGCCGGCTACAACATGCATGTAAAAAGTTCTTGGGAGTCCGTGCTACAGCTAGCTGTCCTCCCCCAACTCGTCAATCTCTTCCTGTAGTGCTAGTAGCATTCCATGGCGCGATACATTGACAAACAGGCGGGAAAGTTATCGTATACTCGGTTTGCGGTGAGTGGCATGCCGAGCGACCGTGTGGGGTCGAGCCATGGAGGAGGGTGAGACACGAACACGACAGACGTGATTTAAACGTTGGTTTTGCTCGATGGCGCGATCCAACGAAGCGAAGCGTTGGTTTCTCTCCGTTTCCATTTTTCTCCGGAAAAAGCGAAACTTTCCACTCCATTTTCATTCCTATTACAAGGTTGCCTGTTACAACATTCCATCAAATACAAAGGAAAACTAACACGCATCTGATGCATCTCAATGATTCACGAGATCATAGCCAATATTTACTTCACAACTAAAGAAAAAAGTTGTGAGAGCGTGTCTGAAAAGAAAAAACTACTGATGGGGTCACTACGACTTAAACCCTAAACCCTAAACATGATTTAATTCCCTGGCCAGGTAGAACATGTCGAAGGAAAGACGTCTGGCACCCTCGGATCATACGATGCTTTTGTGCAGTTCCACTAAAATCGACCTGAGCAACCCTGATGTCAAAGATATTGAAGAAATGTGATTAGAATAATAGTACTGGCACTAGTTCATGAGATATAAACTCATCACAAGTAGAAGCCGGTAGAAGTAGAGAAAGATCGACATGGAGATGGAGCTACGGCAGTGGAGCAAGCCGGCTCCAAAAGGAAGATGGACTACCTGGGACGTCGGGCTGTAGCTAGAAGGGCGTTTGGAACGCGGCATCGGCCCATACCGCGGTGACCCCCGATTGGGACACACCGACTATGGATTTTCTCCCTCGCCGATGTCGACCGCGTCTACGCAGAACATTGTTACCTTCCCCCAGCTGCGGGATCAGGCCCGTCGTTCTATGCTTGTGAAGAGAGCAACCTTAGCAAGCAGGCTTGTAGCTTAGGCTCCTGCTAGTGTATATATAGTGGTTTTCTTTTTCTCTCCATATCAACCATTTTATATTGCGTACGTGTCATTCAAGAGTGAAATGATGGTTGCTTCTTCCGACTAACTTATTGTGTGATTTGACTGCTCCGAAGTGGCCCCTACACGTACTCCCCCTACGTGATTGCAACAATCACACGTACACATGGACGCAAAAACACGCGCGACGCCCTAACGCATGCATGTCCGAGCACACGTCGGAACACACACGGTCACGCTAAGTGCTCAACCTACACGTGCATGCACACACATACTCAGTCAGGGTGAGCTAGTGACCGTATAAACACCGAAAAATATATAATTGAGTGCAATGAGCGTGTTATGAAGTCCACTGACCGTATTATTACAAATATACAAAGGATGCATGGTGTATTTATCTCATTTGAAATTAATCCATATTAACCGGAGAGGAGGCAGTATGGACTAGCATTACTTGTGCGCGGTGGCTCGCAGGACAAGGAGAAACTTTTGACTAATGCAAGCTCTCCCTTGCTCAGGCGGTGGACGTGCAACAGTTAATTCGGTGTCAGATTGCCAGAAGCATACACTATACTACTAGTGCTACTATTGTTCGACTTCCGAATAGGCGAACAGCCAAGCGCAAAGTTTACTAGTACTAGTACTACTAATATAGTCTATAAAGGTACGTAAGTATACTATACTAGTACTAGGAACCGGATGGAGGAGCGTCTGCACTCTTATTATAATTTTAAAATATGATAAAGCAATCTTCAACACATTTGGTTCTCTTCGAGGGTTCTCGCATGTGATAATGGAAGTTGATTGCATGGAACACTCGCCATAATTCTCGCTTAATTCTGGCTCATATCCTATTACAAATAGTAGCGCTCGGTAATATTTCCTCTTTTTTTGTTATTCAACATGTAAACAGGTCAGCAAACCTTGCGGCGCATCTTCGTGCAAACCGTGCTTGCTGCATTTTGAATGTGGCCGACAGCTGGCTTGATGAAACACCTCGCTTCCTACTTCTTTTTTTGCGGGGTACCTCGCTTCCTAGTGACCAGTGTCTTGGCTGATCGTCCTAAGAATGCTTATATATGAATAAAGCTCTCTCATTTACCCGCAAAAAAGATTAAGCCATATTAACCAGAAAGGAGGGAGTATGGACTAGCACTACTTTTTGTGTGTCCTGTCAACTCGCAGAACAAGGAGAACCTTGCAGGATAAGGTGAAGCTCGCTTACGGCTTTTGACTAATGCAACCTACCCTCCGTGGACATACATCAGTCCATTCGGTGTCAGATTGTCAGAGGCATACACTGTAGTACCCAACATGCGGAGTACCATCGTTGTTCGACTTCACGAAGAGGCGAAGAGCCAAGCGCAGTAGTACGAGTAGTACTACTACTAGAACCAAATGGTGGAGCGTCTATACTCTTATTTTTTTATCTTTGATAAAGTACACGTTTATTCCGGAGAAGGGCGGAAAATGGCAGCCCAACATGTAATGAATGATATCGATCAACCAACCATGCTCGAATATATCTTTCCATGCGAACCCGTCTGTGTGTTCTCGCTCCTCATCTCTCTCAAGGAACGGCGGGTTGGCTCTTTGCCTTCAATTGAGATCGGTTTGCTCACACTCCTGTCCCACATGTCAGTGATATGCCAAGAGGAGGTGCGTTGACCGACCGCCATCTGGCGTACTTGGTTTTGAACCTTCATACTACTCCTCCCTCCGTCACAGTTTACATGGCGCGCTTCATTATGATGCATTTCTCTCAATGCATTTCCACCACCAGAGAGACTTTAGACGCGTTTGGTTTAATGCTCAGTTAATTAGGGAGTGGTAACTACAATCAAGTCCACAATTTTCTCTCCATGTACTCTGTACTACAGTACTACGGAGTGGAGTAAGTGCCTGCATGTGTGTACCCGGGGTGGAAGCACTGCATGCATGTGTGTCATGTATTCCCTCTAGTAATAGACGCCGTGCTATAACTACCAATGCTATTTTTTAGGCCGATCGCTAGTCGCCTTGGTCCCACAGATCTTTTTTCTTTTTTCTGAAGCACGCTGTATAAACAGTGACGGATGGAGTATGAGCGAATTCAAAGAAGAGCGTATTGATGGTTGCTTCTACAGAGCAACTTACAGTGGGAAAGGTGGGGCTTACGATTTGACTGCTCATTACTCACTATTAATGCGGCGCAACGATCGGGCTGAGTCTCCCATGCGGTTGTGCACTACCCCCTCGGTTCTTAAATATACTCCGGAATATATTTGTCTTTCTAGAGATTTCAACGAGTGACTACTCAAATAGTTGTCTTTTTAGAGATTTCAAATGGACTGGCACATACGGATGTATATACATATTTTAAAGTGTAGATTCCCTCATTTTGCTCCGTATGTAGTCACTTGTTGAAATCTCTAGAAACACGAATATAATATTTAGGAACGGAGGGAGTACACATACGAAGCAAAATGAGTGAATCTACACTCTAAAATATGCCCGTTTGAAATTTGTAAAAAGACATATATTTAGGAACGAAGGAGTATAATTTTGTGGATGGCACATGGACCCGGATGATGAAGAGGCTTACGGCAATGCTATCAAGCTTCCATCATTTGTTTACATAATTGACGTACTATACAAATAATTTTCAGCGAGACATGAAATTGTACAATGGTGTGAGCTTTCATCTTCATTTGGCGTGTCTTGCCATCGATGCTCTTTCGGAAACAATAAAAAACTAACTTCCTTGCTAATGCATGTCCATTATTAGCAGATCAGAGCTAATAATTACATCACAACTGAAGACAGAGTTGTGAGAAGGTGTTAAATTAAAATTGATCCATGCTTTTATTGGCAACAATGTCCCCCCAGCTCTGTCTAAATCAACAAGGCATGTTGGGAAAAAAGTAGCTGTCTGGAGGATGCAACATTCCGTTCATTTTGTGCAGTTCCACTAAAATAGAGTTGAGCGTCCCTGTTCCAAAGATATTAAGTGTGATTACGATAATAGAGGACTGCTGATGAAACAATAAACACATAAATAGAAGCCGGTCACCTTTGCAGTCTCTCTTAAGACTAACTAGTTGGAGAAGATTAGGCTCGGAGTTGGATGAGGAGGATAGAGCAAAACCAATCCCCTTTGTGCGATCGCCTTTGAAATGTAGAGAGCGTTGCCCATGTGACATTTTAGTACAACCGCACAAAACACTCTTAAGAAAAAGTGATTTGTGCAGTTCACCAAAAGGTCGCAATAGCAACGAGGTGAAATGGATAGCCCTGTTTGCAAAAAAGAGGTAGAAAGGAAACAATTCTTGCCAATAACAGTTGATGACACATGCGACGACAAAAGAAGCATATTCCTTGCCCTAGGGAAGATAACAACACGGTTGTGTTTGTCTAAAAGCAGTGTGAAGACGAGAATGCAATATGGAAAGTATGCTGTTTGTCGAGTTACGTTTTGGGCAAAGAACTATGGAAGATCCACATGCAGCGACGTGGGAAGGCAGGCGATGGAGCAAGGCGGAGGATACACGGAGGTCGTCGGGATGTAACAAGGTGAGCGGCGGCGGGCGGAATCTGCGAGCAGGTGGCGTAGGCCCTGCCGCGCTGGAGCTTGGTCAGAGAGAACGGCGTGTACCGCAGATTAGGACGTGCTGCCTCGGCGCCGTCGAACGGAGAAACGATGCACTTCCTCCCTTTCCCCCAGCGGACGGGATGCGGCCGGATCGGTGACCAACGGTGAGAGAGCGAGAGGCCACCGCAGCCTTGTGTGAGATACTCTAAAGAGCGACAAACCAGGCACGCAAGGCTCCATTGTATATAGTGAGCGGACTACCTTTTTCTCCATAAAAATCGTTTTATATTACGTATACGTGCCATTGAGCGCTATAACTTTATTTAAAAATAGCGGCAACGCGTCAAGTCAAACTTTGTTTCGTGCGGGCGTGGTACACGACCTCCCTAGGTAAACAACCGCTTCTGAGCGTTCAAATTAGCACGTGGGCTGCCATTTCGTAAAGAAATGAGCTCCACCGTGTACCAGCTGGTGTGGCTGGGCACGAAGCGTGAGTACGTGCATGGTGCACCTATTCTCTTCTTGTATACGTACACCACCTACGTGGGGTTGTGTGAGAGAGATACAAACCTAGAGAGATATAGTGTGTGGGTTCTTGAGAGTTTTTTTTGGGGGGGGGGGGTGGTTCAATCAAAAAATGTAAACATATGCAATGTATGTGAAATAGAGTCCTGGATATAACATATATAGAGAGGGGGCGAAACACGAGAAGAGAGTGGAGGTATCACCGGCTTGAGGTGTCCATAGAATCGAAAAGAGGGATGATGTGTGTGTCTTGTGCCGATCGATAAAGAGTGCCATCGAATTTGTGTGTGCCCACGTCAAAGATATAGAGGTCTTTGGCCTCTTTGGAACGTGAGAGGGACATGTGCAGTTTGTCTCTGTGGCATGGATACCTACCTGCAGCGCTTGATTATCGGTGTGTGGTGGGGGAAGAGGGAGGCCCAATTAACTATAGAGGTACAATGGCTGGTATATGTGTGGAGGAGGAGAGAGGCCTACCTCGTGTATTAAGGAGATCGATCTGCCTCATGTATTAAGGGAGATCGATCGGCATCCATGCATATGTGCAGGAGAGGAATAAGGTTGGGAGAGAGACAGAGCTAGAGTGTTGGAGGGGGTGGTAGTGGAGTTGCTTCTAACAAATGGTGGGATAGGCTTGCTAGACAAACAGAGGGCACGCCCATAATATCAATAAGAGAGGAGATGGCTGCTTGTTGTGCATGCGTGCGTGTGAGAGGCAGATTCGGGAAGCATGCACGAATGATGAGGGGGACGATGTGGTTGTGGTAAGCAGACATAACTACATAGGAAGATCAATCGCCCTTTGTTAGAGAAAGGAGATACATAACTTGTGAGGTACGTCGATCGATGGGGGGGTAGTTAAAGTTGATCCAGGTATATGTTGGGAGATCGATCGGTATACATGCATGTGTGTGTTAGAAGCAAACGAGGCTCGAGGAGAAGGATAGAGAGAGAGGGATGCATGTAGGAGGTGGTACGAGAGGCATACTATATCAAGCGGGGAGGTGTGCAGTGCGAGAGCGATGAAAAGAGTGGTGGGAGTGAGGCATGGACGGTGACAAGAGAAGAGGGGAAGCTTGTGATTGTGCTAGGCACACCTGGCTAGAGAGGCATATCGATCGATATGTGCCGTAAAGAAGGAGCTGGGGGGCCTACACACACCGTGGGTGGACAACCTAAAGTGAAACGACGAATTTGCGTGATGGAGCTAGAGAATGCTGAGGGAGGGTGAGAGGGATGCGGGCGTGTGCATGCACAAGAGAAAGTTAGCGCTAGCTACAAAGATAAGAGGGTTGTGTGGGTGTAAAAGACGAATAGAGATCATATATACTTCATTATAAAAAGCGAATTCGGATATTTGAAGAATTTACCATAGTGTTTTAAACCAACGCATGTGTGAATATATATAACGGTGATACTAATGGTGTGTTTATGAACATGTTATACTACATTTAATATATTTTATCTCTACTCTTATAAAAAACGGAGTTGTTGATGATGGTGTGCATGCCATCCTGCATTATAGGCCGTCCGATTTATATCTGGCGGATAGCAAGGAAACTATGATGGTTGAAGTTGGCAACAATCATGATTGTAGATTCCTATTGAAATAGAGAAACGGATTCAAATTTAGTTCGAATTGCAGCGGTAGTATAGACATTGGGAATGCACTAAAATGTTGGTATGGGTAGGTTACATGCATTATACAGCAAGCGAAAAAAATTAATCGGACATAACATGGATTCATACTCCCTCCTTCCATATATATAGGGCGTAATGAGATTTTTAAGACCGCCTTTGACTATTGACAAGATTAATAGTACATGACATGCACAATGTGAAAATTGTATCATTGAAAGAACCTTTCACGGACGTAGTTAACGGTGTGCTTTGTGTAAGTTGCATGTCATATATCATTGCTCTAATATTTGGTCAAAGTTAGCATCGAAAAACGCATTAGGCCCTATGTAGATGGAAGGAGGGAGTAGCTTTGAATAGCATTTGTATAGTAAAACGGGGCAAGACTCTCTCTTTGTGCGGTGTGAATACTTTTATTTTTTCGTTTTCTTTTTGGTTGAGGGAAGTGCGAATTGATTTGGTACGTACAAGTAAAATATTACTACACGTTAGGCTTGTCCCTAAAATTCAACCCGCGTCTTGTTATATCCCGAAAATCCAGATATCGTGCTCCCAAAACTGGCGCCTTCACAACCCGCGCCTTGCTATCCCAATTACAACGCACGCGAAAACTCACTCCAGCTGCCAAATCCCGACACGCGAAATCCCCCTTCTAACCCTGAGCCGAAAGGGCCGCTAGTTCAAATCTGTGGGGGTACTTTTGTAAGACACCCTACATTTTGGACAAGCGCGTCCCTAAGTCATGCTTCACCCCTTTTCGCCATTCAAATCCCGAGCCGCCATAACCTCTCTGCTCCACCGAAACCCCACCCTCCTCCGTCGCCACGTCACGCTGCCCGGCGGAGCCTCTTCCCCGACGACGTCGTCCACATAATAGCTCGGCGTCCCTCGTCCACCTCCCCAGATGAGGATCCGTCGTCCATCTCGCCGTCCCGCCGGTTCAGCAGCCCCGTCCTCCACCTCCAAGGAGCTGCTCCAACGATCGCCTCGTATATGGCGGCTGCTCCATCCCCACAGCGCCACCTTAACCTGCTCCACCGGAACCGCAACATCCTCACCGACTCCTCGGACGAAGTCGAGGCCTACTCGGCGCCACCAAAGAGGTTGTACACTCATCGCATCGCACCCTCTCCTTAACTCGACCTCCCGGCGCCGACAGTGCTCCATCCCGCACCCCCGTGGAGCGGCTACCTTGAAGCCGGCTCCGCGGGCGACATCTCCACGGCGGCTCTCCCCCAGTGCGAGGCCCCTTCGGCGGCGGCGTCCATACCAGCCGGATCTGCTGCTGCTGCTCCGGCTCTCGCTCGATCGCTCGCTCGCCCAGCTGCTGCTGCTGCTCTCCCCCTCGCTCGTGCTGCTGCTCTGCTCCGATTAAGCCACACTTCAGTCGATAGAATCGACTTTTGGGTCAGTCGATTTTCAGGGGTTGGGGGGGGGGGGGGCTCAGCGGAGTTAAGGAAGAACCACCCGCAGCAGGGACGGGGGCTCACCGGAGAGGTACCCTACTATATATCTTAGGGTTCAGGGTGGGGGGCAGGGGGCCTAAAGGGCTGGCCGGGGCAGCGGTGGCGACTTGTTTCGGGGCGGCGAGGCGGCGCTGGGGCCGGCGGTTCGGCCGATGGTGGCTGGCGGCTCAGGGGGGTGCAGGTTGAAGATGAACTGCAGGCCCTCCCTAAACTACATGTCAAGTGCCTCTCTGCTACCATTCCGTTCAGTTTCGACAGTAGCATTCAGATTCCACACTAAATTTCAGTTTAATGATTAAGTTGAGTCAACAGTTTTTACCTCATCTATTGTAGTCGGTGGTTTTTGGTGATGTTAATTTTACATCCATTTGACATCATCTATTGGAGATGCTATTAGAATCCCACTTGAGATTGACGATGTATGTCTTGTCTTTGCTTGACCTTGACGTCTTCTGACTCACGGAGCTGCTCCAATGACGAACGATCCATCACAATAGAGTAGTGCCACAGACGCCGCCTCTGATTCCTCAGATCTTCCTCCACACCTCCGACAGCCACCTCTGCCTCAACGCTTCAAATGACCAACCCAATGACGCCGAGGTCGACACGCTACTTGACAAAGAGGTTGTACACTTGTTGCATCACTTATTACTATACATCACGACGATCCATTAGGGCTATTTTGGTTCAACGGAAAAGCGTCGATCCTTTGGTTGTTACCATCACTCTAAATTTCTGCATGCTCTCCTTACATAATCTCACCATATTTTTTTCGTATGCATGTCGATATTGTACACAATCATGTCTGAACATGTAGAGAAAAGAGAAGAGTTTTGCTGGCGGCAATACAATGTCATGCAGACATCGCTCCATGGTGGGTTCAATGGAAAACCCTCCCCACCCTCTCCAGTTGTAATCGAGAGGAAGATATCTGCTACGAGGCGTATTCAGACGCCCGACCACTCCTATTTACCCCCAAGGTGTTTGCTCTACCTTGTCATGATGATGTTAGTCATATCGTGCATATGTTGCCTTGCGGTGCCTATTTTGACATCATATATGTCATACCTTAGTTTAGACATGTTACGTAATGCCACCGCTTAGTTTCTATATCATATATGGGAATTATGCGTCTCATGTCTTTTAGCCAGCCATAATATATGTGAAATGTGCAATGCCATCCTGTTTAACCGGGCATCATATATTTGAATGATATCTTGCCCATCCTTTTCTTCATTACATTTCCATTTGTCGACAATGTTTGTACATTAAACTACTCTTCCGTGAATCAGCCATTTGGGGTGGGAGATGGAAAAATCTGGAGTGAAAACAAGGCCTTCAAAGCGAGCAGTGCTACACAGCCAGCAAATCTCTTGTTGGGTCTCGATAGCTCCTCAGAGATGGATTCAGAGACAGATGACCAGTCCTATTCCCCCAGTGAGGTGTATGCTCTAACTTGGCACGGTTATACTGCTCATATCATGCATACGGTGTCTTGCATTGCATAGTTTAGACATCATATACACAATATTCAACACCATGTTCTTAGTTCAGACATCATATAGAATGCCCTCTGTTTAGCATATAAATCACATATGTGAATTAAATGATGCGATCCTGATTACTTAGATAACTTGTAGGTGAATTATGTCATGCGATCCTGTTTAGTTATTCATCATATCTTTGAATTAAGTTATGCTATGCTATCCAGTTTAGATAGACATCATATATGTGAAATTATGTCATGCTATCCGTTTTAGTTAAACAATATACATCTCAACTATTTCATGCCCTCTTTTTTCCACACTATCTATTGCATCTGTCTCTCATACAATGTCTGTACATTCAACTATGTTTCTGTTTATCGACCATTTGAATTGGAGCGGGTGATGCCGATATCTAGCGGAATAAAAACACGGTCTTCAAATAAGCAGTGCTACCTCTTGGTGGAGATAGCACCCGGTTGTACATGCACAAGAACCATCCCTACCACACATAACCCAAACTCTCGCAGATTGTACCCCTCATCTGCGATGGACGGAGAACCAGCCTCACCCAATCTAACCCCAACCCCAGCCGATAGTAACCCAGTTCCTGTTGACACAGCACCATCTCCACCCTTGAGCTCCCAAACAAGAAGCGATTAGTAAGGCAGCCCCGGTGCCCAAAGGGCCGATTACTATCACAGCGAACCCCAACTCCACCGGTTAAATGCGCCTATTCACATGGAGGAAGCACAACCAACCGATCGTAGTTTAGCATCTATCACATTTGATGTTGTTAAATCGTATGTGCGTATCTTCCCATCTTGGAAATATTATCTTTTGAAGATGAAGGAAAATGCCAGTTGTAGGTGTTTGTCCAGGAGTTATGTGTAAGTAATATTATTCATGGCAATTACTTTGCTTCGTCCCATACATCCTACCTCCATGATGGTTATAATACATCAAATTTTCCCATTTTTCTGTATAGAGAAGGACTGATTTGGAAATTCAGGATGAGGTAACCTGTGCTAATACCTCTGCTATCTTCAAGAATGCTTGGTGGCAGTATCGGAATTACTTGAAGAAAACGTACTTCCTTTGGCAAAGAAACTCATCAAATTCCCTTACGTTCTCACGAGACACATTCTTTGGACGATGGTAGGGAACGCCTTGCTCTGTACTGGTCCAGAACCAAGAATGTGGTAAGGTCTATGAGCTCATTTTCTATTTTTAAGTATTTTATTCTTGCGTCTTACTGTACTCTATTCATGTAGAACAAATGCCTAAACATGAAGAACAACTGTTCTAATTTATGATTCCATTGCTATCATAGTTCAAAAAAGCGCTAGGCGTTAATTGTGCGTTTTGCCACCGCCTTGCGCTTTACTGACCAAAGCGCATGGTTATGCGCAGTTATGCACAGATTATGCGTAGTTATGCGCCAATGCGTTTTATAGCGCCTAGAGCCTAGGCGCGCTTAAGCGCTCGCTTAGGCGTGCCTTTTTAAGTATGATTGCTTTGCTCTTGTATCACTGTATTTACTGATACAAACTTATTTTTAAATTGAAGGATCCAATCGAAACTCCAATGGCACAACATGTATGTTCACGCATGTTTCTTTAACAGGTTTGCTCTTATCAATAGCTCCATTGATTTCAATTTCAATTGTGTATACAGTTGACTTTCATATCATGCACATTACTAGCATCACAACAGAGCCAATAGTGTTGTTGTACATGTAGACGCGTGGTACCCATCTGAAATCTTGTTGTGTCGTGTAGTTTCCACGCTTTGTATTCTTTCACTGCTGCTTTGTCTTGAACTGATATGATTTGAACCGTGTCTCTATTTTGATTTGGCAAGACAATGCAGTGACCATAGGACATAGATATATGTTTGTTTGATGCTTTTATTATGTACTAGTACTTGGCAATGGAAGACTTGGTAGTTTCATCCTGTCCACCTTACTAATGAACTGGTTCACCGAAATGAGTTTCATATACTAGTACATGCTAAACTTGTTATGTGTCTGCTTGTTTCTTCTTTTAGAATCTTGTGAGAATATTGGGGAAGAGTGCCTTATTAAGCAATGGTGAAGGAAGTAATGCAGATAAGGTTCAGGATAGTGACACATCCTTGTTGGTCTCCAACAAAGCTGATAAAACAGCTAAGGAAGACTATCTTGAAGACAGTGAGACAACCCGAAAGTCTTGTCTTGGTTTAGTGTTCGAGTTACTGGCCACTACCGCATGCACAAGCTATTCAAACTCACTGTCTAAATCAGTTTGGTTCTTGAGTCTCAACTACAAGCTGAAAGACATCGATCAGCTGTGCCGCGACAAGAAGCGGAAGGAATGAAGTCCCCTGGAGCATTCAGATGCATACTTTCGGTGCAACAACAAGCGTTGGAGGATTTTAGCGCGAGCAGGACAAAGCTAATCAGCTTGCTAAGCTTATTGCCGGCATGGTGGATACCGGGATAACGTTTCTTGAGCTCTTCGAAGTTTTTTCGGTTATGCTCTTGTTTTCTTTTGCCGCGTTTATTTGCACTGGTGGCCAATTTTGACAGCCGATGTATGTAATATGCTGCTTTGTTCCCTATATTTGCACTTTGGTGGCGAACTTTGATGCCCGATGGATGTAATATGTGTGATAAGCGGTAATAGGCTAGCCTTAATTGCTTGCTTATTTATTTCCTTATTGTCTTGTTTAGTTGTTTGCTTGTAGTCACTGCAGTTCTTTTTCTGTGTTTCTAGTGGCCACAATAGCCTATTTTTGGTAACTAGGCCAAAATAATCATGGCAACACACGGATTTGTTGTAACCATGGGCCTCCTGCAGTCGTATGATCCATGGGCCTTCGTTCGGCCGTAGGACCATTGGCCTTCTATACGAGCCGTGGGATCCATCGGCCTTCTATACGGGCCTTAGGGATCAATGGGCCTTCTACGGGCCGTAGGGTCCATGGGTCTTCTACAGGCCGTACGATCCATGGGCCTTCTACGGGCCGTACTATCCATGGGCCTCATATGGGCCATAGGATCCATGGGCCTTCTACGGGGCGTATCATCATTTCGCCAATCATGGGCCGTACCATTCGTGGACCATAACGGGCCGTTAATAGGCCATATTTGATAACTCGGCCCAACGGATTTTTTGACATGAAAACGGCCCAACGTATTAACGGTCCGCAAATGGGCCGACCGTAACGACAATTTGAATTTGGCCCTGGCGTAAAATGACGATGTACGGGCCGTATGTAACCGGATCTTTGCAAATGAGCCCAGAATCAATGGGCCCGAGAAGGCGAAAGATAACTTAATGGAAGCGGCTCAATGGAATAACGAGCCGTTAATGGGTATAAATGATACCTTTGTTCATTACGGGCCGGTTTCACCACGGGCCGTTAATGGGCCAAGAGTTACAAAGGTCCTCATATGGGCGAAAGAAGTCATGGGCCACACATGGGCGGAAGTTAAAAGCGGGCTGAATCATATTGGACGGCCCGGATGACGCTCTTGGGCCTAATTCGGATAGGCGTACTTGGGCCCTAGGTTAGCGGGCTGTAAATGGGCTATATGCGAACATACCGTTAACAGGCTTTTCGTGGGCCGGCCCGCCACCTTTTGACCAAGTCAAACGGGCCGGCCTTTTCACATGAATGGGCCTATGTTGGGCCGTGCCACGTGTCGCCATATCATAGGCGCCTTCGGTCCAATGAGCGGATGACATCTGTCCCAACGGTGAGCCGACACGTGTTTCCTCCTGCCAATGATGATTTTACACGTGGAAAATCCCCATTGGTCGGGCCGTTAACGGTTATCGGATCCAAACCCGACCCAATAGCTTAACGGCGTTCCGTTATGGTGGATGCCACGTGTCGGTCACCCTTGACGAAAGCACTTCTGTGACGCGCGATTTATCGTCATGGAAGTGGACACTTTCGTGATGATAATTTTGGTAATGTCATGGAACATTTCTACGACAGCACAAGTATGACTATCTTGATTCTTCATAAATTTGTCATGGATGTACATGCATGACAAAAAACGCGACCTACTGTGACAAACACGTATCATCACGGAAGTGTATTTTTTTTGTAGTGAACCGTGTTGTTATCTTCCCTTAGGACAAGGAATATGCTTCTTTTTTGTCGTCGAATATGTCATCAACTGTTATTGGCCAGTAATTGTTTCCTTTCTACCTATTTTTTGCAAACAGGGCTATCCATTTCACCTCGTTGCTATTGCGACCTTTTGGTGAACTGCACAAATCACTTTTTTCTTACGAGTGTTTTGTGCAGTTGTACTAAAATGTCACACAGGCAATGCCTCTACATTTCAGTGCGACTGCAGAAAGGGAGATTGGTTTTGCTCTATCCTCCTCATCCAACTCCGAGCCTAATCTTCTCCAACTAGCTAATCTCGTGAGTGCTAAAGTTTCTGTTTTTTACAGCATGATCATAAAGACTTCACCCAAGTCTTCCCAAAGGTTCTACTTGGCACAAACTCAAAATTAAACATAAAACCACATCTAAACAGAAGCTAGATGGATTATTTATTCCTAAACAGAACCAGAAAGAAAGAATCTAAAATAAAATTGGGTTGCCTCCCAACAAGCGCTGACGTTTAACGCCCCTAGCTAGGCATGATGATTTCAATGATGCTCACATAAAAGATAAGAATTGAAACATAAAGAGAGCATCATGAAGAATATGACTAGCACATTTAAGTCTAACCCATTTCCTATGCGTAGGGATTTTGTGAGCAAACAACTTATGGGAACAATAATCAACTAGCATAGGAAGGCAAAACAAGCATAACTTCAAGACTTTAAGCACATAGAGAGGAAAATTGATATTATTGCAATTCCTACAAGCATATATTCCTCCCTCATAATTTTTTTTAGCAGCATCATGAATGAATTCAACAATATAACCAGCACCTAAATCATTCTTTTCATGATCTACTTGCATAGAAAATTTACTACTCTCCACATCAGCAAAACTCTTCTCATTCGGAATAGTAGTGGGAGCAAACTCAACAAAATAACTATCATATGATTGAAAATTAAGATCAAGATGACAAGTTCCATGGTTATCATTATTCTTTAAAGCATATGTGTCAGCACAATAATCATCATAGATAGGAGGCATGCTTTCATCATAGTAAATTTGCTCATCAAAGCTTGGGGACAAAAATATCATCTTCATCAAACATAGCTTCCCCAAGCTTGTGGCTTTGCATATCATTAGCATCATGGATATTCAAGGAATTCATACTAACAACATTGCAATCATGCTCATCATTCAAAGATTTAGTGCCAAACATTTTAATGCATTCTTCTTCTAACACTTTGGCACAATTTTCCTTTCCATCATACTCACGAAACATATTAAAAAGATGAAGCGTATGAGGTAAACTCAATTCCATTTTTTTGTAGTTTTCTTTTATAAACCGAACTAGTGCTAAAACAAGAAACAAAAAGATTCGATTGCAAGATCTAAAGATATACCTTCACTTACCTAGCCTCCCCGACAACGGCGCCAGAAAAGAGCTTGATGTCTACTACACAACCTTCTTCTTGTAGACGTTGTTGGGCCTGCAAGTGCACAGGTTTGTAGGACAGTAGCAAATTTCCCTCAAATGGATGACCGAAGGTTTATCAATCCGTAGGAGGCGTAGGATGAAGATGGTCTCTCTCAAACAACCCTGCAACCATATAACAAAGAGTCTCTTGTGTCCCCAACACACCCAATACAATGGTAAATTGTATAGGTGCACTAGTTCGGCGAAGAGATGGTGATACAAGTGCAATATGGATGGTAGATAAAGGTTTTTGTAATCTGAAAATATAAAAACAGAAAGGTAGCAAGCGGTAAAAGTGAGCATAAACGGTATTGCAATGGTAGGAAACAAGGCCTAGGGTTCATACTTTCACTAGTGCAAGTTCTCTCAACAATAATAACATAGATAGATCATATAACAATCCCTCAACATGCAACAAAGAGTCACTCCAAAGCCACTAATAGCGGAGAACAAACATAGAGATTAGGGTAGGGTATGAAACCACCTCAAAGTTATTCTTTCGGATCGATCTATTAAAGAGTTCGTACTAGAATAACACCTTAAGACACAAATCAACCAAAACCCTAATGTCACCTAGATACTCCATTCTCACCTCAAGTATCCGTGGGCTTGATTATACGATATGCATCACACAATCACTACACCATGCACCAAAATTCCCTACCGGTGTGTGTTGGGAAAAAGTCACCATTGCCGACCGACAATATGTCAGCAAAATTTCTAACGGACTGTGGGTCGGGAAACATCTGTTCAGTTACATACTATCGGTCGGGGATGCTATAACATATATCATCAAACAGTCGGTCGGGAAATCCTTTATGGCCCACGGACCATCGGTCGATAAATAACGCCGACCGTCATTCTTTAATCGGGCCTCATGTAACGGCCAAATTTTAGCTCCAATAAACGGCCCAACCGGCGAACATTTTCCCCCAAAAACCCAATCTCCTTCGTTCCCCTCGCACGTGCACGTACAGGACAACCAAATCCCTAGCTCGATCTATTCGTTCCCCATGCACGCCGCCAGTGCTCCCGCCGGTCGACCCCACGCCGTCCCACTGCTGCCCCACGCCGTCCCACCACCGCCCCACGCCGCCCTCCCTCTGCAGCGCCGCTCCACCGTCACCCCACGCCGCCCTCCCTCTGTGGCGCCGCTCCACCGCCCTCCTCGGCCCAGCCGCCACGCCGTCTGCCCGTCAACGTCGCCCATCGCCGTCCTGTCTCTCCACCACCGGCCCCATGCCCTAGTGCTCTCTCTCTCCGGGCGCCTCTCTCCAACCAGCAGTAGGTGTGTGAGCATCTTGGGAAGCGGCAAGCCACCCTCCCTGAACTGACCTCCCCCATCTCCACCGTCCAGCTCTCGAAGACACGCAGCAGCAGCGGCAATGGTCGATGCGGCTGAGGTACAACTCTTCCCTCTCTGTCTTTACCTCCCTCCCCCCTCTCTCTAGGCTTTGTTGTGAGAGTGGGCTGGTGGGGAACGGGGAGCTCTGGCAGTAGGGAACGACTACACCTCTTGCTTTTCTTCTCCAGTTTGATGTTACTGCAGCTAGTCTGATTGTGAGATACTATGTAGGCAGAAAATGTGCTAATCAATGTATAGAGTAGAAGCTTGGTGGTAGCAATATGAACTAATTCTAGAAGTTGAGCTGTTGTGTGCAAATTTTGTTTTTTTTCATTGCAGTTCTGTCCTTTAATTCCACCGTCCCGATAGAAAGGAATTTGTAGTCATCGGTATCGAGTTTTCTTGTCTGGATGATCTGAAGACAAATGAAGAAGAGTTTAACTATAAAGTTAATACACAAAAAGAGCGCTGAGGAGCTAAATATTGTCATGCATATGGATTGACCTTGCCAACAGTATGTATTACTTCATTAAAAAGCATCATCTTGACTTTTAGAATCATGTTTCCTTTAAAAACATGCAACTCGGACATACATCCAAAAAACTGGAGTCTCTGAAAACATACAACTTAACTGACCTGATGTTATACCTAAATTTCAGTAACAAATTTTTTAAAATTGAGTTTCTCTTTTGTTTACTGAAGTAGATTTTGAAGTGAAAGAAAACATGGCAGAGAGCTGTAAATATATAAAGCACATCATCTCAAAAGTTGTAGTCTACTTGTTCATCTGTCTTGTTTTTTCTACAAGTAACATAGAGAACCTTCTTTGGTAACATTGAGCCGACAAAGAGAAGTTGTAGAATATTTGCTGCAACCACTAGGTGAGTTTCTCTTCCCCACTCAAGTCCAGAGGCCCTCCATATGTGTGGATGTCATGAATATGTAGAGATGCCTCCTCATGTTTGACATTGACTTTTATATTGTCTAATTATTTTGGTTATTAGGATTCTTGTTGCCAACGACTCAGCTTCAGCAGCGGTGCAGCGATCCCCCTCCCATGCTTGTCGCTGCATCCTCCACCAGTTGGTGAGTTAAACACAGCTTTGATCCATTTTATTTATGGTGGTATCTGCCTTTACTGTGTGTACTACGAATTGGTTCTATGATTCTTCGTTTCTTTTCCGCGCCAATTTATTTACAGTACTTAAATTGATTCCTTGCATTCTCTGGTTTTGATATTATTCGTTCAGGATTTAGTGTTGACTTGGTAGTAACCAGTTGTGAAGCTAAGATACCATGGATAAAGGTTGGATGGATGCGCCTAGGTATAACGCCGCATATATATTTTGTTTTGCTTATATCTTTGAAACTATATATAGCATACTACACATGTACACTTGCATGTAGGCATACAGAGAAGTACTTACAAGGGCTCGCCAAATTCCTAGGCTATGCATTTAATAAATCATCGGTTGAGAATAAAATCTTATGTCCATGCAAAAACTGTGTGAACTCATACTAGAGAGAAGAGTCTGAAGTCCGTGAGCACCTGGTATGCGAGGGATTTGTAGATGGCTACAAACAGTGGATGTTTCATGGAGAACGTGTCTCTTCTTCTTCCATTCCTCCAAATCTAGATGAGGGTGACGATAGGGATGAGGGCGATGATATATCTGATTTGGTAAGAGATCTTGCTGCTGGTTTGGATAAAGGGGGAGATCTTGAAGATGATTGTGGTTTAGATCAGGATGATTCTTTTCTAGAATCTCTCCACAAACTTGAAGCTGATTCTAGACAAGAGCTATATCCAGGCTGTAAGAATTTCTCAAAGCTTCGTTTCCTAGTGAGACTTCTTCACACCAAACTGCTTGGAGGGTGGTCTGATAGAAGTTTTGATCTGCTGTTAGATCTACTAAAAGATGCTTACCCTCGATCCATAATGCCAAAAACTCCAATGAAGCTAAAAAACTAGTCAAATGCCTAGGACTTGGGTATGTTCATATCCATGCATGTGAAAATGATTGCATTCTATTTTGGAAGAACAATGCCAATTCCAATTCATGTCTAGAATGTAAGGCTTCAAGATGGAAATCTGAAAGGAAGAGTGCAGATGGAAACGTGTCCACAAGGTTCCTAAGAAGGTTCTTCGTTACTTCCCAATAAAGAAGAGGCTTCAAAGGTTGTTTGTGTGTTCCAGAACTGCGGCTCTCACAAGATGGCATGCAGAAGAGTGCACCCAAGATGGCTTGATTAGGCATCCTAAAGATTCCCTCCTTTGGAAAGATTTTGATGAAAAATATAAAGATTTTGCAAAAGACAGCAGAAATCTTAAGCTTGTACTATGTACCGATGGTTTTAATCCGTTTAGATCCATGAATCTCAGCTATAGCATTTGGCCAGTATTATTGATTCCTTATAACTTTCCACCCTGGATGATTATGAAGCAATCAAATTTCATCCTATCACTGTTGATTCCTGGCAGAAATTCTCCTGGTAGTGATATTGATGTCTATCTTGAGCCACTAGTTGATGATATGGTAGATATGTTTCTTGATGGTGTTAGGACCTATGATGCTTCAACCGAGAGTATTTTCAGTTGCATGCTGCCATAATATGCACAATTACGGATAAACCGGGTCTTGGGTCTTTGGTTGGCCATGCTTCCTCTGGAGAAGGAGCTTGCCCTGAATGCCACTCTCAATTATGTTCTATTAGGCTAAAAAATGGTAACAAGACTTGCTATATGGGGCATCGTAGGTTCTTACGTGCAGATCACCCCTTGAGGTATGATACACGCACATTTGGTGACATAAAAGCGTGGGGAAGACACCGTTCCACTTTCCGTAGGCAAATCTTAGAGTCGACAGAAAATATGCAAACCAAGTTTGGGAAGGATCCTATAACGAAGAAGCCTAGAACTAAGAAACGCAAGAAAGGGGATCCGCCGATCATTTGGAAAAGAAAGTCTATTTGGTTTAAACTACCATATTGGAAGGATTTGAAGATGCATCATAACTTTGATATCATGCACATAGAAAAAATGTGTGTGAGAACATAGTTAACACTTTGTTGGCGATCAATGGAAAAACCAAGGATAATATTAATTCTCGATATGACCTTCAAGCACTCAATATTAGAAAGGATCTTCAACCTATTTATCTTGATGATGATGAAGTCTTTTTCCTCGGCACCTTACACAATGGAATCGATCAGTGAGAGGACATTTTGCAAAGTATTTAAAAATGCCATGTTTCCTAATGGTTATGCATCCGACATACCGTAATGTGCATGTTAAGGAGAAAAGATAATCGGGCTAAAGAGCCATGACAACCATGTCCTTTTGCAAGACTTGCTGCCACTTGCAAAGTGAGAAGAACATTACCGTAAAGAGTGAGTGCGGTGCTTGATTCATGTGAGCAGATTTTTCAAGCGAATGTACTCATAGGTTATTCGCATAAGTGACATGCAAAGGTTGCAGGATGAAATAGCTGAGACCTTGAGCCTTCTTGAGGCCATATTCCTCCCATCATTTTTTGATATTATGGTGCATTTGATGGTTCATCTTCCAGCACAAGCAATGATAGCTGGTCCAGTACATTTTCGCAGCATGTGGGCTTTAGAGAGGTATATAGGAAAGCTCAAGGGACATGTCCACACCGGAAGTTATGTGGAAGGATCAATTGCAGAGGGCTATTTGTTTGATGAGAGCTTTACATTTTGCTCACACTATTTGGATGATGAGAGTCGGTTGAATCGAGCTAGGAATGATGGAGGTTTGGATATGGAAGTTGATGATACAACTCCTTTCTTCCACAACATTGGTAGAGGGCTGGCTGGCAAGTTCATGGTGATGTTAGATAACAAAACTTGGCTGCAAGCCCATAGATACGTCTTGTTCAATTATGACAACATAGAACCATACCTAGAGTAAGATATCCCTACTATGTATTGCTATTAGGTTATTTCTCTCCTCCTTGTCAATTGATAAGTATAACCTATATGCAGCAAACATATGGATTACCTTTCTTCTATTGGTGTTCGAAGTCATCGAGAAGTCAAGCGTGTGCATTACGAGACCTTTCATGAGTGGTTTAAATTGCACGTAAGTGGGCATGTGACTGTCAACCTATAAGACATATAATTCCATCCCATTGTAGATTAACAATATCATTTCATAATCACAGGTGGCAGAAATGGGCGATGAAGCACCTCATGAGATAAAAATATTAGCTAAAGAGCCAAACTTGGTTGCTATGAAGTATAGTAGCTACACTATAAATGGGTTAGACTTTCATACACAATCATATGATGAGGGCCGGTCATTTCAGAGTAGTGGAGTAGCTCTTGTTGCACAAACCACATCCTTTGCAAAAGGAAAAGGTGACAATATTAGTGTAAGAAACAAGACCTATTATGGCATTATAAAGGAAATTCTTGAGTTGAATTATCAACATGAAGGGAAAGTAGTGTTGTTCAAATGTGACTGGGTTGATAATCGTGTAGAAGATGAATGGGTGCAAACTGATTAGTTTGGAATCACTTCTGTGAATTTCAAGCATTTGTTCAATACCGGTGAGAAAATATCAGATGAGCCCTTCATATTAGCCACACAAGCAACTCAAGTTTACTATGTGGAAGATCCCATTGATGCTGAGTGGTCTACTGTTGTTGTTCCATCATTATATGACATAGAAGAATCTAAAGATGACAACGGTAATGTTTTACATGTGATGTTGCTTGATCCATGTACTGCTATACGTGTGAGTGTTGCGGATGGATGCATTGGTTCTGCTAGGACAGATATAGATGGACTAGTTCTTAAAGCAAGTGATATTGAAAAAAGTAAGTGTTGTGTATGATCCTCTAATGTTTTGTATTTTCAGTGATGTACTCACATAGTGTGTCTTTTGCAGGAGGAAAAATGGCAAGCGCAAACGGAAGAGCTAAAGATAGTGGGTTCACGGAGGAACAACTGAAAGCGGTAGAGTATGAACTACTGAGAAGCAAGACCATTGAACAGAATGATAAACGGCTAGCAGCGGTACGAGCAACAAGAGCTTCTATGCAGGAATATATGGAAGCGAACCAAGCCCCCCAAAAGAAAAGAAAGGTATGTAGCTTCCATCACATTCATGTTCTACCTGAAGGAAGCAAATGTAGCTTGCAACATTAACCTATATATCTATGCAGGCACCCTCCAGCGCACCTGTAAGCGCGAATGAAGGACGTGTTTTGAGGTCTAGGGTATCAAAAGATCAAGATCATGTTGATCCTGAGCATCAGCCTTCCAAAGGTAGCCTAATGTCACTTGCTAGAATTGTTCATATTCTAACCTAATATCACTTGCTAGATTTGTTTTATGACTATGTTAATTTTCTTGCATGAAGAGATTATTCATGAGCTTGATGGTGATGGTAGTCAAAAGAAAGGTGGAAGAAAAATTACTCAAAAGGTTAACATATATGCAAGGCTGAATCAACCCAAAATCCATATTCCACTTAATGGGAATGGCCAGCCTGTTGGCCCAGATGCAACCGAATTTGCCAATTTCATTGGTACTTTGGTGAGGAAGTATATACCACCTGCAGAGTTATATTGGCGAGATGTTGACGTAGAGAAAAAGTTGTTAGTGTGGGAGACCTTGAAGGTAGAAATGAGCATAATTTATAACTTACACACTCTTTTTGTAAGCCATCTAACTGAGTGTCATGTTTTCTCTCATTTTAATAGGCATTTTATGAGCTAGACTCAACTACTTTGAGCTTTGTTATCAACACTTCACACATAAAATGGAAGGATTGGACGTCAGATTTAAAGAGGTACTCACTGATGCACAACTTATGAAAAGACGTGATGAGAATTAGTGAAGTCGATCGAAGACCCTTATTACTTATTGGAGATCTTCGGCATTTGAAGTAAGAAATCCTGCTAATCAAAACTGTAGTATATCTTTGCAGAAACACAAACAATATGTGTGATAAATCTTTTTTACTTTTTGCTTGTAGTCTCATAGTGCTATCGCCAAAAAGAATCGTGCCAATGCAGTACCTCATACATCTGGCAGCAAGAGTCATGCCCGTGTTGCCAATGAAATGGTAAAAACAATTACCCCAATTATAAATGATATGCCACCGTGAATC
Organism: Aegilops bicornis; assembly: GCA_021605145.1. NCBI lineage: Eukaryota > Viridiplantae > Streptophyta > Magnoliopsida > Poales > Poaceae > Aegilops > Aegilops bicornis. The sequence goes on from CM038671.1 coordinate 674,541,065, forward strand.
AGTGACTAATGCATATTGAAATAAATAAATGATTGTAGGCTGTCAAACTTGGGCATGATCCTCGGAGAGATGAAGTTTATATCGAAACACATACATGCAAGAAAGGGGAAAGGAAAGGGAGTTATGTGCCGCAGGCAGCAGCAACAATTGTAAGTCTCTTTTGCCATGCTTTTTCAATATTGCTCAGAAGTTGTAGAAGTAGAATTTACAGAGCTCGTAAATATCATTTTGCAGAAAGAACTCATAGAGAATGCTGAAAAGCACCCTGAATGGAAGGAAAAGAGCATTCGAGAAGTTGATCTGTTTGCACGCGTTTGTGGAATGAAGGAGCCTAGGGGTCGTGTCCATGTGTTAGGTCTAGATCCAACACCTCAAGATTTGGGCACACCGGGCACACGGGGTAAATTCAGCACAAGAGTTCTAGTTGAAATGCAAGGGCGTCGAGAAGCTGAAAATCGCTATAACATGCTCCAGGCGCATGTGCAACAAATGGAAGAAAGAACGAATCGAATGGAATTGATGTTAGCTTCACAAGGAAGGCATAATCTGGAAAGTCATAGCTCGCAGCATGGTTCCAATTCTTGACAAGTAATGAACTATTTCCACATCCTTTCAATGCATCATTAATCCATCTTGCATGCACTAACTCTATTTCCATATTGTTGTCTGGTAGAACTCCGGAGCTGAAGCTGAGGAACATAATGATGCTGAAGAAGATGTTGAACAGGATGATGAAGAGCCATTTGTTCAAAGAAGAGTTGATGCAAAGCCCCCTGCAATAAGCTCATCAACCTATGAAGATGAAAGCCTTGTAATCTTCACATCCTTACCTATATGTTTAAATTCTGTTTCGTTTTCATGTTTCTAAAATAATCATTGATTCAGATTGGTATGGATGTGCTTCTATATGCATGGACTGGTCCTGAAACTCCTGTTGCCAAGGCAACAATTATCTCAGTTGACCCAGACACTATTGTGGGCGGAGAGACCCTTGGACCAGGAACTTATGAGGTTCTTGTCAATGTTGCTATTAGAAGAGATGCTACGGTGCCTTATGAATATGACGGTTTACAAATTATTGCTGATGCTGTCACAAGGTCCATTGCATGGCCATCTAGCAAGGTAATCACCAACAATATGTGTTTTGTCCACTTATCTCAAATTGTTTGATATGTGATACTGACTCATGATCACTTTGCTAGATGAAACCCTATAAACCAGGGGCATCTTCCTCATCCCGCCGCTAAGGTATTTTTGAATCCAGAGCTAGTATTTATTTTTGAGCTACAAAACCAGGGACCGAAATGAACTTAACCAGAACCTTGTATCTTCTTCTTCTTACATGGTGATGGTATACAATTGTTTTGGTTATTCTCTTCATCTAAAGTTTGGCTAAGTTAATGTAAATTTCCTAGCTTACATGGTTTAGCAGAATTACAAGGAAATAATAGTGTTATGCAAAAGTTGGCTTTGGTACAGTTCTACTTGCCACATGCCTAGAGGAGCTGGCTGGCACAAATTTCTAGTTGCTCTCCAGCACCAACCAAACTAGCCTGTAGTGCTCTGCATGGTAAAGCATGTCTTTTGAACTAAAAGCTGAGTCCTGGACATGCTAAACTGTTGCCTTATGTCTAGATGATGGAAATTTAACTTAACTATGTTACCTTGTGTTTCTCCCAGTACACCTTTGTATTGCTCCTATTTCCTGAAACATACTACATGGTCACATTGCATCAATGATTTATTATGTCAAATGCAACAAAGATCTAATTAGCACATGTTGTAGCATTATTCTTAACTTGCCCTATTTTTTGTAACACTAAAATCCCTCAGTTTTTTATTGCCAATTGCCATAGTGCTTTATAAAATTATCATTATTGCCATTGTCTCTGAATGCATGCTCACCGGGGACATTTTTATTCTTTGTAGGAAAGACATACAAAAGGGTCAGGAAGTAACCAGGAAGATGCCAGTTTGCATCAGCTACAGATTTTCTGTAATGGAGCAAAAACAATGTGTCTTTTAGGTCTCATTATGTAAACCTATATGGCATCTTGTCATCTGGGTATTTATCTTATCATCTGGGTATTTTGTGTAATGGAGAAAACAATGAATCTCAGACATGCATCTATCATTTTGTAAACCTATCGGGTGATTCGGTCACAAAACCTCAAATGTTTCCTTCACTCTTGAGAAGTAATTATTATGTTATTCTTCTTTGGTCATGATTTACTATTTTCAAAGCACATGCAAGTTACAGTAATTTGACTGATATCATGTTGTACTGAGATATGCGACTTGATTGACATTGTATTGTGTAAGACAGATGGGAAATCAAGGGTTTAAATATTGCTCAGCTAAACAAAATGTTGACAAATTGTTGGTTGGCAAAATAGAACATCGTCTCATTGTTGGTCGGCAAAGGGTTAGGCTAGTACCAATGGAAAGTTGGTCGGCAAAAAGGATACCATTGCACAGTTGGTCGGGAAAGTTTCAGGACAAGGACAACAGAAAGTCGGTCAGCAAATATTATACTATCAAACAGTCGGTCGGGAAAACTTAAACATCACCGCCAACTGAAAATCGGTCGGCAAATATGTTACCATCGGTAGTCGGTCGGGAAAGATTCCGAGTAGGGCCATCAGAAAGTCGGTCGGGAATTCTCTTTATAGGCGTCCAACTGTTGGTCGGGAAAGATATGTCGGTCGGGAAAATTCTTTCCCGTCTGGATTTTCCCCAACAAACGCTGTCGGTCGGCAATACTCTTTCCCGACTGAGTGTATGTCGTCAGACCCTGTTTTCCCGACCAACTTGTTTGTTAGGGATGTGGTGCTGTGGTGTTCATCCAACCAATATAAAAGTACTTCGAAGAGTGCCCCAAAGTTTCTACCAGAGAGTCAAGAATGTGTGCCAACCCTATGCATAGGTTCGTGGGCGGAACCCGCAAGTTGGTCACCAAAACATACATCAAGTGGCACATGATATCCCATTGTCACCACAGATAAACACGGCAAGACATACATCAAGTGTTCTCATAAAAGACTCAATCCGATAAGATAACTTCAAAGGGGAAACTCAATTCATCACAAGAGAGTAGAGGGGAGAAACATCATAAGATCCAACTACAATAGCAAAGCTCGATACATCAAGATCGTGCCATAGAGGGAACACTAGAGAGAACACGAGAGAGAGAGAGATCAAACACATAGCTACCGGGTACATACCCTCAGCCCCGAGGGTGAACTACTCCCTCCTCGTCATGGAGAGCGCCGGGATGATGAAGATGGCCACCAGTGATGGATTCCCCCTCCGTCAGGGTGCCGGAACGGGCTCCCGAGAGGTTTTTGGTGGCTACAGAGGCTTGCGGCAGTGGAACTCCCGATCTATCTTCTGTTCTGGAAGTTTTAGGGTACATGGAGTTATATAGGCGGAAGAAGCACGTCAGGGGAGCCACGAGGGACCCACGAGGTAGGGGGCGCCCCTAGGGGGGTGGGCGCCCCCCCCACCCTCGTGGCCAGCTCCCGTATCTTCTGACGTAGATTCCAAGTCTTTCCGGTGGCTTTCCTTCCAAAAATAACTTCTCCAGTTGATTTCGTTCCATTTTGACTCCGTTTGATATTCCTTTTCTTGAAATCTGAAATAGGCAAAAACAAAGAAATCTGGGCTGGGCCTCTGGTTAATAGGTTAGTCCCAAAAGTAATATAGAAGTGGAAAATAAAGCCCAATATTGCCCAAAACAGTAGATAATATAGCATGGAACAATCAAAAATTATAGATACATTGGAGACGTATCATGTAGATTCACTCATTTTGCTTCGTATGTGTACTCCCTCCGTTCCTAAATATTCTATTCGTCTTTCTAGAGATTTCAACAAGTGACTACATACGGAGCAAAATGAGTGAATCTACACTCTAAAATATGTCTATATACATCCGTATGTGCCAGTCCATTTGAAATCTCTAAAAAAGACAAATATTTGTGTATTCACTCGTTGAAATCTCTAGAAAGACAAATACTCCGTAGTATATTTAAGAACCGAGGGGGTAGTGCACAACCGCATGGGAGACTCAGGCCGGTCGTTGCGCCGCATTAATAGTGAGTAATGAGAAGTCAAATCATAAGCCCCACCTTTCCCACTGTAAGTTGCTCTGAAGAAGCAACCATCAATACGCTCTTCTTTGAATCCGCTCATACTACTCCATCCGTCACTGTTTATACAGCGTGCTTCAAAAAAAAGAAAAAAAAATCTATGGGACCAAGGCGACTAGCGATCGGCCTGAAAAATAGAATTGGTAGTTATAGCACGGTGTCTATTACTAGAGGGAATAATGCGTACAGACATGCATGCAGTGCTTCCACCCCGGGTACACACATGCATGCACTTACTCCATTCCGTAGTAGTACAGTACATGGAGAGAAAATTGTGGTCTTGATTGCGGTTACCACGCCCTAATTAATTGAGCATTAAACCAAATTCGTATAAAGTCTCTCTGTTGGTGGAAATGCATTTAGAGAAATGAATCATAATGAAGCACACCTCAGAAACTGTGGACGGAGGGAGTAGTATGAAGGTGCAAAACCAAGTATGCAGCGTATGGCGATCGGTCAACGCACCTCCTCTTGGCATATCACCGACATGTGGGACAGGAGTGTGAGCAAACCGATCTCAATTGATGGCAAAGAGCCAACCCGCTGCCTTGAGAGAGACGAGGAGCGAGAACACACGTACGGGCTCGCACGAAGGCCAAGATATATTCGAGCATGGTTGGTTGATCGATATCATTCATTACATGTTGGGCTGCCGTTTCCGCCCTTCTCCTAATAAACGTGTACTTTATCGTAGATAAAAAATAAGAGTACCATACGCTCCACCATGTGGTTCTAGTAGTAGTACTACTCGTACTCATCGCTTGGCTCTTCGCCTCTTCGTGAAGTCGAACAATGATGGTACTCCGCATGTTGGGTACTACTACGCAGTATGCCTCTCGATAATCTGACACCGAACGGATCGATGCAAGTCCACCGAGGGTAGGCTGCATTAGTCAAAAGGCAAGCGAGCTTCACCTTGTCCCGCAAGCTTATCCTCTTTATGAAGTTGACGGGACACACCAAAAGTAGTGCTAGTCCATACTCCCTCCTTTCCGGTTAATATGGCTTAATCTTTTTTGCGGGTAAATGAGAGAGCTTTATTCATATATAAGCATTCTTAGGACGATCAGCCAAGACACTGGTCACTAGGAAGCGAGGTACCCCGCAAAAAAAGAACTAGGAAGCGAGGTGTTTCATCAAGCCAGCTCTCGGCAACATTCAAAGTGCAGCCTTCTCCTTGTTCGGCAAGTTAACGGGACACAACAAAGTAATGCTAGTCCATACTGCCTCCTCTCCGGTTAATATGGCTAAATTTCAAACGAGATAAATACACCGTCATCATCAGATATTTGTAAAAGTACGGTCAAGGACTTCATAATACGCTCATTGCGCTCAATATATATATTTTCCGGTGTTTATACGGTCACTAGCTCACCCTGACTGAGTATGTGTGTGCATGCACGTGTAGGTTGAGCACTTGAGCATGACCGTGTGTGTTCCGTCGTGTGCTTGGACATGCATGCATTAGGGTGTCGCGCGCGTTTTTGCGTCCATGTGTACGTGCAGGATCTGCATACACGTAGGGAGTACGTGTAGGGGCCACTAAGGAGCAGTCAAATCACACAAGAAGTTAGTCGGAAGAAGCAACCATTATTTCACTCTTGAATGACACGTACGCAATATAAAATGGTTGATATGGAGAGAAAAAGAAAACCACTATATATACACTAGAAGGAGCCTAAGCTACAAGCCTGCTTGCTTAGGTTGCTCTCTCCACAAGCATAGAACGACGGGCCTGATCCCTCAACTGGGGGAAGGGAACAATGTTCTGCATAGACGCGGTCGACATCGGAGAGGGAGAAAACCCACAGTCGGTGCGTCCCAATCGGGGGTCACCGCGGTATGGGCCGATGCCGTGTCCCAACCGCCCTTCTAGCTACAACCCGACGTCCCAGGTAGTCCATCTTCCTTTTGGAGCCGGCTTGCTCCACTGCCGTAGCTCCATCTCCATGTCGATCTTTCTCTACTTCTACCGGCTTTCTACTTGTGATGAGTTTATGTCTCATGTACTAGTGATAGTACTATTATTCTAATCATACTTCTTCAATATCTTTGCCATCAGGGATGCTCAGGTCGATTTTAGTGGAACTGCACAAAAGCATCGTATGATCCGAGGGTGTCAGCCGTCTTTCCTTCAACAGGTTCTACCTGGCCAGGAAATTAAATCATGGTTAGGGTTTAGGGTTTAAGTCGTAGTGACCCCATCAGTAGTTTTTCTTTCGTACACGCTCTCACAACTTTTTTCTTTAGTTGTGAAGGAAATATTGGCTATGATCTGTGAATCATTGAGATGCATCAAGACATGCTGTTAGTTTTCCTTTGTATTTGATGGAATGTTGTAACGGGCAACCTTGGAATAGGAATGAAAATGGAGTGGAAAGTTTCGCTTTTTCGGAGAAAAATGGAAACGGGAGAAACCAACGCTTTCGTTTCGTTGGATCGCGCCATCGAGCAAAACCAACGTTTAAATCACGTCTGCTGTGTTCGTGTCTCACCCTCCTCCACGGCTCGACCCCACACAGTCGCTCGGCATGCTAGATACCGCAAACCGAGTATACGATAACTTTCCCGCCTGCTTGTCGATGGATCGCGCCATGGAGTACTAGCACTACTGGAAGAGATTGACAAGTTGGGGGAGGACAGCTAGTCAGCAGTACGCACTCCCAAGAACTTTTACATGCATGTTGTAGCCGCTATTGCGACCTTTGAACGCGGAGGAGCCGCGTGCACTGGAAGCGGCGCGGCGACGCTTCTCGGGCGTGCCGCTTCAATGCCGGGCGCCGGTGAGAGGCCGCGTCCACTCGGCCGGGCATGAAAGCGCACCGACTGCTTTCAGGAAGCACGCTGCTGAGTGATGAAGAGGGTTCGTTGGTCGTGACCGCCGTGGCAGCGGTCCGGACGTGCGCAAACAAGAGATGTTGTACCTTAATATTGCTGCGTATATAATTAACAACGTAAATAATGTGCCAGTTGGACAAATATGATTGGAGATGGAGATGGAAATGGAATTTGACGTAAACACAGATATGCATGTAATGTATATGTCTATGTGTGTGTGCGCGACGACTCTCGCGACCTGGAAGCGGGGGCGTGTTTTTTGATCAAGTTTTATTTCTTGGTACGTTAGAAAATCAGTTTGTCTAATTCACATCTAGATGTTATTTAAGGATATCACATCTAAGCTCCCACAAGTATATAATGTAGCAACAAGAAACAAAAAAAACTAGGAAAAAAATAGACCACAAACAGAGTGGACATCAACTTAGATGTGACATAACTATGTCACATCTAGATGTGTCCTAGACAGACCCTTAAAAAATTGTCCGCCAGTTTTCGTTTCTTTTTTCCGGAAACGCGCGTATTCTATTTAAAACCACTGCTATGAAGAGATTTTTTTACTCCATTATAGCCTCTTGTTTGATATAGTTTCTCGCGTCTCGCTCTCTCACCCTCTCCATATGAAAACAAGATGATAGTGTCCCCTCTATCTCTCTCCTCACCGGTGGTCAGAGATTCGGCCGAATCCCGTCCGCTGCGGGAGGTGAGGAGGTGCAGCGTTGACGTTGTCGCTGGCCGGGCGACGGAGGAAGCCGACAAGACTGCCCTTCCTGAGTCGGGCGCTGGCACGGACGAAGATCCTCCGCGCCCTTGTTCGCTGCCGTCGTGTGGGCAGATCCCGCCCGCCCGCCTAAACGGCATCTCGCCCACCCGAGGTATAACTTCTTGTACTGGTCCAGCTCCCCAGGTTGCTGCGTGCGGGTTTTCTTCTATGCGACTACTCCCCAGCTCCCCATGCATAGTAGCTAGGGTTCGTCGGCTGGTCCAACATCACCTACTAGTACTACTCCCTCCTTTCCGGTTTATAAGGCTTATCTCAAATTTTTCGTTTCCCAATTTAAAGGGCTCATCTCCATCTCCTATTGAGATTCCGAGGTGCATTAAATCTTTGCATGCAATAATTAAAAAGAAACTCACCAATGCATGCGATGTTCCTACTCATCTAGTGGCCAAGCATGCATGCAGTGTAATTAATCCATATTAATGCATTAGTTTAATTTCGGTAGTTTTGTAAATTACGAGATATATTCCTCCACTCATCATCTGCCTTGGTAGATGTGATTTCAAATTTGAGCCCTATAAACCGAAAAGGAGGGAGTATTATAGAGGAAATGCCACTCGAAAAGTTGTCCTGATCTATGCCTCGGTGGAGATATACATGTTGTTTCGACAAAAAGTACATGGTGGTCATGCAGTCATTGTCCAGATGGTGGTAGTACTATCACTGGTTAAATGAAGAAATGCTTTTTTTCTCGGGTAACCTGGTTTAGTTCCCATCAAGATATAATTATGATGCTTCTATTTGTTGCTGTACTTTTCATTAATTCTTATTGACAATTGAGATGTCGTTGCTAACCCCTTTTTATATTTTTGGAAACAACGATGTGTGTCTCCATACCTGGGCATGTCTTCCTCAATTTTAGTGGAACTGCACAAAATTGGATGGCCATTGTTGTTCCGCCTCACTGTCCTTTGCCACGTGGGTCTTCCTTCCTCGAGCTTGATTACTAAGAAGAAACAGGCCACAGTGAGGATTTGTCGAACTTCATAGGTGCCTCACCCAAACTTGATGCCAAATGGATGATGCATCACCATGATGACCTATCGATGCTCATGGTTGCGCCTCATGGTTGCGTCAGCTGGTAAAGCTGATCGATTTTCAATGAAAAATAAGATGTCTTCCATCAGTGCTCTTTGCTTGTTAAGCACAAAGATGATATCCTTCGTCAGTTCACCTTGGTTGCGTTGGAGATGCAAATGCCTTTCCGTTGGTGCAATTTTATCACACAATTGGCTATGAACCAAATGTTTCCTCTAAGAAGGATAGACGTTGGTACTAAGAGCATAAGTTTTGTACTGATTTCTAAGCCTTCTCACAACTTTGTCTCCAGCTCCCATGTACTTTAATTTGTCCAGCTATTAACTTTGATTTAAAAATGGTGTGGACTAAAACCCGATGGACGTAGTAGCCCTCCATTTTATTTACTCCAAGATATTAGATTTGATCAAGTCAAACTTTGTAATACTCTCAAGCCTTTCTCGATAATTGAAATTAAAATTCTTTATTTGTACACACTCTCACACGCTTCTCGATAATTTGGCGCATTTGTGGTTGTTCACTTAAGGGAGGGTAGTGTACCACACGTGAAGGATGTGAAGTGCGACCAGACGCTGTGGGCATGGATTGTTAGTTCATCGGAAGTAGTACTAGTTTTCTTCACTATACATTAAATAAAGTGTTTCGCTTTCAGACTTACACAATTTAAAACGATTGTTATGGAGAGAATAAGAAAACCACTCCACTATATATTAGTCGTATACACGAGAGTACTATATGGACGCAGCTTCATTGACTTAGTGCACCTGCCTTTGGGTTTATGACATGTGGGCCCAAAATGTGGTTGGGTCACCTGCCATACAGCCAAAAGTAGGTGCAGTGAAGGCACCGGAGCTCAAATTGCAGACCTACAGAGGTATATATATAAGCGGAGCCTCGGGCGCTTGTTTGCTAAGGTTTGCACTCTCCACACGCCAAGACTACATATATGTTACACACTGGAGGCTCAGCTGTTCATTTGCTAGGGTTTGCTATATTCACAGCCTCTCACCCTCTCTTCACCAGATCTAAACAAGACTGCGTTGGCCTCTTGTCTCTCTCTCCCTCACACCGGGTGAAGGAGGCATCCAGATCCCGTCAAGACCGGAAGGGGAGGAGGTGCAGCGTTCACTCTATCGCCTTAGGCGAGGGGGCAATCCACCGCCGGTTGCGCTTATTCTCTTTCACCCAACGCTGTCTTGGGAGGGCCACCGACCCCTTCTTTCTCGCTGTCGTACGTAGTGTGGGCAGATCTGGCCTCCCGCCGCACGCCTTGCCACATCCTGACGACCCTAAGGTATAAGTTTCTTTGAAACCGTCGTTGCTCTAGCTGCATGTGGATCTTTTTTGATCTATAGTCGAATCTAGGTCTTGGTTCAAAGAGGAAAGAAGGGTGCGGTGGGCTAGAGCAAGAATCTTGGACGTGGTTCAATGAGGAAAGGAGGGGCGGAAAGTAGTATAGACTGCTATCCAGCCGCTTTGTAGGTCGAAAAGGGAAAAAGGGCGTAACTCCAAAGACACACATCTCAGAAGGAACCGATCTCTTTGTTGAAAAGGGAAAGAAACTGGGGGGGTCGGGTAGTTTTTGCAAGACTAGATTTGCTGCCCTCACATAGGAAAATGGTTCAAAGAGAACAAACATGGGACCTACGCATATATGTTGCTTGGCTACATACTCTGCATCACCCATTTATACGTGTGGACGCACATGGTGCTGGCATGTCCCATACCGCTATTTTGCTGTTGTTAATCTAAGAATGCCGCCAGAAAATTGAAGCAATGCCACTGTTAAAAGTATATTACATTTTTTAACGATTGTTGTTTCAAGATTATGTCTCTGTTAATATGAATCAATGCAACCATTTTACAAACGCTACTATCCTTTTTCGCCTCTGTTAAAACAGGGGTATCGATTCAACTTGTTGCTATTGCGACATTTTGCTTCGCTACTCGAAACACTTATGTTTTAAGAGTGTTTTGTGCAGTTCAACTTGAATGTCACACCGGTGACTTCGCTTAATTTTTGTGGAACTGCACAAAAGGAGATCGAGATTTGTTCCCAGTCTTCGTGGCGAGTTTTTTCAAATCTTGGTCTCATCCACATGATGTGCAGTGTGCTTTGAGATGTTGTGCTACTTGTTTTGGTACTGTTTTAAATAAATGTTGAATTGAAGCTATTTATTGCTGTCTTTTCCCATTAAGTAGTGAACAAAGATGGGACCAACCTAGACATGATGCTTGTTGCTTTGTTACAACAAATTCAGCATCACCCCCTTTATAAGCCAGTAATTGATGCCGCTCTCAGAATTAACTACTGAATGTTATTTCAAAACAGCACCACTTGTTAGGGATTGGAGTGATTACCATTTTTGTGGCCGCATGTTTCATCCTCCTTTATTAGCCAGTAATTGATTCCTTTTTTGCCTCTGTTTAAACAGGGATATCTATTCAACTTGTTGCTATTGCGACATTTTGCTTTCGCCACGCAAACACTTTGCTTGATTTCAAAGGTAACCGCACAAACGAGATTGGATTTCTTATTCGTGTTGGCAGATTCGTATTTTATCCTGGTGGTCTCGTGAAAGGTCAAGATGTGCCTTCACCCACATGATTGTGCAAAGTGTGCTTTGAGATGTTGTGCTACTTGTATTGGTACTGCTTTTAAATAAATGTTGAATTGAAGCTATTGTATTGCTGTCTTTTCCCATTAAGTAGTGAACAAAAATGGGACCAACCCATACATGATGCTTGTTGCTTTGTTACAACAAACGCTGCATCACCCCCTTTGTAAGTAGATGGAAGCACATACTGTTGTTGCACCCACTCTCCCCTGGAACTATTTATGCTTTTTGTTAATCTAATGCCGCTGGTAAAATTAAGCAATGCCATTCTCAGAATTAATTAACTACTGAATCTTATTTCAAAACTGCAACACTTGTTAGGAATGGTACTATCCTACTTTGTAGTTCTTTCTACATGTTTAACCAAGGTATTGTTAAGATAATGTCTCTGTTAAAATGAATCAGTTGCATTGTTTTAGGAATGGTACTTTTCTGCTTTGTCGTTCTTTATACATGTTGAAACAAGGCATTGTTGAGATAATGTCTCAGTTAATATGAATGAATTACACCGATGGAGAATTTCTACTCTCCCGCCTTTGTTTCCCATTAAGATAAAGTAGATCAAGAGATGCTTTTCTTCTGGGAGTACAAGTCATCAACCGTTATTTCTCAGTAATTGTTTCCCTTATACCTATTGTAGCTTACAGGGATATCAAAATTAAAGCTCGGTTTTATTCCGACTTCGGTTTTAGTTGAACTGCACAAAAGGAGCCAATGTGTCCAAGGCAACCATCGCATTATCGGGTCCAGTTGGTTGTTCCACTTTGCAGAAAGAAGCAGTCACTGTTTGCACTACATTACAGAAGGAATGACCGAGAAGCTTCACAGAGTATTATTAGACACCGGTGACATGACTAGTTTGTAGAGACCATTGGCAATTTAACAACACGTGGAGTGCCCTGGGCAAAAAGTGCCCAAACAAGTACAAGAAGCTACGACAGGACTTCACGATCATAGGCATTACATATTTTGAATGGGAAAAGCTTGTCAAAGTTTAATCATTGATGTTAGCAAGAAGTCGTTAGTTTAATATATTGGAATTGGAAAACCATGTCAAAATTTGCTCATTGATGTTAGCCAGAAGACATGCATTTGATATTTTTGAGTGGGACGCCCTTGCTGTGAGCAGTGTCGAGTGTTTTTTCCTATTCCTGTGTTCAGTTTAGAAGTAAATAGTTACTCTGCTGAGATATTCCTGTGTTAAGAGTTTGTTCTGAATATTGTCTATGTAATGCCAGACCTTGTTGGATTGCAAAGTTGAGCTTGGAATGTTGTGTCATGCGGCATCACGAGCTGTTCACCGTGCCTCCTGAGAATAATGCTTCGTATTGTTTTGCATGTCGATCTAATGCCGTTGATTTTCTTGTTAAGAAGATCATCCTCTTCCGTTGTTTCCGTGCTTAAGAAGTTCATTGTCTGATGTTTCATTCATAGCCTATACGACAAGTCGGGTAGGTTAGACGTGAAACCATATGTTCTTCCGACCAACTCATTAGGCCGTGATTGGATCGTCATTTTCCATCCAAAACCGCTTGTAAAACTGACGCTTGTAAATTAAAGCAGATGGTCTCGGGCGAAGGCGCTTGGTTGGTCGATTTGGACTAGTAAAATATCGGAAGTACTTCACACACGATAAAAATGCTGAGCGACACTCGGACGATTGCTAATCCAGCCGTTAGCTGCTGTTTCAGCCTTGCCCATGGATGTCATGATACGCAGGTCGTGCATGTATCGTCTGGTAATGTCGTCCATATAGCAGTGCTCGTAAAATATACACTGGTCTCTCAAATTACGCGCGTAACCCGCCGGTTTTACTTACAAATCTCGGTCCCTCGGTTTCATTACGCCTGTATTTTACGCGTTGTTTCCGATGGCGAGTAAATTACACTTGTATGTTAATACTGGTTTGAAATAAACTAGAGCTCCCAAGCGCGGCCTTACCGTTTCATGCCATCTCTATTTCTCGAAGGTGCTCATAGGTGTCTGACGATCCTGGCTTCCTGAATGAGCAGCGGGCGCCAGATCGTACCATCCGTAGGGGCCCGTGGAGCCCTCTCCGTTGTCCTTCGAGTTGTTGCTCGCCGTGGCGCCGAGCATTGTTAACATCACAACGAACATGAGGATTCAGGAGATGACTTTATTTTGACTGGATGACACTAGGGACCCACTAGGGCCATAGCCGTACATACGCAAGTGCCTCCTTATTATGTACAACTATTTTTTTGCTTTGTCCTGGTTTCCTGACATCACGGCCCCACACCATTGTCAACCTATGTAGTCAATATAAACGAGAGAATTGCACAAGGTGTGGCCGACAGCTGGGACCAAGTAGCTTGAGCAGTATTTGTGTTTTTGAGGCGTGAGCACTGCAGAGTTTTTCTTGGCGATGATTTTGTTGTTGTTCAGAGGAGAGCAGGGTATTAACTGGGCGCGGGCTGTGGCCCGTCTAGCCCAAGCCAGATATCCAGCCCAGATACTAATTTTTTCAAGATGGAAATGGCTAGCCCAGCTATACGTCTTTTTGAGGAATACCCAGGCAAGGTCAACTTGTTATTCTCCGCCCCGCTGGGCTGCAACTCTTTCCTAGGAGGGATGCATTAGGCTTAACAGGAAAACGAGCTTTAAAATAATAATAAATGAGATTTAATTATAAAAACTGGGCACTAACTATAAAAAATGCACCAAACACGAAATTAGTTTATAAAATATTATTTATGGATTTTGAAAATCTTAAATTTTCATTGTTGCACGTGCATTGTTTCGTTGGATTTTCATGTAATACAAATTTATATTTAATCAGACTAGAAATTTCGGGATAAAAATATTTCGGATCCCATCAAAATGTGGGAAATTTTATTAAATTCTGTCTTCAACGGTTGGTTGAAATTATTAATCGTTGTCCTAGCTAGAAAATGGGTTGTACTTTTAACAAACTGTAAATGGGTTGTTGTAAATTCCATTAGAATTCAAAAATGGGCTGTACATTCTTACAAAACGCAAATGGGCTATAAGTTCTCTGCCACACACTTGTGGGCCTACTAAGTGACGCGTCCCCTAAAAAAAATAAGTTGACGCGTATGCAAGGCTTTGTCAACTTATTATAGTGAACACACGGTTCTAGGAGAAGGGTCGTTGGATGTCTATCCAACGGATGTCGTGCTTCATCTTCAATCTCGGATATTCTTAGCTTCGCCGCCTAAAAATGATTCCTCCCCGACATCCGGGCGCACTGCTTCGGAGGTCGACTCAGGCCTACTAAGTTGGAGCGTACCAAGGGCTTTGTCAACTTAGTCAATATAAACGATTCTAGCTTCAGTGATCGTATGATGTCCATCCAACGGCCGTAGTGCTTCTTCAACCTCTGGTCTTCTTGGTCTAGCCGCCCAAAGCAGCGCCGATCATGCCGCCTGCTCCTGCCTCCCGTGGCGGGTCAGGTCTCATGGAGGCCTCACCGCCCCATACTACTCCCACCGGCCGTGCCATCCCTCCACTCACCCACACCCCTGTTATTCTCAAGCGGCGACAGCCTCACACCGCAGCCGAACCAGTGAACCTCAGACTTCTCTCCGCTGGCTTCCATCGCTACATCTTCCTAGGCTCCGTGTCGTCCCCTTCCTAGGCCTCGCTGTCGTCCACCACCCTGGTGCTCTCGGCGCGGGGTGGTCAACGTGGTCAACGGCCGACTTCCATCGGAAGAGTACTGTACGTGGAGAGGCTGACAGCTAGGTCCACGGCGGCCGCAAGGAAGTGCCTCCTTATTACGCGCAAAATAATTATTCCTCCACCTGACAGTAGGGGTGCACCGGACGGGCCACCTTATTTCGCGAAAAAAGGTTTCCCCCCTGACTGCTGGGACCCATCGAACGGGCCACCGTATTTTGCGAAAAAAACGTTCCCCTGCTAGCTGGGACCCACCGGAAGTGCCTCCTTATTACGCACAAAAAAATGAATACCCCTGCTAGCTGGGACCCACCTTGGTGCAAGGCTGACTTGTGGGCCTACTAAGTTGACGGGGACGGAGGGCTTTGTCAACTTAGTCAATATGAACGATTCTAGCTCCAGTGACCGTACGATGTCCATCCAACGGTTGTAGTGCTTCTTCAACTTCTGGTCTTGTTGCTCTAGCCGCCTAAAGCAGCACGGCCGTGTCGCCGCCGCTTCCTCGCCTCCCATGGCCGGGTCAGGTTGCCGCTGAGGCCTCACCGCCCCTACTATTCCTACCGCCAGTTCTCAAGCGGCGGCAGCCTCACACCGCAACCGAACGAAAGTGAACCCACATATTCCTCTCCTGCGGCATCCACTGCCGCGTCTTCACCGGCTCCGCGTCGTCCCCTTCCTAGGCCTCGCCGTCGTCCACCACCCTCGTGCTCTCGGCGCGGCGTGGTCAAGGAACGACTTCCATCGGACATGGACTGTACATGGAGAGGCTGACAGCTGGGTCCACGGCCACAGCAAGGAAGTGCCTCCTTATTGTATGGAAAATAATGATTCCTCCACCTAACAGCAGGGACCCACCGGATGGGCCACCGTATTTCGTAAAAAACGCTTCCTCGATCGCTGGGACCCACTACCACACCTTCGCACGCAAGGAAGTGCGTTCAGCAAAAATGATTCGCCGATCGCCGGGACCCACCAGCTACATCTTCGCACGCAAGGAAGTGCTCGATACCGGGACCCACCTGGTCGAAGCGTACGTAGGGTTGTCATTCTGGTCGCGAACGTGTACGTACATACTGGTCGTTGTAGAGGCGCGCACGTGTCATAGTACAGGCACGCACGTGTCATAGTACAGGCACGCACGTAGCATGTACACGTACGTATAGCGGCCAAGGTGCAAGAAAGAAAATACGGCCACATATGTGTACATACGGGCGGGGTCTCGAACGCCTACTCGCGCATACGTACGACGAGAGCTCGTGTACATGGCTGGGTCAGAACGGAGAAACCGCGTCCTCGTCGTGTTCATGGGGAGGCAACGGAATGTGTCGTGTTCACGGCGAGGCAACGGAATGCGTCGTGTTCATCGGGAGGCAACGGAACGCATGGGAGCCAACCGGCTGGGTCAGAACGGAATGCGTGGTCGGGTTCATCGGGAGGGCTTGGACGGAACAGGCGATGGAAACGAGGCCTGACATACCGCACAACGGAGGAAACGGACCTCCTACATTTGGAACGGGGTCCTGTTGATCGGGAGGGTCCGCGCATCGCAAAACGGAGGAACGGACCTCCCACGATCGAAACGGGGTCCTCTTGATCGGCAGGGTGTGGCGCATCAAGAACGGACGACACGGACCTCCTAAAGTCGTAAACGGGGTCCTGTTGATCGGGAGGGTGTGGCGCATCGCAAAACGGATTAAACGGACCTCCTACGGTCAAACGGGGTCCTGTTCATCGAGGGGTGTGGCGCATCGCAAAACGGGACTCCACGGATACCGTTTCATCTCCACCGTCGACCTCCTCCAGCCTCCACGGGCTACCGTCGACCTCCTCCAGCCTCCATGGGCTCCTCGCTCATCCAGCCTCCATCGCGCTTACTCCACCGGCCATCGCTCAACCACCCTCCACCGCTTCACTGTACATCCAGCCCTCCACACCACGGGGTCCTGTTCATCCAGAGGCACCACAACCGCTCACTGTTCATCCACCCCCCCCCCCGCCCGCAACGCTCATTGTTCATCCAATCGATCAGCTTCAGTTAGCAGCAGAGCGGCGAATCGCCGATCGGGTTCGCTTAACGACCATCGATTGATCGCCGGGTTCAAGAACACGTAGCTGCGCAGCAATCGCTCGGGTTCAGTTAGAGCCCAACGCCTCGCTCGGGTTCAGTTAGAGCCAACGCCTCGCACACACGCGCGTACGTGTACGAGAGAAACGCGCATCGCTCGGCCCCCGACCTCCCACCGTAACCGGGAACTCCCCGAAATTTTCCTCCCCCTTGCTTCTACCACGGTTTTTTCCGTCATGGACGGCCCAAAGAATGTCATGCAGCTGCGTCTCCGACCCGCCAGACGAAAAGCCCATTTTCTGTCATGATTTTTTGTCATAGAAGTAGGAGCCCACCACATCTATAATGATATCGGGTTTTGTCACAATTATCGTCATAGAAGTGTCATATGTATGACAGGAAAAAAATTCGTTCGGCCCAAAATGTCACGGATGTGTCTTTTTTTTAGTGCTTTGCCTTACTCTCGTGCAATGACAAGTGAATAAACACTCATCTTGAGAATAACACGTCTAGCATGGAAAATATTAGCCACCCCTCACCGCTCCGCGAGCAGTACGAACACAAAAGAGGATTTTATTTCAAAAATTAGAGATGGCACATACAAATTTGCTTAGAACGGCAAAAGAATACCGCATATAGGTAGAAGCGAGGGGGATGCACAAGTAGAGATCATACTTAGTGCAAAATGAAGGCTAGCAAAAGATTGAGAAGCGGCAAACCAAGAAACGAATAATCTCATAAGCGAGCATTAAGCATAATTAACACCGAATAATGCACCACAAGTAGGATATAATTTCATTTCATGACTATTGAATTTTGTGCTTGCATAGGGAATCACAAACCTTAACACCAATATTCTTACTAAAGATAATTTCTCATCAACATGACTCACATATCACATCATCATATCTCAAAACTATTACAAGGAATCAAGTTTATTTTGTCCAATGATCTTCATGAAAGTTTTTATTATATCCTTCTTGGGTATGTATGACTTTGGGACTAATTTTTATGTGTTGCTTTTGATAAGCTCAAACAAATATAAGTGAAGATCATGAGCATAATTTTTCTCTCAAAATAATTTAAGTGAAGCAAGAGAGAATTTCTTGAAAATTTTACTAACTCTCAAATAAATCTAAGTGAAGCAAGAGAGCATTTTAAAAAAAAATACTAAAGCACACCGTGCTCAAAAAGATATAAGTGAAGCACTAGAGCAAGTCCACAGCTCGTAAAAAATTTAAGTAAAGCATAGAGAGCAATTCGGACAAGTCATGACATAATTTTGGCTCTCTCAAATAGGTGTTTAAAGCAAGGAATCAAGACTTAAAGCACAAAATAGAATAAGCAAAGAATCATATCATACAAGACGCTCCAGCAAAACTCATAGTATGTAACGAATAAAAATATAGCTTCGAGTAAAATACCGATGGTCGTTAGAAGAAAGAGGGGATGCCACTCGGGGGCATCCCCAAGCTTAGTTGCTTGCTCTCTTTTGGATAATAGCTTGGGATGCCGGGGCATCCCCAAGCTTAGGCTCTTCTTACTCCTTATTCCTTCATCCATCGTAAGATAACCCAAAACTTGAAAACTTCAATCACATAAAACTCAACAAAACCTTCGTGAGATCCGTTAGTATAAGAAAGCAAATCAATACTATAGGTACTGTATAAAACCAATTCATATTTTGTTTTTGCATTATATCTATAGTATTCCAACTTTTCTATGGCAAAATCTCATCAAATAAAACCATATAGCCATTAAAACAAGCACACAATGCAAAGAAATCAGAATCTGTAAAAATGTAATACCTCAGAGTAACTGACTATTTCAATACATCTCAGAACTCCAAAAATTCTGAAAAATTAGGACAACCTGAGAAATTTGTGTATAAATCTACTGCAAAAAGAATTGGCATTTTAGCACTCTCTCGTGATTTTTAAAAATTGTGTTCGTGAGCGCAAAAGTTTCTGTTTTTCAGCAAGATCAAACAACTATCACCCAAGAAGATCCTAAATGCTTTACTTGGCACAAACACTAATTAAAACAAAAAAACACAATCATAACAGTAGCATAATTGTGCAAACACTCAAGAACAGAAAGAAAAAAGCAAAAATTAAATTTTTCATTGGGTTGCCTCCCAACAAGCGCTATAGTTTTACGCCCTTAGCTAGGCATAAAGCAAAGAATCCAAGTATTGTCATCCTTGTCCTTTCGAAAGCAAAGAGAAAAATTCCTATCAATGGCATTTAATTTTCTATTTTGTGAAAGCACATGGCCATTGATAGCAGAAGAAAGATTAAGCACGCTATGTAAAATTGTATCTAAACTAGCCTTCATCTCTTTGATTATTTAATTTTGATGAAAACACATAAGGGTAGTTGATTCAAACTTATCCTCCTTTGGGTGCCCAAATATGGTTTTTATCTTTTCATAAGTATCAATGGCATCCCCTCCAAGAAAACCGTTTTCAAATATAGAATCCAAAACTTGTTTGAAGGAAGAAGGTAAACCAACATAAAAACTTTTCAAGTATATCTCTATCTGATATTGGGGCACATAGCTAGCTCGAATTCTCAACAGCCTATCCCAAGCATCTTTCAAATATTCATCAAGTAAATGATGAAAAACTACGGGATCGTCTTCATCAAAATTGCTAAGATTTTCCTTAACAACCCCGATAAGTCCTTCTATAGCATCATTATTTATGAGCTTAGAGAGGACAGAGAGGCTATCCAAAGCATTAAAACTCGGGAGAAAACCCCTAGCCTTTTTGGGATCGGTCATGGCGACAGAGAAGAGAACTTAAGCAAACGAGAAAATGGCTAGCAAAAAGAGGGGCGAAAAAATGGCAATTTTTTGTGAAGTGGGCGAGAGGAAAACGAAAGACAAATGGCTTATAATGTAAATTGCGAGGAGATGAGATTTGTGATTAGGCACCTGGTATATGTTGAAGATTCTCCCCGGCAACGGTGCCAGAAATTCCTTTTGATGTCTGCTAGGACTACGTCGGTATTTCCCCAAAGAGGAAGGGATGATGCAGCACAACGATGGTAGGTATTTCCCTTAGTGATGAATCCAAGGTTATCGAACCAGTAGGAGAACCAAGAAACACAACGTAAACAACCCCTGCACATAAATAACAACTACTCGCAACCCTACGTGTTAAAGGGGTTGTCAATCCCTCCCCGGCAACAGCGCCAGATATTCCTTTTGATGTCTGCTAGGACTACGTCGGTATTTCCCCAAAGAGGAAGGGATGATGCAAATAGCAATGACGGTAGGTATTCCACTCAGTGATGAAACCAAGTTATCAAACCAGTAGGAGAATTAAGCAACACAACGTAAACAGCCCCTGCACACAAATAACAACTACTCGCAACTCGACTTGTTAAAGGGGTTGTCAATCCCTTACGGGTAATGGCGCCAGAAATTGGCAACCGGACGTGAATAAAATTAGAGTAGATTGATAGATCGAACGCCAAACAAGAATAAAACACAACAAGGTATTTTTGTATTTTTGGTTTAATATATCTAAAAATAAAATCAAAGAAAAAGTAGATGCAAAGGCAAATAATATGATAAAGTGACCCGGGGGGCGTAGGTTTCACTAGTGGCTTCTCTCGAGAAAATAGCAAACGGTGGGTAAACAAATTACTGTTGGGCAATTGATAGAACTTCAAATAATCATGACGATATCCAGGCAATGATCATTATATAGGCATCATGTCCAAGATTAATAGACCGACTCCTGCCTGCATCTACTACTATTACTCCACACATCGACCGCTATCCAAAGATGCATCTAGTGTATTAAGTTCATGGAGAAATGGAGTAATGTAATAAGAACGATGACATGATGTAGACAAGATCTATCTATGTAGAGATAGACCCCATCGTTTTATCCTTAGTAGCAACGATACATACGTGTCGGTTCCCCTTCTGTCACTGGGATCAAGCACCGTAAAATTGAACGCACTACAAAGCACCTCTTCCCATTGCAAGATAAATAGATCAAGTTGGCAGAACAAAACCCAAATATCAGAGAAGAAATACGAGGCTATAAGAAATCAAGCATATAAGAGATCAAAGAAACTCAAATAACTTTCATGAATATAAAAAGATAGATCTGATCATAAACTCAAAGTTCATCCGATCCGAACAAACACACCACAAAAAGAGTTACATCATATGGATCTCCAAGAGACCATTGCATTGAGAATTCAGCGAGAGAGAGGAAGCCATCTAGCTACTAACTACGGACCCAAAGGTTTACAAAGAACTACTCATGCATCATCGGAGAAGCACCAATGGAAGTGGTGAACCCCTCCGTGATGGTGTCTAGATTGGATCTGGTGGTTCTGGACTCTACGGCGGCTGGAATTGATTTTTGTCGACTCCCCTAGGGTTTATGGAATATTGGGGGTATTTATAGAGCAAAGAGGCGGTCCAGGGGGCACCCGAGGTGGGCACAACCCACCAGGGCGCGCCTGGGCCTCCTGGCGCGCTTTGGTGGGTTGTGCTCCCCTCGGAGCACCCCCTAGGCGCAGCCTTGACCCATTAGGTGTCTTTTGGTCCATAACAAAATCTTCGTGAAGTTTCGTTGCATTTGGCTCCGTCTGATATTGATTTCCTGCGATGTAAAAAACATGCATAAAACAACAACTGGCACCTGGCACTATGTCAATAGGTTAGTACCAAAAAATGATAGGAAATGACTATAAAATGATTATAAAACATCCAAGATTGATAATATAACAGTATGGAACAATCAAAAATTATAGATACATTGGATACGTATCAGCGGGTCATAATGCCTCATAACAAATCCACTGGTGACTGTATAGTCCATAACCAGGGCAGGTTTTTCAAAACCTCGCATATTCATAACAAGTAAATAACATACGTGTGATATTTATTCATACTGGCGGCTTACCACGCCATATGCAGCAAGGGTAACAACCAAAAGGCTGAGCGCAGCGCCCTCTGCAATTTATTCATACTGCCGGCTTACCAAGCCATATGCAGCAAGGGTAACAACCCAAAGACTTAGAGCACAGAACTCCAAGCGCATAATCAAAGCACACTGGTGACTTATTGTCCAAACCAGGCCGGTTTATCAAAACTCCGGATAGATTCAAATATGAATCATAAGGATCAAAGCGACATGGCCCGAATTAATTTTAAACCATATATCAATACGGTACAAAAGATGAACCAAAAAATGTTCAAAGTAAATACAAATCAGAAAAACAAGGCCTTCATAGGCTGCCAAGTCTCAATATCAAGTGCTATTCTGTAAGTGCATCTAGTGCCACCCCTAGTTGGTTTTGGAGTATTGACGACAAATGTGGTTGAGGGACTAATGCGTTTGTGAGAATTGCAGGATAACACAGGTAGTGTCCCTCATTGATTCGGTTTACCTACCGGAGACGACCCCTAAAAATGTATGAAGACATTGAAGACAATGGTGGTATGTGAAGATATTCACATTGAAGACTATGACGTGAGAAGACATTGAGTGAAGATTATGGAGCGCGAAGACTGTGTTGTTTCGTTGTTTCCTTTTCTTCTTTGTTGAGTCGTAGGAACCACCGTCTTTATTAAGTGGGGTCCAAGTGATCATAGTCGTAATGATCAAGTGATGCTCAACCCAAATCCTATGTCTTCGAGCAAAGACAATGAGAGCAAAACTTATCCAAAGCTCGATGAGTCAGCTTTGCTTGTAGCCCAAGTAAAGTTGCCGTGAGTGTTTGAAATCGACCGTTGGAACACGTGTCGGTTCCTTAGTGACCTGTGGTCATTTCGGACATAACAGTCGGGTTGCCTAGTGGCTATAAATAGCCCACCCCTACACCATCAATTGGTGGCTGCTCAGAGTTAGTGCACGGCTTTTGTCGCTTGAGAGCAACCCACCTCGAAGCCTTTGAGAGAGAAATCCTTGCGAGGACAAAGCCCAAAACACCCAGAGCCAAAGAGTGTTAGGCATCATCAAGTTTTCCGTCTGTGACACAAGACTTATTACACTTGAGGACTGTGGATCCTCCAAAGGTTAGGCGTCCTGCTCGAGCATCCAAGAGTCATTGTGGATTGCCGGTGAACGTCGTCTCATGAAGGTTCGGAAGTCTACCTTGAAGACTTACCAGAGTGATTGGGCGAGGACTGTGTGTCCTTAGCTCAAGGGGAATAAGGTGAAGACGCGGTCTTCGAAAGTTGAATCTCAGCCCCCTAATCAGATGTACAGCTTGTCACAAAGAATCGAACTGGTCCAACAAATCATGTGTCTTCAACTAGTGAATGGTTCTATCCCTTCCCTCCTTTACCCTAAGTTTGTCTTCATGAAGTCATTGCTTATATGTCTTATATGTTTGACTTCACTGCTTGACTTCTATTGATGTTTGGCTTCATACTATCTTCCAATCTGATCCTTACTACATAGCTACTATTAGTCTTGTCCGTTCACATTATTGCATACTTGACTATGGCTTGCTTGTTGTAGTTATCTTCCGCTGCATCTCAACTAGGTCATTTATGTTGTTTGTCCTCGAAACATCCGTGTTTTGAAGACTTCCATAAAAATCGCCTATTCACCCCCCTCTAGTCGATAACTAGCACTTTCAATTGGTATCAGAGCAAGGTACTCCCTTGTTCTGTGTGATTCGGTTTAACCACCTGGAGTTTTAGCTATGTCGACTGCAGGGATAATCAAGGTCTCCGCTGCTTGCCCCGTGTTCGATGGAACTGACTATCCCTACTGGAAGAATAAGATGCGCATGCATCTTGAAGCCATTGATGTCGACCTCTGGTATGTCGTCAAGAACGGCGTTCCTAAATCTGGTGAAGGTGTCACCCCTGCTGATGTCAAGAAGTTCATTCAACTGGACTCCACTACAAAGAACATCATCTGTAGTCATCTGACCAAAGGACAGTATGGCCATGTGAGTGCTCTGGAAACGTCGAAGCTATTCTGGGACTGGCTATCCAAGGTCAACGAAGGCGTCTCAACCCAGAGAGATCAACGAATCAGTGTTCTTCGCAACCTCTTCAACCGCTTCAAAAGAAACGACAATGAAAATGTCCAGCTCTCGTTTGATCGCCTCACTGACATCACAAATGAGCTTCATGCTCTCGGCGCCACTGAGGTCACCAAGCATGAAATTGTCAAGACACTACTAAGATCACTTGACAGCTCTTTTGACACCCTTGCCCTCATGATACAAGAACGTCCTGACTTCAAGACACTCGATCCGTCTGATATACTTGAGAGGCTCAACACACATGAGTTCCAAATATCTCGAGAAAAGAGATATCTATTGTCCAAACTATGGCCGAACTCGCGCTTTGAAGGCAAAAGTTGTTTCCTCATCCGAAGAAGAATCTGACTGCAGTTCTGATGATCCTGAAGACATTGGAAAGGAACTTGCTATGCTTGTGAAGAAGTTCCAAGTTCACTAGGAAGAAAGGCTTCGAAAGTCCTCACGATCCAGCTCAAGAAATGATGAAGCTTCCACTCAAGACTACAAGAAGAGAACCTGTCACAAGTGCAAGAAAACCGGACACTATATCTCCGAAAGTGTCCATAGTGGGACAATGAGAAGAAGAAGAAGAAGAAGAGCAAGGAATATGATTCTGATGACAAGAAAAAGAAGAAATCTTCAAAGTCTTCTTCCAAGTCTTCATCAAAGTCTTCATCTCATAAGAAGAGCTCATCCGCAAGGCTCGTGCTTTTGTTGGCAAAGAAATGGATTCAGAGGAGGAGTCCGCTTCGAGGAAGTGGAGGTGGAATCAAGAGGAGTCCCACCCAGGCGTTGTAAGTCCGGCTTTAGCCACAGCCTATGTTGCCAAGTCCATCTTCAACATCAAGACAATGACTTCTACACCAACGTCAAGCCGATGACAAGGACGACCCTGCCCCACCTACTTCTTCATGGCACGCGGTGCCAAGGTAAAATCACGTGATGCCTACTTTCAAACATCAAGTGAAGATGACTCGATTGTGAATCCAAACCCAGCTACAAAACACTTGCTAAAATTTCAACTGAACAACAAAGAGCTATGGAACATACTCAAAACTGTTAGACAAAAGCGATGACCTCGTTGGACGCGGAAATGACACGCTCACGCCCTTAGTTGAAGACATTAAAAATCTTCATGCTAAGTACCAAGAACTTGAAAGTCGCCATGAAACGCTATCAACTACTCATGAAAGGCTCTCCTATGATTATCTTCAAAGGAAGCAAGAGCTTGAGAAATTGAGAGCGGCTCATGAAGATCTTCAAAAGAGAATGAGTCACTTCACAGGCCAATGTATCAGTTCCACTCGTGATGGATTTGAACCACCATGTCTAAAATGTCTTGAGCGTGATATCACTACCTCTGTTCGAATGTTCAACTATCGCCATCGTTGCATTGTCTTCAACTACCAATGTGGTAACTAACCCCTCTCATGGAGGATACCACCGCCATTGTCGATGAAAATGCTAGGTTGAAGACATTGCTTGAAACAGGATGTATAAAAGTCTCGAAAGGGCATCGACACTTTGCGATGTCCTCAAAAGCGTATTCTCGAACCGAAACCCTAGGAAAGAGGGTGTTGGGTTCGAGAGGAAAATGAATGTTGATGGTTCCCAGAAGCCCGAAAGCAAGATTCCAAAACCACATGGGTTGCTGCAAAGGGACATTCAGTGGATCCATCCACCTTATCTGGCTTTACCTGTGATAATCCTATTATCATTGATGAATCCTTTGATGCAAACTATAAGCTGTTCAAGAATCAGAATGGTGAAGTGTTTGCCAGGTATATTGGTACTAACTGCAGGAATGGACCGCCTATGAAGAAGATCCGGGTTCCCAAAAGCTGTCTTGAGAATCTTCCAGTGAATGTCATCATGACACCACCGTGGAAGAAGACAAACCCTGCACCAATGGCGCCATATGGTCCAAAGGCTTCATACATCGAGGACTCACTTGAGTCACCCTAACACCAATGTTTTGCAGGAAACATTACTCAAATTTATGAATATGAGCGTGTGTCCTCAAACCGCTATGTTCATAGAACTAAGAACTTTTCTCGCTTATTCATATGAGTATCACTCATCTCCTCGCAAGGCTATTTGCTAGGGCTCCAAAGCCGAAATTCTCAGATGTCTGCACTTAGACTCATTGCTTCTAAGCCACCCTCAAGATGTGGGTGGTTAAGAAGAATTAACTCTCTTTGCGGTGAAAGGGTCTCCACCGAAAATCAAAGGCGTCGATGCTATTGTGGGGACCTAAAACATCTTGTAGGGCACAAGATCAAATGCCCAAATGGTCTCACTATGTATTTTGTTCCTGAATCGTTTGCCATTCATCCCATCAGTCCTAATCTTGATTTAAGCTTCAATAATCCACTTGCCCGTCAAATGTTTATGCTTCACAATGCTCTTGGTGAAACCTACCCCCCTAACTGTACTGTAGGGTATGACACCTCATGCTTCAGAATGGATTATGGATAGTGGATGAACTAATCATATGACTGGTGATCGAAGTCTTCTCATGGACTCAACCTTACGTCCATCGCACAAGAGTCACATCACATTTCTTGACACCGTAAAAGCAAGGTATTGGGTCTAGGTAGAGTTGCAATATCAAAGGATCAACACATGGACAAAGTGATGCTTGTTGAATCCCTCGGTTTCAACTTAATGTCTGCCTCAATGCTTTGTGACTTGAACATGATTGTGATATTCGGAAAATATCGCTGCCTTGTACTAATGGAATCGACAAGTCTCTAGTCTTTGAAGGGTATAGGAAAGATGATCTATACATGGTAGATTTCTCAAGAGGTCCACAGCTTGTCAGATGTCTTTCTTGCAAAAGCTTCGAATCGTCAAGCTCGCATCGGAAGTCAGCATGTTGGAATGAGGAACTTACACTCACTCGCCAAGAAGAAGCATGTCATAGGCATCGAAGGTGTCAAGTTCAAGAAGGATCATGTGTGTGGTGCCTGCGAAGCTGGAAAGATGACTAGGGCAAAGCACCCCTCGAAGACAATCATGACGACATCTCAACCCTTCAAGCTGCTTCACATGGATTTGTTTGCCCTACTCACTACTCTACCCTCACAACAACTGCTTGTCTCTATGGCTTCGTCATTGTTGATGACTACTCAAGATACACATGGGTGCACATAATTCTCTACAAGACTGAAGTGCAAGATGCCTTCGATTTATCTTCGCCAATCGAGCATCGAACAATTATGGCGCCAAGATCAAGCATATCGTAAGTGATAACGGCACCGAATTCAAGAACACCGGACTTGATCTTTATCTGGATACCATGGGAATCACTCATGAGTTCTCTCGCTCCATACACACCCTAGCAAAATGGCATCGTGGAGCGCAAGAACAGAACCCTCATTGAGATGGCTCGAACAATGCTCGACGAGTACAAGACACCAAGAAAGTTCTGGCCTGAAGCCATTGATACAGCTTGTCACGTCATCAACCGTGTTTATATCCATAAGCTTCTAAACAAAACATCCTATGAGCTCCTTACTGGCAAGAAGCCAAATGTCAGTTACTTCAGAGTATTTGTGTCTATGTGCTGTATCAAGGATCCTCATCACAAGTCAAAATTTGTTCCCAAAGCTCACGAAGGCTTCATGGTCGGTTACGGAAATGACTCACAGTCTTACAGAGTCTTCAATATCTATCTCTACAAAATCGTCGAAATCAGTAGATGTGCGATTTGATGAAACCAATGGTTCACAAAGAGAGTTCCCGCCAAGCACACTAGATGAAGCTCCACCCAGCGAATCTATCAAGCTAATGGGAACCGGTGAAATCATGCCTTCAAGCACAGCCGAAGAGGAACTTATCATTTCGCACCTAACAAACTCAAGACAATGCTCAGCTGAAGACAATCCTTCCAATGACGACAACGATCAAGATGAGCAAAGCCTTCGGCCCGATTCATCCTCGAAGTTGCAAATGAAGTACAGATTGAGAAGATAATCGATAGCATCAACGCACCTGGTCCGCTTACTCATTAAGAGCAACACAGCTAGCAAATTTCTGTGGGCACTTTTCCTCTGTATCAATATCAGAACCCAAGAAAGTTGCTGAAGCTTTTATGGAACCAGAATGGATTCAAGCTATGCAAGAAGAACTTCAACAGTTCAAGCTGAATAATGTTTGGGAACTTGTCAAGCGCCCCGACCTCGCAAGCATAACATTATTGGCACCAAATGGATATATCGAAACAAGCAAGATAAGCATGGTCAAGTCGTCAGAAACAAAGCAAGGCTTGTGGCTCAAGGATATACTCAAGTTGAAGGAATTGACTTCGATGAAACATTTGCTCCTGTAGCTAGGCTTGAAGCTATTCGCATACTACTAGCCTATGCTAACCACCACAACATCTTGCTCTATCAAATGGATGTGAAGAGTGCATTTCTCAACGGCAAGATTGAAGAAGAAGTATATGTCGCTCAACCACCGGCTTTGAAGATCCAAAACATCCCGATATGGTGTACAAGCTAAATAAAGCACCGTATGGCCTCAAACAAGCTCCTCGCTACCGGTATGATACAATCAAAGACTTCAAGAGCAAAGGCTTCAAACCTGGATCCCTTGATCCCACACTCTTCACGAAGACATGTGATGGTGAACTGTTTGTATGCCAAATATATGTGGATGACATTATCTTCTACCGCACCAACCGTAAGTATAGTGATGAGTTTGGATACATGATGCAAGAGCAATATCGATGTCCATGATGGGAGAGCTCAAGTTCTTCCTTGGTCTTCAAATTCACAAGAAAGAAATGGCATCTTTATATCTCAAGAAAAATACCTCCAAGATTGTCTCAAGAAGTTTGGAATGCAAGAATGCAAAGGATACACGACGCCAATGCCACCTAAACACCACTTGGGTCCCGACGACAATGGTAAAGAGTTCGATCAAAAGGTATACCGCTCCATGATTGGTTCCTTACTTTACCTATGTGCATCTAGGCCAGATATTATGCTTAGTGTTTGCATGTGTGCTCGATTCCAAGCGGCACCAAAGGAATCGCATCACTTAGCTGTGAAGCGAATTCTTCGATATTTGGCTCACACCCCAACACTCGGATTATGGTATCCAAAGGGCTCAAAATTTGATTTAGTTGGATTTTCGGATGCTGATTATGCCGGTGACAAAGTGGATCGCAAGTCTACATCGTGCACATGTCACTTTCTCGACGATCACTGTCTGTTGGTCTTCAAAGAAGCAGAACTGTATGTCACTCTCAACTGCAGAATCTGAATACATTGCTGCTGGATCTTGCTGTTCTCAGCTTCTATGGATGAAGCAAACTCTCAAGGACTATGGTATCAATCTGACACAAGTACCTCTTTTTCTCAGGACAACGAAAGCGCCATCAAGATTGCCAACAATCCAGTCCAAGCACTCGAAGACAAAGCACATTGAAATTCGCCATCATTTTCTCGTGGATCATGTCATGAAGAAAGATATTGACATCATTCACGCCAACACCGAAGAGCAATCGCGATATCTTCACAAAGCCCTTGGATGAGAAAAGGTTTTGCAAGTTACGGTGTGAGCTAAACATCTTGGAATCCTCAAATGTCCTGTGATCAAGCACACATCCTAACACTTATGCATGTTGATGACTTAGATGTGCAACACACAAAGTAACGTATATCTTCAGTTAGTGAAGACTTACATTCTAAGTGTGAATACATTAACATGGAAATTGACTTCGGAGCGCCACAATAATTGTGCGCCGTGTCTGGGTCTAATACTTCCTATACGGTGGGTAACTCCACCACCAAATTTCTTTGTTTGAAGTGTTTCACTCACGGCGTTATTTCTTGAAGCTATTCGCATTTGATTTGACTTCAACTTCAACCTATTTTCATATTTTCTTCACTATGATGATTTGGTTGTCATTCGATATATATATATTTCTGTCCTCTACAAAGATTCACTTATAGCTATGTCTTCAAGTTGAATCTTTTGAACTAAGTGAATGTGATCGGACCCCAATCTCTCTATGCTTTCTATCTCAAAACCTATCTGTCCAAATCATATGCATTCTATTGAAATCGTCGAATGTCTTCTCTGCAAGGCCCTTGTCAGCAGAAGACACAGAGACAAACTTTAAGTCTGTTTTAAATGATTCATCATTACTGTTGAACTCCGGAGAAGCCGGAACGACCCTGCGACAAAACGGGTGAGCGTGGGAACGTGGGATAACACACAGTCTGTTGCATGCGTGCCACGTGCCCCTCAGATGTGAACCGCCTGGGGCACCTGCGTAATTGCGCTGCGCCGCACAGCTCGTTATAAATACATGTTCCCTGCGGTAAAGAAAATCTTCTTCCACCTCTCCACCTCATCAAAACCCTAGCGCCACCGCTAGCTCTCGACGACGCCGGCGACGAAGCGCTTAGCTGCCGCGACTTCTCTGACGCCGTCCTCACGCCGGCCGCGAACATCTTCATCTCCACCGCCGTCGTAGGTGTCCTCCGTCGCCAAGTTAGGGCACGGTGGACTGAACTGCTCGGCCTCCTTTCCTTCCGTCTAGCAGTTCTTCGAAGCGGTAAATATATCTCTATTTTTACCATCTTTTTGATCTTCAAGTTTCATCCTACTTGCCAAAAATGGTTTCTGCCCACACAAAGTTAGATCTATTCTGTCTGCATCTCGTACTGCCTAGTACATTCACTTAAGCTTCCCAACTAGTTAGATTCCTCACTTGTACTTATTTACGGATTCATACAAATCTGGAACCAACTCTGAGCGTATAAGTGAATGTCTTCGCATCATGAGGTCAATGTCTTCAAACCGATTTATCTTCAAAATCTTCTGAGAATGCATATGACCTCTTCCCCTTCCCTCGCATATCTAATGCTGTCACAGGTACATGTCCGTGGGAGAATCCCTTGGTTCTCATAGTCTGCATTCGTTTGCAGAATTCTTACAAAGATCAAACCAACTCTCCAAGCCGCCTCGTCTGCTCTAGCAAACACAAGCCTTTGAAGCCTTTGAACGTGAAGCCATTCAGTTTGAAGCTCACGGCTACAGATAAATCAGTCAGGAAGGGCGGCAGACAGCGTCGTGAGGGAACCTCAAAAGATCTGCCCGATGACCTCGCAGAGCTGTACAAGACAAACCCTGAAGAGACTTATAATCAGCGCAAGACACGAATCCAATGGATTCGACGCTATTGGGCTGAACAGTGGTTCAAGTACAATTTCGTCACACAAGAATATGCCGAGAAGAATGCCATCGAAGCCCTTGGGGTGATATCCTGTTTCGAGGCCTTCCTCCCAAGAACATGGTCAAGCTATTGCACAAGGTTTACGTCCTTGCATGGTCCGTGGACCTCAAATGAAAATGCCGAATTCGACGCCTTTGCTCGTGTCGCGATGACAATCTCTTCAAGCGCAACTTCCAAAGATGCAAAGGCTTCGCAAAGGAAAACAAGAAGTCATTGGGATTAGAATTCAACCCCGTCCCTCTCGCACCCGTCTTTGTGGCCGACGGCTCACGTGGACGCCGAACCCAATGTCATCGGTCCGCTTTTCAAACCTTGAAGGCCTCATCACTTATATTTTGATCCAAGGTGCCAAAGTGGATCACTCGATGACAATGTCGACTCGATGAAGCCCCAGCTCCAGCTCCCGCCTGCTCCAAAGCCGCAGGCTTAAGAAAGTCAAGGCTCCAAAGTCAGCTACTCCTCCAAAAGCTTCTCGTGTGAAGCCACCGCCATCGCACCTCCCAAGCCAGCACACCGAGGATCAATCCGCATCTCCAAGAAGACGGAGAAGAGAAAGAAAAGTGTCAAGAATACTGAATCGACATCGACCCTCGCCGCCATTCTGCGTGAAGAGCACATTGATCTGTCAAGTGATGACGATCTTGCGTGATGATGCTCTTGAGCAGCTTATCAAGAGCAAAGAAGAAGAAGAAATCTTCAACAACTTGCCTCTCTTTGATGTGGCAATCATCCATCACTTCATTGATGAGTGGTTTGACACACCAAACATCAGCTTTGAAGATCTACAACTTCCAATTGGCCTCAACGTCTCTTTCAACGGTGCCATTGCTTCTGAGCTAGCTCTAGCTCAGCGTATTGTTGAACTGAAGCACAAAATTGACTATGAGAAGGCTCAGTTCAAGAAGCATATGGCTGCACTCAGCGTGCAAGACGTGAAAAACTTCAAGGTTATGCTGCACGACCTCAAAGAAAACTTTCTCAAGAAGCGTGAAGAAGCCAGAGGCTCTCGTGAGCGCATGAAGGCTCCGGGCTGACAAGTGTGTGCTTGCCTACAATGAGGCTGAGAAGCGCAAGGCACTTGGTCGTCCTGGCATCGACCCCAGGATGGCTGCAAAGAAAAAGAAGTCTTCAGCTGACCAAGCTGCACCTTCAAGGCAGGAAGAGCCCCGCATAGTCTTCCCAAGCAGCATGACTGGCTCGAAGCCAAAGGTACGGTCAACTGCTTCTGAACAGAAAAAGATGAGGGCTGCCGAGGCTGAAGCGAGAAAAAGGAAAAATCTCGACGCCTCGATGCTGCTCCTCCAAGAAGAAGCTAAAGACCAAGAAGAATTGGGCTGCTCTCACAGAGCCCTTGATTGTTGAACCCATTTCTATGGTTCGCCCCATCTCGCAACTCAAGAACTTTGAATGACTGCTCATGAGCTCGCTTCCACAGAGGTTCCCAAGTTGAAGATATTCCAAAGAAATGATCCCCTCATCGCCAAGACATTGGTCACCATGACAATGTTGAAGATGATGAAGTTCTTCCTCAAATCGAGTACAATGTGGTATCATCGCCGCTCAGACGTAACAGCGAACTCATCAAGATTGGTCGCCCTTCCGACGCCAATCGCACAGATGCTTCATCGGCTGATCGCCGCAACAACAAGACTCCCCCAGTACTCCCCAACAACAAGTCACTCCCCAACAACAAGTCACTCCCCAACAGCAACACCAAGAAGAAGAGGAAGACTTTGAGGCCCAGGGAACCCCATCTCCAAAGGCGTCGCCAGCGTTTCGCAGGCTTCGCAAAGGTCAAAGGCCTCAAGTGCCTCTTCCAAGCGTTCCAGAAGGAGAAGAGCACCCCCAACCTGTTGCACGTCAAGTGTTTTCGTGGCCACTCCAACTGTGAACGTCTCGAAGTCCGAAGCTAAAGTCATGCTGAAGACAATCCGCTGCATCACCACCGACACCCAAGAAGAAGAAGAAGAACGTGTCCCTACACCCCTCGTAAGTGAAGAAGTTATTCCCGATATCAACGTGCGAGGTTCGACCCTCCAGCTCCTCAAGTGGAGGTTGAAAACAATGAGGCTGCCACCTCCAACACCAATGAAGCCAATGACGTGGTCATGGCTGAAGCCAATGTGGAGCCTGTCCCAACTGCTCCTGAAGCCACTGAAGGAACTGTGCCTGAAGCCGATGAGGCAACTGCTCCCGAAGCATCTGCTGAGCAGCCTGAAGCCTCGATTCGCCATCGCCCAGCTCCGCCACCAAGGCCCTACACAATCGAGCAAGCATACGACTATGGCGAGCTAGTCACAAAGAAGATGGCCTGCTCGTCCCTCCGCCTCATGCCT
This sequence comes from Aegilops bicornis, assembly GCA_021605145.1. Taxonomy (NCBI): domain Eukaryota; kingdom Viridiplantae; phylum Streptophyta; class Magnoliopsida; order Poales; family Poaceae; genus Aegilops; species Aegilops bicornis. The sequence continues at coordinate 674,574,816 of CM038671.1, forward strand.
CTGGTCCTCAGTTCGACTATCATATTGAGCATAGGCCTCCGGTCCAGAAGCCGAAGCCAAGACTGCCAAGGTTTCCAGGCACTGCCACCTCAACTGGTTCTTTCAATGCAAATGGCTTCAAAGCCCACAATACTTTCTTTGATAGTGCAAAGAACCCCTACAAAAGGCCAAGGATCTCATCTGACTGCTCGAGCTATCAAGAAAGAAGCTATTACTCCTATGTTCTGTATGACCAAGGCTGCATTTTCCCTCATATGCGCCTCGACACTGAAGCCATTGCCGAACTGTCGTGCTTAGAAGAAGCACTTGATTGCTTTCATGATGCTAGTCTGCTTGGCTTCGTAACAGACAAAGAGCACTGGAATGAAGAATTAGTGCTTCAATTCTATGCCACACTCCACATCCGCGGCTACAACAGAGATATGAAGACATGGGTTCTCGAGTGGATGACTGGAAATGTCAATCATGAAGCCAAAGCTCTTGACATCATTGAGCTCACAGGCCTACCCACTCCGGAGAGCTGTTTGAACTCGGATGTCAACTACATCGCGATGCCTTGGAAAGCATATTTCATAAGCCGTAACCGCACATGAGTCGATGTCGAGCATGATGAAGCCATCGCCACACGATGCTGAATACCCTCAAGACTTCCTTGTTGATGACCTTGAGTATCCGCCTCGCACCATATATCACATCATCAAAGTAACTCTATGGCCAATCAAAGGGCATTCATCGTCCATAAAGCTTGAAGGAGCAATGAAGACATTGGTCTTCTACATCCTCAATGGCATCAGCTTCAACACGCAAGATTTCTTCATAAGGCAATTAGCTGCATCTGGATCTGATCTGTTTGGTCTGAAGTTCTATGCTCCATGGGTCATGCGCCTCATCAAGATGCACTCTGCTATCAACTATCAACCCTCTTCTCGCAATCATCTGATCTTTTTACCAGAGGTTGATATGTCTGTTGAAGCCATATACCCTAAGCCTACCAAAACGCCTCTAAGTCTTCAGAACGCAGATCACCACAGCTTCTCTCAACTCATTGAAGGCGTCCAAGTGGTATCTCGTGTCTATCCCCTGGCTGGGAACACACGTCTGCCTCATCGTGCACGGACTGAAGCCACTGAGAGCACAATTGGCCAAAGGCCTCTAAGCGCTCTCGAGTCCTCAATGATCGAGAACTTCTTGTGGCGCTGCATCAAAAGCAAGATAAGCATCACTCCTGTCTAAAGCGTCAAATGCAAAGCCTCTTGGTGGACGTCAATCGCATTCGTAACCTTGCCACCAAGAACGCTTTTGTCACTCACGAGACTTGTCGACGACCAGGGAAGAGTTTGACCCTGCCGGTCAAGCTGATCTTCAAGACGATGGCTTCAATCGAACGTTTCAAGTTTGACTCCACTCCTCCACGGAATGCAGTCCCACGGAGAACTCCATCTCTTGAAGACTCGACTATTCTTCCTCCGCTGCAATCGCTAATGCCAGAGTGATCGACGATGAAGCCGATGCTACTTCACCGCCCCTACTTCGCAGACGAATCGACATCGCGCTTCAGCCTCGCTCGCACCGCCAACCAACAACGATTTAACCTGCTGCATCATCTTCTTCAAGAGGACGAGTAGATGCTCTATGTCTTCAAACCTTTTTGGTCCTTCTCGACAAAGGGGGAGAAGCATATGGGTTTGATAGTCTTCAAGCGGGTTCATAAGGGTGGTTGCACTATATTTTGCCTAGTGCTTACAACTCTCGTTTTTGAAACATTTGGTTCTTATGAGTTGTAACACTTAAACTCGATGGTCGCCTCGCTACTTATTTGCTTTACCACAGTGCGATGATAAATTCCGCATGTGCATTTATAACTTCCGCACTTAGATCATTCTGCAGACGTCCATTTTTCATTATGCATGTCATTCTCTTAGCTATATCATTTCATGCATGATGAATTATCTTCATAAGTTGAAGAGGATCTCCACAAGTACAACCTGCCATGTGCATTTGCATTCCAAAAGCAAACTACTTATATGCACATCTTCGTGGGGAGCCTTTGTCACTTATGAAGACAATTCTATCCTTTACAATTTCACATATTTTATCCCGTTGAAATTAATCCGCTTTGTCATCAATCACCAAAAGGGGAGCTTGTAAGTGCATCTAGTGCCACCCCTAGTTGGTTTTGGAGTATTGATGACAAATGTGGTTGAGGGACTAATGCGTTTGTGAGAATTGCAGGATAACGCAGTAGTGTCCCTCATTGATTCGGTTTACCTACCGGAGACGACCCATAAAAATGTATGAAGACATTGAAGACAATGGTGGTATGTGAAGATATTCACATTGAAGACTATGACGTGAGAAGACATTGAGTGAAGACTATGGAGCGCCAAGATCGTGTTGTTTCGTTGTTTCCTTTTCTTCTTTGTTGAGTCGTAGGAACCACCGCATCGTTAAGTGGGGTCCAAGTGATCATAGTCGAATGATCAAGTGATTCTCAACACAAATCCTATGTATTAGAGAAAATACAATGAGAGCAAAACTTATCCAGAGTGGATGAGTCGCCTTTGCTTGTAGCCCAAGTAAAGTTGCCGTGAGTGTTTGAAATCGACCGTTGGAACACGTGTCGGCCTTTAGTGACCTGTGGTCATTTCGGACATAACAGGTCGGGTTGCCTAGTGGCCATAATAGCCCACCCCTACACCATAAATTGGTGGCTGCTCAGAGTTAGTGCACGGCTTTTGTCGCTTGAGAGCAACCCACCTCGAAGCCTTTGAGAGAGAGAAATCCTTGCGAGGACAAAGCCCAAAACACCCAGAGCCAAAGAGTGTTAGGCATCATCAAGTTTTCCGTCTCAGTGTGACTCAAGACTTATTACACTTGAGGACTGTGGATCCTCCGGCCCGGTTAGGCGTCGCGTTACGAGCATCCAAGAGTCATTGTGGATTGCCGTGAACGTCTGCAGGAAGGTTCGGAAGTCTACCTTGAAGACTTACCAGAGTGATTGGGCGAGGACTGTGTGTCCTTAGCTCAAGGGGAATAAGGTGAAGACGCGGTCTTCGAGTTGAATCTCAGCCTCCCTAACTGATGTACAGTTGTCACAAAGAATCGAACTGGTCCAACAAATCATGTGTCTTCAACTAGTGACTGGTTCTATCCCTTCCCTCCTTTACCCTAAGTTTGTCTTCGTGAAGTCATTGCTTATATGTCTTATCTGTTTGACTTCACTGCTTGACTTCTATTGATGTTTGGCTTCAAACTATCTTCCAATCTGATCCTTACTACATAGCTACTATTAGTCTTGTCCGTTCACATTATTGCATACTTGACTATGGCTTGCTTGTTGTAGTTATCTTCCGCTACATCTCAACTAGGTCATTTCTGTTGTTTGTCTTTGAAACATCCGTGTTTTGAAGACTTTCATAAAAATCGCCTATTCACCCCCCCCCCTCTAGTCGATAACTAGCACTTTCAATTGGTATCAGAGCAAGGTACTCCCTTGTTCTGTGTGATTCGTTTTAACACCCTGGAGTTTTAGCTATGTCGACCGCAGGATAATCAAGGTCTCCGCTGCTTGCCCCGTGTTCGATGGAACCGACTATCCCTTATCGGAAGAATAAGATGCGCATGCATCTTGAAGCCATTGATGTCGACCTCGGTATGTCGTCAAGAACGGCGTTCCTAAATCTGGTGAAGGTGTCACCCTCAGATGTCAAGAAGTTCATTCAACTGGACTCCACTACAAAGAACATCATCTGTAGTCATCTCGACCAAAGGACAAGATGGCCATGTGAGTGCTCTGGAAACGCCGAAGCTATTCTCGGGATCGCTATCCAAGGTCAACGAAGGCGTCTCAACCCAGAGAGATCAAAGAATCAGTGTTCTTCCCAACCTCTTCAACCGCTTCAAAAGAAACGACAATGAAAATGTCCAGCTCACGTTTGATCGCCTCACTGACATCACAAATGAGCTTCATGCTCTCGGCGCCACTGAGGTCAACAAGCATGAAATCGTCAAGACACTACTAAGATCACTTGACAGCTCTTTTGACACCCTTGCCCTCATGATACAAGAACGCCCCGACTTCAAGACACTCGATCCGTCTGATATACTTGAGAGGCTCAACACACATGAGTTCCAGCTATCTGAGAAAAGAGATATCTATGGTCCAAACTATGGCTGAACTCGCGCTTTGAAGGCAAAAGTTGTTTCCTCATCTGAAGAAGAATCTGACTGCGGTTCTGATGATCCTGAAGACATTGGAAAGGAACTTGCTATGCTTGTGAAGAAGTTCCAGAAGTTCACTAGGAAGAAAGGCTTCAGAAAGTCCTCACGATCCAGCTCAAGAAATGATGAAGCTTCCTCTCAAGACTACAAGAAGAGAACCTATCACGAGTGCAAGAAAACTGGACACTATATCTCTGAGTGTCCACAGTGGGACAATGAGAAGAAGAAGAAGAAGAGCAAGGAATATGATTCTGATGACAAGAAAAATAAGAAATCTTCAAAGTCTTCTTCCAAGTCTTCATCAAAGTCTACATCGCATAAGAAGAGCTCATCCGCAAGGCTCATGCTTTTGTTGGCAAAGAAATGGATTCAGAGGAGGAGTCTGCTTCTGAGGAAGTGGAGGTGGAATCTGAAGAGGAGTCCGACCCGGGCGTTGCAAGTCTGGCTTTAGCCACAGCCTATGTTGCCAAGTCCATCTTCAACAATGAAGACAATGACTTCTACACCAACGCTAAAGCTGATGACAAGGACGACCCTACTCCCACCTACTGCTTCATGGCAAAGCGGTGCCAAGGTAAAATCACGTGATGCCTACTTTCAAACATCAAGTGAAGATGACTCGATTGTGAATACAAACCCATGTACAAAACAATTGCTAAAATTGCAACTGAACAACAAAGAGCTATGGAACATACTCAAAAACTGTTAGACAAAAGCGATGACCTGTTGGACGCGGAAATGACACGCTCACAGTCCTTAGTTGAAGACATTAAAAATCTTCATGCTAAGTACCAATAACTTGAAAGTCGTCATGAAACGCTATCAACTACTCATGAAAGGCTCTCCTATGATTATCTTCAAAGGAAGCAAGAGCTTGAGAAATTGAGAGCGGCTGATGAAGATCTTCAAAAGAGAATGAGTCACTTCAGCTCAATGTATCGGGCCCGCTCGGGATGGATTTGAACCACCATGTCTAAAATGTCTTGAGCGTGATATCACTACCTCTATTGCTGAATGTTCAATCGTTGTTATCGTTGCATTGTCTTCAACTACCAATGTGGTAACTAACCCCTCTGCGGAGGATACCACTGCCATTGCTGATGAAAATGCTAGGTTGAAGACTGCTTGAAACAGGGATGTATAAAAGTCTGAAAGGGCATCAAACACTTTGCGATGTCCTCAAAAAGCAGATTCTGAACTGAAACCCTAGGAAAGAGGGTGTTGGGTTCGAGAGTAAAATGAATTTTGTTGGTTCCTACCGAAGCCTCGAAAGCAGATTCCAAAACCACATGGGTTCTTTGCAAAGGGACCTTCAAGGATCCATCCACCTTATCCGGCTTTACCTGCTAACCCTATTATCATTGATGAATCCTTTGATGCAAACTATAAGCTGTTCAAGAATCAGAATGGTGAAGTGTTTGCCAGGTATATTGGTACTAACTGCAGGAATGGACCGCCTATGAAGAAGATCTGGAGCGCAAGAACAGAACCCTCATTGAGATGGCTCGAACAATGCTCGACGAGTACAAGACACCAAGAAAGTTCTGGCCTGAAGCCATTGATACAACTTGTCATGTCATCAACCGTGTTTATATCCATAAGCTTCTAAACAAAACATCCTATGAGCTCCTTACTGGCAAGAAGCCAAATGTCGCCATCGCAGAGTATTTGGGGCTAAGTGCCGGATCAAGGATCCTCATCACAAGTCAAAATTTGAACCCAAAGCTCACGAAGGCTTCATGGTCGACACGGAAAGGACTCACACTCTTACGTAGTCTTCAATCTCTATCTCTACAAATCGTCAAATCAGAGATGTGCGATTTGATGAAACCAATGGTTCACAAAGAGAGTTCCTACCAAGCACACTAGACGAAGCTCCACCCAATGAATCTATCAAGCTAATGGGAACTGGTGAAATCATGCCTTCAAGCACAGCCGAAGAGGAACTTATCATTTCTGCACCTAACCAACTCGAAGACAATGCTCACTCAAGACAATCCTTCCAATGACGACAACGATCAAGATGAGCAAAGTCTTCGTCCGATTCATCCTCGAGTTGCAAATGAAGTACAGATTGAGAAGATAATCGATAACATCAACGCACTGGTCCGCTTACTCGCTCAAGAGCAACACAGCTAGCAAATTTCTGTGGGCACTTTTTCTTTGTATCAATATCGTAACCCAAGAAAGTTGTCAAGCTTTTATGGAACCGTAATGGATTCAAGCTATGCAAGAAGAACTTCAATAGTTCAAGCTGAATAATGTTTGGGAACTTGTCAAGCGCCCCGACCTCGCAAGCATAACATTATTGGCACCAAATGGATATATCGAAACAAGCAAGATGAGCATGGTCAAGTCGTCAGAAACAAAGCAAGGCTTGTGGCTCAACGATATACTCAAGTTGAAGGAATTGACTTCGATGAAACATTTGCTCTGGTAGCTAGGCTTGAAGCTATTCGCATACTACTAGCCTATGCTAACCACCACAACATCTTGCTCTATCAAATGGATGTGAAGAGTGCATTTCTCAACGGCAATATTGAAGAAGAAGTATATGTCGCTCAACCACCGGCTTTGAAGATCCAAAACATCCCGATATGGTGTACAAGCTAAATAAAGCATCATATGGCCTCAAACAAGCTCCTCGCTACCGGTATGATACAATCAAAGACTTCCTGAAGAGCAAAGGCTTCAAACCTGGATCCCTTGATCCCACACTCTTCACGAAGACATATGACGGTGAACTGTTTGTATGCCAAATATATGTGGATGACATTATCTTCGGCTGCCCCCAAGTGATTGTTAACCTGCCATCAAGGGAGGTGACCTATGTTTGAACTGTACATTGTAACAAGTTCTCTTTGGTAACCGTTTAACTTAGGCAAAAATCCCCAAGTTATTTGCAACCAGACGTATAAGCCGGATTGAAGGGTAGTCATAGCTATGCTCAATGAGCAGGAAGCCCCCATGTTATTTTGTAACAAGGTGTGCAAGCCGGATCAGGAGGGTAATCATAGCTATGCTCAATGAGCATGAAGCCCCCAAGTGATCTTATGAATTGACAATAAAGACTCAGATACTCAGAAATGAAACGACAGAGGCCCTGAATAATCAGGGATGCCGGCTTTATTATACTAATCATAATATATACATTGGTAGAAGTATGTACATCACAAGAGCCGGTGGCTCAGGTTTAATAAGGCTCAAGATGAGCAATGTTCCATGGCCGGCGGGTCTCTTCCTCAGACTTGCGTGAGTCCTTGTGCTCTCAATATCAATGAGGTAGTATGACCCGTTGTTCAAATTTTTGATGACCACAAACGGCCCTTCCCAAGGTGGGGATAACTTGTGCATGTCTGTTTGATCCTGGATGAGCCGGAGCACCAAGTCACCTTCTTGAAAGGTTCGGGTTTTAACCCGGCGGCTATGATAACGGCGCAAATCTTGCTGGTAAATCACCGAACAAGCAGCCACAAGGTCACGCTACTCATCCAGGAGGTCAAGAGCATCCTGGCGTGCTTTTTCATTATCAGCTTCAACATAACACTACAAAAAAAGACACATCCGTGACATTTTGGGCTGAACGAATTTTTTTTCTGTCATACTTATGAAACTTCTATGACTATAATTGTGACAAAACCCGGTGAGGGAGTCCTGGATTAGGGGGTATCCGGATAGCCGGAATATATCCTTTGTCCGGACTGTTGGACTATGAAGATACAAGATTGAAGACTTCGTCCCGTGTCCGGATGGGACTCTCCTTGGCGTGGAAGGCAAGCTTGGCGATACGGATATGTAGATCTCCTCCCATTGTAACCGACTCTGTGTAACCCTAGGCCCCTCAGGTGTCTATATAAACCGGAGGGTTTAGTCCGTAGGACAACAACAATCATACCACATGCTAGCTTCTAGGGTTTAGCCTCTACGATCTCGTGGTAGATCAACTCTTGTAATACCCGTATCATCAAGATCAATCAAGCAGGAAGTAGGGTATTACCTCCATCGAGAGGGCCCGAACCTGGGTAAATATTGTGTCCCCCGCCTCCTGTTACCATCCGCCTTAGACGCACAGTTCGGAACCCCCTACCCGAGATCCGCTGGTTTTGACACCGACATTGGTGCTGTCATTGAGAGTTCCACTGTGCCGTCGCTGTAAGGAAGGATGCCTCATCTCGTTGTCAAGGACAACGTCACCTCTGGGGAGCCCTGGCTATTGGCTAACCCTCTGGCTAGGCGGCTTCGTCATGGCCGCCCGTTCGGCTGCTGCACCAGCGCTGACTTCTCGGGTCATCAAAATCAGCCTCCACGTCGGCTCGGAACTTGCCGAGCACATGAATCCAACGGAGATCTCTTCGCTAAACGAGCTCTTCGTTTGCATCGCCGCTTTGGGAGTCACTACGGACTATGATCGGATTGGGCTTAAACCCGACCAAAGGGAGATTAACTTTTCGGCAGTCACCCATCAGATAGCGGTAGTGGAGGAACAATGCGGCGATTCTTCCTCTGTCTTGAGGATAAACTATGTCCGGATTCCCGAGCTCTCTGAGCCGGATACCTGTTTACGGAAGGACATCGCCCAAGCCCTGAACCTAGAATCAGGCAGCGGGCTAGACCTATTGGGCAACATCCCGGAGCCCGAACTTCCCAGATCGAAAACTCCTCTGCCCCTGGGTCTCAGATCGGGTCAGGGTTTAGACTCAAATCCACCCACCCACCTAGATATAAGAGATCTTTCCCACATTAGGCAAGAGTCCCAGGAAACGGTACATCACTATTGGGCCCGATTCCTCCTTGTAATGAACAAGGTCAAGGACTGTCGCGAGGAAGACGCAATCTCATTCTTCTGCAATAATTGCACGGACAAGGGAATCCTTAACGCCATAAGTCGCCGTGACATAGCACGCCATTGACTTGGCGCCATAGTACGGAAGTACTGTGCGATGGAAAGTGCCTGGAAAACCAAAGCAAAATTTTGGGATAATCCGGCTCTGACTAAACACCCAGTCCGAATCAAAAGGGCGCACTCTCATAAGTCACTCGATTCAATCATAAAGAAGCAAAAGCCCACTTCAGAGCGTGTAACTGTGTTGGAGGGATGGCTTAACGGGCCCTGCAAAATCCACAGTACAGCGAATACCATACCAACACATAGCCTGAGAGCATGTTGGGTAATCCAGCAGGTGGCCAAAAGCGGTGAGGATCTCCTCATCCAAAACACCGCAGAGCACCCATGGATAACAATACAGTACTAACAGTCTCCGAGACATTCGCCTCAAACAATAGGCGAAAGCGAGCACTCCGTAGCCTTGCCAAGTCTCCCACGTGGCAGCAATAAATCCATGGAGCGACACGGCAATTACCTTCAACGCCAGTGACGAACCCTAAATTCCGAACAGCCCGAGCACCGTCGCATTGGTCCTTAGTCCAATTGTGGACGGCTTTCGGCTCACTAAAGTGCTCATGGACGGCGGCAGTGGATTAAACCTCATCTATGAGGAAACTCTTCAAAAAATGGAAATAGACAGGAACCGCATTGAGCAAAGCAGCACGACCTTCACAGAAATTGTCCCTAGTTGGGAGGCACGCTGCGCTGGAAAAATCACACTAGATGTGGTATTCGGCACTCCGGACAATTATAGGTCCGAAGAAATTACATTCCAAGTGGCCCTGTTCAGTAGCGGATACCACGCCCTTTTAGGGCGTGAGGCATTCATGATCTTCCAAACCATACCCCATTACGGGTACATGAAGCTCAAAATGCCCGGGCCCAATGGAATCATCACTCTAGCTAGTGATCCGGACATAGCACTCCGCGCCGAAAACAAAACAACCGCACTGGCCCTTGAGGCATTATCCGAAGCCCTCGCGGCAGAGGAATTAACTGCGCTACGCTCCATAGTGGACAGGGATGCCGTGATACTCAACAAGAGATCCAAGTACACTTCTTTTAAACCAGCGGATGAAATAGTGAAATTCCAAGTCCACCCAACGGACCCTACAAAAACAGCATCCATCGGGCACGCTTAAACCTCACAGATACGCCAGACCACGGGAGTTCCCGCTACGAGAATTGGGACATATTCTCCTGGCATCCTCGATATGCCAGAATCCCACGCAGTCGGCCGAGCATAACCTTAACATTTTAAAGGGATTCAAGCCGGTCAAGGTAGTCTTCGGCTTTCTCTGAACCTAAGAGACAAGCCATGGGAGAGGAACTAGCCAAGTTATTGGAGGCCGGATTCATTAGAGAAATAAAACATCTGGATTGGCTAGCAAACCTGGTGATGGTACCAAAGAAGGACAAATCCTGGCGCCTATGTCTCGATTTTAAGGACCTCAACAAGGCTTCCCCAAAGGATCCCTTCCCCCTCCCTCGCATCGATCAAATTATCAATGCTACCGCAGGACACGACTCAGTGTGCTTCCTCGACGCATAGTCCGGCTATCACCAAATTAAGATTGTGGAGTCTGACCAAGCCGCAACGGCATTTATCACGCCATACGGCCCGTTATGTTTCGACACACTGCCCTTCGGGCTCAAAAACGCCGGCGCAACGTATCAACACATGATTCAGACATGTCTAGAAAAGCAGATCGACAAAATAGTAGAGGCATACGTAGATGATGTGGTCGTTAAAACTAGACACATCGACTCTTTAATAGACGACTTGAGGCTCATGTTCGACAATCTCCGAACATACGACATCAAGCTCAATCCGGAAAAATGCGTTTTCGGCGTACCCGCCGGAAAGCTCCTGGGCTTCATCGTCTCCAGTAGAGGAATTGAAGCAAATATGGCTAAAATCCGAGCCTTGTCACAGTTGGCTATTCCAACGGACCTCAAACAAATCCAGAAATTAACTGGATGTGTGGCGGCCTTAAGCCGATTTATCTCCCCATTAGGAGAAAAGGCACTACCCCTTTATCGCCTTCTTCTATGCCAACACTTCGAGTGGGACGGATGCTGCCACGGCCGGATTGAAGAAATAAAAGCCATCATCGCCACCAACCCGATCTCGGCCGCCACACATTGGCGAACCAATGCTGCTATATATAGCGGCAACTCATCAAGTTGTAAGCGCAGTGCTCGTCGTCGAACGAGAAACAGACGGACATAAATTCCCCCTTCAAAAGCCGGTGTATTATGTATCCACTATTCTCACTCCATGCAAATCACGGTACCTGCATTATCAAAAGATAGCATATGCGGTATTCTTGGCATCCCGGAAACTACGACACTACTTTCAAGAGTGTTCAATTATAGTGGCCTTGGAAGTGCCACTCAATGATATAATAAACAACCGCGACGCCACGGGCCGGATTGCCAAATGGGCCATTGAGCTCCTCCCGTTCGACATAACATATAAACCTCGGCGAGCCATTAAGTTGCAAGTATTGGCCGATTTTTTCGCTGAATGGAAATAAGCCGAACTCCCTAAAGAGTACGTCGCATACTCCAATTGGATCATGCACTTCGACGGCTCTAAAATGCTGGTTGGTCTGGGGGCCGGCGTCGTCCTGACCTCCCCCACCGGGGATACAGTCCAATACGTACTCCAAATACTATACACAGACTCTAATAATGCAGCCGAATACGAGGCCCTGTTACATGGTCTCCGAATGGCGGTTTCCATGGGCATTCGACGCCTAGAGGTGCGTAGGGACTCGAGCCTCGCAATATCCCAAATAAATGGAGACTTCGATGCCAAGGATCCGAAAATGGCGGCTTACCGCAACGCCGTCCTCAAGATGCCAGCTCTGTTCGAGGGGAAATAATCAGGCGGCGAATATCCTCGCCCGGATCGGCGCCAAGCACGATCCTGTCCCACCTAACATCTTCCTCGAAAGGCTGTTTAAGCCATCAGTGGTATGGAAAGGGGACACCGGTAACAATAGTCCGGACCCGGCCACAACGCCAGATACCGAACACTCTGACACAATCGGAGGCTCTGCCACCGAAATAACACCTTCCGCCCACATAATAATGGCTATCATCGCCCCGTGGACAGAACCATTCCTGGCCTACCTAACCAGGCAGGAACTGCGCGAGGAACAAAATGAGGCACGCTGCATAGTGCGGCGATCTCAAGCCTACAAGGTCCACAAGGGAGAGCTTTATAAGAAAAGCACTACCGGAGTCCTTCAAAGGTGCATCTCCGAAGAGGGAGGGCGAAAGCTTTTGGCAGAAATCCATGCTGGACTCGGTGGCCACCACACCGCAGCCCGGGCTCTCGTAAGCAAGGCCTTCCGTATAGGTTTCTATTGGCCAACAGCCCAAGCAGATGCACATGACTTGGTCCAACACTGCGTCGGTTGCCACCTTTTCGCAAACCAAAGCCATCTGCCGCCCACCGCTCCCCAAACAATCCCCATTACCTGGCTCTTTGTGGTCTGGGGGCTTGATATGGTCGGACCCCTTAAAGGGGGAACCCATAAGAAAAAATACTTACTGGTCATGGTGGATAAATTCACCAAATGGATAGAGGCCAAACCCGTTAAAACGGCAGAATCCGGAACGGTGATAGACTTCATATCTGGCGTTGTACACCGTTATGGCGTCCCCCATAGCATCATCACTGACAACGGCACTAACTTCACAACCGACAAGGTGAAACTTTGGTGCAGCAACATGGGCATCAAGCTCGATTATGCTTCTGTCTATACCTGCAAACTAACTCAAGTCGAGCGAGCAAATGGTCTTATCATGAGCGGCATCAAACCCAGATTAGTGCGGTCCTTAGAGGAGTCTAACACGCACTGGGTAGAGGAGCTCGACTACATCCTATGGGGGCTGCGGACCACGCTGAATCGCACTACCGGATACACACCGTTCTTTATGGTATACGGCACAGAGGCGGTTCTGCCCTGCGACATAATCCATGACTCACCTCGAGTGAGCATGTATGAAGAAAAAGAGGCCGAGCTTGATCGGCAGGACAGTTTGGACGCCCTGGAGGAGGAGCGCGACGTGGCAAAAGCCTGTTCCGCATTCTATCAGCAACGGGCTCGAAGATACCAAAGTAGAGAAGTACGGGCCAAAACTTATAATGTTGGCGAACTAGTTCTACGCCTGCCGGAGAAGAAAAAGAACAAACTCAAGCCCAAATGGGAAGGTCCCTTCATTATTGACCAAGTGCTGACCGGTGGAGCGTACCGTCTGCGGGATGCATCGAACAATCGACTTGAGCCAAACCCATGGAACGCAGCTAGACTCCGAAGATTCTACGCCTAGCGCCGGACTCTACGTTCGTCTCCTTACCCCTGTCCATTTTTCATTATCTGTCTTTTCTCTCTTTCTTTCTTCCTTTTCCTTTTCCTCAAGGCCTTCAAAGGACAACTTGTGTTTTTCTTACACACTATAAACGCTCTAGCCGCGCTCATTATACCTGGGGGCTTCTTAGACAGAAGCTTAATTATTCTACTAGGCCTCATGCCCCGCACATGTCTTATTATTCCGCATGTACCTTTTTTCGCCATTATATGCATCGATATGACTTAAGTTTTGGCCAAGCTGGGTTGCCTGGCTCTTGTATTTATGCCTTACGTTCCCGTTAATTCGGCTAGGGCATAAGGGGAGCACCTCTGCGATTGTTACTGCCGGGTCAGCCGGATGTGTACCTCAGACTGGGTGAAGCCGAAAGCTAGCGTTCTTAAGGGAATATTCGGTCGGTGAACAAAAGATGACTTTTATTTATTTTTATACATGCCCCCAGATGTTTTTGCCTGTGCCCCTTCTCGTAGTCCGGACATGCACATTAGGGCATGCATACCCAGGGAAAGGAACCCTTAACGGAACTATTCTCCCTGGAAGATGTTTCTTACTATCCATGTAATATAACATAACTAGTTGGGTACTTGTCTGTTCAAGCACTTATGACACCTACACCTAGTTTCCACGCATACCCAGGTTTTTACATAACTGAGCGGGTATTCGGATACACTCCGGACTATTAGGTCCCGAGGCCGAAGCGAAAAAGTCCGCCATGACAAATGATTTACAATCCGGCTAGGACATCATACATGTCACTTAAATTACATAGTCACTTAGACTGACTAAATTCTTCTTCTACCCCATCCAACAGGCTATCTAGTCCACAATCCTATTGAGAATACTTTGCGGCTAATTCTACTTGGTCATACACGAGACTGACGGGGATTTCTTTCCCATCAGGCCCCACTGGTCCGACCTCGGCCATGTGGTTTGGGTTAGCCTTGGTATACCACGTCTTCACCATGGCCCAGGCTTCCCGGGAACCTTGACGGCATGCCGATATCTTCCATAATCGGAGGCGCCGCCGTGCTCCCTTGAGCTTCTCCGCAAGCTCTCCAATGCCTTCCGGCAGGGAGACGGATGGCCACAAGGCCTGGGCAATACCCTGCATCACCTGCCGAACTTGTTCGTGCAGCCAGGAGAGCTCGTAGAAGATCACCCGCAGACCCGGGCATCTCCTCCGTGGGACGACCCTCAGCATACCTGCAGACATAACTCTGTTAGCCGGCTTCGTCGCCGAACTCTTTCAAAAGCTCGTTCAAGCACTTACTGAAAATGCCGCGTCAAAGCCTCTTATTCTCCTTCACGGAGTTAGCCAGCTGGGCCCGAACATCTTTTAGTTCCACGCCCAGCTGGGTATTGGCGGCTTGGAGATCGTTTTTCTCTTGCCTAACTTTCGTAAGCATGCGCTCACCAGCCTTTAGCTGTCGTATGGCATGTTGCTCATCCGGATTCACTCTGGCGTCATCTACAATATCTATTGTTAGATTTGCAGGCATGCCACATCCTATATGGTACCTATCATTCTTTGAAATAAGCGTTACCTGTCGGATGTTGGGTGCCGGCAGAGCCTTAAGGTTCAAACTCTGGGGTGCGCACGAAGATCTCTCCCCTACCGATCTACATCCAATCAGAATCTAGCTAAACGATGAACAACACGAGGGACACAAGATTTACACTGGTTCGGGCCACCGTTGTGGTGTAATACCCTACTCCAGTGTGTGGTGTGGTAGATTGCCTCAGGGGCTGATGATGAACTGTACAAGGGATGAACAGCCTCGCGAGAGGTGTTCTTGAGCTGGTGTGATGAACTTCTTGGGTGAGTTCGATCGCCTCTCTATCTGATGAGCTCTCGACCGGGCGTCCCCTCGACCAGGGGTCTTCTCTCTACTGTGGTGGCTAGTCCTATTTATAGAGGCCCTGGGCCTCTTCCCAAATATTGAGCGGGAAGGGCGCCAACAACGGCCATTTTGAAGGGGAACATCTATTACATGTTATCCTGACTAAAGTTGGTCTTCGGCCGCCAAAGGTGCTGGCGATGACGCCGTCTTGGGCTCCACGGTGACCTCCGTCCTGCCGCTCTGCTGGTCTTGGTCTCGCTGCACTGAAATGGCAACCTTTGCCTGATGCCTCGGTACTCCACGCCTGCGCTTGCCCCCTTTGCACCAAAGAGGAAACAAGGACATTGCATAGGCCGGCGCCCGCCTGGCACCCGCCTGGTCTCGATCGTCATGGCTTACGTCACGAGCACCTCGCGAGGTACCCCGCCTTGATCTCTCCGCCTCCTCGCGAGCCTGCCTGGTGAGGCTGTTCCTGAGTAAGTCTTGCGCCGTCCGCCCCACGAGGCTTGGCCCCTCGCGAGGGTCTTGAGTCTTGTGATGATGAAGATGGGCCGTACTGGGCCACCACTTGAGTCACGCCGCAGGCCGCAGGCAGGCAAGTTTGGGGACCCCCGTTCCCAGAACGTCGACATTACCGGAGGGGGCCTTTTCGGATTCCTTCAATGCGGCAACTGCGGCCCGTAGCTGGGCCTTGCAACCTTCCAGTTGTTGAGACAATTGGGTATTCTTCTCTGAAAGAACCTGCACAAATAATGATCCTTAAATCAGTTGTGCCAACTGTTTCAAGTCTCAGGGGCTACTGATATATATAATCATCAAAATTTTCTTACCCGTATATCCTTCACATACTGGTCCATGGCTCTCGCAAGACCATTTTGAGCAGCACGGATGTAGTTGTCTCCTGAGTTGAAGGCATCAAAGGCCTCTTGGGAGAAACAAGCGTCAAGGAGTACGGCCCGGTGACGCTTGTGATTCATGGAGCTCTCCACTTCGGAATTTGTAGGGGATATTTTATCCGCATCCTCTGTCGGAGGAGCATCTGGCGTGTGCCCCGTGTTAGCTTCCGCCTCTATGTCCGGCCCTGGAGCCCGACTAGTAGAGGCGTGATCGGCGACCTCTCCGGATATAGTCCGGCGAGCATTTTTCCTTCTAGGAAACATGCGTGTTATTATGTTTTAAAAGATGATAACCATGGATTGAGGCTTTGTATAATACCTCTGCGCCGGCGTCTCCGTCCGGACCGCCTTCCTTTTCAGCATGCCCGGCTTCGGCGCCCCTCGTTGGCGATTCGCCACGGGTTCAGCATGGTGTCCTGAGGACCTTCCCTGTAAAACACCGCACAGATACGGTAGGTGAAGTGCATAAAAAGGGATCCTTCTCAAAAGTTGGGACTCTGGTTTTCACTTATATGCGAGGCGGGGAGCAGCCCAGGATAGTCAGCTATAATGGCCACCATGGCACCATCACAGCTTAATTGATAGAATATCCTGTCGATCAACTCCACAAATATGTCCGAATCCTCTTCTAGGCCGGGGTTGAGTGCCCGGCCGGGATCCTCCGATTGTGGGGGTGGGCTGTGGACCTCCCTTAGAGCCTTTCGAAGTTCCTGCTATGAAATAGCAAGGTAAGTACTTACTACAAAAGTGTGGGAAGGATGGGAGTAAGAAGTGGCAGCTCACCCAGCTTGGCGGGTTGTACATGGAGAATCCATCCCGTGGCTTGATGCGGAGGAACTCCTCTTCCTCTCCCTTATACAAATCGGACAGAATTTTTGCTTGAACAGCAACTGAGTCCGATCCCTTACGGCCACAGCGAGTGGCGTCATCTTCCCCGTTGAAATGCCACATGGGGTGGCCTCGATATTGAAGCGGCTGCACCCCCCGCATAATGCATATTGACATAACCTCGGTTATTGTCAGTCCCGATTGAGCCATTACCTTTATTCGGCCCATCAGGTAAAGGGCGTCTCTGTTATCTTCTTCCTGAGGGCTCCGTGGGCGCCAGCTTCTGCATTTCTTCAAAGGGGCATTGTCGAACTCAAGAAGACCAATCCGAATAGGATCCGGGAGGGGGACGTCCTCCATATAAAACCACTCTGAAGGCCAGTCTTCGGACGTCTTCTTCGGGGTACCGGATAGGTATCCGGTCCCGGCAATGCGCCATATTTCGGCCCCGCCCACTTGATATATCGACCCCCTCTGAGTACGGGGCACAAGGTAGAATAGCTTCTTCCACAACATACAAGTGAGCTTCGCAGCCTGTAAACAGCTCGCAAAGGGCTACATTACCAAATGTGTAAAATGGAAGTAGGGGTGAAGTTATGCAACCGGAGGCCATAAAACTCAGAGCCCTCGGAGGAGCAGATGGATTGAAATCCAAGTCCCTTAATAAATAAGGGACGAGGCAGACCCGCCCCCTTGGAGGGGTTGGGGAAGCTCTCCGCTTGCTCCCCGCCGTTATAGGTGGCGAGCCCGGCTCGAACGGGGACCATATACGCTGGAGGGAGGAATCCCTGGGTCTGTAGCTCTACTAATTGGTTGTGCGGGATGGAACACTTCTTACAATCTCCGGGCTTAGGGCTACGGGAGCGAGAGGAGGAGCTGCGCTGGCCGGCCATGTTGGGATGGATTTTTTCAGGCACGCTCCGATGAATGCTCGCTGAGGGAGGATGGTGTGATTTGGATCTGAGAATCCCTGTCTCTTTATAGGCAGTTTATTCACATAGCTAGGGTGGTAAATGTAAAAATGCCCTGGCTTCTCGCATTCGCTCGACACGTGGAAGGTAGCCATTATTGGACGTAGAAGCCAAGAAGCGCAACATTTATGAGAAGCCAAACACCATTCAACAGGTATTCCGGATTTGGAGAAGAACCCGCCTTGCAATGCCGAAAACAATCTGCACGCCGGACTCATCATCATTGAAGCCTGGTTCGGGGGCTACTGAGGGAGTCCTGGATTAGGGGGTATCCGGACAGCCAGACTATATCCTTTGTCTGGATTGTTGGACTATGAAGATACAAGATTGAAGACTTCGTCCCGTGTCCGGATGGGACTCTCCTTGGCGTGGAAGGCAAGCTTGGCGATACGGATATGTAGATCTCCTCCCATTGTAACCGACTACTGTAACCCTAGCCCTCCGGTGTCTATATAAACCGGAGGGTTTACTCCGTAGGACAACAACAATCATACCATAGGCTAGCTTCTAGGGTTTAGCCTCTACGATCTCGTGGTAGATCAACTCTTGTAATACCCATATCATCAAGATCAATCAAGCAGGAAGTAGGGTATTACCTCCATCGAGAGGGCCCGAACCTGGGTAAAAACATTGTGTCCCCTGCCTCCTGTTACCATCCGCCTTAGACACACAGTTCAGGACCCCCTACCCGAGATCCACCGGTTTTGACAGCGACACCCGGTATCATCATAGATGTGGTGGGGTCCTACTTCTATGACAACAAATCTTGACAGAAAATGGGCTTTTTGTCCTGGGCGGGCCGGAGAGACAGATGCATGACATTATTTGGGCCGCCCATGACGGAAAAACACGTGGTAAAAGCGAGGGCGAGGAAAATATCGGGGAGTTCCCGGATACGGTGGGTGGTCGGGGGCCGAGCGATGCGCGTTTCTCTCGTATGTACGCGCGTGTGTGCGAGGCGTTGGGCTCTAACTGAACCTGAGTGAGGTGTTGGGCTCTAATCAACTCGAGCGACAGCACTACAAAGGCTACGCTACATCGAACCCGAGCGATCGATCGATCCCTTGCCGTTAATCAACCTGTGTGATTCCTTCGCCATCGCTGCTAATCAAGCCGATCGATGCTGCCTCTGATGAACAGTGAGCGTTGTTGAGGGGGTTTGGATGAACAGTTCCCGGTGGGGGGTTGGATGAACATGACCCCGTTGTAGTAGAGGCCGTTGCTGCTGGATCAACAATACCCCGGTCGATCTAGCCGGTGGTTGAACAAGACCCCGTGGAGGGCTGGTTGAACAGTAGCCAGTGGAGGGCTGGTAGAACAGTAGCCGGTGGAGGACTGGATGAACAGTAGCCCGTGGAGGGGTGGTTGAACAGGACCCCGTGGAGAGGGCTGGTTGAACAGTAGCCTGTGGAGGCTGGATGAACAGGAGCCCGTGGATGAACAAATGCAGTGGAGGCCGGAGGAGGTCGATGGTGGATGAACAAGAGCCCGTGGAGGCAGCCAACGGTGAAGATGAACAGATCCCGTGGAGTCCTGCTTATGATACGCCACACCTCCCGGCGAACAGGACCCTGTTTTCGACCATAGCGCCCAACACAAGTCCGCTTTCCTCCGCTTTTGTGGTACACCACACCCTCTCGATCAACAGGACCCTGCTTCGACCGTAGGAGGTCCATTTCCTCCGCTTTGGCGGCACGCTGCACCTCCCGGCGAACAGGATCCCGTTTCCACCATGGCCGTTCGAACACCAAGGCCGTTTCCTCCGTCCTGCGATACGCCAGGCCTCGTTTCCATCGGCTGTTCCATCCAAGCCGGTTGCCTCCCGATGCCTCCCGATGAACAACACGCGTTCTGTTGCCTCCCGGTGAACATGACACATTCCTTTGCCTCCCCATAAACACGAGATGACGCAGTTTCTCTGTTCCGACCCAGCCACAGCCATGTACACGAGCCCTGGCCGTACGTATGCGCGAGTAGGCGTTCGAGACCCCGCCCGTATGTACGTACATGGCCGTATTTACTTTCTTGCAACGTGGCCGCTGTACGTACGTGTACATGCTATGTGCGCGCTTCTACTACCACATGTGCCCTTCCTTACACGGCCATGCAACGTGGCCACTGTACGTACGTGTACGACTAGTATGGATGTACATGTTCGCGACCAGAATGACAACGCAACATACGCTTCGACCGGGTGGGTCCCGACTGTCAGGCACTTCCTTGAGTGCGAAGATGTCGCCGGTGGGTCCCAGCAGTCAGGGGGCGAATCGTTTTTTTACCCATAATATGGATGCACTTCCTTGCTTGCGAAGATGTAGCTGGTGGGTCCCAGCAGTCACGGGGCGAATCATTTTTTTGCCTGTAATATGGACGCACATCCTTGCATGCAAAGATGTAGCTGGTGGGTCCCAGCAGTCAGGAGGGAAACATTTTTTTCTTGAAATACGGTGACCCGTCCGGTGGGTCCCTGCTATCAAGTGGAGGAATAATTATTTTCCGCGTAATAACGAGGCACTTCCTTGCTGCGGCCGTGAACCCAGCTGTCAGCCTCTCCATGTACAGTACTCTTGTGATGGAAGTCGGTCATTGAACACATTGACCACGCCGCGCCGAGAGCACCAAGGCGGTGGATGATGGCGAGGCCTAGGAAGGGGACGACGCGGAGCCGGGGAAGACGCGGCAGTGGATGCCCATGCGGAGATGAGTACGAGGGTTCACTGGTTCGGCTGCGGTGTGAGGATGCCGTCGCTGCAGGGCCTGCCAGCAGTGGGAGTGGTAGGGGGAGGTGAGGCCTCCGCGGCAGCACAGCCGGCCACGGGAGGCAGGAGCAGGCGGCACGACCGGCGCTGCTTTGGGCGGCTGGAGCAAGAAGACCAGAGGTTGAAGAATCACAACGGCCGTTGGATGGACATCGTACGGTCACTGCAGCTAGAATCATTTATATTGACTAAGTTGACAAAGCCCTTAGTACGCCTCAACTTAGTAGGCCCACAGGTCAGCCTCCGAGACGGTGCACCCCAGATGTCGGGGGAGGAATCATTTTTTGGGCGGCTGAAGCTAGAATATCCGAGATTGAAGAAGAAGCACGACATCCGTTGGATGGACACTGATGGACATCCAACGGACACTGCTGCTAGAACCGTGTGTTGACTATAAGTTGACAAAGCCTTGTATACGCGTCAACTTAGTAGGCCAACAAGTGTGTGGCAGAGAACTTATAGCCCATTTGCGATTTGTAAGAATGTACAGCCCAATTGTGAATTCTAGTGGAACTTACTACAGCCCATTTACAGTTTGTTAAAAGTACAACCCATTTTCTAGCTAGGACAATGATTAATAATTTCAACCAACCGTTCAAAACAGAATTCAATAAAATTTCCCACATTTTGATGGGATCCGAAATATTTTTATCCCGAAATTTCTAGTCAGATTAAATACAATTTCAATATAAATTTGTATTACATAAAAATCCAACGAAACATTGCGCGCGCAACAATTAATGAAATTAAATTTTCAAAATCTAGAAATATTATTTATAAAGTAATTAGGTGTTTGGTGCATTTTTTATAGTTACTGCCCAATTTTTTTAATTACATCCCATTTATTATTTCTTAAAGCCCATTTTCTTGTTAATCCTAATGCATCCCTCCTAGGAAAGATTTGCAGCCCAGCGGGGCGGAGAATAACAAGTTGACCTTGCCTGGGTATTCCACAAAAAAGGTATTGCTGGGCTAGCCCTTTTCAGCTTGAAAATAATTAATATTTGGGCTGGATATCTGGCATGGGCTAGACGGGCCACAGACCGCCCAGTTAATACACTGCTCTCCTCTGAACAACAATGAAAACATCGCTCAAGAAAAACTCTGCACTGCTCACACCTTAAAAAGACAAATACTGCTCGAGCTGCTTGGTCCCAGCTGTCGACCACTCCTTGTTCAATTCTCTCGTTTATTGACTACACAGGTTGACAATGGTGTGGGACCGCGATGTCAAGAAACCAGGAGAAAGCAAAAAATATTACAGTTGTATATAATAAGGAGGTACTTGCGTACATGCGGCTATGGCCCTGGTGGGTCCCCACTGTCATCCTCTCCAAGTAAAGTCATCTCCTCATTCCTCATGCCGTTGACCATGTTGACAACGCGAGACGGCGGCGCCACGATGAGCGCAACAACTCGAAGGACGATGGAGAGGGCCTCGCGGGCCCTATGGATGGTCTGATACAGCGCCCGCTGCTCATTCGGGAAGCCAGGATCATAGGGCCACATGTCCGCGACGGCATTGTCGTTCGCTTGTTCACCGATGCTCATTGAGGAGACGGAGGTTGCAGCACAGGTCCTCCTGCACTGGTAGCTCTTTCGCCATTAGGGCGTCGAAGTGGGCCGCACCTGCTCTATGGTGAACACGGCATGAACCGGCTTGTACAGTGGCGCCGACTCCTGGTCGGAAGCTATGTCTATCGTCCGATTGTCGTCGCTCAGCTCGGCGAGATCGCTGGCGAGCCAGCGTGTCCCGGCTGCTGGACCGACCCCCTGCCAAGCACGAGTATAACTGCCCTAGCCCACCCAGACCGCCTCCCTCGCCCGCGCGCATTTTCCGCCCAAAACGGTCATCTCCGCCCGCCCCGCTTCCCAGTGCAGGCGATTGCTCCGCCTTCAAATGACACAAGTGTCGTCCGTTCGTCCGTCTGCCCCCCACATTAATGATACGTGGTTGCCGAGGCAGCTACTCCGGCGCCACACGTCCGTCCCGCCGCCGCCCACCATTGCTATATAAACTGCGCCGGCCATAGTCGTAGTCATCCGCCTCCGTTCCCTTTCTCCTGTCCACACCACTACTCCCACCATGGCTTCCTTGCGCTCCAGTGCTCTTCGGGACGGGCGGACGATGGACCACAAGGAGATGGCAGCCACTGGCTGGCCGGCAGGCAGCCGGAGGACGACGACGTCCCAATGGAGAACATGGTAGTCGACGATCCGGCGCCAACCCCCTCCTGCGCGCCATCCTCGCCGGTGCATTGCACCATGACCATCGATGAGGCCCGTGCCCAATACATGGACACGGTGAGGCGGAAGCGTCAGGAGCAGTTCTGGGAGGCGCAGGCCGATGCCGCCTACAACCACCATCTCCTCCAGGAGCACCTGCAGACGGAGGAGCAGATCGCCGGGGAGCGGGCGGAGCAGGAGGCGCTGCTCGACTCGTACCGCTCCACCCGCGAGGGCAGCCTAGAGCGCTATAGGTACCACATGCGGGTGGCGGAGGCTGCGGCCGGCTACAAAGAGGGTGATGAAGCAGGTGAGGCGCTATTTGGCGAGACCGAGGATGAGGCAGAGGACAATGCCGGCTCCGACGAGTCCCCACACTGCTGGCGTCGACGAGGTCCTGCTCCGCCGAGGCCCCGCGGAGCCAACAACGAGGCAGAGGACACCACCGGCTCCGCCGAGGCCCCGCGGCGCCAACAACAAGGCAGAGGGCACCGCCGGCTCCGCCAAGGCCCCGGTCCGCCAACAACGAGGAAGAGGACATCGCCGGCTTAGCCGAGGCCCCACCCTTCCGGCAACGAGGGGGAGGATTTCCCCCGCTCCGTCGAGGCGCCGCCCTACCGGCAACGAGACAGAGGACATCGCCAGCTCCTCGACGCCCCGCCCCGTTGCCAACGAGGCCGCGCCACACAGAAAACGAGGAAGAGTAGAACACGGTAGGTCGCCACCGCTCGGGTCCAAGTAAGGCCACTGCTGCTACCCTCCGGTTGAAGCCGAGCTAGGCGGGTTGACCATTGACGGCCGATTAGCTTCTTGGCGGCGACGTGGAGTCAGAGAGCTATGTTGGAGAATGACGCTGCTTCAGTTACTTAACTGCAGGTACAGTTGGGTCACTGGCATGTGGGCCCAAGAGGCATATGGCCCACATGTAAGTGATTCAACTGCACCTGCTACTATGTCACTGAAGCTCAGTCCGCTTGAGAAGAAGCTTTTGTTCGGCTCAGCCGGACACGGGTGCTATGGTTAATTAATTATGTTGGGGAACGTGGTAATTTCAAAAAAATTCCTACGCACACACAGGATCATGGTGATGCATAACAATGAGAGGGGAGAGTGTCTGCACGTACCCTCGTAGACCGAAAGCGGAAGCATTTAGCACAACGCAGTTGATGTAGTCGCACGTCTTCACGATCCGACCGATCCAAGTACCGAACGCACGGCACCTCCGAGTTCAGCACACGTTCAAGTCGATGACGTCCCACGGGTTCCAATCCAGCAGAGCTTCGCCATAGATTTTCGTCAGCACGGCGGCGTGATGACGGTGATGATGATGCTACCGATGCAAGGCTTCGCCAAAGCACCGCTACGACATGATCGAGGTGGATTATGGTGGAGGGGGGCACCGGCTGGGAGAGATAAACAAATCAACTTGTGTGTCTAGAGGTGCCCCTTGCCCCCGTATATAAAGGATCAAAGGGGTGGCCGGCCGGCCCCTTGTGGGCGCGCCAGGAGGAGGAGTCCTCCTCCTAGTAGGAGTAGGACTCCCCTCTTTCCTACTCCTACTAGGAGGGAGAAATGAAGGGGGAGAGGGAGAAGGAAAGGGGGCGCCGCCCCCCCCTTCCTAGTCCAATACGGACCAGAGGGGAAGGGGCGCGTGGCCTGCCCTAGGCCAGCCCTCTCTCTCTCCACTAAGGCCCATAATTTCTCCCGGAGGGGTTCCGGTAACCCTCCAGCACTCCAGTTTTCTCCAAAACCACCCGGAACACTTATGGTGTCCGAATATAGTCGTCCAATATATTGATCTTTATGTCTCGACCATTTTGAGACTCCTCGTAATGTCCGTGATCATATCCGGGACTCCGAACTACCTTCGGTACATCAAAACAAAAAAACTCATAATACTGATTGTCATCAAACTTTAAGCGTGTGTACCCTACGGGTTCGAGAACTATGTAGACATGACCGAGACACGTCTCCGGTCAATAACCAACAGCGGAACCTAGATGCTCATATTGGCTCCCACATATTCTACGAAGATCTTTATCGGTCTGGTACATAGCATTGCATACATGATAGAGCCTATGGCTGAAGCATAGGGAACATCTTTCATTTTCTCTCTATCTTCTGCAGTGGTCGAGCATTGAGTCTGACTCAATTTCACACCTTGTAACACAGGAAAGAACCCTTTCTTTGCTTGATCCATTTTGAACTTTTTCAAAACTTTGTCAAGGTATGTGCTTTGTGAAAGTCCTATCAAGCGTTTTGATCTATCTCTATAGATCTTGATGGTCAATATGTAAGCAGCTTCACCGCGGTCTTTCATTGAAAAACTCTTATTCAAGTATCCTTTTATGCTATCCAGAAATTCTATATCATTTCCAATTAGCAATATGTCATCCACATATAATATTAGAAATGCTACAGAGCCCCCACTCACTTTCTTATAAATAGAGGCTTCTCCAAAAGTCTGGATAAATCCATATGCTTTGGTCACTGATGACCCACAAGTATAGGGGCTCAATCGTAGTCCTTTCGATAAGTAAGAGTGTCGAACCCAACGAGGAGCAGAAGGAAATGATAAGCAGTTTTCAGCAAGGTATTCTCTGCAAGTTCTGAAATAAGTGGTAACAGATAGTTTTGTGATAAGGTGAATTGTAACGAGCAACAAGTAACAAAAGTAAATAAGGTGCAGCAAGGTGGCCCAATCCTTTTTGTAGCAAAGGACAAGCCTGGACAAACTCTTATAATAGGAAAAGCGCTCCCGACAACACATGGGAATATCTTCAAGCTAGTTTTCATCACGTTCATATGATTCGCGTTCGGTACTTTGATAATTTGATATGTGGGTGGACCGGTGCTTGGGTGATGTTCTTACTTGAACAAATATCCCACTTATGATTAACCCCTATTGCAAGCATCCGCAACTACAACAAAAGTATTAAGGTAAACCTAACCATAGCATGAAACATATGGATCCAAATCAGCCCCTTACGAAGCAACGCATAAACTAGGGTTTAAGCTTCTGCCACTCTAGCAACCCATCATCTACTTATTACTTCCCAATGCCTTCCTCTAGGCCCAAATAATGGTGAAGTGTTATGTAGTCGACATTCACATAACACCACTAGAGGTTAGACAACATACATCTCATCAAAATATCGAAGAATACCAAATTCACATGACTACTAATAGCAAGACTTCTCCCGTGTCCTCAGGAACAAACGTAACTACTCACAAAGCATATTCATGTTCATAATCAGAGGGGTAATAATATGCAAAAAGGATCTGAACATATGATCTTCCACCAAGTAAACCAACTAGCATCAACTACAAGGAGTAATCAACACTACTAGCAACCTACTAGCACCAATCCCGGACTTGGAGACAAGAATTGGATACAAGAGATGAACTAGGGTTTGGAGATGAGATGGTGCTGGTGAAGATGTTGATGGAGATTGCCCTCTCCCGATGAGAGGAGCGTTGGTGATGTTGATGGAGATGATTTCCCCTCCCGGAGGGAAGTGTCCCCGGCAGAATGCCTCTCCTGAGCCCTAGATTGGTTCCGCCAAGGTTCCGCCTCGTGGCGTGAGTCTCGTCCCCGAAGGTTGCTTATGATTTTTTCTCATCGAAAGACTTCATATAGGAGAAGATGGACATCGGAGAGCCACCAGGGGCCCACGAGGTAGGGGCTCGCCTGTGGGAGGGCGCCCCCACCCTCGTGAGCAGTGGTGTGGGCCCCGGCCTTCATCTTTGGCGATTTATTTTTCTTTATTTATTTTAAGTTATTCCGTGGAGGTTCAGGACTTTTGGAGTTGCAGAATAGGCCTTCAAGATTTGCTCCTTTTCCAAATTCTGCATTCCTGCCGCATTCTCCCTCTTCATGTAAACCTTGTAAAATAGGAGAGAATAGCCATAAGTATTGTGACATAACGTGAAATAACAGCCCATAATGCGATAAATATCGATATAAAAGCATGATGGAAAATGGACGTATCAACTCCCCCAAGCTTAGACCTCGCTTGTCCTCGCTTAAAAGCCTATAACAATAAACATGTCCTCATGTTTAGAGGTAGAGGCGCCGATAAAAATAAAATAGGGACATGAAGGCATCATGATTATTCTCATAACAAAGAACATATATAGATTTGTCATATGATTACTTATGTTCAAATGATGATCTTTTCACAAAGCCAAAGTATGAATCGTAAACCTTATTGAGCACCAACAAATTATACCCTTAGTCATTGAAAGAATTGCAATTTATCATAACATCGGAAAGAGTCTATGTCAGAGCTTAAAAGCAAGTCCACATACTCAACTATCACTTAGTCTTTCATAATTGCTAACAAATACGCAATACTTGTGGTGACGGAGTTTTAACCGGACACAGAGAAAGATAGGGGCTTGTAGTTTTGCCCCACAACCTTTTACCTCAAGGGTAATGTCAACAATAATAATTCATGCTCCCCTACATCCAATTAGATATATATTTATATCATGTTCTTTCCAACATGCTGGGCTTGCCAAAGGATAAAATGAAAAAGGAAAGGTGAAGATCACCGTGACTCTTGCATGAGGTAGAGGATAATAATAAAAGATAGGCCCTTCGCAGAGGGAAGCAGAGGTTGCCATGCGCTTTTAGGGTTAATGCACAAAATCTTAATGCAAAAGAACGTCACTTCATATTGCCCCTTGTATGTGAACCTTTATTATGCAGTCCCTCGCTTTTATTGCGTCCACAACAAGTTCATACAAAGCTTATTTCTCTGCACTAATAAGTCATGCATATTTAGAGAGCAATTTTTATTGCTTGCACCGATGACAACTTACTTGAAGGATCTTACTCAATCCATAGGTAGATATGGTGGAATCTCATGGCTAAACTGGATTAAGGGTATTTGGAAGCACAAGTAGTATCTCTACTTGGTGCTGAGAATTTGGCTAGCATGAGGGGGAAAGGCAAGCTCAACATGTTAGAGGATCCATGACAACATACTTTATCTCGTATACAAGAAAACATAACTCATTATGTTGTCTTCCTTGTCCAACATCAACTCTTTAGCATGTCATATTTTAATGAGTGCTCCCTATAATAAAAGATGTCAATGATAATATATCTATATGTGAAACCTCTCTCTCCTTATTACTTCCTATTAATTGCAACGATGACCAAAGCTATATTCGCCAACTCCCAACAACTTTTAATCATCATACTCTTTCTATGTGGAGTCATTACTTTCACTAAGATCAATATAAACTCTTTGATTCTTTTTATCCCCTTTTTTTATTCACCCAAGATCATGGCAAAGTAATCAAGCCCTTGACTCAACACTAATCTTTATTACATATAGCTCACGGACTCGATTACATAGAGGGATCATAAAGCAAAACTTCAAAACTAGATCGTGCCATGACTTTATTCTACTAAATCAAGATACTACTAATAGGATCGAACTAAGAAAAACGGTAAAGATAGGAGTTGTGATGGTGATACGATACCGGGGCACCTCCCCCAAGCTTGGTAGTTGCCAAGGGGAGTGCCCATACCCATGTGATTATGTCTCCTTTGTTGTTGGCGGTGGAGGTGTTGTTGATGATGCAAGCATGTCGTACACCTTCCATGGCATAGGCTCACCCTCATAGAAGGATGCTCGAGTCTCCGGAATCCTCAAATCTGCAGCCAAACTCATCCTTTTGAATCTATATTCATACTCACAGTTTTGGTTTTGCAGATCATAGATTTGGGCTTGGAGGTGCTCGATCTTCTCATGTAGCTTGAAGATGGCTTCCTCGGTCTTCTTGGCATCCGGCTCATAGTTGTTGGTGAACTCCGCGAGCATCTTGTGGGTAGCGTTGTTTCCACGCTCCACCATTCCCTGGCACTTGAAAACTTGTTGCTCCATTGCTTCGAGCCTCAACTCCATGCTTCCGGTTCCCTTTGGTCCCTCAACATCGCGGATGTGCAGCAACCCATCACGCATCTCAATGGTTTGAGGGTGTTGTAGCACCTCCGCGAGGTAAGGGTTGATCACCTTCTCGAAGAACTTATCCTTGGAAGCACTTGGGGTCGCTATGATGATCTAGACCTCGCTGTAAAAACAGCTCGAAACAAGAACAGAGGATATTTGCGTGATACGGGAGTCAAAACCTTCGGGAGAATATATAATGAATTTTTACTGAACAAAATACGTATCGTGCAAGAAAACGGAGTCCGGATGGCACACGAGGTAGGGGGCGCGCCCAGGGGGTAGGGCGCGCCCTCCACCCTCGTGAAGGCCTCGTGTCCTTCCCGGACTTCCACTTATTTTTCTATTTTTCTAAATATTCCAAAACGGAGAGATATTGCCTTAAAAATTGTTTTGGAGTCGGTTTACTTACCGTACCATATCCCTATTCCTTTTCGGAGTCCTAACGCTCGAAAGTGTCCCTTATGTATTCCTCCGGGGTTACGGTTTCAATAATATTGGTTTCAACATTTATGGGATTACCTGAGATATAATGTTTGATTCTTTGACCGTTTACCACCTTCAGATTTGTGCCTTCGAAGTTGTTGATTTTTATGGCACCAGAACGATAGACCTCCTCGATAACGTAGGGACCTTCCCATTTAGAGAGAAGTTTTCCTGCAAAAAATCTTAAATGAGAGTTGTATAGCAATACATAATCACCTACATTAAACTCACGCTTTTGTATCCTTTTGTCATGCCATCTTTTAACTTTTTCTTTAAATAACTTGGCATTTTCATATGCTTGGGTTCTCCATTCATAGGGTGAACTAATATCAAATAACCTCTTCTCACCGGAAAGTTTGAAATCATAGTTGAGCTCTTTAATAGCCCAATATGCCTTATGTTCTAGTTCGAGAGGTAAGTGACATGCTTTTCCATAAACCATTTTGTACGGAGACATACCCATAGGATTCTTATATGCAGTTCTATAGGCCCATAATGCATCATCAAGTTTCTTGGACCAATTCTTCCTAGACCTATTAACAGTCTTTTGCAGAATTAATTTGAGCTCTCTATTGCTCAATTCTACTTGACCACTAGATGGCGGGTGATCAGGAGATGCAATTCCATGATTAACATCATATTTAGCAAGCATTTTACGGAAAGCACCATGAATAAAGTGTGAACCACCATCAGTTATTAAATATCTAGGGACTCCAAACCTTCAAAAAATAACTTCCTTAAGCATTTTAATAAAAGTGTTATGATCAGCACTACTAGTTGGAATAGCTTCTACCCACTTAGTAACGTAATCAACAAAGAACTAAAATATGTGTATATCCATTAGAAGCAGGAAAAGGTCCCATATAATCAAAGCCCCAAACATCAAATGGTTCAAGAACAAGTGAATAATTCATAGGCATTTCTTGCCGTCTACTAATATTTCCAATTCTTTGACATTCATCACAAGACAAAACAAACTTACGGGCATCCTTGAAGAGAGTAGGCCAATAAAAACCAGATTGCAATACCTTATGTGCAAGATTATCTCCAGCGTGGTGTCCTCCATAAGCTTCGGAGTGACACTTATGTAGGATCAGCCCAGCCATGCTCAGTACACAACGCCTAATAACACCATCTACTCCTTCTTTATAATTATGTGGATCATCCCAAAAGTAATGTCTCAAATCATAAAAGAACTTTTTCTTTTGTTGGTATGTGAAGCTAGGTGGTATAAATTTAGCAACAATATAATTAGCATAATCAGCATACCATGGAGTGCTACGAGAAGTGCTTATGACATTTAATTGTTCATCGTGAAAGCTATCATCAATAGGTAGTGGGTCATCAAGAACATTCTCTAACCTAGATAAGTTGTCCGCAACGGGTTCTCAGCTCCTTTTCTATCAACAATATGCAAATCAAATTCTTGCAGCAAGAGAACCCATCTAATAAGTCTAGGTTTAGCGTATTTCTTTTCCATAAGATATTTAATAGCAGCATGATCAGTGTGAATAGTTACTTTAGAGTCAACAATACAGGGTCTGAATTTATCACAAGCAAATACAACTGCTAAGAGTTTCTTTTCGGTAGTAGCATAATTTCTTTGAGCATTGTCTAGAGTCTTACTAGCATAATGGATAACATTTAACTTCTTATCAACTCTTTGCCCTAGAACAACACCTATAGCATAATCACTAGCATCACACATAATTTCAAAGGGTAAATTCCAATCGGTGGTCGAACAACAAAAAGTGTAGACTAAAGCTTTACAAGTATTTCAAATGCTTCTACACAATCATCATCAAAGACAAATGGTACATCTTTTTGTAATAAATTAGTCAGAGGCCAAGAAATTTTTGAGAAGTCCTTAATGAACCTCCTATAAAATCCGGCGTGACCAAGGAAACTTCTTATACCTTTGATGTCCTTGGGACATGGCATCTTTTCAATAGCATCAACCTTGGCTTTATCAACTTCAATACCTCTTTCAGAAACTTTGTGCCCCAAGACAATACCTTCATTAACCATAAAGTGACAGTTTTCCCAATTCAAGACAAGATTAGTTTCTTCACATCTCTGCAAAACTCGATCAAGATTACTCAAGCAATCGTCAAAAGAGGAACCATAGACGGAAAAGTCGTCCACGAAAACCTCACAAATCTTTTCACAAAAGTCAGAGAATATAGCCATCATGCATCTTTGAAAGGTAGAAGGTGTATTACATAAACCAAAAGGCATACGTCTATAAGCAAAAGTACCAAAAGGGCATGCAAAAGTAGTCTTTGATTGATCTTTAGCCGACACAGGTATTTGAGAGAAACCAGAATAACCATCTAGAAAGCAATAATGTGTATGTTTGCATAATCTTTCTAGCATTTGATCAATAAAAGGTAAGGGGTAATGATCTTTCTTAGTAGCTTTATTTAATTTGCGGAAATCAATTACCATCCTATAACCTGCAATAATTCTTTGCGGAATCAGTTCATCTTTATCATTAGGGACAACAGTAATACCTCCCTTATTAGGGACACAATGGACAGGACTTACCCACTGACTAACAGCAACGGGATAAATTATACCTGCCTCCAGAAGCTTGAGTATTTCTTTTCTTACCACTTCTATCATTTTAGGATTCAAACGGCGTTGAGGATCACGAACTGGTTTGGTGTCCGCTTCCAAATTTATTTTATGCTGACATAGAGTGGGACTAATGCCCTTAAGATCATCCAGAGTATATCCAATAGCGGCACGGTGCTTTTTTAGAGTCTTCAATAATCTTTCTACTTCCTGCTCTGAAAGGTTAGCACTAATAATAACAGGATATATTTTCTTTTCATCAAGATAAGCATATTTAAGATTACTGTGCAACGGTTTAAGCTCAAACACGGGATCACCCTTGGGTGGAGGAGGATCCCCTAGGATTTCAACAGCAAATTATGTTGCGTAATTGGTTCCTGTTTAAAGAATACTTCATATATTTCCCTTCTTTCATTCATGAACATCTCATTTTCATGGTCTAGCAAATAGTGTTCCAAAGGATCACTAGGAGGTACGGCAATAGAAGCAAACCAATAATTTCATCCTTACTAGGAAATTCTTCCTCACGATGTTGTTTACTAAATTTAGAGAAATTAAACTCATGAACCATATCATCCAAGCCAATAGTAACAACATCATTTTCGCAGTCTATCCTAGCATTAACAGTATTCAAGAAGGGTCTACCAAAAACAATGGGACAAAAGCTATCTTGTGGAGAACCAAGAACAAGGAAATCAGCGGGATATTTGGTTTTTCCACACAAGACTTCAACATCTCTAACAATTCCCATTGCAGATATAGTATCTCTATTGGCAAGTTTAATTGTAACATCAATATCTTCTAACTCAGCAGGTGTGATATCATGCATTATTTCTTTATATAAGTCAATGGGTATAACACTAGCACTAGCACCCATATCAAATAAGCCATGATAACAATGATCTCCTATTTTAACAGAAATAACAGGCACGCCTACCACAGGTCTATGTTTATCTCTATCACGAGGTTTAGCAATTCTAGCAGCTTCACCAGAGAATTGAATGACATGCCCATCAATATTATCGACAAGAGATCTTTAACAATAGCAATATTAGGTTCTACTTTGACTTGCTCAGAGGTGTATAAGTTCTAGTATTGCTTTTACGAACAACAGTTGAAGCTTTAGCATGATCCTTTACTCTAACAGGGAAAGGTGGTTTCTCAACATAAGAGGTGGGAACAATAGGATCATTATAAGTAATAGTCTTTTCTTCAACTTTAATAGGTGCAGCTACTTTCACTTCTATGGGAGGATGATATTTAAACCACTTCTCCTTAGGGAGATCAACATAAGTAGCAAAAGATTCACGTAAAGAAGCTACTATCTCAGAGTCAAGTCCATATTTAGTGCTAAACTTACGGAAAATATCGGTATCCATAAAAGATATAACACAATCAAACTTAGGTGTCATACCTGACTCCTTACCTTCATCGAGGTCCCAATCTTCGTGAGTTGCGTTTAATTCTATCCAATAAATTCCATCTAAATTCAATAGGCTTCATCATAAAAGAGCCAGCACAAGAAGTATCGAGCATGGTGCGATTGTTATCAGAAAGCCGAGCATAAAAACTTGGCATAATCACTTATTTTGCGAGCTCATGATTGGGGCATGAATATAACATTGATTTAAGCCTCCCCCAAGCTTGAGCGATGCTTTCTCCTTCGCGAGGCCAAAAATTATATATATATAATTGCGATCACGATGAACAAGATGCATAGGGTAATACTTTTGATGAAATTCCAATTTCAATCTTTTATAGTTCCATGATCTCATATCATCACATAGCCTATACCATGTCAATGCGTCTCCCTCCAAAGATAAAGGGAAAGCCTTCTTCTTAAAAACATCATCGGGTATACCTGCAAGCTTAAGTAGTCCACAAATATCATCCACATAGCGTAGATGTTCGTCAGGATGCTTTGTTCCATTCCCTGTAAAAGGATTAGCTAGCAGCTTTTCCATCATACCCGAAGGAAATTCATAGGGAGTTTCATTTTCAATAGGTTCAGTAGGTTGAGGAGCAACTCTTTGTTTCATCGACGGGTGAAGATACCCTAACAAGCCCCTCGCATAATTACTTTCCATAGTAACAGGTGACAGAAAATTTCAGCACACTAAATAAATTTTTCCTTACGAAATTCCACCTACCAAAGGCGCTTCACTCCCCGGCAATGGCGCCAGAAAAGAGTCTTGATGACCCACAAGTATAGGGGATCTATCGTAGTCCTTTCGATAAGTAAGAGTGTCGAACCCAACGAGGAGCAGAAGGAAATGATAAGCAGTTTCAAGCAAGGTATTCTCTGCAAGTACTGAAATAAGTGGTAACAAATAGTTTTGTGATAAGGTGAATTGTAACGAGCAACAAGTAACAAAAGTAAATAAGGTGTAGCAAGGTGGCCCAATCCTTTTTGTAGCAAAGGACAAGCCTGGACAAACTCTTATAATAGGAAAAGTGCTCCCGAGGACACATGGGAATATCGTCAAGCTAGTTTTCATCACGTTCATATGATTTTATGCTCGGTACTTTGATAATTTGATATGTGGGTGGACCGGTGCTTGGGTGCTGTTCTTACTTGAACAAACATCCCACTTATGATTAACCTCTATTGCAAGCATCCCCAACTACAACAAAAGTATTAAGGTAAACCTAACCATAGCATGAAACATATGGATCCAAATCAGCCCCTTACGAAGCAACGCATAAACTAGGGTTTAAGCTTCTGTCACTCTAGCAACCCATCATCTACTTATTACTTCCCAATGCCTTCCTATAGGCCCAAATAATGGTGAAGTGATATGTAGTCAACGTTCACATAACACCACTAGAGGTTAGACAACATACATCTCATCAAAATATCGAAGAATACCAAATTCACATGACTACTAATAGCAACACTTCTCCCGTGTCCTCAGGAACAAACGTAACTACTCACAAAGGATATTCATGCTCATAATCAGAGGGGTAATAATATGCATAAAGGATCTGAACATATGATCTTCCACCAAGTAAACCAACTAGCATCAACTACAAGGAGTAATCAACACTACTAGCAACCTACTAGCACCAATCCCGGACTTGGAGACAAGAATTGGATACAAGAGATGAACTAGGGTTTGGAGATGAGATGGTGCTGGTGAAGATGTTGATGGAGATTGCCCTCTCCCATTGAGAGGAGCATTGGTGATGATGATGGCGATGATTTCCCCCTCCCGGAGGGAAGTGTCTCCGGCAGAACAGCTCTGCCGGAGCCCTAGATTGGTTCCGCCAAGGTTCCGCCTGGTGGCGGCGGAGTTTCGTCCCGATAGGTTGCTTATGTTTTTTTCTCATCGAAAGACGTCATATAGGCGAAGATGGACGGCGGGGAGCCACCAGGGGCCCACGAGGTAGGGGGCGCGCCCAGGGGGGGAGGGCGCGCCCCCACCCTCATGAGCAGGGTGTGGGCCCCCTGGCCTTCAGCTTTGGCGATGATTTTTCTTTATTTATTTTAAGGTATTCCGTGGAGTTTCAGGACTTTTGGAGTTCTTGCAGAATAGGCATTCAATATTTGCTCCTTTTCCAAATTCTGCATTCCAAATTTCCGACATTCTCCCTCTTCATGTAAACCTTGTAAAATACGAGAGAATAGCCATAAGTATTGTGACATAACGTGAAATAACAGCCCATAATGCGATAAATATTGATATAAAAGCATGATGCAAAATGGACGTATCAATCACACTATCGAAACGTTTATTCCAACTCTGGGAGACTTGCACCAGTCCATAAATGGATCGATGGAGCTTGCACACTTTGTTAGCTCCCTTTGGATCTACAAAACCTTTCGGTTGCATCATATACAACTCTTCTTCGAGAAATCCATTCAGGAATGCAGTTTTGACATCCATTTGCCAAATTTCATAATTATAAAATGCAGCAATTGCTAACATGATTTGGACAGACTTAAGCATCGCTACGGGTGAGAAAGTCTCATCGTAGTTAACTCTTGAACTTGTCGAAAACCTTTCGCAACAAGTCGAGCTTTGTAAACAGTAATATTACCGTCAACGACAGTCTTCTTCTTGAAGATCCATTTATTCTCTATGGCTTGCCGATCATCGGGCAAGTCAACCAAAGTCCACACTTTGTTCTCATACATGGATCCCATCTCAGATTTCATGGCTTCAAGCCATTTTGCGGAATCTGGACTCACCATCGCCTCTTCATAGTTCGTAGGTTCGCCTTGGTCAAGTAGCATGACCTCCAGAATAGGATTACCGTACCACTCTGGTGCGGATCTTACTCTAGTTGACCTATGAGATTTGGTAGTAGCTTGATCAGAAGCTTCATGATCATCATCATTAGCTTCCTCACTAATTGGTGTAGGAGTCACTGGAACTGATTTCTATGATGAACTACTTTCCAATAAGGGAGCAGGTACAATTACCACATCAAGTTCTACTTTCCTCCCACTCACTTCTTTCGAGAGAAACTCCTTCTCTAAAAAGGATCCATTCTTAGCAACGAATATTTTGCCTTTGGATCTGTGATAGAAGGTGTACCCAACAGTCTCATTTGGGTATCCTATGGAGACACATTTCTCCGATTTGGGTTCGAGCTTATCAGGTTGAAGCTTTTTCACATAAGCATCGCAGCCGCAAACTTTAAGAAACGACAACTTTGGTTTCTTGCCAAACCACAGTACATAAGGCGTCGTCTCAACAGATTTCGATGGTGCCCTATTTAACGTGAATGCAGTCGTCTCTAAAGCATAACCCCAAAATGATAGCGGTAAATCGGTAAGAGACATCATAGATCACACCATATCTAGTAAAGTACGATTACGACGTTCGGACACACCATTACATTGTGGTGTTCCGGTATGGAGTTGCTAAACTATTCCACATTGTTTCAAATGAAGACCAAACTCAGAATTCAAAATATTCTCCTCCACGATCAGACGTAGAAACTTTATTTTCTTGTTACGATGATTTTCCACTTCACTCTGAAATTCTTTGAACTTTTCAAATGTTTTAGACTTATGTTTCATTAAGTAGATATACCCATATCTGCTCAAATCATCTGTGAAGCTGAGAAAATAACGATACCCATCGCGAGCCTCAATATTCATTGGACCACATACATCAGTATGTATGATCTCCAATAAATCTGTTGCTCGCTCCATTGTTCCAGAGAACGGCGTTTTAGTCATCTTGCCCATGAGACATGGTTCGCAAGTACCAAGTGATTCATAATCAAGTGATTCCAAAAGTCCATCAGTATGGAGTTTCTTCATGCGCTTTACACCAATATGACCTAAACGGCAAGTACACAAATAAGTTGCACTATCATTATCAACTCCGCATCTTTTGGCTTCAATATTATGAATATGTGTATCACTACTATCGAGATTCAATATAAATAGACCACTCTTCAAGGGTGCATGACCATAAAAGATATTACTCATATAAATAGAACAACCATTATTCTCTGATTTAAATGAATAACCTTCTCGAATCAAACAAGATCCAGATATAATGTTCATGCTCAACGCTGGCACCAAATAACAATTATTTAGGTCTAAAACTAATCTCGAAGGTAGATGTAGAGGTAGCGTGCCGACGGCGATCACACCGACTCTAGAACCATTTCCCACGCGCATCGTCACCTCGTCCTTAGCCAATCTTCGCTTAATCCGTAGCCCCTATTTCGAGTTGCAAATATTAGCAATGTAGCGGTATTAAATAACCAAAGCTACTGCGAGCATTAGTAAGGTACACATCAATAACATATATATCACATATACCTTTGTTCACCTTGCCATCCTTCTTATCCGCCAAATACTTGGGGCAGTTCCGCTTCCAGTGACCAGTCTGTTTGCAGTAGAAGCACTCGGCCTCGTGCTTAGGTCCAGACTTGGGTTTCTTCTCCGACCGAGAACTTGTTTGTCAGTTCTTCTTGAAGTTCCCCTTCTTCTTCCCTTTTACCCTTTTTCTTGAAACTGGTGGTCTTGTTGACCATCAACACTTGATGCTCCTTCTTGATTTCTACCTCCGCAGCCTTTAGCATTGTGAAGAGCTCGGGAATTGTCTTATCCATCCCTTGCATATTACAGTTCATCACGAAGCTCTTGTAGCTTGGTGGCAGTGATTGAAGAATTCTGTCAATGACACTATCATCCGGAAGATTAACTCCCAGTTGAATCAAGTGATTGTTATACCCAGACATTTTGAGTATATGTTCACCGATGTAACTATTCTCCTCCATTTTGCGCTTGTAGAACTTATTGGAGACCTCATATCTCTCAATCCGCATTTGCTTGAAATATTAACTTCAACTCCTGGAACATCTCATATGCTCCATGACGCTCAAAACATTGTTGAAGTCCCGGTTCTAAGCCGTAGAAAGCATGGCACAATCGAACTATTGAGTAGTCATCAGCCTTTGCTCGCCAGACGCTCTTAATGTCGCTGCCAGTTGCATCGAAGGGCTGCACCCAAATAAGTGCTTCCAGGACGTAATTCTTCCAGGTCGCAATGAGGATAATCCTCAAGTTACGGACCCAGTCCGTGTAATTGCTACCATCATATTTCAACTTTGCTTTCTCAAGGAACGCATTAAAATTCAACAGAACAACAGCACGGGCCATCTATCTACAACAACATAGACATGCAAAATACTAGCAGGTACTAAGTTCATGATAAATTAAAGTTCAATTAATCATATTACTTAAGAACTCGCACTTAGATAGACATCCCTCTGATCATTTAAGTGATCACATGATCCAAATCAACTAACCATGTCCGATCATCACGTGAGATGGAGTAGTTTTCAATGGTGAACATCACTATGTTGATCATATCTACTATATGATTCACGCTCGACCTTCCGGTCTCCAGTGTTCCGAGGCCATATCTGCATATGCTGGGCTCGTCAAGTTTAGCCCGAGTATTCTGCGTGCGCAAAACTGGCTTGCACCC
Source organism: Aegilops bicornis (assembly GCA_021605145.1). NCBI lineage: Eukaryota > Viridiplantae > Streptophyta > Magnoliopsida > Poales > Poaceae > Aegilops > Aegilops bicornis. The sequence continues at coordinate 674,613,814 of CM038671.1, forward strand.
GTTGTATGTGAATGTAGAGCTTATCACATCCGATCATCACGTGGTGTCTCAGCACGAAGAACTGCAGCAACGGTGCATACTCAGGGAGAACACTTATACCTTGAAATTTGGTAAGAGATCATCTTATAATGCTACCGTCGATATAAGCAAAATATGCATAAAAGATAAACATCACATGCAATCAATATAAGTGATATGATATGGCCATCATCATCTTGTGCCTTTGATCTCCATCGCCAAAGCACCGTCATGATCACCATCATCACCAGCGCGACACCTTGATCTCCATCATAGCATCGTTGTCGTCTCGCCAACTATTGCTTCTACGACTATCGCTACCGCTTAGTGATAAAGTAAAGCAATTACAGGGTGATTGCATTACATACAATAAAGCGACAACCATATGGCTCTCGCCATTGCCGATAACTCGGTTACAAAACATGATCATCTCATACAATAAAATTTAGCATAATGTCTTGACCATATCACATCATAGCATGCCCTGCAAAAACAAGTTAGACGTCCTCTACTTTGTTGTTGCAAGTTTTACGTGGCTGCTACGGGCTTAGCAAGAATCGTTCTTACCTACGCATCAAAACCACAACGATATTTCGTCAAGTTAGTGTTGTTTTAACCTTTACAAAGGACCGGGCGTAGCATACGTGTAATGTCGGTCCGGGCCGCTTCATCCAACAATACCACCGAACCGAGTATGACATGCTGGTAAGCAGTATGACTTGTATCGCCCACAACTCACTTGTGTTCTACTCGTGCATATAACATCTACGCATAAACCTTGCTTGGATGCCACTGTTGGGGAACGTAGTAATTTCAAAAAAATTCCTACGCACACACAGGATCATGGTGACGCATAACAACCAGAGGGGAGAGTGTGTCCACGTACCCTCATAGACCGAAAGCGGAAGCGTTAGCACAACGCGGTTGATGTAGTCGTATGTCTTCACGATCCGACCGATCCAAGTATCGAACGCACAACACCTCCGAGTTCAGCACACGTTCAACTCGATGATGTCCCACGGGCTCCGATCTAGCAGAGATTCGCCGGAGAGTTTCTTCAGCACGACGGCGTGATGACGGTGATGATGATGCTACCGATGCAAGGCTTCACCGAAGCACCGCTACGACATGGAATATGGTGGAAGGGGCCACCGCACATGGCTGGGAGAGATCAATAGATCAACTTGTGTGTCTAGAGGTGCCCCTGCCCCCATATATAAAGGGGCAAGGGGGAGGTCGGCCGACCCCTTGTGGGCGCGCCAGGAGGAGGAGTCCTCCTCCTAGTAGGAGGAGGACTCCCCTCTTTCCTACTCCTACTAGGAGGGGGGAAAGGAAGTGGGAGAGGGAGAAGGATAGGGGGGCGCCGCCCCGTCTCCTAGTCCGATTCGGACTAGAGGGGGAGGGGCGCGCGGCCTGCCCGCCGTCTCTCTCTCCACTAAGGCCCATTATTTCTCCCGGAGAGGTTCCGTAGCCTCCCAAGACTCCGCTTTCTCCGAAATCACCCGAACACTTCCGTGTCGTAATATAGTCGTCCAATATATCGATCTTTATGTCTCGACCATTTCGAGACTCCTTGTCATGTCCGTGATCATATCCGGGACTCCGAACTACCTTCGGTACATCAGAAATGTCAGAGTAATGGGCCACGGGTAGGCCAACCCGAAGCCCAGTACCTTTCAAGACATCGGGGTTAGCTGCGCCCCTCAAGGTGCCAAGATGAAGTACCGCCTTCTGGCGGCCGGCTGGAGGAATAGCTGGCTGCCCGTAGACGGCCGAGTCCTGGTGGCGACATCAAGACAAGCCGACTCCTAGCTGGCGGTTTCTAGAGGAGCCGACCCCTAGCAGTCGGCCCGTGGCGCCAGCGAAGCATGCGCCCTCATCAAGAAAGACAAGACAGGGAATGGCTACAGTATAGCCCATTCCCCCCATCCAAGGACAGGCGTGGCCACAATGCACCGTACCAGTGGAGTTCTCCGCCCGGCGCGGCACTGTTGCCACGCCATCCCTGACATCACCACAAGCAGGCTGAGTCCTGCTCCCACGACGGCCTGTCGGTACGACCCAAGGACGACGGGCCCCACCAATCAGCGAGAGCCTGGAAGACGGCAAGAGCCCCACCAATCAGACCTGAGGGAGGTCGGCCCCCAGCAGTCGGCTCGCCCCTTCCTCGGGATCCATGCGCTATTAACCAGACAAGACACAGAGTGGCTACAGTAATCGCCCACCAGGCGGCGGAGCTGTAGCCATGATCCCCTGACCAAGCCTGCGTCATTAGAGTCACGGCTACAGCGATCAGCAGCCGACAAGACCCGAGAGCAGCGAGGGCGGCCTGTCGGCCCCGTACCCAACCAGTCGGCGGGCTCCACCAGGCGGCGGGCCCCAGCAGTTGGCGGAGAAGCCGGCGGCCGAAGAGAATGACGGTCGGGCCCTACGCCCGGCTGGATTACCATTGTACCCCTGGGGGGTAGGCCTATATAAACCCCCCAGGGCACCCATGCAAAGGGTTCCAAACCTGATAGAACTAGACCAGCCCATAGAGGAACGAGAGAGCTAGCCTTGCCTTCTCCTACCTCTAGCATACAGCTCGAGGAGCACCATTGTACCCACTTGAGCCTTAGTGATCATGCGGAGACCCCGCAGAGCAGGACTAGGGGTGTTATCTCCTAGGAGAGCCCCGAACGTGGGTAAAGTGCACCGGTGTTCGTGTCTACGCCTCATCCCGCTTCCAGGCACCGGCGACGTTCTACTCGCTCCCACCATGATAAGCCATCCATTGACATATGTCGCACCCAACCCCCGACATTTGGCGCCCACCGTGGGGCAAGGTGCACCGTCGTCCGGAGACCTGTTCAGGACGGGAACCCTTTTCCTCCCTGGCGAGCGTAGCCAGCCCGGCACGCCAGACGGAGTCCGCGCCGATGCACTACGCAGCGCGGAGATTGCTTGCACGGCGAGCTGCCTCGCTGACCTTGTTGGCGAGGTCCGCCTCTCCGACGAGCCCACGTCTGACGCGGGCACCGACGCCCCTGAGAGCCGCCTCGTCAGCCTCTTCGATCAGCTCCATGTCACCAGCGAGCCTGCTACGGACTTGGAATCCATCGGCTCCACCGACCCGATGCTTGTCGATTCTGACACTGCGTCGCTCGACTCATTCCCCACCGACATGGTGGTCTACGACGAGCCGCCTCCTTGCACGGAGAGCGGCGAAAGCGCCGTCACGGAGGTGCTTGTCATCGGCCACAGCGAGCATTCCGGTGAAGGTGCTCACGATCCGCTCAGCGCGGCGCTACAAGACCTGACGGCGCCCATCCCAGAAGACACCGACACCGAGATGCTGGAAGCACGCCGCATCCAGCTCGTCGAGGGCGCCAAGAAGCTGGCTAGCATGAGAAGCCTGTCGGAAGCCTACCAGCGCGAGATGGACCGCGCCGTGGGCGGCACCCCGGCTCCTGCTGGGCCCAGCCGTCTTGGCACGGTCCAGCAGCACGGTGTGGCCATCGCCAACCTGTTCGGGGCAGATCGCCCCGTCTACGCCACGCCCGTGGAAAATATCCGAGCTGCCCAGGCGACAGCACAAGAGCTGGACAAGTTCGAGGGCGAAGATCGCCGCCAGATGGCGGAGCGCGTCCAGCGGCTCCTCAACGCGGCTGCTGAGCAGCACGAGGCGGGTTGCCGCACTGAGGGGCCCCACTGGCAAAATGACGATCTGCCTCCCCGCGTAGATCAAGGCACGACTTCTCGGACGCCGACTGGTGGCGTCCGCGAAAGAAGAGACGAGGAGCCGGCCGCCAGCCGCAGCCGGACTCGCATCACCATTGAGCGCGACCAAGACGGCCGCCCAAGAGCAGTGGAACGCCGGGATGACTGTCCGCCTCCTCCCCCTCGGAGGGAAAGGCGCGTCTCCTTGCTGCCTGTTTATCACCCGACACTTGGCGACCGCCTTGGCCGCCGAGAGGGAGTCGGAGAGAACGATGCCCGCCACCGGATCGACCGTCTCCACCGGTCCCTGGCGCTAGAAGAGGAAGATGAGTTGGGTCCGCCTTGTTTTGACCCCCGCATTCGAGACGAGCCCTTCCCCAAAGGGTTCACGCTCCCAAGAGACATGCCCAAATACACCGGTTCCGTGAAGCCAGAGGACTGGCTGGTCGACTACTCCACCGCCGTCAGCATAGAAAATGGGAACAAGCGCGTTGCTGTGAAGTACGTTCCGCTCATGCTCCAGGGCACAGCTTGGACATGGCTGAACAGTCTGAAGCCTCGCAGCATCAACAGCTGGGTCGACTTCACCGAAGCCTTCATCCGCAACTTCACCAGCACGTAAAAGCGGCCGCCCAAACCTCGCCAGCTCTCCGTGTGCGTACAAGGCCCCAACGAGTCGACCCGCGATTACCTCACGCGCTGGGCCAAGCTCTGCAACTCTTGTGAAGGCGTGCACGAGGTGCAGGCTATCGAGTACTTCACCGCGGGATGCCGAGAGGGCACCCTCCTCAAGCACCGAGTCCTCTACGACGAACCGGCGACCCTCGACGAGCTGCTGATCATAGCAGACAAATATGCCACGGCCGACTCCTCCATGAAGGCGGAAATCCAAGTTGATGCGTCTGGCAAAGTGGCCCCTCAGGCTCCTCGAACCCCGGCTAGCGACTCCAGTCGGCGCCAGCAACCAAGCGATAACAAGCGCAAGGCCGTGCAGCCGGCTTTCGCAAGCCGGCAGGTGGCGACAGCCGAAGACCAGCAGCAAGAAGGGCAGCCTCCACCCAAGTGCCAGAAGGGCGGCAAGCCCAATTGGCTGATGGCTTTCTCGTATGACCAGACTCTTGACGCTACCAAGAATTTCACAGCCGCCAAGCCGCCCAACCACACCACCCGGAAGTGCCATTGGCTTACCAGGATCGCCAAGGGTGACGGCCTTCTGCCTCCTCCGCCTGCTGGGAAACCACCTCCTCCCCCACCCCAGCAGCCGGCGGTTCGACCAGTCGAAGCCATACAAGACGAGTACCCTGAAGAGCACGGAGCTTATGTCGTGTTCACCAGCGTGGCCGACGGTAAGCACAGCAGACGACAACGACAGCAAGAGGTGAATGCAGTGGCATCAGAGACCCCCGAGTTCATGCATTGGTCCGAGAAGCCCATCAGCTGGATCATAGCTGACCACCCATAAGTAATGCCCAACCCCGGCTCCTACGCCCTGGTCCTGGATGCCACCGTTGCCACTGATAGGTGAGCTGCTCAGTTTTCCCGAGTTCTGATAGATGGCGGCAGCAGTATCAAGATTCTGTACAAAGATACCATGGAGAAGTTGGGAATCAAACAAAGGCAGCTGAAGCCCAGTCGGACTGTATTCCATGGCATAGTTCCTGGCCTTTCCTGCTCACCGATCGGCAAGATCCAGGTAGACGTCCTCTTTGGAGACAAAGATCACTTCTGCCGAGAGCCAGTCTGGTTTGAGGTGGTGGACCTTGAGAGCCCATACCATGCGCTACTTGGCCGGCATGCTCTGGCCAAGTTCATGGCGGTCCCCCACTACGCTTACCTCAAGATGAAGATGCCGAGTTCTAAGGGAATTCTGACCATAGCCAGGGACTACAAGAAGTCGTCCGCCAGCGGCGGATAGCAATGGTCTGGTCCAAATTCCCTTGTAATCGCGGCCGAGAAGCGGCTCCTTAACCAAGTTGTGGCGATGGCAGGCAAGCAGCCGGAGATGTCACCCAACCACAAGGAGTCCGAAGCCAAGGGTTCGTTCAAGCCGGCCAAAGAGACAAAGAAGATACCCTTGGACCCAGAGCACCCGGAGAGGTATGCTATCATAGGTGCAAACCTTGACAGCAAATCGAAAGGCGAGCTCGTCGATTTCCTCCATGAGAATCGGGACATCTTTGCATGGTCACCTAAAGACATGCCGGGTGTTCCGACGGATTTCGCCGAGCACAAGTTACATGTCCGGTCTGATGCCAAACCAGTCAGGCGGCCCTTGCGCCGTCTGTCAGAAGAAAAGAGAAGAGTCGTTGGAGAAGAGATAGCCCGGCTGCTGGCACCCGGCTTCATTATGGAAGTGTTCTTTCCAGAGTGGCTGGCCAACCTCGTCCTTGTGTTGAAGAAAAACAAGCAGTGGCGCATGTGCATTGATTACACCAGCCTCAACAAAGCCTGCCCCAAGGACCCATTTGCTTTGCCGAGAATTGACCAAGTGATAGACTCCACAGCCGGATGCGAGCTGTTGAGTTTTTTGGATGCATATTCAGGATATCACTAGATCAAGCTGAACCCGGCCGACAGACTGAAGACCGCCTTCATCACACCATTTGGAGCCTTCTGCTACTTGACCATGTCGTTTGGCTTGAGGAATGCCGGCGCCACGTTTCAACGTTGCATGCAGAAGTGCCTCCTCAAACAACTCGGCAGAAACGCCCACGTTTACGTGGATGATGTCGTGGTGACGACGGAGAAGCATGGAACACTGCTAGAAGATCTCAAAGAGACCTTTGAGAACCTACGCCAATTTCAAATCAAGCTCAACCCGGAGAAATACGTCTTCGGAGTACCAGCCGGCCAGCTTCTCGAATTCCTGGTCTCAGAGCGCGGCATAGAGTGCAATCCTGTGAAGATCGAGGCTATCGAGAGGATGGAAGTACCCACCCGACTACTGGATGTGCATAAGTTCACCGGCTGTTTGGCGTCCATCAGTCGTTTCATCAGTCGGCTGGGAGAGAAGGCTCTTCCCGTGTACCAGCTCATGAAGAAGACCACTTTTTTCTAGTGGAACGATAAGGCGGATGAAGATTTTCTCCAGCTCAAAAAGATGTTGACTACTCCACCCGTCCTGGCGGTTCCGACTCCTAAGGAGCCCATGCTCCTCTACATCGCCGCCACCAGCCGAGTGGTCAAAGATCATAGTGGTAGAACGCATGAGGAGGAAGGAAAGGCGCTACCGATCGAGAGACGGTGTAGTACCTAAGTGAAGTCTTTGTCGACCTCCAAGCAAAACTACCCCCACTATCGGAAGATGTGCTACGGCGTGCACTTTGCCGCCAAGAAATTGAAGCCGATTTTCAAGAGCACCCAATCATCGTTGTTCCGTGACCGCCCCGCTTGCCGAGATCATTGGAAGCCAAGATGCCTCCGGCCGAGTGGCCAAATGGGCCATAGATTTGTCCCCTTACACCATCTACTACCAGCCTCGCACCACCATCAAGTCACAAGCGCTGGCCGACTTCCTCGTCAACTGGGCCAAGACCCAATACCTGCCACCGGCGCCGGACTCCACCCATTGGCGGATGCACTTTGATGGTTCCAAGATGCGCACCGTTTTGGGAGCCGGCATCGTCCTCACCTCTCCCAAAGGCGACAAGCTCAGATATGTGCTGCAAATCCATTTTGCCGCCTCCAACAACGTCGCTGAATACGAGGCACTCACTCACGGGCTCCGGCTTGCCAAAGAGCTCGGCATTCGCCGGATCACTGTGCTATGGTGACTCGACTTGGTGGTCCAGCGCCGTCAGCGATCGACGCCAAGGATGCAAACATGGCGAGCTACCGCTTCCTCGTACAGCAACGCAGCAGATATTTTCAAGGGTGCGAGTTTCTCCATGTGCTAAGAAACGAAAATGAGCAAGTAGACGCCTTGGCACGAATCGGCTCCACCCGTCAAGATATAACGACCGGCGTCGCCCTACAACGCCTCCTCAAGCCGTCTGTCAAGCCATTGCCAGAGTCTGATTCTATCTTCATGCCGACTCCTCCTGAAGCGGTCGGATCCGACTCGAGAGCTCCAAAGAACAGCACGGGAATTTCAGCGGCAGGGGCGCGGCATGCATCGCACCGCCCGGAGACTTCAGTAACCCAGCCCGGGACTGCAGGCCAGCCCAGGACTTCAAAGACCGGGCTGGGATCAGCGGCAATGTCTGGACTTCACCGACCCAGCAAGCAGCGGCCGACTCCAACCCACCGCCTCCCGGCCCAGCCGCCCTTGTCCAAGTTGCAGTCCTGACAGTCGAAGAAATCACAGCACCTTCATGGGCCCAGCCCATCCTCAACTTCCTCATAAACAAAGAGCTGCCGACTGATGAGATCTTGGCCTGGCAAGTACAACGCCGGGCAGCAGCATACACCATAGTCAACAGAGAGCTTGTGAGGCACAGCGTCACCGGTGTCTACCAGCGCTGCGTCGAGCCGGAGCAAGGCTAAGCAATCCTCAAAGACATCCATCAAGACGAATGTGGCCACCATGCGGCTTCAAGAGCACTCGTCGCAAAAGCATTCCGCCATGGTTTTTTCTGGCCGACTGCTCTAGAAGACGCCAAAGACTTGGTCCAGAAATGCAAAGGGTGCCAGAAGTTCCGTTCTAAGCCACATCAGCCGACTTCTGCACTCAAGACTATTCCCATTGCCCGGCCCTTTCTTTATGCAGGGCACGGATATGGTGGGACCATTCAAAACAACAGTGTGAGGTGGCATGACTCATCTGCTTGTCGCGGTGGACAAGTTCACCAAGTGGATAGAAGCAAAACCAATCAAGAAGCTGAATGGTCCGACAGCTGTGACTTTCATCTTCGACATCACCATCCGGTATGGCATACCACACAGCATCATCACCGACAATGGCACAAACTTTGCCAAAGGCGCCTTGGCCCGTTTCTGCACGACGCAGGGCATCCGACTGGACTTAGCATCCGTTGCCCATCCATAGTCAAACGGACAGGTGGAGCGAGCAAATGGCCTCATTTTGTCCGGCATCAAGCCCCGACTGGTCAAGCCTCTGGAGCGTTCGACCGGCTGTTGGCTCGACGAGCTTCCAAATTGCCCTCCGAGCTCCGGGCAGACAACTCCGAACAAGTCAACCGGCTTCACGCCTTTCTTCCTCGTCTACGGTGCCGAAGCCATCATCCCAACGCACATAGAATTTGACTCCCCTCGAGTCAGCATGTACACCGAAGAGGAGGCAGAAGAAGCACGTCAAGACGGCGTCGATCTGCTGGAAGAGGGGCGGCTGTTGGCACTCACCGTCCAAAGATCTACCAGCAGAGCCTGCGCCGATACTACAACCGGAAGGTCAAGCCGAGATCTTTCGAAGAAGAAGACCTTGTGCTCCGGCTAATGCAGCAAACAGCCGGCCAGCACAAGCTCTCAGAGCCTTGGGAAGGCCCCTTCATCATCAGCAGAGTATTGGGCAACGACTCCTACTACCTGATCGATGCTCAGAAGCCACGAGCACGCAAGAGGGACGACTCCGGCAAGGATACGGAGCGGCCATGGAATGCAAATCTCCTCCGAAGATTTTACAGTTGATGCAGTATGTACCACGCTACCTTTTGTATTAAAGTACGACGACTCCGGGCCCCCCAAGAAGAGCTCGGGGACTGCCCTCTTTTATCCATATGATAAGAATCATGCCTATGAGTATGTCATTTTTCTTATGTCATTGGCACCGGGTCCGACTAGTCGGCCCGGGGACTTGCCGCCTTGTACTACGGGATGCTTTCTGCAGCCGGACAAGTAATGTGTTGGCACTTAAGCCGTCTCCTGCCAGAAGCCGCAGCTCGCAGAGCGACTGTCAGGTGGGCAGGAGCTAGGTAGAAAGGGTGTCCACGTGAAAAATGGCTAAGGACACAAAGCACGTGCATAGTTTAACCCAGCTTCCCGCCTTCTACGACCGACTGTTGAGCAGTCTGCAGAGCGGCTGTTCAGCTGGCAAGACGGCAACCGAAGGAAGGCGGCAACGGAAAAAGCCAAAGAGCACCAAGCAAGGAAAGATAGAACTCGGAAAAAATATTTATATAACAAAGGCCCTATGGCGATCGCCGCCCTATGGCCTGGGCACCGGCACGCTGAAGCTGCCGCAGCATCTAGTGAGCCGGCCGAAGACGAGCCTCGATGCTCAGGATCTGCTCGTTAAGGGTTCGGGGGGCATCGGCGGCGATCTGCCCACCTTTCGCCCGCTGTCCTTCGCGATCAGTTTCAATGGCCTGGTTGGCGGCGTCCGAGTGACTAGGGAAGAAGTCTGCCAAGACAGAAAGCAGAGAACCAAAGTTAAAGACAAGAAGCCGGCCCGACCAACAGCCGGCAGCACAGAGAAGGAAAAAGAGGGAAGCTCACCATCGACTATGTCCTCGATCTTGTGAAAGCCAGAAGTCAGCATCACTTCCATGTCAGTCCAGGCGGAGCGTTCGATCGCAAACTCAGCAAGGAGGCTGGTCTCCTTGTCCTCCGTCTCCTTCTAGGCCTTCTTGAGGAGCTCCTTCTCTTCTGCCAGTTGCGCGACGAGCCGGTCGCGCTCTTCAGCCAGCTTGCTGCGCTCCTCCTCCTTAGCACGGAGCGTAGTGTTGGCTTTACCAGCCGCCGCAAGGTGGCGTTGGCCTCTCAAGGGAAGAAAGAAGAAAGGAGGGCGTCGGTTGCCAATAAAGAGGAACAAGCCGCTGGGAGATCCGGCCCGATCGCCGCTAGCCGGCCGAATCTCGGGGACTACAGCCGTGGAGTGCGCCATAGCCTTGGGAGAAAGGAGTCACCAATGTAAAGAAGAATAGCCACTGGGGAGATCCGCCAGATCGCTTGGCGGCCGGCCCGAATCTCGGGACTACAGCCCGTGGTGCACCAGCGCCCCGCGAAAGGGAAGAAGACTCACTCCGCTCTCCGACAAGTCGGCAAAGACGTTGATCCAACTCCGTGACCTTGAGTTGAAGGCAGCAAGACGACGGTTATGATAATCCTGCAGCAAGGATATCAGCACTTAGAGCTCATAGTTAAAGTTCCGAGCCGCCGCTTTCGGCGGCCGGCCCGTAACTTGGGGACTACACCAGTGGGTGCCTGGCGCACCCGCATCGGCTAAATACAAGAGTTAAAACGAAAAGAAAGAAGCATACCCGGATGGCCTCGCGACGCCAGACACGCCTTGTTGCGTTCTTGATGGCGCTGCTTGGTATGAGTTTGGCTTGAACATCCAGCATCACCTTGTTTAGAGGGCTGGTCCCGCCGACCCGCACCCACCCAGTGGACGCGGTGCTGGTTGCCTCGGTGTCCGGGATCGAGGAGCTCGCGGCGCCAGTCTCTAGTGGGTGTGGCGCCGAGGCCGCCTTCGCAAGTCGGCGACGCGTCGGTGTGCCGACCTCAAGAGTCAGGCCCGTCGCCACCTCGTTTGCAGTTGGCGGAACCGGCGGGTCCGCCTGCTGCTCGCCTTGCGCGCTCCCAGACGGCGGCGGTGGAGGCACAATCACGTCCGGCATAGCGACGTCGCCGCCGTCCCTCTCCATGACCGGGTGCTCGTCGCCGGCCTCCCTAGTCTGTGCCATGAACTCCGGAGGTGGCGGCGCGGAGTTCAGGGGAGCGATGAAAATCGCCGACTGGCGGTGTGCGGCTTCTTCAGCCTGCTTCTTCGCTATGTCGGCGGCCTCGGCCTCCGCCAGTTTCTTCAGGGCGGCGGCCTCCGCCTTCTCTGCCTCCGCCTTCTCCGGGCGGGCGGCTTCCGCCTCCTCGCGCGCTTCCCGCGCGTTTCGCTCCCTCGCCTCCCAGAGGTCGGCGGCCGGATCGATCAGCCGAGTGGTGGCGGAGGTCTCCGGCGAACCCACGATGGAGGCGGCGGCCGATTTCTCGAGAGAGAGTGGAGCCCTAGATCAAGGAAAACAAAGTGAAGAAACTCAGACGAGATCAACAAGGAAAAAATGAAGGTACAAGATAAAAGTGGTACTTACGCAGAAACTAGCTGCGGCTTCTTCACCTCCTTGCGGAAGCGAATGGCCTTTGCGGAGGCTTCATCCCGCTTGGTCGCCGCGGCCGAGCCCTTGGGCTTCTTCGGCCGGCTGCCGAACAAACTCGGCGCGGTCTGGCGTTTCTTCGCGCCGCCTTGGGCATCCGGCGTGGCGGACGAGCTCGCGCCCGCCTGGCCGACTCCTGGCTGGTGGCGCGGGGCGACTTCCCACGCATCGTCGTCAGGCGAGTCCTCGAGGCTGGCTCCGAGCCTCGAGCCACCTGTTTTGCCGCCTCCTCCCTCGGCGTCATCCTCCAAGGCCGCCACCCCCAAGTCGGGGTCGTCGACATCGCTCTCTGCTCGGTCGGGGAGGATTTGGCACTCCAGCCCTGCGGCGCCGACTGCCGGTTGGAGGAGGGGGCTCTGCTCAAAGACGATTGGTTAGATTAGGCAGGCCGGACTCGGCAAAAAAGAGACAGAGGAAAAAATAAATACAACTTACCATGGGCGGGGGATTGGCGCGGGAATACGGCTCCTTGCCAAACTGCCACTTGTCTGTGAGGTCGCAGTTCGCAAGATAGTTCACCATGAGAGCTACCTCTGCATGAGGCATCTCCTTGGTGCACAGCCAACTCGGGTCCCGATGCCCGCTCATCTGGCAGATCATGTGGGGGCGACTCTAGAGCGGAAGCACTCAGCACGCCACGAAGGAGGAAAGCAAGTCGGCCCTGGTCAGGCCCTCCGATCGTCAACACTCGGCCGCTGCGATGGCGGCGGCTCCGTATAGCGACAGCGTCTGGCCCAGACGACCGTTGGGGCGCCTCCCAGCTGGCGGGCTGGCTTTGTAAGCCGGCAAGTTGACCCAGTCGCCCTCCGCGAAGACGCTCTTCATGTAGAAGTACGACCGCTGCCACATCTTCACCGACTTGATCAGCCTGATGGGAGGAAACGGATGGTCGGCCACCGACCTCTGCACTGGGATGAACGCGCTGCATTGGGCCGACACGCCTGTGACGAGGGTGTCGAGCTTGATGTAGAAGAACTTCTCCCCAAAGCTCAATGGTGGGGAGGACGCCGAGGAAGCCTTCGCACAAGGTGACGAAGGTGGATAGCAGCACCACCGTGCTCGGGGTGAGGTGGTGCGGCTGGAGACCGTAGAATTCGAGGAAGGACAAGAAGAAGCCGCTCGCCGGCAGGCCAAGACCGCGCAGGCAGTGCGAGCGGAAGACGACCCGCTCGCCCTCCTCCGGCGCCGGCGAGATCTCCCCACTCAGTGCGAGGCGGACCCTCACGTAATCCTTGCCGGGCAGCCGCCGCGTCTGGCGGAGGAAATCAACATGGTCGTCGTGAACTTCGGAGCCGTCCCATGCTCCGGAGTGCTCCGTGGGGGGCGTGGGGGCGGAAGATGAGCTCATCGGGAACGAACCACCGCAACGCTTGGCGTGCCTCGGAGTCGCAACGGCGAGGGGAAGAAGAAGGAGGAAAGACTGGGGAGGAGGGACGCGTGTGCTCTGCTGCTTCCCCCTCCTCCCCCTACTTATAGGCCTATGGGCTGCGAAGCCGAGCGGGCGATCGTGGGATTTACTGCGCCCATGACCCCACGCCCCCACGTTTATCGCGCGGGTTACTGCGGGCAGTAACTCCGCGAGAAACCCAACCGCCCACCTCGGGCGCAGTGGATCCGCTCGCGTGCCGAGGCGTGGTAGTGGCGGGCCCCGCCTGTAGGCATGTCCCATCGTGAGCATGGGTTGGCAGCCTGGCCCGGCCGCTCGTCACCACATGACAGGCCCGTGACGGGCGGCAACCTGGAGGCTTAGCTAGCACGCCACTTGGATCCCGCTGAGGCATTCGAATTTTGGATGAGTCAGATTGGGCGAGTCCGACTCCTACCAGTCGGCCCGGCGGAAGTCGGACGAGGCTATACCTCAAGCACTCGGAGAAAGAAACTACTGAGGCTCCTCGGCTGATCAACCGCGGCACCTCACCAGCTTCGGGGACTACTGTCGGAGTAATGGGCCACGGGTAGGCCAACCCGAAGCACCGAACCTTTCAAGACATCGGGGCTAGCTGCGCCCCTCAAGGCGCCAAGATGAAGTACCGCCTTCTGGCGGCCGGCTGGAGGAATAGTCGGCTGCCCGTAGACGGCAGAGTCCCAGTGGTGACATCAAGACAAGCCGACTCCTAGCTGGCGGCTTATAGAGGAGCCGGCCCCTAGAAGTCGGCCCGTGGCGCCAGCGAAGCCTGCGCCCTCATCAAGAAAGACAAGACAGGGAATGGCTACAGTATAGCCCATTCCCCCCATCCAAGGACAGGCGTGGCCACAGTGCACCGTACCAGCAGAGATCTCTGCCCGGCACGGCACTGTTGCCACGCCACCCCTGACATCACCACTAGCAGGCGGAGTCCTGCTCCCACGACAACCTGTCGGTATGGCCCAAGGACGACGAGCCCCACCAATCAGCAAGAGCCCCGAAGACGGCAAGAGCCTCACGAGTCGGACCTGAGGGAGGTCGGCCCCTAGCAGTCGGCCCGCCCCTTCCTCGGGATCCTCGCGCCATTAACCAGACAAAACACGAAGTGGCTACATTAATCGCCTACCAGGCGGCGGAGCTGTAGCCACGATCCCCTGACCAAGCCTGCGTCATTAGAGTCACGGCTACATCGATCAGCAGCCGACAAGACCCGAGAGCAGCGGGGGCAGCATGTCGGCCCCGTACCAAAACAGTCGGCGGCGTCCACCAGGCGGCGGGCCCCAACAGTCGGCGGAGAAGCTGGCGGACAAAGAGACTGACGGTCGGGCCCTACGCCCACCCGGATTACCATTGTACCCATGGGGTAGGCCTATATAACCCCCCCCCCAGGGCACCCATGCAAAGGGTTTCGAACCTGATAGAACTAGACCAGCCCATAGAGGAAGGAGAGAGCCAGCCTTGCCTTCTCCTACCTCTAGCATACAGCTCGAGGAGCACCATTGTACTCACTTGAGCCTTAGTGATCATGCGGTGACCCTGCAGAGCAGGACTAGGGGTGTTATCTCCTAGGAGAGCCCCGAACCTGGGTAAAGTGCACCGGCGTTTGTGTCTACGCCTCATCCCGCTTCCAGGCACCGGTGACGTTCTACTCGCTCCCACGATGATAAGCCATCCATTGGCATATGTCGCACCCAACCCCCGACAAAAACACAAAAACTCATAATACCGATTGTCACCGAACTTTAAGCGTGCGGACCCTACGGGTTCGATAACTATGTAGACATGACCGAGACACGTCTCCGGTCAATAACCAATAGCAGAACCTGGATGCTCATATTGGCTCCCACATATTCTACGAAGATCTTTATCGGTCAAACCGCATAACTACATACGTTGTTCCCTTTGTCATCGTTATGTTACTTGCCCGAGATTCGATCGTCGGTATCTCAATACCTAGCTCAATCTCGTTACCGGCAAGTCTCTTTACTCATTATGTAATGCATCATCCCGCAACTAACTCATTAGTCACATTGCTTGCAAGGCTTATTGTGATGTGCATTACCGAGAGGGCCCAGAGATACCTCTCCGACAATCGGAGTGACAAATCCTAATATCGATCTATGCCAACTCAACAAGTACCATCGGGGAAACCTGTAGAGCACCTTTATAACCACCGAGTTACGTTGTGAAGTTTGGTAGCACACAAAGTGTTCCTCCGATAATCGGGAGTTGCATAATCTCATAGTCATAGGAACATGTATAAGTCATGAAGAAAGCAATAGCAATAAACTAAATGATCAAGTGCTAAACTAACGGAATGGGTCAAGTCAATCACATCATTCTCCTAATGATGTGATCCCATTAATCAAATGACAACTCATGTCTATGGTTAGGAAACTTAACCATCTTTTATTAACAAGCTAGTCAAGTAGAGGCATACTAGTGACACTATGTTTGTCTATGTATTCACACATGTATTATGTTTCAGGTTAATACAATTCTAGCATGAATAATAAAAATTTATCATGATATGAGGAAATAAATAATAACTTTATTATTGCCTCTAGGGCATATTTCCTTCAAATTATAGCTTCAGCGCACCCCTTTTTAGTTGAAGAATGTATGAAATGTAATGAAATCTGGCATGTTTATATGATATCCGGCAGTGTATGAATGAATTTGGTTTGATTTGTTTGAATTCTTGTATCACTGGCATTGGATGAACATGCAAAACAATACGTACTAGCATTATTCCTGTGGTGATCACCTCGTTTGCAGCAGTTTCACATGTACTCCCTCCGGTCCTTTTTAGTCTGCATATAAGTTTTGTCTGAAGTCAAAGTATCTCTACTTTGACCAATCTTACAGAAAAAAGTATAAACATTCACAATGTAAAATCAACTGACTTGAAAGAAATATAATATGGGAAGTAAAAAGGAACATAGGGAGTACAAAATTTAGCGTTCATGTACATTGCAATCAACACACAGGCCTGCAAATTCATAGAGAACATTCAAAACAATCGATGATTACGCATCTCAGCGATTCACATGTGAGAGCCAATATTTACTTCGGAACTAAAGAATAAAGAAAAATCGATAGATGCTGCTAACAGCAAAGGGCGTCCCATTCGAAAATGTCAAACGCATGTCTTCTTACTAACATCAATTAGAAAAATTTGACAAGGTTGTCCCATTCCAAAATGTCAAATGCGTGTTGTTTTGCGTACATCAATGAGCAAACTTTGACAAGGTTTTTCCATTCCAAAATATCAAATGCCTACGATTGTGGAATAGGCAGGGTTTTCCATCAGTTCGGACATTGACATGGCACCTCGTGCTAAATAAACCAACTGTTCTTTTTGTGCAGTTCCACCAAAATCAACCAAATTCGTGTGTAGCTTGTATGATTTCGCCTTTATATGTTCCAACACCTTGAACATATCGGCACCTCCTTTCTTGTGGTGGAAATGAATGATTCGAGAATATTCGATGTATTCGTGAACATTTTCTGCAGTTCCCATTGAAATCAAGCTGAGCACCCTTGTTTGCATAAATACAAAAAAAGTGATTAGTATAAAGCAAATTGTACTATGAACTGGCAGTTTAAATAGTCAACCTACATGATCCATGCAGATCACACGTTTAAAAAAATGTAACTCACCGGAAGGAATCATAAAACAACATTGTGCTGGCCATCACAGCAACCAAGATGCAGATCCGTGAGTCCTTCTGAGCTGAAGTTAGTTTGCTCTTGTGGGCAATAATGTAACCATCCTTCAACTGCTCCCTTCTTAAGAAGAGAGGCTTGGCTTCTTTATCCTGGCATAATCGGAACTAGGTACTTCACGTACTCCATATTCTTCTTCAGAGGAGGATGATCCTGTTGTGCAAAGACAAGAGGACAACTAAATGCTAGCATCCCTGTTTGCTAAAAAAGGAAAGGAAATATTTAAAACAACACAGATGAAGCACTTCTCAAGGACAATACCACTTTCTCATGACAGTATCTAAATAGTAGCACAACACCAATAGAGATGAGAAAGCTCAATCATATGGATGAAATCATGGCTTAGTACCAACCTTTGTCAGGAGGCTTATTGTGTAGAGCATACAGATCAAGCACTTCTCCGGAACCATCTGTTGTTATCTACTATGGTTGCCATGCTTATTAAATACTCCTCGATTAGTTTAATGTTTCCAACATCTTCTTGTGCAGTTCCACTAAAATATATGGTATTTTCAAAGAAGATCCTTGTTTGTACAAGTAGAGATAATTACATATTACATTAAGAGTGGCATCAAATCAGTGGCAAAAAAATTGCTTGTTCCAGCCATAGCAATAAATTAAGATGCAAAACTATATCATTACTTGTGTCATCACAGTTTCAGTGCTTCATTACAGCACCAGGAGTTGATTTTTGTTTTTCTTCCGCTTGTTCTTCCCCTTCATCACTTGGTTCAATAATGCATAAGCTTCGCCTTCAATGTAAGATTTGGCATGTCAATTAGGGAGCACAAGTATAGCACTAAACAACGACATTAATTTTCTGATGAAAGTGGCAAAATACAGGCCAACAATTGTGAAATATCCTTATCTTACCTCAATGGGATATTACGGTGCACATACAGATTGGAAGTCTTGTCTCCATTTGTGCGATTCCTAAAATCAAGCAACATTAAGCGTACAAGTAGCACAACATATGAAAGCACACCGCACAATCATGTGAAAGAAGGCTAGTAATCTTGACCTCTCATCACGCGGAATTCAAACAACTCACAAGAAGAAGATCTGAACCAAATTTGCCAACACGGATAGGAAGTAAGATCTCCTCTTGTGTAGTTCCACTAAGATCAAGCAATCAAGCAACATTGTCGGTGTGACATTTTGGTTGAACTGCACAAAACACTCTTAAAACAAGAGTGTTTTGTGCAGTGCAACAAAAGGTCACAATAGCAATGAGGTGAAGTAGATAACTCTGTTTACACAGAGGTGCAAAGGAAACAACTAGTGGTCAATAAAGGTGGATGACACAGAAGCCAACGAAAAGAAGCATCTAACTTATCTAAATGGGAAAGAAAGCAAGACAATACCATTTCTCAAATGGTGGCATTGATTAATATTAATAGAGAGATTATATTAACAATAAAATTCGTTAAACATGTAATTTGCTTTTAACTGTGGCATTTTACCAATTTTCCAGTGGCATTATTATAGGGTGTTTGTTTACAGGGACATTTTGGTGTAGGGACTAAAAAAAAGTCCGTGTCAGTCCCATCTAAACCAAACAGGAGGGACTTTTAGTGTCGGCGTTCTGGGAACGGGGGTCCCCAGACTTGCCTGCCTGCGGCCTGTGGCGTGGCTCAAAGGGGGGCCCATCACGGCCCATCTTCATCAACAAAAGCTCAAGACCCTCGCGAGGGGCCAAGCCTCATGAGGCGGGGCTGACGAGGAGCCTCCTCGAGCCTGCACGGCCTCATCAGGCTGGCTCGCGAGGCGGAGAGATCAAGGCGGGGTACCTCACGAGGTGCCCATGGCGCAAGCTATGACGACCAAGGGCGCCCAGTGGGCGCCAGCCCAGCGTAGTGTCCTCCTTTCCTCTTTGGTGCAAAGGGAGCAAGCGCGGCGAGAGCATCAAGCAAAGGCGTCCATTTCGATTGCAACATGACCAAGACCAGTCCAACGACAGAAGGAAGTCATTGTGGAGCCCAAGTCAAGGCCACCACCAGAGCCTTTGATGACGAGGACCAACTTTAGTCAGGATAAGTGTAGCAGATGTTCCCCTTCAAAATGGCCAATTGTTGGCGCCCTTCCCGCTCAATATTTGGGAAGAGGCCCAGGGCCTTTGCCTATATAAGTAGGGCTAGCCACCATAGTAGAGGCATCGAATCAATAGCTGGATCCAAGAGAGAGAAAGAGAGAGAAGGCGACTGAGCTCCCCCAAGCAGTTCATCGCCCCGGCCAAGAACAGACCCTCGCGAGGCTGTTATTCCTTGTATTGTTCATCACCATCAGCCCAAGAGGAAATCCACTACACCACAAACTAGAGTAGGGTATTACACCACAATGGTGGCCCGAACTAGTATAAACCTTGTGTCTCTTGTCTTTGTTCCTTTCGTACTTTAGATCCTAGCGAGGCGGCGGGGTGCAGGTAGGTAGAGGCGAGATTCGCGCACCCAGTGTTCGAACCTCAAGTGTCTGCCGGAACCGAAATCGACATTTAAGCGCGCCCGGTAGGAGTCTTGCCGAAATTAAATCTTCCGCCGCCCTGTTCTCCGTCGACCACCGCATCCATGTCTGATGCTCGTCGGGCCCGCGCCGAGCGCCGAGCCGCTCTCGCCTCCTGCGTCGCCCAGACGGCCCCCGTCGGCGGGCGCCCTCGTCGTTCCTCGTCGCCTGCCGTCAACGCCGCCATCGGCCCGGCGAGGAACGAGCAGCAAGCATCGTCCCAGCATCCCTCCGTGAGGCAAGACGGTCGCACTGCTACCCCCTCACTCGCCCCGGCTGGTTCTTCGTCTCGCGCATTCCGCGCACCCATGGAGGCCCGAGCTACGCTCATCACGGCAAACGAGCTCCTGCGCTACCGTCCCGTCGACGACGTCTACGAAGAGTGGCTCGACCGCGTCGCTGAGCTCGTCCGCGCCCGAAGAGCTCCCAGCGCCGTCTGTCCCACCGCACCCGTCTCTGCGCGGCGAAGCTCCGGGCGCCTCGGCCGCCTCCCCTCAAGAAGGCGCCACTGCCCCAAAGCGCGTGGTCCCAGGCGGAACCCGCTCCGTCCGGCGCCAAAGCTGCAAGAGCAGAGCTGCCAGGAGGTCCCTCGCCCGCAATAAGCTGCCCGAGTGCTCCCCGCTCCAGCTCGTCGCGACCACGCTCCTGCTCCGGCACGTCAAGACCTCGCGCTGCTCCCACCCGCAGCGCATGGGGACCCGCAAGACCAAGCTCTTCGTCACCCAAGGCCTCCCGTGGCCACAGCAGGCTGCCGTGCCTTCACCCCCGAGCTGTGCAGCGTCGCGTGGCCCGGCAAGTTCAAGCCGGACCTGCCTCCTCACTACGACGGTACAGCCGACCCCGCAGAGTTCCTCCAGCTCTATGAGCTGGGCATCGAAGCCGCCAACGGAGACGAGAAGGTCATGGCGAACTGGTTTCCCATGGTGCTCAAGGACGGGGCACGCACCTGGCTCCTGAACCTGGCCCCAGGCACGATCTCCTCCTGGGATGAGATGCGTACCCGCTTCATCGCCAACTTCCAAGGTACTCGTGACCGGCCACCCCCCGTGAGCGACATGCGCCGCATCAAGCAGAAACCAGGGGAGACCCTGCAGAAGTCCATCCAGCGCTTCAACAACGCACGCCTCAAGATTCCTAAGGTGACCGAGGAGGCCATCATCTCCGCCTTCTCTAACATTGTGCGCGATGTCAAGATGAAGGAGGAGCTGGCGATGCATGAAGACTTGTGCACTTTCTTGGAGTTGTTCAACTTGGCGACCAAGTGCGCCAGGCCTGAGGAAGGGCGTCTCTCCCTCCTTGAGCTGCCTGCCACAGACCCAGAAGAGAAGAAATCCAAGGCCAAGGACGTGAAGCGCAAGGGGGCTGCCGTGCTCACGGCAGAACCGGACACCAAGCGGGGCAGATATCGGCCCGAGTCCTCCAAGGGCAGCCGGTACTACGTGTACCACGACCTCCACACCCACAACACCAGCGAATGTCAAGAGCTCTGAGCCGTGCGAGAAGGAAGGATCGGTCGACGTCCCGACCGCAGCGACCGGGGCTACGGCCGAGGAGGAGGAAGGAACACAGGACTCTGGGAAGACCGCGGCCCCCGCCAAGGGTGGCGCGACCAACCTCGCGAGGATCGCTGGCAAGACCCGCCTCGCGAGGGAGGCTGGAGGGATCAGCCTCGCGAGGATCGCACACAAGGCAACGCAGGTCTCCCTCCTCTGCCACCGCAGCCAAGGAGAAATGAAGACCATCATCGGGGGCGAGGGGCTGGGGGCTTCCAGGAGCCGCGCGCGATCGCCTGCATCCTGGGCGGAGCTCAAGCCCTAGCCTCTCAACGTATCTTCAAGCAGTTCGCCCGTGAACTGAATGCAGTCCTCCCTAAGCTTGAAGCCACACGCCCCCTCAGGTGGTCGGCGTGCACCATCACATTCAGCTCAGCGGATCAGCTCAAGTGTGCGGACACATCCGGAGTCCTCCCGATGCTCTGTTCCCCAATCATCAGCAACGTGCTAGTCACCAAGACCCTCATCGATGGCGGGGCAGGGCTCAACGTCCTGTCCGTGGAAACGTTCAACAATCTCCAAGTGCCTTACAATCAGCTTCAGCCAACCAAGCCTTTCTCCGGAGTCACCGACGGCTCCACAGTCCCGATCGGGCAGGTTCGCCTCCCTGTCACCTTCGGCGCACGCGACAACTACCGCACCGAGCTCGTCGACTTCGACGTCGCCCACATTCGCCTGCCATACAACGCCATCCTCGGGTACCCAGCGCTGGCCAAGTTCATGGCCGGTACCCACCACGGCTACAACGTCCTCAAGATGCCAGCAAGTGGCGGAGTCATCACGGTGCCCTGCGAAGAGAAAGACGTAGTGTGCTCCCTGGAGCGAGCCTTTCAGGCCGCATCACTGGAAGACCCGGATCGCGGAAGCAGGAGGCTTCCCGAGACCGCCCCCAAGAAGAAGAAGACGTCGTCCGGCCCGGCCCCTCAGGGTCCGCGCCTGCTCAGGAGGAACCTCCTTCTATCGCATAGGAAAGCACGCCCGGCGCCCTCCTTAGGCAGGGCTCGGGGGCTCCCCCCTGGAGGGCCACCGACCTTGCTAAGGTCACGAGGGAGACGCTTGGGGACCACTTGGAGGCGTGTTTCGAAGCACGCTTCCCTCAAGAAGGAGCAAGGCAAGGAGGGCCAAACCCTCAGGAGTTCGTCAGCAAGATCATTCAGGAGCTGCAGGAGTCAAGAGTCATGAGTGGCAGCCGCCGCTTACCTGCCATAGCACCCCATCTAGGCGAGGATGGTGGGCTGCGCGTCTGCATCGACATACCAAGGCTCAACCGAGCCGCCTCTCAGGAGCGCCTCTGGCCCTCTTGCGTGGGGCGCTGCAAAGGTTCACCCCACAGCTACGTTCGCATGCCTTACGGCCTGCCAAACGCGGCCGCCACGTACCAGCGCCTCATGAGGGACATCCTGGAGGCTCAAGAGGCCAGGCGTTCCGCAGCCCTGGCGGAGATGGAGATGGTCCACGAGGGGCCACCAGCGCCTCCGGAGCCTCCCGAGGCCCGTGAGCCTGGGGGCTCGTGAGGATCGGCTCCCGCAGCCCACCGAGTCTGCTGCACCAACACCTTTTCATCTTCAACGCTACCAGGTGACGTCTTTCAAGTTTCATTTCCAGCTGGGAGCGCCCCCCAGGGCTGCATTATTCCCAGGCCGCGTGGGTCCGTCCCTGCGGCGTGTATCCCTTTACTTCCTGTTCCTAGCTTACCTTGTTGGGGACGCCCTTCGGGCTGCATCATCCCCAAGTCGCTCGGGCCGCACCGGCGGCATGTATCCCTCTTATGTTGATTTTGGTCATGCGTTCGACCCATCATGCTTGTTAGTTGATGCCAATCCATGGCACCTTCTCTTCGTTCATGTCGACCGCTTGCACGTTAAAGGGGGGTACCTGAGCATCGCGACTCATGGCTCCTACTAGCTCTCCAGCCCTCACCCTCTGGCCTTGTCCACGGCATCGCGACTTGGCATACCAGCAACGGTGAGACCATCTTGAGGGCCGGGACCCGAGGACGTAGAGCGCCGGCATCTAACCAAATCTGCAGGAACACATCACAATATAAGGCCCAGTGCCAGGCGCAACCCGCCTTGAGGTAGGGCCCCGTGAGTCTCGCTGGCTCCTCACGCGTGCCCAGATACACCTCGTCGAGCCCTACCGTGCCAGCCACGTGTCGTATGCGAGGCTACACGCGCCCGGGGCTCCTCCCGGGGAGCCCCTCACGCACTAGTGGAAGCACCATGCTCCTTGTTGGCGGCGACACTGCCGAGGAGCGGCTATGCCCGTACACATACGGAAGCACTATGCTCCGCGCTGGTGATAAACAACTGAGGGTGGCCCCCGGGCTGCATCAGCCTCAGGGAGACCGGAGCTCAGTGTCTGGCCTCATCACAACGCCTCCCCTCGGGAGTGCCGCGCGAGGGAGCTGGGCACGGGGGCTGCTCCTGGGTCACGCCCATACGCACACCACCTAGCCAGGCCCCTCGGGCCTAGTTCGTCGCGCGTTCCTCCCCGAGCGGAGCCAAGGTACGAAGGCCATTTGAGCGTCAAGGGGGACTCCTGAGCATCGCGACTCAGGAGCCTAACTGGTCACGTAGCCCCTCACTCCTTAGTTCCGAAAGGCTAACGGCAGTTGAGGTATGCGCGGGGCCGGGCTCTGCAGACATAGAACGATAGATCCACCCACATCTCACCTCCCTACTTGTTGTTAAATGCGCCAAGGGGACTCCACGAGCATCGCGACTCAGGAGCCTAACTTGTCATGTAGCCCCTCACTCCTTGGTCCCATCCTGGTTTCCGGTCGGGGCTAACGGCGGCTGAGGTATGCGCGGGGTCGGGCTCTGCCGGCGTAGAACACAAGCAAGTAGGATGGAAAAGCGCAAATTTCAAGGAATTCAAAAGCAAATATTATAGTCCATAACCGTTATCACAATGCCAAATGCAAGTTTAAACGCCTCCCCGAGGCATGATACATGTGCAGGAATTGAAAGCAGAACAGGAGCCGCAACGGAGTCACTTGTCTGCGGTGGAGCTGCGCGGAGCGGGTTTGCTTGGTGGAGCCGCAGGGTTGGCAGCGCCACGCTTCGGCTTGGTGTTGAAGGCCCGGAACTTCCCCAGCAGAGCCTCCACACGACCCTTCATGGCCTCAGCAGCGGCAGCGGCAAGCTCGCCGCTCAGCTCCAGCTGTCGAGGTCGACGTTGGGATCGTGAAGGTAGACGTGGGTGAGGACCCGCGTCAGCGCTGCAGAAGACAAGACACGCGCCTCGGCCTCAGCCGTAGGGCCAAGGCCAAGGGCGACATCTTCAAGAGCGCGAACCAGGAAGGGAAGCAGCTTGGCGGGGCCGTCCTCTACGCCGGCCAGCGGGCTCTCCAGGCCGCTATCATAAAGCTCCCTCAGCAAGGTGCGAGCCTTCACCTCCATATCTGTGAAGGCCACGCGATCCTCGGCAAGGACCCGCGCCTTGCCGTCCAGCTCGACCTTCCTCGCCTCCAACTCTTGCTCCAGCGCGCCTAGGCGTTCACGGCGCTTCTTGAGCTTGGCGTCCCGATCCTTGACGGCCACCTCGCGAGCTTTCATGCCTTCCTCCTGCTCTTGGCGAAGGCGGGCCTCCTTGGCGAGCTGGTCCCGCAGGCCCTGCAGCTCGCTCTCCAGCGCCTTGCAGTGACCTCGGACGTCGGCCACCTCCCCCAAGGCGGCGTCGCGAGCAGCTTTCGCCCCAAGGACGGCATGCGTCTCCTTGTCGCAAGTCGTCGAGGCCTGGACCAGCGCCGCCCGGATTGAAGCGTCGGAGCGAATCCAGCCAGAAGCCAACTCCAAGCGCCCGGCCACCAGACGAGGGTCGGTGCCCAAAAGATCCTGCGGCAGCCGGTCCAGTTCGGCAGCGACGATCCGAAGCAGTAGGAGGAGTCGGAGAGACAAGCAGCCGGTGGGGTAGGAGGAGAAGGCGG
Organism: Aegilops bicornis; assembly: GCA_021605145.1. Lineage (NCBI taxonomy): Eukaryota > Viridiplantae > Streptophyta > Magnoliopsida > Poales > Poaceae > Aegilops > Aegilops bicornis. The sequence goes on from CM038671.1 coordinate 674,638,693, forward strand.
CAACAGAACCACGATGTCTGAGGCGGGACTGCTGCGCCCCAACAGCTGTGGCGGTGGCATCGGCGGGGACACCTCAGAGTCGCGTGGGCCATGGGGCTGAGCTCGCCCAGCCAGCTCCACCAGCCTCGCGAGGATGACCCGGCAGAGAGGCCCGTGCATCACGGTCACCTTCTTTCACGCAGGCGGGCGCTGCCCAGACGGAACCTCGGGAGATCCCTCGGCTTCTTTGCATGGGCGCCAACCTAGCCAAGAGATACAGGCGTCAAGCCTCAACGACAAAACAAGAAATAAGACAGAATCGAGCACTTCGGGTCGCCGCATGAAGCTCGAGCAACCTCCGGCCATACTTGAAGCCCGAGAGCCGGCTACAAGGATCAGCCTCAAGGAGCTCGGGAGCAGGAGGCGCGCCTGCGGATCGCCACGATGCTGGGGCGGACCCGCGGGGGACCAGCTCGGTCCTGTCCTTCTTCAGGATCGGGGGCAAGCTTCCGCCGCCCCGCTCGTCATCATCCTCGTCGTCGTCTTCGCTCGGCGAGAGGCAGAGAACGCGGGACTTGCGCCGGGGGAGAGGAGCCCTCGACTCGCCGTCGGTCGCCTCGGAGTCGAGCCCTCCTTCCCGCTCCCCTTCTCCCTTCTCCTCGCTGGAGTCGCTGGAGGACACATCCACCGGTTCCTCGGGAGCCTCCGCGGGCACAGGCCCGTCCCCGTTGAAGACAGGCATGGACTGCACTACCTGCTCCTAGTCGTCGCGGAGGAACAGGGGCGTAGGAGCGCCCTCCAACCTCGCCACGTCGCCCCCAACCAAAGATTGGAGAACCGCAGCCAGGTCTTCGTTGGCCAAGACCGCAGGGCTCGGGTGGGGCCTCCACGTCGGAAGTGGGTACTGACGAAGCGGAGCCAGCTGGTGCTCCTGGAATTCCTCTCGGCGACAGCGCCGGTCAGCTCGCCCGCCACGCCATGCTGGCCGGGCCTCAGATCCATGTCCATCCTCTCCAACACCGGCCTCATGGCGAGGATCCTGAGCTCCACTCGAGACCCGGTCGTTGGAGTGTATGGGGTGCTCAGGGGTAAGATTAGCCGAGGTGGATCGCCCAACATCTACCAAGACCCACTTACTCCTGAAGCCCTCAATCCTCTTCTGAGGTGCGAAATGGCGATGGAGCTACCATATGACAAGCTTCGCACGCAGAAGAAGGAACCACGAGAGGTCCGGAGGGAGAAATAGTGGCGCAGAGGCCACTGAGGGATGCACCCCGACGTGAGCCTCACAATAGTAGGCGAAGATCGCCAGGAGGAGAACAGAGTTGGGGTGGAGGTGCAGAGCTTGTAGCTTGTAATGGCAGAGGACGGAGAATAAGAACTCGGAAAAGGGAGGCATCAGACCGGCAACAATGGCACATACAAAGAGCGGATAGAAGGTGCTCCCTTGGCCCTCAGGGAGGGCGGAGCCGGCCTTGAACACCTTCGCCCCATTGATGCCATACGTCGCCGCCATCTGGCGCACCCGGGCAAGGCTCGCCTCCGACACGTTCGGCGAGTCCAGGGCAGGCGCGTACCAAGCTCCGGCCGGGGTCTGGCGAGGCGTACTGCCTTGCTAGGCGTGCAGTCAAAGTGGATCTGAAGATTTCGGAGGCAGGAAGGAGAGGCGCAAGAAAGGGGATCTGAGAGTAACCAGAGAAAGCAAGGGAAGCAAAGCCTAGGCAGACGCCGCTCCTTTATCGACTTCAGCGGTTGCTAAGGCACCCACGTCCAATCAACACGCCACGCCGCCCAAAGGCTGTTAGGAGCCAGCGCAGCACTTGCCCCTTCGCCTCTCTGCTCAGCCAAGTCCGGGCGCGCCTTGGGCCCGGGGGCTACTGTCGGCGTTCTGGGAACGGGGCTCCCCAGACTTGCCTGCCTACGGCCTGCGGCCTGGCTCAAAGGGGGGCCCATCACGGGCCATCTTCATCAACACAAGCTCAAGACCCTCGCGAAGGGCCAAGCCTCGCGGGGCGGACGACAGGGAGCCTCCTCAGGCACGGCCTCATCAGGCTGGCTCGCGAGGAGGCGGAGAGATCAACGCGGGATACCTCACGAGGTGCCCATGATGCAAGCCATGACGACCAAGGGTGCCAGGCGGGTGCCAGCCCGCGCAGTGTCCTCCTTTCCTATTTGGTGCAAAGGTAGAAAGCGCAGGCGAGAGCATCAAGCAAAGGCGTCCATTTCGGTGCAACAAGACCAAGACCAGTCCAACGGCAGGAAGGAAGTCATTGTGGAGCCCAAGCCGGCGTCACCACCAGAGCCTTTGACAGGCGAGGACCAACTTTAGTCGGGATAAGTGTACTAGATGTTCCCCTTCAAAATGGCCAATTGTTGGCGCCCTTCCCGCTCAATATTTGGGAAGAGGCCAGGCCTTTGCCTATATAAGTAGGGCTAGCCACCATAGTAGAGGCATCGAATCTATTTGGATCCAAGAGAGAGAAAGAGAGAAAGCGACTAAGCTCCCCAAGCAGTTCATCGCCCGGCCAAGAAACAGACCCTCATGAGGCTGTTCTTCCTTGTATTGTTCATCACCATCAGCCCAAGAGGCAATCCACCACACCACAAACTAGAGTAGGGTATTACACCACAATGGTGGCCCGAACTAGTATAAACCTTGTGTCTCTTGTGCTGTTCCTTTCGTAGTTTAGATCCTAGCGAGGCGGCGGGGTGCAAGTAGGTAGAGGGCGAGATTCCGCACGCACCCCAGTGTTCGAACCTCAAGGGTCTGCCGGAACCCGAAATCCGACATTTAGGGACTAAAGAAAGAAGACCCCGAGGGAGAGTCTTTTTGGAACTTTTTCCAACAGTTGCCCCTGCCCCGCATTGCAGCTTGTCTCTAGTAGTTCATTACTAGGGGTAACATGGTCTTTTAGCATGTCATTTAATAACCTATAGTCCATGTTTAGTCCCTGGAACCAAGCAGGTAGGGACTAGGGAGTTTTTAACCAAACAGGGCCTTAGATTAACAACGATAAAGAGTTGCGAGGGACAATGGGCGCTTTTGACACCATGTGCATCTACCGATGTATGAAGGGATGATGCACAGTCTGTTGCAATAAAGAACAAAAACAACCAAGGAGCATATTTGTGTTGGTCCCAATTTTGTTATCTTTAGACACCTTTCCCTATGTGAGTGCAACAAATCTAGTCCCGCTCAAACTCTACAGCCTTGTCCCCCAAAACAAAAGATCAGTTCGTTACAGATGTGTGTACTGCGTTTGTCATTGTTTCCCCTTTTCGACCAACGTAGGTGCTGGATAGCCAGTCTGTACTAGTACTTTCCCCCCTTCCTTTCCTCTTTGAACCACGTCCTAGATTCATGCTATACAACTTTCCCCACTACTTTCCTGTTTGATCCAACACCTAGATTCGAGTGCAGAAGCGGAAAAAGCCACATGCAGCTAGAGCAATGCATGTGGAATAAGTAAATTATACCTTAAGGTTCTTAGGGTGCGGTTCGGTGGGCGACCGGAGGCCGTTCGGCCCACACTATGTACAGCGACGAGGAAGAAGGGGTCGGAGGCCTTACCGCGCCGCCGCTGGGTGAAAGAGAACATCTGCGTCGATAGTGGATTCCCTTCCTTGCCGACGGCGACAGCGTTAAGCCTCCTTCCCTTCCCGGCAGACGGATCCTGCCGGCTCTTTGACCAGCAGTGAGGGTAGAGAGAGAGGCCAATGAAGTCTTGTTTTGACCTGGAGAGGGTGAGAGGGTGTGAAGAGAGCAACTACAAGCGCTGAGGCTCCGGCGTGTTTATATATACTGGAGAGAGAGTGAAGAGTGCAAACCCTAGAAAACAAGCACCGAGGCTGCAGCGTATACGTGATGAGGTGATTATACGGTCACTACGAGATCGTATAGCTCTGTATCCATCCATTTTGACCAGTCAAAGAATCCTCCTGGCACCGCCCCAGATCACTTTCTCTCTCTTTGTCATGCAGGGCCTACCTATCATTGGGTGGAAGAAAGAAGTCGAACAAAAACAAAATTATGCTCAAGTGTAGTTATCGAACCCGAGACCTCAAGTTTGATGAACGAACATGCTAACCAGCTACACCACCCCCACGTTATTTTTAACGAGAGGAAAATAACCTTTAATACATTCCTGCATTCGTGTGACAAGCATGCCGTGTTTTTTTTTTGCGTGGGAGTCATTGGGATTTAAATCATAATCGTGTCATGTGGCTTTGGTGGTAAGGTCTTTTGGGATTTAAAGCAGTGTTGGTAGTACGTAAATAATGCAGCCTTAGTCACCTTACTTTTCTCCACGTAATGCGTTGGGTCCCACCGATGAAGAGGGTCAAACAAACAAATTAATAAGAAAAATTGAAAGCGCCAGCAGTGTATCTTACCTCACACATCTCGCTACTACTCGTGAACACTGTCCAATTGATCCCTCTGTTTGCTCACGTACTATTTTAAGTGAATCCGTATATAACATGCACACAATTTTGGGCACTTATATTCGATCTAAGTCAGTGTGCCACCGTATCTCATACTACTCCCTCCGTCTAGGTGCAATAAGTCACGTTAGAAGGTGCAGCGGGACCAAGGTGCAAGCAGATTTTTTTTTCGAAACGAGGCGCAAGCAGATTGGAGGAGAAGGAGAAACTTGACCGGTCCTTCCTCCAATCAAAGCCCTGATTTCTATCTCTAAACGCAACAATTAATCACAACAACTAAGAGATGCCGTTTTAGCTGCCATGCAGGGCCACGTATTAACTCGCATGCATCAACGCGTAGTTGCGCTCCATGCATTGGGTTTCCGGGGGAGATAACAAGGCAGAGTAAGGAGCGTTTGGTTACATTGCTAGGGTGGTCATAGTGGTGAGTAACTTGGACTAGTAACATGCATATGTTACTACTTTTATAGTAGGTAGTAACATATGGATGGTAACATGTAAGTCTTCATTAATTGAGATATAGACTCATTTTACCTCGGCGTGTGTGTGTGTGTGTGTGTGTGTGTGTGTTTAACAGCATGTGTTTGTTAGAGAGAGCGACACATTGACCTACTCCTACAGAGAGATGGTGTGTAGTGTATGATTTAGCCGCGAGAGTCGGTGCAACCTCTCGTTTTCAGGCGTCCGGTCGGGACAGGCGGGACAGCTGCCACGCCCGCTCCTAACCAGCCTGGCCCACACAAAGCCCCTCCATCGCCCGCGCGCGCTTCCTACCCGAAACGGTCAGCGCCGCTCCAAAGAATCGGTGCCGCATTCATGCCCGGGCAGAGCGGACGCGACCTCTCACTAGCGCCTGCGTTGAAGGGAGAAGCGGATTCAAGTGTGATGGTTGCTTCGTCCGTCCAACTTACTGCTGGGTCTATGTGATTTGACGGCTCATTGGTCATTATTACTGAGGTGGTAGGACTGCTCGATGTCCCACGCTTTCGCGAAAGGAGGTACTAATAGATTACAAGTTTCTCCATTCTCAGCGAAGGAGTGCGAGAGCAGTGAAAACACGCAGGCTCAGTGATTACATGGCCCACCTCACACTATCACCATATTTTCTAGACACCGTGCGACACCTAACTCTTTACATAGTACTAGTATAGTACGTACTGTCATTTATCAGCGAGATAAATTTGTACCATGCTATGAAGCTTCCAGCTTTTGTTTCATGTATCTTGCATCCAAGGTTGCCCGTTGCAACATTTCATCAAATACAAAGGAGACTAACATGCATGCTATTGCATCTCAATGATTGACAGATCATAGCCAATATGTACTCCCTCCGTTCCAAAACAAGTGTCTCAACTTTATGCAAACTTTAGTACAAAGTTGTACTACTACTAAAGTTGACACTTATTTTGGAACAGAGACAGCTAAAGAAAAAACGATCCATGCAGTCCCTAGCCCTTGAACCTTAAACCCTAACCAGGCTTTAATTTGCTGGCAACGTTGGAGCTTCCGAAGAAATGAAGTTTGCAACCCTTTGACCATCGGATCATTTTGTGCAGTTTCACCAAAATCAAGATGAGCATCCATGTGGCAAAGAAACTGAAGAAGCGTGATTAGAATAAGATTACTGCGAATAGTTGATGAGACATAAACTCATCACAAATACAGTACGTAGAAGCCAGTAGAGGTATGTGCAGGGCAAAGAAGTAGAGAAATATCCACATGGAGTGATGTGGGCAAATTTGGAAGCGATGGTGCAAGCCGGCTGTAAAGGGAGTTGTACCTGAGGGATGTCGGGACGTAGCTCAACCTAGAGGAGGGCGGCAAGAGGAGGCAACTGCCCACGTCGCGGCAGAGAGCAATGGACGAAGGCAACCTCACCGGCTTTGTGAGAGAGAACGGCGGGGACCCCTGATCGGGACGTGCCAACAGTGGGTTTTCGCCGTCGGCGACGGTGACCGCATCTACACTAAGCATCCACCCCTTCCCCCGGCGGACGTGATCCGACGAGATGTTAGAGATGTGGCCACAGTCCTTTTGTGTGAGAGAGTGTGAAGACTGAAGAGAGAAACCCCAGCAAGCAACAGTGTAGGCTCGTCCTGCCTATGTATATAGTGGAGCGGTTTCCTTTTCTCTCCATATGAACCTATTTATATTCCGTACGTGCCACTGAACAAAAAAAATTATTTATAAATGACGCGGCACCTACTACTCGTTCTCCTATAAACCTTGCGCTTGGCATATCCAAAATATTAACCTTGCGATTGGCTCTTCGCCTCTTCGGGTAGTCGAGCAATAATGGTACTGCAGTATATATCGTTCTGGCTATATGAGACCGAATGAATTGCTGCACGTCCACCACATGGGCGAGGGTCGAGGGGCGAGGGAGGGTGCATACTGTTACGTCCGTTTCAATATGGAATACATACCGAGCAAAATGAGTGAATCTACACTCTAAAATACGTCTAAATACATCAGTGTTTGGAGTATGTTCTAGTAGTTCATATTGAAATCTACTAAAGGACATATATTAGAAACAATATGATAATCTCTCTAACCAAGGTAGGGACGAGGAGTAAACGGAGGGAGTAGTAAAATTTTCTCCTCGTCCTGCGAGCCACCCCGCGCGTGGGCGAGGGAGCGGGCGTAAGGGGTACTAGTAAGCAAGCTTCACCTCATCCTGCGAGCCACCGCGCCCGTTGGCGGGGGAGATGGCGTACTAAGCAAGCTTCTCCTCGTTCTACGAGTTGACGGGACACATCAAAAGTACTCGAGTGTATAGAGCCTTGCCTCTAAGGTAGGCCCCACATGGTTTTCTTCTTTTTTAACATAACGCGTCAAGTTGCAATTTGTTTGTTCACCCGTGGTAGACGATCCTCCATCAAGTGGACAACCAGTACATGTGTCAAATTACCACGTGGGCTGCCTTTTCGTACAGAAATGAGCTCCACCGTGTACCCGCGCGGGTGTGGTTGGGAAAGAGACGGGAGTACGTGCGCCGTGCGTGCACCTCTTCTCTTCGTGCACGTCCCCCACCTACGTGGGTGTGTGTGTAAGAGAGATAAAAACCTAGATAGATGGCGTGTGCGTTCTTGAGTGTTTTTTGTTTTTTTGGGGGGTGGTGATTTCGTGAATGTATTTGTGGGAATATGTGTCGATGACATCTCCATTAAAAGTTTGCGTGCAATGTGTGTGAAATAGAGGCATGTCCATATCATATAGAGAGGGCCAGAGGGGGCGATCCACGAGAAGAGAAGGAGGGGTCATAGATATCGATAGAGTGGAAGAGAGGATCAAGTGGGTGGGTGGGAGATGGATGAAGAGAGCCATCGAAATTGTGTGTGTGTAAGTCAAAGATATAGGGCGACTGACCTACCAGAACGTCAGAGGGCACAGGGCAAGTTTGTGTGTGGCAGGGAGACATAACTAGAGCCCTCGATGTATCGTGTGTGTGGGGGGGTGGGGGGGAGGGGGAGGCAGAGGCCTAACTAAAGAGGTAGAACGACTCGTATATGTGTTGAGAAGGAAAGACCCAGCTATGTCTTGAGGGAGATGGGCCAACATCCATACATAACTGAAGGACGGGAAATAGGTTGGGAGAGAGAGAGAGAGGAGAGAGAGGGAGGGCAAGGGGTAGAGTGCTGGATGGGTGATGGAGTTGCTTCTCGAAGATGGTGGCAGAGGCCTACTGGACAAAGCGAGGGTAGAACTGCAATATTATCGATAAGAGTGGGGATGTGTTTACGTGTGTGCACATGCGTGATAGATCTGTCGGGACGCATGCATGGATGATGAAGGGGAACCATGTGTTTGCTAAGCAAACCTAACTAGATCGGTAGATAATTGTTGTTTGTCGGAGGAAGGGAGAGACATAACTAATGAAGTAGATCGATCGACGCGTGGGGAAAACGAGTTATATTTAAGGACCTAGGTAGCTATATGTATAGCGGGAGATCGGTCGGTGTACATCCATTTGTTAGAGGCAAATAAGGCCCAGCGAGATGGATAGACAGAGAGAATGGAGCTAGGAGGTGGTGCGAGAGGCCGAGCTACTAGCTAGATAGGGGGAGGAGTGTGCGGTTGTGAGATCGATGAAAAGAGGGGCAAGACTTTACACGTGTGTGGGACCATATGAGTTACACGAGGCATGGACACAAAAAGGAGGAGATGGAACGTGCGTGTGTACATATGTTGTAGGCAGACGCTGGAGAGGTTTATCGATCGGTGTGTGTCGGAAAGGAGTTGTGGAGACTGTGGGAGAACGACCTAAAGAAAAAAATGAATGTCTTGTGATGGATAGAATCTTTGAGGAAGGGGGAGGGCGAGGAGGGCGTGTGCATGCACGAGAGAAAGTTAGTGCTAGCTACAAAGGTTAGAGGATTGTGTGGGTGTAAGAGAGTAACAAAGATCATAATTTGATATGAAAGTGGATTCAAATATTTGAATAGGAGATCATAGTGTTATAAACATATGCATGCATGAATATAGCGGCTATACACGTGCTGTGGTTTTGTACATGTTATACCATAATGTGATAATGCATGGCGTTTGCAACTCACGGCTAAATGTCGAACAATCTAAACCATACTATATATTGAACAATCTCACATTTTATTTGAATTTGTGATAATGTTTGGCGTTTGCAGCTTACAACTAAATATCGAACAATCTAAACAATACTATATATCGAACAATCTCACATTTTATTTGAATTTGGGTAATGTGTGGTGTTTGAAACTCGCATCTAAATACTTGTAGGCGTAGGGGGCGGGGCACCATACATTATGTGATAAACACATTATTATACATATGAGACATGGTTTAGATTATGAAGATCTAGCTAGAGCTTGAAATGTACTATGATTTGAAATCAACATAAAGTGGATTCAAAAAAATCGAGTTCGGGTTCATATAGTACACATAGTTCGTATCTAACTCGAGAGTAATCATGTGGTGTGCTGTGAAGATAATACACAAACGATGGTTTAACTTGACAATAATGATGATTGTAGATCTTATTGAAATAGAGAAACGAATTCAAATGGTTTGACTTCACAACAATCATCATTGTAGATCTTGTTCAAATAGAGAAACAAATTCAAATTTAGTTCGTATTAAAGCAGTAGTATATACGTTTGGAATGCACTAAAACATCCATTTGAGTAGCAGGTTGCCTGCATTATACACGTAGCGAAATATTTTAATTGAACATAACATGAACTCAAAGTTTTGAATGACATTTGTAGTGCGAATTGATTTGGTACAGTACATGGGACTAGACTATCTTCTGTGCTGCGAATTGATTTCTTTTTGTTTTTTCATCGACGGAAGTGCGAATTGATTTGGTACAGTACACATTGGGCTTGTCCGGAAATTTCAACCCGTGCCTTGTTACCCCGAAATATTTAAGATATATCTTTGTCTCGTTGTGCTCCGACAACTCCCTCCATCTCAACCCGCGCCTTGCTATTCCAAAATTACAACGCGCGCGAAAACTCCCACCTCCTGTGAAATTCCGATACGCGAAATGCCCGTGATACCCCTGAACCGAAAGAACCGCCTAGCTCAAATTGGTGGGGGTAATTTCGTAACTTACCCCACATTTCGGACAAGCGCGTCCCTAAGCCATGGTTCCCCACTCCCATCCCATCCGCCCACCCATTCGTACACCGAGGCCGCGAAGCCCCACACCCTCCTCCGTCCGCCACCCAGCCGGAGCCTCTTCCCCGACGACGTCATCCACAACAACACCTCGACGTCCCTCATCCACCGTACCGGATGAGGATCCGTCGTCGATCTCGTCGTCCCGCCGGTTCAGCCACCCCGTCCTCCACCTCCAAGGAGCTGCCCCGACGTTCCCCTTGTCTTTTGCGCCACCTCCATTCCCACACTGTCGTCTTCACCTGCACCACCGGAAGAGCATTATCATCACCATTTCCTTGGATGAATCTGAGGCCTAATCGGCGCCACCAAAGAGGTTGTACACTAATCGCCGCATTTTCTTCTTGATTCGATCTCATGGTGCTGCCAGCGCTCGGTCCCGAGCCGACACGGCGCGGCTCCATCCAGGGCGGCGTCGCTGGCCACTTCCTCCACGGCGTCGCTCCCTCGGTGGCGACGTCCACATCAGTAGGAGCTGCTGCTGCTTTAGCTCTCGCTTATTCTTTGCTCTGCTCTTGCTCTCGGTCCCCCTGGTCTCTGCTCTTGCTATTCTTTGCCGCCCTCGCCCTTGCTCTTGCTTGTGATGCTGCTCGGTTAGCTACACTTCATTCGGTGAATCGACTTTTGGGTGGGTCGATTTTCAGAGGTGGGGGCTCGCCGGAGTTAAGGAAGAACCAGCCACAGCAGGGAGGGGGGCTCTCCGGAGAGGTACCCCTCTATCTATCTTAGGGTTCAGGGTGGGGGCGGTGGTCACTGGCGGTGGTGGGGCGGTGGCGTGGGGAACGCCAGAGAAAAAGCTAGGCACGGGGGGCCCTAGAGGAATGGTCGGGGCGGCGGCGGACCGGCGGAGGGGAGCGGTTTCAGGTTAGGCGGGACGGTGCACCCGCCGGCCGCGGGTGGCGAAGGGCGGCGGTTTGGTCGGTGGTGGCTGGCGGCTCAGGGGGTGGAGGTTGAAGTTGAACTGCAGACCCTTGATTTCGTATGCAACGGCTGGAAAATCAACTGACCAGAGATGAAAAATTCAGCAGACCGGCTCTCGCACGCGCTGCTGCTGCTGCTACTGCTTTCCTGCTACTAACTAGTGCGTTCAGTTTCGACAGTAAAATTCAGTTTCAACAGTAAAATTCAGTTTCGATAGCAAAATTCAGTTTCGATAGTTAAGTTCAGTTTCGACAGTTAAATTCAGTTTCAACAGTTAAGTTCAGAGATGAGAGGCTGATGTATTTTACATCTAGCACTTTGCGGTTATGTATTTTATGTCATCTATTGGAGATGCTATTAGAATTCCACTCAGGTTAACATTGTCTCTCCTGTCCTGCTTCAGCCTCAGCGTCGTACAACTCACTGGAGCTGCTCCAACGACGAAACCATCCATCACAGCGGAGCAGTACCCCGGGCTCCATCTCAAGATGCCTAAGATCTTCTTCCCCTCCTCCGAAAGCCAAGTCCGCCGGAGCATCCTCACCGACCAACCCAATCATGCTGGGATCGACATGGCTTCGCCAAAGAGGTTGTACACTTGTTGCATCTCTTTTTTACTCTACATGTTATATATATTGTCCATTGAGCACATGCAGTAACATGAAATACGATTAGTTTCTCCTACTATATGACAACCAGTGAGGTACCAGGCAACTTAGCTATCCGTGATGGACTCTCTTGAACGCCATCATTATTTATCTCTGCGTGTTTGAGCTGTGCATTTGTCGATGGGCCTGGGAGTTGAGCTAGTACGGCAGTGGCCTGGGTCCAAAGTAGTAGAAGTAGGCAAGTATCACAAAAACATTTTTTGAGTGTAGCTTTTCCTTGCTCAAGCCTGCCTACTAGAATCGCCGGTGCTTGAAAGGAAAAGTGAAGGAAAACATAGGAATTGGAAAGTTTCCTATGGTACTACTACTCATGCATTTGGTTCAAAGGAATGGAGCAAAGGAAAACTGTAGGATTTGTTCCTTTAGTGTCACCTTGAAAGAAAAACCGTACGGATTTTAATTTCCACTTGTCCTCCTTTTCAAATTCCTATTCACGAAGGACAATACTAAGAGATAGTAGCATAATAGCTTTATAACCGTAAATTTTCTTGTGGTTTGACTTAATCTCACCATGCTTCTTTGCATCCTTGATCTTCCAATTCTTGTGAACCAAACACCCAGATTGGCAGAAATCCTGTGTTTTTTTTTTGCACGTGCATTCCTATCCTATTATTGTGCATTTCATATCCCTGCGTTGTTAGAATCCTCCAATTTAAACGAGCCCTTACAGAATTACTTGTCTTACAGATAGTTGTCAAAGAAAACCTTGTGTGGTTTGTCCCGCCCCTGGTGCGCTGTCGTCCACCCAAGCTCAGCTGCTCCAACGATGTAAGGGTCCAAAGACAGGATCCGGCCTCAGATCGCCTTTCGCCACCTCAGATCTTCTTCCCCGCCATCGGCAGCCATGACAAGTGCATTATCATCATCAACCGAGCAGATGAGCTCGAGGACTACATGGGTCCGCAAGAGAGGTCACACTCTTTCGTGTCTGCTTATGTTATGCATCGCTTAATATTAGATGCTACTTTATCGTCCTATTCACCAATTAGACTCAGCTCCAAACTAATGGTCAAACTTGAGTTTTTAAATGGTTGTGGGGTACATATTGGGGCCGCAATAAATAGTATATATCTACTATCTGGTTAATCTCTAGTGTCTACTATGAGTTTCATGTTGGGTGGGAAACAAACAGTAAAGAAGCCATTATCTGTATTTTTTAACTGAAGCCATTATCTGCCTGCTACCGTTGGTTTTGGGTCTGTCCACAGGTTGCTACCTTCACTCTGGATTTCTGCATGCACTCCTTACATAATCTCACTATGTTTTATTCCTATGCATGTCAGTTATTGTACACATTGGAACTGAACATGTAGAGCAAAAGAGACGAGCCTTGCTTGGCAATAAATTTCATCTGAGGCGATCGCTCCATGGTAGGCGCAAAGGCAGCCCCTCCACCCATTTCGGATTGTAATCGAGAGGAAGATATACATTACGAGGGGATTCGTATGAAGGAAGACCACTCCTATTTACCCCCTGAGGTCTTCGCTCTAACTTGGCATGCTGATGTTGGTTATATCATGCATATGGTGCCTTGCATTGCTTACTTTATACATCAAATATGTCAACTCCTTAGTTTAGACATGCTTCGTGTGAATGCCATCTGTTTAGTTTATTCATTGTTTATGTGAATTATGCAACGCCATCTTGTTTAGCCAGGCATCATATATGTGAATTTTGCAATGCCATCCTGCTTAGCCATTCATCTTATATGTGAATTATATCAGGTCATCCTTTTTTCGTAACGTATTACATTTGTCAACAATGTTAGTACATTGAACTACTCTGCGTGTGCATCAGCCATTTGACACGGTGATGGAAAATTCTGGAGTGAAAACAAGGTCTTCAGAGCAGACTATGCTATCTAACGAAGCGCATATCTCGCTGGTTACGGATAGCTCCTCAGAGGAGTATTCAGAGACAGATGACCAGTCCTATTCCCCCCCCCCCCCGAGGTGTATGCTCTAACTTGGCAGGGTTATGTTGCTCATATCGTGTGTATGGTGTCTTGCATTGCTATGTCATTTGATTAGTTTAGACATGCTTTGTGTGAATGCCACCTGTTTAGTGTCTGATTACCATATGTGAATTATGCATTGTCATCTTGTTGCAAGACATTATATATGTGAATTATGCAATGCTATCTTGTTGCAAGGGCATTATATATGTGAATTATGCAATGCCATGCTGTTGAGCCAATCATCATGTATGTGAATTATATCATGCTATCATTTTTTGTATTACGTGTTCCATTTGTCGACAACGTTTGTATATTCAACTACTCTTCCTGTGCATCAACCATTTGAAGCGGTGATGGAAGTATCTGGAGTGAAAACAAGGTATTCAGAGCAGACAATGCTACTGCTGAAGCAGACATCTTGCTTTGAATCTGAAGAGCTCCTCGAGAGGAGGATTCGTAGACCGATGACCAGTCCTATTTCCCCACAGGTGTATGCTCAAACTTGGCAGGGTTATATTACCCATGTCATGCATGTTGTCTTGCATTGCTTAGTTTTTACATCATATATGGATTGCCATCTGCTTACTTGCTTACTATATAAATCATATATTTGAATTATATCATGCCATCATGTTTACATACACAGAATCTATTTGACTTATGGCATGGCAACCCATTTAATAAAGACATCATATAGTTATATCATCTCATGTTGTTTAGTGTTTACAGTCATCATATTTTGAATTATGTCATTCTATCCAGGAATTATATCATGTTTCCATAGGCGGCATGTATGTGAATTATGTCATGCCAACCTATTTAATAAACACATTATATAGTTATATCATGCCATCCTGTTTACATAGTCATCATATTTTGAACTATGTCTTTCCATCTTTTTTAGTTAGCCATCATAATGTGAAATTGTGTCATGCTATCCTGTTTAGTTAGCCATCATATATGTGAAATTGTGTCATGCTATCCTGTTTGGTTAGACAACATAAATGTGAATTATTTCATGCCCTCTTTTATTCCCCACTATCCATTGCACCTGTCTATCATACAATGTCTATACATTCAATTACATTTCTTGTTTATCAGCCATTTGAATTGGAGAGGATGATGGCAGTATCTAAGGGAGTAACAACACGGTCTTCAGAAAAGATAGTGCTACCAGTTGATGCAGATAGAACCATAGTTGTACTTGCCCAAGAACCAGCCCCACCACACATAACCCAGACTCTCGCAGACTGTACCCCTACCCAGTTGGACAGAGAACCAGCTACACCCCTTCTAACCCCAACCCCAGCAGATAGTAACCCAGTTCCAGTTGACACAACACCGTCTCCACCACAGAGCACCCAAACACGAGCAGTTAGTAAGGGAACTGCGGTGCCCAAAGCACGAGGACCACCACTCCGAATCCCAACTCAACGCTTAAAGGAGAAGAAGAATTGTTCTCAGGTCAGGTTCTGTAGCTATGGTTCATACTCCTTTGCTCTTGCATCACTGTATTCAGACCAACTATTTTCAAATTTGAAGGATGGAATTGAAACTCCAATGGCGCAACAGGTATGTTTTAAACCTGTTTCTTTAACTGGTTTGCTGTTGTAACTTGCACTATGTTGATTTCAGTTTCAATTGAATAAACAGTTATGTTCTCATGTCATGCACATTACAAGTGTTGTTATGGCTCTATAGTTTCCCACACTTATATTCTGTCTATTCAGCTTTGTCATGAACAAATATTATTTGAACTGTGTCTATATCTTGATTTGGCAACAAAAACTAGATTGATATAGACCATAAAGTGACAATGGTACACAGATATATGTTTGTTTCATGCTGTTATCCTATGCACTTTACTACTAAACTGATTTACCAAAATGAGTTTCATATACAACATGGTAAACTTGTGATGTGTCTGCTTGTTTCTCTTTTAGAATGCGGACAAAATATTGGAGAACAATACCCCGTTATGCAATGGAAAAGGAAGTAATGCAGATAAGGTTCAAGATAGTGAGACATCCTTGTTGGTCTCCAAAAACGCTGATAAAAACTACCTTGACGACGGTGAGAGAACCCAAAAGTCCTGTCTTGATGTAGTGTTCGAGTTACTGGCCACTACTGCTGGCACAAGCTCTTCGACTCGCTGCCTGAATCAATTCGTCTTCTTGAGTCTCAACTTCAAGTTGAAAGACATCGATCGAGATGTCTTTGACAGAAGTCAAGGGACTGAGGAAGTCCCTGCAGAATTCAGATGCACACTTTCTGGTGCAACAGCAAGCGCTGGAGGATTTAAGCGCCAAACAAGAGAAAGTTAATAAGCTTGCTAAGCATCTTGCCAGCATTATGAGTACCCAAGATATTATTCTTGAGATCTTCTGAAGTGGTTTCAGTTCTGGACTTGTTTTGCTGCGGCGTTTATTTGTACTGGTCGCCAACTTTGACAACCAGTGTATATGATATGCTGCTTTGTTCCCTATATTTGCACTGGTGGCGAACTTTGATGCCCAGTGGATGTAATATGTGTAATAGCCGTGATAACCTAGCATAAGTTGCTTGCTTATTTATTTCCTTGTTGTCTTGTTTATTTGTTTGCTTGTAGTCAGTGTTGTTCTTTTTCCGCGGTTGCTAGTGGCCGCAATAACCTATTTTTTAAAACTAGGACACAATAACCATGGGCTACATATTTAGTGTAGTTACCATGGGCCTCCTACAGGCCATAGAAATAATGGGCCTTCTTAGGGACGTAGAAAGAATGGGCCTTCTTAGGGCCGTAGAAAGAATGGGCCTTCTTAGGGCCGTAGCATCAATGGGCCTTTTACGTGACATATGATCGACAAGCCAAATATGGGCCAATAACAGACTGCATTATGGGCCGTAAACTGGCTAGATTTGGAATCGTCCGTTCATGGGCCGACAATAACAGGCCGTCGTTAATCGGCCGTATTTGATGATGTTATGAAAATGGCCCAACGGAGTAACGGGCCGCAAACGGGCCGATTGTAACCACGGGCTGAATTTGGCCCACAGGCAGAAAAGGCCAATGACGGGCCGTAAGTAACCAAATGCTGGAAATGAGCCCAAGAATAAATGAGCCTTGAGAAGGCTGAAAGATAACATGGGTTGGAAATGGCCCAATGGAATAATGGGCCGTTAATGGGTATAAAGGGGTACACTGTTCATTGCGGGCCAGATTCACCACGGGCCGTTAATGGGCCAAGTGTTACAAATGGTCTCGTATGGGCCGAAAGACATCATGGGCCATACATGGGCCGAAAGTTACAACGGGCTGGAATCATATTGGAAGGTCCAGATGAAGCTACTGGGCTTAATTCAGATAGGCCGTAACGGGTCGTGAGTTAGCGGGCCGTAAATGGGCTATATACGAACTAGCCGTTAACAGGCTTTTCGCGGGTCGGCCCATTACCTTTTTGACAAAGTCAAATGGGCCAGCCTTTTCACCAGAATGGGCCTCTATTGGGCCGTGCCACGTGTCGATGTATCATAGGCGCCTCCTGTCCAATGAATGGATGGCATTTATTCCAACGGTGAGCCAACACGTGTTTCCTCCGGCCAATGAGAATTTTACACGTGGAAAATCCTCATTGGTCCGGGCTGTTAGCGGGTTATCAGATCCAAAACCGGACCTGATAGCTTAATGGCGTTAAATTACGATGGATGCCACGTGTCGGTCATCCTTGACGAAAAGCACTTCCATGACGACGATTTATCATCATGGAAGTGGACACTTCCGTGATGATAATTTTGATAATGTCATGGAACACTTCTCTACGACAAAGACAGTATGACTATCTTGATTCTGTCATAAATTTATCATGGATGTACATGCATGACAGAAAACGTGACCTACTGTGACAAACACGTATCATCACGGAAGTGTCTTTTTTTTGTAGTGTAAGCCGCCACACGGGGCGAGTCGTGACGGATGTCACTAGGGAGAACCGCCTCTGCTCCCTAAACCATGAAGAAAGGCATGTAACTCGTAGATCTGTTGGGGGTAGTATTGATACTCCATAGCACCGAAGGTAACTCCTCAACCAAACAACCCGGCGTCCTCTGCAGAGGGACCAGAAGCCAGGGTTTTATGCCTCTCAAGATTTCTTGCTTGGCTCTTTCAGCTTGACCATTGGACTGGGGGTGGGCCACAGATGAAACATCAAGACGAATATGTTCATGTTGACAAAATTCTTTCATAGCACCTTTAGACAGATTAGTGCCATTATCAGTGATGATGCTGTGAGGGTAACCAAAACAGAAAATCACCTTTTGATGAATTGAACCGCCGTTGCTGCGTCACACTTGCTGACCGGCTCTGCCTCAACCCACTTTGTAAACTTGTCAACCGCCACCAAGAGGTGAGTCTTTTTGTCCTTGGATCTTTTAAAAGGTCCAACCATATCCAGCCCCCAAACTGCAAACAACCAAGTAATTGGAATCATCCTCAATTCTTAAGCCGGCACATGAGCTCGTCTTGAAAATTTCTGACAACCATCACACTTGCTAACCAAATCTTCTGCATCAGCATGAGCCGTCAGCCAATAAAACCCATGACGAAAAGCCTTAGCCACGAGAGACTTAGAGCCAACATGATGGCCACAATATCCTTCATGAATCTCTCGTAGAATCTCACGGCCCTCCTCAAGAGAAACACAACATTGAAACGCCCCTGTGACACTGCATCGGTGCAACTCTCCATTGACAATAGTCATTGACTTAGACTGTTGGGTTATCTGTCTGGCTAAAGTTTCATCTTCAGGTAACTCTCCCCAGGTCATATAAGCCAAATATGGGACTGTCCAATCATGAATAAGATGAAGAGCCGCCACCAACTATGCCTCCGGGTCAGGAACAGCAAGATCTTCCTCCGTAGGCAATTTAACCGAAGGATTATGCAAAATATCAAGGAAAACATTAGGTGGCACCGCCTTACATTCGGAGCCTAGTCGGCTTAAAGCATCAGCTGCCTCATTTTTCCTGCGATCAACGTGTTCTACTTGATAACATTTGAAATGACCAGTAATAGCATCAACCTCTTGGCGATAAGCCGCCATGAGTGGCTCCTTGGAATCCCATGTGCCTGAAACTTGTTGAGCCACCAAATCTGAGTCGCCAAAGCACCTCACCCAGCTTAGATTCATTTCTTTAGCCATCCGAAGACCATGGAGGAAGCCCTCATACTCAGTTGCATTGTTAGTACAAGGAACATCAACCTTAGAACATAACAAAATTTATCACCTCGTGGGGAAGTCAAAATAACTCCAGCCCCCGAGCCTTGCAACTTCATGGATCCATCAAAGTGAATAGTCCAATATGTGCTATCCGGCTTCTCCTCAGGCATCTGTAACTCTGTCCAATCATTGATGAAATCCACAAGTGCTTGAGACTTGATAGCTGTCTGAGGCATATACTTCAAACCATGGGGTCCAAGTTCAATGGCCCACTTGGCTACCCGACCTGTGGCTTCTCTATTTTGAATAATATCCCCTAAGGGAGCAGAACTGACCACGATGATGGGATGACCGAACAAATACTGCTTCAATTTACGACTAGCCATGAACACCCCATAAACCAGCTTCTGCCAATGTGGGTACCTCTGCTTAGATTCAATGAGTACCTCAGTAACATAATAAACCGGCCGCTGAACCGGATATTCCTTGCCTAATTCCTTCCTTTCCACAACAATTGCCACACTGACGGTTGATGTCTGCTAGGACTACGTCGGTATTTCCCCAAAGAGGAAGGGATGATGCAGCACAGCGACGGTAGGTATTTCCTTCAGTCATGAAACCATGGTTATCAAACCAGTAGGAGAACCAAGCAACACAACGTAAACAGCCCCTGCACACAAATAACAACTACTCGCAACCCGATGTGTTAAAGGGGTTGTCAATCCCTTCCGGGTAACGGTGCCAAAAATTGGCAACGGACGTGAATAAAATTGTAGTAGATTGATAGATCGAACGCCAAATAAAATAAATAAGAATAAAATGCAGCAAGGTATTTTTGTATTTTTGGTTTAATAGATCTGAAAATAAAAGCAAAGGAAAAGTAGATCGCAAAGGCAAATATATGACAAAAACACCCCAGGGCCGTAGGTTTCACTAGTGGCTTCTCTCGAGAAAATAGCAAATGGTGGGTAAACAAATTACTGTTGGGCAATTGATAGAAATTCAAATAATCATGACGATATCCAGGCAATGATAATTATATAGGCATCACATCCAAGATTAGTAGACCGACTCCTACCTGCATCTACTACTATTACTCCACACATCGACCGCTATCCAGCATGCATCTAGTGTATTAAGTTCATGGAGAAATGGAGTAATGCAATAAGAATGATGACATGATGTAGACAAGATCTATTTATGTAGAGATAGATCCCATCGTTTTATCCTTAGTAGCAACGATACATACGTGTTGGTTCCCCTTTTGTCACCGGGGATCAAGCAACATGAAGATCGAACCCACTACAAAGCACCTCTTCCCATTGTAAGATAAATAGATCAAGTTGGCCAAACAAAACCCAAATATCGGAGAAGAAATACGAGGCTATAAGAAATCATGCATATAAGAGATCAAAGAAACTCAAATAACTTTCATGGATATAAAAAGATAGATCTGATTATAAACTCAAAGTTCATCCGATCCCAACAAACACACCGCAAAAAGAGTTACATCATATGGATCTCCAAGTGACCATTGTATTGAAAATTCAGCAAGAGAGAGGAAGCCATCTAGCTACTAACTACGGACCCGAAGGTCTACAAAGAACTACTCACGCAACATCGGAGAGGCACCAATGGAAGTGGTGAACCCCTCCGTGACGGTGTCTAGATTGGTTCCGGTGGTTCTGGACTCTACGGCGGCTGGAATTGATTTTTGTCGACTCCCCTAGGGTTTCTGAAATATTGTGGTATTTATAGAGCAAAGAGGCGGTCCGGGGGGCACCCGAGGTGGGCACAACCCACCAGGGCACGCCTGGGCCTCCGGGCGTGCCTTGGTGGGTTGAGCTCCCCTCGGAGCACGCCCAGGCGCAGCCTTGGCCCATTAGGTGTCTTCTGGTCCATAAAACATCTCCGTGAAGTTTCATTTCATTTGGACTCCGTCTGATATTGATTTCCTACGATGTAAAAAACATGCAGAATACAACAACTGGCACTTGGCACTATGTCAATAGGTTAGTACCAAAAAATAATATAAAATGACTATAAAATGATTATAAAACATCCAAGATTGATAATATAACAACATGGAACAATTAAAAAATTATAGATACGTTGGAGATGTATTAGCATCCCCAAGCTTAACTCCTGCTCGTCCTCGAGTAGGTAAGTGATAAAAACAGATTTTTTGATGTGGAATGCTGCCTAATATGTCCTATCATATTATTTTGTTTATAGCATGGACATTTGGACTTTTATGTGATTCAAAGCAATAGTCTAGTTTTGACATGATAACTTAAATACTCAAGCATATCAACAAGCAACCATGTCTTTCAAAATATCAACGCTAAAATAAGTTATCCCTGGCCCATCATGCTCAATCATTGATCCATTCATGAAACATATTCGCATATTAGCTAAACCCAATACTCAAGTGCGATCATATTCCCTCCTAGTTGGTGCTTTTATAAGAGAAGATGGAGACTCAAATTCAAAATAAAAATTAAATGAAGTAAAAGAAAGGCCCTTCGCAGAGGGAAGTAGGGATTTGTAGAGGTGCTAGAGCTCAAAGCGAAAAACTTAGAGATAAAAACATTTTGGGAGGTGTGTCTTTCCCACCAACGAAAATGACTTAGAGTTACCAACACTTTCCATGCTAAATATATCATAGGCGGTTCCCAAACAGAAAATAATGTTTATTCCTTTTTCCACCATACTTTCACTTTCCATGGCTAGCCGAATCCATGGTTGCCTTCCATACCAACACTTTCCAAGGAATTTATTATTTGACAACATAAAGTAAATTCATTTTTCATTTCAGGACTGGGCATCCCTAATACCTTTGCCTTACTCTTGTGCAATGCCAAGTGAATAAACACTCATCTTGAGAATAACACATCTAACATGGAAAATATTAGCCACCCCTCACAGCTCCGATAGTAGTACGAACACACAAAAGAGAAGTTTATTTTGAAAATTAGAGATGGCACATACAAATTTGCGTAGAACGGCAAAAGAATACTGCATATAGGTAGATATAGTGGACTCATGTGGCAAAACTGGTTTAAAGGTTTTGGATGCACAAGTAGAGATCATACTTAGTGCAAAATTAAGGCTAGCAAAAGATTGAGAAGCGACCAACCAAGAAACGAATAATCTCATAAGCGAGCATTAAGCATAATTAACACGAAGGATAGCAAAAGATTGAGAAGCGACCAACCAAGAAACAAATAATCTCACAAGCAAGCATTAAGCATAATTAACACCGAATAATGCACCACAAGTAGGATATAATTTCATTGCATGACTATTAACTTTCGTGCTTACATAGGGAGTCACAAACCATAACACCAATATTCTTACTAAAGCATAATTACTCATCAACATGACTCACATATCACATTATCACATCTCAAAACTATTACAAGGAATCAAGTTTATTTTGACCAGTGATCTTCATGAAAGTTTTTATTATATCCTTCTTGGATATCTATCACTTTTGGACTAATTTTCATATGTTGCTTTTGATAAGCTCAAACAAATATAAGTGAAAATCACGAGCATAATTTTTCTCTCAAAAATAATTTAAGTGAAGCAAGAGAGAATTTCTTGAAAATTTTGCTAAATCTCAAATAAATCTAAGTGAAGCAAGAGAGCATTTCTTCAAAAATACTAAAGAACACCGTGCTCAAAAAGATATAAGTGAAGCACTAGAGCAAGTCCATAGCTCATAAAAAATTTAAGTGAAGCATAAAGAGCAATTCTAACAAGTCATGACATAATTTTGGCTCTCTCAAATAGCTGTGTACAGAAAGGAATCAAGACTTAAAAATGAAAATAGAACAAGCAAAGAATCATATCGTACAAGACGCTCCAAGCAAAACTCATAGTATGTGACGAATAAAAATATAGCTTCGAGTAAAATATCGATGGTCGTTAGAAGAAAGAGGGACTCGGGGGCATCCCAAAGCTTAGTTGCTTGCTCTCTTTTGGATAATAGCTTGGGATGCCGGGGCATCCCCAAGCTTAGGCTCTTCGTACTCCTTATTCCTTCATCCATCGTAAGATAACCCAAAACTTGAAAACTTCAATCACACAAAACTCAACAAAACCTTCGTGAGATCCGTTAGTATAAGAAAGCAAATCACTACTATAGGTACTGTATCAAACCAATTCATATTTTGTTTTTGCATTATATGTACTGTATTCCAACTTTTATATGGCAAAAACTCATCAAAGAAAACCATAGAGCCATTAAAATAAGAACACAACGCAAAGAAAACAGAATCTGTCAAAACGGAACAGTCTGTAGCAATCTGACTATTTCAAATAATTCTGTAACTCCAAAAATTCTGAAAAATTAGGACAACCTGAGCAATTCTAATATAAATCTACTACAAAAAGAATTATAATTTTAGCACTCTCTGGTGATTTTTAATAATTGTGTTCATGAGTGCAAAAGTTTCTGTTTTTCAGCAAGATCAAACAACTATCACCCAAGAAGATCCTAAAGGCTTTACTTGGCGCAAACACTAATTAAAACACAAAAACACAATCATAACAGTAGAATAATTGTGCAAACACTCAAGAATAGAAATCTAAAAGCAAAAATTAATTTTATTCATTGGGTTGCGTCCCAACAAGCGCTATTGTTTTACGCCCTTAGCTAGGCATAAAGAAAATGATCTATGTTTTTTCATCTTTCTTATTAATTTTCTTAGAGGTGTTTCCATCATGGGGTTTTGTAAACACAACATAAAACATATTATCCATAGAAACTTCAGCAATCCTAAGTTGGTTTTCATCATAACCCCTTTGATTTCCGGCAACAATCCAAGAGTAATTTTGATTAACATTATTGAAGACTTGTTGGATTATATCTAAAACGGGGATTTCCTTTTTAAGATTCTCATCAAAGATTTTATTATCCCCAAGAAAATGCCTTAGCGCATAATCACTCTTGTAAATAATTTCATCTATCAAAGGTTTTTCACGATTCATACCATAAAAATAAAAGATTTCCCTAGCTTCCCGTATTATGTAGTCAAACTCATTCATAAGAACGAGAGTGGCCAACTTTTTAGCCCTAGGATTCTTTATAACGGGAAGCTCAAAAGACAATCCTTGCAAAGTAGGATGAGTACGGATAAATTTACTTTCAAGTTTCAGAACTAGTGCTGAAATAGCATCCACATAAGATCTAGTAGTTTTAAGTATACGAGCATCATCAAGACATAGATTTCCAACACAATTGAAAAATTCTTGGATACGTTCTTTTCCCATAACATTCCCTTGCCCCAAGATAAAAGTTTTAGCATCCAGATTGCCCGTACATCCAATCTTAGGAGTTAGGCCATCATCTGTTGGTGCCATACCGAAATCACTCATGATTGCAAGCAAAGAATAGATCTGACGAGAAAACGGCGAATGAAAAAGAGGGGCGAATAAAACGGCAATTTTTTGTGAAGTGGGGGAGAGAAAAATGAGAGGCAGATGGCTAATAATGTAAATTGCAAGGAGATGAGATGTTTGATTAGAAACCTGGTATATGTTGAAGATCTTCCCCGGCAACGGCGTGAGAAATTCCTTTTGATGTCTGCTAGGACTACGTCGGTATTTCCCCAAAGAGGAAGGGATGATGCATCACAGCGACGGTAGGTATTTCCCTCAGTGATGAAACCAAGGTTATCGAACCAGTTGGAGAACCAAGCAACACAACGTAAACAGCCCCTGCACACAAATAACAACTACTCGCAACCCTACGTGTTAACGGGGTTGTCAATTCCTTCCGGGTAACGGCGCCAGAAATTGGCAGACGGACATGAATAAAATTGTAGTATATTGATAGATCAAACGCCAAATAAAATAAAAAAGAATAAAACACAGCAAGGTATTTTTGTATTTTTGGTTTAATATATCTGAAAATAAAAGCAAAGGAAAAGTAGATCGCAAAGGCAAATATATGAGAAAGAGACCCGGGGGCCGTAGGTTTCACTAGTGGCTTCCATCGAGAAAATAGCAGATGGTGGGTAAACAAATTACTGTTGGGCAATTGATAGAACTTAAAATAATCATGACGATATCCAGGCAATGATCATTATATAGGCATCACGTCCAAGATTAGTAGACTGACTCCTGCCTGCATCTACTACTATTACTCCACACATCTACCGCTATCCAGCATGCATCTAGTGTATTATGTTCACGGATAAAGGGAGTAATGCAATAAGAACGATGACATGATGTAGACAAGATCTATCTATGTAGAGATAGACCCCATCGTTTTATCCTTAGTAC
Organism: Aegilops bicornis; assembly: GCA_021605145.1. Lineage (NCBI taxonomy): Eukaryota > Viridiplantae > Streptophyta > Magnoliopsida > Poales > Poaceae > Aegilops > Aegilops bicornis. The sequence continues at coordinate 674,663,808 of CM038671.1, forward strand.
CAACGATACATACGTGTCGTTTCCCCTTCTGTCACTGGGATCAAGCATCGTAAGATCGAACCCACTACAAAGCACCTCTTCCCATTGCAAGATAAATAGATCAAGTTGGCCAAACAAAACCCAAATATCGGAGAAGAAATACGAGGCTATAAGAAATCATGCATACAAGATATCAAAGAAACTCAAATAAATTTCATGGATATAAAAAGATAGATCTGATCATAAACTCAAAGTTCATCCGATCCGAACAAACACACCACAAAAAGAGTTACTTCATATGGATCTCCAAGAGACCATTGTATTGATAATTCAGCAAGAGAGAGGAAGCCATCTAGCTACTAACTATGGACCCGAAGGTCTACAAAGAACTACTCACGCATCATCGGAGAGGCACCAATGAAAGTGGTGAACCCCTCCGTGATGGTGTATAGATTGGATCTGGTGGTTCTGGACTCTGCAACAACTGGAATTGATTTTCATTGACTCCCCTAGGATTTCTGGAATATTGGGGTATTTATAGAGCAAAGAGGCGGTCCGGGGGGCACCCGAGGTAGGCACAACCCACCAGGGCGCGCCTAGGCCTCCTGGCGCGCCCTGGTGGGTTGTGCTCCCCTCAGAGCACCCCCAGGCGCATACTTTGCCCATTAGGTGTCTTCTGGTCCATAAAAAATCTCCGTGAAGTTCCGTTGCATTTGGACTCCGTCTGATATTGATTTCCTGCAATGTAAAAAACATGCAGAAAACATCAACTGGCACTTGGCACTATGTCAATAGGTTAGTACCAAAAAATAATATAAAATGATTATAAAACATCCAAGATTGATAATATAACAACATGGAACAATCAAAAATTATAGATATGTTGGAGACGTATCAACGGCTCTGCTATTAGCAGCCACATATAATTGTAAGGGCTCCTTATCAATAGGAGCTGCAAGGATTGGCGGCTCAGCCAACTGCTTTTTCAATGCCTCAAACACCTAGCTGGCAGCATCACGCCAAACAAAACAATCTGTTTTCTTCATCATGTGATACAGAGGGATAGCCTTTTCGCCCAAACGGCTTATGAACCGGCTTAAAGCTGCAATACGACCAGCCAGACGCTGGACATCATTAATACACACCGGTTTAGCCAAAGAAGTGATAGCCTTGATTTTCTCCGGGTTAGCTTCAATGCCTCTTTCAGAAACCAAAAAACTCAAGAGCTTGCCTGCTGGCACACCAAAAACACACTTGGCTGGGTTAAGCATCATCTTGTAGACCCGGAGATTGTCAAAGGTCTCTTTCAAATCATCTATCAATGTTTCCTTCATGGATTTCACAACAATATCATCCACATAAGCATGAACATTGTGTCCAATCTGGTCATGGAGGCAATTATGAACGCACTATTGATAAGTCGCATGGGCACTCTTAAGTCCAAAAGGCATAGACACATAGCAGAAGGCTCCAAAGGGAGTGATGAAAGCCGTATTCTCCTGGTCCTTAACTGCCATCTTGATCTAATGATAACCAGAGTAAGCATCCAGAAAACTCAAACGCTCACAACCCGTCGTAGCATCGATGATCTGATCAATACGAGGGAGAGCAAAAGGGTCAGCCGAACAGGCCTTGTTAAGGTCTGTGTAATCCACACACATATGCCAAGTGCCATTCTTCTTAAATACCAGCACCGGGTTAGCTAACCACTCAGGATGAAAAACTTCAATGATGAACCCAGCCGCCAAGAGCCGAGCCACTTCTTCGCCAATGGCCTTACGCCTCTCCTCATTAAAACAATAAAGGAATTACTTGAACGGCTTAAACTTTGGATCAGTATTGAGAGTGTGCTCAGCGAGTTCCCTCGGTACACCTGGCATGTCTGAAGGTTTCCATGCAAAGTTGTCCCGGTTCTCACGGATGAACTCGATGAGCGCGTTTTCCTATTTTGGATCCATATTAGCACTGATACTGAACTGCTTGTATGAATTGCCAGGAACAAAATCAAGCAGCGTAGTATCATCTACCTATTTAAACTTCAAAAAGGGGGTCATGCTCTGTGGTTGGCTTCTTCAAAGGTGTCATATCTGCCGAGTCAACATTATCTTTGTAAAACTTCAACTCCTCTGTTGCACAAACAGACTCAACATAAGCAGCATCACTCTCTTCACACTCCAAGGCTATCTTCATGTTCCCATGCACTGTGATGGTACCCTTACGACCCGACATCTTAAGCTATAGATAAACATAACAAGGTCTTGCCATAAACTTAGCATAAGCCAGCTGCCCAAATAGGGCATGATAAGGGCTTTTGATCTTAACTACTTCAAAAGTCAATGTTTCAGCTCTGTAATCATGATCATCACCAAAGGCCACTTCCAAAGCTATCTTACCCACTGGGTATGCCGACTTACCAGGCACAACCCCATGAAAATCAGTAGAAGACGGCTTAAGATCTTTGTCAGTCAAATTCATACGGCGAAAAGTATCATAGTAAAGGATATTGATGCTGCTACCTCCATCCATGAGCACCTTAGTAAACTTGTACCCTCCAACCTAAGGCGCAACCACCAAATCCAACTGACCCGGATTGTCAACCCGGGGCGGGTGATCCTCACGGCTCTATATAATAGGATGTTCAGACCATCGCAAGTACCGAGGAACCGTCGGCTCAACCACATTCACTGCCCGCTTAAACCTTCTGGTCTCATTTGCATAAGCTCGTAGTAAACACATGATATTGACCACTATTCAGCTACTTCGGATTACTCTGATAACCAGACTGCTGCTGCTGATTCCCTTGACTAGGTTGTTGATTAAAGCCACCTTGATTCCATTGGCCATGAAAACCGGAGCTTGAGCCGCCACCTCCAAAGCCAGGTCCGTGAGAGCCGAATCTCGACCCGCCATGCGGGCCATGATTGTTCTGGAAAATGCTGGAATTTCTATACTCCCTCATGATGAAGCAATCTTTCCACAGATGGCTGGCCGGCTTATCTTGCGTACCGTGCTTCGGAGAAGGCTGATACATCATCGCCTCAAGGTTGAACTTTGGTCCACCAAACCGCGGCGTTGACGCTTTCCCCTTACGACGTTAATTGTTACCATGTGCATTGGTATTGGCCACAAAGTCTGAACCTCCATCCATGTGCTTGTGCTTACCATTGTTACCTTGACCTGCCGTATTGTGTTGTTGCCCCTTGGCATTGCCATTCTTTTTTCCCTTGCCAGCCTTCTCCTCATCAGCCACCCAAGCTTCTGCTTAAGGGGAAGGAATCAGCAATTATTTTACAACATTAAAACCGCTAAACCGACATTAGTACGGTCCGATGAGTGGATAACAACATAGATCCGGCGCACCCAATTGGTTGTTGACTCGCCCTCACCCTGGCCGCCAGAGTCTAAATCAAGAATCGACATAGGCTGCTTGCACGTGTCTTTGAAATTTTGGATAAAACGTGTCTTCAATTCGGCCCATGACCTGATGGAGTTAGGGGGCAATCCTTTCAGCCAAGTGTGTGCAGGCCCATCTAACATCATGGTGAAGTACTTAGCACGCGCAGCATCACTAACATCCAACATCTCCATGGTCATCTCATAGCTCTCAATCTAGGCCTTCGGGGGCTGATCCGCCTTATAGTTAGGCACCTTGCGGGGGCCCTTAAAATCCTTGGGCAGGCGCTCATTACGCAAAGCTGACACTAAGCACAGCACACCAAGGGTTCTAGAGGTCACTCCTTCCTCCACAGACACCAATGGGTAAACCAGAGATTGATGTTGAGCCGCCAACTAAGCCACCAGTTCGGCCTCTCGACGTGCCCTGCCCTCATCCACCAAAGCTTGAGCATTGTTATCCGCACACGGCGGGTCATGCCTACGGGGCTGGCTATGGTGCCGCTCACTGCTTGAAATCGCTGGCAACTCAATATGCCTACTATAACTCCGGCTTGGACGCGGGGTTGAATGAATCCATTCACGACTGTATGAATAAGCCGCCTGCTGTGCCACCGCTGTCTGAAGAAGCTCTTCGGCCCTCCGTATCTCCATCGCAGATGGTGACTCGCCTTCCACAGGGAGAGCCGCCAATCGCGTAGCCGCGGCAACCATGTTATCCAAAGGGTTAGAATAATGACCCGGCGGTGTTGACACTTGCTGAGGTGGGGTCAAGTTCAAACGAGGCGGGTCTGCAGCACGTGGCTGAACCGGTGCTCCGGTTGTGGGGGCTCAACAGCCCGGTTCACCATGGGCGGGTCACTGGTCCCTGCCCCAGGTGTGTTCAAAAGGTTCCTAACCTCAAACTCTGTGGGTCGACGAGTCTGGTGCCTCCTCCTCATGATAGCGTTTGAAGCGTTCTGATCCAAGGTGAGTTGGAACGACTCTGCCTAAATCCGTTGTGATTGCGCGTCCAAGGCGGCTCGCTCTGTCGCCATCCTAGCATTCTCAGCAGCAAGTTCTTGTTGGAGAACGCAGTAATTTCAAAAAAATTCCTACGATCACGCAAGATCTATCTAGGATATGCATAGCAACAAGAGGGGAGAGTGTGTCCACGTACCCTTGTAGACCGAAAGCGGAAGCGTTTAGTAACACGGTTGATGTAGTCGAACTTCTTCGCGATCCAACCAATCCAAGTACCGAATGTACGGCACCTCCGTGTTCAGCACACGTTCAGCTCGATGATGTCCCTCGTGCTCTTGATCCAGTTGAGGACGAGGGTGAGTTCCGTCAGCACGACGGCGTGGCGACGGTGATGATGATGTTACCGGCGTAGGGCTTTGCCTAAGCACTATGGCGATATGATCGAGGTGTGTAACTGTGGAGGGGGGGGGCACCGCACATGGCTAAAAGATCAACTTGTGTGTTCTAGGGTGCCCCTCTGCCCCCGTATATAAAGGAGGGAGGGGGAGACCGGCCGGCCCTAGCTAGGCGCGCCGGGAGAAGGCGAATCCTACTAGGACTCCAAGTCCTAGGTGGTTTCCACCTAAAGGAGAAGGGGGAAGGAAGGGAGAGGGGGCCGCGCCCCAACCCCTTGTCCAATTCGGACTGGGCTTGGGGGGCGCGCCACCTCCTGGCTGCCGCCTCTCCTTCCCACTAAGGCCCATCAACTCCCCGGGGGGTTCCGGTAACCCCTCCGGCACTCCGTTTTTACTCGAAACTATCCGGAACACTTCCGGTGTCCGAATAACATGGTCCAATATATCAATCTTTATGTATCGACCATTTCGAGACTCCTCGCCGCGTCCGTGATCTCATCCGGGACTCTGAACAAACTTCGGTCATCAAAACACATAACTCATAATACAAATCGTCATCGAACGTTAAGCGTGCGGACCCTACGAGTTCGAGAACTATGTAGACATGACCAAGACACATCTTCGGTCAATAAGCAATAGCGGAACCTGGATGCTCATATTGGCTCCTACATATTCTACGAAGATCTTTATTGGTCAAACCGCATAACAACATACATTGTTCCCTTTATCATCGGTATGTTACTTGCCCGAGATTCGATCGTCGGTATCATCATACCTACTTCAATCTTGTTACCGGCTAGTCTCTTTACTCGTTCCGTAATACTACATCCTGCAACTAACTCATTATTCACATTGCTTGCAAGGCTTATAATGATGAGCATTACCGAGAGGGCCCAGAGATACCTCTCCAAAACACGGAGTGACAAATCCTAATCTCGATCTATGCCAACCCAACAAATACCTTCGGAGACACCTGTAGAGCATCTTTATAATCACCCATTTACGTTGTGACATTTGATAGCACACAATGTGTTCCTCCGGTATTCGGGAGTTGCATAATCTCATAGTCTGAGGAACATGTATAAGTCATGAAGAAAGCAGTAGCAATGAAACTGTAACTATCATAATGCTAAGCTAACGAATGGGTCTTGTCCATCACATCATTCTCCTAATGATGTGATCCCGTTCATTAAATGATAACACATGTCTATGGTCAGGAAACATAACCATCTTCGATAAACGAGCTAGTCAAGTAGAGGCATACTAGGGACACTTATGTTTTGTCTATGTATTCACACATGTACTAAGTTTCCGGTTAATACAATTCTAGCATGAATAATAAACATTTATCATGAAATAAGGAAATAAATATAACTTTATTATTGCCTCTAGGGCATATTTCCTTCAGTTTTTCCTTGGCTTGAGATATCTCATCTCGCAGCTTCGCAACATCCACTTTGTGTTGTTCTTGAGTTTCTAGGGTTACCTCTGCCCCCATTAAAGTCGCCAAAGCATCCAACAGCTCGGTCAGAACCTGAGCTAGGGGGCGCGCAGAGCCGCTCGCTCCGGCCACCGCTGCAGCCGTTGAACTAGAAGTCATAGCCACAACAGTTGTTGAATTGATCACCAGTTGTATGCCAGCCATCAAGATCGCAACCCAGTTCGGTGGCTCATAGGGGTCCGAAATACTGTCGCCATCAGAACAGCCCCCAAGCCCACCATCTTGCAATTGGTATATGGAACCAGTCTCGCCGGTTGAGGACTCATCACCAAAGTAGATGGTCGTCTCTCCACCGGACACAGATCCTTCCTCAAGATCCACTCCTTGAGTGAAACCCACAAAGGCGTGCTTCACAGCGGGTCGAACCTTGGCGGTTCGTGCACGCTGAGCCGTTTCGATGATGTCGGTGCAGGCGTCCGGCTCAGGTCTGATTCGCCGATCTTGCCGATGAAGACGTGGATTCCGCCGAAGGGGACCCAGTACCCGTACTCCATTGAGCCGGCCTCGGGGCCCCAGCCAGCGTCGTTGATGTAGAGCTTGCAGCGGCGACTCTTGATCATCTGGCCCATGGCGTATCCCTTGATCCCTAAGAAGTTGCCCTTCAAGAACTCGAAGCACCGTGCGCTGGCCCCACGGTGGGCGCCAACTGTCGTGGACCTAACACGGCAGATGTCCTAGCAAAAGGACTTAGGTGTGGAGCCATCGCAACTAGGTTAGCTTGAAGGGGTTAAACGGTACAAAGGACACAGAGAGTTTACCCAGGTTCGGCCCCTCTCAACGAGGTAAAAGCCTACTCCTGCTTTAGGTTGTATTGCTTGGGTTTCGATTATCAGGGAGTAATATGCTTGACCTAGTTCTCGATGAGTTGTTTCTTGAGTTAAACCACCACTGGGTCACCCGTTGATGCCCGACGGCTTATAGAGTCCCGACCGACTCACACAAACGTGACCGGCTCGGTTTCCAACTAAGCTTGTCTTACAATACAAGTTAAACATTTGGCGGTTCATCCCTTTGGACCTCAGGTCGCCTCAGGGTCTTGGGCCTTCAATAGGCTTGCTTCATGACCCGCCATCTTCATCATTAAGTTGCTAGTGGCATGACCCGGCCCCTCCTGGGCGGGTCATACCCAGTAGTTATATCCCCAACACCTCTGTTACTATTGCTTGGCTATGGGCTATAGATTCCTACTGGATCGTTATAAGGATCAGTTCATGTGCTCCAAGCTTGAGCACATGGAGGAAGAGGCAACGAAACACAATCATTTTGCGCGCCCGCTAAGTGGGCGGATACATGCATTTAGCTCACCAGGGTTGGTCAGTTGTGCATGTAGCTTTATGGCTCAAACTTATGCATGGGCACCACTATAATGGTGACACGATTTATAAGATATCTTTTGTCTTGCCACTTTACTTCCAAATGCAATTGAAGATTGTTTTTCTTCGTAAACATTCAAAGCTTGTTTAGTCTTCATGATAACTAGAACTCAACACGTCGGCACATCTCATTCATGGAAAGCCTTTAGCACTAACGATATTTGAGTGATTTTATTATTTATAATATGCTATTTTATAGTCCATTATATCATGTTCGGCTTCATTTTAGTTTTGCTCCTCTCAATCGTGTGCTCCAACCATGTTAAAAATTCTTGATGGACATTGTTCTTTTCTTTTCGGGTCCACGGTTCGTGTGGCCAGATGTTACCTTTAAAAAAATCATGTTCATTTGTTTACTAATTTGTAATAAGTTATTTTTTGTATGTAGAATAAAGTCACTTGCTTTCAACCATATAACATATCGTGGTTATATTTTGATTCTTGTATGTTTGTTAGACTTATGCGAGTTTAACCTATAAGTTATTCAATATTATCAGGCTTGTTTTTGTTTTAATCTAGCTCATGTATTGCTTTCTTTATACTAACATTTTATAGCTATATAAGTTATATTGGGTATGGACTGTGTTTTTAGTTGGAAGCCAACTCTACTATGGATTTTTGCTTCAAATATTGATTTAGACTAACTCCAAGATTACTATTTTGTGTTTTCTTCAATTTATATGTACTGATATCAGTGAACTCGGTACATATCTGCCTTCGATAAAACTTTCCTAGACGACATCGAGTTACAATTGTTGGTCAACATTCAAACCCGAACTAGACAAAAACTATACTAGTTCTTCCCAATTTGCATAATATAAATATTCAAATCCCTCTCAAAGGTGAGTTTAGCTGCTCCCCATCCCACACTTCACTGGTAGGTGTGTTTAATTTGAACCCCTGAACCATACATTGGTATTAACATTCAAGTCCTTCTTAAAGCTAGAGCTCCCAAACCGTAAACTAACCAATCAGTTTAATTTGAACTGACTAGATGTTGAAGCTAGAGCTCCCAAACCAGTTGTCCTCCCGAAATCCTTTTCTTTTCCATTTCCCACAAGTCATTAGTATGTAACCCATGGCCGCGACCCTAGTGGCCCATAAAATCTCATTCACGAAGGGAGAACTACTATTGAAAGTGCATTTAGTCCCTAATGTTTTATTGGTGTTGCTGATATTGTAGTTAGTGAGACTAATGTCAGTTATTAAGTTTATCCCATGTCATTGGTCTCTCGATAAGTTCATATGGAGATGGTTGCCCATCTCCACTTCAAAAATGGAAAAAATGTCATTATTTGGAGACTTGAAGTTTTTTATTGGTTTCCTTTGATTCATAGGTCAACCACACTATTAATAGGGGTTGAGGTGGTTGCATAAGGACGAGGATCATGCAAAACATAAACAACAAGCCATTCGGTCATACCACAAGATATTTGGGTTAATACCCTACTCAAGATAATTTGTGTGGGTACCCCGTGCACACAGGGTCCGGGAAAATCTGTTTGGACACCCCATGCACACGGGCCCTATGACTCGGGGGCAGTTGCTAAACTCCTTGGAGACCTCATGTGAACGTGGTCTAGTGTTTAGCTCTTAGGTGACCCCGTGCTCACATGGGCTATAACCCAATGCGCATGGGGCCCTAAGGTTGGCAACTCTCACCTTGGGAGGGAGTGTAAATACCCACTCTTCTTCCACCTCAAGATGTAACCATTGATTTCGGCTACTCCATCATTTCCAACACTTCAAAAGCTCAATTTCTCTCAATCTCTCCACTCAACCAAAATCTTAGGATTGAAAGAGAATCACCCAATCTACACTTCCACCAAGCCAATTTGTGATCCGCATTCTTTTTTATCGTCAAACTTGTTACTTTGGGAGATTTGGTACTCTAAGGTGGTACGAGTCAAGGCCCGGAAACTGTGTGCTTCGAAAAAGTTTGTACAGGTCCGGTGGTCTCCTTCACGACCAACCACAAGTCACTTGTGGCTCCTCCGTTTGGGTGACTCAAAAAGGAGACTAGGGTGAGCCACTTGGTGGCATTTCAGAGCTTTTTCTTTGGCACCTGTCTAACGGGTATTAGCACTCCCCAAAGAGTGCGAACTTTGGGATACTTCTGCTTCTCCAACTTGTCCATTTGATCATTTCTATACATTTACTTGTGTTTGCTTGATAGCTAGCTTGTTGTTCTTGCTTATCTAGTGTTTTAGCTTCCTTGTCATATAGGTTGTTCTCACTGTAGATTGCACATCTATATAACTTACTTTATCAGCATTGCCCCTAAAACTGAAGGTGAAGCTAAAATTTTGTAATATCCTATTCACCCCCTATAGTCAACCTCTCAATCCTTTCAGTTATTATCAATGCAATAACAATATTAGGGTTTCTGAGTTCTATACTTATAATCATTAGTCAGCTTCTGGTTTTGGTCTCCATCCAAACTATATTTTCTAGTTAGGAGTTCAGCAAGGAAATGTTAAGATCTCTCATGCAAGGAATGCCCAAACTCTCATACTCACCAGCTCCCATAAGCTAAATGGTTTATGTGATGATTATTAATGTTGAATCAGAAATAACTATTTTCTAAGCAAACTAAAATGTAGTTACTCTGTGAATTTGGATGCCATGGACACATACTAAATTTGGCCGAAAACACATCAAGATTTATTAATATGAAACAAATGTTGCAAACATACATAGTGTTATAATGTGGAGCACATATTTTTTTAAGAAGCATGCTTTTTTGCTACTTAACAAATAAATGTTTTAGGTGGAGGACGAAACAACATTTAACATTCAACTAACATAAAGCGGCAAATCCACAACTAGGAAGTTCATAATTTTTTTTATATTCATCACAAAAAGGAAAGGGAATACAGTATGCAAAAATTGAAGTTAAAATTTGAGTCATATATTCACTGCATAATAGTTGAGTTTGGATCATGTAGTGTTCAACACGAGGGAGTTCAGAATTGTGTATAGACCTTTGCATGGATGGAAGCCAGACAAACAATTAACCATATGTGGTTGCTTCAAGTAGCGAGCACGCCCGTCGTAACTTCGTTGAATTCATCTCGGCGGATGAATTTAAGGAGGATCGGAGCCTGAAAGACCAACTCAAAAATGAAGCGCCGCCATCTGCTTGATCGCCACCCCTGCAAGAAAAAAAAATATAACCTAAACTACTAGTCGGCGAGGATCTCCTTCCCAGCCCGGTCGTAGGAACAACATCACGGGAAAGGAAGCCATGGACTCATCAGAGAAACTTGGAGGGGGTGACTTTGCCCTAGCAACCGCAAGCTAGAGGAAAAGAGTCACGAAGGGGACTTGACTTTCTCTCAGTGTGAAACTCTAGCCCAGATTCTGGTCAGCAAAGCACTACTCCTACCTCCGTTTTCTTTACTTGAGAGAATCTCTCTAGACACCTTTCTTTGCTCGCCAAGGGATCGGTGAAATTTACTAGGGCATCATATTTCACGTACGTACGTGGATTAGTTGCAGCGTCGACCAGAACTCATTGATCGGCATACTGGCCCATAAATTCCTACGGGACACCTTAACGAGAAAAGGACCCTAATAATCAAGGCCACCGTACGTACGTACTCGTACGTGATCAAACGAAACGACTAGTCGACACGTATGAGCACCCACCCACACACACACTGCACCGATCTCTGGATCCGCTAGCTAGCTCTTGAGTAACCGTTAACCCACCCAGACAGCTGCTAGCTCAGCACCTGTGCACGCACGCACGCGAGAAATTAATTAAGCTTCAGTTACACCGGCCAGGCCAGCTCGATCGATGGACACTCTCTCACACACCCATCGCCTTCCTAATTAACTATAGTACGTAGAGTACTGTAGTCATCATTAACACAACCAAAACCGACCGCCAAAACCTAGGATAGGATAGAGCATCAAGCTAATTAAACTAGTGATCACCACTGCTGCTTAATTAGTGGCTCTGCTAGTAGCTGGCTGAGTTCTACTAGTTTGATCAAAATAGCTACTCTAGTAGTACTGCCTGCTCGCAACAGCTAACTGCACAGTATACTTCTAATCGAGTGGTACAGTTGGCAGTGAGTGAGTACAGCTGGGCATTGCCAGAGAGCCCTAGCGCGTCGTCAACTTGGATCCTGCTGGCCTATTTCCGGCTTAAGCCGTCCACGTCACGCGTGGAAACCAGCAGGGGACGGGACACGCGCGCACGTACGTGGACGGTGATGTACTATCACGAGATGACCACGTCTTCGTCTCCACCGCATTGGCTATTCGCAGCAGGATTAGCCCGTGCAGCGACTGATCCTGCTCGTCTGAAAATCAGGCAGGGCACGCTTGTACCGGCGAAGTTCAAATTCTGTAGCAGTATTGCCACGCTTAACTGTATGGCGTTTGGTCCTGCTGATTTCTAAAAGAGAAAAGTAAGTTTACCATCCTTCAAGTCCGTCAAAAACGCACGATTGATCCCCCAAGAATTTTTTGTAGACAATCGATCCTTCAAGTGTAAAAACATGTGGGTTTTATTCAAATTTTGGTCTTCTGTAAAAACCGGCCACGTGGGAGAGGTTTTCTCTCTCCTCACATGAGTGAGGGAGGCGACGAAACCAGGATCGCTCCCATGTGGCCGTTTTTTCACAAATACCAGGGTTTGTGAAACTTACCCGGTTCCGAGACTTTTTTTTTGAGCTCACATACACGCGCATACACTCATCCCTATGAATGCACACACGCACACCCTACCCCTATGAGCATCTCCGGTAGACCGAAATGCATATCATCTTGAGATTTACGAAGTCATCAGAGGCGCCGTCGTCGACGGGAACGCCTCCTCCCAATCGAAAGCGTCACGGAAATCGAAATAAATCCGTAAATAATGCGAGCATCGAGTTTGAACCCAGTGGGTTGGGGATATCATCGTCACCTAACCAACTCAACCATTGCGCCGATTGATTACGATTCCGAGACTTGAAGAACAAAATGTCTATCATTTTTTTTTAAGAACGGACAGTATACTTTTGTGATGAGTGAACTGAAGGGGCGGAAAAACATAATTTCTCTTTCCAAAATGAGGCAAGGGAAATTCGAATTCTTTTATGTGCAATGCGTGTGTGAGATAGTACGTACGTACGGCGACGCCGGGAGTTGCACAGGTTCAGGGCTGTGCTTGCCTGCGCACGCGAGGGCTTTCGTGATGCGGTGGACAAGGGCCACATGATGCTCAGTCTCCCGTGTCTGCCTCGCGTGGCAGCGATTAAACAGCTGGCCCGATCGGTCGGGACGCACGCCTCGTCCAGTCGTCCTCTCGCCCTCTGCCTGCCGTTGCTGTGGGATGTCTCAGTCCGCCGCGCGTGCGTACGTACCGACGTCGCCGATAAGACTGGGGTCGAAAGTCGAAACTGAGCATCAGCATCCGTCCCTGTCTATCTCGATCGCCAGCCCAGGCGGCCCAGAGGCACGTAAACTCTCCAGTGCTAGTGCGAGCTGTTTCCTACAGTACTTTCTTAACGAGTTTCAACCGTGAGGTGCTAAATGGAGTGGATGCGTGGTGGCGGCAGGGTGCAAGATGGCGGGTACTACGCGGCAAAGCTTGACCGGGACTCACACGGGTCACCACATAAACGTTCTGTGCTGAGAACGGCCATGGCCCTCCCCAGTAACCTACATCATCAGCAGGACAAAGAATGTGCCGTGCCAAGCTCGAGTTTGGCACCACCATCACCATAGCTATTATCCAGGCCAGGAATGTGCAGCCGCACCGACAGTACAAGTTTGGCGCCTGCTCCCCGGCCGTACACAACCCCCTTAACACACTAGCTCCCAGACCCAACGCAACGAAATTGACCACCTAAGACACAATCAACGAGTAGACTTAATATACTCTGTGGTGCTTATTTGGGAGTTACGTAAATATAAAACTAGCTAGGGTGACAGCGTCGAGCCAGGGCCAGCGGTGCCTTAGCTTAGCTCCCCTTTGGCCAGGACTTCTTTTTTGGAATCGAGAGAGACGTGACTCGAAGGGCCGGCGCATATGACAGCATCAGCTCGAGCTGATCGCAATGCACACTAGCATGTGAGGGCGCATATGACGATGTTCCCCGGGCTCTGCACGTACGGCATCGGCCGGCCGGTTTTAAATGGAGGGCGACCGGGCGGCCGAGAGGTGCGTGGTGGAGGCTCTGGTCTCCAGCCTCCGGGAGCACCGCGTCGACCATCCCTTCCGATCCGCCGCACGTGCGAACGACGGGAGCAGCACGAGACGCGGTGGAGAGCCACGCCGCTCAGGCTGCAGGTGGGACAATACATGGGAGTCCCACCTCCAACCGACCTGATCCCACTATGTTTAGTGGGAGTAACTCGACACCCCATCAAAACATGCATAAATTATATGGGCTCAAGTGGGATCCCATTTAGCAAATGGAAGATTGAAACATAATACTCCAGTACGCACTAGTTTAGCATCCATCTGCCGAGTCCACATTACAGTGTCACCCTTACACTGTAGGAAGCGAAGGCCAAGGTTCTCTGTAATTTTGCTTGTTTCGTTTTAGTTAGCACTGCACGAGCCCACTATATTGTGTGTGCCTGCCGTGCAACGGTGCAAGTCAGCATCGACGACCGCAGTGCAAGCATATGCAGTCCGGTGACTAGCTCTCTCTTTCCATTGGTGTTGAAAATAGAAGTAGAGAAGAAAATATTGCAGCATGTTTAGAGCTGCCAGAAACACACGACTCCTCTGTTCTTCATGTGTGTGAGAGTTGAGACCTGACATTGCCCATGTTTTCCACGGCCAGGCGACCGACCATGGAGCACCACATGACGTTCCTCTTGGCGGCCATAACCAATCAGCAGACCTGCCTGCAGCCCGACATCCGCTAGATCTTGCTTCCATGGCCAAGAAGCTGCCCACTAATCCTTGCGGCGTGGTGCCAGGAAGAAGAAACAGGGGTGCAGCAGTGGCGACGGCCATCAATCGGCGGCAGCGGCGGGAGCATGCTGTGGCACCGTGCTCTACTGTGCAGTTGGCTAGCTTAATAGGGCAAGATGGGATCCCAACGGGCTAAGTGGGATAGCCCGATTAACTTTTTCCCTATCCAATGGGATTCCACTAAAGCAAATTAAGTGGGATGGACTAGTTAGTCCCACTTAAATCCACTTCCATCTGCAGCCTGACACGCCGCCATTGCGCCGTACGGGCATCGCATCGCATTGCTGAGGTGGTCGTAGAGCACGAGGCACGGCGGACTTGTGAGCCCCGGTGTGTTTCCGTTGACGCCCGGGGTGGCTGCCGCAGTGGCCGTGGCCATCAATAGGTTTCATGCCGGCACGCCGCCGTGTTCTTCCCGTGCAACCAGAGCGCGATAGGAGGACGGACGCCTGGTCAGACCAGAACCAGAGCCCAGGGGGTGTTCGATCTGTTCGGTTCGCTCAAGCTAGCCGCAACGTGTTCGATCTGTTCGGTTCGCTCAAGTTAGCCGCAACAACATTTCGATGGCGCGCTGGCTGAACTATTGTTGATGACTATGCGCAGGCGTAACGATCTAAACGTTATTTTATATAACCCCACATATAAGGAGCACGTGAATTGATCGGCATCACTATAGTTAACATATCTATCTATAGGACTAATGATAGGTTACGTGGATCCTTTGGCGAAATCATGTAGATTTTCCCTCAAGGTGTCTGCTATACGCTCCAAGAATCATTGGGCATCAATTAGTGTTAGCATTCATTCAGGAAGAGAGCTACCACCACCACGAGAGAGATATTTAGTGGACGTTAAAGAACAGTTAGTAGCGCCTAACTAAATGGTGCACATGGGGGCTCAACGGAAAGCGCTTGTTGTTGTCATCTAACCTTAACAAACCATACTCATGAAACATTCATTGATGTCGTTTGACTGAAAAAAGGAATGGGTAGGCAATGACCCCGACGATTAACTGGAAGGATGGCCGTTCTAAAAAGAAGAGCAGCATTTTAACACCGCAACGAACAAAAAGGTGCTAGTACTGGCAACAAATCATTGGATGCATTGATGCTCACGTGGCCATAACTCAGTTACAAAGCCTTCCATTGACACGACACTCTTGTTTTCTTTCGTAACGGAGAAGAAATAAAGAGATTGAAGTGAATAGAATGAGTCCTAAAAAAGGTGAATAGAGCCATTTGTACTGATGGTGAGTTGGGTATTTATATCTCCTCAATAGGCATGTACATATATCGGTTACAATTATTGTATCCGTTAGTTAGCCTATAGGAAAGCCTAATTGCTATGTTGGCCTAAAACTAACATAATACTAATATCTCCTAACACCCCTCCTTGGACGACGTTGTTTTATTAGCTTCATTGCCTTGAGAATCTTCATACATCTTGAGTGTTGGAAAGTCTTGCATTTCCTTGATAGTCCCCGACCTTGAAACTTCGAGGATCTTTGGTCTTGTGTCCTTCGAAAATCATGTGGGGAAAATATAAGGAGAACTATATGAACTCGATACACTATTGGTGTGAATAATTGTCTAACTAAAACATATATGATAAATCCATTTGAAAACTCATAGGAAAAGAGTACAGTATTCTTTTATCGAATGATAATAAGTTTAGTTCCATGATATTTCTCCCCTGAAACTTTGCAAATTTTTTAGTTGTCTCATACCAATGCCATGAATGCATTTTTGAAATGCAGCTGTTGGTAAAGACTTAGTATACAAGTATGTAAGATTGTAACAAGATTTTGGTTGCAAAATGTCAATTTCTCTATTTTTCTGTAATTCAAGAGGAAAAACAATTATGGAGCAATATGTTGTGTGATATAACTTCTAATATACCCCATATGCATTTGAGCACCACATGCAACATTATCCTCATATATAATGGTTAATGATTCTAATGACAATGCCGCATGACGTTTGAATAACAATCCATTTCAAATTTGGGGTACTACCCCGGGCTGTTACAACTACTCCCTCCGTCTGAAAAAGCTTGTCTCTCAAATGGATGTGTCTAGAACCAAATTAGTGCTAGATACATCCATTTGAGTAACAAGCTTGAGACAAGTTTTTAAAGACGGAAGGAGTAGATACTGTTGGAAATATGCCCTAGAGGCAATAATAAAATAATTATTATTATATTTCCTTGTTCATGATAATTGTCTTTTATTCATGCTATAATTGGGTTATCCGGAAATCGTAATACATTTGTGAATACATAGACCACAACATGTCCCTAGTAAGCCTCTAGTTGACTAGCTCGTTGATCAACAGATAGTCATGGTTTCCTGACTATGGACATTGGATGTCGTTGATAACGGGATCGCATCATTAGGAGAATGATGTGATGGACAAGACCCAATCCTAAGCATAGCACAAGATTGTGTAGTTCGTTTGCTAGAGCTTTTCCAATGTCAAGTATCTTTTCCTTAGACCATGAGATCGTGTAACTCCTGGATGCCGTAGGAGTGCTTTGGGTGTACCAAACGTCACAACGTAACTGGGTGACTATAAAGGTATACTACGGGTATCCCCGAAAGTATTTGTTGGGTTGACACGGATCGAGACTGGGATTTGTCACTCCGTATGACGAAGAGGTATCTCTGGGCCCACACGGTAATGCATCATCATAATGAGCTCAATGTGACCAAGTGTTTGGTCACGAGACCATGCATTACGGCACGAGTAAAGTGACTTGCCGGTAACGAGATTGAACGAGGTATTGGGATACCGACGATCGAATCTCGGGCAAGTAACGTACCGATTGACAAAGGGAATTGTATACGGGGTTGCTTGAATCCTCGACATCATGGTTCATCCGATGAGATCATCGAGGAGCATGTGGGAGCCAACATGGGTATCCAAATCCCGTTGTTGGTTATTGACCGGAGAGTCGTCTCGGTCATGTCTGCGTGACTCCCGAACCCGTAGGGTCTACACACTTAAGGTTCGGTGACGCTAGGGTTGTAGAGATATTAGTATGCAGTAACCCGAAAATTGTTCGGAGTCCCGGATGAGATCCCAGACGTCACGAGGAGTTCCGGAATGGTCCGGAGGTAAAGAATTATATATAGGAAGTCAAGTTTCGGCCATCGGGAAAGTTTCGATGGTCACCGGTATTGTACCGGGACCACGGGAAGGGTCCCGGGGGTCCACCGGGTGGGGCCACCTATCCCGGAGGGCCCCATGGGCTGAAGTGGGAGGGGAACCAGCCCCTGGTGGGCTGGTGCGCCCCCCCTTGGGCCCCCTGCGCCTAGGGTTGGAAACCCTAGGGGTGGGGGTGCCTCCACTTGGCTTGGGGGGCAAGCCACCCCCTTGGCCCGCCCTTGGAGATTGGATCTCCTAGGGCCGGCGCCCCCCCTAGGGGCCCTATATATAGTGGGGGGAGGGAGGGCAGCCGCACCCAAGTCTCTGGCGCCTCCCTCTCCCTCTGCAACACCTTTCCCTCTCGTAGAGCTTGGCGAAGCCCTGCCGAGATCGCTGCTGCATCCACCACCACGCCGTCGTGCTGTTGGATCTCCATCAACCTCTCCTCCCCCCTTGTTGGATCAAGAAGGAGGAGACGTCTTCCCCAACCGTACGTGTGTTGAACGCCGAGGTGTTGTCCGTTCAGCACTAGGATCATCGGTGATTTGGATCATGACGAGTACGACTCCCTCAACCCCGTTCTCTTGAACGCTTCCGCTCGCGATCTACAAGGGTATGTAGATGCACTCCTTTCTCTCGTTGCTAGATGACTCCATAGATTGATCTTGGTGAAGCATAGAATTTTTTTATTTTCTCGCAACGTTCGCCAACAGTGGCATCATGAGCTAGGTCTATGCGTAGTATCTTGCACGAGTAGAACACAAAGTAGTTGTGGGCGTCGATTTGTCAATCTTCTTGCCGTTACTAGTCTTATCTTGATTCGGCGGCATCGTGGGATGAAGCGGCCCGGACCGACCTTACACGTACGATTACGTGAGACAGGTTCCACCGACTGACATGCACTTGTTGCATAAGGTAGCTAGCGGGTGTCTGTCTCTCCCACTTTAGTAGGATCGGATTCGATGAAAAGGGTCCTTATGAAGGGTAAATAGAAATTGGCATATCAGGTTGTGGTTTTACGTAGGTAAGAAACGTTCTTGCTAGAAACCTATAACATCCACATAAAAAACATGCAACAATAATTAGAGGATGTCTAACTTGTTTTTGCAGCAAGTGCTTTGTGATGTGATATGGCCAAAGGATGTGATGAATGATATATGTGATGTATGAGATGATCATGTTCTTGTAATAGGAATCACAACTTGCATGTCGATGAGTATGACAACCGGCAGGAGCCATAGGAGTTGTCTTTATTTTTGTATGACCTGCGTGTCATTGAATAACACCATGTAAATTACTTTACTTTATTGCTAAATGTGTTAGCCATAGAAGTAGAAGTAATCGTTGGAGTGACAACTTCATGAAGAAACGATGATGGAGATCATGATGATGGAGATCATGATGATGGAGATCATGGTGTCATGCTGGTGACGAAGATGATCATGGCGCCCCAAAGATGGAGATCAATGGAGCAATATGATATTGACCATATCATGTCACTATTTGATTGCATGTGATGTTTATCATGTTTTGCTTCTTATTTGCTTAGTACGACGGTAGTAAATAAGATGATCCCTTACAATAATTTCAAGAAAGTGTCCCCCCTAACTGTGCGCCGTTCACGAAAGTTCGTTGTTTCAAGCACCACGTGATGATCGGGTGTGATAGATTCTAACGTTCACATACAACGGGTGTAATACAGATTTACACATGCAAAACACTTAGGTTGACTTGACGAGCCTAGCATGTACAGACATGGCCAACACAAGAGACCGAAAGGTCGAACATGAGTCGTATGGAAGATACGATCAACATGGAGATGTTCACCGATGATGATTAGTCCGTCTCACGTGATGATCGGACACGGTCTAGTTGAGTCGGATCATGTATCACTTAGATGACTAGAGGGATGTCTAATCGGAGTGGGAGTTCATTAAATAATTTGATTAGATGAACTTAATTATCATGAACTTAGTCTAAAAAACCTTTGCAAAATATCTTGTAGATCAAATGGCCAACGCTCATGTCAACCTCAACGCGTTCCTAGAGAAAACCAAGCTGAAAGATGATGGCAACAACTATTCAGACTGGGTCCGGAACCTGAGGATCATCCTCATAGCTGCCAAGAAAGCATATGTCCTAGACGGACCGCTAGGTGAAGCACCCATCCTAGAGAACCAAGACGTTATGAACGCTTGATACCACGTCTTGATGATTACTCCCTCATTCAGTGTGGCATGCTTTTACAGCTTAGAACCGGGCTCCAAAAGCGTTTTGAGCGATACGGAGCATATGAGATGTTCAAGAGCTGAAAATGGTTTTCCAAGCTCATGCCCGGTCGAGAGATATGAAGTCTCCGACAAGTTCTACAGCTTGTAAGATGGAGGAAAATAGTTATGTCGGTGAGCACATACTCAAAATGTCAGGTTGCACAACCGCTTGTCCCAGCTAGACATTAACCTCCTGACGAGGCGGTCATCGACAGAATCCTTGATCGCTCCCACCTAGCTACAAGGGCTTTGTGATGAACTACAATATGCGGGGATGGTGAAAACTATTCCTGAAGTATTTTCAATGCTGAAATCAGCGGAGGTAGAAATAAAAAAGGAGCATCAAGTGTTGATGGTCAATAAAACCACTAGTTTCAAGAAAGGCAAGGGTAAGAAGTGTTGGGGAATGTAGCAGAAATTCAAAATTTTCTACGCATCACCAAGATCAATCTATGGAGTAATCTAGCGATGAGGGGAAGGAGAGTGCATCTACATACCCTTGTAGATCGCTAAGCGGAAGCGTTCAAGAGAACGGGGTTGAGGGAGTCGTACTGCCGTGATCCAAATCACCGAAGATCCTAGTGCCGAGCAGACGGCACCTCCGCTGCGTTCAACACACGTACAGCCGGTGGCGTCTCACGCCTTGATCCAGCAAGGAGAGAGGGAGAGGTTGGGGAAGACTCCGTCCAGCAGCAGCACGACGGCGTGGTGGTGGTGGAGGCCGCAGATACTCGGCAGGCTTCGCCAAGCACTCACGAGAGGCGAGGAGGGAGAGAGGTAGGGCTGCGCCAAGAGGAGAGGAACTCATGTGTTGGCAGCCCCAAAGACCTCAACTATATATAGGGAGAGGGAGGCTGCGCCCCTCTAGGGTTCCCACCCAAAGGGTGCGGCAGTCCCTAGATCCCATCTAGGTGCGGCCAAGGGGAGAGGGAAACTTGCCCCCAAGTAAGGTGGAGGCGCCTCCCCAAACCCTAGGCGCCTTGGGCCTTAGTGGGGCGCACCAGCCCACCCGGGCTGGTCCCTCCCACACTTGGCCCATGCAGCCCTATGGGGCAGTGGCCCCACTTGGTGAACCCGGGACCCTCCGGTGGTCCCGATGCGTTACAAATAGCACCAAACTTTTCGGTGACCAAAAGCAGGACTTCCCATATATAAATATTTACCTCCGGACCATTCCGGAACTCCTAGTGACGTCCGGGTCTCATCCGGGACTCGAGCAACATTCAAGAACCACGTATATCTATTCCCTATAACCCTAGCGCCATCGAACCTTAAGTGTGTAGACCCTACGGGTTCGGGAACCATGCGCATACATGACCGAGACGTTCTCCGTCAATAACCAACAGCGGGATCTGGATACCCATGTTGGCTCCCACATGTTCCACGATGATCTCATCAGATGAACCACGATGTCAAGGACTCAATCAATCCCGTATACAATTCCTTTTGTCTAGCGGTATTGTACTTGCCCGAGATTCGATCGTCGGTATGCCGATACCTTGTTCAATCTTGTTGCCGGCAAGTCTCTTTACTCGTTCCATAACACATCATCCCGTGATCAACCCCTTGGTCACATTATGCACATTATGATGATGTCCTACCGAGTGGGCCCAGAGATACCTCTCCGTCACACAGAGTGACAAATCCCAGTCTCGATTCGTGCCAACCCAATACACTTTCGGAGATACCCGTAGTGCACCTTTATAGCCACCCAGATTCTGTTGTGACGTTTGGTACACCCAAAGCATTCCTACGGTATCCGGAGTTGCACAATCGCATGGTCTAAGGAAATGATACTTGACATTAGAAAAGCTTTAGCATACTGAACTACGATCTTTGTGCTAGGCTTAGGATTGGGTCTTGTCCATCACATCATTCTCCTAATGATGTGATCCTGTTATCAACGACATCCAATGTCCATGGTTAGGAAACTGTAACCATCTATTGATCAACGAGCTACTCAACTAGAGGCTTACAAGGGACATGGTGTTGTCTATGTACCCACACATGTATCTGAGTTTTCTATCAATACAATTATAGCATGGATAATAAACGATTATCTTGAACAGGGAAATATAATAGTAATAACTAATTTATTATTGCCTCTAGGGCATATTTCCAACAGTCTCCCACTTGCACTAGAGTCAATAATCTAGTTCACATCGCCATGTGATTAACACTCACAGGTCACATCGCCATGTGACCAACATCCAAAGAGTTTACTAGTGTCACTAAACTAGTTCACATCATCATGTGATTAAGACTCAATGAGTTCTGGGGTTTGATCATGTTTTGCTTGTGAGAGAGGTTTTAGTCAACGGGTCTGCAACATTCAGATCCGTATGTACTTCACAAATCTCTAGGTCATATTGTAAATGCTGCTTCCACGCTCCACTTGGAGCTATTCCAAATGGTTGCTCCACTATACGTATCCGGTTTGCTACTCAGAGTCATTCGGATAGGTGTTAAAGCTTGCATCGACGTAACCCTTTACACCGAACTCTTTATCACCTCCATAATCGAGAAACATGTGCTTATTTACTCCAAGGACAATTTTTGACCGCTGTCCAATGATCCATTCCTGGATCATTCTTGTACCTCGACCGACTCATGGCAAGGCACACTTCGATGCGGTACACAAAGATGGCATACTATAGAGCCTACGTCTGAAGCATAGGGGACGACCTTCGTCCTTTCTCTCTCTTCTGCCGTGGTCGAGCTTTAATTCTTAACTTCATACCTGGCAACTTAGGCAAGAACTCCTTCTTTGACTGATCCATCTTGAACACCTTCAAGATCATGTCAAGGTATCTGCTCATTTGAAAGTACCATTTAGCATTCTTTGATCTATCCTCATAGATCTTGATGCTCAATGTTCAAGCATCTTAATCCAGGCATTCTATTGAAAAACACTTTTCAGATAACCCTATGTGCTTTCCAGAAATTCTACATCATTTCTGATCAACAATATGTCAACAACATATACTCATCAGAAATTCTATAGTGCTCCCACTCACTTCTTTGGAAATACAAGTTTCTCATAAACTTTGTATAAAACCAAAATCTTTGATCATCTCATCAAAGCGTATATTCCAACTCCGAGATGCTTACTCCAGTCCTTAGAAGGATTGCTGGAGCTTTGCACACTTGTTAGCATCTTACAGGATTGACAAAACCTTCTGGTTGTATCACATACAACCTTTCCTCAAGAATATCATCGAGGAAACAATGTTTTGACATCCTATCTGCAAGATTTCATAAATCATGCAGTAACTGCTAATATAATTCCAACAAACTCTTTAGCATCGCTACGAGTGAGAAAGTCTCATCGCAGTCAACTTCTTGAACTTGTCGGAAAACATCTTAACGACAAGTCGAGCTTTCTTAATGGTGATACTTACCATCACTGTCTGTCTTCCTTTAAAATCCATCTGTACCCAAGAGCCTAACGACCATCAAGTAGTTCTTCCAAAGTCTACACTTTGTTTTCATACATGGATCCTCTCTCGGATTTTATGGCCTTGAGCCATTTGTCGGAATCCAGGGCCACCATTGCTTCTCCATAGCTCGTAGGTTCATTGTTGTCTAGCAACATGACCTCCAAGACAGGATTACGTACCACTATGGAGTAATACGTATCTTTGTCGACCTACGAGTTTCGGTAGTGACTTGATCCGAAGTTTCATGATCACTATCATAAGCTTCTACTTCAATTGGTGTAGGTGCCACAGGAACAACTTCCTGTGCCCTGCTACACACTAGTTGAAGTGATGGTTCAATAACCTCATCAAGTCTCCACCATCCTCCCACTCAATTCTTTCGAGAGGAACTTTTTCTCGAGATAGGATCCGTTTCTAGAAACAATTACTCTTGCTTCCGGATCTGAGATAGGAGGTATACCCAACCATTTTGGGTATCCTATGAAGATGTATTTATCCGTTTTGGGTTCGACCTTATCACGATGAAACTTTTTCACATAAGCATCGCAGCCCCAAACTTTCAAGAAACGGCAGCTTAGGTTTCTCTAAACCATAGTTCATACGGTGTCATCTCAACGGAAATACGTGGTGCCCTATTTAAAGTGAATGCGGTTGTCTCTAATGCCAAACCCATGAACGATAGTGGTAATTCGATAAGAGACATCATGGTATGCCCCATATCCAATAGGGTGCATCTATGATGTTCGGACACACCATCACACTATGGTGTTCTAGGCGGTGTTAGTTGTGAAACAATTTCCACAATGTCTCAATTTTGTACCAAACTCGCAACTCAGATATTCATCTCTATGATCAGATCATAGACATTTTATCCTCTTGTCACGATGATCTTCATCTTCACTCTGAAATTACTTGAACCATTCAATAATTCAGACTTGTGTTTCATCAAGTAAATACACTCAAGATCTACTCAAATCATCCGTGAAGTAAGAACATAACGATATCCATCAAGGTGCCTCAAAGACTCATTGGACTGCACACATCAAAATGTATTACTTCCAACAAGTTGCTTTCTTGTTCCATTTCACTGAAAACGAGGCCTTTCAGTCATCTTGCCCATGTGGTATGATTTGCATGTCTCAAGTGATTCAAAATCAGGTGAGTCCAAACGATCCATCTGCATGGAGTTTCTTCATGCATATACACCAATAGACATGGTTCGCATGTCTCAAACTTTTCAAAAATGAGTGAGTCCAAAGATCCATCAACATAGAGCTTCTTCATGCCTTTTATACCAATACGACTTACATGGCAGTGCCACAAGTAGGTGGTACTATCATTACTGTCTTATATCTTTTGGCATGTACATTTGTATCACTACGATCGAGATTCAATAAACCGTTCATTTTAGGTGCAACACCATTGAAGGTATTATTCAAATAAACAGAGTAACCGTTATTCTCCTTAAATGAATAAATCAGACATGCGATAGACATAATCCAATCATGTCTATGCTCAACGCAAACACCAAATAACAATTATTTAGGTTTAACACCAATCTCGATGGTAGAGGGAGCGTGCGATGCTTGATCACATCAACCTTGGAAACACCTCCAACACACATTGTCATCTCACCTTTAGCTAGTCTCCTTTTATTCCGTAGCTCTTTTATTTCGAGTTACTAACACTTAGCAACCGAACCGGTATCTAATACCCTGGTGCTACTAGGAGTACTAGTAAAGTACGCATTAACATAATATATATCCAATATACTTCTATCGACCTTGCCAGCCTTCTCATCTACCAAGTATCTAGGGTAATTCTGCTCCAGTGGTTGTTCCCCTTATTACAGAAGCACTTAGTCTCGGGTTTGGGTTCTTGCCCTTGCCCTTCTTGAAACTAGTGGTTTCACTAACCATCAACAATTGACACTCCTTCTTGATTTCTACTTTCGCGGTGTCAAACATCGCGAATATCTCAAGGATCATCATATCTATCCCTGATATGTTATAGTTCATCATGAAGCTCTAGCAACTTGGTGGCAATGACTTTGGAGAAACATCACTATCTCATCTGGAAGATCAACTCCATTCAAGTGATTGTTGTAGTCAGACAATCTGAGCACAAGCTCAACGATTGAGCTTTTCTCCCTTAGTTTGCAGACTAAGAAAATCGTCGGAGGTCTTATACCTCTTGACGTGGGCACGAGCCTGAAATTCCAATTTCAGCCCTCGAAACATCTCATATGTTCCGCGACGTTTCGAAATCGTCTTCGGTGCCTCAATTCTAAACCGTTTAACTGAACTATCACGTAGTTATCAAAACGTGTATGTCAAATGTTTGCAACATCCACAGACGACGTTTGAGGTTCAAAGACACCGAGCAAAGGCATTAAGGACACAAGCCTTCTACGCAGCAATGAGGGCAATCCCCAGCTTTACGGACCCAAATTCCGCATAATTGCTACTATCAACTTTCAACTAAATTTTCTCTAGGAACATATCTAAAACAAGTAGAACTAAAGCGCGAAGCTACGACATAATTTGCAAGAATCTTTTGACTATGTTCGTGATAATTAAGTTCATCTTATGAACTCCCACTCAGATAGACATCCCTCTAGTCATCTAAGTGATTACATGACCCGAGTCAACTAGGCCGTGTCCGATCATCACGTGAGACGAACTAGTCATCATCGATGAACATCTTCATGTTGATCGTATCTACCATACGACTCATGCTCGACCTTTCGGTCTCTTGTGTTACGAGGCCATGTCTGTACATGCTAGGCTCGTCAAGTCAACCTAAGTGTTTCGCGTGTGTAAATCTGGCTTACACCCGTTGTATGTGAACGTTAGAATCTATCACACCCGATCATCACGTGGTGCTTCGAAACGACGAACTTCCGCAATGGTGCACAGTTAGGGGGAACACTTTTTTGAAATTTTAATGAGGGATCATCTTATTTACTACCGTCGTTCTAAGCAAATAAGATGCATAAACATGATAAACATCACATGCTATCAAAAAGTGACATGATATGGCCAATGTCATTTTGCTCCTTTTGATCTCCATCTTCGGGGCTCCATGATCATCATCGTCACCGACATGACACCATGATCTCCATCATCATGATCTCCATCATCGTGTCTCCATGAAGTTGTCTCGCCAACTATTACTTCTACTGCTGTGGCTAACGATTAGCAATAAAGTAAAGTAATTACATGGCGTTGTTCAATGACACGCAGTTCATACAATAAATTAAGACAACTCCTATGGCTCCTGCCGGTTGTCATACTCATCGACATGCAAGTCGTGATTCCTATTACAAGAACATGATCAATCTCATACATCACATATCATTCATCACATTATTTTGGCCATATCACATCACATAGCATACCCTGCAAAAACAAGTTAGACGTTCTCTAATTGTTGTTTGCATGTTTTACGTGGCTGCTATGGGTTTCTAGCAAGAACGTTTCTTACCTACGCAAAAACCACAACGTGATATGCCAATTACTATTTACCCTTCATAAGGACCCTTTTCATCGAATCCGATCCGACTAAAGTGGGAGAGACAGACACCGCTAGCCACCTTATGCAACTAGTGCATGTCAGTCGGTGGAACCTGTCTCACGTAAGAGTACGTGTAAGGTCGGTCCGGGCCGCTTCATCCCACGATGCCGCCGAATCAAGATAAGACTAGTAACGGCAAGTAAATTGAAAATATCGACGCCCACAACTGCTTTGTGTTCTACTCGTGCATAGAAACTACGCATAAACCTGGCTCGATACCCTTTGTTGGGGAGCGTGGCGAAATTCAAAATTTTCTACGCATCACCAAGATCAATCTATGGAGTAATCTAGCAACGAGGGGCAGGAGAGTGCATCTACATACCCTTGTAGATCGCTAAGCGGAAGCGTTCAAGAGAACGGGGTTGAGGGAGTCGTACTCGTCATGATCCAAATCACCGAAGATCCTAGTGCCGAAGGGACGGCACCTCCGCGTTCAACACACGTACAACCCGGTGATGTCTCCCACGCCTTGATCCAGCAAGGAGAGAGGGAGAGGTTGGGGAAGACTCCCTCCAGCAGCAGCACGACGGCGTGGTGGCGGTGGAGGAGCGTGGTACTCAGGCAGGGCTTCGGCAAGCACTACGAGAGACGAGGAGGGAGAGAGGTAGGGCTGCGCCAACAGGGAGAGGAACTCATGTGTTGGCAGCCCCATAGACCTCAACTATATATAGGGGAGAGGGAGGGGGCTGCGCCCCCTCTAGGGTTCCCACCCCAAGGGGTCTGGCAGTCCCTAGATCCCATCTAGGGTGCGGCCAAGGGGGGAGAGGGGGAAACTTGCCCCCCAAGTAAGGTGGAGGCGCCCCCTCCCCAAACCCTAGGCGCCTTGGGCCTTAGTGGGGGGGCGCACCAGCCCAGTTGGGACTGGTCCCCTCCCACACTTGGCCCATGCAGCCCTCTGGGGCCGGTGGCCCCACTTGGTGGACCCCGAGGACCCTCCCGGTGGTCCCGGTACGTTACCGATAGCACCCGAAACTTTTCCGGTGACCAAAACAGGACTTCCCACATATAAATCTTTACCTCCGGACCATTCCGGAACTCCTGTGACGTCCGGGATCTCATCCGGGACTCCGAACAACATTCGGTAACCACGTATATCTATTCCCTATAACCCTAGCATCATCGAACCTTAAGTGTGTAGACCCTACGGGTTCGGGAACCATGCAGACATGACCGAGACGTTCTCTGGTCAATAACCAATAGCGGGATCTGGATACCCATCTTGGCTCCCACATGTTCCACGATGATCTCATCGGATGAACCACGATGTCAAGGACTCAATCAATCCCGTATACAATTCCCTTTGTCTAGCGGTATTGTACTTGCCCGAGATTCGATCGTCGGTATGCCGATACCTTGTTCAATCTCGTTGCCGGCAAGTAACTTTACTCGTTCCATAACACATCATCCCGTGATCAACCACTTGGTCACATTGTGCACATTATGATGATGTCCTACCGAGTGGGCCCAGAGATACCTCTCCGTCACACGGAGTGACAAATCCCAATCTCGATTCGTGCCAACCCAACAGACACTTTCAGAGATACCCGTAGTGCACCTTTATAGCCACCTAGTTATGTTGTGACGCTTGGTACACCCAAAGCATTCCTACGGTATCCGGGAGTTGCACAATCTCATGGTCTGAGGAAATGATACTTGACATTAGAAAAGCTTCAAAGATCTGAACTACACGATCTTTGTGCTAGGCTTAGGATTGGGTCTTGTCCATCACATCATTCTCCTAATGATGTGATCCCGTTATCAACGACATCCAATGTCCATGGTCGAAACCGTAACCATCTATTGATCAACGAGCTAGTCAACTAGAGGCTTACTAGGGACATGGTGTTGTCTATGTACCCACACATGTATCGAAGTTTCCTATCAATACAATTATAGCATGGATAATAAACGATTATCATGAACAGGGAAATATAATAATAATAACTAATTTATTATTGCCTCTAGGGAATATTTCCAACAATAAGAACTTCAAGAAGGACAGCAAGGGAGTTGCCGCGCCCGGTAAACCAGTTGCCGGGAAGAAGCCAAAGAATGGACCGAAGCCTGAGACTGAGTGCTTTTATTGCAAGGGAAAGGGACACTGGAAACGGAACTGCCCCAAATACTTAGCGGACAAGAAGGCCGGCAACACTAAAGGTATATGTGATATACATGTAATTGATGTGTACCTTACCGATTTCGTAGTAGCTCACAGGTATTTGATACCCGGTCACGGTTGCTCATATTTGTAACTCAAAGCGGGAGCTGCGGAATAAGCGGAGACTGGCGAAGGGCGAGGTGATGATGCGCGTGAGGAATGGTTCCAAGGTCGATGTGATCGCCGTCGGCACGCTACCTCTACATTTACCTACGGGATTAGTTTTAAACCTCAATAATTGTTATTTAGTGCCAGCTTTGAGCATGAACATTGTATCTGGATCTCGTTTATTATGAGATAGCTACTCATTTAAATCCAAGAATAATGGTTGTTCTATTTATATGAGAGATATGTTTTATGGTCATGCCCCGCTGGTCAATGGTTTATTCTTAATGAATCTCGAACATGATGTTACACATATTATGGGAATACCAAAAGATGTAAGGTTGATAACGATAGTCCCACATACTTGTGGCACTGCCGCCTTGGTCACATTGGTGTCAAGCGCATGAAGAAGCTCCATGCTGATGGACTTTTGGAGTCTCTCGATTATGAATCATTTGACACATGCGAACCATGCCTCATGGGCAAAATGACCAAGACTCCGTTCTCCGGAACAATGGAGCGAGCAACCAACTTATTGGAAATTATACATACTGATGTATGCGGTCCAATGAGCGTTGAGGCTCGCGGAGGCTATCGTTATGTTCTCACCCTCACTGATGACTTAAGTAGATATGGGTATGTCTACTTGATGAAACACAAGTCTGAGACCTTTGAAAAGTTCAAGGAATTTCAGAATGAGGTGGAGAATCAACGTGACCAAAAGATAAAGTTCTTACGATCAGATCGTGGGGGAGAATATTTAAGTCACGAATTTGGTACGCACTTAAAGAAATGTGGAATCGTTTCACAACTCACGCCGCCTGGAACACCTCAGCGTAACGGTGTGTCTGAACGTCGTAATCGCACTCTATTGGATATGGTGCGATCTATGACGTCACTCACCACTTTACGCTATCATTATGGGGATACGCTCTAGAGACAGCTACATTCACTTTAAATAGGGCACCGTTTAAATCCGTTGAGACGACACCGTATGAATTATGGTTTGGGAAGAAACCTAAGTCATCGTTTCTAGAAGTTTGGGGATGCGATGCTTATGTCAAGAAACTTCAACCTGAAAAGCTCGAACCCAAGTCGGAAAATGCGTATTCATATGATACCCTGAGGAAACCATTGGGTATACCTTCTACCTCAGATCCGAAGGCAAGATCTTTGTTGCCAAGAACGGGTCCTTTTACGGAGAAAGAGTTTCTCTCGAAAGAAGTAAGTGGGAGGAAAGTGGAACTTGATGAAGTACTACCTCTTGAACTGTAAAGTAGCGCAAAGACCGGAAGATGTTCCTGTGGTGCCTCGTGACCGACTAGAGAGGAAGCTAAAGATGATGATCAAGGCACTTCGGATCAAGTTACTACTGAACTTCAGTGGGTCCACGAGGACACGTTCCACACCAGTGGTATGGCAACCCTGTCCTGGAAATCATGTTGTTAGACAACGGTGAACCTTTGAACTATGAAGAAGCAATGGCGGGCCCAGATTCCAACAAATGGCTTGAAGCCATGCAATCCGAGATAGGATCCATGTATGAAAACAATGTATGGACTTTGACAGACTTGCCCGATGATCGGCGAGCGATAGAAAACAAATGGATCTTTAAGAAGAAGACGGACGCGGATGGTAATTGTCGTGGATTTGTCACGTCAGATGTCCTTAGTGTCAGGACTTAGTCGCGAGGCCAACGCATCTATGTGGTAGCTTGAGAGGGGTTGAGCGGAATCGAGAGACGCAACACAAGACAAGAATTTAGACAAATTTCGGGCCCCGGGAAACATCATCCGGTAAAAACCCTACATGCTGTTTGAGGCTAGGTCTCATTATCATCACGAGGGAGTCGCCGTAAACCGGCTCTCCTTTTTGTGTCTAGCCCTAAGATTGTTTCTTCTTGCTTGTAGCCTGTCCCTCTTTGGGGAGCCCTGCCCCTCCTTATATATGTTGAAGGGTCGGGTTACATGTGGAGTCCTATTAGGATTAGGACTAGTCTATCTCTATTACAAGTGGAGTCCTAGTCTTGCTTCCTTCGTAGGAGAATAGTCCTTACGCTTTCCTCATAAACCGGCCCACCATTAAACGTGAACCGGCCTTCTGGGCCTTGGGCCTTGTCATCTGTCTGTCCCGTACGCCGGATCACCAGTGAGTCATAATGACCAGGTGGGTTGCTTGTAAACCGCCAGTCAGGGTGGGTCGCCAGTGAATCGCCAAGTGCCAGCCGGATCTCAAGAAATCACAAGTCCGGCCGGTTATACTTCCGGCGGTTTACGCCAAGGTATATCCCCGACATTAGCCCCCAGTTTAATTTGGATTTGTCCATGTTAAACTAATCTGCAACATAAACACACGAACAAATTTGGCGGGTTGTGCTCCGGGTTAAGAATTCTTGTAGACCGACACCTGATCATCCTTAAATCCTTGTCATTTCCTCCTTCTAGAAAATCCAAGTCAATAGACCAGCTTCATAATCAATTTGCTTGCGAAAAAATATTGTAAATGAAGAATCCATTTGAATTGGCCTTCAATGCTCTAACTTGACAAAAATATTAGTCTCTGAAATATTCAAGCGATATCCAGCCGGCTTGAAGATGTAAAACTTGCCGTTTATGATTACGACCATTGTCGGGTTATAAAACTGATAATTCGTAGTCATGATTGTTGCGCACACCGGTTCATGATTGTTGCCAACGCTGGTTGTAGCCCCCAAGTCTTTGAGCGAGAACAAAGTGGTGGCTTAAGACTTTGCCCCAAAGATAAATACTGCCACTTTCAAAAGAAATCCATGTTGTTCATCCCAAAGTGACTAGTAAAACTGAATACTCCATACTATGTAGCCCCCAAGTGTCGGGTTGTCATGCTTGCGACAACACAGGACTTGTAATTGTCTTATACTCATAAAAACTTCAACCAGTGTAGCCCCCAAGGGCGGGTCATTATGCAATAATGAGCGGGGACTTTGTAGGTATAATCATGTAGATTTGAGCAATGATGTGTAGCCCCAAGGGCCGCTCGAAGAAGATAATATTGAGCTCGACTTAATATATACTTCAATGAAAATAACATCATATGATGTAACCCTCATCATGGGACTTGAATCCACGTCCACAAGGTTAAGAGCCTTGTGCTTTACCAACCGAAAGCGATGGACTCTTCAATATAATGAATAAAAAGCTTTGTACCTTCAACTGTTGGATGAGCAATTGGTAGCCCCCAAGGGCCGACTCATTATAATGTGATGAGTCGGGTCTTCAATAATATGAGCAAAAATTACTTTGCATTAGCCCCAAGTGTCATGGTGCATGCTTGCGGCGACATGAGACTTGCATATTTGATATAATCTGAACTTAAATAATGTAGCCCCCAAGTGCCGGGTCGTAAGCTGCAGCCGACTCGGGACTATTCCCTCCATTGTAGAATAAATCATACCCATTGATAAAATAGTAGCCATTATATTTGAGCGACTTTGAAAACCTCAATCATAATATTGGTTATTGATAACCATAATAAAAATCTAGCCATGTTGGCTATTCAAGATAATATAATCTGGTATGAAAAACCTTATTCATTCAATATCATAATGAAAATTCAGCCAAGTTTGGCTATTTAAATAATATAACCCAATGATTTATAAGCGCATGATTCCAATGGCGCAATCCAAATATGTACTAGCGACTTATAGTCCAAAGCCAGGCCGGGTTAACAAACACCGGATAATTTCTCATCATATACTGGCGACTTATCATCTTAAAGCCAGGCCGGTTTAATAAACATCTGATAATTTATCATCATGCTTTATTCAACCTGTCTCTGCATACAACAAGTTTAAAGTGTCCTGGCGGTTTACACCGGATGGGTCATAATGCCCAACATATAACCCAGTTTATAACCAAGGCTGCACTTAAGAATAATCAATGAAATATATCATACCGGTGACATTGAATCACATCATTGGTTTACCAACTTTTTGTAGTAAGGGTGATAACCCCAATCTTGAGTAATGATAACTCCTTTCATACGTGTCGGTTTATGATAAAACCGTGCGGGTTGTGATAAACACCGGTTTAACCATATATAATACTGGCGACTCGTTGTCAAACCAGACCGGGCGGATAGTCTCCGAATTATGATTTGATCATGTACTGACAATTTGTAATTGAAAGTCAAGCCGGGTTAATGAACACCGGTTTACTCCATAATAAGATGGTAACATAAAATCAAACCGGGCAGATAGTCTCCGGATTAGGATTTGACTGTGTTCCGCCAATTTGTAATTGACAGTTTGAAACGGATTAACAATGTCGGTTTAAAAACGCAACAAAACCAAATAACAGTTATGAAAAAATACGGAAGCAAAGGCAATGATAAGACCGTTTGCAAAAAGAGGCTTTACTGAGCCGATCAGATGGTGTTACCATGGTCGGACACGACCAAGCTCCCAATAAGGTGTAGCTATGGTTCAAGTCAGCCAGTCCCCAACTGAAAACGTGGCATTATGCCCATCAAGTGGCGTGGCAAATGTTCGGGTTCGACCAAGCCCCAAGTGACTCTATGGCCTTAGGGTCGATCAAGAGGCGTGGATGGTTCGAGACTTGACCATGTCCCCAAGTGATCTGGTGGCTTTCGCCTATCAAAAGGTGTTGCATTGGTTCGGACACGACCAAGCCCCCAAGTGATATTGTGGCACTAGGCCGATCAATAGGCGTGGCTATGGTTCGGATACGACCAAGCCCCCAAGTGACCAATAATATTATAAGCCAATAAGGCATGATACCCATGTTTGGACCGCGCATCATGGCAGCAAGTCTTCTTTGGCACCCTTTAACTTTTTGCAAGAGATAAATCCTTCTTGAACCGGATTTTGAACCGGATATTGAGAGCTTCAAAGCTTTGTGGGAGACATCTTTCCCTTGAACGGATTGTAAACGGAATCTTCATTTTCAGTAGGAAATTTTCTCGATGGCCTTTCAACTCGAACTTGCGAAGTTAATTCCTTTTGAACCGGACATTTTAAACCGGATTTGAGCGCTTGAGAGCTTTGTGGGAGAATATATTTCCCTTGAACCGGATTGTAAACCGGATACTTGAGAGCTTCAGTGAGACCGACTTCCCTTGAGCGGATTTTAAACCGAATCCTTTCGATGATCCGAACTTCTTCATCGAGCCGGGATTTTGTAATCATCATATACTTACTAAGCCGGAAATTTTTCGACGGCCTTCAAATAACAGTAGCCTCCGGACCGGGTTATCTTTCCTCCATCGTCACAGGGTTCTTAAATTTCTTGGCAAGATTTGCTTAGTCATGTCATCGTAGCCCCGAGTCTCAAGGTGACTCGAGGAGTTGGCTTGAAACTCTTCATATTTGACCGTGATATAAACCGCATAACTTGTATATCATTGGTGTTGATAACACGATGTGAATCCACGAAGGTTGTGATGATCACGGGTTATGAATGATCCCGTATGAGTCGTGTCAAGACCTTTCGCCAATGGTTCCTTCCAACTGGCGATTTGAAGTTAACCAAATTGTAGTGGCGGCGACTTGTGCGCCTGCCCATTGAGCCATCCAGTGTAGACGACGGTTGATAGTATATGATAATTTGCCTCCATTTTGAAAGAAAACCGGGCTACCCAAGCTGTGACTTGCTCATGTAGACAGGTGCGGCCTGGTATGTTGATGTAGACCAAGCCGCAATAAATGGAAGGTAGAGACGTCCACAGTATTAGAGGTGGCTTGGGCGTATGAACCGCCACGTTGTTGTAAACCGATTCGGACGGGCGAGTCAAACGCAGGCACGGTCCCGGTAAGCTGATATAAACCAGGCCGCAAGGGCGGCGTCTTGCACGCGTCCATTCACCATGTAATGTGACACGGACGAACACCGGGCAGGACGTTGCGGTAGCGTTCGTACTCCATGGTATAAACCACGTGTATAATGAATAATTGTCCCGCATACAATATTGCAGACCAAGGCAAAGATAAACCGCTCTTTGACAAAAATAATATGCACTAATAAAATATATTTTAGATGGATATCACCTGATGTGTTAGGCCAGAAATTATCCGCCATGGAGTTGATGATCACCACAGTGATGCTAAAATTAAACACGGCCGAGTCGGCCAGACGAAAGCACACGGATGGTCCGCCACGGTGTTGTAAACCGGACTACGGGCGGCGGTTTGTGTTCGATTTATCGGTGTGATATACGCAGATCTTGGTGTAGAACAGCTAGCGCGCCGTCCGCATGATAGGGCATCACTTTTATAGTGAGCACTTGTCTTGTATAAAAAGATATAGGCCAGAGTAATTGTTCTTTGATAAAAACAATGTGTTAAGAAAAATAGATGGATATCACCTGGTTCGTCTGGATGACAGATGGAGTCTTACAAACACCGAGTTAATCGCTCGCCCAAGGCAACGACGGAAACGGTGCACCACAGCAGTGAAAACGGCCCGAGGTGAAACCGTGGATGATGAAGTAGAGGCAGCCCACAACGGACGTGCAGCGACTCGGAACAACGTTGCTGCGGCGGCTTGTGGAGGCAGGTCCGCGGGCCGTGGTTACAACAACGATAAAAAATGCACCGACGGCTTGGAACGGCGCGGCGGCCCCACGAAGAGGTGAAGCGGCGCGTGGACGGCCAAGGCCAACTGGGCGGGTCGAGGCGCTGCAATGGCAGCGGCGGTGAAACGAATCCACGCCACGACCCCATCCACTCCGGATCGTGGTTGTTTTGATTTTTTACCTTACCATGAGGATGATCCTGTAGTAGCACTTGCCTCCTTCCAATTCGGATGGATGTAGTCATTAAAGATGTAACATGTCTTGATCTAGTACTAGTACTCAAGTAGTATTAGCCCTCTTCCCAAAAAGGAAATAATTGATGTTGGCCTTCACGTGACAAAGTACTAGAAG
This sequence comes from Aegilops bicornis, assembly GCA_021605145.1. Taxonomy (NCBI): domain Eukaryota; kingdom Viridiplantae; phylum Streptophyta; class Magnoliopsida; order Poales; family Poaceae; genus Aegilops; species Aegilops bicornis. Next base: position 674,699,953 of record CM038671.1, read on the forward strand.
TATCAGAGCGGTTTGACCGAGAGTCCTCGCCATGACCTGCCCGGATGCGTAGAGTCACTTTTTCCCTGATCTTCACGTGCTAACCCTGCGTAGCACCTTCTTCCTTTATTTAATTCTTGAGTTAACTTCCGGGAAGATTCCTTGTATGCATATAGCAACCAGATTTGAAAAAAGACAAACCAATCCGGCTTCAAGCAATCGTCTCGGCAACTCCCGCTTGCAACAGCGGCGACTCGGTGAATCAGACGGAAATAACAGTATTTTGATGATCTTGATCCGTACTGATGAAACCTCCTTTGCACTTGGCTTTTTGCGGCGATGCAACGGAAAGTGATACGGCCACGACGGATCGCCTGGCCGCGTTTGACGGTGCACATAGGCGCAATCCGGCTCTTCTCATCTGAAAATTATGAACTTCTCCATCCTTAGAAAGATCCTCCAAGAACTCAACACCACCGCAGCAAGCCCCATCAGGCGCCAACCGTCGTGGATTTGTCACGTCGGATGTCCTTAGTGTCGAGGACTTAGTCGCGAGGCCAACGCATCTATGTGGTAGCTTGAGAGGGTTGAGCGGAATCGAGAGACGCAACACAAGACAAGAATTTAGATAGCTTGGGCCCCGGAAACATCATCCGGTAAACACCCGACATGCTGTTGGAGGCTAGGTCTCATTCTCATCACGAGGGAGTCGCCGTAAACCGGCTCTCCTCTTTGTGTCTAGCCCTAAGATTGTTTCTTCTTGCTTGTAGTCTGTCCCTCTTTGGGGAGCCCTGCCCCTCCTTATATATGTTGAAGGGGCAGGTTACATGTGGAGTCCTATTAGGATTAGGACTAGTCTATCTCTATTACAAGTGGAGTCCTAGTTTTGCTTCCTTCGTAGGAGAATAGTCCTTACGCTTTCCTCATAAACCGGCCCACCATTAAACGTGAACCGGCCTTCTGGGCCTTGGGCCTTGTCATCCGTCTGTCTGTATGCCGGATCACCAGTGAGTCATAATGACCAGGTGGGTTGCTTGTAAACCGCCAGGTCAGGGTGGGTCGCCAGTGAATCGCCAAGTGCCAGCCGGATCTCAGTAAACCGCCAAGTCCGGCCGTGTTATACTTCCGGCCGGTTTACGCCGCGGGGTATATCCCCGACAGTAATGTTACCATCTATAAAGCTCGACTTGTCGCTAAGGGTTATCGGCAAGTTCAAGGGGTTGACTACGATGAGACTTTCTCTCCCGTAGCGTAGCTGAAGTCCGTCTGAATCATGTTAGCAATTGCCGCATACTATGATTATGAGATATGACAGATGGACGTCAAAACGGCATTCCTTAACGGCTATCTTAAGGAAGAACTGTATATGATGCAGCCGGAAGGTTTTGTTGATCCAGAGAATGCTAACAAGGTATGCAAGCTCCAGCGCTCCATATATGGGCTGGTGCAAGCATCTCGGAGTTGGAACATTCGCTTTGATGAGATGATCAAAGCGTTTGGGTTTATGCAAACTTATGGAGAAGCCTGCGTTTACAAGAAAGTGAGTGGGAGCTCTGTAGCATTTCTCATATTATATGTAGATGCCATACTTTTGATGGGAAATGATATAGAACTTTTGGACAGCATTAAGGCCTACTTGAATAAGTGTTATTCAATGAAGGACCTTGGAGAAGCTGCTTACATATTAGGCATCCAGATCTATAGGGATAGATCAAGACGCCTCATAGGTCTTTCACAAAGCACATACCTGGACAAGATATTGAAGAAGTTCAATATGGATCAGTCCAAGAAAGGGTTCTTGCCTGTATTGCAAGGTGTGAGATTGAGCTCGGCTCAATGCCCGACCACGGCAGAAGATATAGAAGAGATGATTGTCATCCCCTATGCCTCAGCCATAGGGTCTATTATGTATGCCATGCTGTGTACCAGACCTGATGTAAACCTTGCCGTAAGTTTGATAGGAAGGTACCAAAGTAATCCCGGCAAGGAACACTGGACAGCGGTCAAGAATATCCTGAAGTACCTGAAGAGGACTAAGGACATGTTTCTCGTTTATGGAGGTGACGAAAAGCTCGTCGTAAAAGGTTACGTCGACGCTAGCTTCGACACGGATCTGGATGACTCTAAGTCACAAACCGGATACGTGTATATTTTGAATGGTGGGGCGATGGCTGGTGCGATTGCAAGCGAGGCGTCGTGGCGGGATCTACATGTGAAGCGGAGTACATGGCAGCCTCGGAGGCAGCGCATGAAGCGATCTGGATGAAGGAGTTCATCACCGACCTAGGAGTCATACCCAATGCGTCGGGGCTGGTCACTCTCTTATGTGACAACACTGGAGCTATTGCCCTTGCCAAGGAGCCCAGGTTTCACAAGAAGACCAGGCACATCAAGCGTCGCTTCAACTCCATTCGTGAAAATGTTCAAGATGGATACATAGATATTTGCAAAGTGCATACGGATCTGAATGTCGCAGATCCGTTAACTAAACCTCTTCCGCGAGCAAAACATGATCAACACCAGAACTCTATGGGTGTTCAATTCATCACAATGTAACTAGATTATTGACTCTAGTGCAAGTGGGAGACTGTTGGAAATATGCCCTAGAGGCAATAATAAAATTATTATTATTATATTTCCTTGTTCATGATAATTGTATTTTATTCATGCTATAATTGTGTTATCCGGAAATCGTAATACATGTGTGAATACATAGACCACAACATGTCCCTAGTAAGCCTCTAGTTGACTAACTCGTTGATCAACAGATAGTCATGGTTTCCAGACTATGGACATTGGATGTCGTTGATAACGGGATCACATCATTAGGAGAATGATGTGATGGACAAGACCCAATCCTAAGCATAGCACAAGATCATGTAGTTCGTTTGCTAGAGCTTTTCCAATGTCAAGTATCTTTCCTTAGACCATGAGATCGTGTAACTCCCGGATACCGTAGGAGTGCTCTGGGTGTACCAAACGTCACAACGTAACTGGGTGACTATAAAGGTATACTATGGGTATCCCCAAAAGTATCTGTTGGGTTGACACGGATCGAGACTGGGATTTGTCACTCCATATGACGGAGAGGTGTCTCTGGGCCCACTCGGTAATGCATCATCATAATGAGCTCAATGTGACCAAGTGTTTGGTCACGGGATCATGCATTACGGCACGAGTAAAGTGACTTGCCGGTAACGAGATTGAACGAGGTATTGGGATATCGAGGATCGAATCTCGGGCAAGTAACGTACCGATTGACAAATGGAATTGTATACGGGGTTGCTTGAATCCTCGACATCGTGGTTCATCCGATGAGATCATAGAGGAGCATGTGGGAGCCAACATGGGTATCCAGATCCCGTTGTTGGTTATTGACCGGAGAGTCGTCTCGGTCATGTCTGTGTAACTCCCGAACCCGTAGGGTCTACACACTTAAGGTTCGGTGACGCTAGGGTTGTAGAGATATTAGTATGCAGTAACCCGAAAGTTGTTCGGAGTCCCGGATGAGATCCCGGACGTCACGAGGAGTTCCGGAATGGTCTGGAGGTAAAGAATTATATATAGGAAGTCAAGTTTCGGCCATCGGGAAAGTTTCGGGTCCTTTGGTATTGTATCGGGACCACCTAAGGGTCCCGAGGTCCACCGGTGGGGCCACCTATCCGGAGGGCCCCACGGGCTGAAGTGGAGGGGAACCAGCCCTGGTGGCTGGTGCGCCCCTTGGGCCTCCCGGTGCCTAGGGTTGGAAACCCTAGGGGTGGGGGCGCCTCCACTTGGCTTGGGGGGCAAGCCACCCCCTTGGCTGCCGCCCCCCTTGGAGATTGGATCTCCTCGGGCCGGCGCCCCCCTAGGGGCCCTATATATAGTGGGGGGAGGGAGGGCAGCCGCATCCAAGTCTCTGGCGCCTCCCTCTCCCTCTGCAACACCTCTCCCTCTCGTAGAGCTTGGCGAAGCCCTGCCGAGATCATTCTTGCATCCACCACCACGCCGTCGTCTTGGATCTCCATCAACCTCTCCTCCCCTTGCTGGATCAAGAAGGAGGAGACGTCTTCCCCAACCGTACGTGTGTTGAACGCAGAGGTGCTGTCCGTTCAGCACTAGGATCTTTGGTGATTTGGATCACGACGAGTACGACTCCCTCAACCCCGTTCTCTTGAACGCTTCCGCTCGCAATCTACAAGGGTATGTAGATGCACTCCTTTCTCTCGTTGCTAGATGACTCCATAGATTGATCTTGGTGAAGCGTAGAAATTTTTTATTTTCTGCAATGTTCCCCAACAGATACTATTCGGCTTCTTGCTTGGTCAAAATAGCTAGTATACTACTACTCGAAACAGCTAAGGCCTTGTTTGGTTACCTGCATGGATTTGAGCCTCCTTGCATATGTGCTCCGGTGGGACTTGACTGAGTGAATACAAAAAAATCTATAAATAGTTTGGTTACATGCATCCCCCAACCCCCGAGCCTCGCTGAGTAGAAACACGCACACACAAACACACACACACACGTGAGCGCGCGCGCACACACACACACGCGCGCAAGTGTTTGATTGCAAGCCTCTTGCTACCCAGATGCAAAGTGATGTTGTTTTGTTACATACAAGATATGCAATGTGGTAACCTCTTGTTCGATTAGGCAGTACTAACAAAAACACACTAATAGGCATAGCCATGATACCGATAGTCTTAAACATACAGACCCCTAGGGATTAACCACACCATGTCTTAGATAAACAACAACTACTAACGAAAACGCATTAAGGGATCAATGCAAGTGCTTCGTCGTGCTTCTTGCACCTAGCCACTACCTCATTGTCGGAAAGGTCGAAGAGAATCACTTTGAAGCTGTCGGGAATAAACACCTTGAAGGTGACGAGGAATCTGATCTTCAGCTGGTGGGCAACGACGAAGACGACCCACCCTTTATCAAGAGTGAGCCTACTGTTGACCACCCGGAGCGTGACCCTCCATCTGCAGTCATTGTTCGTCCTCTACATGAATTCTAGTGGGACGATGGCCATGTGCATTGAAGTTACTCGGGATTGGTAAACACTCCAACTTAGGTGCTAGAATGACCTTGCAGAAGTGTGATGGGCCTATGTCATCATAAAATTGGTCGTAATTCCTCAGCTGATCAGGCCTCCTGGTGGCGCTGCCCTCCTCCACCTCCTTGCCCTTCGAGTTGTTACCCTCCTCCACCTCCTTGACCTTCGAGAAGTTGCCCTCATCCACCTCCTTGCGCTTCAGTCAGTAGCCCTCGACAGCTTTGCCGGGACGAGCTTATCGGCACAACACTGCATTGAAATTGAACAACCAGAAATGTGACCCTATATTAACTATGCACATGATAAGATCTGAGCAATGTGCATTTGTATGATCGACGCACCAATCATAGCAATGCCCATCGCCTTGATCAAAGCAAGCCAATCAAGGCAATGGGTATATTGCTATGATCACATAGCAAAGACAATTGCATGCACACATTAGCAAGCATGTAGCATGCACTGGTCATGCACATTCTACTGAAGTGATCATGTCAACCCTACATAGCATGCACACATCCTAGGCAAGCAATCCTACACTCATGATAACAATCCTAGCAATCTTAGTAATCCTACCGATCCTAATAATCATTCCAATCATAGTAGTCGTAGCAATCCTAGTAGTACACTGATATTATTCGTCATCATATTGATCAAAATCATTTGGAGCCGAATCAAGTCGAGTTGAATCAGATCAAATTGAATCTTATCAGCTGCCCAGAAAAACTGACCGGCCCAGAGAGAGATGTGTACTTACCGGGTTCGCATGCACCGGAGAGGGTGCCGCCTAAACCTGGGCATGGACAGTCCGGCCCAAAAAACCCGGGTCGGGCTTGGGCCTTTTTTCGCAGCCCAGAAGATATTTCGGGCTGGGCCGGGACATGCTTGACGTTCGGGCCAGGCCCGGGCCTTGTTTTGCAGCCCGGAATATAGTTCGGTTCGGGCTCGGGCTTCGGTTTTTCTGTATTTCGGGCCGGGCTTGCATGTGCGTACATTAAAAAACAACGTTCGGGCTTCGGGCTTGAATTCGAGCAGGGCTCGGGCTTGAAAACAGGGAGTATTTTGGGCTTCGGGCCGAGCTCTGGCTTGAGAAATGAAGGTCGGGCTTTTACGAGCCCACCCTGAAACACGGCCTGGCCTGACGTTTGCCTGGGTTTAGTGCCGCCGAAAGAAATCCTAGCGGGAACACCGACTGGACGTAGCCAATGGCTCCGACATTTTGGTCGTAACAACTGCCACAGTCGAGGTATTGGGCGGGGTACCATTGGATTGGGCCGGTACGACCGAAGAAAACCCTCGTAGGGGAGTGGGGACCCCCACCCCGACACCTGTAACAACCATCAAATGGTGGAGGGAGATGGAGCGGTTATGCCGCCGGTGCTCACTGTCCAGATCTTGGCTCGTATGATGCTTGCTGCCACCGCTGAGAGATGGAGAGAGGGGATCCCCGCCCCGACACCTGTAAAAACCATCAAATGGTGGAGGGAGATGGAGCGGTTATGCCGCCGGTGCTCACTGTCCAGATCTTGGCTCGTATGATGCTTGCTGCCGCCACTGAGAGATGAAGAGAGGGGATCCCCGCCCCGACACCTGTAACAACCATCAAATGGTGGAGGGAGATGGAGCGGTTATGTCGCCGGTGCTCACTGTCCAGATCTTGGCTCGTATGATGCTTGCTGCCGCCGCTGAGAGATGAAGAGAGGGGATAGTGAACGGTGAGAAAGGAGTGAGAGGATTTATGGCATCGCTTTGAGAAATAACGTGGCATCTCAACCGCGTACCCTCCTAGCGGTCGCTCGGGCTTGGCTCGCTGAAAATGTCTATTCTCCATTCCTCCAGAGCGAGGCTTTGGCTTGCTTTGAGTTTCATACGATGCAGGCCCAGATTACGTTGACGATGAAACAGACAAAAACTGAAGTAATTTACATTTACATGAATTCACAAATGAAAATTAACGTAAACAACAACGTGAAGGGCTGGGAGTGGAGAGAGGGGGAGGAAGGGGTCCACCCCCATTAAAATCAGGGGGGAGGGTTTAGTTTTGGCAGGTTATGTAAGCTTTCGTACCCTTTTACGTAGATGTAGCCTTATTGCAAAAACTGCCCTTTAGCCTGATCGAGAGGATGCTGGCAAGCAAACAAACCTTTAATTGTACCACTAATCGAGTGGTACACACAGTTTGCAGTAAGGAGACTGCACAGGTTGTACAACCAGTCGCTGCTAGAGGAGGCTAGCCCGTGGTCAACTTGGGTCGTGCTGGCCTATTTCCGGCTTAAGCCGTCCACGTCACGCGTAGAAACTAGCAGGGGGACGGGACGGGACAGTGGGGCACGCACGCACGCACGCACGTACGTGGACGTGGATGGATCAGGAGACGCGATGGCCAGAGATCGACGATGACATATTCGTCTCCACAGCATCGACTGTTTTGGCAGCAGGCAGGCTTAACCCGTGCACCGACTGGTCCTGCATGCTAATTTGAAAATGCAGGCAGAGTACGTTGGAAGTACTCCTACTGGTGAAATTCATCGACTGTTTCACTACGTAGGGCGACGTGGACGTGGACGTCCAGAGAGGGGAGAGAGATTCCTTGCTTCCACGGATCCAGGGCTGTGCCTGCGCACGCGAGGGCGTATGCGGTGCGGTGGACGAGACTAGGGCCACATGGCACGATGCTCAGTCTCCGTGGCGTGGCAGCAATTAACCAGCTGGACGGATCGGTCGGGGCAATAACAATGCCGTCCTTTTCCACCGGCTCCGTCCGGGCCGTAGCACGCCTCGCCCTCTCGCTGATCGCTCTCACTCACTGCCTGCCATGCCCGTTGCTGTGCGATGTTTCAGTCCCGATGCCGTCGATAAGATTGAGGTGCAGTGCAGGCGTCCCTCTCTCGATCGCCAGGCAACCCAACAGCAGCAGTGAACTCTCGTGTGGCAGCGTTGTTTCTCACCGTGAAATTCTACTAAATGGCCGGGATGCATGGTAGTGGCAGGGACGTAGGGTACGTACAAAACGGCGAGTAGCATGCAGTAAAGCTTGGGCATCGCTCCACATAACGTTCGTTCCGTGGTAGAAAACGGCTAGGCATGGCCCTCCGCAGTGACCATGGCCACGTCCCCGCCTAGCCTACATCATCGGCAGCAGGACAAAGAATGTGCCAAGCACAAGTTTGGCACCAGCACAACCATAGCTATTATCTTGGCCAGGAATGTGCAGCCGCGCCAACAGTACAAGTTTGGCGCCTGTTCTCGGGCCGTACACAACCCTTAACACACTAGCTCCCAAACCGACCCAAACGAAATTGAGCACCCAGACATAAAACTAGCTAGGATGACAGCATCCAGCCAGGGCCAGCGGCGCCTCCAAGCCCCCCTTGGGCCAGGACTTCTTTTTCGGAATCAAGACAGACAAGACCCCAAGAGCACAGCATCAGCTTACGCTCATCGCAACGCACATTAGCATGTGCGGGCGCATATGACGATGTCCCCCGGGCTCTGCACGTACGGCATCGACCAGTTTTTAATGGACGGCGACCGGCCGGCTGGCCGGCCGAGAGGGGCGTCGTGGTGGCTCTGGCCTCCAGGTGACCGGGTGCACCGCATCGATCATATCCTCGGATCCGTCCGTCACATGTGGAGACGGAGCGAGCGGCACGGGGCGCGGTGGAGAGCCACGCCGCCATTGATCGGGCGGTACGGGCGCCGCATCGGCGAGGTGGTTGCCGAGCGCGAGGCACGAGAGACTTGCCAGCCCGGGCTGTGGGGATCAATCTGAATTTTCAGACCTGAAAGCTCGTGGGCTGTTCTTCAGGACTCTTCACGGACGTACGGCGGAACATGATCCGATTTGATCCCACAAAATACAAGGAGCAGGTGAATAGATCGGGGTCACCAACCATCCATCTACAGGAGAAATGATGATCGGTTGCGTAGACCCTTCTTCGGCGAAATCATGTTGGTTTTCCTTGAAGACAAGGACTGTTACTACATGATCTACGAATCATTGGGTGTCAATTAGTGTTGGCATTCATTCAAGGGAGCTACTCCTACCACCACGAGAGAGATATTTAGTGGACGTTAACGAACAGTTAGAGGCACTGGTACGAGAGTGGAGCGTACTTAAATGGTGCACATGGGGGCTCAACGGAAAGCACTTGTTATTGTCTTCTACTAACCTTAACAAACCATACTCATGGAACATTTATTGGAGAGTAGTCGTTTGACTTGCTAAAGGAATGGCTAGCCAATGACGATCGATTGGAAGGATGAGGTGTAGCTTCCATCTCTTTTGGACTCGGATAAAAAGAAGAAAAAGGTCCCTCCATGAAGTACACCTGCTAGCGCATTTTAACGCCGCAACGAACAAAAAGTGCTTGCACTGGCACAAATCATTGGATGCCTTGACGCCCACGTGGCCATAACTCCGGAAGAAAGCCCTGCCATTGTCACGGGACTCCTGGATTTCTTTCACAACCAAGGTAAAAAAGACGCCAACATCCTGGAGATCTCTGAAAGAAAAATCCTGACAGGCAAAGTGGCAGATAACATACAGAAGCAATTATAAGCCCAGACCAAAAACGAGGATCCTGTTGTCCTGTTTCTGGGCTCAATGCAACACCAAAACAATTTGCATTTCAGTGCTGCCACTCAAAGCAACTACTAGCAGGCAAGGCCGAAATGGAGCAGGAGAATCAAATTCTTTCCAGTAGCAGCGGCAAGTTAGCTGCTCAGTCAAGAATGTTGCTGGACCTTACTTAGACAAGAGGAAATAGTCAAGGCATGCAACATATATACATGATTACATGCTACTGAATCCTGATCCCTCCCCTCGCCCCTCCCCAAATCCACCCCAATGCCTATCCTAAGCACCTACCATAATTTTGCCTTCCTCATTTTCCAGTACAGTGAGAACACAAGGTCCCAAGTCCAGAATACAATCCGCGCCGCAAGTAACGTTCCTAGCTGGTTAAGCCCCGATTATAGCGGCCATATCCTCTTCCGATGACGTTTCAGGTCTGACAATCTCTTCAGGCGAATCGTCCAGCAGATCGTCCTCAGCCTCCGGCTTTCTAGGCGGTTCAGTTTGGATCAATCTCCTTAGCTCCATCTCCAGTTCTTTCGCAGCGCTCTCATTTTTAGTAAGGAAAGCTTTAACGGCATCTTTACCATGGAACTGCTGTTCGTTGAAAGAATAGTACGCGCCCCCGGTCTTCTTAACAAGCTTGTGCTTTAACCCAAGATCGAAAAGTTCTGAACTGCGGCATATTCCTTTTCCAAATTCCAGCTCAAACTGTGCAGTCCTGAACGGTGGGGCATGCTTGTTTTTCACAATTTTCACAGTAACCTGACTTCCTATAATCTGCACACAAAAATTCATTGTCATCATTTCCATGAGATTGTCAGATAAGAGCGTGTATTTTAGTTCAAGCCGCTCATCTCACATTAAGAGGAACCTAATCTGCAAGGTCAGTTATTTTATTTTACCCAGTGATGGCATGGCTTAATATTCAATTCACTGCATTGATAGCAAAAGACAAGCCGAGTTACATGTATCGCATGTCGAAATTCAGCACAATGAGACAATTAAAAAAATGTCTCATGCAGAAATGACCCTCAAAAGAAGTCAGTTTTGAACACTAACACCGACTTGTTAAAAGCATCAGCCAATTTTCAAAAACAGTTAATGTTAAGGATATATGAATTAGTAAATTACCTCTTCACCTTTCTTTACCATACCAATTCGCCTGATGTTCAGGCGGACCGAGGCATAAAATTTAAGGGCATTTCCACCGGAAGTGACCTCTTGTGGCCCTCCAAATCCTCCCCCAAATGTCTGTACCTTAGACCTGATCTGCAACGTGTTCAAGGATACAAATTATTAAAAAAATCAAAATATGTGAAGACGAGAAGACTGGAGAGGTTATTGCAATGCCAAACATGGGAATTTTCAGGAGAAATGCAGGATGAATGCGCATAATAATGATGACCATCTCCAAATAATCATGCTCAACAAACAGAGGATCAAGAAGAACCAGTTGTGTTGCTCTAAAGAATGGAATGAAGCGGTAATTGCCTTTGGCTCCTAGGTGCATATGCACCCATTGTCGAAAATACACATTTGAAAAGTTGAAAAATTGAACAAAATCCGCATGTATATCCGGACATTTTATGTGTGTGCACAAGGTTTCAGTGAAAAACGACGTTTTTTGTGGCTTGTGTAAAAAAGACAATTTCTGATGCTTCATTCTAACTATTCACGAGGCATTTCTTTATCTTTTTTACACAAGCCACAAAAAACGTCGTTTTTCACCGAAACCTTGTGAATGCACATAAAATGTCCGGATATCCACGCGGGATTTTTGTTCCGATTTTTAAAACTTTCCGAAATGTGTATTTCGACAATGGGAGCATATGCACCTAGGAGCCAAAACGCCGCTCTCGGAATGAAGTATAGTTTTAATGTTTCTTAATCTTCAAAGAAAAACATTTCCTAGCTTTAGCGGAATATCATTCTGGAAGTTTCCAGGTAATTATACCCGCAAGAAAAATTAAAATGGCTGTCAAAGACTTACTGACTTGCGTCGATTAAATAAATCTAAATTCCAGCAGTTGAGGAATAATTGCAAATATTTGTGAGTTGTCTACTCACCATTGAGCCACAGAAGGAATCCTATGCCAACTTAGAAGCAAAAAACTCAAAGAAATGGCCATATAATTAAATACCTGATTAATAAATAGCAAAACTGTCTGGGATAGTGAAAGAGAATGGCTCAGCTTGCGAAGAGCTTGACTCATCAGTCTGGCTTGAGAGCCACATGTGCATCACCCATCTCCCCATCAAGCTCGGTCTTGGGGACAAGAGCTGCTACCTGCACAATAGAATAAGATTGAGTAGTGTAAATAACTCTGAAACGAAGGAAGAATTTTGGTTATTAAGATTGAGTAGCATGTTTAAAGTATTAACTTGACAATGCACTAATTTGAGCAATATTGCAGTCATGATTAAGTAGAAACTAATTCTGCTATGAAATAGAAAATCAGATGGGAGGGGCAGCGGTCAATGTCTTACACTGTCAACAACAACAACATCAACAGAGCCACTTGAATCAGCGTGTCTACAAGACTGAGTGCCTGCTCAGCAGAGTCTGGCTGAGAGAGAAGTAAGTTACCGTGTCGACACCAATTGACTCTGCCAGAGTTGGATCCAAAGCATGCTCTGCATCTACAAATGCACAATAACCTAGAGACAAGGCAAATCAAAAAAATAAAAATAGTTAAGTTGAATTTCGAAAACCACAGGACTATGCCTATAAACTTGAGTGCACTTAAACTAAAACAAAGTAAATCCGGATTATGGAAGAGCTCCCATTCATGGACTCATAGTTGACTTATCTTCATATTACGTACTCTTATGCATAAAATTAAATTTTCGCCACATTCCATGCTTTAAGCATAAAAGAGCATGTATCATATCAGATGCAGACAGAAAGGTCCAAAATTAAATACACTGGATTACTAATGTACAGCAGAAATAATTTGGGAATTGACATCAAAAGAAAATTAGTGTGACAACTTCCATTTGTTCGAATAGTTTTCGGTTTAATAGGCAGGTTTGAGAAGCAACACGTGTACAAAACAGAATTAACAATACATCTTAAGGTTCACGTTATTAAGCAGTTGCAGGTTAGCAGAACCTTGATTGATGCATGCTACATCAACAGCAGTTGAGTAATATTGCTGAATCACCACCTGGTGAGTCCTATGCGGACATGCTACAAAGTCCACACTTACTTCCATAGACTGAAGGGGAACACAGAAGGGTGCCACTTTTCTCTAGTACTAGTAATTAGCCAATCACAAGAAAAGAAAAACAGAACATCAAAAGGAAGTCAGATTCAAAGTTTTGGGCTTACCACCGCCGCTAAGCTTTTGTGCTTCTGCAATAACGTGAAGAGCAAGAGTTGTCTTTCCTGAAGCCTCTGGGCCGTACACCTCTATAACACGCCCCTGCAAAGAATAACGTCATGCCAATTTTACAAAACAAAATACATCATTGCAAGAAAACCATAAACAGTTGCTAAAAGATAACGCCATAAACAGGACTAGTGACTAAAGTCAAATGTAAATGAACAATTTGTGCTACCAAGCAGATTACAAATTGCATAATCAGCATCAAAGAGCTTCCGCTCTGAAGAACATCTGTAACTGTATGGAAATGTGTACCTTTGGAAGCCCACCAATTCCCAGTGCCAGATCCAAAGAGAAAGATCCGGTAGACACCACAGGTACTTCTCTATGACCTTCAGAGCGGCCAAGCCACATTATTGCTCCTTTCCCAAACGAAGTTGTTATTTGATCAATGGCCTGATGTAAAGCCAAGTCTTTCTTTGACATATTCTCCTCACCGGAATCGGTGCCACTTGACTTTGACTTCTTTTGGCTAAGCATACAATAAGAGACGAATCAGTAAATGATTCAGTATGTAGTCTTGAGTGGAACATAGTTGGAGCAAATCATGCAGTGCAATACGGCAGTGCAGGTAACAGTAAGAAGTACTAGGAATTGATTCATTAGGTGGTAGCAATGAAGCATAATGGAAGACAAATAAGTAATCATGCAACTGAATTTCCTAAAATTATATGTAGATCCAAATATCAGTTCAAACAACAAAATTAAGCAGTTATAAATAGATCCACATATTGCAATGCTCAGAATACATGGCAGAATATTTGTATGAACATACGAAGAAATGATGTCTACAACCTTTAGATGCGAAATCTCGCAATGAAAGGTAGAGCCACAGATCACCTGCCTATAGCTCTGCAGAAATATCAAAGCATTAGCAACAACATATCAGTGTTCCAGTGTTCGTAAACCATTGATTCTTATGAAATTGTCCCACATAAATCAGCATCCTTTTAGTGCACTACCACGTTTCCTTCAGTAACTCTTTTTAAACCTTATCGTGTGCGATACATTTCTTCCATTGAATTTATTCAATCCCTAATGAATAACAGCATACCAGAAAAGCGCTGCAAACAAACTCTTCAGGCCAACTAGACTGCTACAACTTGCAAGGATGAAAATTGCGTGGGACTAATCTAGTCCTAGAAAAGCAGTTAAAAGAATGTTCAGCACTCCATCACAGTTAAATCTAAGTAAAGCAGACAGCATATTATGGCAAATTGCATTTTCAAACGGTAAGTGCAAAAAATAGTGATTAAAACGGCGCCAACTGGTGAAATACACTAAACTGACGCGTGTTTACAGGCTCGCACGGTGGGAAATCGAGATAAAAAAACAGGAGAAATCGGGCCCCCCAAAAGGAACGCAACCGATCAAACTCCGAGACCAGAGCAGGGCTCTGGCATCCGATCACTGCAGCGGAAGCATTGAGCGCATCCGCTCTGGCTACGCGCCCCCAACCCCCAACCCATCCGAAAATGAAACAGGACACGCCTATTAGAGCACACACGGCGGAGAGGGCGGGAGCAGGGAGAGTTTCGACCTCAGGGCAGGAGGCGGAGGCGGTGGCGGCCGAGGCGGCGGAGGCGATGGCCCGCCGCAGCGACGCGCGCCTCAGGAGGGTCGCCATGGCGGCTCGGTGGTCTCCGTCCCCTGCAGCCGCGAGGGGAGGATTTGGGGAGGGAGGGGGGCTAGGGTTTAGGGTTTTGCGCGCTCGGTTTTTTCCTTTTTTTTGCTCAGTGTTTTCGGCCGCCTCCTCCTCCTTTTGTTTTGCGCCTCCGGTCTCCCTCTGCTCCCCGTTCTCGGGCGACGGGAAGCGCGAGCGCGCGCCCCACTACTGGCCCGCACACCATGGGGACCTGCGACGACCAGCGTGGGACCCACCTGTCTGCGTCGACGAACAGCCCGAGACCTATGTGGACCATGTCCATGGTAGTGTTTTTTTTAGGCAAGCGTCCACGGAAGTACGACTCCCTTTTCTTCTTCCCCCTAGAACTACAGGCCCACGCACAGTTAAATAGCACAGCCGCTTTCTCTGGATTGGAAGGCCCAGTAAGAGGCGGGAAATGATCTAACTGAGTAACTGACCCATACGGCCCGGCCCGATCCGTTCAGTACCTTCGTCTCCCTCGGCCTTGCCACTTCTCCCCGTGAGGTTTCCTAAAAAAAAAAAAACTTCTCCCCGTGAGGTTTCGAGCGAGATCCGGCTCCCCTCCTCCTCCACGTGGGATTCGCGTGAATTTCCCCGTCGTTCTCCAAGGACTCTGCCCCGAACCATCTGCTCCGGAGAGGCTCGCTTTGAGTGAGATCCAATTCTTGGGCCGCCATTGCTGCGGCGCCGGTGTCCGTTCCCAGCAACAGGAGGAGGTCTCTGTACATGCCCGTCATCTCCCCCCTTCCTTTCTCGCTCGCGCCAGCGCCGGCTGCTACCGCGGCGTCGCGGGTTCGCTGGAACAGCTTCCCGCACCACCGGCGTTTGCGAGGTAATCTAAGCTCGCTTTCTCTGAAGTTTATGTTTTCTTTTGTGCTTCCGGTCAACTATATATATACTGTGACTGTGGCCTTGGCGACTTGTCGCTGACGGTGGATCGCCCCATCAGCCATGCTCTGGAATGGATACACTTGGGGCTGAAACTTATAAATGTTCTGCGTATTTGATTTGGTATCTGGGTTGCCTCTGAAGCTCCGGTTTGAGCTGAACTCAAATGCAGTGCAGGTGTGAATAGATTAATCTTTACTGTGGCATTGGGCTAGAGCTGTACCACCTGATGTAAGAAATTATGTGTTCTTGCTCCACTGCTAACTAGTCGTAGTACAATATCGTTTCAGACCAAATTGTTCAATTTACTTGAATTAGAATTAACCCTACTGAATGCGGTGGAAGTGTAAACACTTATCACTGGGATTTATTAGCATAATAAGTTTCTGATGTTTTTGTGTGGTCTGACGCTGCTGCCAGTTCAAACAAAAGCAGACATGTGCAGCGACAATTTTGATTCAACTAACTGCCTTCGTATGGAGGAGGTTGAGCCAAATTTATCCCCATTTCTCCACAAGCTTTTTAAAGAGGTTGGTACTGTTTGCACTTCTGTATGTTGTTGATAACTATAACAGAAAGGAAACTGAATGTATTGGGAAATGACGACTGGTTGTTGCAGTGGGATGATCGCAACGCGAGAGGATTGTTTCACCACGACATCACTACCTGTGAGACCAAGGTTTTACATTCTTCTCTGATTAACTTCACTGAGAATTCTCTGGGGGGTTTTCCTTAGCTGAATTTCCTACTGTCACCTTGACAGGTGCTACCTGGAGAACACAATTTTGTTGCAACACTGATAGAAGGGCGTGACCAGAAGAAGCGGCCAACTGAATTTGGAATGAACCAAGTCCTCCAACCATTTCATAGTGAGAAGTTCAATTTCACTAAAGTTAAGCCAGAGGAGGTGATCTTCAGGTTCCAAGAAACCGAGAATGATTCTGCCCAGTATTTTGACGGAGCTCCTCCCGCTGTTTCGCTTCTCCTAGCAGCATTTTGATCAATGTCAGTGTGTCTCCATCTCTGATATTACTTCTACCTCGGCTAGACTGAAAACTGATTTATCGTTTCTGTATTCTGTCTCGCAGGTGAGCCCAATCGGGTACTGTCATGTGCTTTTGATCCCTCGAGTCCAGGAATGCTTACCGCAAAGAGTTGATCGAGAGAGCTTCTTACTGGCCATGTATGTCGCAAGGGAGGCAAGGAATGCATTCTTCAGAGTTGGCTATAACAGTCTGGGTGCCTTTGCAACAATCAATCACCTCCATTTTCAGGTTAGTCGTACTCAAACTTCTGATTATCTCTGCCTTATGCTCCCCTCTCACAGATATTGCTTGTTAGGTATACTATCTGAAAGTGCAATATCCAGTCGAAAAGGCGCCGACAGAGAAACTCACAGTCGTACGGAACGGTGTCAGCATTTCTCAGCTGGTGCAGTACCCAGTAAGCGGCTTTGTATTTGAAGGTGGAGCGAGCCTCAAGGATCTGTCACAGGTCGTCTCAGATGCGTGTATCTTCTTGCAAGAGAATAACAAACCTTTCAATGTCCTTATCTCTGAATCTGGCAAGAGAGTATTCCTTCTACTACAGGTACAGCACTGCAAATGCAACCTCAGATTTATTTGTGATCTAGAACTGGATTGTCGGCTTAACATTTATCTACCTTTGAATTATCCGATCGACCAGTGCTACGCTGAGAAGCAGGCCCTCGGAAAGGCAAGCCAGGAATTCCTCGACATGAGAATCAATCCAGCGGTCTGGGAGCTCAGCGGGCATTTGGTTCTGAAGAGGAGGAAGGACTACGACGAAGCATCCGAGGCAACACTATGCAGGTTTTTGGTTGAAGCGTCCCTGTCTGGAGCAGAGTTCCAGGAGCTGAAGGGTTGCGTCTTGGAGTTCCTGGCCAGTGCAAGTCCTGAAAAGTAGAGATGAAACCAAACCAATTCTGAGGTGCTGATCATTAATGTTGGGTGTGCTAAGTTGTTTCAGATATGCTGTCAACTCTGAAATCAGCATAGGCCCGAGAGCCTCGGATGAGTCATATGTTTGTTCCATATATCCGTTGTTGATAACTTGTACATTTGTCAGTGAACGTTTCGGAGCTGAGTTACTATTTTCTTAGAAAGCTGGGGGCTGAATTACCGTAGCAGTGTAGATGTTTTCAATCAAAGCCTCAAACAGCATAATCTTCCATCATGCATGCGCTATGGAGGCTATGTTGTATCGGACTGGTAACTGTCAACCAGTCTTGTCAAATCTTATATATACGTTTTGTGTAGGATCTGAACAAAAAGGCCTATTAGCTCAGCTGGTTAGAGCGTCGTGCTAATAACGCGAAGGTCGCAGGTTCGAGACCTGCATGGGCCAATTTTTTTTGTCACATTTTTTCATTTCGTTTTTTTTTGAGAAGAAGATCATTTCGCTTCAGGCAGAAGAGGACCAGCCCCATGGCCACCTGCGTACCCCCTGCCCGGCCATGAGCGAGCAGGCGAGCAGAGAGATTCCTGGCCCCGTGCCGAAAGGGTAGCCATCCAAGGGACCGGTGCACGGCACGCTGGCCCGCCATGCCCAAAGCGGCCACGGAGCGGACCACTAGGCACTGCCAGTGGCGTTGAAGCAACCAGAGGTCACTATACCCATGCCGTCCATGTGCGCGTTCGCAGCCACGGAGAGAGGCAGCGCCCGTGTTATTCAAGGCTCACGCGTTTCACAACCGAATACCGATGGACATTCTTGAATCATGGATCGTGGTAGATCTTGAAGGGACCCAACCCAACGCTTGGGGACAGACGGTCGTGTCGATGGTGATCGCATTTTTGTCATTAGATAGATGCGTGCACTTCAGTGGGATGGACGGCGATCCGATCGGGTAGGGACCGGCAGCTGCCTAAACGTTGATAGCATCTACAGCGAACCTTTCAAACCTGCTTCATACGCCCGGGCGGGCCGCTCGGTCACTGTCCGCTCATAATTTTTTGACCCAGACGAGCGCCTTCAACGGGCATCAAATGCCCGGGCTGACCGGCAATATGGGGCGTCCGGGCATGCCCGTCACATCGGACCCGACAGCCCGCCCCTACCCTAAATTGCACCAAATCTATCAAACCCTTTGTCCTCCTCCCGCCGTCCTCCAACCTTTCCCGTGCCGGGACCCTCGCCGTCCTCCAACCTTGCTCCCAATCCTCTCTTCCGATCCCGATCCACCGCCGGAGATGTTGTCAAGCCCGACCCACACCGCCGCGACGGAGACGCAGTCCGCCTCGTTCGTCGGCGGTGTCAATTCGTCGGCTGCGACTTGCAAGGCGGAGAACGTCGCACGCAAGTTGCGGCGACGCCGGCAGCGAGAAAGGGAGGCGGTGGCGACGTCGTAGGGAGGTTCGGACGTGGTGAACAGTTGTCTCCTCCGTCGCGCCCGGATCCCCGCACCCCTTCCCTCTGAGCGCCAACGCAGATTACGCCGTCAGACCCCCTTGGGACAGAGGATGATGCGACCGCCGGCTGGGCCATTTCGGACAACTTTCCTCCCACGCAGATGCCAGCGGTCGACGTGTGTGACTCGCCGCAGCTCGTTCTAGCCTGATTGAGAACGGGCACCGGCATTGCCCGGGCTGCCCTCGACATGTTCAACAGAATGACCGAACAACAGTCGGTGCATTTTCTTTACTCATGTCCGATCAGTTTTTAGCATAGATCACTAGTTCATTTCGGACATGATGAATGCTTGCAAGCCATAATCATGTAGGATCCGTTCTTGTTGGACATGATCAATGACAATGAAGATCCGACTGAAATGGAGTATGAATTTCAGACATGATGAGACCTTGCAGAAGTACATCCAGCGCTTCAACAACGCTCGCCTCAAGATCCCCAAGGTGACTGAGGAGGCCATTATTTCGGCGTTCTCTGATGGCGTTCGCGACGTCAAGATGAAGGAGGAGCTGGCAATCCATGAAGATCTGTACACGTCTCTAGAGTTGTTCAACCTGGCGACAAAGTGCGCAAGGGCTGAAGAAGGGCGCCTCTCCCTTCTCGAGCTCCCAGCGGCGGACCCAGAAGAGAAGAAAGCCAAGGCCAAGGATGTGAAGTGCAAGGGAGCAGCTGTACTCGCAGCGGAGCCGGACACCAAGCACGGCAGGGATCAGCCGGAGTCGTCTAAGGGCAGCCGATACTATGTGTACCACGATCTCCACACCCACAACACCAACGAATGCCAAGAGCTCAGGGCCGTGCGAGAAGGCCGCGTCGGTCGACGCCCCGAGCGCAACGATCGGGGCTACGACCAAGGCGGAGCAAGAGGTGGAGGATGATGGGACGACCGTGGCCCTCGCCAAGGGTGGCGTGACCGACCTCGCGATGAACGCTGGCAGGACCAGCCTCGCGAGGGAGCCTGGAGAGATCAGCCTCGCGAGGACCGCCCGCAAGGCAACGCAGGCCTTCCTCCTTTGCCACCACCACCAAGAAGGAATGAAGACCATCATCAGGACGAGGGGGTTGGGGGCTTCCAAGAGCCACGTGGAATCGCTTGCATCCTGGGCGGTGCTCAGGCCCCAGCCTCACAGCGCATCTTCAAGGAGTTTGCTCGCGAAGTGAATGCAGTCCTCCCCAAGCTTGAGGCCACGCGCCCTCTCAGGTGGTCTGCGTGCGCCATCATGTTCAGCTCAGCGGATCAGCTCAAGTCTTGTGGCGACGGCGGTGTCCTCCCAATGCTCTGTTCCCCGATCATCGACGCGTGCAAGTCACCAGACCCTCATCGACGGGCGGCGCCGACTCAACGTCATGTCCGTCGAGACGCTCAACAATCTCCAAGTACCATATGATCGCCTTCACCAACCAAGCCTTTCTCAGAGTCACTGATGGTTCCACTGTCCCGATAGGGCAGGTCCGCCTTCCTGTCACCTTTGGACAGCGCAACAACTACCGCACCGAGCTCATTGACTTCGACGTCGCTCACATTCTCCTGCCATACAATGCCATCCTCGGGTATCCGGCCCTGGCCAAGTTCATGGCAGTGACCTACCATGGGTACAACGTCCTCAAGATGCCAGGAAGCGGTGGGGTCATCACGATCCCCTGTGAAGAGAAGGATGCGGTGTGCTCCCTCGAGCGCGCCTTCCAGGCCGCGTCGATCGAGGACCCGGACAGCAAGAGTGGAAACCTCCCTGGAGCAGCTCCCAAGAAGAAGAAGACATCACCTGGCTCAAGGCCTCAGGAGGCAGGCGCCTCCAGAGGCGCCACGTCTGGACATGCGCCCATCCAAGGGGCACCACCCTCCATCGCATAGGAAGGCACGCCCGGCGCCCTCCTCGGGCAGGGCTCGGGGGATCTCTCCTGGGGAGCCACCGACTTTACCAAGGTCATGAGGGAGGCGCTTAGGCACAACTTGGAGGCGTGCTTTGCGGCACGCTTCCCTTAGGAAGGAGTAAGGAAAGAAGGACCCAACCCTCAGGAGTTCATCACCAAGTCCGTTCAGGATGTGGAGGGATCAAGAGTCATGCGCGGCAACCGCCGTCTGCCCGGCGTAGCTCCCCATCCAGGCGAGGATGGTGGGCTGCGCGTCTGCATCGACCACCCAGGGCTCAATCGAGTCGCTTCTCAGGAGTTCTTCTGGCCTTCGCACGTGGGGCGTTGCGCGGGCCCGCCACACAGCTTCGTTCGCATGCCCTTTGGCTTGCCGAACGCGGCTGCAGCCCACCAGCGCCTGATGAGGAGCATTCTGGAAGCTCAGGTGGCCAAGCATCACGCGTTCCTGGAAGATATGGAGATGGACCTCAATGGGCCGCCCGGACCTCATGAGCCTCCCGAGGCTCGGAGTCCCGAGGGCTCGTGAGGATCGGCTCCTTCACCCCGCATCATCAGCTACTCCGACACTCGCCCTGCCACAGCATCAGGTGACTTCTTTTCAGTTTTCATTTCAGCTAGGAGCGCCCTCAGGGCTGCATCATTCCCAGGTCGCGTGGGTCCGTCCCTGCGGCATGTATCCGTTTTGCCTATATCTTCTGTTTATCTTATTGGGGGCGCCCCTCGGGCCGCATCATCCCCAAGCTGCTCGGGCCTGACCCAGTGACGTTTGCTTTCTCCGCATCTATCTAGGTTGATTTGCTTCTTCATGCTTAACCTGTTCATGATTATCGCTCGCCGCCCACCACGGGCCTATTTCTCCTCATGCGAACCGCTTGCACGTTAAAAGGCGCTGAGCATCGCGACTCATGGGCTCTTCTTGGCTCTCCAGCCCTCACCCCGGCCTTGACCCACGACATCGTGACTGTCATACCGTACCGGTGAGCTTGCTCGAGGGCCGGGACCTGAGGACGTAGAGCATTTGCATTTTAACCACCTTGCAGGAACATACCATCCACAAAGGCCCAGAGCCAGGCGCAACCCACCTCGAGGTAGGGCCTCGTGAGTCCCGCGCTGGCTCACGGGTGCCCAGATACACCTCTCCTAGCCCTACCGCTGGCCACGTGTCGCATGGGTCAGACATGCCCCGGGCTCCTCCCGAGGGGAGCCCCTCCACGCACTGCTGGAAGCACCATGCTCAGCGCTGGTTGGCGACATCGCCGAGGAGCTGCTATGCCCGTACACATACGGAAGCACTATGCTCCATACCGGTGATAAACAACCGAGGGCAGCCCACGATCGTGTCAACCTCGGGAGCCCAGAGCTCGGTCTGCACCATCACAAAGCTTCCTCAGAGTGCAGCGAGGGGGCTGGACACGGGGGCTGCGCCCGGGCCACGCCCGAGCACATGCCACCCAGCCAGGTCCCTCGGACCTAGTCGTCGCGCGCCCCTCCCCGAGCGGAGCCAAGGTATGAAGACTCGTTTGAGCGTCAAGGAGGACTCCTGAGCATCGCGACTCAGGAGCCTAACTGCTCACGTAGCCCCTCACTCCTTAGTTCCGAAAGGCTAACGGCGGTTGAGGTATGCGCGGGGCCGGGCCCTGCCGACGTAGAATGACAAAAATCCTCTCCTCAACCCCCTCCCTATTTGCTATTTGAACGTCAAGGGGGACCCCTGAGCATCACGACTCAGGAGCCTAACTTGCCACGTAGCCCCTCACTCCTTAGTTCCATCCTGGTGATCCGGCCAGGGCTAACGGTGGCTGAGGTATGCGCCGGGTCGGGCCCTGCCGACGTAGAACACAAGCAAATAGGAAGGAAATCGCAAAATCTAGCAAATCCAGAAGCAAACATTACAGACCATAAATTGTTCGCACAATACCAGACACAAATTTAAACGCCTCCACGAGGCACCGTGCATGTTGCAGGAACCAAAGCAGGAAAAAGGCCGCGAGAAGATCAACCCTGAGCCGCCACCGCTTCGTGGTGGAGTCGCTTGGCAGCCCCACCTCCACGGAGCTGCGTGGTCGGCGCCTCGCTTGGGCGCCGGTGTTGAAGGCGCGAACTTGACAAGAAGGCCTCCGCCGACCCTTGACGGCTTCAAAGAAGAATGGCGGAGTGCTTGGCGTCCACGGGCTCCAGCAGGTCATCAAGGTTGGTGTCGGGGTTGCGAAGGTAGACGTGGCTGAGGATCCGCGTCAGCGCTGCGGAAGAGAGGACGCGAGCCTCGACTTCAGCCAAGGGGTCGATGCATGAGTAGAACACAAATAGTTGTGGGCGATAATAGTCATACTGCTTACCACCAACGTCTTACTTTGATTCGGCGGTATTGCTGGATGAAGCGGCCCGGACCGACATTACATGACCGCGTTCATGAGTCTGGTTCTATCGACGTGCTTTGCACACAGGTGGCTGGCGGGTGTCTATTTCTCCAACTTTAGTTGAATCGAGTTTGACTACGGTCGGTCCTTGTTGATGGTTAAAACAACACACTTGACGAAAAATCGTTGTGGTTTTGATGCTTAGGTAAGAACGGTTCTTGCTAGAAGCCCGTAGTAGCCACGTAAAACTTGCAACAACAAAGTAGAGGACGTCTAGCTTGTTTTTGCAGGGCTTGTTGTGATGTGATATGGTCAAGACATGATATGATATAAGTTATTGTATGAGATGATCATGTTTTGTAAAAGTTAGCGGAAACTCGTAGGAGCCTTATGGTTGTCGCTTTATTGTATGAAATGCAATAGCCATGTAATTGATTTACTTTATCACTAAGCGGCAGCGATAGTCGTAGAACCAATGGTTGGCGAGACGACAACGATGCTACGATGGAGATCAAGGTGTCAAGCCGGTGACGATGGAGACGGTGCTTTTGTTGGGGAACGCAGTAATTTCAAAAATTTTCCTACGATCACGCAAGACCATGGTGATGGCATAGCAACGAGAGGGAAGAGTGTCCGTCCACGTACCCTCGTAGACCGAAAGCGGAAGCGTTATAACAACGCGGTTGATGTAGTCGTACGTCTTCATGATCCGACCGATCCAAGCACCGAACGTCACGGCACCTCCGAAGTTACGCACACGTTCAGCTCGATGGCGATCCCGGACTCCGATCCGGAAAGTGTCGGGATGAGTTCCGTCGGACGACGGCGTGGTGGCGATGTTGATGCTCCACCGACGCAGAGGCTTCGCCTAAGCTCCATGACGATATGACTTCTCCGGCGCAGGCTTCGCCTAAGCTCTCTGACGATATGACCAAGTGGAATATGGTGGAAGGGGCACCGCACACGGCTAAGGAAAGATCCGTAGATCAACTTGTGTGTCTTGGGGTGCTCCCTGCCCCGTATATAAAGGAGACAAGGGGAGGTGGCGGCCCTATAGGAGGCGCACCAAGGAGGAGTCCTACTCCCACGGGAGTAGGACTCCCCCTCTCCTAGTTGGAGTAGGATTGGGGAGGGAAGGGGAAGGCGCCGCCCCTCTCCTTGTCCTATTCGGACTGGAAGGGGAGGGCGCGCTGCCCACCTGGCCGGCCCTTCTCCTTCTCCCTCAAGGCCCATGAGGGCCCATATACCCCGGGGTTCCGTAACCCCGGTGTTCCAGAATAACATCCTGTTTTCACTCGGAACCATTCAAGTCCAAACATAGGCTTCCAATATATCAATCTTTATGTCTCGACCATTTCGAGACTCCTCGTCATGTCCGTGATCACATCCGGGACTCGAACAACCTTGGTGCATCAATACTTATAAACTCATTATGAACCGCCATCGAAGCGTTAAGCGTCACGGACCCTACGGGTTCGAGAACTATGTAGACATGACCTAGAACCATTCTCGGTCAATAACCAATAGCGGAACCTGGATGCCCATATTGGTTCCTACATATTCTCTGAAGATCTTTATCGGTCAAACCGCATAACGACATACGTTGTTCCCTTTGTCATCGGTATGTTACTTACCCGAGATTCGATCGTCGGTATCCAATACCTAGTTCAATCTCGTTCTTTGGTAAGTCTCTTTACTCGTTCCGTAATACATCATCTCACAACTAACTCATTAGTTGTAATGCTTGCAAGGCTTAAGTGATGTGCATTACCGAGAAGGCACAGAGATACCTCTCCGAGCAATCGGAGTGACAAAACCTAATCTCGAAATCGCCAACCCAACAAGTACCTTTGGAGACACCTGTAGTACTCCTTTATAATCACCCGATTACGTTGTGGACGTTTGGTAGCACCAAAGTGTTCCTCCGTAAACGGGAGTTGCATAATCTCATAGTTACGTAAACATGTATGGGTCATGAAGAAAGCATTAACATACTAAGCGATCAAGTGTTAAGCTAACGGAATGGGTCATGTCAATCAGATCATTCTACTAATGATGTGACCTTGTTAATCAAATAACAACTCCTTGTTCATGGTTAGGAAACATAACCATCTTTGATTAACAAGCTAGTCAAGTAGAGGCATACTAGTGACATACTGTTTGTCTATATATTCATACATGTATTATGTTTCCGGTTAATACAATTCTAGCATGAATAATAAACATTTATCATGATATAAGGAAATAAATAATAACTTTATTATTGCCTCTAGGGCATATTTCCTTGATCTCCCACTTGCACTAGAGTCAATAATCTAGATTACAAAGTAATGATCCTAACACCCATGGAGTCTTGGTGCCGATCATGTTTTGCTCGTGGAAGAGGCTTAGTCAACGGGTCGCAACATTCAGATCCGTATGTATTTTGCAAATCTCTATGTCTCCCACTTGGACTTGGTCCCGAATGGAATTGAAGCGTCTCTTGATGTGCTTGGTCCTCTTGTGAAATCTGGATTCCTTTGCCAAGGCAATTGCACCAGTATTGTCACAGAAGATCTTCATCGGTCCCGATGCACTAGGTATGACACCTAGATCGGAAATGAACTCTTTCATCAAGACTCCTTCATTTGTCTTTGCTTCCAAGCAGCTATGTACTCCGCTTCACATGTAGATCCCGCCACGACGCTTTGTTTAGAACTGCACCAACCGACAGCTCCACCGTTTAATAAAAACACGTATCCGGTTTGCGATTTAGAATCGTCCGGATCGGTGTCAAAGCTTGCATCGACGTAACCATTTACGACTAGCTCTTTGTCACCTCCATATACGAGAAACATATCCTTAGTCCTTTTCGTATTTCGGGATGTTCTTGACCGCTGTCCGATGATCCATTCTGGATTACTTTGGTACCTTCCTGCCAAGCTTATAGCTAAGCATACGTCAGTGCAGTACACAAGATTGCATACATGATAGAGCCTATGGTGAAGCATAGGAACATCTTTCATTTTCTCTCTATCTTCTGCGTGGTCGGGCATTGAGTCTTACTCAATCTTACACCTTGCAACACAGGCAAAAACCTTTCTTTGCACTGATCCATTTTGAACTTTTCAAAATTTTATCAAGGTATGTGCTTTGTGAAAGTCCAATTAAGCGTCTTGATCTATCTCTATAGATCTTGATGCCCAATATGTAAGCAGCTTCACCGAGGTCTTTCATTGAAAAACTTTTATTCAAGTATCCTTTTATGCCATCCAGAAATTCTATATCATTTCCAATTAATAATATGTCGTCCACATATAATATCGTAAATGCTACAGAGCTCCCACTCACTTTCTTGTAAATACAAGCTTCTCCAAAAGTCTCAGATAAACCCATATGCTTTGATCACACTATCAAAGCGTTTATTCCAACTCCGAGAGGCTTGCACCGGACCATAAATTGATCGTTGGAGCTTGCACACTTTGTTAGCACCTTTTGGATCGACAAAACCTTACGTTGCATCATATACAACTCTTCTTCTAGAAATCCATTCAAGAATGCAGTTTTACATCCATTTGCCAAATTTCATAATCATAAAATGCGGCAATTGCTAACATGATTCGGACAGACTTAAGCATCGCTACGGGTGAGAAAGTCTCATCGTAGTCAACCCCTTGAACTTGTCGAAAACCTTTCGCAACAAGTCGAGCTTTGTAGACGGTTACATTACCATCGGCGTCGGTCTTCTTCTTAAAGATCCATTTATTTTCAATGGCTTGCCGATCATCGGGCAAGTCAACCAAAGTCCATACTTTGTTCTCATACATGGATCCCATCTCAGATTTCATGGCTTCCAGCCATTTTGCGGAATCTGGGCTCACCATCGCTTCTTCATAGTTTGTAGGTTCGCCATGGTCAAGTAACATGACTTCGAATAGGATTACCGTACCACTCAGTGCGTATTTTACTCTGGTTGACCTCACGAGGTTCAAGAGTAACTTGATCTGAAACTTCATGATCATCATCATTAGTTTCCTCACTAATTGGTGTAGTTGTCACAGAACCATTTCTTGTGATGAACTACTTTCCAATAAGGGAGCAGATGCAGTTATCTCATCAAGTTCTACTTTCCTCCCACTCACTTCTTTCGAGAGAAACTCTTTCTCTAGAAAGGATCCAAATTTAGCAACGAAAATCTTGCCTTCAGATCTGTGATAGAAGGTGTACCCAACAATCTCCTTTGGGTATCCTATGAAGACACATTTTTCCGATTTGGGTTCGAGCTTATCTGGTTGAAGTTTCTTTACATAAGCATCGCAGCCCCAAACTTTAAGAAAGCGACAACTTTGGTTTCTTGCCAAACCACAGTTCATAAGGCGTCGTCTCAACGGATTTTGACGGTGTCCTATTTAACGTGAATGCGGCCGTCTCTAAAGCATAACCCCAAAGCGATAGCGGTAAATCGGAAATCGACATCATAGATCGCACCATATCTAGTAAAAATGCGATTACGACGTTCGGACAGAGCTTTTCTCTGTGGTGTTCCGGGTGGCGAGAGTTGCGAAACTATTCCACATTGTTTCAAATGTAAACCAAACTCGTAACTCAAATATTCTCCTCCACGATCAGATCGTAGAAACTTTATTTTCTTGTTACGATGATTTTCCACTTCACTCTGAAATTCTTTGAACTTTTCAAATGTTTTGATTTGTGTTTCATTAAGTAGATATACCCATATCTGCTCAAATCATCTGTGAAGGTGAGAAAATAATGATACCCGCTTGGCGTGCTTCAACATTCATTGGACCACAAACATCGGTATGTATGATTTCCAACAAATCAGTTGCACGCTCCATAGTTCCGGAGAACGGCGTTTTGGTCATCTTGCCCATGAGGCACGGTTCGCCAAGTACCAAGTGATTCATAATCAAGTGATTCCGAAGCCCATCGGTATGGAGTTTCTTCATGCGTTTTACACCGATATGACCTAAACGGCGATTGCCACAAATTCGTTGCACTATCATTATCAACTCTGCATCTTTTGGCTTCAACATTATGAATATGTGTATCACTACTGTCGAGATTCAACAAGAATAGACCATTCTTCAAGGGTGCATGACCATAAAAGATATTACTCATATAAATAGAACAACCATTATTCTCTGATTTAAATGAATAACCGTCTCGCATTAAACAAGATCCAGATATAATGTTCATGCTCAACGCGGCACCAAATAACAATTATTTAGGTCTAAAACTAATCCCGAAGGTAGATGTAGAGGTAGCGTGCCGATCGCGATCACATCGACTTTGGAACCATTTCCAACGCGCATCGTCACCTCGTCCTTAGCCAATCTTCGCAATCCGTAGTTCCTGTTTCGAGTTGCAAATATTAGCAATGTAACCAGTATCAAATACCCGTGTACTCATGCGAGTATTAGTAAGGTACACATCAATAACATGTATATCACATATACCTTTGTTCACCTTGCCATCCTTTTTATCCGCCAAATACTTGGGGCAGTTCCGCTTCAAAGGTCGATGCGCTTGCAATAAAAACACTCGATTTCAGGCTTAGGTCCGGACTTGGGTTTCTTCTCTTGATCAGCAACTTTCTTGCCGTTCTTTTTGAAGTTTCCTTCTTTTCCCTTTGCCCTTTTTCTTGAAACTAGTGGTCTTGTTGATCATCAACACTTGATGCTCTTTCTTGATTTCTACCTCCGCAGCTTTTAGCATCGCGAAGAGCTCGTGAATTGTCTTAGTCATCCCTTGCATATTATAGTTCATCACGAAGCTCTTGTAGCTTGGTGGCGATGATTGGAGAATTACATCAATGACACTATCATCCGGAAGATTAACTCCCGGCTGAATTAAGTGATTGTTATACCCGGACATTACGAGTATGTGCTCACCTTGTAACTATTCTCCTCCATCTTGCAGCTATAGAACTTGTTGGAGACTTCATATCTCTCAATCCGGGCATTTGCTTGAAATATTAACTTCAACTCCTGGAACATCTCATATGCTCCATGACGTTCAAAAGCGTCGTTGAAGACCCGGTTCTAAGCCGTAAAGCATGGCACATCGAACTATAGAGTAGTCATCACCGCTTTGCGGACGTTCATAACTTCGCTCGCATCTGCAGCGAACTGTCACCCAGCCGGTGCTTCCGGGGCGTAATTTTTACGTGCAGCAATGAGGATAATCCTCAAATTCTGGACCCGATCCGTGTAATTGCTACCATCATCTTTCAACTTTGCTTTCTCAAGGAACGCATTAAAATTCAACGGAACAACAAAGACGAGCCATCTATCTACATCAAACATAGACAAGCAAAATACTATCGGTACTAAGTTCATGATAAATTTAAGTTTGATTAATCATATTAAAAACCTCCCACTTAGATGACATCTCTCTAGTCATCTAAGTGATCACGTGATCCAAATCAACTAAACCATGTCCGATCATCACGTGAGATGGAGTAGTTTCAATGGTGAACATCACTATGTTGATCATATCTACTATATGATTCACGCTCGACCTTTCGGTCTCGTGTTCTGAGGCCATATCTGTTATATGCTAGGCTCGTCAAGTTTAACTGAGTATTCTGCGTGTGCAACTGTTTTGCACCCGTTGTATTTGAACGTAGAGCCTATCACACCCGATCATCACGTGGTGTCTCAAAGACGAAGAACTTTCATAGCGGTGCATACTCGGGGAGAACACTTCTTGATAATTTTTAGTGAGAGATCATCTTATAATGCTACCGTCAATCAAAGCAAGATAAGATGCATAAAGGATAAACATCACATGCAATCAATATAAGTGATATGATATGGTCATCATCGTCTTGTGCTTGTGATCTCCATCGCCAAGCACCGTCATGATCACCATCGTCACCGCGCGACACCTTGATCTCCATCTTAGCATCGTTGTCGTCTCGCCAATCTTATGCTTCCACGACTATCACTACCGCTTAGTAATAAAGTAAAGCATTACATCGCGATTGCATTTCATACAATAAGCGACAACCATATGGCTCTGCCGATTGCCGATAACTTCGGTTACAAAACATGATCATCTCATACAATAAAATATAGCATCACGTCTTGACCATATCACATCACAACATGCCCTGCAAAAACAAGTTAGACGTCCTCTACTTTGTTGTTGCAAGTTTTACGTGGCTGCTACGGGCTGAGCAAGAACCATTCTTACCTACGCATCAAAACCACAACGATAGTTTGTCAAATAGACTCCGTTTTAACCTTCTCAAGGACCGGGCGTATGCCTCAGTTCAACTAAAGTTGGAGACAGGTCTTCGCAAGCCATCTATGTGCAAAGCACGCGTCGAGGAACCGGTCTCGCGTAAGCGTCTGGCGTAAGGTTGGTCCGGATCGTCTCGTCCAACAATACCGCTGAACCAAAGTATGACATGCTGGTAGGCAGTATGACTTGTATTGTCCACAACTCACTTGTGTTCTACTCGTGCATATGACATCTACGCATAAAACCTGGCTCGGATGCCACTGTTGGGGAACGCAGTAATTTCAAAAAAATTTCCTACGATCACGCAAGACCATGGTGATGGCATAGCAACGAGAGGGAAGAGTGTCTGTCCACGTACCCTCGTAGACCGAAAGCGGAAGCGTTATAACAACGCGGTTGATGTAGTCGTACGTCTTCACGATCCGACCGATCCAAGCACCGACCGTACGGCACCTCCGAGTTACGCACATCGTTCAGCTCGATGACGATCCCGGACTCCGATCCAGCAAAGTGTCGGGGATGAGTTCCGTCGGACGACGGCGTGGTAGACGATGTTGATGCTCCACCGGCGCGAGGCTTCGCCTAAGCTCATGACGATATGACTTCTCCGGCGCAGGCTTCGCCTAAGCTCTCTGACGATATGACCAAGTGGAATATGGTGGAAGGGGCACCGCTGCAGCTAAGGAAAGATCCGTAGATCAACTTGTGTGTCTTGGGGTGCTCCCTGCCCCGTATATAAAGGAGACAAGGGGAGGTGGCGGCCCTATAGGAGGCGCACCAAGGAGGAGTCCTACTCCCAGGAGTAGGACTCCCCCCTCTCCTAGTTGGAGTAGGATTGGGGAGGGAAAGGGGAAGGCGCGCCCCTCTCCTTGTCCTATTCGGACTGGAAGGGGGAGGGGGGCGCGCTGCCCACCTGGCCGGCCCTTCTCCTTCTCCCTCAAGGCCCATGAGGGCCCATATACCCCCCGGGGGGTTCCGGTAACCCCCCGGTGTTCCGGTAACATCCTGTTTTCACTCGGAACCATTCCAAGTCCAAACATAGGCTTCCAATATATCAATCTTTATGTCTCGACCATTTCGAGACTCCTCGTCATGTCCGTGATCACATCCGGGACTCGAACAACCTTCGGTGCATCAATACTTATAAACTCATTATGAAGCGCCATCGAAGCGTTAAGCGTGCGGACCCTACGGGTTCGAGAACTATGTAGACATGACCTAGAACCATTCTCGGTCAATAACCAATAGCGGAACCTGGATGCCCATATTGGTTCCTACATATTCTCTGAAGATCTTTATCGGTCAAACCGCATAACGACATACGTTGTTCCCTTTGTCATCGGTATGTTACTTACCCGAGATTCGATCGTCGGTATCCAATACCTAGTTCAATCTCATTCTTGGTAAGTCTCTTTACTCGTTAAAATACATCATCTCACAACTAACTCATTAGTTGTAATGCTTGCAAGGCTTAAGTGATGTGCATTACCGAGAAGGCACAGAGATACCTCTCCGAGCAATCGGAGTGACAAAACCTAATCTCGAAATACGCCAACCCAACAAGTACCTTTGGAGACACCTGTAGTACTCCTTTATAATCACCCGATTACGTTGTGACGTTTGGTAGCACCCAAAGTGTTCCTCCGATGGCGGGAGTTGCATAATCTCATAGTTACAGGAACATGTATGGGTCATGAAGAAAGCATTAACATACTAAGCGATCAAGTGTTAAGCTAACGGAATGGGTCATGTCAATCAGATCATTCTACTAATGATGTGACCTTGTTAATCAAATAACAACTCCTTGTTCATGGTTAGGAAACATAACCATCTTTGATTAACAAGCTAGTCAAATAGAGGCATACTAGTGACATCTTGTTTGTCTATATATTCATACATGTATTATGTTTCCGGTTAATACAATTCTAGCATGAATAATAAACATTTATCATGATATAAGGAAATAAATAATAACTTTATTATTGCCTCTAGGGCATATTTCCTTCAGCTTTGGAGATGGAGATCAAAGGCACAAGATGATGATGGCCATATCATGTCACATATTTTGATTCCATGTGATGTTTATCTTTTATGCATCCTATTTTGCTTAGTATGGCGGTAGCATTATAAGATGATCCGCCACTAAATTTCAAGGTATAAGTGTTCTCCCTGAGTATGCACCATTGCTACAGTTCGTCATGCCGAGACACCACGTGATGATCGGGTGTGATAAGCTCTACGTTCACATACAACGGGTGCAAGCCAGTTTTGCACGTCAGAGAATACTCGGGTTAAACTTGACGAGCCTAGCATATGCGAGATATGGCCTCGGAACACTTTGAGACCGAAAGGTCGAACATGAATCATATAGTAGATATGATCAACATAGAGATGTTCACCATTGAAAACTACTCCATCTCACGTGATGATCGTACATGGTTTAGTTGATATAGATCATGTGATCATTTAGATGACTAGAGGGATGTCTATCTAAGTGGGAGTTCTTAAGCAATGTGATTAATTGAACTTTAATTTATTATGAACTTAGTACCTGATAGTTTTTGCATATCTATGTTGTTGTAGATCAATGGCCCGTGCTACCATTCCCTTGAATTTTAATGCGTTCCTAGAAAAATCTAAGTTGAAAGATGATGGTAGTAACTACACGGACCGGGTCCGTAACTTGAGGATTATCCTCATTGCTGCACAAAAGAATTACGTCCTGGAAGCACCACTAGGTGTACCACCCCCTCCAGCAACTGCAGACGTTGTGAACGCCTGGCAGTCGCGTGTTGATTACTGATGACCCACAAGTGTAGGGGATCTATCGTAGTCCTTTCAATAAGTAAGAGTGTCGAACCCAACAAGGAGCAGAAGGAAATGATAAGCGGTTTTCAGCAAGGTATTCTCTGCAAGCACTGAAATTATAGGTAACAGATAGTTTTGTGATAAGATAATTTGTAACGGGCAACAAGTAACAAGTGTAAATAAAGTGCAGCAAGATGGCCCAATCCTTTTTGTAGCAAAGGACAATCCCGGACAAACTCTTATATAGATAAAAACGCTCCTGAGGACACATGGGAATTATTTAGTCCGATCCATTTCTTCACCTAACATATCATCACTCTTATCTAGCATGTTTTGAACCTTTTCTAAAGCCCTTTGTTGTTTTACAGCAATCTTAGCAAGTTTTGAGTAACTGGGCTTTAGATCTTCATCAATTCATTTTCACTAGATTCGGAGGAGGTATATTTGAGTACCTTGGCACCCTTTGCCATGAAGCAATAGGTGGGGCGTAGTCATCACTATCTTCATCAACTTTGTTGGTGAGGTCATTTTCTTGAGTTGAAGATGGATTTCTTGTGAAAGCGATGGCGAGTGCTAGACTCGCCACACTGCACTCAGATTCTTGATGCCTCCTCTTCCTCATGTTCCTCAGATTCAGCTTGAGTCCATTTCCTTGCCAATGAATGCCCGAGCCTTTTTGGAGCTGCTCTTCTTGTGAGAAGAAGGCTTTGAGGATTTTGATGATGAAGATTTCGATGATTTCTTCTTCTTCTTAACGCCATCGTAATCAGTAATCCTTGTGTTTCTTCTTCTTTAATTCCTTTTCCCTTGAGGACAATCTTGGATGTAGTGACCGGGTTTCTTGCATTTGTGACAAAGTCTTCTCTTATAGTCCTTTGGATGAGGAATCACTTTGCTCCTTGAGGATTTTCCAAATCGACCACGTCTTGAGAACTTGGACATTCTTCACGGCGATTGCTAGCTCCTGGCCTAATTCTTGAGGATCTCCAAGGCTACTACGAGTCTTCACACCCAGTTGAGACCTGACCTTGGCCTTCGAGCACGTGTTTTTCCATAGCTAGAACCATAGAGATCTCTCTTTTGACAATTTGGAACTCATGAGTATTTAGCCTCTCGAGGATATCGGCGAGGATCAAGTGACTTGTAGTCGGCCGCTCTTGTATCATCGGTGCGGAGTATCAAATGAGGAATCAAGCGATCTTAACAATTTCTTCACCACCTCATGGTCGGTGATGTCAGTGGCGCCAAGTGTTTGAAGCTCATTTGAGATGTCAGTGAGGCGATCGAAGGTTTGTTGAAACTTTTCGTTGTCGAGTCTTTTGAAGCGGTTGAAGAGATTCCTAAGAACACCAACTCGAGAGTCACGCTGAGTTGAGACTCCTTCATTCACTTTGGACAGCCTGTCCCAGATGAGCTTGGCAGTTTCCAGAGCACTCACTCTTCCATATTGACCTTTGCTCAGATGGCCACATATGATATTCTTCGCTTGAGAATCGAGTTGCTTGGATCTCTTCACATCAATGACATTCGGAGAAGGTGTGGTGAGGGAACACCATTTTCCACAACATACCGTAGATCGTTGTCAATTGCTTCAAGATGCATTCGCATCTTGTTCTTCCGATAAAGGGTAGTCCGTCCCATCAAAGGCGGGACACCTGCTGAGACCTTGATCATACCTGCGGTCGACATAACTAAAACTCCGGTGGTTAAACCAAAATCACACGAACAAGGGAGTACCTTGCTCGATACCAATTGAAAGTCGTTATATCGACTAGAGGGGTGAATAGGCGATTTTTATGAATTCTTCACGAGGAATTTGCGGTGAGGAAATTCCTTAGAGAAGAACTACTTGCAAATGAATAAGTACTTTCGAAGTAAGCATAACAGAATACACGCATGGTCATCATGATGAAATGAAGACAAACAAAGAGAAATCTGAAGCGTAAACACAGGATAGCACAAGATGAAGACAAAGCGGTGAAGAAATTGAACCGAGGAAATTGAGAAAGTCTTGATCAAAGTCTTCAAACACAGATATGAACAACCACTCAACACAATAATGAGGAAATGGAAGGGTTGAGGAAATATAACCGATTAGGTTGGTGAAGACAATGATTTGGTAGACCAGTTCAAGCTATTTGTCTCGGTTATGCGTCTGGTTGGGCGGGTGAGTATTTAAACTCGAGGACACACAGTCCACGACACCCGATCGGCTGAGCACGCAGCTCAGGACACCAAGTCCTCACCGTATTCTCCTTGAACTAAGGTCACACAGACCTCGTCCAATCACTCGTGGTAAGTCTTGAGCGACTTCCAAACCTTCACAGACTTGGTCACTCGGCGATCCACAATTCCTCTTGGATGCTCTAGACCATGACGCCTAACCGTCTGGAAGAAGCACAGTCTTCAAAGGTAACAAGCGTCGGATCCACGCAGGATCAATTTCTTGATGATGCTCAATCACCGTGGGTTTATGGGGGTTTGGTTTTGGGGTTTTTCCTCACTCGATGATTTTCGCTCAAAGTCCTCGGAGGATGGGTTGCTCTCAAATGACAAGTGTCAAGTTCTCTCGGAGCAGCCAACCAGCTAGTGGTTGTAGGGGCGGCTATTTATAGCCTAGGGAGCAGCCCGACATGATAAGACATAAATGCCCTTCAATGATATGACCGTTAGGTGGATAAGATATTTTGGGACAGGTGGCCTTGACAAAGACAGCGGTCGGAAATTTGAATCTCAAATTCCTCGGGGCTATCATGTTCCTCATCGAGTAGGCAATCCGCCATGGCGAATTCCTAACTCCTCGATTAGAACAAATTCCTCGTGACTGTAAGAACTTCGTCTACATCCTTTGAAGAAATT
Source organism: Aegilops bicornis (assembly GCA_021605145.1). Taxonomy (NCBI): domain Eukaryota; kingdom Viridiplantae; phylum Streptophyta; class Magnoliopsida; order Poales; family Poaceae; genus Aegilops; species Aegilops bicornis. Next base: position 674,736,047 of record CM038671.1, read on the forward strand.
GATGAACCGTGTATGAGATTTCCAATGGCTTCACTCGAAGGGATTGGTAGGTGTAGGATTTTGAGTTGAGCATCACATGGAAATTTTTCCTTAGTATTTTCTCGACCCCCTTTAACAGTATAGTGTTTCCTATGACTCAAGAAGGAGAAAATGAAACTACGAAAACAAAAGTCTTCACGCTTCAAGTTCCTCCAATGAATACCAAGTCTTCAAGGTCACACCAATTTCTTCACTTTCAAAGTCTTCAGAAAGTCTTCAGAATATCAAAGTCTTGATCGAAGAACTTCATTTTTAGGGTCGACTTTCTCTGTAAATATCAAACTCCTCATAGACTTATAGACCTGTGTACACTCACAAGCGCATTAGTTCCTTAACCTATAAGTCTTCAATCCACCAAAATCACTAAGGGGCACTAGATGCACTTACAATCTCCCCTTTTGGTGATTGATGACAATATAGGTTAAGTTTTGAAACGAGGATAAACATATGAAGTGTAAATACTGATAATGAGGAATTTGATTGCAAGATATAGAAGAAATCCCCCTGAAGATGTGCATAGTGAGGAATTTGCTTTTGAGGCAATGCACATTTGAAGAGTTGAATCATGGAGATCTCCCCCTATATCTTGTAATTCATACACGTATTTGACATATAATATGAAGAATTTGAAATGCATGATGAAATATGGTGCTTGATGTAATTCAGCATGCGTGCAATAACATTAATGAGGAACAAGCATGCAAAATAACGCATCAAGAGTATCAGAGCACAAAAAGCTCAAGAGAATCGGAGCATAGTGCATCAAAAGTATCAAAGCACCATCGGGTTTAAGATTACAACTCGATCCAATAAAAGTTTCAGAAGAACGAGAGTTGTAACTTAATAAATTGTTGTATATGGGCAATAAAATAGACCCGCTTGAAGGTTAACTCAAATTTCTCCCCCTTTGTCATCGAATGACCAAAAGGATCGAAACTGAGGACTAACGCTCCTGAAGAATTTCAAGTTGAAGAAGGAGCGCCCGGCGTTGTTGGGGTCGGTTGTTGTAGTAGGACCTGCAGCGGTGTCGTCCAAGTCTTCATTTTCATCGATGTCATACGATGAAGAATAGGAGCTGGCCACCAAGGAAGGAACTTTGACCTTCTTGTATTTCTTGGAGGAGGTGCGGACCGGTCAAATTCTTCCTTGAGTCCCATTGTCGTCGGTTCTTCCGCCTTTGTAGATATGTGAAAGAACAACCCAGGTGCGTTTGAAGGTTTCATGAAGGTAGTAGTGGTTTTTCTTCACTGCATTGTGTGTTGAGGTCATGTTGTGAAGAATTGAACCAAACTGACGGTTGACCCATTTATGATTGCGATCAACCTTCTGATGAAGGCGAGGAGTAACTCACGATCAGTCATCACCACAGGTGCGATAGCTTGAGGACTTTGCTTGGTAGAGGTATTTGCGGCGAGTCATGTGTGGCGAGTCATCATTGGTGGAGTAGGATCTTTGCTTTGCGGCTTGTCCATCCAATGGGACGAATGCCTTCATCGATCACAGCGATAGCCTTGCCCTTGTCATCAGTTGTGGTAAATGTCCGTTTGAGGACTTCAATCGGGGGCAAGTAGCTGCAGAGGTTCAGAGTCACAGCCTTGTCCTTTAGTGCCGACCTTGTCCTGATGAATCTCATTATCCAAGGCGCATAACGCTTCAGCTCAATTGGTGACAGAGCAATGTTTGCTAGATTCCTCATGAAGAAATCATGGAAGTTGGCCAGGAGCGCCATGGATGATGTTGAAAAGCATATTCTTCATGATGCCAACGACTTCTTCATCATTCGGTCGTGGCCTTTGATAGGACTCATTGTCTTCGTCGAGAATCCGATAGACAGTCCGAGGCACATACAATAATTCCTTGACGAGGAATTTGGTTCTTAGCCTGCCTTGGCTTCAAAGGCTTCATCGGCACTTGCATGTAGTGATTTGAAAGTTACGGTTCGTTGTAGATACAACGAGCACCATCAAGTGGAGGATCGAGTGGTAGAGCACGAAGCAATTCGATTCTTTGGTGCCTTGTAGTGAGTATTTTCGGACATCCGATCTAATACCCATGAGTTCATGTCTTGGCGTCTCCGGTGATGTGCAGCGTTGCATAGAATTGAAGAATGAGTTCTTCATTCCGATCCACAGATATCGGTGCAGAAATTGAAGTCTGCGTCGTGAAGAACACCGAGGATTGGCTCAAAGCCTGGCGGAGACTCCATGTCCACATGAGGAATATGAGCATGATCGAAGACTTTGTCTTTGTTGAAGAGCACCGAGGAATAGAAGTTGGCTTGGTGGCAGTCGAACGCCTCTTCCTTATGCGAGCAGAATCATATGGATTATAGTTAGTGAAGAATACGTGCTCGGCAAAGAAATCATCAGCCTTGAACCTTTGTTTGCTTGAGAACGGATTCTGTTGCTTGGGCAGAGGGGTGTCAGTGAGTTGCATCACCACCTCAGGAATCGCAAGTTCAGGTTCTTCAGGCTGAGGAATTTCTTGTTCCTCAACAGTGCGATCGAGGATCAAGCCGGAGTTCATCGGCACTAGTGGCTGGAATTTCTTCATGCCTGAGCAAGTGGGTTGAGTTTCTTCAGAGTCCATTTGGACTGTTGGTGCAGGGGACTGAGGAATCTGTTGGACCGGGGTGAAGAGAGGAGTATTTTGATGCAGACTTTCCCAAAAGTCATGATTCATCACTGGTGTGGTGCACCCTATATCCACATCTTCATCTTCAATTTCCTCAACACCAGCCTCTTCACCGTGAACTGAGGCATAGGTGAGGAAATGGTAGGGTTGAAGGGATTGCGTCCACTTCAATTTCTTCATCAATCTGCTCTGACGAAGCAGAAGAATGATGTTCTTCATCAGATCCGATTGGGATCTCATGGTCTTCTCCAAAAGGAACAAGGTCCTTTGATGGCATGGAGGAAATCGGAACAACATCAATTGGATTTTCGAATGATCTGGTCATTGGCTTCATTTTCTTCGCAGAAGAATTTGACACGGTGATGCCTTCCTTTTCTTCACTGCAGCTCGTTACGCAGCCTTGGTTTTCTTCACATCGAGGCGGATGGAAGAATTGGAGTTAGTGTTGGCGCAGGAGGAGCCGAGGAATCTGGTTGAATTTCTTGAGCACAACCGATGCGGTTGCCTGTCTTGTTCGGGTTTCTTCAGCGCACCACTAGTGGATGCCTGGCAATTTCTTCGGTAATTTGGAATGGGATCATCAGCCTGGAACTAGCATTTTCATCAGCCGCCTGAACTTCATCAGCGGTGTTGGCATGTTCTTGATCGGCTGGTGAGGCTTGACTGAGGAATTTCATGTTGCGTTAGTGCGGCAACATTTGTGAATTTCTTCGTCGAGGTTGGCGAATCGACCTTGGCTCCTTGACAATCAGGCATAATAAGAATCGAAGTTTTTCTTTGAGGTCTTGAATTCAGTCTGGACCTTGAGAAGTTCCTCGGTGTCATTTTGACAATGTTTTTCTTCAGGAACTTCTCCTTTCTGTATTGAGCCTTCTTGATCTCTCTTGCCTTTTCAAACTTCCATTTCTCTTCAGCGATGAAATGGGTCAACATATGATTTTGTCCAGGGGTTAGATGAAAGTCAGGCATAGGGGTATTTGGATCCTTGTGCCAGAGATCAATATAATCGAGGATTTTCCTCGGATCCAACAGCAGTGGCACAAATGTGCCTTTGGCTCTAGCGGCCCTTTCTTGGCGATCTCGATGATTTCCGCAAGTTCATCATCGTAAGCTTCATCATCGAAGGCACATGGAATGCAACCTGTTTCTTCTTTGGACTTGGCCGAGGACCTCGTCCACTGTTGCTTTGGTCTTCAGCAGAAGTCGGGCCAGATGATGAAATTGGTGCTACCGAGGAACTTCTTTGAAACACCAGAGGCAATCGAGAAACCAGCAGTCCTTTGACATGTAGCCGGATGCACAGGAGCCGAGGACTTTGAAGGAGCTGTTGAGGACTTTGGTGGAGCTGTAGCAAGGTGAGGAATTTGCCTTGAGGGCGGCTGCCGGTGAAGCACTTGGCTTATGAGCAGGCTTCTTTGGCATGGATTTCCTCGGTTTGACCGAGGCCTCGATGCGATAGCGGTGGCGTAATCCTCATTGAATTTCTTCACTACCTCCTTGGCTTGTCTTGCCAATTTAGCTTGGCGCTTAGCCCATTCTTCGTGAAAGTCCTCACCACGTTTGATGCTTGTGGGATCGGCTACTTGGCCAGTGCCAATGGAGCTCTTGGGCATGGAGGATTGAGAGCGAATTTCTTCATGTACTTTGGAGTCACATATCTGTATTCCCTCCATTCCCTTGCCCATCTCCGTTCAATCTTCTGAATGCGCACCTTGCGCTGATTTTTGTTTTCTTTGCCAAATTTTGCTTCATCAGGTGTGCAATAGTCGGCATAAATTTCCTCGGGGATCTCAAAAGCAGTCATAACCTCGGGTTTCTTTCCTCCTTTACGTGGCTTCTTACCGTCTGCCATATTCTTGATTGAGGAATTTGAGCAGTTGAGTTCTCTCAAGAAGTATGCAGTTTTTCTTCGAGGAACGCCGGAAATGAGTTAAGTTGATGAGAACCTAGTGATTCGGCAGAGACATGAGTACACGTGAACAGAGTATAGTTGCGAGGAATTTGGAGAGGTCATATGCGTTCTCGTAAGGTTTTCAAAAGAACAAGTTTTGAGGATTTTGACCAGATGAGCCTTGAAGAATTTCACTAAGCGTTCTTTGTCTTAGGTTCGAGTTGTACAGATCGAGGATCCACACAATTGAGGAATCTTGAAGAAAATGATTGCTTAGAGAAACGAATCAAGAGCATATAGCTTGTGAGATGTTTGTGTGTGAGGATTTGAAGAATAAAACACCTTTGAAGATTTTTTAGTGTAAGATTTGGATCAAGGAGGGTAGTAAAAGTAACTTTTATTTACCCTAAATGAAGAACATGACGAACTGGGTGTTGTAGATGTGAAGCTCGTCTGTTCAGATCTTCCACGCCCTAACTTGGCGGAGGAAGACAGCTACGGCGGCGGCGGAGTGAGGATTTCTGCGATCGGTAGCGAAATGCGTCGGCGACGAGGTCGAGGCGATGAAGCTCTTCCTCACCGGCGATTTATGGAGTAGCGGCGGCGCTAGGGTTTGAGGAGCTCAAACGGGAGAGAGAGGTCGAGCGGGGTAAAAGAAGTGAGGATGGAGAGAGGGGTATTTATAGAGGCAGTGAAAAACTGTTCGCCCGAAGATTTAGGACGAACGTGCTCGACCATTCTCCTTCTCACGACATGTGTCACCCACGTCATCGTGTAGTGGAGATCGAGTACGTTCGTGGGTGAGTAAAATAATGCATCATGGGATGCGGAACGGTTTGAGCGGCAAAACCGAAAATTTGGATAAGATCAGTTTTAAAGTTATGTTCGCAATTTCTTCAGCTGACAAGGACACAGTGAAGATTTTGAACAAGTTTCAAATAGAACACACATGAAGAATTAGTGAATAGATTGGGTTGAGTATAGCATAGAGGGGGAAGGGTCCGATCACATTCACTTAGCAGAAAAAGCGACTTGAAGAAATAGCCATAAGTGAATGCTGTAGAGGACATAAACCCATATATATATATATATATATATATATATATATATATATATATATATATATATATAACCAATGAAGAAAGACGACGGAAACAGTGAAGATTTTGCAAAGTTGAAGAATTTGAAAAACCGAAGAATTTCAAAAATTGAGGAAAAAAACTCAAATTGAAGATTTTCAACTTTGGTGGTGGCGTGACCCACCGTATAAGAATGATGATTTCAGACACCGCATACAATTGTCGTAGGGTTCTGAGAATCAAATTCTTCATTAATTTCTTCACACTTAGAGTGTTATTCTTCATTGATTGAAGAAAAACGTTTCTTCATGTGTTGCACATCTAAGTCATCAATTTTGCATAAGTGTTAGGATGTGTGTCTTTTTCAAAGAACATTCGAAGATTTTAAGATATTTAGCTCACACCGCAACTTGCTAAATCTCTTGTCATCCAAGGGCTTAGTGAAGATATCGGCTAGCTGTTCTTCAGTCTTCACGTGCTCGATGGAGATGTCGCCCTTCAACACATGATCACGAAGAAAATGATGACGAATTTGAATGTGCTTTGTCTTCGAGTGCTGAACTAGGTTGTGAGCAATCTTGATGGCACTCTCATTGTCACAGTAGAGAGGCACATTCTTCACGTTGATGCCGTAGTCCTTGAGAGTTTGCTTCATCCACAGCAATTGAGCACAACACGAGCCAGTAGCAATGTATTCAGCTTCCGCAGTAGACAGTGATACGCAGTTCTGTTTCTTCGAGGACCAACAGACCAAAGATCGTCCGAGGAAATGACAAGTGCCAGAAGTTGACTTGCGGTCCACACGATCACCAGCATAGTCAGAGTCGGAATATCCAATGAGATCAAAAGCAGAGCCCTTGGGGTACCATAATCCTAGTGTTGGTGTGTGAGCTAGATATCGAAGAATATGCTTCACAGCCTTATGGTGTGATTCCTTCGGTGTAGCTTGAAATCGGGCACACATGCAAACACTAATCATTATATCTGGCCTAGATGCACATAAGTACAATAAAGAACCAATCATGGAGCGGTATACCTTGTGATCGAAGTCAATACCATTTTCATCAGTGCATAGATGGCCATTTGTGGGCATAGGAATTTTGACGCCTTTGCAATCTTGCATGCCGAATTTCCTCAGAACATCTTTGAGGTATTTCTCCTGAGATATGGATATGCCATTGCGATGTTGACGAATTTGAAGACCTAAGAAGAATTTCAACTCTCCCATCATAGACATTTGATATTCTTCACTCATCATATAGGCAAATTCATCACTATAACGTTGGTCGATCTGACCAAAGATAATATAATCAACATATAAATGGCACACAAACAGTTAACCATCATAAGATTAATTAAAGAGAGTAGGGTCGAGAGAACCGGGTGTGAAGACATAATTCACGAATAATACATTCAAAGTATCATACCATGCCAGTGGGGCTTGTTTGAGACCATAGAGGGCCTTATTAAGTCTCAAGACTTTGTCGATTCTTTGGATCTTCAAAACACAGGGGTTGAGCAACATATACTTCTTCCTCAAGCTTACCATTGAGGAATGCACTTTTCACATCCATTTGATATAAAGTGATATTGTGATGGTTAGCATAGGCGAGTAATATGCTAATACACTCAAGTCTAGCAACAGTGCAAAAGTTTCATCGAAATAAATTCCTTCAACCTGTGTAGCCTTTAGCTACTAGTCGTGCCTTATTCCTCACCACAAGGCCATTTTCATCTTGCTTGTTGCGGTAGATCCACTTTGTGCCAATGATATTATGCTTGCGAGGATCTGGACGTTTGACCAGTTCCAGACATTGTTGAGCTCGAATCGATGTAATTCTTCTTGCATAGCCTGAATCCACTCCGGCTCGTAAATGCTTCATCTACCTTAGTGGGCTCTGTGATAGAGACAAAAGCATAGTGCCCACAAAAGTTAGATAAATGTGAAGCTTTTGAGCGTGTGAGAGGACCTGGTGCTTTAATGTCATCGATGATCTTGTCAACTTGCACTTCTTTTGCAACGCGAGGATGAGCTGGTTGTCGTCGAGGAATTTGATCATTTTCCTCGGCACCATTGTCTTGACATTATCTTGAGTGCATCAACTCGGCGTTCTTCACGTCTGAGAATGAATTCTTCAGCAGTTTCTTCAAGAGGAATGACATCCTCAGTTGCCTTGAACTTGATAGAATCCTCGGTCTTTGGTTCATCTAACACGAGAAGGTAGGTGCTCTCTTTGCGAGCCATTAGTTTCATCAAACCGCACATCTACAAAGGTCAACAATCTTGTGAAGAGTGATGTTGAAGACTACAGAGGTGTGCGAGTCCTTCCGTAACCAAGCATAAAACCTTCATGTGCTTTCGGTGCAAATTTAGAATTGTGATGAGGATCTCTAATCCAGCATTTAACACCGAAGACTTTGAAATAACTTACATTGGGTTTCTTGTCAGTGAGGAGTTCATAGGCAGTCTTCTTGAAGAATTTGCGAAGATATACTCTGTTGATGATGTGGCACGCCGTATCAATTGCATCAATCCAAAAACGACTAGGCGTTTTGTATTCATCAAGCATAGTGCGAGCCATCTCAACAAGAGTTCTGTTCTTGCACTCCACGGCGCCATTTTGCTTTGAGGAGTATAAGGAGCGGATAACTCATGAGTAATACCAAGTTCATCAAGATAGGCATCAAGACCGAATTCTTGAACTCGGTTCCATTGTCACTCTGATGTGTTTGATCTTCACACCAAAGTTAGTTGAAGCCCTCGAGGAAAATCGTTTGAAGACTTCACGCACTTGATTTTTGTAAGTAACAATGTGTACCCATGTGTAACGAGAGTAATCATCAACAATAACAAAGCCATATAGAGATGCATCATTAACGACATCTGAGTAATGATTGGGACCAAAGAGGTCCATGTGAAGCAATTCAAGGGACGAGTAGTGGTCATGATAGTCTTCACCTTTGGATGCTTGGCCTTGGTCATTTTTCCAGCTTCACAGGCTCCGCACAAGTGATCCTTGAGGAATTTGACATTTTCAATGCCAATGACATGCTTCTTCTTTGCAAGCGTGTGCAAATTCCTCATGCCTGCGTGACCAAGTCGCCGATGCCATAGCCAGATTTCTGAGGCTTTTGCAAGTAGACACACGGCTGGTTGTGGTCCTGTAGAGAAATCAACAATATACAAGTCTCCTCTCCTAAAGCCTTCGTAGACTTTGGAATTGTCAGCTTCCATAATCACAACACAGCGATACTTGCCAAAGATAACAACCATATCAAGATCACAAAGCATTGAGACTGACATGAGGTTGTATCCTAAGGACTCAACAAGCATGACTTTGTCCATGTGTTTATCCTTAGAGATCGCAACCTTACCAAGACCCAATACCTGACTTTTGCCTTTGTCAGCAAAGATGATATGCTTCAGATGTGACGGTAATAAGGGAGCATCCATCAATAGATTCTTGTCACCAGTCATGTGATTTGTACATCCACTATCGAGAACCCACTCAGTGGCTTTGGGTTGATCATCCTGCAGATGAATTAGTACAACTTACGATCTCATATACTTCATCAGTGAAGAATATGATATCAAGTTCATCGAGATGAATTTCATCGATCGGTATTAACAGATAAGCGGTATGAGGGCGTGTGAAATGAAAGTTAATTTCATCATGATTAGCTGCGTCCTTTCGAGCAATTTTGTCAGTCCCCAAAGAAATTCTTCAGACGTTAAGGCACGTGCGGAGACCTGACCTACTGAAGAGATTAGTTCTTTTTCTTCACCACCCACATCTCAAGGGGTGGCAAAGAGTTCATCACTCTGCGAGCACCATACGAGAATGGTGGCATAGAAGCCAAACCATTTCGTTTCACATAAGAGGGGTTAGGGTAAGCATATGAATAAGCGGAGAAATTCTTCGAGGACTTATGAACATATTGGTTTGAAGAATAATGCACATATTCATAGCCCTTAGCTCTACCTGCGAAACAGAGTTGTTAGCACGATGATAATCATATGAGGACTTTGATCCTTTTGAGGAATTTGATCCACGTGAGGAATTTGGTCCGTATGAGGACTTGGATCCATATGAAGAATTTGGTCCATATGAAGAATTTGATCTGGGGTTCCTATTCTTCACGTGTGGTGTCATGAGGACATTCACTGAAGACTTTCAAGGCACTTCTTGGGAACCCAGATTTTCTTCATAGGGGAACCGTTCTGCGATTAGTGCCAACATATCTAGCAAATACTTCATCATTCTCGATTTTTGAGCAGTTTATAGTTGGAGTCAAATGACTCATCGGAAGAATGAGGAGATTCGCATGTAAAGCCAGATAAGTTAGATGGATCAATCGAGGTCCCTTTGCAGCAACCCATGAGGTTTTGGGATACCGCTCGGGCTTCCAATATGTTCCATCGACATTGAGTTTCCTCTCAAAGGCAATACCCTCTTTCCTAGGGTTCTGTTGAGGATCTGCTTTTAAGCACATCACAAAGAGTCGATGCCCTTTGAGGCTTTTGTACATGCTGTCATATACAATTCCTTCAGCCTGCATCGTCGGTGATACTAGCAATGTCCTCGGATGAGGAATTAGTGATAGCAGAGGCAAGTGAAGAATTTGTAAGAGTTGAAGCATTTGAACATTCGGTGAAGAATTAGCGATTCACGTTCAATGCACTTTAAGCATGGAGGAACAAATTCTTCACGAGAAGTGCTGATTTGTTGAGCAAGTAATGAATCGCGCTCCTTGAAGATCTTCATAACTCACTCTTAGCTTCTCAAGGTCTTGCTTTCTTTGAAGAAATTCATAAGAAAGTTTCTCATGATCAGATAAGAGAGTGTTATGATGACTTTGAAGGTTATCAAACCTAGACTGAAGTCTCTGAAGATTTTCAGTCAGGGCTTTAGTCCGATCCATTTCTTCACCTAACATATCATCACTCTTATCTAGCATGTTTTGAACCTTTTCTAAAGCCCTCTGTTGTTTCTGACAATCTTAGCAAGTTTTGAGTAATCGGGCTTTAGATCTTCATCGATTCATTTTCACTAGATTCGGAGGAGGTATATTTGAGTACCTTGGCACCCTTTGCCATGAAGCAATAGGTGGGAGCGTAGTCATCACTATCTTCATCGACTTTGTTGGTGAGGTCATTTTCTTCGTGAGTTGAAGATGGATTTCTTGTGAAAGCGATGGCGAGTGCTAGACTCACCACACTGGACTCAGATTCTTCTGATGCCTCCTCTTCCTCATGTTCCTCAGATTCAGCTTCAGAGTCCATTTCCTTGCCAATGAATGCCCGAGCCTTTTGGAGCTGCTCTTCTTGTGAGAAGAAGGCTTTGAGGATTTTGATGATGAAGATTTCGATGATTTCTTCTTCTTCTTAACGCCATCGTAACTGTAATCCTTGTGTTTCTTCTTCTTTAATTCCTTTTCCCACGAGGACAATCTTGGATGTAGTGACCGTGTTTCTTGCATTTGTGACAAAGTCTTCTCTTATAGTCCTTTGGATGAGGAATCACTTTGCTCCTTGAGGATTTTCCAAATCGACCACGTCTTGAGAACTTCGGACATTCTTCACGAAGCGGTGCTAGCTCCTGGCCTAATTCTTCAGATCTCCAAGGCTACTACGAGTCTTCACACCCAGATTCGTGACCACGCCTTGGCCTTGAGGGCACGTGTTTTTCCATAGCTAGAACCATAGAGATCTCTCTTTTGACAATTTGGAACTCATGAGTATTTAGCCTCTCGAGGATATCGGCAGGATCAAGTGACTTGTAGTCGCACGCTCTTGTATCATCGGTGCGGAGTATCAAATGAGGAATCAAGCGATCTTAACAATTTCTTCACCACCTCATGGTCGGTGATGTCAGTGGCGCCAAGTGTTTGAAGCTCATTTGAGATGTCAGTGAGGCGATCGAAGGTTTGTTGAAACTTTTCATTGTCGAGTCTTTTGAAGCGGTTGAAGAGATTCCGAAGAACATCAACTCGAGAGTCACGCTGAGTTGAGACTCCTTCATTCACTTTGGACAAATGTCCCGGATGAGCTTAGCGGTTTCGAGCACTCACTCTTCCATATTGACCTTTGCTCGAGATGGCCACATATGATATTCTTCGCTTGAGAATCGAGTTGCTTGGATCTCTTCACATCGCCAGCATTCGTGAGAAGGTGTGACCGAGGGAACACCATTTTCCACAACATACCGTAGATCGTTGTCAATTGCTTCAAGATGCATTCGCATCTTGTTCTTCTAGTAGGGTAGTCCGTCCCATCAAAGGCGGGACACCTGCCGAGACCTTGATCATACTGCGGTCGACATAACTAAAACTCCGTGGTTAAACCAAAATCACACGTAACAAGGGAGTACCTTGCTCGATACCAATTGAAAGTGCGTTATATCGACTAGAGGTGAATAGGCGATTTTTATGAATTCTTCACGAGGAATTTGCCGGTGAGGAAATTCCTTAGAGAAGAACTACTTGCAGCGGAATAAGTACTCAGAAGTAAGCATAACAGAATACACGCATGGTCATCATGATGAAATGAAGACAAACAAAGAGTACAGAAAGCGTAAACACAGGATAGCACAAGATGAAGACAAACAGATCAAGAAATTGAACTGAGGAAATTGAGAAAGTCTTGATCAAAGTCTTCAAACACGAGATATGAACAACCACTCAACACAATAATGAGGAAATGGAAGGGTTGAGGAAATATAACCGATTAGGTTGGTGAAGACAATGATTTGGTAGACCAGTTCCAACTTCTTTGTCTCGGTTATGCGTCTGGTTGGAGCGGTGAGTATTTAAACTCGAGGACACAGTCCACGACACCCGATCGGCTGAAACGCAGCTCGAGGACACCAAGTCCTCACCGTATTCTCCTTGAACTAAGGTCACACAGACCTCGTCCAATCACTCGTGGTAAGTCTTGAGCGACTTCCAAACCTTCACAGACTTGGTCACTCGGCGATCCACAATTCCTCTTGGATGCTCTAGACCATGACGCCTAACCGTCTGGAAGAAGCACAGTCTTCAAAGGTAACAAGCGTCGGATCCACAGGATCAATTTCTTGATGATGCTCAATCACTTTGGGTTTATAGGGGTTTGGTTTTGGGGTTTTTCCTCACTTTCGATGATTTTCGCTCAAAGTCCTCGGAGGATGGGTTGCTCTCAAATGACAAGTGTCAAGTTCTCTCGAAGCAGCCAACCAGCTAGTGGTTGTAGAAGTGACTATTTATAGCCTAGGGAGCAGCCCGACATGATAAGACATAAATGCCCTTCGGTGATATGACCGTTAGGTGGATAAGATATTTTGGGACAGTGGCGCCAAGAACACAAGAACGGGTCGGAAATTTGAATCTCAAATTCCTCGGGGCTATCATGTTCCTCCTTTGAGTAGGCAATCCGCACCGCCAATTCCTAACTCCTCGGTTAGAACAAATTCCTCGTGACCGGAAGAACTTCGTCTCATCCTTTGAAGAAATTGACTGAATCTGTATGAGATTTCCAAAGGCTTCACTCGAAGGGATTGGTAGGTGTAGGATTTTGAGTTGAGCATCACATGGAAATTTTTCCTTAGTATTTCCTCGACCCCCTTTAACGATGCAGGTGTTTCCTATGACTCAAGAAGGAGAAAATGAAACTACGAAAACAAAAGTCTTCATGCTTCATGTTCCTCAAATGAATACCAAGTCTTCAAGGTCACACCAATTTCTTCACTTTCAAAGTCTTGAGAAAGTCTTCGAATATCAAAGTCTTGATCGAAGAACTTCATTTTTAGGGGTCGACTTTCTCTGTAAATATCAAACTCCTCATAGACTTATAGACCTGTGTACACTCACAAACGCATTAGTTCCTTAACCTATAAGTCTTCAATCCACCAAAATCACTAAGGGGCACTAGATGCACTTACATCAACTACAAAAGAAGTATTAAGGTAAACCAAACCATAGCATGAAACATATGGATCCAAATCAGCCCCTTACGAAGCAACGCATAAACTAGGGTTTAAGCTTCTGTCACTCTAGCAACCCATCATCTACTTATTACTTCCCAATGCCTTCCGCTAGGCCCAAATAATGGTGAAGTGTCATGTAGTCGACGTTCACATAATACCACTAGAGGAGAGACAACATACATCTCATCAAAATATCGAAGAATACCAAATTCACATGACTACTAATAGCAAGACTTCTCCCATGTCCTCAGGAACAAACATAACTACTCACAAAGCATATTCATGTTCATAATCAGAGGGTTATTAATATGCATAATGGATCTGAACATATGATCTTCCACCAAGTAAACCAACTAGCATCAGCTACAAGGAGTAATCAACACTACTAGCAACCTACAGGTACCAATCTAAGACTTAGAGGAAAGAATTGGATACAAGAGATGAACTAGGGTTTTAGAGGAGATGGTGCTGGTGAAGATGTTGATGGAGATTGGCCCCCTCCCAATGAAAGGAGCGTTGGTGATGACAATGGCGATGATTTCCCCCTCCCGGAGGGAAGTGTCCCTGGCAGAACAGCTCGCCATGAGCCCTAGATTGGTTACTGCCAAGGTTCTCGCCTCGTGGCGGAGTCTCGTCCCGAAAGCTTGCTTATGAATTTTTCTCGGACGAAAGACTTCATATAGCAGAAGATGGGCACCGGAGGGCCATTAGGGGGCCCACGAGGCAGGGGGGCATGCCCAGGGGGGTAGGGCGCGCCCCCACCCTCGTGGCCAGGGTGTGGGCCCCCTCTGGTATTTTCTTCGCTCAGTATTTTTTATTATTTCCAAAAATAACTTCCGTGGAGTTTCAGGACTTTTAGAGTTGTGCATAATAGGTCTCTAATATTTGCACCTTTTCCAGCCCAGAATTCCAGATGCCGGCATTCTCCCTCTTTATGTAAACCTTGTAAAATAAGAGAGAATAGGCATAAGTATTGTGACATAATGTGTAATAACAGCCCATAATTCAATAAATATCGATATAAAAGCATGATGCAAAATGGACGTATCAACTCCCCCAAGCTTAGACCTCGCTTGTCCTCAAGCGGAAACCGATAAGGATAAATATGTCCACATGTTTAGAGGTAGAGGTGTCGATAAAATAAAATACGGACATGAGGGCATCATGATCATTCTTATAACAGCAACATATATGGATATTGTCATATGATTTCTTATGCTCAAGTAATAATCTATTCACAATGTCAAGTATGAATCGTAAACTTCATTTAGAACTAACAAACTATAATCTCGATCCTTTGAAGCAATTGCAATTTATCATAACATCGGAAAGAGTCTATGTAAGAGCTTTTCAACAAGTCCACATACTCAACTATCATTTAGTCTTTCACAATTGCTAACACTCACGCAATACTTGTGGTTACGGAGTTTTAATGGGACCACAGAGAAAGATAGGGGCTTATAGTTTCGCCTCCCAACCTTTTACCTCAAGGGTAATGTCAACAATAATAGTTCATGCTAACTTACATCCAATTGGATATATATCAGGATCTTTCCAACACAAGGTGCTTGCCAAAGGATAAAATGTAAAAAGGAAAGGTGAAGATCACCATGACTCTTGCATAAGGATAAGAGATAAAAGTAAAAGATAGGCCCTTTGCAGAGGGAAGCAGAGGTTGTCATGCGCTTTCATGGTTGGATGCAGAAAATCTTAATGCGAAAGAATGTCACTTTATATTGCCACTTGTGATATGGACCTTTATTATGCAGTCCGTCGCTTTTATTTCTTCCACATCACAAGATCGTATAAAGCTTATTTTCTCCCACACTAATAAGTCTTACATATTTAGAGTGCAATTTTTATTGCATGCACCGATGACAACTTACTTGAAGGATCTTACTCAATCCATAGGTAGATATGGTGGACTCTCATGGCAAAACTGGGTTTAAGGATATTGGAAGCACAAGTAGTATCTCTACTTGGTGCAAGGAATTGGCTAGCATGAGGGAGAAAGGCAAGCTCAACACGTTGGATGATCCATGACAATATACTTTACAGATATAAGAAAACATAACCCATTACGTTGTCTTCCTTGTCCAACATCAACTCTTTAGCATGTCATATTTTAATGAGTGCTCACAATCATAAAATATGTCCAAGATAGTATATTTATATGTGAAACCTCTCTTTCTTTATTACTTCCTATTAATTGCAACGATGACCAAAGCTATGTTTGTCAGTTCTCAACAACTTTTAATCATCATACCCTTTCTATGTGAAGTCATTACTCTCCATAAGATCAATATGATCTCTTTATTTCTTTTTATTCTTTCTCTTTTCTTTTATTCCCTCAAGATCATAGCAAGATAATCAAGCCCTTGACTCAACACTAATCTTTATTATATATAACTCATGGACTCGATTACATAGAGGGATTATAAAGCAGAACTCAAAACTAAATCATACCAAAAACTTTATTCTACTAGATCAAGATATTACTAAAAGGATCGAACTAAGAAAAACGGTAAAGATAGGAGTGTGATGGTGATATGATACCGGGGCACCTCCCCCAAGCTTGGCAGTTGCCAAGGGGAGTGCCCATACCCATGTGATTAGATCTCCTTTGCCGGTGAAGAGGGTGGTGGAGTTGTTGATGATGTGGGCTTGTGTCACATCCCTAGCTTCCGGTACGGCCTGGTGTTTTGCATCTTGTTGCATCATGTTTAAATTCTATTTAATTTGAAATGGGGAGTGACCAAACCCTAGCATCGGAAATAATTCAACTAGGTTGAAATACAAATATTTTCAATGAACCCAAAATGCCTTCCCAAAAATGTTCATCACCTTTGGATTGGTCTTGAACATCTGCCAAAAATATTGCACATTTTTCTAGGTCAATTGGGGGTCACTGAATTAAATCATATAGTATTTGCATTTGGGCATTTAAATCCTATAAAATATATTAAATGCCCAAATAATCACAAACTGAAATGTTTACTGTTGGAAATATTCCAAACAGTGGCCACAGTCAGTTGCATGATTTTTGGAAATGCTCTGGCATTTTTAATAAAGCAAAACACAATTACAGAAAATAGAAAAACAGAAATAAAAGAGAGAGAGAGAGTTACCCTGCCTAACCTGGCAACCCACTTACCTGTGCAGCCCAGCCGACCCATATGGCCATGCCAGTCGTCCTCCTCCTTGCGCCAGAAGGACGAGGGCGTGTGGCCGGCGTGCACGCACACGCGCTGCGCCACCTCCTGCTTCCCACCGCTGCCCCGATGCGCCTGCAGACGCCACACCATCCCTGCAGAATCCCCTCGAGCACTCCTCGCCCTCTTTTCCCTCCCCTGTCTCTCTCACGCACGTCCACCGAGCGCGGTCGGCAGCCACATCCATCCTAGCGCCTCCCCGTGCTATCCTCTACGTCCGCCTCGATGCCTTGAAGCTCCCCCTCAACGCAAGCATCACCGGACGCCCTGTCACCTCGCCACCGACCCGTCTTCTCCGCGCACGGCCGCCAGATCGCCATCGCCGTTACGTCGCCGTTCGTGCCTCCCCGAGCTCAACGACCGCACCAGAAGACTCGCCGCGAGCCCTGCCATCTTCCCCCCTTCTCCCACGTTCATTTGCGTGCCCTAGCCATGCTAGCCACCGGACCCGAGAGCTCATCGCCGCTGCGCTCGTTGTCGCCGGCGAATAGGCTCGCAACCGTCGCGTACGAGCACTGCTACGTGCTCAGCATGTCCCCAGATACCCAACACCACCACCAGCTAGTCCTCCCGTGCACCGCAGCGTCGTTGCCGAGCTTGTCCGAGCTTTGGCCGCCGCACTTGCAATCGCCGCCGTTGTTATTGTCCACTCCGGCGCGAGCTGATTGCTCCGTTGGATGCAGACGAGCACCAGCTTTACGCCAAGCCAGACCGCCGTGCGTTTCGTCGCCTGTGCTGCGTTTCTGAGCCGTGCCGCCATCTCGGGCCTCGCCGGCGGCTTAACGCCGGTCAACCCCCCCATAAACACTAACCTAATGGCCCTCTAGGTCAATGACAGATGGGCCCCAACGCCCTAATCTTTTAGTTAGGCTAATTTTAACCCCTCCGTTTAACCCTGCGGCACTGACGTGTGGACCCCCACACGTTAGGTTTGACTCCAGTCAGCGCTGTTGACTTGCTGACGCAAGCATGACACAGTGCTGACGCAATTAACAGTTTTATGGGTTTATTTCAATTCAGGAAATTCCAGAAAATAGTCAAAACTTCTAAAAATCATAGAAAATCAACCGTAACTCCAAATGAAATAAATTATATATGAAAAATTATCAGAAAAATGCAATCTATCCATCTGTACAATTTTCATGCATGACAAACAAACTTATGCTTACTGTATAAGTGAAAACATGATAATTGCATTTTAAGTGCTTAATGTGGAGCTTGCATATGAACCTTTGGTTCATATGGACTTCATCTAAATCGTTGCTAGATGCATTAGGCCAGATCACACCATATTGCCATGTCATGATCATGCATCATACGGTTGCATTGCATTGATTGTGTTCTCTCTTGTTTGCCGGTGTTTGTCCCCTCTCAGTAGACGTTGTTCCGACGATGAGTTCGATGACACCGATGAAGAGCTATACTATCTTCAGAAGTGCCAGGCAAGCAAAACCCCCTTGTTCATTCCGATACAATCCCACTCTTTCGCTCTTGCTCTCTTTTACTGTATTAGGACAACATCGATTCAACTATTACATGCTGCGGTAGCTGAACCCCTTTTCCTCTGCATGACTTGTCATTGCCACAGTAAATAGATGAAACCCACTAGCATGAATAGGAGTTGTTTGAGCACTGATGTGCCTACTCATTCATGCTTGTTTGTCATGCCTGCTACTGCTTAGAGTTGAGTCAAGTCTGATTCATCGGGAATGAATTGGAATGGTGATGAACATGTCCTACGTGTGTGAGCTAAGTGTGTGAACACGATTTGGTAAAGGTAGCGGTGAGAGGCCATGTAGGAGTACATGGTGGGTTGTCTCATTGAAGCCGTCCTCAGGAACTGAGTTCTGTGTTTGTGATCCATGAAACAGCTACTACCACACGTTGGGCCCTGAAATATGACCCCGCTCGACTTCTTAACCACCCTAGTCCCCTGTCCAGGAGTTGCAAGTAGTTTCTGGTGTTTGTAGTATCTTTGGAGGCTGTGCTTGTTGACCCAAGCGGTGGGCTGTGATGCGGTAGGCACGTGGCACGGTGTACCGGGCGCCCGTTTGGTGTCTCGGGAACCCTGCACACATCGTTCGGGGCCGTATGTGGAAACCTCGGCCGGACTCCCTGCGGATGGAACCTGGATAGGCGATAAACCTGGACTAGAGACTTGAGTGTTTAGGTAGGTCGTGGTCTACACCCACGTCGGCTTTCGCTTGAAGTCTGCCGAGCACATGTCGTGTCAGGCAGCTAAGTGGTGGAAACATGTGTGAAGAAGTACACCCCTGCAGGGTTATAAATGATCTATTCGAATAGCCGTGTCCACGGTAAAGGACTTCTGGGTTGCCTATAACAGTTCATAGACAAGTGAAAGTGGATACTCTAAAAGTCGCAAGATAAGCTTGAGTGGTATGGATGGCCTTCAAGTAGAGAGACGGGAGTGGATCCATAGTGGTGTATTGATATGGTGAATATATGGACTCGTGTGCGCCACCTCAAAAGAGTTACTTGCAGTCATAGTTTAGGATAGCTACTGAGTCAAAGCTGGCTTGCTGCAGTAAAACTCCACCACCTCTTTGTTTAGCTAGTTCTGATGTAAGTCTTGCTGGGTACATTTGTACTCACGTTTGCCTATTTTATGTTTTGCACAGAGACGTCAGTCTCGCTAGTAGTTCCGTGTGGAATTCGACGTTTAGCTTGATACCTCAGCTACGATCTTGTGCCCTCGGCATGATCTGATAGATAGTCAGGCTTCTCAGCCTTTTTCATTTGTAGATGTCTGTACTCAGACATGTTAAGCTTCCTATAGGATCGAAAGTATGTCTAGAGGGGGGGGGATTAGACTACTTGACCAAATAAAAACTTATCCTTTTCCCAATTTTAGTCTTTGGCAGATTTTAGCTAACTTAGCACAAGTCAAGCAATGTTAACACAATTCAAGCAAGCATGCAAAGATTATATGAGCAGCGGAAAGTAAAGCATGCAGCTTGCAAGAATGTAAAGGGAAGGGTTTGGAGAATTCAAACGCAATTGGAGACACGGATGTTTTTGTAGTGGTTCCGATAGGTGGTGCTATCGTACATCCACGTTGATGGAGACTTCAACCCATGAAGGGAAACGGTTGCCTTGAGTCCACGGAGGGCTCCACCCACGAAGGGTCCACAAAGAAACAACCTTGTCTATCCCACCATGGCCGTCGCCCACGAAGGACTTGCCTCACTAGCGGTATATCTTCACGAAGTAGGTGATCTCCTTGCCCTTACAAACTCCTTGGTTCAACTCCACAATCTTGACGGAGGCTCCCAAGTGACACCTAGCCAATCTAGGAGACACCACTCTCCAAGAAGTAACAAATGGTGTGTTGATGATGAACTCCTTGCTCTTGTGCTTCAAATGATAGTCTCCCCAACACTCAACTCTCTCTCACAAGATTTGGATTTGGTGGAAAGAAGATTTGAGTGGAAAGCAACTTGGGGAAGGCTAGAGATCAAGATTCATATGGTAGGAATGGAATATCTTGGTCTCAACACAAGGGTAGGTGGTTCTCTCTCAGAAAATGTGTATTGGAAGTGTAGGTTCGTTCTGATGACTCTCTCCACGAATGAAGAGGAG
Source organism: Aegilops bicornis (assembly GCA_021605145.1). NCBI lineage: Eukaryota > Viridiplantae > Streptophyta > Magnoliopsida > Poales > Poaceae > Aegilops > Aegilops bicornis. The sequence continues at coordinate 674,756,466 of CM038671.1, forward strand.
GTGGAGGGGTATATATAGCCTCCACACAAAAACTAACCTTTACACACAACTTGCCAAACTCGATGGGACCGAATTGTTAAACTCGGTCGGACCGATTCAGCAAATCTAGTGACCGTTAGGTTTTTCGGTGGGACCGACATGCAACTCGGTAGGACCGATATGGTTAGGGTTAGGGCATAACGTAATCTCGGTGAGACCGATTACACAAACTCGGTGGGACCGATTTTGGTAATAAGCTAACCAGAGAGTTGGTCAGGTCAACTCGGTGGGACCGATTCGCTCATTACGGTGAGACCGAAATGTTACAAAAGGGAAACAAAGAGTTTACATTGCAATCTCGGTGGGACCGATCGCTCATCTCGGTAGGACCGAAACGTTATGAAGGGAAACAGAGAGATTGCAATCCCATCTCGATGAGACCGAGATCCTTATCAGTGAGACCGATTTGCCTAGGGTTTGTGTCAGGACCCCGATTCCAAGTCACATCGATCTAGCCGGTAACACCTCATATCACTTTGCGGCCTCACGCACGGTATTCCCGCGGTGTCGCCTTACCACGGCCCAGGACCGTTTGCGCCTTTTGGCTCACGTATATGATAGTGTCGCTAGCATCCATATGACAGAGAACCCGGGCCAACATGGCTAGTCGTGAACCCAAAGCGGCACTAACCCATGGGGACAGGCATACATGAATCACATCGAGCATGTCGGTCAGCAGCGTGTGAATCCGGGCTGTAGCACTGGCTAACAAGACTCGGGAACCCGGGTAGCAAAGGTGCTAGGCAGGACTCCGGATGTCACCAAGCGTGACATTTCCCGAAGGGACAGACATAGGAACAAAGTGAAACACATGCGGCCAGTCAAGTGTCCTGAGCGGTAGTCTTTGGGCTAGCAGGACTCGGTGAACCGAGGTCATGGCGGACTACTATGGCTCAAGGAAGCACTAGACTACATTTCCCCATAAGAGAGGCTGCCAAGGATAAACAACTAGATTGTCGGATCCCACACATACCAAGAATTTCAAACATACACACAATATGCTCTATATGTGTAAATACAACATGGCATCACAACATAACTCTACGACTCAAGTATTTATTCATTAGGCTCCGAGGAGCGAGATATTACAAACATGGGTCTCATGACCCAACATTCAAAGCATACAAGTCAAAGCACACGCGGAAGCTTAACATGTTTGAGTACAAACATCTACAAATGAAAAAGGCTGAGAAGCCTGACTATCTACCAGATCCTGCTGAGGGCACAAGATCATAACTGAGGTAACAAGCTAAACGTCGAAGTCCACGCGGAACCACTAGCGAGACTGAAATCTCTCTGCAAAACATAAAATAGGCAAACGTGAGTACAAATGTACTCAGCAAGACTTACATCAGAACTAACTACATATGCATCATTATCAACAAAGGGGTGGTGGAGTTTGACTGCAGCAAGCCAGCTTTGACTCGGTGGCTATCCTAACTACGACTGCAAGTAACTCTTTTGAGGTGGCGCACACGAGTCCACATATTCACCATAACAATACACCACTATGGATCTGCTCCCGTCTCCTTACGAGAACGCCATCCATAGCATTCACGCTTATCTTGCGCATTTTAGAGTATCCACTTTCACTTGTCTATGAACTGTTATAGGCAACCCAAAAGTCCTTTACCATGGACACGGCTATTCGAATAGATCATTTATAACCCTGCAGGGGTGTACTTCTTCACACACGCTCTCACCACTAACCGCCGTTTACACGACATGTACTCGGCAACCTTCAAGCGGAAGCCCAACATGGGTGTCGGCCACAGCCTACCTAAACACTCAAGTATCTAGTCCAGGTTTATCGCCTATTCAGGTTCCATCCGCAGGGAGTCCGGCCGAGGTTTCCACATACGACCCTGAATGATGTGTGCAGGGTTCCCGAGATACCAAACGGGCATTGGCACCGTGCCGCGTGCCTACCGCAACACAGCCCACCCTAAGGTCAGCGCCATGCAGCCCCAAAGATACTACAAACACCAGAAACTCCTTTGCAACTCCCGGACAGAGGACAAGAGTGGTTAAGAAGCCGAGAGGGTCCATTGGTTTCGGGCCCAATGCGTGGTAGTAAATATTTCATGGATCACAAGCACAGAACTCAGTTCCTGAAGACGGCTTCAATGAGACAACCCACCATGTACTCCTACATGTCCTCTCACCGCTACCTTTACCAAATCGTGTTCACACACTTAACTCACACACAGTAGGACATGTTTACACACCTCCGATTCATCCCCGATGAATCATACCTGACTCAACTCTAAGCAAAGAGTGTGCATGACAAACAAGCATGAATGAGTAGGCACAACAGGGCTCAAACAACTCCTACTCATGCTAGTGGGTTTCATCTATTTACTGTGGAATGACAGGTCATGCAGAGGATAAAGGGGTTCAGCTACCGGAGCAATTAGTAGATGAATCGTTGTTGTCCTAAGGCAGTAAAAGAGAGCAAGAGCGAGAGAGTGGGATTATATCGGAATGAACAATGGGGTTTTGCTTGCCTGACACTCCTGAAGATATTATAGCTCTTCATCGGTGTCATCGAACTCATCGTCGGAACCACGTCTATCGAGAGGGGACAAACACCTAAGAATCGAGAAAGAACACAATCAATGCAATGCCACAATATGATGCATGATCATGACATGGCAATATGCTATGATTTGAGCTAATGCATCTAGCTATGATTTAAATGAAGTTGGTTTGAATACATGATTCAAATTCCAACTCCATATATGATTATTTAAATGCCCTTTAATTGTTTTGTCCAAAACAGAGGACAAACATTGTTCAAACATGCATGAAAATTGTACATATGGATTCCTTGAATTTTTCTGATAATTTTTCATATATAAATTAATTCATTTGGAGCTACGGTTGAATTACTACGAATTTTAGAAGTTTTAACTATTTTCTGGCATTTCCTATATAAGAATAAATCCAGAAAAGGATTTACTGCGTCAGCCTGACGTCCATGTGACGTCAGCAGGTCAAAGGCGCCAGCCCAGGTCAAACCTGACGGCTGGGACTCACATGTCGGTGAAACAACTAACTAACAGAGTTAGTTTGGTGTTAGGTTAGCACTAACCTAGGTTAATTAGGCCTGGGCCCACACGTCAGTGACTTGATTAGTTAACTAAATTAATTTAACACTAATTAAACCTACGCTAATTAAGCAGGGGCCTGGGCCCACCTTTCGTTGACCTAGGGGAGTCAAACCCCAGGTCAACAAGGTCAAATCGCCGGCGGCTCGACGCCGGCGAGGCCAGACGCGGCGGAGGGCCTCGGGTTTGGTCCTCCGGTGACCAAATTGATGGCGGAGACATGCTACGCGTAGCTGGGGAGCTGCCGCATCCAGTGGTGCAAGTGGCTGGACACGGGGACGCCGGAAACGACACCGGCGAGCTCGGTAGCGGCGGCCGGAGTTCGGCACGCACGAGCACGACGTTGGGGAGCACGACAGGGCTAGTGAGTGGGTGCGCTCGGCTCCTGGAAGCATCTTTGAAGTCTGATGGCAGCAGCGGCTGGGTCGGGCTCTGGCCACGGTGGCGCCATGGCCGGCGGCACGGAGCTCTCGGCTCCGGTGGAAGAGGCGGCTAGAGGAGAGGAACGAGCTCGGGGAGAAGGGGAAAAGGCGGAGGAGCTCACAGAGAGGCTAACGGAGGGCTCGGCATGCGCGGAGACGGCCGGTGGGCAGCGAATCGATGGCGAGGATCTCCGGGCACCGAGGTTGAAGAAGACGTCGGGGACGGCGTTGCAGGGCCTCCGCTGGCTGACTCAATGAGGAGGTTGAGGGCGACACGACGGAGCTTCTGGGCCTTGCGGCAGGGCGAGGGAGGGCTGGTGGCTACGGCTATGGCCAACGGCGGCGACTAGCTCCGCTCGGCTTTGGGAGAGAGAGCGAGGGAGGCGGGGCAGGGAGAGAGTGGAGCGGTCGAGGCGTCCAGGGGGTCTGCGTGGCAACGCCAGAGGCGCCTGTGCCCTCGGCTGACAAGCAGAGGTGGCGCCTGGCGATGCACGCTGCGTCGAGCACGCGCCCGTCCTCCTGGCAAGGAGGAAGACGACAGGGGAGGGGCCAGCGTGGCTGGGCCAACCACTTGGGCCGCCAAGTGGGCTGCGCAGGTAAGCCGGTAAGTCTCTCTCTCTTCTCTCTCTCTCTCTCTCTCTCTCTCTTTGTTAACGTTTTTCTATTTCTCTCAGAACCACGGGCTTTATTAAAAATACCAGGACGTTTCCAAAAATCCTGAAAATAATTGTGGGCTCTGATTTGAATATTTCCAACAGCCCTCACTTAAGTTCAGAATTATTTGGACATTTTAAATATTATATAGCATTTAGTTGTCCAAATTCAAATACGTATGAATTAATTCAAAAATCCAGAATGGCCTAAAAATAGGTGCATCATTTTTGTCAGAGGTGCTGGACCAATTCAAAAATGATGAACATTTCTAAAGGGCATTTGGGATCATTGAAATTATTTTTAGTAAACCCTAGTTGGTTTAGGGGGGGGGGTGCTGGGGGTTCTGTCATCCCCATTTCAAGTTTAATTGAAAATGAAAATGATGCATGGATGCAATGCCATTAATTACAAGAAGATTTCTAGGGCTGTGACAACTCACCCCCACTAAACAAGAATCTCGCCCCGAGATTCAAGACGTGAGGTAAGAAGACAAAAGGGACACTAAGCGTCACAAACTTCATGATCCAACTGTCTCCTCGAGGTTGTTGATTCGTTGCATATGTTGATCTTGACATCCTTGCTTTTGAGATCTTCATCCACGCGATGACGACAGAAAGGAACAATACTAGGATTGATCTTCTCGAAGATCGAGCTGTACAAGATCAACTCGCGGAATGAGATGTTGAAACATCTTGAGTTGAGACGCAAAACACATCGAAAGGGGTGGAAGAACAAGCGACGGGATTTGATTTGGTGGCAACAATTCCACGCTTAGAAAGATGGTGGGTGGTGGCAAGGTGGCGAGGAAATGATTGCCATGATTCTGTAACGGGGCACTTTGGGAGAGATGACTCGTTGAACTGTTCCCTTAAGTGGCAAAAGAATTACTTTTGATCCATAGATCATTGAAACTCTTCATACCATCTTAAGGCAATTTACGATTGATCGTTTGAAAGAGCTCGAAGAAATGACATACTCGAACTAGGATGGATGATGTGGACTACCTTGTTGAAGACAACATAATGAATGATTTTTGCTTATCATCGGAGTTGGAGGGGACCCATGGTAAGTCCACTTTTGAAGATGATCTTGGACAACAACTGCTGAGAAGGCAGCCCATGGAAAGTTGGCACAATGGCGGTACAAGCTGGGAACAAGATGCAACTGTTGGGAATGTTCCAACCATCATATCTGCACGAGATTCAGATCCGATTGGTAATAGGATACTTCAGACTCAGCATGTCTGAAAGAAAGTTTGCAACACGATTCGACGAGATGGCGTTGCGAGATTCTCGAGGAATGAACTAGGATAGCAAGCTCCAAAACACGAGCTGGTTCTGCTACAACCATGTGAACACGCTATCCCAGACAAGCATGATCACGTGGTAGTCTTATAATAAAACACTACCGAGTTCTGATTGGGAACCATCATTGAGATAACGAAGTCTTGTGCATATCCGTCCGGGCCCTTCAGGATTAGCGCATGAACTTGTTTTCTTTGAACAATTCAATCAGTGGCTTGATGTGCTAGGAATTGCATATGGAATGAAGATGATCAGTCTATCAGACCATAGAATACTTTGCACGGGCATGACTGACTTGGGATGATTCCAGAGGAAACAAAACAAACCTTTCTCAAATTCATGGCGGCAACTTACACCTAAAGCACATGAATTGAGGAAGTCACTTCTTCCATCCAAGCATAGGCTTCATGAACGAACACGAAGGCATTGCTTACAAAGTTTTCAACACTAGGTTGATGTTAAACATGAATCATGGGGAGACAAAATGCTACCGATGGGCTCAACAAAGAACTCATCGGAATTTCCATATCATCGACTTCCACCATCATGTGAACATGGTGATAGCATTGGTCGGACCAAAAGATGTAATGGTGTATGCTCGAGGGATCAACCACGAGTAAGACAACATTACGAACATCGTTGGTTCTGATTTGACATTGACGATAGCCCATACTCAAGTCAAAGTTTTGACAAGGCAATAGATCCAACAACTGATCACAGGGACCAAGCGATGAAGATATCATCTTTCTTCAACACACACACACCAGGATATCCCTTGGAGATGAACTAAGTCGTAAGCTTTTATCTTCCAACTCTCCAAGTTGTTGTTTAGCTTAACCAACTAGCTCGTGGTATCCGGCTACAGATTCTTGGAGAAAGGGTGGTTACAAGAAAACCAACTTGATCACGAACTCAACATAGCGGTCAGGTGACAACCTGGTAATACTTCTGAGAAGATATTCGGAAAATCACAAACCACCGATATGCTACTAAGCTCGAGAAAAATCTTGCTTTTCAGGACAAGACGATATGATCAAAAGAGCGAGGAATTGGCACAATCCTAACTCATTGATCGAAGAGTGCACCGGAAATAAGGACTAGGTAGCACAATCAACCTTAGGGTGATGATTCAATAATCAACTTGCTAAGGATGAGGTTATTGTCCATTTAACTACCAAGCAACACAGTTTCTAGGAGTATAAATTTCACGCATCATGGTTCACTTGTCGGCATTCCGGTTGCAACAACACGTGACCGAGGAATGAACGATGATGGCGAGAGTATCACTGCATCAAGAATTCATAAGAGAAGGTGCAATTCTCATGACGTTCCTGACATAAAGTGGGTAATACTTCAGATAGAATGTAATCAAAAGCTTGATTGCATTTGATCTGCGGATTACAACTGCTTTGACCCAATCTCGATATGGATGAGGTAATCGAGTTTGTTTCTCCCAAATACCCGTAATAGAATGGCTTGACAGACCACAAGAATAATAGGCATCGATGACGAATGCACGACTACTCCTGACTATCAATTGATAGACGAAGGTCGGAATACAACTGAAGAGGGACAACTCAAAGGAACATATGTCTTTTTTTTGAGTTGTGGATGCATAGATTAGTATGTCGAGCGAAGCTCAACATTTCTTCCGGATAACCCATGCGGAAAGGGTAGAACTGGCAGGTTCACAATTATGAATGGAGAACTCCTCAAGAGTACTCTGATTGTGATCCTTCGGTTCAGCGAGGAACTTCCGCCATAAGCGGTTCATAGTATTTGGAAGAAGGAAATAGCACGGACCACGAGGACTATCGCAAAGTTACTAATATCCTAAAGGAACTAGCAAACACTATACAGGAGGTAAGTAGGGTGAATCTCGGGTTCAAGAACCCAGGAATAGAATACCTACTAACTAAATTGCATCACGGGATGCTTTCGAGAATAATGGCCAGAATCATCACACGGGGAACACAAAACATGGCTGGATTACTAGGTGACTCCCTAAAACACCTAGGTTCATAATAATAGCCCCAACATATATGCCGAGGCAGCGGAGTACCTCAACACACTAATTTGTGTGATTAATCTAGCCTAAATGAACATTAGAAACGGAGAGAAGGGATTTGCAAACACATCATACTATTTAGAAATCTGGGATGACTCAGACAGCATAACGGCTGTAAATGCTCAAAATGATTTGAGACATCCTGCAAAATAGTGGCATGACCACTCAACATCACAATAACAAGGTTCTGAGATCAACTAACAACACACGGAAGTAGTAGGAACTGAACTGGGGCTTGAAACCAACAATCCTATAAGTCTATGGATTAGTAACACGTCATCTTGATAGATAGATGAGAAGGCCTATTTCTTATTCCCCGTAGAAGAGAAGAGGATGACTCAGATCAGAAGGCCATGAGGTATAAGGAGTAAAAAGAGCCTTACGTTCCCTTCCATAATAAATTCCCTTATATAACTAAAGCATTTCTAGACACAACTTCGACCGGTTTGGCTTGGTAATCCTCTGAGCAGTCGGGGCTCGATACCAAGGCTGTCAGACTCGATTCCAAGTCACATCGATCTAGCCGGTAACACCTCATATCACTTTGCGGCCTCACGCACGGTATTCTCGCGGTGTCGCCTTACCATGGCCCGGACCGTTTAGCCTTTTGGCTCACATATATGATAGTGTCGCTAGCATCCATATGACAGAGAACTGGGCCGACATGGCTAGTCGTGAACCCAAAGCGGCACTAACCCATGGGGACAGGCATACATGAATCACATCGAGCATGTCGATTGACGTGTGAATCCGGGCTGTAGCACCTGGCTAACAGGACTCAGGAACCCGGGTCAGAGCAGGCTAGACAGACTCCAGATGTCACCGCGTGACATTTCCCGAAGGACGATGACATAGGAACAAAGTGAAACACATGCCGGCCAGTCAAGTGTCCTGAAAGCAAGAGTCTTTGGGCTAGCAGGACTCGGTGAACCGGGCTGTAGCGGACTACTATGGCTCAAGGAAGCACTAGACTACATTTCCCCATAAGAGAGGCTGCCAAGGGTAAACAACTAGATTGTCGGATCCCACACATACCAAGCATTTCAAACATACACACAATATGCTCGATATGTGTAAATACAACATGGCATCACAACATAACTCTACAACTCAAGTATTTATTCATTAGGCTCCGAGGAGCGAGATATTACAAACATGGGTCTCATGACCCAACATTCAAAGCATACAAGTCAAAGCACACGCGGAAGCTTAACATGTCTGAGTACAGACATCTACAAATGAAAAAGGCTGAGAAGCCTGACTATCTACCAGATCCTGCGGAGGGCACAAGATCGTAGCTGAGGTAACAAGCTAAACGTCGAAGTCCACACGGAACCACTAGCGAGACTGAAATCTCTCTGCAAAACATAAAATAGGCAAACATGAGTACAAATGTACTCAGCAAGACTTACATCAGAACTAACTACATATGCATCATTATCAACAAAGGGGGTGGTGGAGTTTGACTGCAGAAGCCAGCTTTGACTCGGTGGCTATCCTAACTACGATCGCAAGTAACTCTTTTGAGGTGGCGCACACGAGTCCACATATTCACCATAACAATACACCACTATGGATCCGCCTCCTGCCTCCTTACGAGAACGCCATCCATAGCACTCACGCTTATCTTGCGCATTTTAGAGTATCCACTTTCACTTGTCTATGAACTGTTATAGGCAACCCAGAAGTCCTTTACCGTGGACACGACTATTCGAATAGATCATTTATAACCCTGCAGGGGTGTACTTCTTCACACACGCTCTCACCACTTACCACCGTTTACACGACATGTACTCGGCAACCTTCAAGCGGAAGCCCAACGTGTGTGTCGGCCACAACCTACCTATACACTCAAGTTTCTAGTCCAGGTTTATCGCCTATTCTGGTTCCATCCGCAGGGAGTCCGGCCGAGGTTTCCACATACGGCCCCGAACGATGTGTGCAGGGTTCCCGAGATACCAAACGAGCATTCGCACACTGCGTTACACGTGCCTACCGCAACACAGCCCACCCCTAAGGTCAGCGCTGCGTGCGGCCCCCAGCATATTACAAACACCAGAAACTACTTTGCAAGTCCCGGACAAAGGACAAGAGTGGTTAAGAAGCCGATAAGGTCCATTGGTTTCGGGCCCAATGCATGGTAGTAACTATTTCATGGATCACAAACACACAACTCAGTTCCTGAGGACGACTTCAATGAGACAACCCACCATGTACTCCTACATGGCCTCTCACCGCTACCTTTACCAAATCGTGTTCACACACTTAGCTCACACACGAGGACATGTTTACACACCTCCGATTCATCCCCGATGAATCAGACCTGACTCAACTCTAAGCGTGCAGTGCATGACAAACAAGCATGAATGAGTAGGCACAACATGGCTCAAACAACTCCTACTCATGCTAGTGGGTTTCATCTATTTACTGTGGAATGACAGGTCATGCAGAGGATAAAGGGGTTCATCTACCACAGCAAGTAACAGATGAATCGTTGTTGTCCTAAGGCAGTAAAAGAGAGTAGGAGCGAGAGAGTGGGATTATATCAGAATGAACAAGGGGGTTTTGCTTGCCTGGCACTCCTAAAGATATTATAGCTCTTCATCGGTGTCATCAAACTCATCGTCGGAACCACATCTATCAAGAGGGGACAAACACCGGCAACTGAGAAAGTACACAATCAATGCAATGCCACAATATGATGCATGATCATGACATGGCAATATGCTGTGATTTGAGCTAATGCATCTAACTATGATTTAAATGAAGTTGGTTTGAATACATGATTCAAATTCCAACTCCATATATGATTATTTAAATGCCCTTTATTTGTTTTGTCCAAAACAGAGGACAAACATTGTTCAAACATGCATTAAAATGGTACAGATGGATTCCTTGAATTTTTCTGATAATTTTTCATATATAAATTAATTCATTTGGACCTACGGTTGAATTACTACGAATTTTAGAAGTTTTAACTATTTTCTGGCATTTCCTATATGAGAATAAATCCAGAAAAGGATTTACTACGTCAGCCTGACGTCAGTGTGACGTCAGCAGGTCAAAGGCGCTAGCCCAGGTCAAACCTGACGGCTGGGACCCACATGTCGGTGAAACAACTAACTAACAGAGTTAGTTTAGTGTTAGGTTAGCAGTAACCTAGGTTAATTAGGCCTGGGCCCACATGTCAGTGGCTTGATTAGTTAACTAAATTAATTTAACACTAATTAAACCTACGCTAATTAAGCAGGGGCCTGGGCCCACCTTTCGTTGACCTAGGGGAGTCAAACCCCAGGTCAACAAGGTCAACTCGTTGGCGGCTCGACGCCGGCGAGGCCAGACGCGGCTGAGGGCCTCGGGTTTGGTCCTCCAGTGACCAAATTGATGGCGGAGACATGCTACACGTAGCTGGGGAGCTGCCGCATCCAGTGGTGCAAGTGGCTGGACACGGGGACGTCGGAAACGACACCGGCGAGCTCTGTAGCGGCGACCGGAGTTCAGCACGCACGGGCACGACGTTGGGGAGCACGGCAGGGCTAGTGAGTGGGTGCGCTGCCTCTGGAAGCATGCCGAGTCTGGTGGCACGCGGGGCGGCTGGTTCGGGCTCTGGCCATGGTGGCGCCATGGCCGGCGGCACGGAGCTCTCGGCTCCGGTGGCAGAGGCGACTAGAGGAGAGGAACGAGCTCGGGGAGAAGGGAAAAAGGCGGAGGAGCTCACAGAGAGGCTAACGGAGGGCTCGACATGCGCGGAGACGGCCGGTGGGCAGCGAATCAACGACGAGGATCTCCGGGCACCGAGGTTGAAGAAGACGTCGGGGATGGCATTGCAGGGCCTCCGGCGAAGCCTGACTCAGCGAGGAGGTTGAGGGCGACACGACGGAGCTTCTGGGCCTTGCGGCAGGGCGAGGGAGGGCTGGTGTCTACGGCTATGGCCAACGGCGGCGACTAGCTCCGCTCGGCTTTGGGAGAGAGTGCGAGGGAGGCGGGCAGGGAGAGAGTGGAGCGGTCGAGGGGTCCAGGGGGTCTGTGTGGCAACGCCAGAGGCGCCCAGGCCCTCGGCGGAAAGCAGGAGGTGGCGCCCGGTGGTGCTGTGGCGTCGGGCCTGGCCGTCCTCCTGGCAATGAGGAAGACGACACAGGAGGGGCCAGGCGGGCTGGGCCGGCCACTTGGGCCGCCAAGTGGGCTGCGCAGGTAAGCCGGTAAGTCTCTCTCTCTCTCTCTCTCTCTCTCTCTCTCTCTTTGTTAACGTTTTTCTATTTCTCTGTAACTTCTGGGCTTTATTAAAAATACCAGGACGTTTCCAAAAATCCTGAAAATAATTGTGGGCTCTGATTGGAATATTTCCAACAGCCCTCACTTAAGTTCAGAATTATTTGGACATTTTAAATATTATATAGCATTTAGTTGTCCAAATTAAAATACGTATGAATTAATTCAAAAATCGAGAATGGCCTAAAAATAGGTGCATCATTTTTGTCAGAGGTGCTGGACCAATTCAAAAATGATGAACATTTCTAAAGTGCATTTGGGATCATTGAAATTATTTTTAGTAAACCCTACTTGGTTTAGGGGGGGGGTGCTGGGAGTTCTGTCATCCCCATTTCAAGTTTAATTGAAAATGAAAATGATGCATGTATGCAATGCCACTAATTACAATAAGATTTCTAGGGCTGTGACAGTTTGTGGCAGTGGCTATGACGTCTGAACTCGGTGGCGTCGGATAGAGAGAATCGGTGGGGCCGAGTTTGACTTTTGGTTTAGGTCATATGTGGATGTGGGAAAGCTCTTGAGGGTTTTGGAGCATATCACTAAGCACTATGAAGCAAGAACCTCATTAAGCAACACCTCATCCCTCCTTGATAGTATTGGCTTTTCCTATAGACTCAATGTGATCTTGGATCACTAAAATATAAAATGTAGAGTCTTGAGATTTGAGCTTGAGCCAATCCTTTTACCTTAGTATTTTGAGGGGTCCACTTTTCTCATCCATGCCATGCCATTCATTGAGCTTTTCCTGAAATATTTATCTTGGAATAATGTTAGCTCAATGAGACATATGTTGTTAGGAATTACCAAAACCACCTAGGGATAGTTGCACTTTCAATCTCCCCCTTTTGGTAATTGATGACAACATATAGATCAAAGCTTTGACAAATGATAATAAGAGTGAAAAACATTGTCGCTTTGAGAAGTATGTGAAAAGCAAGAGCTCCCCCTAAATTTGTGCATAGTTTAAGATTTGCTTTGGACTGCAAATGCACAAAGATTTAGGCTCATGGGTTACTATTCCATGTCACATACATCTTGGTGGTGCGCTCAAAATGATAACAATAGAATACATGCACTCATCACCAAGCAAAGTGAATGATCATATAGAGATAAAAGGATAATGTCATCCAACAAGCATTAATGTAGCATATGATCAAACACATGATCATCCAAGTATCACACGCATGTAAGGTATCTCAATCAAGCAAATAAAGTTCAACCACCAAAGCAAGAGAGAATAAAAAGCAACGCTCTCGCTCGAAGCCTATGATCTATACATTTTTCTCCCCCTTTGGCAACAAGTTACCAAAAAGTTCATAGAAAATGCATAGCACTAAATCGTCTCTCAGGCTTGATCTTCAGGTGGTGGTCTAGATAGAACTCCAAGGACGAAGGCATCAGTTGATGTAGCTGGAGCTGGTGGAGTGGGTGCTGGAGCTGGTGGCACTAAAGCTGTAGCTGGTGCAGATGTAGTTGCTCTGGTGTCTGTAACTGGCACTGCAGCTGACCTCTGAGCTCTAGGCACTCTGGCAAATGCCTCAGTGGTTGTCTTGCCCTTCCTCTCCTGCATATCATCCTGGAGTTGCTCAACAACAGACTGGATCTCCGTTACCTTCACACCCAAGTCATATAACTTCTGCTCCATGATCCTCTCCAGGCTCTCCTGGTTTCGAGTCAAGGTGGCCAGCCCCTTCTCAATCCTCAGAGTGGATGCAATCAAGTAGCCAAGGTGATCCTGTTTGCTGTTCAAGAAGTACTGAGATGCCTCTTCCATTGTTGGCATCTTGGCGCCTTCTCGATCCTTGCCTTCTCCTTCTTTGCTTGTGCTTGCATAGAAGATGGTCCATCTTCATCCATAACCACTTAGTTGTCCTCAAAATCTGGATAGATAGGCATATGATCCTTGTCCAACAAGTATGTGCTAGTGCCCATCTTGGAGTTAATTAGCTCCTGGATCTGTGGGGCATACCCATAACTTCTCTTTTGGTCAATTTGTCCTCTTGATAGTTTCAACTATAAGACTCATGACCTTGAACTTTTGTGGCACATCAAATAAGTGTAGCAGATTTATTGCATGGCCTCGATCATGTTGTGATCACTGACTTGGGCAAAAGAGTTTGCACGAGGATCCAGCTTGATGGTTGGCGATCTGACAGAAGGTAATGTACTGATCCAAACTTGTGTGTTTCAATAGCAGCATCTGGGATGTCCTTGTACATATGTGCCATAGAGTTGTGATCCATCTTCTTCTTGGCATAGACATCCAAGTCACCCTCTTTCTCCTTAGGTGCATTGATCAGATTAGCCCACTCTTCAATTGATGATTGGTACCTAGTACCTTCAGACATCCATACTATCTTGCCATCTGGATAGAAGTGTGTTGTGGAGTAGAATTGCATTATTAGCTCATCATTCCACTTTGTGAGCTTCTGCCCAACAAAGTCTGCCACTCCACAAGCACTGAAGCTGTCATACACACCAGGATAGTGTTCTTCATTCTCCTTGATGTATTACCAGTTCACCCATCTCATGTCACACACTATGGGCTTCTTGTCCAGCAGCACTTTCTCATAGAAATCCCGCTGTTCCTTTGTGTGGAACCTGTAGTCTATAGCAGTTCTCCTCCTGGTAGCATATGGATCAGACTCTCTCCATAGTCTCAATCCTGAATCCTTTCTGATTTTCATGTTCTCAGCTACAGGATGGGCATCATTATGATCTGGAATTTTAGGCTTCAATTTTCTCAAGACATGTGACTCATCATCTTCTTCTTCAGCAACAGTTTCAGGCACTGGGGCCTTGTTCTTCTCAGCAGCTGGAATGTTCCTGGTACTCCTCTTGGGTGCAGTCTTGGGCTTGGAGGCAGCCTTGGGTGCTTCTTTGGGCTTTGATGAAGCAGCCCCTGACCTGATGGCATCACCCATAAGCTTCTGAGCTTTAGGTGCTGGTGCAACAACCTCTTCCTCTTCCTCTTGCATCATGGAAGGCTTTCCAACAACCCTGGCCATGGTCTTCTTGACCCTTTCCTTCCTCTTCTTCCCTTCTGCAGTAGCCTCTTTGGGTTCAGCTTCCAAAGATGCTTGAGTGGAGGCTCTGGCTTTAGACATGGGAATCCTTTTGGCGGTGCTTTGGTCTTCATACCATGCTTAGTGGCAGCAGCTGTGCCATACTCCTTATTGAGCACCTTCTTCTTGGAAATGGCCTCATCCTCAACAGCCACATAGTCTTCATCCTCAGAATCTGAAGTTCTCTTCTTTTTGGTCCTGGTGGCTGCCTTGGGTAAGTTGCTGGGTGTGCTCCTGCTACCCTCATCAAAGCTGCTAGAGGGACTAGTGCCCTCACTCAAGTGAACCTGCTCCTCTGACCTGTTCTGGCTGTCACTTTGATCAGACATATTGCAAACACTGACAACTTACCCTGTGAGTAGATATAGATGAGATAGAGTGGATGAGCATCACAAAATACAGAGGTTTTTGCAAAAGAATGAGTCACAAACTTAGTTTTAGTTTTCCACAGAAAGCATTTCGGATCTACCGATTTGTAAACTCGGTGATACCGAAGCAGCTTTTGGAACCTAAACTAGTGAACTCGGTCAGACCGAGTCACAGTTCTGTTGCACCGAGACTGCTAGGGTTTCACAAAGTCCTGAACTCGGTCACACCGATTTGCAATTCTCGTTCGGACCGAGAATTACATGTGCAATGGCCTTAGCCGAATCGGTGGTACCGAGTTCTACAACTCGGTTGGTCCGAGATGGTTTCGGCGAAAACCTAACCCTAAATTTTCAATTCATCTCTAATCTATGGAGTGTTTTGACTAGATAAGATAGTTTCAATCGTGGCAATATTCATGGCGAACACAATGTGCTAGGAATCAGATAGGGATAGCACAGTGATCGAGTTCATACCCTAGTTCGTCGATGAACTCGCTATGGCGGCAACGGTGGGGATGATTCCCGTTGACGGCGACGGAGACCAGCGGCAAGAGGCAGTTGGCGACGAGGAGGACGATCCGGAGACCCTGGAGGCAGAGTGGGCTGAGCGTGGGCGAAATAGTTCGGAGAAAATTTCCAAAATTTTGCCCGTGGGTATATATAGCCCGACCCTGTCGGTGTGATCGAGTGGAACAACTCGGTGGCACCGAGATGCATAACTGCAAGCAGTTACAGCAACTCGGTGTGACCGAAAAGTTCAAATCGGTTGCACCGAGATAGAAAACCTAGATCGACTTAGTGATCTCGGTATGACCGAAATGGAAGAATTGGTCAGACCGAAACGCACAAAGAAGTTTTGGAAGTTTAAGTCTATGACGAATCGGGGACTCGTGCTCCTCACGCATAGTGGTTCGAATCTGACTTGATCAAATTTTGTGATGCATCATGAATAGAGTTTGAGACGAGAAGAGCATAGATAGCTAGAGAAGGTTCTTAGGCATTCTTGTCCATCCACTTGACAAAAGAAAAAGAAACCAATCAATCAAAACAACAAGTGGATGTCCTCGAATGAGTAAAATATGCAACCAACATGCTCACAAAATAAAATGGCAAATGAAATATGTGGCTAAGCATGCACAACCAATTTTAGCATCTATCAAGCAATTGGCTATGACATCTGAACTCGGTGGCGCCGGATAGAAAGAATCGGTGGGGCCGAGTTAGACTTTTGGTTTAGGTCATATGTGGATGTGGGAAAGTAGTTGAGGGTTTTGGAGCATATCACTAAGCACTATGAAGCAAGAACCTCATTAAGCAACACCTCATCCCTCCTTGATAGTATTGGCTTTTCCTATAGACTCAATGTGATCTTGGATCACTAAAATATAAAATGTAGAGTCTTGAGCTTTGAGCTCAAGCCAATCCTTTTATCCTTAGTATTTTGAGGGGTCCACTTTTCTCATCCATGCCATGCCATTCATTGAGCTTTTCCTGAAATATTTATCTTGGAATAATGTTAGCTCAATGAGCTATATGTTGTTAGGAATTACCAAAACCACCTGGGGATAGTTGCACTTTCACTTCCGCATGTGCTTTGACTTGTATGTTCTGAATGTTGGGTCATGATACCCATGTTCGTAATATCTCGCTCCTCGGAGCCTAATGAATAAATACTTTGAGTCGTAGAGTTTTGTTGTGATGCCATGTTGTATTTACACATATTGAGCATATTGTGTGTATGATTGAAATGCTTGGTATGTATGGGATCCGACAACCTAGTTGTTTATCCTTGGTAGCCTCTCTTATGGGGAAATGTAGTCTTGTGCTTCCATGAGCCATAGTAGTCCGCTACTTCTGTTCACCGGAGTCCTTGTAGCCCAGCACTACTGCTCCGGATCACTTGACTGGCCGGCATGTGATTCACTTTGTTCCTGTGTCTGTCCCTTCAGGGAAATGTCACGCGGCGACATCCGTAGTCCTGCCTAGCCCGCTACAGCCCGGTTCACCGGAGTCCTGTTAGCCCAGTGCTACAGCCCGGATTCGCACGCTGCTGACCGACATGCTCGATGTTGATTCATGTATGCCTGTCCCCGTAAGTTAGTGCCACTTTGGGTTCACGACTAGTCATGTCAGCCCGGGTTCTCTGTCATATGGATGCTAGCGACACTATCATATACGTGAGCCAAAAGGCGCAACAGTCTGGGCCATGGTAAGGCGACACCCGTGGGAATACCGTGCGTGAGGCCGCAAAGTGATATGAGGTGTTACCGGCTAGATTGATGTGACTTGGAATCGGGGTCCTGACAGCTTTGGTATCAGAGCCTGACTGCCTGTAGGATTACCAAGCCAAACTGGTCGAAGTTGAGTCTAGAAATGCTTTAGTTATATAAGGGAATTGATTGTGGAAGGGAACATAAGGCTCTTTTTACTCCTTATACCTTATGCCCTTCTGATCTGAGTCATCCTCTTCTCTTCTACGGGGATTAAGAACTAGGCCCTCTCATCTATCTATCAGGATGACGAGTTACTATGATAGTGACTTATAGGATTGATGGATTTAAGCCCAGTTCAGTTTCTACTACTTCTGTTTGTTGACAGTTGATCTCAGAACTTTGATATTGTGATGTTAAGTGGTTATGCCACCATTTTGTAGGATGTCTCAAATCTTTTTCGAGCATTTACAGCCGTTATGTTGTCCGAGTCATCCCAGGTTTCTAAATAGTTTGATGCATTTGCAAATCCCTTCTTTCCATTCCCGATGTACCTTTGGGCCAGATTAACCACACTAATTGCTGAGTTGAGGTACTCCATTGCCTCGACATACATGTTGGAGCTATTATTATGACCCTAGGTGTCCTAAAGAACCACTCGGTAATATAGCAATGCTTTGTATCCCCAGTGTGATGGTTCTGGACATTATTCTCGAAAGCATCCCATGATGCCATTTAGTTAGTAGGCATTCCATTCCTGGGTTCTTGAACCCAATATTCACTCTACTTACCTCGTGTTGATAGTGTTGCTCGTACCTTTAGGATATTGGTAACCTTTGTGATAGTCCTCGAGGTCCGTGGTATATCATTCTTCCAAATACCATGAACCATTCTTGGCAGGAGTTCTTTTGAACCAAAAGATCACAATCAGAGTACTCTTGATGAGTTCTCCGTTCAATAGTTGTGACTCTGCCAATCCTACCTCTCTGCATGGGTTATCCGGAAGAAACATGTTGAAGTTGGTTCGACATACTAATCTATGCCTCCACAACTCAGAAGGTTATACGTTCTTTGAGTTGTCCCCCTTTAGTTATATTCCGACCTTCATCTATCAATTGATAGTCAAGGGTATGTGTGCGATCGTGTTCATCGATGACTATTATTCTTGTGGTTCGTCAGGCCATTCTATTTTGGAATGACTAGGAGAAACAAACTCCAGTACCTCATCCATATCCAGGATTAGTTCAAAGCAGTTGTAATCCGTGAATCAAATGCCAATCCAGCTTTTGATTCTGTTCTACCTTGGAGTATTACCATTTTTATATCAAGAATGTCATGATAATTGCACCACCTCTTATGAATTCTTGATTTAGTGATACTTCTTGCCATCATTGTTCATTCCTCGGTTCCGTGTTGTTGTAACCAGAATGCCGACAAGTGAATTGTGATGTGTGAAATCAATACTCCCAGCAACTCTGTTGCTTGGTAGTTAATGGACAATACTCTCATTCTTATGGTGTTGGATATCGAATCACGGTTCTAGGATAGATTGTGCTACCTAGAACTTATTTCTGGTGCACTCTTTGATCAATGAGTTCGGATTATTCAATCCCTTGCTTATTTGATCATATCGTCTTGCCCTGAAAAGCAAGATTGTTCTCGAGCTTAGAGACATATCGGTGGTTCATGATTTTCCATATATCTTCTCGGAAGTATTACCAAGTTGTCACCTGAGCGCTATGTTGAGTTCGTGATCAAGTTGGTTTTTCCATAAACCACCCTTTCTCCAAGGATCTGTGTGGGTTACCCCTGAACTTGTTGGATAAGCTAAACAATAACTTGGAGAGTTGGATAAAAGCTTTATCCGACTTAGTTCATTTTAAGGGATTCTTGTATGTGTGTTGAAGAAAGATGGTATTTTCATCGATTGGCCCTCGTGATCAGTTAATGGACCTATCATCTTATCCAATCTTTGATTCGAGTATGGGCTATCCTCAAATCAAATCAGAACCAACGATATTCATAATGTTGTCTTACTCGTGGTTGATCCCTCGAGCATACATCATTACATATTTTGGCCTGATCAATGCTATCATCTTGTTCACATAACCATGTAACCCCATCTTATGGAAATCTTGATAAATTGTTGTTGAGCCCATCGACAACGTCTTTATCTCCTCCATGATTCAGGTTGAACATTAAGTTAGTGTTGGAAACTTTTGAAAGCATTTCTTCATGCTAGCTCATGAAGCATATGTTTGGATGAAAGAAGTGACTTCCTCTAATTGATGTGAATTCGATGCAAGTTGCCGCCGTGAATTCGAGAAAGTTTATTTTTGCCTCCTCTGGAATCATCCCAAGTTATTCATGCACGTGCGAAGTGCTTTATGGTTTGATAGGTTGGTCGCCTCCATTCCATATGTGTTCCTAGCACACCAAGCCACTGATTGATATGTTCAAGGAGAAGAAGTTCCTTCTTAGGATCCAGACTTATGTAAGGGCTTCGATATCCTCGATGATGGTTCCCAACCAGAGCTCGATAGTGTTTTGTTGTAAGACTACCATGTGGTCATGCTTGTCTGGGACAGCGTGTTCACAGGTTTGTAGCAGAACCAGCTCATGTTTTGGAGCTTGCTACCGTAGTTCATTTCCCGAGAATATCACAACATCGTCTTGTCGATTTGTGTTGCAATCTTTATTTTCCAGACATGATGTCTGAAATATCCTGTTACCAACCAGATCTGAATCTCAGGCAGATATGATGGTTGGAACATTCCCAACAATTGCATTTTGTTCCCAGCTTGCACCGTCATTGTGCCATTTTCCCATGGGCTGCCCTTCTCAGCAGTTGCTGTCCAGGATCATCTCCAAAAGTGGTCCTACCATGGGTCCCATCCATATTTTATGATAAGCAAATATCACTCATTGCGTTGTCTTCAACAAGGGAGTTCACATCTTCCATTCTAGACCGAGTATGCCATTCTTTCGAACTCCTTCAAATGGTTGATTGTGAATTGCCTCAGGTTGGTATGAAGAGTTTCAATGATCTTTATATCAAAAGTAATTGTTTTTGCCACTTAAGAG
Organism: Aegilops bicornis; assembly: GCA_021605145.1. Classification (NCBI taxonomy): domain Eukaryota; kingdom Viridiplantae; phylum Streptophyta; class Magnoliopsida; order Poales; family Poaceae; genus Aegilops; species Aegilops bicornis. The sequence continues at coordinate 674,777,059 of CM038671.1, forward strand.
TATAATTCTACGAGTCACCTTTCCAAAGGTGCCCCGTTATGGAATCATGGCAATTATGTCATCGCTATCTTAAAGCCATGCACCATCTTCTTCAGCATAGAATTTTGCGTACCCAATTGAACCTTGTCATCTACTTCTTCCATTTCTCCTGGTGTGTGTTTTGTGTATCAACTCAAGAGGTGTTCTTACGTCTCACTCCATGAGTTGATTCTGAGTTGCTCGAACCTCAAGAAGATCGATTCCTGTAGAGTTTCTTCTGTCATCATCATGTTGGATAAAGATCTCGAAAGTAAAGACATCAAGATCAATTTGAAGCAATGAATCAACGTCTTCGAGGAGTATACTTGGATCCTGAAGATTATGTTAGCTTTGTGTCCCCTCTATCTTCTTACCACACGTCTTGAATCTCGGGACGAGATTCTTGTTTAGTGGGGGTGAGTTGTCACATCCCTAGCTTCTGGTACTGCCTGGTGTTTTGCATCTTGTTGCATCATGTTTAAATTCTATTTAAGTTGAAATGGGGATTGACCGAACCCTAGCATCAGAAAGAATTCAATTAGGTTCAAATAAAAATATTTTCAATGAACCCAAAATGCCTTCCCAAAAATGTTCATCATCTTTGGATTGGTCTTGAACCTCTGCCAAAAATATTGCACATTTTCTAGGTCAATTGGGGGTCACTGAATTAAATCATATAGTATTTGCATTTGGGCATTTAAATCCTATAAAATATATTAAATGCCCAAATAATCACAAACTGAAATGTTTACCGTTGGTAATATTCCAAACAGTGGCCACAACAGTTGCATGATTTTTGGAAATGCTCCGCATTTTTAATAAAGCCAAACACAACTACGTAAAATAGAAAAACAGAAATAAAAGAGAGAGTTACCTGCCTAACCTCGCAGCCCACTTACATGCAGCCCAGCAGCCGGCCCATCTGGCCATGCCAGTCGTCCTCCTCCTTGCGCCAGAAGGACGAGGGCGTGTGGCCGCCGTGCGCGCACACGCGCTGCGCCACCTCCTGCTTCCCACCGCTGCCTCGATGCGCCTGGAGATGCCACGCCATCCCCGCAGAATCCCCTCGAGCACTCCTCGCCCTCTTTCCCCTCCCCTGTCTCTCTCATGCGCGTCCACCGAGCACGGTCGTCGACGCCGACCGCCGTACACGCAACCACAGCCATCCCAGTGCCTCCCCGTGTTGTCCCCTACGCCCGCCTCGACGCCTTGAAGCTCCCCCTCAACGCGAGCATCACCGGACGCCCTGTCGCCTCGCCACGACCCGTCTTCTCCGCGCACAGCCGCCAGATCGCCATCGTCGTTAGGTCGCCGTTCGTGCCTCCCCGAGCTCAACGACCGCACCAGAAGACTTGCCGTGAGCCCCGCCATATTCCCCCTTCTCCCGCGTTCATTTGCATGCTCTAGCCGTGCTAGCCAGCGGACCCGAGAGCTCATCGCCGCCGCGCTCGTCGTCGCCGGCGAATAGGCTAGCAACCATCGTGTACGAGCACTGCTACGTGCTCAGCATGTCCCCAGAAACCCAACACCACCACCAGCTAGTCCTCCCGTGCACCGCAGCGTCGTTGCCGAGCTTGTCCGAGCTCTGGCCGCCGCGCTTGCCATCGCCGCCGTTGTTACTATCCACTCCGGCGCGAGCTGATGGCTCTGTTGGATGCGGACGAGCACCAGCTTCACGCCAAGCAAGACCGCCGCGCGTTTCGTCGCCTGTGCTGCGTTTCCGGGCCGCACTGCCGTCTCGAGCCTCGCCGGCGGCTTAACACCGGTCAAACCCCCCCCATTAACACTAACCTAATGGCCCTTTGGGTCAATGACAGATGGGCCCCAGTGCCCTAATCTTTTAGTTAGCTAATTTTAACCCCTCCGTTTAACCCTGTGGCACTGACGTGTGGACCCCCACACATCAGGTTTGACTCCAGTCAGCGCTGTTGACTTGCTGAAGCAAGCATGACGCAGTGCTGACGCAATTAACAGTTTTGTGGGTTTATTTTAATTCAAGAAATTCCAGAAAATAGCCAAAACTTCTAGAAATCATAGAAAATCAACCGTAACTCCAAATGAAATAAATTATATATGAGAAATTATCAGAAAAATGCAATCTATCCATATGTGCCATTTTAATGCATGACAAACCAAGTTATACCTACTGTATAAGTGAAAACATGATAATTGCATTTTAAGTGCTTAATGTGGAGCTTGCATATGAACCTTTGGTTCATATGGACTTCATCTAAATCGTTGCTAGATGCATTAGGCTAGATCACATCATATTGCCATGTCATGATCATGCATCATACTTTTGCATTGCATTGATTGTGTTCTCTCTTGTTTGCCGGTGTTTGTCCCCTCTCAGTAGACGTTGTTCCGACGATGAGTTCGATGACACCGATGAAGAGCTATACTATCTTCAGAAGTGCCAGGCAAGCAAAACCCCCTTGTTCATTTCGATACAATCCCACTCTCTCGCTCTTGCTCTCTTTTACCGCATTAGGACAACATCGATTCAACTATTACATGCTGCGGTAGCTGAACCCCTTTTCCTCTGCATGACCTGCCATTGCCACAGTAAATAGATGAAACCCACTAGCATGAGTAGGAGTTGTTTGAGCCCTGATGTGTCTACTCATTCATGCTTGTTTGTCATGCCTGCTACTGCTTAGAGTTGAGTCAGGTCTGATTCATCGGGAATGAATTGGAATGGTGATGAACATGTCCTACTGTGTGTGAGCTAAGTGTGTGAACACGATTTGGTAAAGGTAGCGGTGAGAGGCCATGTAGGAGTACATGGTGGGTTGTCTCATTGAAGCCGTCCAGGAACTGAGTTCTGTGTTTGTGATCCATGAAACAACTACTACCACATGTTGGGCCCTGAAACATGACCCCGCTCGACTTCTTAACCACCCTAGTCCTCTGTCCAGGAGTTGCAAGTAGTTTCTGGTGTTTGTAGTATGCTGGAGGCCTTGAGCAGCGCTGACCCGAGGGGCGGGCTGTGATGCGGTAGGCACGTGCCACGGTGTAACAGGCGCCCGTTTGGTGTCTCGGGAACCCTGCACACATCGTTCGGGGCCGTATGTGGAAACCTTGGCTGGACTCCCCGCGGATGGAACCTGGATAGGCGATAAACCTGGACTAGATACTTGAGTGTTTAGGTAGGTCGTGGTCTACACCCTGAAAGTGCAACTATCCCTAGGTGGTTTTGGTAATTCCTAACAACATATAGCTCATTGAGCTAATGCTATTTCAAGATTAGTATTCCAGGAAAAGCTCAATAAATGGCATGGCATGGATGAGAAAAGTGGACCCCTCAAAATACTAAGGACAAAAGGATTGGTTCAAGCTCAAAGCTCAAGACTCTAAATTTTATATTTTAGTGATCCAAGATCTCATTGAGTCTATAGGAAAAGCCAATACTATCAAGGAGGGATGAGGTGTTGCTTAATGAGGTTCTTGCCTCATAGTGCTTAGTGATATGCTCCAAAACCCTCAACTACTTTCCCACATCCACATATGACTTAAACCAAAAGTCAAACTCAGCCCCACCGATTCTTTCTATCCCAAGGCCACCGAGTTCGGATGTCATAGCCACCGCCACAAACCCTAGGCAAATCGGTCTCACCGATAGGGATCTCGGTCTCACCGAGATGGGATTGTAATCTCTGCTTCCCTTTGTAACATTTTGGTCCTACCGAGATGAGCGATCGGTCCCACCGAGATTGCAATGTAAACTCTCTCTGCTTCCTTTTGTAACATTTCGGTCTCACCGAAATGAGCGAATCAGTCCCACCGAGTTTACACGACCAACTCTCTCGTTAGCTTATTACCAAAATCAGTCCCACCGAAGTTTGTGTAATCGGTCTCACCGAGATTACGTTATGCCCTAACCCTAACCATATCGGTCCTACCGAGTTGCATGTCGGTCCCACCGAAAATCCTAACGGTCACTAGATTTGCTGAATCGGTCCGACCGAGTTTAACAATTCGGTCCCACTGAGTTTGGCAAGTTGTGTGTAATGGTTAGTTTTTGTGTGGAGGCTATATATACCCCTCCACCTCCTCTTTATTCGTGGAGAGAGCCATCAGAACGAACCTACACTTCCAATACACATTTTCTGAGAGAGAACCACCTACTCATGTGTTGAGACCAAGATATTCCATTCCTACCATATGAATCTTGATCTCTAGCCTTCCCCGAGCTGCTTTCCACTCATATCTTCTTTCCACCAAATCCAAATCCTGTGAGTGAGAGTTGAGTGTTGGGGAGACTATCATTCGGAGCACAAGAGCAAGGAGTTCATCATCAACACACCATTTGTTACTTCTTGGAGAGTGGTGTCTCCTAGATTGGATAGGTGTCACTTGGGGGCCTCCGACAAGATTGTGGAGTTGAACCAAGGAGTTTGTAACGGCAAGGAGATCACCTACTTCGTGAAGATCTACCGCTAGTGAGGCAAGTCCTTCGTGGGCGACGGCCATGGTGGGATAGACAAGGTTGCTTCTTCGTGGACCCTTCGTGGGTGGAGCCCTCCGTGGACTCGCGCAACCGTTACCCTTCGTGGGTTGAAGTCTCCATCAACATGGATGTACGATAGCACCACCTGTCGGAACCACGACAAAAACGTCCATGTCTCCAATTGCGTTTGAATTCTCCAAACCCTTCCCTTTACATTCTTGCAGGTTGCATGCTTTACTTTCCGTTGCTCATATACTCTTTGCATGCTTGCTTGAATTGTGTTAAGATTGCTTGACTTGTGCTAAGTTGGCTAAAATCTGCCAAAGACTAAAATTGGGAAAAGGATAAGTTTTTATTTGGTCAAGTAGTCTAATCACCCCCCTCTATACATACTTTTGATCCTACAAGTGGTATGAGAGCTTTGGTCTCCATTTGCTTTGATTTCCATAGCTTTTGGTAGTCATAGCCTTGGTTTCACAACCTAGGAGAGTATGGCGTGGGAAATTATCACCGTAGAGGTCCTTACTTTGATGGTACTAATTTTTCCAGTTGGAAGCATAAGATGAAAATGCATATTCTTGGACATAACCCCGCCGTTTGGGCTATTGTGTGTATTGGCTTGCAAGGTGAATTCCTTGATGGGAGAGAACCGAACCGTGAAGCTACCGCGGAAGAGTTGAAGATGCTGCAATACAACGCTCAAGCTTGTGATATCCTCTTCAACGGATTGTGCCCCGAAGAATTCAGCAAAATCAGCCGTCTTGAGAATGCAAAGGAAATTTGGGATACTGTGGTTGATATGCATGAAGGTACCGACTCCGTCAAAGAATTCAAGTTGGATGTGCTTCAAAGTCAACTTGACAAGTTCAAAATGAAGGATGGTGAAGGTGTCGCTGAAATGTACTCTAGGCTTGCTCTTATCACAAATGAGATTGCCGGCTTAGGAAGTGAAGAGATGACCGACAGATTCATCACCAAGAAGATCCTAAGAGCCTTGGATGGAAAATATGATACCATGTGCACGTTGATCCAAATGATGCCCAATTACAAAGATCAAGCCAACGGAAGTCATTGGAAGAATTGTTGCTGATGAGATGTCACTCAAGGATAAGGAGGAACTTCACAACAAGTCAAGAGGTGCTTACAAAGCCTCATGTGAAGCCCCCACATCATCAAGTGAGAAACAAACCTTCAATGAAGAATTGAGCTTAATGGTGAAGAACTTCAACAAAAAGCAAAGAGAGAAGCTCCAAGTCAAGGTCCTACAATGACAAAAGATCTTCTAGTCGAGAGCGTAATTGCTACAATTGTGGAAGACCCGGACACTATTCCAATGAGTGTACGACACCCTACAAAAGAAGAGAAGAATCACCTAAAAGGAGAAGTAGAAGAGAAGAATCACCACCAAGAGAGAGAAGGAGTAGAGATGATCATTATGAACGAAGAACATCCCGGAGAAGCAAGGTTTCAGAAAGGAAGGACAAGTCATCAAGGAGCTACACAAAAATAAGACATCAAGCTCATGTTGGTTAATGGGTATCCGGCTCCGACTCCGACAATCACTCCGAGAGAAGCTATCACTCCGGCTCCGAATATACTCAAGATGAAGGTGTTGCCGGTCTATCACTTGTGTCAACCAACTCCTACGACATATTTGATTCACCAAATGAAGGACTTGGAAGATGCTTCATGGCTAAAGGCCCAAAGGTAACACACCCCGAGTATGTTGATTTCAATAGTGATGAAGATGACTTGTTAGGTGATGATGATTTACTTGTTGACAACTCTAGTGATGAATACTATGATGAAACGTCAATTAATCATGCTAATCAAGATAAAACGAATGACAATGATAAGGAGAAGATTGAGCTTCTAACTACAGAACTAAACACTCTTAAGTTAGCTCATGAAACTATCTTAGAAGATCATCGATAACTTTTAAGGACTCATGAGAAGTTACACTTTGAAAAGCTCAACCTTGAGCAAGAGCATGAGTTCTTAAAGGCAATCAATGATGATCTTCGTAAGAAAAGTTCTTCTTACATTGCCAAGCGTTTACTCTTATCTACTTACATGCCTCAAGTCAAGTCTAGTAACGAGAACAAGAAGGATTCTTCCTCTAGTAGTAACAATAATCATGCTAAATCCAATGTTGTTGCTTCTAGTAGTTCTCTTGATTCCACTAATGATTCTCTTAGCCAAGTTACACTTGAGCAAGAAAATAGCTTATTGAAGGGAATTATGGAGAAAGGTGTTTACAAGAGCTTTGCAGGGAGTACGCAATTCGAGGAAATTGTACGCAAGCAAGGAAGGCACCGGAAGAATCAAGGTGTTGGTTTTGAATGAAAGTTCAATGCCAATGGAGTTGAGTGGGAAGAAGATCAATACCCCAAGACAAAGTTTGTTCCTCAACAAGAGAAGTATGATCCTACTTCCTTCAAAGGGACACAAGCCCAAGATGATCTTCCACCACAAGACCACAAGCAAAACGGCAAGGACAAGCTTCAAGAAGAGATTGATGCATTTGAAGAAGCTCCAAAGGCCTTGGTCAAGTGGGTTCCCAAGACTACATCAAGTTCTACTTCATCAAGTACGACTACAACTCCAAGTTTTCCCATCAAGACGATGTGGATCCTGAAGAAGAAGAACAAGAGAGTTCTTGAGGGTGACTCCGCCAACATATTTCCCTCATATTATTTTGGCAATAACTAGTGCAATCAACTTCCACATCTTGCACTAGTTCAAGGAGTCACAAACCCTCTTGTTGGTAAGACAAGGGAGAAGGTAACCTAATGCTCATAGACATCATCTTGTGTGTGCATCACTCTATGTCTATGGATATCCTTGTTTGTTCCTTGTGGGACTAACCCGTGTAGGTATTGAAAGTGCAATTCACTCCAAAGGATTGCTCCAAATGATCTACATCAACATTGAGCATCCACATCTTCAACACCTACATGAAGTCATCATCGACAAAACCCAAGGTTAGTTCATCCCTTTAAGGGGGGATCTCACATCTAGGGGGAGCTTTACTCTAAGAATTGAGCTAAATCAACTCTAATGGTGTGAACACAACAATGCTTTATGTAAAAGTGGTAACCCCACTTGAGCTTAAATGATGAGTATGACCTATGATCAAATGTTCTCATTTGACTCCTAAGTAAATATACTCATATATAGATGACCTAGTCATCGCCAATTGCTTGATAGATGCTACAAGTGGTTGTGCATGCTTTGCCACATATTTCATTTGTCGTTTTATTGTGTGAGCATGTTGGTTGCATATTTTACTCATTCGAGGACATCTACTTGTTGTTTTGATTGATTGGTTTCTTTTTCTTTTGCAAAGTGGATGGACAAGAATGCCTAAGAACCTTCTCTAGCTATCTATGCTCTTCTCGTCTCAAACTCTATTCATGCTGCATCACAAAATTTGATCAAGTCAGATTCGAACCACTCTGCGTGAGGAGCACTCGGAGTCCCTGATTCGTCATAGACTTAAACTTCCAAAACTTCTTTTTGCGTTTCGGTCTGACCGATTCTTCCATTTCGGTCATACCAAGATCACTAAGTCGATCTAGGTTTTCAATCTCGGTGCAACCGATTTGAACTTTTCGGTCACACCGAAGTTCTTCAGAATCGCTTGCAGTTATGCATCTCGGTGCCACCGAGTTGTTCCACTCGGTGACACCGACAGGGTCGGGCTATATATACCCACGGGTAAAATTTTGGAAATTTTCCCCGAACTCTTTCGCCCACGCTCAGCCCGCTCTGCCTCCAGGGTCTCCGGATCGTCCTCCTCGTCGCGAGCTGCCTCTGCCGCTGGTCTCCGCCGCCGTCAACGGGAATCATCCCCACCGTTGCCGCCGTAGTGAGTTCTTCGCCGAACTAGAATATGAACTCAATCACTGTGCTATCCCTATCTGATTCCTAGCACACACTACAAAAAAAATACACTTCCGTGATGATACGTGCTTGTCACAGTAGGTCGCGTTTTTTTTCATGCATGTACATCCATGACAAATTTATGACAGAATCAAGATAGTCATACCTGTGCTGTCATAGAAGTGTTCCATGACATTACGAAAATTATCATCACAGAAGTGTCCACTTCCATGACGATAAATCACGCGTCACGTAAGTGCTTTTCGTCAAGGGTGACCGACACGTGGCATCCACCGTAATCGAACGCCGTTAAGCTATCGGGTCCGGTTTTGGATCCGATAACCCGTTATCAGCCCGACCAATGGGGATTTTCCACGTGTAAAATCATCATTGGTGGAGGAAACACGTCTTTACTCACCGTGGGGACAGATGTCATCCACTCATTGGACAGAAGGCGCCTATGATACGTCGACACGTGGCACGGCCCAACAAGTTTAATTGGGCCGGCCCAATTAAAGGCCCACAAGTTTTGCGGACCATAATGGGCCGGCCCAGCTAAAGGCCCACAAGATTTTGCGGACCATAATGGGCCGGCCCAGCTAAAGGCCCACGAGATTTTGCAGGCCATAATGGGCCGGCCCAGGTAAAGGCCCACAAGATTTTGCGGGCCATAATGGGCCGGCCCAGCTAAAGGCCCACAAGATTTTTGTGTGCCATAATGGGCCGGCCCAGGTAAAGGCCCACAAGATTCTTGCGGATCATAATGGGCCGGCCTAGCTAAAGGCCCACGAGATTTTGCCGACATTAATGGGTCGGCCCAGCTGTAGGCCCACAAGATTTTGAGGACCCTAGTAGGCCGAGCCATTAACTGGCTGCCATGTTTTGGGCCAAATGTCGGCCCATATCTAATCCGGTCCATTAATGGCCTGCCACGTTCCGAGCCTAAAAGTGGCCCATATGAGATCCGGCCTGTTATAAGCCTACCACGTTCTGGGCCAAATTACGGCCCAGATCAGGTCCGGCCCTTTAAGAGGCTTTGGGCTCAATTATGGCCCATATCAAATTCGCCCAAAGAATCGACACTATGCTTTTGGACCCACTTGCTAAAGGCCCACTTAGTAATTCGGCCCGATATTAGTTTTGGCCTGTTAAGGGCCCGTTTAACATTTCAGCCCTATATTAATTTCGCCGTTAAAAGCCCGTCATATAGTTGGGCCTAACTACGCCCAATTTGCATCCGCCCGCCGCAGCCAATATCCGATTGGGCCAAACAAGGACCGAGACAATTTTGGCTCGTTAAAAGCCCGTGATTTGATTCGCACAATCATGGGCCGGGTTCATTTCAGTGCTGCCGCCGCCCGTGAGCTGTTCGCACGCTTGTGCCCAACCTACATCGTGATTGCATGACGGCCCGATTATGTACCGTAATTTTACGGTTTGGCACGGTTTTCTGCGAAGATGTGATATATATATACAAGAAAATAATTGCAGCATCGTGAATAAGAAAAACCTAGACTATACAATAAAGAAATTACGGCATATTACATCCACTGGGCATCAAAGTTCGCCACTATGATAATAAAGCACAAGCAGACAAGAGATTACATACACTGGCATCAAAGATTGCCACCAAAGGCAAATAAACACGCCGACAAAATAATATACAAAATTGACAACACTTCAATAGAGTTCAAGAAAGGTTAGCCTCTGGCTGGGAGCCGCAGCAAGCAGCTTGAGCAAGATGATGAGATCAAGGCTTGTTCAACACTTATATCTTCCTCACTCTAAAAGATAAACAAGGCATGTGATGAAAAGTTTTGCACGTAAAAGTATCAGTCTTGACAATTCATCACATTTCTTCTTGATTTAATAAAGTGACACAGCTTTAAAATTGCATTAACACAATATGGTATTGTTCGGTCAAGACATGGCAGGAAATGACATTGTGAAGGAGTTGGCAGCTTCAATGACACCACTGGATTACAGATCAAGAACTCATAAGTATCAATGGTTAGTGTGCTATCAATTTATACCATTTTAGATTGGCAAATAAAGAGACGGTTTAAATAATAGTAGAATGATATGACATTGTTCATAGTTAAGACACTGCAGAATATGACATTGTGTTGTAGTGGGTAGGTTCACCACACCACCGGATTACAGGATGAAGAATGTATATACATGCAAAGGCAAAAGAAGATCACTTGCTCAGAGTAGTTTAATTTACATGGTATGAAGAAGGAACTTGGTTGTACAACTGAAAACTTAAATTGAGAAAGGACAAACTTTTGTTTATGAACTACATAATAAACTTTAAATAAGCAATTTGATGCAAACACCAAAAATAAACAGTTGCAAGGTACCATGCCTAACCAAATATATACAAAAAAGTTTGAAGGCTTGAGATGGACAAACTTACATTATTGGTGAAGACAGGCTCTATAAAGGCCTTGTCCATGTTGATGGGGGGGCGGCAATTCAAGAAGTTCACCACGGAATCTTCTTCAAAAGCATTGCCTTTATTCTACATTTTGTTAAGAGTAAATATAGATGTGATAATATACGATAAAATGGAGAATATTTAAGATAAGATGAAGAGTGATGCTACATAACCAAGTAGCTATAAATGTAAGTGCAGCAATACAGGCAAAAGTTATAGCCAAGAGCAATGCACAGCTAAACTTCTTCAGTACCAACCTTATGGTAAGAGTAAATATAGATCTGATGTGTAGAAAATGGAGGGCAAAGGAAAATAAGCTGCAGAGTGATGGTACATGAACAACTACCTGTCATTATAAGTACACCGATAAAGGACACCATGTACTTACAAGAACAATGCAGAGCTAAAAAACATTGGCATTGGATATATTCTACACTAATGTAACCATTCATACAGATCGATAATTTGGAGCGAACAATTGATAAGCAAGCTATCATGCATACTGCTGTCACATAATGAACTAGGTATGTATGCAAGTACAAAGGATACAGACAACAGTACTAACAAGAGCAAAGCAAATGGGCAGCATATTTGCGATATCCTGTCATTCTTTTCAAACCGGAATTCTTCTTCGAGCAGATTTCCTGCAAAAAAGATACGTAAGGCACATGCAGAAAAGTAGAAGTTCAAATTGTCATGTGATTTCATAGAAAGTACCTCATCCTGGGAATGAGACTAGCGCATAACAAGGTTTTTCCATTCAATGTCTTCTAAATTTAGCACAAGAGACTTCACCGGAAATTCGTTTATAGACTTGCCATCAAAGTGTGATTTCCTCAGGTAACACCGACATCGCTGCAATGCTTCCTTGAAAATCACAAGCAAGCTTTGCTCGTCATGACTATCCAGATTGACCCTCGCCTAGTTACAACAATGTAATGTAAATCATTGATGTGTTCAATCAGCGTAAAAACATGAAAATAATAACCATGAATAATAGCACTTACATGTAAGTTGGACAGGAAGATGTGAAAATGGTGTTTGTCTTCACTACAATCTTCCCATGATGGGAATATATGCATGTAGTCCCTAACAACATTGAAAGCATTGTCTTTTAAACTGGGAATAAATGGAATGGGGTTCCAATCTGTAGGAATTGGGCGTCTCTGCAGTTGGGATAGGTCTTCGGCCGGTGGATTTGGTCAGACTTTTTTTTTGGAGTGGGATTTTTCTGTGGTACAGCTGGTGCTATGGCAAATGAAATTGGTATACCTTTTGCTGGAGTGCAGTCCCGTGGTGGTGGGGCTAGTGGTGTGGCCAAAGAAGTATGGGTACAATCTACCGGAGTCGGTCCTACGTTTTGTGTCACCGGGTTGTACAACCAATATAAGTGGGTGTCGTCGATTTCTCCAAAGACCACCACGCTTTTTCAAGGACTTTGTGGTGCTCCTTCATGTTCGGCAATCACCCTCTTCCTTTTGATGTCCGATGCACAAGAACAACATTTGAGTGGAAAAACATGGTATGATGACGGATGGAATATGTATTGATAATGGATGGGCATGGCATCTCGACATATATGATGAGTAAACTAAGCGAGATGGCGGTGCAACAAAGTAGAAGAAATGCAAGACAACATATGCAAGATACCCGCAATCAATAAAACATTGCCAAATTAGAACAGCACCTTGATGGGTGAACAGGACAAGCCATCTCGCCTTTGACTCCTCGAGGTTAGAATAGTCATTAGGATCATATTCTCAACAAGAATCAACAGTGGGGAGCGTATGAGTTTCATTGCATCTGTAATGGCACTCAATGCCTTGGTGCCAATTTTGTAAGTCATTGCAGTGTTTAGCTTCAAGAGTGGACTGTCGCTAGTGTGACACAAAGCAGCTACACAGATCATAGTGTAGATATAATGGGAAAACCTTGAGCATCAGAGTAAAATCAGCAAAGTGGAACTTGCTGAATATATGTGCTAGTATTGCCGGTGCGGCTAGAAAGGCTTCGATACCAGCTCTCTTCAAGTGAAGGTGCGGTATTAATATCGATGTAACTCTCAAAGGCTTACAGCTCCCTGCATTTCCTTGCTATTCTTATAGGATTCAAGTGGGCAGGCCACTACAAATCCTATTCCTATGTTTATAAGATCCTACGAATCAAAGAGGCTCAAAGTGTCCATCACAACCGACCGTATAGACCTCTACACTGCAAATGTCCCTGCACATCTTCAGTACAAGGAACATATCAGACTACTAGCATACTCCCTCCGTTCCAAAATATAAGTCTTGGTAGAGATTTCCACTATGGATCACATACAGATGTATCCAGACATACATTTTAGAGTGTAGATTCACTCATTTTGCTCCATATGTAGTCCATGATGGAATCTATACAAAGACTTGTATTTAGGAACGGAGAGAGTACATATTAAAGAATAACGGAAGAGGAACATGGTAAAGAAGAGCAAGCAGATTTTGGATAATAAAATTTTGGTTGCGTAGTGCCAACACATGATGAACCAGAGCGCATTAAGAATGCAACTCCCAGCTGTCTCTCGACCATTTCAGCGGTTGGATGAAGATCCCACGTCTCCTAACCCTTCTTCTTCCTCGTCTCGATTCTTCCCATACGTAACACCAAGACGGGCAACCGGCCGACCACCGCCCCCACCGCCTGTGTTCCTCCGCCACCCCCACCCCCACCTGCGTGCCCCAACCCCCACCTGCCGAAGTTTTCTTCGTTCGGCGAGGCCCCACAACTACTCCGAGCCCCTTCGATCGCACCGTGAACTCCGTGAGCTCACAAAATCGACCGACCCAATTTTGAAATTTAGTCTCTTGTGATTTAACTAGTGTGGAATATAAAAGGGAAAACCATAACCATTGGGAGTATAGTGTTGAGCGTGCCATGGCGGATCAAGGTGCAAACCGCACAAAGGCAACTTCGCAACCAAGACAAGAAATCAGAGTAAAGCGGTGGCGATCTATTTTCTTTTCTGCGATAAATAAGTTGAGCAGAATTTAAAGAGTACCGCCTCTAGTGCGGGCGCTGCACGTACGCATCTCACGAGAATTTGACGGCAAGCGGTAGCGATGGCTGTCGGCATCGTGGAAGCAAATCTAGGAGGGTAGACGGTGGCGGTAGGGCGCGGTGGACGAGATGGTCATAGGAGCGGCGCCGGCAAGGTGGAGGACGGCGGGGATGAAGAGAGAGGACATGATGCAAGGATCCCGGTCCGAAGGCGTGGATGAGAGAGGTCGATCTCTTGTAATGGACGGCGGCATCGGGGTATCAGCTCTGGCATGGTGGAGGAGGACGGCGGTGGATGGGGTGGCGGACGGCGGCGGACGAAGGAGGGTGGGGTGGAGAGGGTGTTTTGGCGCCCACGGAGTATGAATGGGGAAAAGGGAGGTAGAGAGGAAGGGGGGAACCATGTATTCAGGGCGCGCTTGTCTCAAATGCGAGGAAATTTACAAACTTAGCCCCTGTTTCAAATTTCTACTACATCACAACAACATTAGTCGGTTGGGGATAGGACGGTAATCTCGCATACACCGAATATTTGCCGATTGAGAGTTTGTTTTTGGCACCCACCGTGTATGAATATGAATCGGGGAGGGAGTCGATTTCGGTCGAGGACACACAGTGTGTTGGCGCCCACCGAGTTTGAATCCTTGTGAGAGGCGGTTACGTAACTTAAGGGTGAAATTACAAACCTACACCTATCGAAACCTATAGAAATCCAGCAGATAGGCTTTGCACAGCGAGGATAGGCGTAGTGATTTCCATCTCGCAGATTTTGGTTTCGGTGATTATCGCGACTTTTCCCGCTTCGTTCAAATTTTGCAGAGTGCACGCCATCGTGCCAACTCAATTCGAATCCCGTTTGTATTCTATTTTTTCAAAGTAGATCCTTTTCAATTGGAATTACATTCTATATACATCATTTTTTATATATACTTTCAAAAGCACAACAAAGAATTCTGCTCCTTTATATGTATAATATGATTTACAAATACAACGATCTCGAAATCTTACGGTTGAATTTGAAATTTTTTAACCAAATTATGTTCTACTAAAATGTATGGATCAGTAATACCTACATATTAAATAACATAGATGTGCGTGAATTCATATGAGTATGCATGTTTGATAGATCAATTTTGTGTCGAGTATGGATTACATGTATCATCATCTCGAATTTAAATATTTGAATCCCTTTTTTTTTCACTCCTTTCACGCCCATCTCTCTCGCATGCATGCTCCTTCAGGTAGCTATCACTCTCTTTTCTCCAGCTCACCCGCACGCTTACTTCATGTTTCTCCTATCCTCGCAAACATGGTCTCTCGACGTCTCCCTTGAGAAGTGTCACACTCTCCCTATCATTATACATTACACGGTTTTCATTATCTCTCATGTCTCTACTGTTCTCTGCACTTTCGGTACCTAATCTTTCTTTTTCACCGACACACACACAGTATCAACACTACTTTCACTTTGTATTTCTCTCTATGGGATTCTCTCACACACCCTATATGTCTCTACATATGACTCATACCACTAAAATTACTCTCTCTCTCTCTCTATCTCTCTCTCATCTAGACACAACATTTGTTGCGGTCTCCTTTTCGTCTCCATCCCAGACTGACATTATTCATTTGTTTACCGATCAGACAACCCCGGCTACCGTCTCCTCTCTCTCTCTCTCTCACAGACACACACACACACACACAACTCCTACTTCCACTCCCCTTCCCGACTACCGTCTCTCTCTCACACACAAAACTCTCGCTTTCGCACCCCGACTCGTACTTCTCTAACAAACATTTATCGACTAGCTAGCCTCTAGATAGGTTTATACACCCGCACACTCGTGCTTTCACCATCGCATACATGTCTCTCTCCTGCTCCTTGTATCTATGTAGATTTTTCTTCCCTTCTCGAGACACGCCCTCTCGATCGTGCACACACGCACTATCGCCTCATTTTAAGCTAATACCTATCGCACACACTCCTTGTGTCTTTGTCACACATGCACTCCGTCCTCCTCCACTCTCCCTCTCTCTCACACACACATGGGCTTTTTGCAACAACTAGCAAGATGCCCATGCGTTGTATGGAACATCAAGATGCATTTGTATGAGTAGTTTATCTTGTGGGGGAAAAGGGTGAACGAGGGAAGGCCTTATTTGCAAATGTGGAGAGGGGTGTGGGTATCTTTTTACAAAATTGCCATAGTCTCCTTCCTATTCGTCAGATATAGATCGGACGGCCTATATTGCAGGATGGCAGGCACACGATCATCACCGACAATGCTTTTTATAAGAGTAGGGATGAAAAATAGAGTTGGTGATGATAGTGGGCCTGCCATCCTGCAATGTAGGTCGTCCGATTCATATCTGACGGATAGGAAGGAAAATATGGCAATTTACCCGCACTCTTCACCACATTTGCAGATAAGGCCTTCCCTCGTTCATCCTTTTCTCCCACAAGATCTTGATGTTTCGTGCAATGCACGGGCATCTTGCTAGTAAGAGTAGAAATTAGACATATACCACTTCTCAAATCTTGAAACCAACAACATTCCTCCCATATCTCATCAAAAATGCCAAAGGAATAAATTTTGAGTGAAACATAACATATTTTTAGTGATATACGTATTTCAAAACTAGACTTTTTTTCTATAAAATCGGTGAATATGTAATAATCTACTTTGATCGTGTGGCAACGCATTGGCACATTGCTAGTAGTTATTATAATTTTTGGACACCGCATAAACGGTGGAGTACATATACAAAGAGAAGAGGCGCCGACGCAGTCAGCCTCTCTCATTGTCTCTCGCACACATGAGTGTTACGTAAAGCGGCGTTAACAAATAAACCCTAAAACCCTAGGTGTATGATTGCTGCATTCGCGGGTGCAGTGCGTGGTGGAGCACCTTTGTAGGAATAGTCAGCTCGCGTGATAATTTGATCCATAGGAGTTGATGGTCGGGACCACAGGTGAACGACTTGGAGCGCGGTGGCTCGCCAGTTGCCACAGATCGAGTAGCCATGTTATAAAATATCGTTTTTCTAGCGGGGTTAAGAGTTCCGATTTTCAATGGCGCGTTAAAAGTAGTAAGTAGTTTTCAGAACGATTGGTATGGAGCAAAAATGGAATTCATAGTACTGCGTACCTCCTTGGCGTATGGTTGTATGATTTTTTTTTTGCGATGGAGGTTGTATGGGTTTATGTTGCGAGATGTTGAACCTGGTAGTTCTAGGGCAAATACTATGGTTTAGATTTAGATGCTGGTTTTCAGTAATGAAAATCGGAAGGGGAAACCCTTCTTTGATTAAAAAAACTACTACCTCCATTCTAGTTTACTAGTCCCCATCGTACTTTGGGTCAAAGTTTGTCCACGAATTTTACTTGTAAAATGTGAATGGAAAACGAGATTTTGTTATACCCAAACAAAAAAGGACTGTCGGGAGTGATTGCTCTGACACGGACGCGACCTCTCATAGCGCAGGCATTGAACGGTGGCGCCCGCCAAGAGGGCACTTTTCGACTGCCGCAGTTCGGCCGAGCACGCCTCCTCGCCGCGTGCAACCAGCTTAAGACTGCCACGCCTGCCTTCATTGAATACGCGCGTGTGCCGGAAACACGTTACATCCTTCCGCGAGCCGGCAGGCATTTTAGAACACAAAAAATGACTAAAATATAATTAATTTACGCATGGTCTTGACTTGTTGTGCTCGCACTGGTAGCAGGAACTAGTAGAGGTTTTTCTTTATTTATAACTCTCCTCACATTTTTTGGCTTTGAAATGAATCATGGTTGTGGACATTATGTATGAAATGTGCAGATATCTGTGAACATGAGTTTGATGTGGAAGTTGAACTTGAATGTCGGGCTTCTTGGCGTGAACTATACTCATGTCCAATGCTTCGTCTGTTATTGTTTGGAAAGTAATTGCTGTTATTACATGACCCAAAAGCATTTTGTGCCACATCGGTAGATGCACGGACATCACAACAGCATGCTTGTTGGATAAACATTTGAACCTAGCTATTATGAAGGAAATTTTGTATTGACAACAGTTTTAGATAGCAGGAGACGTAGCCTGCTTCTGCCTCTGCTAGCTTATTTCGCTTCTTCCATCTCTTCTTTGGCTTGGGTGAAGAGAGCATCTGATTGCTCTTTTCGCTTCTTCAGGAACTCAGCTACATTCTCAAGGGCTGCTGCACACTTTCTTTCAGCCTTTACTAATGCCACGAGGACACGAACAGCTGACGACTCCACCTGGCTTGTGTGTAATCCAGCATCATCTGGGAATTTGCACCTTGTGTCTAATCCAGCATCATTAGGGAACTGGAACCTTGTGTGTAATCCAGCCTCATTTTGGAAACATGATCTCAAGGTTGATCATACTTCCCTCCTCGGAGGAACTGCATCCTGACATGAAGTTACTTCTTTTTTTAGATCAATACTCAGAGCAACCTAGATCCATTTAGTAGAAGCCAAATAAACAGAACTCGCAGAAGTGAATTCAAAAGAAAATTAAAATAAAAACAGACTACAAGGTGAGAACACCTGTCGGCGTTCTGGGAATGGGGGTACCCAGACTTGCCTGACTGCGGCCTGCGGCGTGGCTCAAGGGGTGGCCCAGTACGGCCCATCTTCATCAGCACAAGCTCAAGACCCTCGCAAGGGGCCAAGCCTCATGGGCGGACGACAGGAAGCTTCCTCGTGCACGGCCTCGTCGGGTGGCTCATGAGGAGGCGGAGAGATCAAGGCAGGGTACCTCATGAGGTGCCCATGACGCAAGCCATGACGACCAAGGGCGCCGGGCGGGCGCCAGCCCGCGCAGTGTCCTTGTTTCCTCTTTGGTGCAAAGGGGGCAAGCGCAGGCGAGAGCATCAAGCAAAGGCACCCGTTTCGGTGCAACAAGACCAAGAGGCTGCATAGCAGGAAGGAAGTCATCGTGGAGCCCAAGCCGGCGTCACCATCAGAGCCTTTGACATGCGAGGACCAACTTTAGTCAGGATAAGTGTACTAGATGTTCCCCTTCAAAATGGCCAATTGTTGGCGCCCTTCCCGCTCAATATTTGGGAAGAGGCCCAGGGCCTCTGCCTATAAATAGGACTAGCCACCCACAGGGTAGGGAGAGCTTGATCTTGAATCGGATCGAGAGACCAATAATAGAGAGAGAGAGAGAAGCGACTGAACTCCCCCTAGCAGTTCATCGCACCAGCCAAGAACAGACCCTCGTGAGGCTGTTCTTCCTTGTATTGTTCATCATCAGCCCCAGAGGAAATCCACCACACCACAAACTAGAGTAGGGTATTACACCACAATGGTGGCCCGAACTAGTATAAACCTTGTGTCTCTTGTGTTGTTCTTTTGGTAGTTTAGATCCTAGCGAGTCGGCGAGGTGCAGGTAGGTAGGAGGCGATATCTCCGCGTGCACCCCAGAGTTCGAACCTAGAGGGTCTGCCGGAACCCGAAATCCGACATTTGCCACGCTAGGTAGGGGTGCGCCAGAATCCGCCTTCTGCCGCTTCGCGCCCCGTCGCATCATCATCATCATGTCCGGCGACCAGGCGGGTAACCCTGATCTCTGGGCGGCTGGACCGCTAACGACAGCCGCCGCTTCGGCGCATACGCCCTGTGCAGCTCATGGTCCGTTAGGGCGCCGCAGTCCGCTGGGCGACGCAGACATGCAACGACGGTTTCACGCTGCTGGCAAAGCGCTGGTCGGCGGCGTAGGGCTTCCAACCATGTTGCCACGACGCCATACACCCGACGGAGCAGCGAACTCAAGGGTCCGCCACAAGTGGCCCGAGAGCTACTACAAGCAGGTGCTATTGGAGGCGGCGCGACGTCTTTGCTAGAGTGGGTGGCAGAGCTCACTGGCTTCGCCGCCTCGGGCTCACCCTTCGCACCCAACTCCCACCTCAGGTCCAGGCGGGCCACACGGAGGCCCCACGCACGCTCACAGCTCCAAGCGGACTCCAAGGCCACCCTAACGCCAGCCAGCCTTCAAAGATCGGGCCAGCAGCGGTGATGCCTCCGCCCCCGGCCGGCGAAGAAGGACTCGCCACGGCCCACGGCCTCAGTGGGCCACCGCGCTACCACCCCCAGGTGGGCGCCTCAAGCAGAACTGCGTGGCACGCGGAGCACTACGGTGCAGCCTTCAGGGTGGCGGCCCCAGAAGAGTACGTGCCCCACATGATGGATCAAGGGCACGCGCAGGAGGACGAACATGGCTCGCTCCTCAGCCCAAGCTGTGGGGACGAGGCACCGGAAGCTGAACTCTTCCACGAGCCCCGGGAAAACCCCGTCGGCCGCGCTGGAAGCAACGATTATCGGGTACCGCTAATTCCTCAGGAGCAAGCATACGCTAACCATGGATCGCAGGAGGTACAGGTCGCCATAGCGGACGGCTGCCCCACTCCCGCAGTTTCCTACCCCTCAGGAGGAAGGCGCCGGGGGCTGCAGGAGAGGGGCTGAGATCCGGCATCACCACCGCGGCGTTCGGAGCAAGGCGTCCTCAGGAGGTAGGCCCTCTGCCGGGGAGGTGCCTCAGGGCCTACCCCTGGCAGAGGACCCGTGGTCGTCGGGGGAACCGCTAGCGACCGCTCTACCCCATCGGCGGCGTCCTTGGTTTCCGGTTGTCGTCGATGGCACTTGAGTGTGGCGCAAGGCGGGGCCCTCGTCTAGCGATATGAAGCAAGGCCGGTACCTGTGAAGAAGGCCCAAGGTTCGTGAAGCTTCGCCGCCCGTGACACTCTCACATAATAATGAGTGGGGCTGTACACGCCCGAGTCTCAGTGCCGGCCTCAGCCCCGGGCTCCTCCCTCCCACCAAAGGGCAGCACTTAGCTCCGCTACGGTGAGAAGACGCCCAAGACTAGACTAGGTGCGGACGCGCCTTTTCTCGCTTTCCTTGCTTTTCCCCTTGGCTGTCGTTTTCCCCGTTGGATTTAAGTTGGATTTGAGCTTAAGATTTGCGTGTGTTCGGGAAGGGGTGTTTAGTCTCGTTCGAGCAATCTCGCGTTCGTTACCACTTTGCCTCAGCTGCCTCCCCTCGTGAGCCCCTTGCGAGCCGGGCCAGACCTAGCTTGCGTGCAGCCCGGACTGCCGTCACCACGCCCTCTCAGGAGGTCTTCATTACAGGTTCAATGGGCTCGTTCAGGAGACCCTCGGGACACCACAGCCCTCCGCAGGGTATCTCGAGGCCCACGCTGGTCGAAGGTAAACAAACCAGCCAGCTCGTCACAAAGCCAGCCACTTGGCGCCAGCGTATGGGTGATATCGCATCTACTAATATGTTGAATGCAAGTTTTTACATGAGGGGCTCCCCCTCCCAAAATGCTCTTACAACCTTCAGGGCAAAGCCCGAACTCTATCTGCGCAGGGTAAGAAAGCAGGAACAACACGCGGTCAGTCGGATAAATCCCCCAATGCATCCTCAAGGGCACCTCCTGAATCGCCGTTGGCGTTGCTGGCCTCGCCATCGCCCTCCGCGTTGCCGTCAGCGGCGTCAGGGCCGTTCACCACGCCGCCTTCATCAGCAGCCACGACCACGCCGTCGTCATCAGAAGCGAAGGCCCTGACGAGGGCATCCACGTTGTCTTCCACTTCCACCGGTCGCCCGGGTCGTCCCCGGACGGGGTGCTGAAGCGATATGACATCAAAATCAAAGTTGGGGTCCATGTTCAAGATGGCTGAAGACACGAGAAAAAGGCGCGCCCGGCAGGGCGTGGCTCCTCTCCTCCACCAACCTGTTGGCTCGACCGACCGCGCACCTCGGCCCGCGTCACCACGTCGGTGAAGAACTGAAGGTTGCGGCATAGTTGACTGCGTGAGGCTCGCCAATGGCCGCCTCGCAGATGTTACCCAAGGCCGTGTTAGCTCTCTCCCGGAGCGTGGAGAGCATGGTGCCATGCTCGTGCTCCAGGATCCGCCGCTGGCGTATCTCATCCTCGTTCTGCCGCGCAACGGCCTCAGCCTCGTCCACCCGTTGACGGAGAAGAAGCGCCTCGGCGCGGGAGGTAGCCAGCTCCTCCTGTGCCACGCCGAGGGTGGCCCGGGAAGCGTCGGGCCACCGCGCCACTTCATCTAGCTTGGCCCTCAGGGCGGCGGTCCTGCCTTCAGCCTCGACCCTGATCAACCCCAGCCTCTCTTTGAACTCGCGCTCAAGGTTCGAGCGAGCCGTCGCCACCCAGCGTTCAACCTCTTCCAGGACTCGGGCCTCCCGCGCGGCGATGTCACCCTCCGCCTGCGTCACCAAGCGCTCCCTCGTCTCCAGACGCTCAAGATCGCGGGCATGCTCGGCAGCTTCCAGCGTCAGTGCCTCCTCACGCCTCTGGAGCTCTGCCTGGTCGACCGAAGCCCCCTTCATCGATGCAAGGGCCGTCTCACGCAGCTCCACCTGCTGCTCCAGGGAATGGCACCAGGCCTGGAGTTCCCGTGCCCGCTCCTCCGCCGCCTCACGCCGCCGGTCAGCCTCTCGGGCCTCCTCGATGACCCGAGAACGGGCCTCCCGAGAGGCCGCCGGTGACGCCTCGACTTTCTCGTTTTCAAGGTCACGCCGGTGGCGCGCAAGGGCAACCGCCACCTCCAGCTTGCGCCTCTCTTCAGCTAGGCGCATGCGCTCAGCTTCAAGGCGCGCGTCTTCGTCAGCGAGCTCTATGCCAAGCTGGCTCACCGCTTCAGCCGCCCGCTGGAGAAACCCTTGGCGAAGGGCACGGCGCTCCCGGGCGCGCCGGAGCACGTCTTCTGCGTCATCATCCGCCCCAAGAAAGCGCGGGGGGCCACGAATCAGCACTCCCCCTTTGGGCAGGGGGCTGGGGTCGGCGCCTCGTGATGGCCGGCACGCCCGCCGAAGCCCGGCCTAGAGCTGGCTCGTCCCCGAATGAAGAACGAAGGGTCGACCTCAGCAATCGCCATCCACAACCAGACGGGAAGCCCAAGGCAGGCTGGCTATGCCCCGAGAAGGCTCACAAAGGAGGGTCGCGAGATGCGCAGAGCCGCGACGCGCCACAGGATGGCTCACCTCTCCGACTGGCCCCACCACAAGGGCTCTGCTAGAGCTCGGAGCGCTCGAAGACGGTGGAGAGGGCGAAGCCTGGGGGGATGGCTCCTCAGCCATCTCCATGAGCTCGGTAGGAAGTGCCCTGCAGGGCAAGGATCAGCCAAAGCAACGGGAAGATAAGGAACTAGGAAAGGGGAAGGCTTACTCATCAATGGCGAAATACTTCCTACGCTTCAGCAGGCGGCAAGGGTAATCGTCACCCAAGGCCTCCCTTCTCTTCCGAAGAGCCTCAAAGTCCACGCGGAAGCGGCCCAGGAGTTCAACGCAGGGGCCGGCCTGCAACGAGGAAGAAGCATCAAGGCGACCAGCGTCAGGGGCGTCGCCCTGGCGCACGCCGCCGGTCGCCTCACCAAGGAGGATAGCTGAGGCTCCAGGGGCCACGGCCATGGGAGCCGCGGGCCGCGGCTCAACGCCTTCAGCCGCAGCAGTGCAAGCCTCAGGAGCTGCCACCTCAGGAGTGCCGCCTGGCGTCGTCATCCCGGCGGAGGCCCCCTCAGCCTCCGGTGGCCCATGCCTCCCTGCTCTGCCACTTGAGGAAGGACCGCCGTGGGCGACTGGAAGGGCAGTCACCACCACTAGGTTCTCACGAGGCCCCATGAGGCCTGCGGGGCACAGCCCCCATTCGTCGAAGCTGGGCATCTGCTTCACAAAGTCACCCCTGCTCGAGCAAAAGTACAGCAAAGCACCCCCTTGCCGGATGCTGCCGGGGGAAGGATCCCGATC
Organism: Aegilops bicornis; assembly: GCA_021605145.1. Taxonomy (NCBI): domain Eukaryota; kingdom Viridiplantae; phylum Streptophyta; class Magnoliopsida; order Poales; family Poaceae; genus Aegilops; species Aegilops bicornis. The sequence continues at coordinate 674,800,666 of CM038671.1, forward strand.
GGGACCAGAGCACCTTCCTCGGCACTTCAGGCGTCAGTCCTCCTCCACAGAGCCTCATGCGGTCTTCACGCCCGCTGAAGGCCCACATCCGACGGGAATGGCGCTGGAGAGGGGCAATGCGGCATAACAGGAACTCCTTCACCACCTTGGGCGCCGTCACGCCGAGCGCCCTCAGGAACGCGAAGCGACGCCAGACGAAGACAAGTCGAGGGCTCGTGAGCGTCTCCTGACCCGAGCCTGAGTTGGGGACAACGGGTGATGTTGGATCCGAAAGCAGGGGGCTGGGCACCCCGACATCCACATACAGCCACCGCTCGCGAAACCCAGACGCGGGCGGAGGAAGGCTGAAATCAATCCCTGGAGCCGCTGTTTCTGGTGCGGCAATGAAGCTCGCGCACCCCGAGCATTGGGTGGGGTCGATGAGGCACAAAGAGAAGAAGTGACGCAGCAAGGCCACTGAAGGAGTGATGCCCATCACTGCCTCACAAACAAAGGTGAAAACGGCAAGAAGAGTAATGGATTCAGGACCCAAATGCATCATATGGATCTGGTAATGGGAAAGCACAACATTGAAGAAATCGGAAAAGGGGGGAACCAGTCCCGCCCACGTATGCCGGGCGGCATCAACCTCGGTGACTATTCTCGTCATTGGAGAAGTGAGACGGGCGGGCCGTCGTCCTCCCTTTTCGTTGAAGATAGTGGCTAGAGCAGAGCTGACCTTGTCCAAGCCTTCTCGGTTGAGTATGATCGACCGATCGACGGCAGGAGCCATCGACGACGGCGAGCAAGGCAGAGGCACATCTTTCTTCCCTTTCCACTTCTTCGTCGGAGCCATGGCAACGGGAAGGGGGAGGATTCGAGATTGGATTGGAAGCGGAGACTGGAGCTCGAGAGGAGGAAGAGCAGGGGAAGGACGAGCAGCGAAAAGAGGAACGACTGTGTGCAACCACGGGTCCGCCTAGCTGGGCGCAAAATAAGGAGGCGTGGGGGAACAGGGCCGCCCATGTCCAATCAACCGCCACGCTGGCGCCCGAGGTCAAGAAGCTGTTAGGGCCCATGGCGCCAGACTTGCCCTTCGCTTCTCCGCTCGGCCAAGTCCAGGCGCGCCTTGGGCCCGGGGGCTATTGTCGGTGTTCTGGGAATGGGGGTACCCAGACTTGGGTGCCTGCGGCCTGCGGCGTGGCTCAAGGGGTGGCCCAGCACGGCCCATCTTCATCAGCACAAGCTCAAGACCCTCGCGAGGGGCCAAGCCTCATGAGGCGGACGACGTGAAGCTTCCTCGAGCACGGCCTCATCAGGCTGGCTCGCGAGGAGGCGGAGAGATCAAGGCGGGTACCTCACGAGGTGCCCATGACGCAAGCCATGACGACCAAGGGCGCCAGCGGGCGCCAGCCCGCCAGCAGGTCCTTGTTTCCTCTTTGGTGCAAAGGGGCAAGCGCAGCGAGAGCATCAAGCAAAGGCACCCTGTTTGATTGCAATAAGACCAATACTGTCGCATAGCGGCAGGATGGATGTCATCGTGGAGCCCATGCGGCGTCACCGCCTGAGCCTTTGAAAGGCGAGGACCAACTTTAGTCAGGATAAGTGTACTAGATGTTCCCCTTCAAAATGGCCAATTGTTGGCGCCCTTCCCGCTCAATATTTGGGAAGAGGCCTAGGGCCTCTGCCTATTAATAGGACTAGCCACCCACAGGGTAGAGAGAGCTTGATCTTGAATCGGATCGAGAGACCAATCGCAGAGAGAGAGAAGCGACTGAACTCCCCCTAGCAGTTCATCGCACCAGCCAAGAACAGACCCTCGCGAGGCTGTTCTTCCTTGTATTGTTCATCATCAGCCCCAGAGGCAATCCACCACACCATAAACTAGAGTACGGTATTACACCACAATGGTGGCCCGAACTAGTATAAGCCTTGTGTCTCTTGTGTTGTTCTTTTGGTAGTTTAGATCCTAGCGAGGCGGCGAGGTGCAGGTAGGTAGGAGGCGAGATCTCCGCGTGCACCCCAGAGTTCGAACCTAGAGGGTCTGCCGGAACCCGAAATCCGACAACACCCACTTCCTACATCAAGCTAAAAACAAAAGCATTAGGACGATTAAGACTCTTCTTATTACACATCGAAGAACACCACGCTTAAGAAAAACAGAAACTACAACATATACACATCAAAGAACACGAGGCTACACGAAAGTAATTGAAAGGGTGTTACTTACCAAAGCTCGCTTACAGGTTCGGTGCAGCTCCTCTTTAACTTGCCACACTCCTTGAAGATGTCCCGAATATCCCGTGTTTGGTCTTCATTGCTCCTCTGCATGTTCGCACTCTTGGTTTTAAAATCTCAACATGGCAAGAAAATATACTACTAGTAATACTCGTGCATCTTGTGGGCAACATTAAAGCACTCGTCTGCCATGTTAGAGCATCTCCAACAGAATCGCAACGCGCGGCGCTTTAAAAAAGCGTTTACAGTGCTGAGATCGAGAAGTAGATGGAGTAGAGGATAGTTCTCATCATAGATAGATAAAAAAAGATAATTCAATTACTCCTCGTCGTCCGATTCCTCCTCGGTGATGTCCTCCTCCGACATCTGACTGTAGGCGTGAAGATACCGATCGTCGTCGGATTCCCAGGGCGACGCTGCTCCTAGCCTAATGTTGAATTGAGCGTCCGCTTTTCGCCTACGCTTGTCTTCGCGATAGGCGGCTCGCTCCGCCCTCCTTTGCGCGTAGAACTCGCGCTCGTTGATGATGTCCTGCGGGAAGTGTTGGTGCCACAGCGCCATGGCTTCCTCGTCCATCTCGGCGATGCCGAGACGGTGCTCCGCCGCCGGTTGTCGCGACGATCTTCGGCGGTGCTAAGCCGCGCAGGCGCTGAGCTCCTGCGCTGCTCCCGTGTCGGCACGTTAGGGAAGTTCAATGTTCTATGAGGCCACCGAGTCGCCACGCCGCTGCCGTCAGATCGCGCGGGCAGCCTCGTTGGCGGTGTCGAAATTGCCGAGGCCGAGGCGCATCCCGCAGAACCGGATCTCGGCGGAGAAGCCGCAGGAGGGGCGCGCGCGGACGCCGCGGTATCCCCAAGTTTCCTGGTGACGCGGCGGCGGCGAGGCGAAAATGAGCGGGGAGAGAGTGGTGGCAAGGCACAGAGCGGTGGGAGGGCGTTGGATTTTATAAAGCGCGCCGGACGCCGCGCGCCAAAACTAGTGCACGCCCGGCCACTTTTTCCCGCGCGCGCGATCCTTTCCCGACGTCTCTGCTATCTCTACTCTCTTCTCTACTGTTATATTTATTTAATATTTAATATTTAATATTTATTTCTACTTCCTTTACTGTCTACTTTTTTTTCTCTATACTTTTTTATTTTGCAATGTAGGCCGTCCGATTTATATCTGACAAATAGGAAGGAAACAAATGGGAATTTTGCAAAAAGATACCCATACTCCTCTCCAGATTTGCAAATAAGGCCTTCCCTCGTTCATCCTTTTCTCCCACAAGATAAACTACTCCTACAAATGCATCTTGATGCGTGCAACGCATGGGCATCTTGCTATTTCTAAAAACATTTCGATCATTCGCCACACTACTGGTTGCAGATGAAAAACCTACCCAAGCACAACGCGATACAGGTGCGACGCACAATTACAAGCTGATATTTTGTTGGACAATGGAGGCTATAACCAATTAATTTTACGGGAACAATAGCACCCAGGAAATTTGAAGTGTAGGTATGAACAAAATTGAATCGCACATGTACCGCCAAGTGATTCAATACACACATTACCAATGAGGAGGAGAACAATGGTCGCGGCCTCTGTGAGTCATGGTCGGCAACGAGAGTCGATTCATTGTCCATGACGGTGGTACTTCTGCGCTTGGCGTCGGCTTCCGGAAGCAGATCCGAGACCGTGGAAGACGATGCCGGAAGAGGCTCCGTGTACAACGACGACGGTGGACCCGGCTCAGTCTGGCGTATGAGGTCGTCGATGAGGCAGATGCAATCATGTGGACGAGTCTTGCCGTGTAAAGGGAGGAGCACGAAGGCTGCGGTGCCATGGAGAAGTCTATTTTGCGGTGGGGATAGAAAATGGGGAGTATTCAGGTGTACTACTCTGGGTGCCGGGGTGGGGTTGGCTGGGTAGGATGAACCTGAAGTTATGAAAACAGCCCCATACCAAGCGTCATCCGTAGGCCTGTTCCGAAGGCTATGATGGTAACTTCCCACGGCTCGAATCAGGGTCACGGGAGATTTTCCCGCCGACCTCAAAATTTTGTGACACCGACTCCCGTGTGGCGTGTTGAGTGATTCGGCTAAGCAACTAGCAAGTAGTAGTAGTAAACTCTGCATATTAGGTTTGACGAAGTCAAACTTCCTAAAGTTTGACCAAGTTTATAGAAAATATAAACATTTACCATAACAAATATGTATGATGTGAAAGTACATTCAATAATGAATCTAATGGTATTTATTTTTTATTGTATATGTTAATATTTTTGTTATAAGCTTTCGAGAGTTTACAAAACTTGACTTTGACCAATGCTAATACGGACTTAAATAAAAAGCGGAGGAGTACACATTTGTTTTCTTAGTTTGTAGTGAACTAATCATTTGTTGAAATTGTGAAATAAATATATTAGGCTATTGACTTCGAATGTAATGGTCTATACAATTCAATAGTTACAATCATTGTCGAATCCCAAGATGTATACAAGGTCTATAGTACTTCACAACAAGCTCAAACTCACATAATCCCAGTCAAATGAGAATCTAAATGTCATAGTTATTACTTTGTAGGATGTAACAAAAACAACCATAACTCTACATCAGCCATTGGCCCTGTTTGGATACTCTAACACAGTTAGAGTTAGAGTTATTTTCTAACCCACTCTAACCCAAATAAGCACCTCTCCACCAGGATAGTTGGGTTAGATGGAACTAACCACTCTAACCCTCCTCAGATGGATACTTTTGGGTTATTTGAGCCCCCAACTAACCCAAACTAGCTCTAACCCCATGATCCAAATAGGGCCATTATAGAAGCAACATTTTGACATATCCCAATGTGTGAATGAAACATGCAGAGAGAGCTTTTGAACATGGAGCAGATAGGGCGGGAAAGATTGTATGTATGTGGATGAGAGAGTAGGAGACAAACCTAACGAGACAGAGGGAGAGAGATAGAGAGAGAAAGAGAGAGGAAGAAGTTAGGTCTGTGAGAAAGATGAAGACATGTAATATACGTGAGATGCGTGTGCATCCAGATTCTCAGATATGTGGAAGGAGAAGAGACAACATGTTTGATGAGAGAGCTGGAAAAACATGGACGAGAGGGGAAGGATCTCGTGGGTTGAGGGATTGACAATTTTGTGAGGGAGAGAGAGGGATTGGTAATTTTGTGCAAGAGAGAGAGAGAGAGGGTGGGGGGAGGAGCAAGTTAGCCATCATCACATCACCCTGCTTCCAAATGACCCCGCATTCTCTAGCGCGGTGTGGTCGCCGTCTCCGATCTGCTCGATGCCCTCTTTGAAGATTGAGGTGTTGTGCATGTTGGGGTGCAAAGAAGCACAAGCGAGAGTGGTCGCCGTATAACCTTGGATGGGGATGAATTGTGTGCTCGGGGGAGTGTGTGTGTGTGTGTGTGTGTGTGTGTTGTGCTGCGTGTGTCTGTCTGTGTGTGTGTGTGTGTGTGTGTTGTGCTACGTGTGTGTGTGTGTGAGAGAGAGAGAGAGAGCGAGAGATAGAGATATTGAGAGAAAAAAACCTAAGGAGAGAAATAGGTATTCACAAAGAGATTGTGCGGGCCTTGAGGTGGGCAGGGGCCGGGTGAGGGTGTCAAAATGTGCGCGTTGATGCATGTGTTGCATGCAACTGTGCGAGGGATGGACGAATTGAGAGAGATGGTTGTTGTGTTATGGATGCTCCTCTCTCTCTCTCTCTCACACACACACATACAAGTAAACTAGAAGACCGTTCTCTCATGTATACACAACGTATCGGCATATCTGTCTATGTCTCACTCATGCATGATCATTTGCACATTCACACCTCTCTATGTCTCAGATCACACGCACACCGTCTCCACATTGCCCTTCCGCCACAACACACATATGGACACATACACATGTTCTCTCTCGATCACACACACAAAATCAGTATTAAAAAAACTAGGGCGCACCTAAAACGTCCAAATCCAAATAAACATGAACTGGAGCTAAATTCAAATATATGGAAATATTGCAGCGTCAAGAACTTTCCCAGGAAAAAAAGTTGAGCAATATTCAAGGATTGTTTTCACATACACAAAAAGGTTCGGTGGATGTCCTTCGAGCGCGACACGGTGACACACCGTTTGATCAACCGCGCGGCCGCGGTTCACGCGCTTGCACATGATTCCGTATCATGGCTGTGGTACTAACTAATAAAAGCGCTGCCTAGGTCTAATGTTTACATGTACTAGTACGGTTTTCTTTTAAGTTTGACCAACCTTATATAAAACTAAAGTAAGCTCCCACACGCGCACTCATCAATATGCCGCCGCCGCCGTTGCGCATGCCGGCGCCCGCCTGCTCCGCCAACAATTTCTCTCCCATCACCGCCAGACGCCGCCATCCCTGTGCCATGAAGTCAAGGCTCGCCCGCTCCGTCGTCTGCAGTCCCTCCTCGCGATGCCGCCAAGGCTGCCAAGCACACGGCAGCTGGTGGAGCAGCGTCTATGCACGCAGCGCACGAAGAGGAGGCACGAGCGCTGCTCAAAGACGCCAACAGGAGGAACTAGCATGTCATTGTCATCTCCGCTCGCGCGGAGGAGGCGCGCATGGTGGCTGTCGCGGTAGAAGCCGGTCGCGCGCGCGTCGAGCCCGCAAATCGGGTGCGGACGCGGAATCTACCTTCGAGACCTTGAATGCCACGTGGATCCTGCAATCTGATGGAGCAATTTGGGTCAGTCGACTCATGTGAGCCGTTTGATGCAACATGGATGGCTAGAAGGGCTTCTTCCACCTCTTCTGCCGTCTTCTTCCTTCGCTCCATCGAACTTCTTTCACAAATCGACTGACCCAAATTATACTACTAGTACGAATGTATTAAGTACAGTAGGAACATGAAGATACGAGCAGTAGTACCAACTGCAAGAAGAACAGTAGTAAGACATAGTACTAGTACTACTGTACGTACTAAAGAGTTCAAATAACGAGAAAGAACATACTAAACATAGTTCTGCTGGGGCCTCAGCACAACACACCCTTGAAAATAAACTAAGAAACTAGTCCGCTTACGCTGCAAGAGAACCAAGATGAGCGACGGCACTGCCACCTACTCGAGTCCGAGTCCACGCCCTCGACTTCGCCCTTGTCCCTCTTCCTCTTCCTCGTCAGCCGACGCTTCTTTGCTTGAACCGAACACCGGCTCGCTTGTTCATCCAACCCTTGTAGATATTTAAACAAAGGTAGGCATCCATTGCTGCGCATGTGATGTGATCTTCATCTAATGTCTTCGACTCCCATGCATGATGAAACCCGTGATGAGGTTTCTTCAGTTTAGCGTACGAAGGATCAATCATGGCTGATTCCAGGGTCAGCATTGAAGGTTGAGAGGAGGACACCGGGCTTGCCTTCTGGAGATCGAAGGGCTGGCCTACAACGAGACCTATCCGACGCAGGACATCCCTGTCGTTCTTAAAGCCTACAGTAACGAATTTCACTCTTTTGTCCTTGAGGAAGTTCTTAAAATCCTGGCACTCAACGTCGGCATGGCATATGTGGTAGACCAAGCAAACGTTATGTACGCAAACCTGGATCACGGCGGGCTTCTTCCTCTCTTCGTCCTTTAGATCCTTCTCTCATCGCAGGACCGTGGTGTACTCAACATCTAGCCCAGCGACCCACTCATCCGTTGAACTGTTGAACATGCGTAGGAAGCGAGCAAGCCATGCTTTCACCGTCGCGGATCCACGTGTGTAGATGGCGATGAACTGATCGCCGGTGATGGCTCTAACCTGGTAATCAGCGGCGACCATGGAGATTTGGGAGGCTATGGATTTTGGAGGAGGGTTAGGAGAAGTTGAACTGTTGTACCCCGCAAAAACTGGGAGCGAACTAATGTGGAAGGACGGGACGACTGGGAGCGAACTGTTGTAAGGTAGTAGAAGACGGGGATGAGTAGGGCGTGCGATCGGCGTGGGGTTGCTGGCTTGCCCGGTGGATAAACGGCTGCAAGCCCCCAAAGAGTTCTCGAGAACTATGCGGGACCCACTAGATGCCATGTCTACTAGACCCATATCATAGGCCTGACGGTATAGCTTCTGCCTGTTCGCACGCCATGCCGGCGCGTGGATGTAACTTCACTTAATTCCGTCAACCGCGCGCCTCCCACGACCTTCGCTCGCCTCAAGGTCGGGCCCTTTGAGACTTCGACCGACTATAAATGAGCAATTTTTTTGCCTACTCCGCATGCATGATACTCCCTCTGGACCTTTTTACTCCCGTCAACCGTTTGCAAAGTGTTTGACCAAATTTATACTTTTTTTAACACCACCTTATATTAATAAACCAGCCACACCAGTACACTCATTCAATACAATATTCACCACAGTGATGCGTTATTTACAAGAATACCATCTAATCTATTGTCAAAGCTGTACTTAGCGATTAAGTGTGCCACCTTATTGGCTGAACGGCTAATCTTTGACAATTGAAGATTGTTGATCAACTTCGAGATGCTCAACACTTTCATCTTCGTGTCACGCATAGCAGACCTGTCATAGTCCCCCGATGCAAGAGACGCTACCACAAAAGCGCAATCAGTCTCTAAAATTACATGATTATGAAGAGAAATACCTATGTAGAGACCGGCAATGCAAGCCCTAAGCTCCGCTTCCTCCACGCTTTGACAGGCATCAATGAAATCCCACGACCAAATTATACTAAAAATATCAATATCTACAATACTAATTATAATGAGTATAAGAACTATGTTTTATAATGAGTGTAAAAATATTGATTTGACATTGTGAATGTTGATACATTTTTCTATAAGTCTGGTGAAAGTAGAGGTAAATTGACTTCAGACAAAAGTTAAATGCACAATGCAGACTAGTTCCTCCGTCCAGGTGCGTGCCATCACAACAAGGTAAGCTATTAGAGTACCACTACCTCCCTTCTAGTTTAAAGGGCTCGATTCAAAAATTTCACCTACTCTTAGCAAGATAGTAGAGGGGGTGGAATAGTTTTTGAAGTCTGCAAAAGTACTCAACTAGTGTTGTCGTTCTTCACACAAAAATGTGTTTACCAATGCATGCATGAACACTAGTTACTCTAACCCCCCTCTCTTCTTTAATTCTTTGCCACATCAGCATGTTTGCTACTATTCCCGTGTGCATGATACCAGCTAAGATACCACCATTATGGCCAGCCTTAATCATCGCATGCAATAATTTAGTGAAATATGAACATGTGTGGGGCATGTATGTTTTTAATGACTTGAGACTATACCTAGCCCGGCATACAAGATGACTTATTATGCACCGTTCCCCATACCTGCAGGAAGCCCGTTCGTCTCCAAATCTTTTCCTCTCCATGTGTGGAAACAATATGCCTGCCAAACTCTCCTTCTCCCTCCGGCGGTCCCACCACTCCACCCCGTGTGAAAAAAATCTGCATGCATGACTCTCCTCCCCCCACGCTCGTCCAATCCGTTGTGACCAGCAATATTTCCACCCCTTCGCTCCCCCTAATTTACTCCAACAAATATGCCCACGTAGTCTGTTACTTAACTGCAGGTGCATTGGGTCACCGACATATGGGCCCAACAGTGTTCGCCCACATGTCGCTGACGCAACTGACCTGCAGCTAAGCCGCTGCAGCTTCAGTCCATATCTTACGTAGGTGTGCCATTGCTCGCTATAAATATCGCGCCTCCAACGACATCGCTATCTCCTCCCCCTCACGTTCATGTTCATTGCTATCTCCTCCCCCTTCCTCTCACATCGACCACCATGGAATCGCCCCTCCCAAGCCCTAGGAGCCCCTCGCTGCATCGCGCGGACGGTCACGCGTCGCCGTTCCGTTCCTCGCCGCCACTAGTCGAGGAGGACGCGTCGGTGTTCCGCTCCTCGCTGCTACGCGACGCATCGCCGTTCCGTTCCTCGCCGCCACTAGTCGAGGAGGACGCGTCGGTGTTCCGCTCCTCGCCGCGACGCGAGCGTTGTCGTTTCGTTCCTCGTCGCCACTAGTCGAGGAGGACGCGTTGGCGTTCCGCTCCTCGCCGTGACGCGTCGAGGTGGACGCGTCGGTGTTCCCAATCTCGCCAGCACGTGCGTCGGAGGACGCGTCGGCTCCCCGCTACGAGGAGAATGCCGCGCCGCCCGCCGAGCCCCCCTAGCCTTGAGGAGCTTTGGAAAGAAATGGATGTCGCCTTGTGGGAGGCTTTGCCTCCAGCAGAGCGCGCCAAAATAGAGGCGGACAAGAAGGCCGAGGAAGAGAAGCGCACCGCAGAACAAGCTGCCTGGGAGGCCTATGTCGCGTCCGAGAGAGTCAGGCAATTGGCTCTTTGGCAGAAGGCTTGTGCGACGGCCGTGAGGGTGGCGGAGGACGCCCGTGCCGACGCCCTGCGTGCAGTCGGGCCCAAGCGCCTCATCTACACTTGGCGGTACGTGGACCGGGTGCACGCTTCCAGTGAGGCGGAGTACCTGTTGGCGTCGAATCACCACACCGGTGAAATCGCGCTCGCCCGCCGGCAAGCCGCCAATCAGCACCTCGCGAGTTGCGAGGCTGAGGAAGAGGCGCGTGTCGGGCGCTGCTTAGGAAATGGCCAGCGCTAGGGCACTTCGTGGCGCGCCGCAAGCGCCTCTAGCGCCTGGCTTTTAGGAGGAGTATAATTTTTGTTTCGTAAGGCGATCTCATTAGTTTTGGGACGCAAATGATAAATCCCAAACGTTCAGGAATTTTGGGCGTCCTTAATTAAGTATGTAAAAGGGAAAGTTTGGAAACCTTGTGCATTCATACACATTTTGCAAGTACGTGCATATAGCACAAACTTTACTATATACTATCGCACTACACGTCTCTCTCGATATATGCTTGCAGATTGTGCTACTCCCTCCGTCAGTGTCAATAAGTCATCTTTGGTTGTGCACCGTGACCAAGGAGGGAAGACTTGTACACCTAGACGGAGGGAGTACTACTATTACTTATGTAATGCAAATGCACGCTTTTAACATTACGATGCGGTTTTTGTAAAAGTAGAAAAACAACACTAGTCAAGCTTGTGAAACGATTCAATGCAAAACAAATGCAAAAATGCTCGCTTGATTGTTTACTTTTAGCTTCCTTCTCTGTCGTTATTTCTCCGTCGTACTTTGTACGGAGTATCTCAACGGGTTGGAAAGGCATGCAAATTCCCAAACCGCTTCCTACACCTCAGATCGAACTTTTTTGCCTAACAAGTTGTGCCGTGCAATTGGAATTCCAACTTGAGTACTACTACTAGTAGGAGTACCAGGGCCGATTCTTTTAGGCTTCTAGATTAGTAATCCCATAACTACTACTCCCTCCGTTCTAAATTACTTGTCTTGGATTTGTCTAGATACGGATGTATCTAGACTCATTTTAGTGCTAGATACATCCGTATCTAGACAAATCTAAGACAAGTACTTCGGAACGGAGGGAGTACCTCCGTCCTGGTTTATTGGTCCCCATTGTAATCTGTGTCAAATTTTGATCATAAATTTAACTAATGAAATGTTAGTGCCTGTCACATGCACTACTCCATCCGTCTAGGTGAGTAAGTCATCTTAGGCTGTGCACCGTGACCAAGGAGGAGGAGAAAACGAGAAACGTTAATGTTTATTTGCTAAATCTTTGGTCAAAACTTAGCACAAATTACAATGGTGAGGAATAAACCAGGACGGAGTAGCAGTTTAGAAGCCCAAATAAATGAGTGAGGCGCCTTATTGTTACTCTCCACTGTGACTAGTCTTGTGGGAAAAGCTGGGGAAGCCGCCAAAAGAACTGGCCCTAGGAGTAGTAGCTAGGGATCGAGTGTGCGAGATGAACCGGAGAAAGTAAATGCAGAGAGATGAAATGCAAAAAAGATGGAGGGATGTGATGGTTGCTTGTCCGCTTATTTTACTGTGCCACTTATTACTAGGAGTGGTTGGGTTTTGTGATATGACGGCTTTACTGCCGCACCACGAGCGGGGTGAGAGGTGAGAGTCCGTGCAGCGCCGCCCTCTACACTTGTACTACATCGGTCGTGGTTTATTAGTCCCCCATTGAATTTGATCAAGATTTAATCGACAAAATGTTAGTGCATGTCAACAAAAACTATATCGTTAGATTCATATTTGAACATAGTTTTGAATGATATAATTTTAGGTGACATGCATCAGTATTTATCGTACTATATATAATGTTAGTTCAATTTTTGGTCGTACTAATCTATAGTAGTAAGGTGCCCGTATGTTGCAATCAAGAGTGAAATGCATTGATCGGGGAGTTGTTTATTTTGACAAAGGATGTGGGGTCATCTCATGTGTAACAGGTATCGATAGGTTTCTTCAGATATTATCTCATCTCTAGAGCTCACAAAAATCCGGGTGAAATAGATAAAAAGGTATCTTTTGCAAACAAAAGCGTTCAACTGTTCAACCTGCATCCAAAACTTGTGAAGAAATAACACTTATTGTGCTTTGCAAGAAATGATCTTTAAGAATTAGTTTTTGAGTATCGATTGTTATTCATGTTGGCTACAGATGACATGGCACTTTCTTATACTCAACAGTTGGCTATACTATTAAGTAATATTAACCATGCCCTTATACACCTAGACGGAGGGATTAAATCAGGATGACTTGCAAGGGGCAGAGGAGATGTAAGAAATGGTTCATCGTAAGTCTTTCACCAGTACTGTAGTAAAAATTCATACATGGAAGATTCTAGACTAAACCATAAACGGATACACTTTTATTCATGCGATATACTCCAATAGAGCAAGATCTTGCATGGAAGTCTCCACATGCTTAGACAGCGGATTACATTGAGCGAAGACTAATGATCAACATTTAACTTGATAATGCGTAATTTTTATTTAGAAGAACAGGGAGGCTCCTCCCCGGTTCCATTATCAAATGAAACCCAAAGTGTCTTACATCAGCTCACTGAGAGGAGCAGTTCAAAGGAAGGACTGCGGCGAAAGCCACTCAAGTTTAACGACAAGCTTACATAATCAAAAGCGACAAAGACACGGGCCATAAGCGCCCACACACACACTACATGTTTTCTAAGTGCACTTGATAATGCGTATGTCCAGGTGAACCTCCTTGGAGTCCCCGTGCACCGCGTCAGCGGGTAAAGGATGCCATGGGTTTTCCAAGTCCACATTGGCGGGATAGTAACAGCTCCCCATTGTCCAAGTCCGTTTGATGAGGCCGGTGTCGCCGCCCACGCGACCCGGAGGGGTAGTAACACTGACCACACACCCGTACATCTGCCTCGTGTCAGTGTCAGCGTCAGCGGCGTCGCCCCTGACGCACATTACAGAGACGGGCGGCGGCTGCGGGGCCTCGCCCGGAGCCCACGATCAAGAGGAAGACGCTGCCGTCCTCCTCCGAGACTAGCAGGCGGCGGTGATCCTCCAGCGACTCCGGCATGGTGAACCGGTAGCACGTGTCATACTTGATGTTCTCCGCCAAGGGCCAGCAGTGACCGCTGCACGCATCGGTGAGGTGATGCACCATGTCCGCCGGCGAGCCACAAAACGGCATCGGGCACTCATATCAGTGGACAAAGGGCTCCTTGGAGGCATCGACCAGGCCGTCCATGAAACGGGAGTGGCTGTAGGGGACGTTGCGCCAGTTGAATATATGAGCAAGTTACTACGAGATTTAATCTGAATAAGCACAAAATAAATCATGACGGCTATAACAGATATGAAACTAATCATGTGGACTATCATAGTAGTAGGATACAGAGTAGAAACATGAATTCTACCACGATTTCGAACAGGAAGCGCAGAAACACATACGGTGCAACGGGAGCAGCACCGTTGGCGTTGAGGTTGTCGCCCATGTCGTTGAGGAAGAGGTTGCCGAGGTCGGGGAAGAAGTAAATCGTCGGTGAAGTCGTGGCTGCCGAAGTCATGCGAGTGCGCCTCCCAGATTTCAACAAAGGCTCACTAATGGAGCGCAGGAGGGGTGGTCAGAGGGGACGCTATGTCACCGAATGGAGCGCAGGAGTAGCACACGAAGCAGTAGATGGTGTCCTTACTAGTACTCCCTAGTCTCTATCTATATCTATATATATCTACTCTTATAGAAAACCGAGTTGGTGATGATGGTATGCCTGCCATCTTGTAATATAGACCGTCCGATCTATATCTGACGGATAGAAAGCCAACTATGACAATTTTACAAAAGATACCCGCACCTCTCTCCACATTTACAGATAAGGCTTGCCTCGTTCATCCTTATCTCCCACAACCTCGTGCTCCTCCCTATGTCTCTATCTCTACTACTCTTCTTTGTTTTTTATAACAAATCGAATAGTGTTGCGCCGTCCGCTGCACGCCCGGCTGAACACGCCTCCTCGCCTCCATCATCACCAATTGAGTCTTTTATAGGAGTAGGAGTAGAGAAAATACCGAGTTGGTGATGATGGTGTGCCGTGCAATGCACGGGAATCTTGCTATTTTTTTAGCATATAAGTCCAAACACCACGTAGACACGGTCTTTGAGCATGGTTCGTAGTCGTTCCACACTCGGGCATTGAAGTTTGTAACTATTTTAGATTAGAATATACTACTACTCCTCCGGTGCTATTAGTAGAGCAGAGTCCTACTCTACTACTCTACTCTAGAAAGCTAGGGCATAATCGTAGTAGAGGTCTTGTAGGGAGTACCAAGATCGTGATGACTAAAGCAAGTTGTCCGCATCGATATGACCCTACGCTGCTGGTATGTGTCTCGTAAGTCAAGCGGCGTGCTGTAGTCATCATCACCTGTCCACTTCCTGCAGCACATATTCGCTTCTCCATCTTTGTCCGCACATAATCTCGTCCAAGCTTCCATCCCCGCTGGAAGCTAAGTCGCCTCCCCCCCTCGTCCGAAACCCAAGCACTAACAATGGCAGAACCGAGCAGCGTCCGCCGAAAGAGTGGCTGGAATTCGCTCCCCACAAAGGTAATAAAGCTCATTGTTTCACGTGTGGACAATCTCAGTACCATGCCGCTCGCCGCGTGCTCGTCAGGGCTGTACCGTTTACTCAAAGCCCTCAGGCCACAGCTTTTTAAGCCAGCTCCTTGCTTGCTGATGCCGCCTGATCTTCAGAAACGTCATGTCACGCAGCATAACAATCGTAGGGTGGCGAGCATCAACCCCCTTCACTGTGATCCGATCCCCGTCAGCCTCAGCTACATTAACAGTATGTACTGGGTCGGCATGAACACGTCTTGGATCGTGCTCGTCGACGGTCGCGGCAGCTGGATGCTCGTGGAGGTCTACACCCGGCGATTGATCCCCCTTCCTTCGATTAACACTTCACTGCTTTGGCACAGCGGCCCAGAATACTCGGAATCTTACAGTAACCAACATGAACCAAGTTTGATTTGCTCAAGGTTGTAATCTGCCAAGTGCCCACAAGATCTGTGAATTATAAAGACTTCAGGCTAATTGCGTTCTTCAACCGCGGTGTCGCCTATCCGGACAGTCATCCGCGGTAAGTGGATAAATCTGCACGTCCATCGCAGGATCATACATCCTCCATGGTTCTCTGATGCCATTGAACATGTAGCGACCCGACCTCAGACGGTCAAGTCTCTGTGCTTAGTGTCATCCCTGGATAAGTAATGCTGACACCACACAGTACTCGAAGGATTTATAACAGAGTAGCAATCACACACTTATTACAATCGAATGTCTCAAGAGAGAGCTTAATAAAATAAATATGGCTTAAGGCCATCTAATACAATAACAGCGGAAGGCTTGGAAGAATAAGCGAGTCCATCAACTCCAACGGCATCACTGAGTGTAGGACCACGACCTAAGCACCTTAATCGTCAGTTCTAAAAGTCTCTGCAACATGAGACGTTGCAGCCAGAAAACGGGTCAGCACATGGAATATGCTGGCAATGTAACACATAGAGAATAATGGAATGAATAGCCTATACTACATGCATATATGGCTGGTGGAAAGCTCTATGGTTGCAGTTTTTGCATAAAGCCAATTTTTCCCTATTGCAAAGGAATAAATTTATTTAACTATCAAGGTGGTTGTGAAACATTGAGAATGGTTGACAGCATTCTCAATCCCAATTGAAAGTACTCATTAACAAACCCAACAATATTAATTAGAAGTAACATGATGAGATTCACATGATATCCAGGTACTAGATACTCAAGATGTCCATAACCGGGGACACGGCTAACCATGATTAGTTTATACACTCTGCAGAGGTTTGCGCACTTTTCCCCACAAGACTCGATCGCCTCCGCTGGTTTCTCGTGACCGCAGGTGTTTGAGAAACGGATGACCGAGACATAGTCTTTCAGAAGCGCTAGCACCTTACATGTGGGTAGACCGTACCAACCTAAATCCCCTACATCAGCTAGCCTACCCGTAAGAGTTCGCACAACTTAGTCAACTACGCCAGAGCCCATAATGGCTTGTGGCTGCACACGGAAGTTTCTAGTTTGAATAATCTCATGATCCCTTTGAGCCTGGGTGGCGGTCCGAAGAAATACAGGCAAGTCCTGATAGAAACCAGGTGCCTCAATCCACCCAGATGTGTGTTTAAGTAGCCACCTTAAATAAACCATTAAATAACAATCTCACATCAGTCATGGAATTCACTCACCCAATCCACGTCTACTAGCATAGCATGGCATAATAAGCAAACGTAGAAGTAACTCCCAAGGGTTTGATAATAAACAGGTAATAGGTACTACCTCATCTACTTCCCATCCCACAATTTAATTAGATCCTAATCATGCAAGTGTTTGAGGATAGATCTAATGCATAAAAACTCGGTATGAGAAAAGTATGATCAAAGTGTTACTTGCCTTGCTGATGATCCGCGGAACCTAGAGACTCGAAGTAACAAGCTGCGCACTCCGGATAATCTATCGCAGACAAACAAACAAGCATACAATAAATACTCATCTAATGCACAGGTAAAACTAAAATAGATCTAACCAGATAGTTCAACTTAAGAACTCCGGTTTGCAAAAAGAATCAAATCAAACGAAGCAACGAAAGTCAAACGACGGAAGAAAACAGCTTCGTTTTACTAATCTGGATCTAGGACAAATTTTACAGAAGCAAAAACTTGTTTAAGTAGATTATTTGGAAAGAGGGTTTCGAGACGAAACTCCAGGCGCTTGAATCGCCTGATTCCGATAAACGAGCGAAAAAATATACTAAAACGAAAATCGGATCTGGAATCGCGATCAGAAAAATCGCGGATTAAATCCGAGAAAAAGAAAAAAAACGTCGAACAGATTCGAACGGAAAAAGAAAAAAAAATAAAAATAAATAAAATAAATAAATAAAATAAAATAAAAAGAAAACCAAAAAAACTGAAAAAAAAACCCGAAGAAAACCGTTCGGTTTTTTTAATAAAACTGGCACGGAAATCGAGGCGGCGACGAACCTCGGAAAACGCGCTGCTCCGGCGCGGTGGCGGGCTGGGGCGGCGGCGGGCTCGGGCGGCTAGGGTTTGCTCGGGCTTAGGCTCGGGTGGGCTGAACTCCGGGGCGGCCGCTATTTATTAGCGCCCCCGAGCGGAGTCCCGCTCGGGTACGGCCCGAAAGGCGGTTCGTTCTTTTTTTAATAAAACATTACGCGCAGAATAAAAATCAAAAGAAGTACTAAACGGACTCCAAAAATCCCAAAATAAATTTTCCCTGGTTTCTAAAATCAATCCGAATTACTGAACATTTATTTGGGGCCTAAATGCAATTTTGAAAAACGGGCATTTTTCCTAAATTCAAATAAAAAGGCGAAAAACTCCAAAATAAAATCTTATTTGATTTTATTATTAAATCTTCATTATTTCTTTATTTTGGGAAAGTCATTTTATTCCCTCTCGCATATTTTTTTAATAGAAATAATTGAAGATAAAATAATTAAAATCAACGATCCTATTTTCAAAATTTGAGAAAACTCAAATATGAAAATAACGAAAATCCCCAACTCTCCCCGTGGGTCCTTGAGTTGTGTAGAATTTTCTAGGATCGAACAAAATGCAAAGAAAATGCTATGAAAAATATGATATGCAATGATGCTCTATGTATAACATTCCAAATTGAAAATTTGGGATGTTACAGAACACAAGGGCTTCATTTACGCTGTCGACTCCTTCTATGGCTGGACGTATTGCTGGCCTACTCCAGTCATCGCTACAAACGGCTGTTACAGCAATATGTTACTTTCCTATGATATCATGATGGCTTGCTTATATTATCACAACATTTATCAAAAATATTCATGCTCATAACATGTCTGTTCTTAAGATTGACTAAATCAAGAGCCCTTTTTATTTGACTCAACTTGATATGATGTTGTAGGTCATCGGTGTCCCTACCCTTCCTAATCCCAGAACCTTTCAAAGAAAAGCGTCATGGTAGTTGCAGGTGGTTCCTGGCTCGATCAGACGACTGCGAAAGATTGATGATCGTTCGCACATACCGGACATGTTGTTTCACGGAATACAATCATAGTCACTTCAAGGTCTTTGAGCAGGATCCCAGCTTCTCTGGGCCTTCAGGAATTTTTGAGTGGAGGCTGGTAAGTAGCCTTGGTGCATGCTCTCTGTTTGTCGGACTGAATTATCCTATTAACCAGGAGATAACCGACGGCAAGAATCATGATGGCACCGCGGTTTCGTTCATTAGGCAAAACTCTGTGTACACGGCGTACCATGCGTCTCTGCATGCACCATACCCTGATATGTGCCGCCACACTCTGCAACCCAAAGTAGCAGAGAGGGTCGCAAGTATCGTGACTTCGACCCGGGTGGAGTTTCCGTCAGCACCCATCTTGTTCAAGCCTTCACCAATCTCCACAAATTTTAATAAATAGTAACGCCTAATCGAGCCGATTAGTTAGATGCATACACTTGGTGTAGTAGGATCTTTATTTAGTTTGATGCATACACTTGTTCTTTTTTGGTAGCCATTTTGTAATGATGGCTGATGTTTGGTTTGGAAGAGAGAGCTGCGTCTTCACTCTTTCCGCCTCGCTATCGCTTCGCTGCACCCCCAGCCTCGGTTGTCAGCCGCTGCTGTTTTCAATGTACAATCAGTCGTATCTTTTGGCTGTTGGTTGAATAAATGTGTTGTTAGAATGACAAACACAATGTTTTGGAAGTCGTTGCACGGTTCGATCCTTTAGTGCCCCATACCGTACGTAGCGCATACTATTTTTCGTACGGAACACATTTTCCACTTGTTGATAACATGCAGCCCACTGATGAAGGCCCAATAGAGAAGCCCATAATTAACTGGAAGGGAGGCTCTCACATGAATCCGGCCCAGGTACATGCTCATGGTCCCCTAAACATAAATAAGTAAATAAATAAATAAAGCGTGGAGAGGCTGATAGCTGGGTCCACGGCCACGGCCCAGTTTTTTTGTGATTTGCCAAGTAAGTCGCTTTGTTAGGCCTGTTGGGCTGCAAATCTTTCAAGACGACGAGAGCTTTCATTCGGCTGGCCGAGAAAATGGCCCATCAGTAATGAGAAATGGGTTGTACATTTTTAAAACACATCAAACCGACAATTAGTTTCAAATATCTTTTTTTCATTTCGAGATTTTAAATTACATTAATTTTTATGCGTGGAGAATTTGTTGGATTTTATATTGATATATATTTATTTTTAAAATCAGTTTGAATGTGAGTCAAAATTTCATGATTAAAAACAGTTCGGACCGCACCGAAATAGGCAAAATTTCGTATAATTTTTTAACCGTGGCCACAATATGGGCTGTAATGCTAACAAAAATAATATGGGCTCCAAAAAAAACCTTAAGAATTAGCAAAAGGGCTGTAAATTATTAGAAATAATGGCAGATGGGTCAGATGCTGTTTTCCATGATTTGAGGCTTTCCTAAAAAAGGTTGATTTATTGGCAAGGATCGTTGGATGTCCATCCAAGGACCGTCGTGCTTCTTCAATCTCTGCTCTTCCTGCTCCAACCGCTCAAACAAGCGCCATGGACTGCTCGCTTCCCTCCTTCCCACGGGCGGTCAGGTTGCCACAGAGGCCTCACCGCCCACCGTATTCCCCATCGCTGGCCTAGCCATCCTCTACTCACCCACACCTGCCGTTATTCTCCGCAAGACGGCAGACGAACCAAGAAACCCTCGTGACAACAGATTCTCCGTGTGGGAAACAATCGCCGAAGTCTTTCCTGCCTTCGTGTCGTTCCCTTCCTAGGCCTCGCCGTCGTCCACCGCCCTGGTGCTCTCGGCGCGGCCTGGTCAACGGGGTCAACGACCAACATGCATCTGAAGTGGACTGTACGTGGAGAAGCCGACAGCTGGGTCAACGGCCGCACGCAAGGAAATGCCTCCTTATTACATGCAAAATAATGATTCCTCCACCTGACATCAGGGACCCACCGAAGGGCCTCTCAGATTTTGCGAAAAACGCTATCACTACCGACAGCTCGGACCCACCAGCTAAATCTTGGCACGCAAGGAAGTGCCTCATTACGCACAAAAAAATGAATACTCCCCCTGTTAGCTGGGACCCAGTATAGTGGCAGGCTGACTTGTGGGCCTACTAAGTTGACGTGACGATTCTAGCTCCAGTGACCGTACGATGTCCATCGAACGGCCGTAGTGCTTCTTCAACCTCTGGTCTTCTTGCTCCAGCCGCCCAAACCAGCGTTGGTCGTGCCTCGTGCACCTACCTCCCATGGCCGGCTGCGATGCGGCGGAGGCCTCATTGCCCCCTACTACTCCCACCGCTGGCCAGGCCATCCCTCTACTCACCCACACCCCCTGTTATTCTACGGCGACGACAGCCTCACACCGCAGAGAACCAGTGAACCCTCGTACTCCTCTACGCATGGGCATCCACTGCCGCGTCTTCCCCGGCTCCGCATCGTCCCTTCCTAGGCTCGCCGCCGTCCACCGCCACTGGTGCTCTCGCACGGCGTGGTCAACATGGTCAAGGAATGGCTTCCATCGGACGTGGACTGTACGTGGAGAGGTCGACAATGGGTCCACGGCCGCAGCAAGGAAGTGCCTCCTTATTACGCGCAGAATAATTATTCCTCCACCTAACAGCGGGGACCCACCGGATGGGCCACCGTATTTTGCGAAAAAAACGTTTCCCCCCTGACTGCTGGGAACCACCTGCTACACCTTCGCATGCAAGGAAGTGCATCCGGGCAAAAAGAAACAAAACGATTTGCCCCCCTGACTGCTGGGACCCACCAGCTACATCTTCGCACGCAAGGAAGTGCATCCGAGCAAAAAAACTATTCGCCCCCCTGACTGTTGGGACCCATCAGCTACATCTTTGCACGCAAGGAAGTGCCTGACAGTCGGGACCCACCTGGTCGAAGCGTACGTAGCGTTGTCATTCTGGTCATGAACGTGTACGTACATACTGGTCATTGTAGAGGCGCGCACATGTCGTAGTTGAGGCGCGCATGTAGCATGTACACGTACGTACATAGGCGAGGGTGCAAGAAAGAAAATACGGCCACGTACGTACATACGGGCAGGGTCTCGAACGCCTACTCACGCATACGTACGGCCAGGGGCTCGTGTACATGGCTGGGTCGGAACGGAGAAACATCGTCGTCGTCGTGTTCATGGGGAGGCAACGGAATGCGTCGTGTTCATCTGGAGGCAACAGAATGCATCGTGTTCATGGGGAGGCAACGGAATGCGTCGTGTTCATCGGGAGGCATCGGAATGTGTAGTGTTCATCGGGAGGCAAAGAAACGCGTGGGAGCCAACCGGCTTGGACGGAACAGGCGATGGAAACGAGGCCTGGCGTACCGCACAAGGAGGAAACGGACCTCCTACGTTCGGAACGGGGTCTTGTTGATCGGGAGGGGTGTGGCGTACCGCAAAACGGAGGAAAGGACCTCCTACGGTCGAAACGGGGGTCCTGTTGATCAGGAGGGGTGTGGCGTACCGCAAAACGGAGGAAACATACCTCCTACGGTCGAAACGGGGGTCCTGTTGATCGGGAGGGGTGTGGCGTACCACAAAACGGACGAAACAGACTTGTGTTGGAGCGCCACGGTGAAACAGGATCCTGTTCATCGGGAGGGTGTGGCGTGCAAAGCAGGACTCCATGGGATACTGTTCATCTCCAACGCCGACCTCCTCCAGCCTCCACGGGCCACCGCCGACCTCCTCCGGCCTCCACGGGCTCCCGTTCATCCAGCCTCCACCGCTACTCCACCGCCATCGCTCAACCACCCCTCCACGGGCACGCCTCCACCGCTTCACTGTTCATCCAGCCCTCCACACCACAGGGTCCTATTCAACCACCCCTCCATGGCCACCCCTCCACCATCTACTGTTCATCCAGCCCTCCACACCACGGGGTCCTGTTCATCCAGAGGCAACGCCACCGCTCACTGTTCATCCAAACCCCCCTCCCCATGCAACACTCACTGTTCATCCAATCGATCGGCTTCAGTTAGCAGCAGTAGCGAAGGAATCGCCGATCGGGTTCGATTAACGACCATCGATCGATCGCTCCGGTTCAAGAACGCTGTAGTCTGCAGTGCAATCGCCGGGTTCATTAGAGCCCAACGCCTCGCTCGGGTTCGATTAGAGCTAACGCCGCACACATGCGCATACGCGTGTACGAGAGAACGCTGCATCACTCGCCCCCGACCTCCCACCGTAACTGAACTCCCCGAAATTTTCCTCCCCTCGCTTCTACCATGGTTTTTTCCGTCATGGACGGCCAAAGAATGTCATGCAGCTGCGTCTCCGGCCCGCCTAGGACGAAAAGCCCATTTTTTGTCATGATTTTTTGTCATAGAAGTAGGAGCCCACTACATCTATGATGATACCGGGTTTTGTCACAATTATCGTCATAGAAGTGTCATATGTATGACAGAAAAAAAAATTGTTCGGCCCAAAATGTGATGGATGTGTCTTTTTTTTTGTAGTGACATTGTGTTCGCCATGAATTTTGCCACGATTGAAATTATCTTATCCAATCAAAACACTCCGTAGATTAGAGATGAATTGAAAATTTAGGGTTAGGTTTCCGCCGAAACCATCTCGGATCAACCGAGTTGTAGAACTCGGTACCATCGATTCGGCTAAGGCCATTGCACATGTAATTCTCGGTCTGACCGAGAATTGCAAATCGGTGTGACCGAGTTCAGGACTTTGTGAAACCCTAGTAGTCTCGGTGCCACCAAACTGTGACTCGGTCTGACCGAGTTCACTAGTTTAGGTTCCAAAAGCTGCTTCGGTATCACCGAGTTTACAAATCGGTAGATCCGAAATGCTTTTTGTGGAAAACTAAAACTAAGTTTTTGACTCATTCTTTTGCGAAAACCTCTGTATTTTTGATGCTCATCCACTCTATCTCATCTATATCTACTCACATGGTCTGTTGTCAGTGTTTGCAATATGTCTGATCAAAGTGACAGTCAGAACAAGTCAGAGGAGCAGGTTCACATGAGTGAGGGCGCTAGTCCCTCTAGCAGCTATGATGAGGGTAGCAGGAGCACACCCAGCAACTTACCCAAGGCAGCCACCAGGACTAGAAAGAAGAGAACTTCAGATTCTGAGGATGAAGACTATGTGGTCATGTTGAGGATGAGGCCATTTCCAAGAAGAAGGTGTTCAAGAAGGAGTATGGCACAGCATCGCCACTAAGCCCGTATGAAGACCAAAACACCGCCAAAAGGATTCCCATGTCTAAAGCCGAGCCTCCACTCAAGCATCTTTGGAAGCTGAACCCAAATGGGCTGCTGCAGAAGGGAAGAAGAGGAAGGAAAGGGTCAAGAAGACCATGGCCAGGGTTGTTGGAAAGCCTTCCATGATGGAAGAGGAAGAGGAAGAGGTTGCTGCACCAGCACCTAAAGGTCGGCTTATGGGTGATGCCATCAGGTCAGGGGCTGCTTCACAAAGCCCAAAGAAGCACCCAAGGCTGCCTCCAAGCCCAAGACTGCACCCAAGAGGAGTACCAGAATATCCCATTCTTGAGAAGAACAAGGCCCCAAAGGTTCTAAACTGCTGTCAAGAAGATGATGATGAGTCACATTTCTTGAGAAAATTGAAGCCTAAAATTCCAGATCATAATGATGCCCATCCTGTAGCTGAGAACATGAAAATCAGAAAGGATTCAGAATTGAGACTATGGAGAGAGTCTGATCCATATGCTACCAGGAGGAGAACTGCTGTAGACTACAGGTTCCACACAAAGGAACATCGGGATTTCTATGAGACAGTGCTGCTGGACAAGAAGCCAATAGTGTGTGACATGAGATGGGTGAATTGGGAATACATCAAGGAGAATGAAGAACACTATCCTGGTGTGTATGACAACTTCAGTGCTTGTGGAGTGGCAGCCTTTGTTGGGCAGAAGCTCACAAAGTGGAATGATGAGCTAATAATGCAATTCTACTCCACAACACACTTCTATCTAGATGGCAGGATAGTATGGATGTCTGAAGGTACTAGATACCAATCATCAATTGAAGAATGGGCTAATCTGGTCAATTCACCTAAGGAGAAAGAGGATGACTTGGATGTCTATGCCAAGAAGAAGATGGATCACAACTCTATGGCACATATGTACAAGGAGATCCCAGATGCTGCTATTGAAACACACAAGTTTGGATTAGTACATTACCTTCACAAGATCGCCAACCATCAACTGGATTCTCAGGCATACTCTTTTGCCCAAGTCAGGTGATCACAACATGATCAGAGGCCATGCAATAAATCTGCTACACTTATTTGATGTGCCACAAAAGTTCAAGGTCATGAGTCTTATAGTTGAAACTATCAAAAGGACAAATGCTGACCAAAAGAGAAGTTGTGGGTATGCCCCACAGATCCAGGAGCTGATTAACTCCAAGATGGGCACTGGCACATACTTGTTGGACAAGGATCATATGCCTATCTATCCAGATTTTGAGGACAACCAAGTGGTTATGAATGAAGATGAACCATCTTCTGTGCAAGCACAAGCAAAGAAGGAGAAGGCAAGGACTGAGAAGGCTGCCAAGATGCCAACAATGTAAGAGGCATCTCAGTACTTCTTGAAGAGCAAACAGGATTAGCTTGGCTACTTGATTGCATCCACTCTGAGGATTGAGAAGGGGCTGGCCACCCTGACTCGAAACCAGGAGAGCCTGGAGAGGATCATGGAGCAGAAGTTCTATGACTTGGATGTGAAGGTAACTGAGATCCAGTCTGTTGTTGAGCAACTCTAGGATGATATGCACGAGAGGAAGGGAAAGACAACCACTGAGGCATTTGCCAGAGTGCCTAGAGCTCAGAGGTCACCGCGGCTGCGATTCATGCACACGTGAGCAACTACATCTGCACCAGCCTACAGCTTCATTACAAGCTCCAAAGACTCCACTCCACCAGCTCCAGCTACATCAAATGATGCCTTCGTCCTTGGAGTTCTATCTACACCACCACCTGAAGATCAAGCCTGAGAGACAATTTAGTGCTATGCATATTCTATGAACTTTTTGGTAACTTGTTGCCAAAGGGGGAGAAAAATGTATAGATCGTAGGCTTCGAGAGAGAGCGTTGCTTTTTATTCTCTCTTGCTTTGGTGGTTGAACTTTATTTGCATGATTGAGATACCTTCTGTCTGTGTGATACTTGGATGATCATGTGTTGGATCATATGCTACATTAATGCTTGTTGGATGACATTATCCTTTTATCTCTATATGATCATTCACTTTGCTTGGTGATGAGTGCATGTATTCTATTGTTATCATTTTGAGCGCTCCACCAAGATGTATGTGACATGGAAGAGTAACCCATGAGCCTAACTCTTTGTGCATTTGCAGTCCAAAGCAAATCTTAAACTATGCACAAATTTAGGGGAGCTCTTGCTTATCACATACTTCTCAAAGCGACAATGTTTTTCACTCTTATTATCATTTGTCGAAGCTTTGATCTATATGTTGTCATCAATTACCAAAAAGGGGGAGATTGAAAGTGCAACTATCCCTAGGTGGTTTTGGTAATTCCTAACAACATATAGCTCATTGATCTAATGCTATTTCAAGATTAATATTTCAGGAAAAGCTCAATTAATGGCATGGCATGGATGAGAAAAGTGAACCCCTCAAAATACTAAGGATAAAAGGATTGGCTCAAGCTCAAAGCTCAAGACTCTACATTTTATATTTTAGTGATCCAAGATCACATTGAGTCTATAGGAAAAGCCAATACTATCAAGGAGGGATGATGTGTTGCTTAATGAGGTTCTTGCTTCATAGTGCTTAGTGATATGCTCCAAAACCCGCAACTACTTTCCCACATCCACATATGACCTAAACAAAAAGTCAAACTCGGCCCCACCGATTCTTTCTATCCGGCGCCACCAAGTTCAGATGTCATAGCCACTTCCACAAACCCTAGGCAAATCGATCTCACCGATAGGGATCTCGGTCTCACCGAGATGAGCGATCTGTCCCACCGAGATTGCAATGTAAACTCTCTGTTTCCCTTTTGTAACATTTCGTCTCACCGAAATGAGCGAATCGGTCCCACCGAATTTACCTGACCAACTCTCTGGTTAGCTTATTACCAAAATTGGTCCCACCGAGTTTGTGTAATCGGTCTCACCGAGATTATGTTATGCCCTAAACCTAACCATATCGGTCCTACTGAGTTGCATGTCGGTCCCACTGAAAATCCTAATGGTCACTAGATTTGCTGAATCGGTCCGACCGAGTTTAACAATTCGGTCCCATCGAGTTTGGCAAGTTGTGTGTAACGGTTAGTTTTTGTGTGGATGCTATATATACCCCTCCACCTCCTCTTCATTCGTGGAGAGAGCCATTAGAACGAACCTACACTTCCAATACACATTTTCTGAGAGAGAACCACCTACTCATGTGTTCAGACCAAGATATTCCATTCCTACCATATGAATCTTGATCTCTAGCCTTCCCCAAGTTGCTTTCCACTCGAACCTTCTTTCCACAAAATCCAAATCCTGTGAGAGAGAGTTGAGTGTTGGGGAGACTATCATTTGAAGCACAAGAGCAAGGAGTTCATCATCAACACACCATTTGTTACTTCTTGGAGAGTGGTGTCTCCTAGATTGGCTAGGTGTCACTTGGGAGCCTCTGACAAGATTGTGGAGTTGAACCAAGGAGTTTGTAAGGGCAAGGAGATCGCCTACTTCGTGAATATCTACCGCTAGTGAGGCAAGTCCTTCGTGAGCGACGGCCATGGTGGGATAGACAAGGTTGCTTCTTCGTGGACCCTTCGTGGGTGGAGCCCTCCGTGGACTCACAAGAACTGTTACCCTTCGTGGGTTGAAGTCTCCATCAACGTGGATGCACGATAGCACCACCTATCGGAACCACGACAAAAACATCCGTGTCTCCAATTGCGTTTGAATTCTCCAAACCCTTCCCTTTACATTCTTGCAAGTTGCATGCTTTACTTTCCGCTACTCATATACCCTTTGCATGCTTGCTTGAATTGTGTTAAGATTGCTTGACTTGTGCTAAGTTAGCTAAATCTTCCAAAGACTAAAATTGGGAAAGTTTTTATTTGGTCAAGTAATCTAATCACCCCCCTCTAGACATACTTTCGATCCTACACACCCACGTCGGCTTTCGCTTGAAGTCTGCCGAGCACATGTCGTGTGCAGGCGCTAATTGGTGGAAACATGTGTGAAGATGTACACCCCTGCAGGGTTATAAATGATCTATTCGAATAGCTGCGTCCACGGTAAAGGACTTCTGGGTTGCCTATAACAGTTCATAGACAAGTGAAAGTGGATACTCTAAAACTCGCAAGATAAGCGTGAGTGCTATGGATGGCCTTCTCGTAGATAGACGGGAGCAGATCCATAGTGGTGTATTGATATGGTGAATATGTGGACTCGTGTGCGCCACCTCAAAAGAGTTAATTGCAGTCATAGTTTAGGATAGCTACTGAGTTAAAGCTTGGCTTGCTGCAGTCAAACTCCACCACCCCTTTGTTGATATACTGATGCATATGTAGCTAGTTCTGATGTAAGTCTTGCTGGGTACATTTGTACTCACGTTTGCCTATTTTATGTTTTGCAGAGAGACATCAGTCTCGCTAGTAGTTCTCGTGGACTTGACGCTTAGCTTGATACCTCAGCTACGATCTTGTGCCCTCGGCAGATCTCGATAGATAGTCGTGCTTCTCAGCCTTTTTCATTTGTAGATGTCTGTACTCGGACATGTTAAGCTTCCACATGTGCTTTGACTTGTATGTTTCAATGTTGGGTCATGAGACCCATGTTTGTAATATCTCGCTCCTCGGAGCCTAATGAATAAATACTTTGAGTCGTAGAGTTTTGTTGTGATGCCATGTTGTATTTACACATATTGAGCATATTGTGTGTATGATTGAAATGCTTGGTATGTGTGGGATCCGACAACCTAGTTGTTTATCCTTGGTAGCCTCTCTTACAGGGAAATGTAGTCTTGTGCTTCCATGAGCCATAGTAGTCCGCTACAGCCCGGTTCACCGGAGTCCTGCTAGCCCAGCACTACTGTTCCGGAACAGTTGACTGGCCGGCATGTGATTCACTTTGTTCCTGTGTCTGTCCCTTCGGGGAAATGTCACGCGGTGACATCCGGAGTCCTGCCTAGCCCGCTACAGCCCGGTTCAGCGGAGTCCTGTTAGCCCAGTGCTACATCCCGGATTCACACGCTGCTGACCGACATGCTCGATGTTGATTCATGTATGCCTGTCCCCGTTAGTTAGTGCCACTTTGGGTTCACGACTAGTCATGTCGGCCCGGGTTCTCTGTCATACGGATGCTAGCGACACTATCATATACGTGAGCCAAAAGGCGCAAATGGTCCCGGGCCATGGTAAGGCGACACCCGTGGGAATACCGTGTGTGAGGCCGCAAATTGATATGAGGCGTTACCGGCTAGATCGATGTGACTTGGAATCGGGGTCCTGACAGCTTGTCGTCCATCTTCCAAGGCATAGGCTCACCATCATAAAAGGATGATCGAGTCTCCGGGATCCTCAAATCTGCAGTCAAACTCATCCTCTTGAATCTATATTCATACTCACAGTTTTGGTTTTGCAGGTCATAGATTTGGGCTTGGAGGTGCTCGATCTTCTCGTGAAGCTTGAAGATGGTCTCCCCAATGTTCTTGGCATCCAGCTTGTGATTGTTGGTGAACTCTGCGATCATCATGTGGTTGGCATTGAGTCCGCGTTCCACCATCCCCTGGCACTTGAAAACTTGTTGCTCCATTGCTTTGAGCCTCGTCTCCACGCTTCCTGTCCTCCTTGGTCCCTCAACATCGTGGATGTGCAACAACCCATGACGCATCTCAATTGTTTGATGGTGTTGCAGCACTTCCACGAGGTAGGGGTTGATGACCTTCTCGAAGAACTTGTCCTTGGGGGCGCTTGGAGACGTCATGGTGATCTAGATCTGTCAGAAAAACAGCTCGAAACAAAAACAAAGGATATTTGCGTGATACGGAGGTCAAAACCTTCGGGAGGTTATATGATGAATTTTTACCGACCAAAATACGAATCATGCAAGAAAACAGAGTCCGGAGAGCACACGAGCTGCCCACGAGGCAGGGGGCGCGCCCAGGGGGGTAGGGCGCGCCTCCCACCCTCGTGGAAGCCTCGTGTCCTTCCCGGACTGCTTCTTATTTTCCTATTTTCCTAAATATTCCAAAACGGAGAAAATTTGCCATTAGAACTGTTTTGGAGTCGGTTTACTCACCGTACCATATACCTATTCCTTTTCGAAATCTGAAACGTTCTGGAAAGTATCTCTTATGTATTCCTCCGGTGTTACGGTTTCAATAACATTAGTTTCAACATGTATAGGGTTACCTGAGATATAATGTTTGATTCTTTGACAATTCACCACCTTCAGATTTGTGCCTTCAAAGTTGTTGATTTTTATGGCACCGGAACGATAGACCTCCTCGATAACGTAAGGACCTTCCCATTTAGAGAGAAGTTTTCCTGCAAAAAATCTTAAACGAGAGTTGTATAACAATACATAATCACCTATATTAAACTCACGCTTTTGTATCCTTTTATCATGCCATCTTTTAACTTTTTCTTTAAACAACTTGGCATTCTCATAGGCTTGGGTTCTCCATTCATCAAGTGAGCTAATATCAAATAACCTCTTCTCACCGGCAAGTTTAAAATCATAATTGATCTCTTTAATGGCCCAATATGCCTTATGTTCTAATTCAAGAGGTAAGTGACATGCTTTTGCATAAACCATTTTATACGGAGACATACCCATAGGATTTTTATATGCAGTTCTATAGGCCCATAATGCATCATCAAGTTTCTTGGACCAATTCTTTCTAGATCTATTAACAGTCTTTTACAAAATTAATTTAAGCTCTCTATTACTCAATTCTACTTGACCACTAGACTGCGGATGATACGGAGATGCAATTCTATGATTAACATCATACTTAGCAAGCATTTTACGAAAAGCACCATGAATAAAACGTGAACCACCATCAGTCATTAAATATCTAGGGACTCCAAACCTCGGGAAAATAACTTCTTTAAGCATCTTAATAGAGGTGTTATGATCAGCACTACTAGTTGGAATAGCTTCTACCCACTTAGTAACATAATCAATAGCAACTAAAATATGTGTATACCCATTAGAGGAAGGAAAAGGTCCCATATAATCAAAGCCCCAAATATCAAATGTTTCAATAACAAGTGAATAATTCATAGGCATTTCTTGACGTCTACTAATGTTACCAATTCTTTGACATTCATCACAAGATAAGACAACTTACGAGCATCCTTGAAGAGAGTAGGCCAATAAAAACATGATTGCAATACCTTATGTGCAGTTCTATCTCCAGCGTGGTGCCCTCCATAAGCCTCGGAGTGACACTTGCATAGGATATGTTCCTGTTCATGCTCAGGTACACAATGCCTAATAACACCATCTACTCCTTCTTTATAAAGATGTGGGTCATCCCAAAAGTAATGTCTTAAATCATAGAAAAACTTTTTCTTTTGCTGGTATGTGAAACTAGGTGGTATAAACTTAGCAACAATGTAATCAGCATAATCAGCATACCATGGGGCAGTACGAGAAGCATTTATGACATTAATTGTTCATCAGGAAAGCTATCATCAATAGGTAGTGGGTCATCAAGAACATTTTCTAACCTAGACAAGTTGTGCGCAATCGGGTTCTCGGCTCCTTTCTATCAATAATATGCAAATCAAATTCTTGTAGCAAGAGAACCCATCTAATAAGTCTAGGCTTAGCATCTTTCTTTTCCATAAGGTATTTAATAGCAGCATGATCAGTATGAATAGTTACTTTAGATTCAACAATATAAGGTCTGCACTTATCACATGCAAAAACAACTGCTAAGAATTCCTTTTCAGTAGTAGCATAATTTCTCTAGGCACTGTCTAGAATTTTACTAGCATATTGAATAACATTTAATTTCTTATCAACTCTTTGCCCTAGAACAACACCTACAACATAAGCGCTAGCATCACACATAATTTCAAAAGGTAAATTCCAATCAGGTGGCTGAATGATAGGTGCAGAGATTAATGCTTTCTTAATTATTTCAAATGCTTCTACACAATCATCATCAAAAACAAATGGTATATCTTTTGTAATAGATTAGTCAGAGGCCGATAAATTTTTGAGAAGTCCTTAATGAACCTCCTATAAAAACTGGCATGACCAAGAAAACTTCTTATAGCTTTGATGTCCTTGGGACATGGCATCTTTTCAATAGCATCAACTTTAGCCTTGTCAACTTCAATACCTCTTTCAGAAATTTTATGCCCCCAAAACAATGCCTTCATTAACCATAAAGTGGCACTTCTCCCAATTCAAGACAAGATTAGTTTCTTCACATCTCTGCAAAACTCGATCAAGGTTGCTCAAGCAATCATCAAAAGAGGAGCCATAAACGGAGAAATTGTCCATGAAAACCTCACAAATCTTTTTACAGAAGTCAGAGAATATAGCCATCATGCATCTTTGAAAGGTAGCAGGTGCATTACATAAACCAAAAGGCATACGTCTATAAGCAAAAGTACCGAAAGGGCAAGTAAAAGTGGTCTTTGCTTGATCATCGGTGACCGACAATTATTTGAGAGAAACCAGAGTAACCATCTAGAAAGCAAAACTGTGTATGTTTGGATAATCTTTCTAGCATTTGATCAATGAATGGCAAGGGGTAATGATATTTTTAGTAGCTTTATTTAGTTTGCGGAAATCAATTACCATCCGTAACCTGTAATAATTCTTTGCGGAATCAATTCATCTTTATCATTAGGAACGACAGTAATAACTCCCTTCTTAGGGACACAATGGACAGGACTTACCCACTGACTATCAGCAACGGGATAAATTATACCTGCCTCAAGGAGCTTTATTATTTCCTTTCTTACCACTTCTTTCATGTTAGGATTCAGCCGTCGTTGATGATCAATAACTGGTTTGGCATCTTTCTCCAAATTTATTTTGTGTTGGCATAGAGTGGGACTAATGCCCTTAAGATCATCAAGAGTATATCCAATAGCAGCACGGTGCTTCTTCAGAGTTTTCAATAATTTTTCTTTCTCCTTCACTGAAAGGTTAGCACTAATAATAACAGGATATATCTTCTTTTCATCAAGATAAGCATATTTAAGAGTATCTGGCAATGGTTTAAGCTCAAACACGGGATCACCCTTGGGTGGCGGAGGATCCCCTAGGATTTCAACAGGCAAGTTGTGTTTCAGAATAGGTCCCTGTTTAAAGAATACTTCATCTATTCCCCTTCTTTCATTCATAAACATATCATTTTCTTGGTCTAGCAAATATTGTTCTAAAGGATCACTAGGAGGTACGGAAATAGAAGCAAGACCAATAATTTCATCTTTACTAGGAAATTCCTCATCACGAGGTTGTCTACGAAATTTAGAAAAATGAAACTCATGAGACATATCATCCAAACCAATAGTAACAACATCCTTCTTACAGTCTATCTTAGCATTAACAATATTGAAGAAGGGTCTACCAAATATAATGGGACAAAAGCTATCTTGAGGGGAACCAAGAACAAGAAAATCAGCATGATATTTAGTTTTCCCACACAAGACTTCAACATCTCTAACAATCCCAATTGGTGAAATAGTATCTCTATTGACAAGTTTAATGGTGACATCAATATCTTCTAACTCAGTGGGTGCAATATCATGCATAATTTCTTTATATAAAGAGATAAGTATTGCACTAGCACTAGCACCCATATCACATAAGCCATGATAACAATGATCTCCAATTTTAATAGAAATAACAGGCATGCCTACCACAGGTCTATGTTTATCTTTGGCACCATGCTTAGCAATTCTAGCAGTCTCATCACAAAAGTAAATAACATGCCCATCAATATTATCAGCCAAGAGATCTTTAACAATAGCAATATTGGGTTCAACTTTAACTTGCTCAGGAGGTGTATAAGTTCTAATATTACTTTTACGAACCACAGTTGAAGCTTTAGCATGATCCTTTATCCTAACAAGGAAAGGTGGTTTCTCAACATAAGTAGTAGGAACAATAGGATCATTATAAGTGATAGTCTTTTCTTCAACTTTAATAGGTGCAACTACTTTTACTTCAACGGGAGGATCATATTTAAACCACTTCTCCTTAGGGAGATCAAGATGAGTAGCAAAAGATTCACAAAAAGAAGCTACTATCTCAGAGTCAAGTCCATATTTAGTGCTAAATTTACGGAAAACATCGGTATCCATAAAAGATTTAACACAATCACACTTAGGTGTTATACCCAACTCCTTACCTTCGTCGAGATCTCAATATTCAGAGTTGCATTTAATTCTTTCCAATAAATCCCATTTAAATTCAATAGTCTTCATCATAAAAGAACCAGTACAAGAAGTATCGAGCATGGAGCGATTGTTGTCAGAAAGCCGAGCATAAATTTTTTGAATAATCATTTCTCTTGAGAGATCATGATTGGGGCATGAATATAAAATTGACCTAAGCCTCCCCCAAGCTTGAGCGATGCTTTCTCCTTCGTGAGGCCAAAAATTATATATATAATTACGATCACGATGAACAAGATGCATAGGATAAAACTTCTGATGGAATTCCAATTTCAACCATTTGTAGTTCCATGATCCCATATCATCACATAGCCTATACCATGTCAATGCATCTCCCTTTAAAGATAAAGGTAAGACCTTCTTCTTGACAACATCATCGGGCATACCTGCAAGCTTAAATAATCCACAAACTTCATCCACATAGATTAAGTGTAAATCGGGATGCAATGTTCCATCTCCTGCAAAAGGATTAGCTAGCAGTTTCTCTGTCATACCCGAAGGAATTTCAAAGAAAACATTTTCATTTTCAGTAGGTTCAGTAGGTTGAGGAGAAACTCTTTGCTCTGCTGGTCGAGGTGAAGATACCCCAAACAAGCCCCTCAAAGGATTACTTTCCATAGTAACAAGTGACAGTAAATTTCAGCACACTATATAAATTTTTCCTTACCAAATTCCACCTAACAAAGGCGCTTCACTCCCCGGCAACGGCGCCAGAAAAGAGTCTTGATGACCCACAAGTGTAGGGTATCTATCGTAGTCCTTTCGATAAGTAAGAGTGTCGAACCCAACGAGGAGCAGAAGGAAATGATAAGCGGTTTTTAGCAAGGTATTCTCTACAAGCACTGAAATTATAGGTAACAGCTAGTTTTGTGATAAGATAATTTGTAACGGGAAACAAGTAACAAGTGTAAATAAAGTGCATCAAGATGGCCCAATCCTTTTTGTAGCGAAGGACAAGCCTGAACAAACTCTTATATAGATAAAAACGCTCCCGAGGACACATGGGAATTATCGTCAAGCTAGTTTTCATCACGTTCATATGATTCGCGTTCCGTACTTTGATAACTTGATATGTGGGTGAACCGGTTCTAGGGTGCTATCCTTACTTGGACAAGCATCCCACTTATGATTAACTCCTATTGCAAGCATCCGCAACTACAAAAGAAGTATTAAGGTAAACCTAACCATAACATGAAACATATGGATCCAAATCAGCCCCTTACGAAGCAACACATAAACTAGGGTTTAATCTTCTGTCACTCTAGCAACCCATCATCTACTTATTACTTCCCAATGCCTTCCTCTAGCCCCAAATAATGGTGAAGTGTCATGTAGTCGACCTTCACATAACACCACTAGAGGAGAGACAACATACATCTCATTAAAATATTGAACGAATACCAAATTCACATGACTACTAATATCAAGACTTCTCCCATGTCCTCAGGAACAAACGTAACTACTCACAAAGCATATTCATGTTCATAATCAGAGGGGTATTAATATGCATAATGGATCTGAACATATGATCTTCCACCAAGTAAACCAACTAGCATCAACTACAAGGAGTAATCAACACTACTAGCAACCTATAGGTACCAATCTCAGACTTAGAGGCAAGGATTGGATACAAGAGATGAACTAGGGTTTTAGAGGAGATGGTGCTGGTCAAGATGTTGATGGATATTGGCCCCCTCCCGATGAAAGGAGTGTTGGTGATGACGATGGCGATGATTTCCCCCTCCCGGAGGGAAGTGTCCCCGGCAGAACAGCTCCGCCAGAGCCCTAGATTGGTTCTGCCAAGGTTCCGCCTCGTGGCGGCGGAGTCTCGTCCCGAAAGCTTGCTCCACCAGGGGGCCCACGAGGCGGGGGGGGGGCGCTCAGGGGGTAGGGCGTGCCCCCACCCTCGTGGCCAGGTGTGGGCCCCCTCTACTACTTTCTTGCTCGATATTTTTTATTATTTCCAAAAATAACTTCCGCGGAGTTTCATGACTTTTGGAGTTGTGCAGAATAGGTCTCTAATATTTGCTTCTTTTCCAGCCCAGAATTCTAGCTGCCGGCATTCTCCTTCTTTATGTAAACCTTGTAAAATAAGAGAGAATAGGCATAAGTATTGTGACATCATGCGTAATAACAGCCTATAATGCAATAAATATTGATATAAAAGCATGATGCAAAATGGACGTATCAATGACTACTCGATAGTTCAGTGTGCCATGCTTTACAGCTTAGAATCGGGACTTCAAAGACATTTTGAACTTCATGGAGCATATGAGATGTTCCAGGAGTTGAAGTTAATATTTCAAGCAAATGCCCGAGTTGAGAGATAAGAAGTCTCCAACAAGTTCTATAGCCGCAAGATGGAGGAGAATAGTTTTGTCAGTGAACACATACTCAGAATGTCTGGGTACCATAACCACTTGACTCAGCTGGGAGTTAATCTTCCTGATGATAGTATCATTGACAGAGTTCTTCAATCACTGCCACCAAGATATAAAGGCTTCATGATGAACTATAATATGCAAGGGATGGAAAAGAAGGAGCATCAAGTGTTGATGGTTAACAAAACCACTAGTTTCAAGAAAAAGGGCAAAGGGGAGAAGGGGAACTTCAAGAAGAATAGCAAGCAAGATGCTACTCCCGGGAAGAAGCCCAAGTCTGGACCTAAGCCTAAAACCGAGTGCTTCTACTGCAAAGGGACTGGTCACTGGAAGCGGAACTGCCCCAAGTATTTGGCGGATAAGAAGGATGGCAAAGTGAAAGTTATATTTGATATACATGTTATTGGTGTGTACCTTACTAATGCTCGTAGTAGCGCTTTGGGTATTTGATAATCTTTGGTTATGTTGCTCATATTTGCAACTCGAAACAGGGGCTACGGATTAAACGAAGATTGGCTAAGGAAGAGGTGACGATGCGCGTGGGAAATGGTTCCGAAGTCGATGTGATCGCCGTTGGCACGCTACCTCTACATCTACCGCTGGGATTAGTTTTACACCTGAATAATTGTTATTTGGTGCCAGCGTTGAGCATGATCATTATATCTGGATCTTGTTTGATGCGAGATGGTTATTCATTTAAATCAGAGAATAATTGTTGTTCTATTTATATGAGTAATATCTTTTATGGTCATGCACCATTGATGAGTGGTCTATTTTTGTTGAATCTCAATTGTAGTGATACACATATTCATAATATTGAAGCCAAAAGATGCAAAGTTAATAATGATAGTGCAACTTATTTGTGGCACTGCCGTTTAGGTCATATTGGTGTAAAGCGCATGAAGAAACTCCATGTTGATGGGCTTTTGGAATCACTTGATGCTTACGTAACCATGCCTCATGGGCAAGATGACTAAGACTACATTCTCCTAACAATGGAGCGAGCAACTGACTTATTGGAAATAATACATACTGATGTATGCGGTCCGATGAGTGTTGAGGCTCGCAGCGGGTGTCATTATTTTCCGACCTTCATAGATGATTTGAGCAGATATGGGTATATCTACTTGATGAAACATAAGTTTGAAACATTTGAAAAGTTCAAAGAATTTCAGAGTGAAGTGGAAAATCATCATAACAAGAAAATAAAGTTTCTACGATCTGATCGTGGAGGTGAATATTTGAGTTATGAGTTTGGTATTCATTTGAAACAATGTGGAATAGTTTCGCAACTCACGCCACCTGGAACACCACAGCGTAATGGTGTGTCCGAACATCGTAACCATACATTATTAGATATGGTGCGATCTATGATGTCTCTTATCGATTTACCAATATCGCTTTGGGGTCATGCTTTAGAGACGGCCGCATTCACGTTAAATAGGGCACCATCTAAATCCATTGAGACGGCACCATATGAACTGTGGTTTGGCAAGAAACCTAAGCTGTCGTTTCTTTTGGGGCTACGATGCTTATGTGAAAAAGCTTCAACCTGATAAGCTCGAACCCAAATCGGAGAAATGCGTCTTCATACGATACCCAGAGGAGACTGTTGGTACACCTTCTATCACAGATCCGAAGGTTCGTCGCTAAGAATGGATCCTTTCTAGAGAAGGTATTTCTCTCGAAAGAAGTGAGTGGGAGGAAAGTAGAACTTGATGAGGTAATTCCACCTTCTCCTAAATTGGAAAGTAGTTCGTCATAGAAATCAGTTCCAGTGATGCCTACACCAATTAGTAAGGAAGTTAATGATGATGACCATGAAACTTCGGATCAAGTTACTACCGAACCTCGTAGGTCAACCAGAGTACGCTCCGCACCAGAGTGGTACGGTAATCCTATTCTGGAAGTCATGTTACTAGACCATGACGAACCTACGAACTATGAGGAAGCGATGATGAGCCCAGATTCCGCGAAATGGCTTGAGGCCATGAAATATGAGATGGGATCCATGTATGAGAACGAAGTATGGACTTTGGTTGACTTGCTCGATGATCAGCAAGCCATCGAGAATAAATGGATCTTCGAGAAGAAGACTGATGCTGACGGTAATGTTACTGTCTACAAAGCCCGACTTGTTGCGAAAGATTTTCGACAAGTTCAAGGAGTTGACTATGATGAGACCTTCTCACCCGTAGCAATGCTTAAGTCTGTCCGAATCATGTTAGAAATTTCCGCATTTTATGATTATGAAATCTGGCAAATGGATGTCAAAACTACATTCCTTAATGGATATCTTTAAGAATAATTGTATATGATTCAACCAGAAGGTTTTGTCGATCCTAAAGGTGCTAACAAAGTATGCAAGCTCCAGCGATCCATTTATGGACTGGTGCAAGCCTCTCGGAGTTGGAATATATGCTTTGATAGTGTGATCAAAGCATATGGTTTTATACAGACCTTTGGAGAAGCCTGTATTTACAAGAAAGTGAGTGGGAGCTCTGTAGCATTTCTAATATTATATGTGGATGACATATTGTTGATTGGAAATGATACAAAATTTCTGGATAGCATAAAAGGATACTTGAATAAGAATTTTTCAATGAAAGACCTCGGTGAAGCTGCTTATATATTGGGCATCAAGATCTACAGAGAGAGATCAAGATGCTTAATTGGACTTTCACAAAGCACATACCTTGATAAAGTTTTGAAGAAGTTCAAAATGGATCAGTCAAAAAAGGTTTCTTGCCTATGTTACAAGGTGTGAAGTTGAGTCAGACTTAATGCCCGATCACTACAGAAGATAGAGAGAAAATGAAAGTCATTCCCTATGCCTCAGCCATAGGTTCTATCATATATGCAATGCTGTGTTGTAACACCCCAAATTTTCAATTTGGAATGTTATACATAGAGCATCATTGCATATCATATTTTTCATTGCATTTTTGCTCGATCCTAGAAATTCTACACAACTCAAGGACCCACGGAGAGAGTTGGGGATTTCGTTATTTTCATATTTGAGCTTTCTCAAATTTTGAAAATAGGATCATTTGATTTTAATTATTTTATCTTCAATTATTTCTACTATCAAAATATGAGAGAGGGAATAAAATGACTTTCCCAAAATAAAGAAATAATGAAGATTTAATAATAAAATCAAATAAGTTTTTTTTATTTTGGAGTTTCTCGCCTTTTTATTTGAATTTAGGAAAAATGCGCGTTTTTCAAAATTGCATTTAGGCCCCAAATAAATGTTCATAAAATCCGGCTTGATTTTAGAAGCCGGGGAAATTTTATTTCGGGATTTTTGGAGTCCGTTTAGTATTTCTTTTTATTTTTTCCTGCGCGTAATTATTTAAAAAAAACGAACCGCCTTACCGGGCCATGCCCGAGCGGGACTCCGCTCGGGGGCACTTTAAATAGCGCCGCTCCGGCGCTCCCCAGCCCACCCGAGCCGCCCCAAGCCCACCCCACGCCCCGCCACCGGCCCACCCCGCCAAAACCCTAACCCTAGCGCTACCGACCATGGCCGACGCTGTCACGGACCTCGCCGCCCTTCGCCGAGGTTCGCCGCCACCTTGTTTTCCGTGCCGTTTTTTTAAAACCGAGCGGTTTTTCTTCGGTTTTTTTATTTTCGTTTTTCTTATTAGTTTTGGTTTTTTTCTCGGTTTAGGCTAATTAGCGGACGTTCGTCCGTTAGTTCGTTTAAACGAACGCGTTCGTCAGATTAGGTTTAGTTAACGAACGTTCGCTCGTTAACCCGTTCATCGTTTTTCTTTTTCTCGGATTTAATCCGCGATTTTTCTGATCGCGATTCCAGATCCGATTTTCGTTTTAGTATAACTTTTCGCTCGTTTATCGGAATCAGGCGATTCAAGCGCCTAGAGTTTCGTCTCGAAACCCTCTTTCCGAATAATCTACTTAAGCAAGTTTTTGCTTCTGTAAAATTTGACTTATATCCAGATTAGTAAAACGAAGCTGTTTTCTTCAGTCGTTTGACTTTCGTTGCTTCGTTTGATTTGATTCTTTTTGCAAACCGGAGTTCTTAAGTTGGACTATCTGGTTAGATCTATTTGAGTTTTACCTGTGCATTAGATGAGTACTTATTGTATGCTTGTTTGTTTGTCTGCGATAGAATACCCGGAGTGCGCCACTTTGTTACTTGAGTCTCTAGGTTTCGCGGATCATCAGCAAGGCAAGTAACACTTTGATCATACCTTTTCTACTACCCAGTTTTATGCATTAGATCTATCCTCAAACACTTGCATGATTAGGATCTAATTAAATTGTGGGATGGGAAGTAGTTGAGGTAGTACCTATTACCTGTTTATTATCAAACCCTTGGGAGTTACTTCTACGTTTGCTTATTATGCCATGCTATGCTAGTAGACGTGGATTGGGTGAGTGTATCCATGACAGATGTGATATTGTTATTTAATGGTTTATTTAAGGTGGCAACTTAAACACACATCTGGGTGGATTGAGGCACCTGGTTTCTATCGGGACTTGCATGTATTTCTTCGGACCGCCACCCAGGCTCAAAGGGATCATGAGATTATTCAAACTAGAAACTTCCGTGTGCAGCCACAAGCCATTATGGGCTCTGGCATAGTTGATTAAGTAGTGCGAACTCTTACGGGTAGACTAGCAGATGTAGGGGAAAGTAGGTGTACCGGTCTACCCACAAGTAAGGTGCTAGTGCTTCTGAAAGACTATGTCTCGGTCATCCGTTTCTCAAACACCATGTAGTGCGAGAAATCAAAGCGGAGGCGATCGAGTCTTGTGGGGAAAAGTCATGAAACCTCTGCAGAGTGTATAAACTAATCATGGTTAGCCGTGTCCCCGGTTATGGACATCTTGAGTATCTAGTACTTGGATATCATGTGAATCTTATCATGTTACTTCTAATTAATATTGTTGGATTTGTTAATGAGTACTTTTAATTGGGATTGAGGATGCTGTCAACCATTCTCAATGTTTCACAACCACCATGATAGTTAAATAAATTTATTCCTTTGCAGTAGGGAAAAATTGGCTTTATGCAAAAACTGTAACCATAGAGCTTTTCCACCAGCCAAATATGCATGTAGTATAGGCTTATTATATCATTATTCTCTATGTGTTACATTGCCAGCATAGTCCATGTGCTGACCCGTTTTCGGGCTGCAACGTTTCATGTTGCAGACTTTTCAGACGACGAGTAAGGTGCTTAAGTCGTGGTTCTATACTCAGTGATGCCGTTGGAGTTGATGGACTCGCTTATTCTTCCAAGCCTTCCGCTGTTATCGTATTAGATAGCCTTAAGCCATATTTATTTTTATTATGTTCTCTCTTGAGACATTTGATTGTAATAAGTGTGTGATTGCTACTCTGTTATAAATCCTCCGAGTATTGTGTGGTGTCAGCATTACTGATCCAGGGATGACACTGAGCACAGAGATCAAACTGTTTGAGGTCTGGTCGCTACAAAGATGGTATCAGAGCACACGCTTACTGTAGGACACGTCCACTAAGCTAAAGCCCTAGATCAGTACTCTCTTCTCATTTCTGACTCCTCATCTTTTCTACTCTTTTAAGATGACGGAAGCGAGGATCAAGTTCACTCGGTAGGATGAGGATACACCCTTTGGACGACACCTGAAGGAAGTCACTAAGTACCTTAACATCGGATTACCAAGCTTCATCGGGACTTACAATTCCACTTTACCCGAAGAGGAGCGCTGGAAGATTCAAGCTCAAGTTCCCGGAAGGACGTTCGCGCCAATCACGGAGCCTATAGAGTGTGTTTTCAATGCACCAACCTGGAGTTTGAGAAAGAGCATGGCAGCTCACATAACCATGGGACGCATTGGAGAAGTTTAGAAAGAAGACCTCAAGGATACTATCTACCAGATTTGCGTACGCCGAGATGAACAATGGGAGAAAGTTGGCACTAAGAAGGACCGATCCATTGTAGCTTTCATCCAGGAGTTAAATCAGCACATTCGACGCCAGGAGAACCAGATGTCTTGAGACATGATGGAGTTGAAGACAGCAAAAGCCAAGATTATCGAACTAGAAGGAGGCGAAGGCCACTCGCAAGGACTACATGGAGGAGATTGTAGCTCTAGTGGGACAAAACGGCGATCTTAAGGAGAAGATTGAAGAACTCATGGGAAATTCAGCACCCGGAGGAGAAGATGAAGATTGCACCTGTCCAGAGAACTACATCATCATCAAAGACACCGATTCCGATCCTAGTGATGATGATTACGAAGATGAAGCTGGAGCAGATATCATGGAGTCTTCATCGGAGCAGTTTTTCTAGTTGACGATTAGCCCCATGTTATATTAGTTTTAGTTTCAGCACTTTGTAACGATAGATAGACCGTTGTATGCCCTTGTTTGAATTGATTGGAGTGATATTGTGTGATTTGTCTCATGTGCATATGGGTAGTGTTTCTCTCTAGACCTCATTCTATTCTAAATTCTCGTCTTTTCTTTAAACCCCTCGGATGCCTCAGACGCCGACCCGGATTTGTTTTCCGCCAGAGATCACTCAGTTGATTCAGCAGTAATGCCTTGAATCGAACATTGGTACAGAACCAAGGCAACAACAACAACAACCCACCGCCACCACCACCGCTGACCATTTGACCCGCTTTCTTAAGGCTGAATCTGCGGTGTTTTCAAAGAGCACCGAGCCGATTGTTGCGTATGATTGGCTCGTAAGATAGGGAGGAGTTGACCAACGCAGGTTATGCAGATGGAGAAAGGGTGAAGTTTGCCGCACATCAGCTTGAAGGACCCGCATCAACATGGTGGGAGAATTTTACAGCCACTTACCTCAGAGACACCGCCACATGGGATCGATTTAAGAAGCTTTCCGTCGCCCATGTTTCAGCCGGAGCTATGGCCTTGAAGAAGCGTGAGTTTCGCAACTTGCGCCAAGGAGGACTGGACACGGTTAGCGATTATGTAGATGATTTGATAAGCTAGCATGTTATGCCCCGGATGACGTTGCTACGGATGCGACTAAGCAGAGAAGTTTCTAGAAGGACCGAATGATGAGCTGAGCATGCAGTTGATGGTAGCCACTTTCAATAACTACCAGTTAGTAGATCGTGCTCTCATGATTGAAGGGAAGCGGCAGATTGACAATCGCAAGAGGAAGTATGGACAGGGGAAGAATAACTCGGAGCTCAGCAGAAACTTCGCTTTTACGCCAAGCCGGAGGACAATTTCAGCATACCCATGGAGGAGGTAGCTCGCACAACCATAATGGCACCAAGAATGGGAACGGGAATGGAGGAAGCAATGGACAGAACCGCACCAACCCGTCAACACCATCCAAGGTAGACATGAGCCACATCACTTGCTTTAAGTGCCGCAAGACTGGGCATTATGCAAACGATTATCCAGAAGGCCAGAATGGAAATGGAAATGGAAGCTCAGGAAAGAAGCTGAATCCTTTCAACAAAGGACAAGTGAACCACGTTACCGTGGAGGAGGTTGAAGCTCAGCCAGATGCAGTAATAGGTAAGTTTTGGTTAAGTCATTTACTGCAGCTTGTTCTTTTTGATCTTTGGTGCATCGCATTCATTCATATCAAGGGGATTTGCGGATAAGTTTAGCCTGCCTACTAGAACTCTTGAGACACCCATGCTAGTAAGCTCACCGGAAGCGGAGTATATGGCCAGTCAAGGATGTTTTCAAGTGCCATTAAGTATAGGGAGGCATGTTTTCCCAACGGATTTAATTATATTGAAATCCCAAGGTTTTGATGAAATTCTTGGTATCGATTGGTTGTCGATGTATGGGGGAAACATCGATTGCGCCAGTAAGACAATTTTGCTTACCACCCCAGAAGGAAGGAGAATC
The DNA here is from genome assembly GCA_021605145.1 of Aegilops bicornis. Lineage (NCBI taxonomy): Eukaryota > Viridiplantae > Streptophyta > Magnoliopsida > Poales > Poaceae > Aegilops > Aegilops bicornis. Next base: position 674,844,955 of record CM038671.1, read on the forward strand.
AAGTATGTATCACGGCATGAGCCGAGGAGAGCACATGTAAATTCCTTATCAGGAGTTGTGCAGGAGGAAGTACCAGTGGTAAGGGATTACCCGAACGTGTTTTCGGAAGAGTTGCCAGGCATGCCACCGGATAGAGACATTGAGTTTATGATTGAACTACTGCCAGGCACTGGGCCGATATCTAAGAGACCATATAGGATGCCAAACCCGTGATTTGGAGGAAATTAAGAAGCGATTAAGGAGTTCTTTGGATAAAGGTTTTATTCGCCCAAGTTCTTCGCCTTGGGGATCACCAAGACTTCTAGTGGAGAAGAAGGATGGATCATTAAGAATGGTTGTTGATTATCGCGGATTGAATGAAGTGACCATCAAGAACAAGTACCCGTTGCCGATGATCAATGACTTGTTTGACCAATTGCAAGGAGCTAAGGTGTTTTCCAAAATCGATTTGCGATCAGGGTACCATCGATTGAAGATTCGAGAGCAGGATATACCTAAAGGCGGCTTTTACCACTGTGCACGGCTGTATGAGTACACCGTTATGTCATTTGGTCTGACTAACGCACCTGCCTATTTCATGAACATGATGAACAAAGTGTTTATGGAGTTTTTGGATAAGTTCGTCGTGGTGTTCATTGATGATATTTTGGTTTACTCAAAGAATGAAGAGGAACATAAGGAGCATTTGCGTTTGGTACTCGAAAAGCTCAGAGAACACCAGTTGTATGCCAAGTTCAACAAGTGTGAGTTTTGGTTGAAGGAAGTTGGGTTTCGTGGACATGTTATATCCAGAGAAGTTATAGCAGTAGACCCCACTAAAGTTGTCCTTTGTAACAAATCGGGAAGCGCCAACAACAGTTGGAGAGATCCAGAGTTTCCTTGGACTAGCAGGATACTACCGGAGATTTATTGAGAATTTCTCAAGGATTGCGAAGCCTATGACAGAATTATTGAAGAAGGATACCAAGTTCATTTGGACCGAGGAGTGTGAAGCTAGTTTCCAAGAGTTGAAGAAACGTTTGGTTACCTCACCAGTGTTAATTCTGCCAGATCAGACCAAGGATTATGAGGTGTATTGCGATGCTTCACGTCGAGGACTTGGATCAGTGCTTATGCAGGAGGGAAGAGTTGTTTCGTATGCTTCACGACAGCTTAAGCCTCATGAGCTAAATTATGCTACGCATGATTTGGAGTTAGCAGCCGTAGTGCATGCGTTGAAAACATGGAGACATTTCCTCATTGGAAACCATTGTGAGGTGTATACGGATCACAAGAGTTTGAAGTACATCTTCACGCAGAAGGAGCTAAATCTCAAGCAAAGGAGATGGTTGGAGCTCATTAAAGATTATGATATGAGATTGCATTATCACCCCGGAAAGGCTAACGTTGTAGCAGACGTGTTGAGCCGTAAGAGTCACGTCAACACACTAATGACGGGAGAAATACCAAAGGAGTTAGACGAGGATCTTCGAGAACTATGTTTGGAAATAGTTCCGAGAGGCTATGTAGCAGCATTGGAGATTCAGTCAACTTTGATGGACAAGATCAGGGAAGCTCAGAAGACTGACAAAGAGATTGTCTCCATAAAGGAGAAAATGAGCGAAGGAAAGGCTAAGTGATTTCGTGAGGATGAGCACGATACCCTATGGTTTGAAGACCGTGTTTATGTGCCCAATGACCCGGAGATCAGGAAGTTGATTCTACAAGAGGCACATGATTCACCATATTCGATTCACCCAGGAAATACCAAGATGTATTTGGATTTGAAGAATACTTTCTGGTGGACTGGAATGAAGAAGGACATTGCAGAGTACGTAGAAGTTTGTGATGTATGTCAGAGGGTGAAGGCAGAACATCAGAAGCCAGCAGGATTGTTACAGCCATTGCCTATAGCCGAATGGAAGTGGGATAAACTAGGTATGGATTTCATCACGGGATTGCCCAGGACTCGTTCAGGCTATGACTCGATTTGGGTTGTAGTCGATCGTTTGACGAAGGTAGCTCATTTCATTCTAATAAAGACTACCTACAGCAGTGCCAAATTGGATAAGATATACATGACAAGGATTGTATGTTTGCATGGAGTTCCGAGGATTATCGTATCAGATAGAGGAACCCAATTCACCTCAAAGTTTCGAAGCAGCGGTTGCGAGACTTTGGGAACCAGGCTGGAGTTTAGCACAGCTTTTCATCCACAGATAGATGGACAAACCGAGAGAGTCAATCAGATTTTGGAAGATATGCTTAGAGCTTGTGCTTTGGATTATGGATTAAGTTGGGATGACAATTTGCCATATGCGGAGTTTTCTTATAACAACAGTTACCAAACCAGTCTGAAGATGGCCCCTTTCAAGCTGATGCGGAAGGAGGTGCAGGACCCCGTTGTTGTGGGATGAAGTTGGAGACCGCCAGTTGTTTGGACCGGATTTGATTAAGGAGTCTGAACGGAAAGTAAAGTTGATTCGCGATAGGCTCAAGGTAGCCCAGTCAAGACAGAAAAGTTATGCAGATTCAAAACGGAAGGAGACAGAATACAAAGTCGAAGACAGAGTTTATCTTCGAGTATCGCCGCTTCGAGGAATTAAGCGTTTTGGTGTTAAAGGAAAGTTAGCACCCCGATTTGTAGGACCTTATCGAGTTTTGGAACGCATGGGAGAAGTTGCGTACAAGTTGGAACTACCCGAAGGATTGTCAGGAGTTCATGATGTGTTTCATGTTTCTCAGTTGAAGAAGTGTCACGCAGAGATGGCTGATATACCACTGAGAGATACTGTGCCACTGGAAGCGATTCAGTTGAACGATGATTTGACCTACGAGGAGAAACCAGCTTAAGATTACGGAGTATGCCACCGATTCACCCGCAGCAAGGTCATTAAGTTTTGCAAAGTTCAGTGGAGCCACCACACCGAGGATGAAGCCACCTGGGAGCGAGAGGAAGATCTGCTTAAGGACCAACCTCACCTATTTTCTAGCCAACCCGAATCTCGAGGGCGAGATTCATCTTAAGGGGGTAGGTTTGTAACATCCCAAATTTTCAATTTGGAATGTTATACATAGAGCATCATTGCATATCATATTTTTCATTGCATTTTTGCTCGACCCTAGAAATTCTACACAACTCAAGGACCCACGGAGAGAGTTGGGGATTTCGTTATTTTCATATTTGAGCTTTCTCAAATTTTGAAAATAGGATCATTTGATTTTAATTATTTTATCTTCAATTATTTCTACTATCAAAATATGAGAGAGGGAATAAAATGACTTCCCAAAATAAAGAAATAATGAAGATTTAATAATAAAATCAAATAAGTTTTTTTATTTTGGAGTTTCTCGCCTTTTTATTTGAATTTAGGAAAAATGCGCGTTTTTCAAAATTGCATTTAGGCCCCAAATAAATGTTCATAAAATCCGGCTTGATTTTAGAAGCCGGGTAAAACTTATTTCGTGATTTTTGGAGTCCGTTTAGTATTTATTTTTATTTTTTTCTGCACGTAATTATTTAAAAAAATGAACCGCCTTACCGGGCCGTGCCCGAGCGGGACTCCGCTCGGGGGCACTTTAAATAGCGCCCTCACGCTCCCAGCTCCCGAGCCGCCCAAGCCCACCCGCCCGCCACGACCCACCCGCCAAACCCTAACCCTAGCGCCCGACCGCCGCCGCCGCCGCCGCCCGCCGTCGCCGGACCCCACCGCCGCACGCTCGCCGAGGTTCGCTGCCGCCTCTTATTCCGCGCCATTTTTTTTAAAACCGAGCGGTTTTTCTTCGGTTTGTTTTTGGTTTTTTTATTTTAGTTTTTCTTTATTAGTTTCGGTTTTTTCTTGGTTTAGGCTAATTAGCGGACGTTCGTCCGTTAGTTCGTTTAAACGAACGCGTTCATCAGATTAGGTTTAGTTAACGAACATTCGTTCGTTAACCCGTTCGTCGTTTTTCTTTTTCTCGGATTTAATCCACGATTTTTCTGATCGCGATTCCAGATCCGATTTTCGTTTTAGTATAACTTTTCGCTCATTTATCGGAATCAGACGATTCAAGCACTTAGAGTTTCGTCTCGAAACCCTCTTTCCGAATAATCTACTTAAACAAGCTTTTTCTTCTTTGAAAATTGACTTAGATCCAGATTAGTAAAATGAAGCTGTTTTCTTCAGCCGTTTGACTTCCGTTGCTTCGTTTGATTTGATTCTTTTTGCAAACCGGAGTTCTTAAGTTGGACTATATAGTTAGATCTATTTGAGTTTTACCTGTGCATTAGATGAGTATTTATTGTATGCTTGTTTGTTTGTCTGCGTTAGAATACCCGGAGTGCGCCGCCTGTTACTTCAAGTCTCTAGGTTTCGCGGATCATCAGCAAGGCAAGTAACACTTTGATCATACCTTTTCTACTACCCAGTTTTATGCATTAGATCTATCCTCAAACACTTGCATGATTAGGATCTAATTAAATTGTGGGATGGGAAGTAGTTGAGGTAGTACCTGTTACCTGTTTTATTATCAAACCCTTGGGAGTTACTTCTACGTTTGCTTATTATGCCATGCTATGCTAGTAGACGTGGATTGGGTGAGTGTATCCATGATGATGTGAGATTGTTATTTAATGGTTTATTTAAGGTGGCAACTTAAACACACATCCTGGGTGGATTGAGGCACCTGGTTTCTATCGGGACTTGCATGTATTTCTTCTGACCGCCACCCGGGCTCAAAGGGATCATGAGATTATTCAAACTAGAAACTTCCGTGTGCAGCCACAAGCCATTATGGGCTCTGGCATAGTTGATTAAGTAGTGCGAACTCTTACGGGTAGACTAGCGGATGTAGGGGAAAGTAGGTGTGCGGTCTACCCACAAGTAAGGTGCTAGTGCTTCTGAAAGACTATGTCTCGGTCATCCGTTTCTCAAACACCATGTAGTGCGAGAAATCAAACGGAGGCGATCGAGTCTTGTGGGGAAAAGTGCGCAAACTTCTGCAGAGTGTGTAAACTAATCATGGTTAGCCGTGTCCCTGGTTATGGACATCTTGAGTATCTAGTACTTGGATATCATGTGAATCTTATCATGTTACTTCTAATTAATATTGTTGGGTTTGTTAATGAGTACTTTTAATTGGGATTGAGGATGCTGTCAACCATTCTCAATGTTTCACAACCACCATGATAGTTAAATAAATTTATTCCTTTGGAGTAGGGAAAAGTTGGCTTTATGAAAAAACTATAACCATAGAGCTTTTCCACAAGCCAAATATGCATGTAGTATAGGCTTATTATTCCATTATTCTCTATGTGTTACATTGCCAGCATATTCCATGTGCTGACCCGTTTTCGGGCTGCAACGTTTCATGTTGCAGACTTTTTCGCATTTACGAGTAAGGTGCTTAAGTCGTGGTTCTATACTCGATGATGCCGTTGGAGTTGATGGACTCGCTTATTCTTCCAAGCCTTCCGCTGTTATCGTATTAGATGGCCTTAAGCCATATTTATTTTTATTAAGTTCTCTCTTGAGACATTCGATTGTAATAAGTGTGTGATTGCTACTCTGTTATAAATCCTCCGAGTCTTGTGTGGTGTCGGCATTCTTGATCCAGAGGATGACACCGAGCACGAGATCGGGATCGTTTGAGGTCTGGTCGCTACATGTGTACCAGACCTAATGTGTGCCTTGCTATAAGTATAGCAGGGAGGTACCAAAGTAATCCAGGAGTGGGTCACTAGACAACGGTTAGGAACATCCTGAAATACCTGAAAAGGACTAAGGATATGTTTCTCGTTTATGGAGGTGACAAAGAGCTCGCCGTAAATGGTTATGTCGATCCAAGCTTTGACACTGATCCGGATGACTCTAAGTCGCAAACCGGATACGTATTTATATTGAATAGTGGAGCTGTTAGTTGGTGCATTTCCAAGCAGAGTGTCATGGCAGGATCTACGCGTGAAGCGGAGTACATAGCTGCTTTAGAAGCAGCAAGTGAAGGAGTCTGGATGAAGGAGTTCATATCTGATCTAGGTGTAATACCTAGTGCATCGGGTCCAATGAAAATCTTTTGTGACAATACTGGAGCAATAGCATTGGCGAAGGAATCCATATTTCACAAGAGAACCAAACACATCAAGAGACACTTCAATTCCATCCGCGATCTAGTCAAGGAGGGAGACATACCGGTTTGCAAAATACATACGGATCTGAATGTTGCAGACCCTTTGACTAAGCCTCTTCCACGAGCAAAACATGATCAGCACCAAGACTCCATGGGTGTTAGAATCATTACTATGTAATCTAGATTATTTACTCTAATGCAAGTGGGAGACTGAAGGAAATATGCCCTACAGGCAATAATAAAGTAGTTATTTATATTTCCTTATATCATGATAAATGTTTATTATTCATGCTAGAATTGTATTAACCGGAAACTTAGTACATGTGTGAATACATAGACAAAACAGAGTGTCCCTAGTATGCCTCTACTTGGCTAGCTCGTTGATCAAAGATGGTTATGTTTCCTGACCATAGACATGTGTTGTCATTTGATGAACAGGATCACATCATTACAGAATGATGTGATGGACAAGACCCATCCGTTAGCTTAGCATAATGATCGTTTAGTTTATTTCTATTCCCTTCTTCATGACTTATACATGTTCCTCTGACTATGAGATTATGCAACTCCCGAATACCGGAGGAACACTTTGTGTGCTATCAAACGTCACAACATAACTGGGTGATTATAAAGATGATCTACATGTGTCTCCGAAGGTGTTTGTTGGGTTGGCATAGATCAAGATTAGGATTTGTCACTCCGTGTATCGAAGAGGTATCTCTGGGCCCTCTCGGTAGTGCACATCACTATAAGCCTTGCAAGCAATGTGATTAATGAGTTGGTTACGGGATGATGCATTACGGAACGAGTAAAGAGACTTGCCGGTAACAATATTGAACTAGGTATGATTACACCGATGATCGAATCTCGGGCAAGTAACATACTGATGACAAAGGGAACAACGTATGTTGGTATGCGGTCTGACCGATAAAGATCTTCATAGAATATGTAGAATCCAATATGAGTATCTAGGTTCCTCTATTGTTTATTGACCGGAGATGTGTCTTGGTCATGTCTATATAGTTCTCGAACCCGTAGGGTCCGCACACTTAACGTTCGATGACGATTTGTATTAGGAGTTATGTGTTTTGGTGAACAAAGTTTGTTTAGAGTCCCGGATGAGATCACAGACATGACGAGGAGTCTCGAAATGGTCGAGAGGTAAAGATTGATATATTGGAAGGTTATATACGGACACCGGAATGGTTCCGATAAGGTTCGGGGATTTTTTGGAGTACCGGGAGGCTACCGGAACCCCCCGGGAAAGTTAATGGCCCTAATGGGCCATAGTGGAGGAGAGGAGGCAGGCCACGGGAGGTGGCGCGCGCCCCCCTTTCCCAATCCGAATTGGACAAGGGGAGGGGCGCGGCCCCCTCTTTCCTTCTCCTTCTCCCTCCTTTCCACTTTCCCTCTCTCCGTTGGAAGGAAAGGGGCACCCGAATCCTACTAGGAACGAAGTCCTAGTAGGACTCCCCCCTCTTGGCGCGCCCCCCCTTGGGCCGGCCTCCTCCTCCCCCTCCTTTATATACGTGGGCAGGGGGCACCCCAAAGGCACAATAGTTGTTTCTTAGCCGTGTGCGGTGCCCCCTCCATAGTTTACTCCTCCGGTCATAGCATCGTAGTGCTTAGGCGAAGCCCTGCGCGGATCACATCACCATCACCGTCACCACGCCGTCGTGCTGACGAAACTCTCCCTTGACCCTCTACTAGATCAAGAGCTCGAGGGATGTCATCAAGCTGAAGGTGTGCTGAACACGGAGGTGCCATACGTTCGGTACTTGGATCGGTTGGATCGTGAAGACGTTCGACTACATCAACCACTTTAACATAACGCTTCCACTTTCGGTCTACGAGGGTACGTGGACACAATCTCCCCCTCTCGTTGCTAAGCATCTCCTAGATAGATCTTGCGTGATCGTAGGAATTTTTTTGAAATTGCATGCTACATTCCGAACAATTGCTGCACAGAAGAATTATGTGCTTGACGCACCGCTAGGTGACAGACCTATTGCAGGAGCAGATGTAGACTTTATGAATGTTTAGCAAGTTCCATATGATGACTACTTAATAGTTTAGTGCGCCATGCTTTACGGCTTAGAACCGGGACATCAAAAACGTTTTGAATGCCACGGAGCATGTGAGATGTTCCAAGAGCTGAAATTGGTATTTCAGACTCATGCCCATGTCGAGAGGTATGAGACCCGTGACAAGTGCTTTGCCTACAAGATTGAGGAGAATAGCTCAGCCAATGAACATGTGCTCAGAATTTCTGGGTACCACAATCACTTGAATCAAGTGGGAGTTAATCTTCCAGATAAAATAGTGATTGACAAAGTTCTCTAGTCACTATCACCAAGCTACTAGAACTTCGTGATAAACTATAATATGCAAGGGATGACAAAAACGATTCCCGAGCTCTTCGCAATGCTGAAATCGGCGAAGGTAGAAATCAAGAAATAGCATCAAGTGTTGATGGTTAATGATACATCCATTTTGCATCATGCTTTTATATCGATATTTATTGCATTATGGGCTGTTATTACACATTATGTCACAATACTTATGCCTATTCCCTCTTATTTTACAAGGTTTACATAAAGAGGGAGAATGCCGGCAGCTGGAATTCTGGGCTGGAAAAGGAGCAAATATTAGAGACTTATTCTGCACAACTCCAAAAGTCCCAAAACTCCACAGAAGTCATTTTTGGAAATAATAAAAAATACTGAGCGAAGAAAATACTAGAGGGGGCCCACTCCCTGGCCACGAGGGTGGGGGGCGCGCCCTACCCCCCTGGGCGCGCCCCCTGCCTTGTGGGCCCCCTGTTGGCCCTCCGGTGCCCATCTTCTGCTATAAGAAGTCTTTCGTCCGAGAAAAAAAATCATAAGCAAGCTTTCGGGACGAGACTCCGCCGCCACGAGTCGGAACCTTGGCGGAACCAATATAGGGCTCCGGTGGAGCTGTTCTGCCGGGGGTACTTCCCTCCGGGAGGCGGAAATCATCGCCATCATCATCACCAATGCTCCTCTCATCGGGAGGGGGCCAATCTCCATCAACATCTTCACCAGCACCATCTTCTCTCAAACCCTAGTTCATCTCTTGTATCCAATCTTTGTCTCCAAGTCTGGGATTGGTACCTATAGGTTGCTAGTAGTGTTGATTACTCCTTGTAGTTGATGCTAGTTGGTTTATTGGGTGGAAGATCATATGTTCAGATCCTATATGCATATTAATACCCCTCTGATTATGAACATGAATATGCTTTGTGAGTAGTTACGTTTGTGCCTGAGGACATGGGAGAAGTCTTGCTATTAGTAGTCATGTGAATTTGGTATTCGTTCGATATTTTCATGAGATGTATGTTGTCTCTCCTCTAGTTGTGTTATGTGAACGTCGACTACATGACACTTCACCATTATTTGGGCCTAGAGGAAGGAATTGGGAAGTAATAAGTAGATGATGGGTTTCTAGAGTGATATAAGCTTAAACCCTAGTTTATGCGTTGCTTCGTAAGGGGCTGATTTGTATCCATATGTTTCATGCTATGGTTAGGTTTACCTTAATACTTCTTTTGTAGTTGCGTATGGGATGCTTGTCCAAGTAAGGAAATCACCCAAGCACCGGTCCACCCACATATCAAATTATCAAAGTACCGAACGCGAATCATATGAACATGATGAAAATTAGCTTGACGATAATTCCCATGTGTCCTCGGGAGCATTTTCCTTCATATAAGAGTCTGCCCGGGCTTGTCCTTTGCTACAAAAAGGATTGGGCCATCTTGCTTGACCTTATTTACTTTCATTACTTGTCACCCGTTACAAATTATCTTATCACAAAACTATCTGTTACCTATAATTTCAGTGCTTCCAGAGAATACCTTACTGAAAACCGCTTGTCATTTCCTTCTGCTCCTTGTTGGGTTTGACACTCTTACTTATCGAAAGGACTACGATAGATCCCCTATACTTGTGGGTCATCAAGACTCTTTTCTGGCGCCGTTGCTAGGGAGTGAAGCGCCTTTGGTAGGTGGAATTTGGTAAGGAAAAATTTATATAGTGTGCTAAAATTTACTGTCACTTGTTACTATGGAAAGTAATCCTTTGAGGGGCTTGTTTGGGGTATCTTCACCTCGACCAGTAGAGAAAAGAGTTGTTCCTCAACCTACTGAACCTACTGAAAATGAAAATGTTTACTTTGAAATTCCTTCGGGTATGATAGAGAAAGTGCTAGCTAATCCTTTTGCAGGAGATGGAACATTGCATCCCGATTTACACTTAATCTATGTGGATGAAGTTTGTGGACTATTTAAGCTTGCAGGTATGCCCGATGATGTTATCAAGAAGAAGGTCTTCCCTTTATCTTTGAAGGGGATGCATTGACATGGTATAGGCTATGTGATGATATGGGATCATGGGACTACAAACAGTTGAAATTGGAATTCCATCAGAAGTTTTATCCTATGCATCTTGTTCATCGTGATCGTAATTATATATATAATTTGTGGCCTCGCGAAGGAGAAAGCATCGCTCAAGCTTGGGGGAGGCTTAAGTCAATGTTATATTCATGCCCCAATCATGAGCTCTCAAGAGAAATGATTATTCAAAATTTTATGCTCGGCTTTCTGACAACAATCGCTCCATGCTCGATACTTCTTGTACTGGTTCTTTTATGATGAAGACTATTGAATTCAAATGGGATTTATTGGAAAGAATTAAACCCAACTCTGAAGATTGGGATCCCGACGAAGGTAAGGAGTCAGGTATAACACCTAAGTTTGATTGTGTTAAATCTTTTATGGACACTGATGTTTTCCGTAAATTTACACTACTAGGGAAAACCTTATACACAGAATGTTACCAGTAGCGCTGTACAAAATCATACGCTAGTACTACTTAGTAGCAGCGGCCACAGAATAAAACCGCTACTGCTATGACTTTAGCAAGAGCGCGTACTAGCAAAAAGCGTTGTCATGCTATGTTTGAACTGGCGCACATGGCTAGCCCAACCTAGCAAAGAGCGCCAGATATCGCCCAAATACATCGCTACTCTCCTTAGCTGCAGCGCGCTTACGTGTAAGGCGCTACTGCTAACGGAAATAAAATAAAGTGAAAAACAAGTAGAAAAGTAAATGAAAATGAAAGAAATATAAAAAGGAGAAAGGAAAAAATAAAGTGTAAAGAAAAATAAAATAAAAAAGGGAAAAAGGAGAAAGGCATAGCACTAGCGGGTTTCAGGAAACGCGCTACCGTTACATTTCACTTAAACAGAGGTCCCCCCGCCGGCCACCACACTTCTTCCCCAAATCCCTCGCCTCGCCACTGCCTCCCCAATTATTGTCGCCCACTTCGCCGATGTCTCCTGCCGGCGTGGACGCCCGCAACCTCACCGTCTCCCCCCGAGGCCGCCGTCATCCTCACCGCCGCCGCCCGAGGCTGCCTTCGACGTCACCGTCGGCGCCCTCCACCTCACCGCCGCTCGAGCCCGCCCAGGGCCGCCGTTGCCCATGCCCGAGCCCATCCTCTCTGCCCCTGCCTCCGTCACTGAGCACCTCCCTGCCACCGTCTCTCCCCTCTCTGTAAGTCCCCCACCCCTCCCCCCACTCCTCTCTCTCTCTGCATTTTAGAGAAAAAATTAGTAGAGCAAAAGTTTGTTTATAGCAAAATTTTTAGTTTAGAGCAAAGGATGTTAAGTAGTAGATGTTAGAGCAAAAATTAGTTTAGAGCAAAACATTTGGTTTACAACAAAAGTTAGTTAGGGCAGTAGGGTTTAATTAGGGTAGATGCTGCTTGTATAGTATATAGTGATACTAATAGATGTTAATTAGGTTAGGGCAATAGTGGTACTTGTAGATGTTAATTAGATGTTTTTCAGGTTAGGGCACTAGAGTTTTGCTAGGTTAATTAGGTTACTAGTGCTTTGCTAGTAGTAGTGGTACGAAGAGGTTAATTAGGTGATGTTAAATGAATAACCTAAATGAATGAAATTAGTAGTTAACTGAATTTTTTTCCTTTCATCATTATAAAGCACTAAAGTTAACTGAATTTTGTTCTATTAGTAGTTAAATGAATTTTCTTCTACACTTTGTTTTTGAATTAGCTTGTGAAATTTGGACATGTGGTTTCTCGTGTATATTTGGACATGTGTTGCGGTGTCGAAGAGGGATATTGGAACACTGTTTCCAGGGAATGATGCTGAGTGGCCTATGTTTTGCCGGAATGTTGATTCATTTCTGCTCCGGCAAATTTCAGGTTCTCGATTTGTCCACTTTTTAGCAAAGGTCATGCCGAAATTTTCCGTGAATTTCGGCATGACTTGTGCTACAAACTAGGACATATCGAGTGCCCGGGATTTGCTGCTCAGTGTCTCGATCTGAAGCCTTTCACTAGGCTCGGGGACTATCTCCCTGACATGGATGGATGGAACGACATGTTGGAGTGATTGTCGATATATGACAATGTGTCCGTTTAGTCCATACTTTCTATATGACAAAACTTTGAGTTATGCACGGTGAAACTTTGTTTGTGATGTAATTAAACCGTCCTCCTCCTCGACTAGCGAAAATCACTCTAGTTAGGGCATTTTGGGGAATGGATGAACTTTGTGATTTATGCTGATGATATGTTGTTTCTATTTTTGCCAAGTCTGTCTCTTTACATTTGCTCAACTATATATGTTGCATATCATCGACTCATGTGACGATGCAGGTGCATAGATCATCGATGGTGAATAAGTGCTACGCCAGGAGTATATATACGACAAGTGGCCGGAGTGTGAGGCCCAGGTGTACCGGTTTCTGGTTTCCGAGCGACAAGCAATAGTTAGTTTAGGTTCACGCTAATGCGAGACAGGGATACGAACTCATGTACTCAAAGTGATAGCTCTTCTCGCGTATATCATTGTTTAGATGGATGACGATGCATTTGCAAGTAATCGAGACTTGTATCGCTATTTTCGAGATGATGACGAGAGACCACTTTGTGTTGGATGATGATTATGATGATGACATGATTTGATGAGACTAATTGTATGTATATGCTATGATTACATTTGTATGTGTATGATATGCTAAAGATTATTGTATAAATTCTATTCAAATACAAAACAAATACAAAAACAAATATGCAGGGAAAAAACTAATAAAACTAGTAGTAGCGAGGGGGGAATTTAGCAAGAGCGCTACTACCAAGAATGGCGCTTCCCAAGAACAATACCGCAGATAATATCAGCAGCGCCCTTTTCTAAAGAGCGCTACAGCTATTCATGTATAGCAGTAGCGTGGGACAACAGGCGAATTAGCCGTAGCGCCTTATTAGTAGCGCCGGTCCCCGCGCTACTGAGAGGCCCAAAACCCGCGATGCTGCTAGGCTTTTCCCTAGTAGTGTTAGCACTAAATATGGACTTGACTCTGAGATAGTCGCTTCTTTTTGTGAATCTTTTGCTACTCATGTTGATCTCCCTAAGGAGAAGTGGTTTAAATATAATCCTCCCGTTGAAGTAAAAGTAGTTGCACCTATTAAAGTTGAAGAAAAGACTATCACTTATAATGATCCTATTGTTCCTATTGCTTATGTTGAGAAACCACCTTTTCCTGTTAGGATAAAGGATCATGCAAAAGCTTCAACTGTAGTCAACAAAAGTAATACTAGGACACACAAACCTCCTGAGCAAGTTAAAGTTGAACCTAAGATTGCTATGGTTAAAGATCTCTTGGTTGATAATATCGATGGGCATGTTATTTACTTCTGTGATGAGACTGCTAGAATTGCTAAGCCTGGTGCCAAAGATAAACATAGACCTGTGGTAGGCATGCCTGTTATTTCTGTTAAAATTGGAGATCATTGTTATCATGGCTTGTGTGATATGGGTGCTAGTGCTAGTGCAATACCTATCTCTTTATATAAAGAAATTATGCATGATATTGCACCCGCTGAGTTAGAAGATATTGATGTCACCATTAAACTTGCCAATAGAGATACTATTTCACCAATTGGGATTGTTAGAGATGTTGAAGTCTTGTGTGGCAAAACTAAATATCCTGCTGATTTTCTTGTTCTTGGTTCCCCTCAAGATAGCTTTTGTCCCATTATGTCGGTGTACAAAAGTAGGGGCTCTGCTTTTGACCCCTTTACTTGTGCACGGGCATTCAGAGCCTCCCGCCACGGCCACGCACAGACATGGCAGGAAGGGGGAGCCGGAGGGAAGCCGAGGCCACAAGGCAAACGAAGCAACAACAAGGACCAAGGCCACAAAGATCATATGGGCGTAGCAGGTTCCCCCGGTAAGGACCCTTGCCGGGGCAGCCTCAACGGCCCCGGCAAGACCCTTGTCGGGGCAGCTCGCCCACGCCAACCGAGTGAGCCACCCTTGAGCCCACCGACACTTGGCAAATGCGTTGGGACAAGGCTCGGGAGGCACCTCCGTGGTGGCATGCAGATCTTTGTGAAGACATAGAATGCTCAAGATCAAATGAGGATAAGAAGGCAACCATCCTCACCGAAGGAACCCACAAGACCCCCGGCAAGACCATTGCCGGGGAGGCCAGCGCGCCACAGCAAGACCCTTGTCGGGCCACCCGGCAAGACCCTTGCCGGGGAGGCCAGCGTGCCACCGCAAGACCCTTGCCGGGCCACCCGGCAAGACCCTTGCTAGGCCACCCGACAAGGCCCTCGCCAAAGCGCACCAGCTAGGCCACTGCCAGGCCCGCACCAGATAAGTCTTCGCCGCCGTTTGCATGCGACTGCCGACCCAACCAGCTGGGCAGGCTCCTGCATGGCGGCATGCAACCCTTCGTGGAGGCTCCACCACCGTGCCACCTCAGCTGCCTGCCTGCCTACATGGCACCGCATGCATCGCTGGCCAGGGCGCGTGTCGAAGCAAGGAAGAGCATCGACGAATGGGAGGGGCCTCGCCCCCGTCCCCAATAAAGCGAAGGGACACCTAAGCCTCGCATTAAATGCGTCTTGTCTTGTAATACTAGCGATAGACTCGCAACACTATAGCACTTTCCGCCTCCTGTGTGCCACTGTGGCAGCCCCTTTCGCCTATAAAAGGAGGCCCATGGCGCACAGAGAGAGGATTCGGCTCTTTGGAACCTCGCAGCACCTAGAGCTAGTTCGAGAGCTCAAGAACACTAAATACATCCACCAAAGCAGGACTAGGGTTTTACACACCTTCGCGGCCTGAACCTGGGTAAAATCCCTTTGTGTTGTCTGCTGGTCCCGCTCTTCTCACGATCCCCGCGCCCCGCAACCGTAGAAGGGATTCCAGTGATCCCATAGGTGTCGTTTCCCACCGACATCTTTGGCGCGCCAGGTAGGGGGCGCTGTTGTGAGAATCTGGTCTAGCAGTTGACCTAACTGTTCTTCATCGCCATGGCTCCTAAGAAGAAGGCGACCACGGCGATCGGTTCGTCTGGAGCCGGGATGGTACCGGTGCGGACCGGCAATGAGCCGGGCCGCCGCGGAGAGGGCACATGGCACGGCCCGCGAACATCCACATCGCCTTGATGGTCCGGTCTGGCGGCGGCGTCGTTCACTGCCCGGGCGGCGAAGCCACCGATCGCGGGCTCGGAGACGAAGTCGGGCCCCAGCGGTAGCGGGGCCCTCGAGGGTGCCGCCGTCCCGCCAGGCGGTGGCACGGTGATCGCCAAAGCGCCAACACCGGCGCCCACGGCGCGCTACTCTCAGGTTGTGCATGATGGGCAGCGTCACCCTGCTAGTGACCCTGCGAGCCGCCATGGGAAGAGTCCCGTGCGTCCGTCACATGAAGGAGAGGGCCAGCATGCGCGCCGAGGTGCTGTTGGAGATGGCGAGCGGCTGTGGAGCCGCGATGCGGCTCCTTCTAACGTGGTTAGGAGTCGAGGCACATCGCGGTCCACCCAGCTTTCGCCGCCACCCATGCCAGCAGAAGCCCTAGCGCGCGCAGCTGCTCCTCGACTTTCCTCCCACCGCGGAGAAGCTCGACGAATGGAGGGCCACCGTCGGAGCCTCGTCGGCATCGCCAACGACGACAGGCTGCGGTCGGCGGAACCCGTCGGCCATTGCTCCGCGGGGCTGCCACCTGCTAGCGGAGGCCACGCCGGAGGCGACGCGGCCACGGTGTACTCCCCACATCCATCCCGACCGCCCCGGGCATCGGCCCGTCGCGGCGACGCTCGTGATGATATCTCTATCACGTCGTCCGATCCGTGGACCAACCGTGATCAGCGCCTAGTCATTCGGGAGCGAGTTCACGAGGACGCTCGAACTACGATCGAGCGCCGATGTGACGCGCGCCACCAGTCGGACAGGCAGGCAGGGCCCGCTGCAGACCACCCAGCGCCGGGAGGCTACGGTGGCCTACCTTACAAGGTGGGTTGTCCAGCTTTCCCCCGTGAGCTGCGGCAGTTCCAGTGGCCCTCCCACCGTACGTTCAAACCCGACGTTGGCGAGAAGTACAACGGCAAGACTCACCTGTCAGAGTTCCTCAGCATCTACACCATCGCGATGCAAGCTGCTGGGGCCCGCGACGATAAGGTGCTTGCCAATTACTTCCCGTTGGCACTCAAGCCTAATGTTATGTCATGGTTGATGCACTTGCCGGTGGATTCCATCTCTTCTTGGGCGGATCTGTGCCATGAGTTTGTTGGCGCCTTTACCGGAGGTCACCAAGCTCATGGCCAAGCGAGTGATTTACATATCATCCCCCAGAAGGAAGGAGAAAACCTGCGCAAGTACATCCAAAGGTTCAGCCGGGTGCAGTACAACATCGCCGATGTTCATCCCGCCGCTGTGATTAGTGCGTTCCTTCAGAACGTGCGCAATCACAAGATGCGTGAAGAGCTGGCAATGAACAAGGTTAAGGATGTGGCCGAGCTCTATGTTCTGGCCGATCGGTGCGCTCGTGCCGAGGAAGGAAGGAAGTACCCCGGCGAAGATGCCGGTGCGGAAACCGACTCCACTGGCGATACCGCCACCCCAGCAAAGAAAGGCCGACGCCGTAATAGGAAGCGCAAGGGCAAGGCCGTGCTTGCCGTTGAGGGATCCAATGACACCGGTACCACCAAGAAGACCAAGGTGAGCGACCCCGACAAGGAGATTGCCGCGTGTGACGCTTGCCGGGCCTTGGCGGTTGCTGACAAGCCAGGAGGCTCCGACAAGCAGTACTGCAAGATCCACCACACCAAGGGCCACGATCTCCAAAACTGCCGGCAGGTAGAGCTACTCGCCGAGAAGCGGCCGAGTATGAGCGGCGGGACAAGGAGAAAGGCAGACGGTGCCAAGGATCCGCAAGAAATGTGGCGACCAAGAATGTCGGTGTTCGGGAACGGGGTCCCCAGACTTGCTCGCCCTGCGGCCCGCGCGGCGTGGCTCAAGTGGGGGCCCAGCGTGGCCCAGCTTCATCAGCTCAAGCTCAAGACCCTCGCGAGGGGCCAAGCCTCGCGGGGCGGATGACAGGGAGCTTCCTCAGGAGCAGCCTCCTCAGGCAGGCTCACGAGGAGGCGGAGAGATCAAGGCAGGGTACCTCACGAGGGTGCCTCATGACGCAAGCTATGATGATCGAGGACCAGGCGGGCGCCAGCCTGCGCAGTGTCTTCGTTTCCCTTTCGGTGCAAAGGGGGCAAGCACAGGCCAAGGCATCGGGCAAAGGTTGTTCATCGTTCCTAGTTTAGATCCCTCGCAAACCGTTCACGCGTGAGCTGGTAGGGGAAAGATCTCCGCGCGCACCCCAGTGTTCGAACCTCAAGGGTCTGCCGGAATCCGAAATCGGACATTTGGCGCGCCAGGTAGGGGTGCGCCGGAATCTTTCTTCCGCTGGTCGCGTGTGACCTTCCGCCAAGACCATGGCTGAGGCTCGCCGAGCCCGCGCCGAGCGTCGGGCTGCTCTCGCCACCCGTGTCGCCCAGACGGCGCCCGTCGGCGGACGCCCTCGTTGTTCTCCGTCGCCTGCCACCAACGCCGCCACCGGCCCGGTGAAACGAGCAGCGAGTTCGCCCAGCGTCCTCCGGCGCGACATGATGGCTGCGCCGCCCACCTGTCGCCGACTCCGCCCGGATCGTCGACTCGCGCCCGTCGTGCCCCCATAGAAGCGCTGCCCGCTCCAACAACCGACATTGATGCTGGGACCAGGGGGTTCCGAGCCTTGGTCCCCGCCTTGCGGCGGGTGCAGTGGCCGCCCAAGTTCAAGCCCGAGATGCCGCCGCGCTACAACGGGACGGCAGACCCGCTGGCTGTCCTCAAGGCTGGGGCGACGACAGAGTGATGGCCAACTGGTTCCCCATGGCCCTCACCGGCGTCCCGCGCATGTGGCTGCTCCACCTACCGACGGCTTCTGTGACCTCCTGGGAGGAGCTGCGCAACCTCTTCCTCGCCCGCTTCGCCGTCTTGCGGCGCCCGGCCGTCACAGCTCTCTGGCGGCTCGCAGCGCCGCCTGCAGCCGCCACGCTGCCATTCACCCGCCAGATCGGTGTCGCCTCCAAGCGCCAGGGGGCTCCCCGGGTTGGGTGGCGCCCGAGGCCGACGTGCTCTTCAACTCAGACGATCACCCCTCCAACCCCGCCAGTTCGGATGCGCTCCCGATGCTGTGCACCCCCACCATCTGTGAAGTGGCTGTCACTAGGACCCTCATCGACGGCAGAGATGGCCTAACGTGCTCTCCGTGGAGGCCTTCAGCCTCCTCCATGTGCCACCAGAGCGGCTCCGGCCCAGCAGGCCTTTTTCGGGAGTCAGAGCCGGTTCCACCGCCTCCCTGGGGCAAATTCGCCTCCCGGTGACCTTCGGCACCCGCGACAACTTCCGCACAGAGCTGATCGACTTCGACATCGCCCCCATCGGCTTCCCTTACAACGCCATCCTCGGCTACCCGGCCTTGGCCCGGTTCATGGCGGCAACTCACCCGGCGTACAGCCTCATGAAGATGCCCGGGAGCAGCGGCGTCCTCACCGTGTCAGGGAGCACCGAGGATGCACTGCAGGCGCTCAAGCTTGTTTCAAGGCGGCTGTGGCGGCACGGCCCGCCAGCGCTGGTGCCCCCGAGCCCAAGGGGGCTGCGCCGTCCAAGAAGAAGCAGCTATTCACTCAAAACAAGGCGGAGACCAAGCAGGTACCAGTCGACGAGGACGGGCTCACTGACGCCACCTTCACCATAGGGGCAAACCTCGAACCCAAGAAGGAGGAGGCCTTGGTGAAGTTCCTGCGCGCAAACAAGAAGGTGTTCATGTGGGGACCTGATCAGTTGGCGGGGGTCCCGAGGGGCGTGATTGAGCATCACCTCAATGTGTGCCCCAACGTGCGCCCGTGAAGCGTATACAGGCGACAGTCCACAGAGAAACAAGCTTTTATCGTCCAAGAGACCCGCAAGCTAGAGGCAGCAGGGGTCATTCGCGAGGTCTGCTACCTGGATTGGCTGGCCAACCCAGTTGTCGTGCCAAAAGGGGGGGAGGAACGTATGTGCGTCGACTTCACCAACCTCAACAAGGCCTGCCCACTGGATCCGTTCCTACTTCCTTGCATTGACCAGATCATCGACTCCACCGCTGAGTGTGACATGCTGTGCTTCGTGGATGCCTTCTTAGGCTATCACCAGATCAAGATGGCGGTGGAAGACATGTAAAAAACGGCTTTGCTGACCCTGTGCGGAGTATACTGCTATATCTGCATGCCGTTTGGGTTGCGTAACGCAGGCGCAACCTTTCAGCGGTTGATGCACATCGCCCTGGGCCTGCAGCTCGGGAGGAATGCTAAGGCGTACGTCAATGACATTGTGGTGAAGTCTTGGGAGGCGAAAACCCTGATACAGGACTTGGAAGAAACCTTCGGGAGCCTTGACAAAGTGGATCTGCGGATCAACCCGGAGAAGTGCGTATTTGGAGTCCCCTCGGGCAAGCTCCTGGGTTTCCTCGTGTCCCACAGGGGCATCGAGGCCAACCCGGAAAAGGTTAAAGCAGTCGAAGACATGAGCCCGCCAAAGACCCTCAGAGAAATGCAGAAACTCACCGGGCGCGTGACCGCGCTAGGACGTTTCATCTCCAAGCTGGGGGAAAGAGCACTGTCATTCTTCAAGTTGATGAAGAAGAAGGGCCCCTTTGAATGGACTGAAGAGGCCGACAAGGCATTCCAAGAGCTTAAGAGGTACCTTACTAGCCCTCCTGTGATGGTCGCGCCACGCCCACTCGAGCCCCTGGTGTTCTACCTCGCCGCCACACCCTACTCCGTCAGCGCAGCTCTAGTGGCGGTTCGGGAAGAGCGCAGGTCAAGGCCGCGTCATGCCCGGCCACGGCCCCGGCCGCGGCGACACAAGACCGAGAAGGCCTCGCGAAGGTCACGGCCTCGGCAGGCGGGGACCAGCCTCAGCAGGAAGATGCCCCTAGGGCCGAAGAGGCCGCGTCAGGCAGCCAGGCTCTAGGGGCTCCGTCGATACAGGAGGCGACAGACCCTCCGGAGGACACAGGAGTCATCAGCACTCCTACTCTCATCGAGCACCCAGTATACTTCATCAGCACAGTGCTACGGGATGCAAGGGCGCGGTACCCTATGCCCCAAATACTCCTCCTCGCGCTGTTGGTAGCCTCGTGCAAGCTGCGGCACTACTTCCAAGGTCACCCCATCAAGGTCGTCTCAGCATATCCTTTGGAGAGGGTGCTCAGGAGCCCCAACTCAGCTGGGAGAGTCGCTGAGTGCAACATCGAACTGCAAGCGTTTCAGCTAGAATTCAGCACAACCAGAGTCATCAAGGGGGCCGCGTTGGCAGATTTTGTGGCAGAATGGACGGAGGCGCCCGACCTCGAGGCAGGCGAAGACCGATCGCTTTCTCTGGGGAGCGAGGCACCGGACGGCTGGGTCATGTACTTCGACGGGGCATTCTCCCGACATGGTGCGGGGGCAGGCGCAGTGCTTGTATCCCCCACTCAGGACAAGCTCTATTATCTTTGTCAGACTGCTTCAAAGACGGGGAAAAGGTCTCCAACAACATTGCGAGAATATGAAGGCTTGATAGCCGCCCGAAAGCCGCATGATCGCCTTGGGGGTAAAGCGCCTCGTCATCAAGGGCGATTCACAACTCCTCGTCAACTTCTCCAACAAGATATACGAGTCGAAGGATGAGCACATGGAAGCCTACCTCACGGAGGTTCGCAGGATGGAGAAACATTTCTTGGGGCTGGAGCTGCAGCATGTGCCCTGCGGCACCAATCAGGAGGCGGATGACATCGCTAAGAGGGCGTCCAGGTGGCTGCCTCAGGAGCCTGGCGTCTTCGAGGGCGACTCTTCAGACCTTCAGCGGCGCCATCACTATCAAGCGCGGCGCAACCTCAGGAGGAACTCCCCCAGCCGCCTGCCTCGGGAGCCCCGGCCTACGGCCCGGCCTCAGGGGCACGCCTGCTCCTGGCGTTGGAGCCTCAGGAGGGGCGCTGGATTACAAAGCTCAAGAGCTACTTGACACAGGGAACCCTGCCGGAGAAGGAGGAAGAGGCGAAGCGTGTGGCGTGGCAAGCTACGGCCTACTGCATCAGGGATGGAGAGCTTTATCGGAGGCGACCGAACGACGTGTCCCTGTGTTGCATCCCCAGAGAACATGGGAAGGAGTTTCTGGAAGACATACACGGCGGAGAAT
This sequence comes from Aegilops bicornis, assembly GCA_021605145.1. NCBI lineage: Eukaryota > Viridiplantae > Streptophyta > Magnoliopsida > Poales > Poaceae > Aegilops > Aegilops bicornis. The sequence goes on from CM038671.1 coordinate 674,866,626, forward strand.
GTGGGCATCACTCATCATCACGGACCCTCGTTGGCAAGGCGTTTCGCAGCGGGTTCTACTGGCCCACAGCACTCAGTGACGCAGTTGAGCTGGTGAAGGCTTGCGAGGCCTGCCAATTTCATGCCAAGAAGATCCATCAGCCGGCAGGAGGTCTGCAAACTATACCCCTCTCATGGCCATTCGCAGTTTGGGGACTGGACATTCTAGGCCCGTTTCCTCGGGCGCCAGGGGCTATCGCTACCTCTACGTCGTGGACAAGTTCACCAAGTGGGCTGAGGTGGAAGCTGTCCGCACCATCCCAGCGGGCTCTGCGGTCAAGTTCATCAGGGGCCTCGTGAGCCGGTTTGGGGTGCCTAACCGCATCATCACCGACAACGGTTCGTAGTTCACCAGCAATCTCTTCAAAACATACTGTGCTAACCTTGGAACGCAGATATGCTACGCTTCGGTGGCGAACCCCGGAGCAACGGCCAGGCCGAGCGAGCCAACGCGGAGGTCCTGAAGGGCCTCAAAACCAGGACCTTCAAGAAGAGGCCGGAGGCCTGCGACAGGGGCTGGCACGACGAGCTCCAGTCCTTGTTGTAGTCCATTCGCATGACTGCGGCCAAGCCGACTGGCGAGACTCCATTCTTCCTCGTCTATGGAGCAGAAACCGTCCTCCCTCACGAGGTCAGGCGTCGCTCCGCACGGGTCCTGTCATTCGACGAGGCGCAACAGGACACCATGCGGGGGACGGATCTCGTGCTGGGGGAGGAACATCGTCGAAAGGCCGTGCTGTGAGCGGCAAGATATCAACAGGCGTTGCGGCGATACCATTGCCGCAACATCCGCCCCAGGACTCTTGAGGTAGGGGACCTCGTGCTCAGGCGGGTCCTCTCCAGGGAAGGGTTGCACAAGCTCTCTCCCATGTGGGAGGGCCCGTTCAAGGTTGTTCATGTTTCTAGGCCCGGCTCCGCACGCTTGGAGACTCAGGAGGGGGTGCCCATCCCAAACGCGTGGAACATCCAGCACCTCCGGAAGTTCTACCCTTGAAGAAAGGCCCGAGCTGTGAAGAAGGCAAGGCAAACGCCTGTGAAGCTTATTCTCCCGAGAAAGGCCCGGAGCTTGTGAAGAAGGCAAACGCCTGTGAAGCTTATTCTCCCGAGAAAGGCCCGGAGCCTGTGAAGAAGGCAAACGCCTGTGAAGCCTATTTTTCCCGAGAAAGGCCCGGAGCCTGTGAAGAAGGCCAATGCCTGTGAAGCTCGCAGCCCGTGACACTCACGTAATAATGAGTGGGGCTGTACACGCCCCGGAGTCTCAGGAGCGCCGGCCTCAGGCCCTGGGGCTCCCGCCCACGCCCAGTGGCAGCACTTAGCTCCGCGCTGGTGAGAAGACGTCGAAGGCTAGATTAGGTGCCGGACGCGGCTTTTTCATTTGCTTTCTGCAGTTGGCTTGTTCGTTCCTATTTGAAATTTTATTTGAAGTTGTTGCCATCCTTGGCTCGAGACTCTTTGTCTTTTTCGCTCTTTTGCCTCGATTTCTCTCGCGCAAGTCTCGCGAGGGAGCAGCGCGGGCACCATCGCGAGTGTTTTCTGCCTTGGACTTTCGAAGCTTTCCTGTACAGGTCCACTACGGGAGCACCCCTCCCGGTCCGAGCCCCACGGGCATCACGACGCGGACACAGGGCCTGGGCCGGTCGCCTCCACAGCCGAGGCCGGAAGTTACCCCTCCTAACTAATCTTTGCAGGACATGAAGCGTTCAACGAGGCTTCGACCTCGGGAGGCGAAGACCGCGACAAGTCCCCCCAAGCTAAGTAAAACCTGCACGCGGGCATGTGGCACGAAAGCACAGCACAGAAATAGCGGAAACAGCATAATGATTAACATCAACAATTCAGCACGCCCCCACGGGGCCCTACACTACTTGCTCTTTGCGTAGGGAAGGAAGAAAAACAAAATAGGCACGACTTGACCGGCGCCAACTCGCAGCAAAGGCTCGCACTGCCTCCGGAGCTCAGTCAGACTCCACCTCGCGCTTCAACGAGGTGCGACGGCGGGCTGGCCCGCTGCCTCCCTCCAGGCAGGCACGACGGCACGGGGGCTGGTCGCGGCCACCGCGGGAGGAGCTGCTGTCCGAAGGGGAGTCGCCGAAGCTCGACGAGCCCCGAGCGCCGCCGACCACGCGCCTGCTGTCATCTTCATCCCGATCAACGCTGAGGCTGGGTCCACGGCCGCGGTCATCGTCTTCGGGGCAGCACCCGGCACGGCGACCGTCTTCTCCGAACACCCTCACGTAGAGGGTGGCGTCGCCGTCGAACTTGAAGTGCAGGGTGCACCGCCGGCTCAGGCCGCGCGCACGGGCAAACGTTTGCCAGCCGTGGGTCAGGGCCACGCTCCCAGCGGCGGAGACCTCCAGCGAAGCCCAGGAAGCCCTGCTGCAACAACCGTCCGCCTGAAGCCAGAGGCCGCCCGGAGCGCCGGCCTGAAGTTCGCCCAGAAGGAAGCGGGGAAGCTGGAGCCAGGTGCTGGTCGGCTCCACCGACCACATGACGAACTCCGACAGCACCTCAGCCGAATGGAAGCCTTGGCCTAGAAGGGTCGCGCGATCGCAGCCGCCCCCATCGACAATCTGGCGCCCATCACCTTGTGAGGGGATCGCCTCCCGCGACGCGGGGAGGCCCTTCTGAGAGCATGACGCTTGCGAGGATGACCTCGACCGCGCTTGGCCGGGGGAGAGTCGGGCCCGACCTGGCGGGCCTTCCCCTTCTCCGCAGCCGAGAACGTCTTCGGCGGAGCCATGGAAAGGAGGGAGCAGCAAGAAGATCGGAGCCCCGGGGGGGGGGGGGGGGGAAGAAGACCGGCTAGACTCCTAGCACCCACTCCGGCAAGCGCACCTCTTTGGGGTGTTGCGCTCCCGTTGAGGACGTGCCAGAGAGCTCTGCCGGCAAGAGCAAGAAGTCCAGAGCCATGCCACCAGAGACCAAGAAGGTGCCCGTCAAGGAGGACGGTACGGGGGGAGTTTTTACCATAAACTCCACCCTCGATGGCAAATAGGAAAGCGAGCTCATCGCCTTCCTGCGGGCGAATGTCGATGTGTTTGCATGGAAAGCCTCCGACATCCCTTGCGTTCCTAGGGAGGTGATTGAGCACCACCTTGTCAGATGTCCTCATCGCCGCCCGTCAGCTGAAGGTCGGGAAGCAAGCTCTGGAGAGGCAGGAGTTCATCACAGAGGAAATCAGAAAGCTAGAGGCGGCGGGCCTGGTGAGAGGAGTACTCCACCCAACATGGTTGGCCAATCCGGTAGTGGTGCGCAAGGCAAATGGGAAATGGAGTCCGTGTATTGATTACACAGACATCAATAAGGCCTGCCCAAAGGATCCTTTCCCGTTGCCGCACATCGACCAGATTATTGACTCCACGGCTGGGTGTGACCTCTTATCGTTCCTGGACGCCTACTCAGGATACCACCAGATCTTCATGACAAAGGAAGACGAGGAAAAGACAGCATTCATCACCCCATGTGGTACATATTACTTTTTACGGATGCCTTCGGGTTGAAGAGTCTTGGCTCGACCTTTGCAAGAGCAGTCCAAATTGGTTTTGAGCCCCAGCTACATAGAAATATGGAAGCCTATATGGATGACATAGTGGTCAAAACCAAGGACAAAGCAACGCTCGTGCAAGATCTGGAGGAAACATTTGGGAACCTGCGCAAGATCAACCTCAAATTGAACCCTGAGAAGTGTGTCTTCGGCGTCCCGTCTGGTAAGCTTCTCGGGTTCTTTGTGTCCCAGCGCGGGATTGAAGCAAACCCAGATAAGATCAAGGCTATCGAGCAGATTGAGGCACCCAAGCGGATCAGGGCGTGCGTCGGCTCAGCCGCTGCGTTGCTGCCATGAGCCGGTTCATCTCCAAGTCCGCGGAGCGTGCCTTTCCTTTTTTCAAGATCTTGAAGAAAGCGGGGCTGATGGAGTGGACCCCAGAGGCCGAGGCAACGCTGCAAGATTTGAAGAAATACCTCTCCCCTACCCCAGTGCTGGTTGCGCCCAAACCACAAGAACCGTTGCTGCTTTACCTAGAGGCAACGAATCAGGTGGTTAGCGCCGCACTAGTGGCACAGAGAGAAGTTGATGAGGAGACGGCAGCAGCGGCAGAGTCGACGGTTGGCGGGCCGGAACCCTCCTCGGCAGGGCTCAGCCCCGGCAAGACTGAGTCCCCGGCAAGGCCTCGGCCCCGGCAAGACCGGTGCCTGTGCGATGGGACCCACGCGACCAGGTGAAGAAGCGCAGAACAAGAAAATGGTGCAGCACCCAGTTTTCTTTGTCAGCTCCCTTTTGCAGGGGGCTAGGTTGAGGTACTCATGTGTGCAAAAGCTGCTCTTCGGCCTCCTTATGGCTTCAAGGAAGTTGCGCCATTACTTCCAAGCGCATGAGATCACGGTGGTCACCCGCCTCCCATTGCAACGAATATTGCACAACCCAGATGCAACGGGGAGGATCATGGAATGGGCCCTGGAGCTATCAAGCTTCGGTTTAAAGTTCGAAAGTACCTCGACGATTCAGAGTAGAGTCTTGGCGGAGTTTGTTGCAGAATGGACCTCGACGCCTGACGAAGAGGTACAAGAGACCACTCTCCCCAGCAAGGAAACGAGTCGCAATTGGATCATGTACTTTGATGGTGCCTTTTCGCTGCAAGGCGCCGGCGCTGGTGTGCTTCTTGTCGCACCCACCGGAGAGCACCTCAAGTACGTCATCCAGATGCACTTCCCCCGGGATATGTCAACCAACAACACCGCCGAGTGCGAGGGCTTGCTTGCCGGTCTCGGGATCACGGCGGACCTCGGAGTTAAAAAGCTCATCGTCAGGGGCGACTCACAGCTTGTCGTCAGGCAGATCAACAAAGATTATCAAAGCCCGTTGATGGAAGCTTACGTAGATGAGGTGAGGAAACTGGAGGAACACTTTGACGGTATACAAGCGGAGCATGTCCCTTGAGCGGAGAACGACATTGCCGACTACCTGTCAAAGCGATCTGCCCTCAAGCTACCTGTGGAACCATGTACTTTTGTGCTTCAGTTAACTCAGCCATCCGTTGAGCCGTCGACCGGGCAGAACAAGCGGAGGAAGCTAGGCCCTGGCAAGTACTTCCCCACCGAGCTCCCCGGAGCCGCCGGCGAAGATGTTGTCGTGGATGCCGATCCTGCCACGGGGCGACCAACTCCGTCAGGACCTCAGGTCATGGGCATGGAGGTGGCCGCTCTAGTAGCAGAAGAAATGCCTTTGGTCCTTGTCGTCGAGCCACAGGCTCCGGCATGGGCACATCACACCGTCCAATTCCTTCAGAAAGGAGAGCTTCCTGAGGAGCAGGAAGAGGCGGAAAGAGTAACCCGCCGGTCTGCCCTGTACCAGTTCGTTGATAACAAAGCATGTGAAAAGACCAATGGGGTGAAATTGAAGTGCATCTCCGGGAGGAAGGACTAAAGCTGTTGGCGAGAGATACATGGAGGCATATGTGGCTCCCACATAGGGTCGAGGGCCCTTGCCGCAAGGCTTTCAGCAAGGTTTCTTCGGCCCACCGCCCTCCGGGATGCGCACTAGTAACCAAGTGTGAAGCGTGCAGTTCCATTCAAGAAGCTTCATCAACCAGCTCAAGCCCTTCAAACTATCCCTCTCTCCCGCCCTTCTCGGTCAGGGGCTCGACATCTTGGGCCCTTTCCCCACGTCTTTGTCGGGGCTTTGAGTACTTGTACATCGCGATCGACAAGTTCATAAAGTGGCCGAGGTGGAAGCGATGAGGAAGGTGACAAAGACAACAGCCATCAAGTTCTTCAAGGGACTAGTGTGCCGTTTTGGGGTGCCCAACAGGATCATAACCGACAACGGCACGCAGTTCAAAAGCCATGCCTTCATGCAATACATTGAGGATCTCGGCAGCAAGGTCTGTTTTGCTTCCGTGGCACATCCACGGAGCAACGGCCAAGCGAAGAGAGCAAATGTTGAAGTTCTGCGAAGCTTAAGAACGAAGACCTTTGACAGGCTGCGCAAGAGTGGAAGGCGCTGGATTGATGAGTTGCCGGCGGTTCTTTGGCCGATCAGAACGGTGCCAAATCGAGCCACCGGCGGACACCTTTGCCCTGGTTTACGGGGCGAAGCGATTCTCCCACGGAACTCATATACGGATCACCTCGAGTGCTCTCTTATGATGAGCTTGAGCAAGAGAGATTGCGGCAAGATGACGCGGCACTCCTTGAGGAAGATCGCCTCCGGGCGGCTGTGAGAGCAGCATGCTACCAGCAAGCCTTGCACCGCTACCATAGCCGCAAGGTTCATGCCCGGAGTTTTGAGGAAGGCGACCTTGTTCTTCGACACGTTCAGTCGGCCAAGAATTCCAACAAGTTGACGCCAAAGTGGGAAGGCCCTTATCGGGTAACACGAGTCACCAGGCCCGGCGCAGTCCCACTGGAGGCCGAAGATGCCGTTCCAGTGAGCAACTCCTGGAACATCGAGCATCTCCGCAAGTTTTACCCATAAGGCGCGGCTTGCCGGGCCTCCCGCCAAGCTACCCTTTTGTACAAGCCTTGCCGGCAAGGCATGTAACCCTTTGTACAAAGCCGGTATGCAGACCCTGAGCATAAATAAACGAAGTGCTGGCGCCCTAAGTTATTGCATGCATGCTAGGTTGAGTCTCTTCCTTGGTTAGGGTTGATAGTGCTTAGCGGCGGCTAACCCCTAGCTTAGAGGTCGAGTGCGCGTCTCTCTATTCTTCTATGTCTTCTTTGGTTTGCAGGGCATGTAAGTATTCTTGCCGAGCTGTTTTGGAAGAAAGGGAACAGACCGGCGCCCGGACCCCGGCAAGCCAGAGTGGCCAGGGGCTGGAAGAACAAGGATTCCTCTGCGGCAAGCCAAGATCGCCGGGGTCTGCAGATCCAGATAAGTCCTTTATCCTCTATCGTGCATTTCGTTATGTACTGGGATACGTGAAACCCCGTTCTATCTCTGAGCTACCGTGCTCCCCCTTTTCGGCACCCAAGGATTATCCCCGGTGCGGATGTGGTCGTGCTTGGCAAAGAAAGAGAAGGAACGGGGGGCCTAAGCCCACCTCATCCCTGCCTCCGCCAAGGGCATGAGAAAGGTCAAGCGAAGTGGGGAAATGGCAAGGCCTGTTGCCGGGCGAGAAAACGTTTGTCTTAAGGATAACGAGGATTCTTTCCTTGTTGTGGGTTCCACCCACGAACAAAAATCCCGGCAAACATCCCTTTTTCATTAAAAAACATCCCGTACATGTATAGTTCATACGAAATGAAAAACATGAGCAATGGGATTACAAGTTTAAATTCTACTAAGGCCCGAAGGCTTACAAACTAAAAAGAGATAAGGTGCCCGTAATCCCTTTCTTGTTCCTCTCCTCAGGAAATGGAACAAGAAAAGCAGGAGGGCAAAAGGGGCGCCTAGGCGAGCTACGGGTGGCAGAAGACACCAAGAGGACATCTTGGTGGCCGTCCAAGGGCTGGATGGTGATGGCGGCGCCGGAGGCAGAGCTCGAAGACGAGGCGGCAGGACGTCAGTACGCGACGAAGGCGTCGATGCCCGCGTACTCCGACTTGATGGCCTTGCCGCCCACCCTCTTCCTCTTCCGTAGCCTCCCAACGCCGGCCGCCCAAGGAGACGACCCGAGAAGTTCAAGGAGCCGGCGACAAGGATGATGGGGTCACAGGAGCCGCCCGGAGCGCCGCTCGACGCCTAGTCAGACCTGTCATCCTGCCGCCCGCTGGCCTCGCCATCGCTGCCGTTGTCATCCTCGTCACTATCGTTCGAGGAGGAATCTTCATCATCAGAAGAGCTCTCCACGCAGCACCTCACGCGGGTCCCGAAGTGCCCGAAGATTTTGACGGAGATAAGGCCGCCCTCCATTAGTTTGAAGTGGAGAGCGAGCCCATCCGTCAAGCTGTGGAGGCGAGCGAAGGTCTTCCACCCTCGGTGAAGATACATGACGTGAGGGGCGGGGAACTCGACGTTGACCCATGTGCCGTTGTTCCCACAACCCCTCATGTGCAACCGCAGCGCTTGCGGCGGATCCAGCTCCATCTCCTGCGTGAATGGGGTCGGGAGGCGAAGGTGACGGCGCGGTGGATGGCGCAGCCTGACAAAGAATTCGCAGGGGTTGTCCCTAGTGTGGCCCTCCCTCGGAGGAAGGACTGCTGGAGGGGGCGAGGCAAATCTGCCGCCCCGTCCTCCTCCCCCTCGGGCACCACGGCGGCCTCGACCTCGTCCCCTCCCCCTTCCTCTAATGGCCAGCTCCACCTCTACGAGCTCTTGGCGAGGAGTGATGCGCTGTCGGGCCGAGACCCTCGCTGCCATCGATGAAGCGTCGCCACGCCCCCTCGCCATGACAGAAGAAGAAAGGAAGGAGGGATGGGGAGAGGCAGATGGCGAAAGGTTGAGAGGCGTCGTCCCTCCCACTCCCCTCCTTATAAAGGGGCGGAGGTGAGGCGAGGCCGCCCCCTCTCAGCCAATCTGGCCTCTTGAAGTGACAGCGAGCTGGGCCGTCGACCGCCCTCCCAGCTCCATTGAAGGCGCATGGGAATCGACCCACACGTGCGCGACTACCCACGACCCCTACGCATGTCATTCGCTCTGCATGCAGCGAACGTGGCGCAAGGGGCGGGCGCAATGGGACGCGTGGAACGATGGCTCCCGAGCGAGGGCAGTAAATGGGAGGCGGCCGTGCGGTCTCAAAGAGACGCGCAAGCCGCCTCTTTACTATCCACCACGAGGTGACGCCAGCATGCCCACGTCATGCGCGCGCACAATCCCCACGCCGCGCGTTCAACACGGGTCGTGGGAAGCGCAGCGGACGGAACAGTGGCCGCGGTAAAAAATCCGCCCCAACTACCCGCACACCGTTCTGGGCCTGGCCCAACAACGTGCTGCACTTATGTGTGGCCCAGGCCCGGGGGCTCCTGTCAGTGTACAAAAGTAGGGGCTCTGCTTTTGACCCCTTTACTTGTGCACGGGCACTCAGAGCCTCCCGCCACGGCCACACACATACATGGTAGGAAGGGGGAGCCGGAGGGAAGCCGAGGCCACAAGGCAAACGAAGCAACAACAAGGACCAAGGCCACAAAGATCATATGGGCATAGCAGGTTCCCCCGGCAAGGACCCTTGCCGGGGCAGCTCGCCCACGCCAACCGAGTGAGCCACCCTTGAGCCCACCAACACTTGGCAAATGCGTTGGGACAGGGCTCGGGAGGCACCTCCGTGGTGGCATGCAAATCTTTGTGAAGACATAGAATGCTCAAGATCCAATGAGGATAAGAAGGCAACCATCCTCACCGAAGGAACCCACAAGACCCCCGGCAAGACCCTTGCCGGGGAGGCCAGCGCGCCACGGCAAGACCCTTGCCGGGCCACCCGGCAAGACCCTTGACGGGTAGGCCAGCGTGCCACATCAAGACCCTTGCCGGGCCACCCGACAAGGCCCTGGCCAAAGCGCACCAGCTGGGCCACTGCCAGGCCCGCACCAAATAAGTCTTCGCTGTCGTTCGCATGCGGCTGCTGACCCAACCAGCTAGGCAGGCACCTGCATGGCGGCATGCAACCCTTCGTGGAGGCTGCACCACCGTGCCACCTCAGCTGCCTGCCTGCCTACATGGCATCGCATGCATCGCTGGCCAGGGCGCGTGTCGAAGCAAGGAAGAGCGGCGATGAATGGGACGGGCCTCGCCCCCGTCCCCAATAAAGCGAAGGGACACCTAAGCCTCACATCAAATGCGTCTTGTCCTGTAATACTAGCGATAGACTCGCAACAGTGTAGCACTTTCCACCTCCTGTGTGCCACTGTGGCAGCCCCTTCCGCCTATAAAAGGAGGCCCATGGCGCACAGAGAGAGGATTCGGCTCTTTGGAACCTCGCAACACCTAGAGCTAGTTCGAGGGCTCAAGAACACTAAATACATCCACCAAAGTAGGACTAGGGTTTTACGCACCTTCGCGGCCTGAACCTGGGTAAAATCCCTTTGTGTTGTCTGCTAGTCCCGCTCTTCTCACGATCCCCGCGCCCCGCAACCGTAGAAGGGATTCCAGTGATCCCATAGGTGTCGTTTCCCACCGACACATTATATTTGGTAGATCCTTCTTGAATACTGTTAATGCTAAGATAGACTGCGAAAAGGATGTTCTTACTATTGGTTTGGATGATATGTCTCATGAGTTTAATTTCTCTAAATTTCGTAGACAACCTCGTGATGAAGAATTGCCTAGTAAAGATGAAATTATTTGTCTTGCTTCTATTGTTGTGTCTCCTATTGATCCTTTAGAACAATATTTGCTAGACCATGAAAATGATATGTTTATGAATAAAAGAAGGGAAATAGATGAAGTATTCTTTAAACAGGGACCCATTCCGAAACACAATTTACCTGTTGAAATCCTAGGGAATCCTCCTCCACCCAAGGGTGATCCCGTGTTTGAGCTTAAACCGTTGCGTGATACTCTTAAATATGCTTATCTTGATGAAAAGAAGATATATCCTGTTATTATTAGTGCTAACCTTTTAGAGAAGGAGGAAGAAAAATTATTGAAAACTCTGGAGAAGCACCGTGCTGCTATTGGATATACTCTTGATGATCTTAAGGGCATTAGTCCCACTCTGTGCCAAAACAAAATAAATTTGGAGAAAGATGCCAAACCAGTTATTGATCATCAACGACGGCTGAATCCTAACATGAAAGAAGTGGTAAGAAAGGAAATAATAAAGCTCCTTGAGGCAGGTATAATTTATCCCGTTCTTTGATAGTCAATTGGGTAAGTCCTGTCCATTGTGTCCCTAAGAAGGGAGTTATTACTGTCGTTCCTAATGATAAAGATGAATTGATTCCGCAAAGAATTATTACAGTAATTGATTTCCGCAAATTAAATAAAGCTACTAAAAAAGATCATTACCCCTTGCCATTCATTGATCAAAAGCTAGAAAGATTATCCAAACACACACATTTTTGCTTTCTAGATGGTTATTCTGGTTTCTCTCAAATACCTGTGTCAGCTGATGATCAAGCAAAGACCACTTTTACTTGCCCTTTTGGTACTTTTGCTTATAGACGTATGCCTTTTGGTTTATGTAATGCACCTGCTACCTTTCAAAGATGCATGATGGCTATATTCTCTGACTTTCGTGAAAAGATTTGTGAGGTTTTCGTGGACGATTTCTCTGTTTATGGATCCTCTTTTGATGATTGCTTGAGCAACCTTGATCGAGTTTTGCAGAGATGTGAAGAAACTAATCTTGTCTTAAATTGGGAGAAGTTCCACTTTATGGTTAATGAAGGCATTGTTTTGGGGCATAAAATTTCTGAAAGAGGTATTGAAGTTGATAAGGCTAAAGTTGATGCTATTGAAAAGATGCCATGTCCCAAGGACATCAAAGGTATAAGAAGTTTTCTTGGTCATGCCGGTTTTTATAGGATGTTCATTAAGGACTTCTCAAAAATTTCCCGGCCTCTGACTAATCTATTACAAAAAGATATACCATTTGATTTTTATGATGATTGTGTAGAAGCATTTGAAATACTTAAGAAAGCATTAATCTCTGCACCTATCTTCAACCACCTGATTGGAATTTACCTTTTGAAATTATGTGTGATGCTAGTGATTATGCTGTAGGTGCTGTTCTAGGGCAAAGAGTTGATAAGAAATTAAATGTTATTCAATATGTTAGTAAAACTCTAGACAATGCCCAGAGAAATTATGCCACTACTGAAAAAGAATTCTTAGCAGTTGTATTTGCTTGTGATAAGTTCAGACCTTATATTGTTGATTCTAAAGTAACTATTCATACTGATCATGCTGCTATTAAATACCATATGGAAAAGAAAGGTGCTAAGCCTAGACTTATTAGATGGGTTGTCTTGCTACAAGAATTTGATTTGCATATTATTGATAGAAAGGGAGCTGAGAACCCCATTGCAGACAACTTGTCTAGGTTAGAGAATGTTCTTTATGACCCACTACCTATTGATGATAGCTTTCCTAATGAACAATTGAATGTCATAAATGCTTCTCGTACTGCTCCATGGTATGCTGATTATGCTAATTACATTGTTGCTAAATGTATACCACCTAGTTTCACATACCAGCAAAAGAAAAAGGTTTTCTATGATTCAAGACATTACTTCTGGGATGACCCACATCTTTATAAAGAAGGAGTAGATGGTGTTATTAGGCGTTGTGTACCTGAGCATGAACAGGAACAGATCCTACGCAAGTGTCAGGCCGACGCTTATGGAGGACACCACGCTGGAGATAGAATTGCACATAAGGTATTGCAATCCGGTTTTTATTGGCCTACTCTCTTCAAGGATGCTCGTAAGTTTGTCTTATCTTGTGATGAATGTCAAAGAATTGGTAATATTAGTATACGTCAAGAAATGCCTATGAATTACTCACTCGTTATTGAACCATTTGATGTCTGGGGCTTTGATTATATGGGACCGTTTCCTTCCTCTAATGGGTATACACATATTTTAATTGCTGTAGATTACGTTACTAAGTGGGTAGAAGATATTCCAACTAGTAGTGCTGATCATAACACCTCTATTAAGATGCTTAAAGAAGTTATTTTTCTGAGGTTTGGAGTCCCTAGATATTTAATGACTGATGGTGGTTTACATTTTATTCATGGTGCTTTTCGTAAAATGCTTGCTAAGTATGATTTTAATCATAGAATTGCATCTCTAGTGGTCAAGTAGAATTGAGTAATAGAGAGCTAAAATTAATTTTGCAAAAGACTGTTAATAGGTCTAGACAGAATTGGTCCAAGAAACTTGATGATGCATTATGGGCCTATAGAACTGCATATAAAAATCCTATGGGTATTTCTCCGTATAAAATGGTTTATTGAAAAGCATGTCACTTGCCTCTCGAACTGGAACATAAGGCATATTGGGCTATTAAAGAGCTCAGTTATGATTTGAAACTTGCCGGTGAGAAGAGGCTATTCGACATTAGCTCACTTGATGAATGGAGAACCCAAGCCTATGAGAATGCCAAGTTGTTTAAAGAAAAAGTTAAAAGATGGCATGACAAAAGGATAAAAAAGCGTGAGTTTAATGTAGGTGATTATATGTTGTTATAAAACTCTCGTTTAAGATTTTTTGTAGGAAAACTTCTCTCTAAATGGGAAGGTCCTTACGTTATCGAGGAGGTCTATCGTTCTGGTGCCATAAAAATCAACAACTTTGAAGGCACAAATCCGAAGGTGGTGAACGATCAAAGAATCAAACATTATATCTCACGTAACCCTATAAATGTTGAAACTAATGTTATTGAAACCGTAACACCGGAGGAATACATAAGAGACAGTTTCCAGAACGTTTCAGACTCTGAAAAGGAATAGGTATGTGGTACGGTAAGTAAACCGACTCCAAAACAGTTAATGGCAAATTTTCTCCATTTTGGAATATTTAGAAAAATAGGAAAATAAGAAGCAGTCCGGGAAGGACACAAGGGTGGGAGGTGCGCCCTACCACCCTGGGCACGCCCCCTTCCTTGTGGGCACCTCGTGCGCTCCCCGGACTATGTTTTCTTGCACAATACTTCTTTAGGTCGGTAAAAATTCATTATATAATCCCCCGAAGGTTTTGACCACCGTACCACGCAAATATCCTCTGTTCTTGTTTCAAGCTGTTTTCTGTCAGGGTTGTCAAGGCCAGGCATCATGTCGTTCCCCTCCTCCAACAATGGTGACAATGATGCTTGGATAATGAAGATAGAGCTGAAGAGGGAAGAACCCATGGAGATCAACAAGGATGAAGGGATCAAGAAGGCCACGGAGGACCAAGCTCCGGCAGCAGAAGACATCCATCAACTTGATCACAATATTCTTACCCCAACTGAGATCGAAGCTTTCAAGATGATTGAGTTAGCTCGTATACAAAACAAGTATCTCACATGTGAAAATATTTTGTTAAAGGAGCATATCATCACACTCAAGGGCATTATCCGCAAGTTGGAGGACCTCTTACGTTCGATGTGCGACTATCCATCATCACCTCCATCTTCTTCACCAGCAAAGGAGATCTAATCACATGGGTATGGGCACTCCCTTGGCAACCGCCAAGCTTGGGGGAGGTGCCCCGGTATCGTATCACCATCACACTCCTATCTTTACCTTTTTCTTAGTTCGATCCTTTTAGTAATATCTTGATCTAGTAGAATAAAGTTTTTGGTATGATTTAGTTTTGAGTTCTGCTTTGTGATCCCTCTATGTAATCGAGTCCATGAGCTATATATAATAAAGATCAGTGTTGAGTCAAGGGCTTGATTATCTTGCTATGATCTTGACGGTATAAAAGAAAAGAGAAAGAATAAAAAGAAATAAATAGATCATATTGATCTTATGGAGAGTAATGACTTCACATAGAAAGGGTATGATGATTAAAAGTTTTTGAGAGTTGACAAACATAGCTTTGGTCATCGTTGCAATTAATAGGACGTAATAAAGAAAGAGAGGTTTCACATATAAATATACTATCTTGGACATCTTCTATGATTGTGAGCACTCGTTAAAATATGACATGCTAAAGAGTTGATGTTGGACAAGGAAGACAATGTAATGGGTTATGTTTTCTTATATCTAAAATAAAGTATATTGTCATGGATCATCCAACCTGTTGAGCTTGCCTTTCTCCCTCATGCTAGCCAATTCCTTGCACCAAGTAGAGATACTACATGTGCTTCCAATATTCTTAAACCCAGTTTTGCCATGAGAGTCCACCATATCTACCTATGGATTGAGTAAGATCCTTCAAGTAAGGCGTCATCGGTGCGAGCAATAAAAAATGCTCTCTAAATATGTAAGACTTATTAGTGTATGAGAAAATAAGCTTTATACGATCTTGTGATGTGGAAGAAATAAAAGTGACAGACTGCATAATAAAGGTCCATATCACAAGTGGCAATATAAAGTGATGTTCTTTCGCATTAAGATTTTGTGCATCCAACCATGAAAGCGCATCACAACCTCTGCTTCCCTCCGCGAAGGGCCTATCTTTTACTTTTATCTCTTATCCTTATGCAAGAGTCATGGTGATCTTCACCTTTCCTTTTTACATTTTATCCTTTGACAAGCACCTTGTGTTGGAAAGATCCTGATATATATATCCGATTGGATGTAAGTTAGCATGAACTATTATTGTTGACATTACCCTTGAGGTAAAAGGTTGGGAGGCGAAACTATAAGCCCCTATCTTTCTTTGTGTCCGATTAAAACTCCGTAACCACAAGTATTGCGTGAGTGTTAGCAATTGTGAAAGACTAAATGATAGTTGAGTATGTGGACTTGCTGAAAAGCTCTTACATAGACTCTTTCCGATGTTATGATAAATTGCAATTGCTTCAATGACTGAGATTATAGTTTTTTAGTTCTCAATGAAGTTTCTGATTCATACTTGACATTGTGAATAGATTATTACTTGAGCATAAGAAATCATATGACAATATCCATATATGTTGCTGTTATAAGAATGATCATGATGCCCTCATGTCCGTATTTTATTTTATCGACATCTCTGTCGGTGTCAAAACCGGCGGATCTCGGGTAAGGGGTCCCGAATTGTGCGTCTAGGATCGATGGTAACAGGAGACGGGGGACACAATGTTTACCTAGGTTCAGGCCCTCTCTATGGAGGTAATACCCTACTTCCTGCTTGATTGATCTTGATGAATATGAGTGTTACAAGAGTTGATCTACCACGAGATCATAATGGATAAACCCTAGAAGTCTAGCCTATGAGTATATGGTAATGAATCTGTCCTATCCAGACTATGCCCTCCGGTTTATATAGACACCGAAGAGATCTAGGGTTACATGGGAGGAAATCTTCATAATCGATCGCCTAGCTTGCCTTCCACTCCAAGTAGAGTCCAATCTGGACACGGGTATAGTCTTCGGCCTTCATGTTTTCATAGCCCATCAATCCGGCCCAATGGATAACAGGCCGGACACCCGAGGACCCCTTAGTCCAGGACTCCCTCAGTAGCCCCTGAAACTGGCTTCAATAGCGAGGAGTCCGGCGCGTAGATTGTCTTCGGCATTGCAAGGCGGGTTCCCCCTTTTCCGAACTCCAAGATAGTCTTCGGATGCGATGATTGTATCCGGACATGTTACACACCACACACAACCGCAGAGAGAACCTATATATTTTACACAAGTCCCATCCGCTGACAACTATTTATGACATCGTATCATGCCTGCCCGGTTAATATTTCCAACCGTTGGCTAGCCCATTGCCCCACGTCTCGAGAAGCGGTTTTATTGGCACATCTTGTCAAAGCAGAGATCGTGTCCCCTTATCGCGGGATTTCTCATCAATGCGGGCATGGATAACACAACTGTGCCGTTTACACAGCCCTTGGGAATAGGCAAATCTCAAGGTGAGTGAGGAGGCGTTTAATATTTGTTGCCTTTATATGGAGATAAGGATTCCGCCTTCCTCTTCTCACGCTTTCTCTCTATCTCTGCCTTCCCAACCTTGAGCTCCACCGCCCAAGTTCAAATCTCCTTGCCACTCCAGCAACCATGTCCGGATCCAGTGGTCATGGCAAGTGGATGGTCTCCTCCGTCACGGAGGAGGACATTACTGAGCTCCGGGTGGCTGGATATTTGGCGAAAGAGATCACCTACCGTCTGCCGTTTGAGGGACAGATCGTCCCCACGCCGGAGCCCACAGAGAGGGTGGTATTCATCCCCCATTTCTTCCGCGGGCTAGGGTTTCCACTTCACCCCTTCGTCCGCGGGCTAATGTATTATTACGGGGTAGATTTCCATGATCTGTCCCCGAATTCTTTCCTCGACATATCGGCTTTTATCGTCGTATGTGAGGCCTTCCTCTGCATCCACCCCCACTTCAAACTGTGGCTCAAAGTCTTCAAGGTGAAGCCGAAGGTGGTAGATGGCCAGCACGCGGAGTGTGGAGGGGAAATGGTGAGTAAATTATCCAACGTCTCTTGTCCCAAAGGCACCTTTGTGGATACGATAAAGGAGCGGCAGAAGCAGTGGTTCTACGTTACAGAGCCACGCGGCACCTCCTAGGCCGCGGCTGCCGAATTCCGCCCCGGCGCTCCTATGCGACTCACCTCCTGGGTCGAGAAGAGTCCGCACTGGTGTTCGCTTGACGAGCTGATAGCGCTGCAGACGCGTGTTCAGAGCATGGTGGCCAAGAGCGTCAAGCTCGTTGATGTGATCCAGGTGATGTTAGTTCGCCGGATCCTTCCATGCCAGCGCCAAAGCCGGCCGCTGTGGGAGTTCAATCCCAAGAAGCATCGGACCCTGGTGAGGCTCTTCGAGACAACACACGAGGGCGCATGGAAATTGCTCTTTAAGGGCAATGAGAAACCACCGGCCATGGATTCGGACCGTGGTCACGATTGTACACACCCCGCCAGCAAGGTATGTTATTTCGAACGAGTCCTCAACTTAATTGTTTTGAGGATGATGTCTGAGCCTTTGTTATTGCTCCTTCAGGTCTGGACGGAGAGGGCAAAGCAGATCCAGTGTCCGGCTCCGCTGCCCAAAGAACCTGTCATCCTGTGCTTGGCGGAGATGCTAGTACCGGCGCCATATAAGGCGCCGGAGAAGAAGGCCAAGAAGGCAAAGGGGGCCAAGAGCGGCCTCCGTCGTAAGGGTACTTCGGACACGGCGTTCGAAGATGACGAAACTCATTCCTCTGTACCTGAGGACAATGACGGGGGAGAGGAGGAGGAAGAAAACAATCCTCCCCCTGAGGAGAGGAAGAAGAAGAGGGCGGCTCCGGCACATCTGGAGGCGGAGGCGCCTAAAAAGGGGAAGGGCGTTCCGGCGGCCAATACTGCGTGGGACGTAGACAGTAGTCTGGAGCGACGCCCCCGCACAAAGCCCCAGGCTGCATCGTAAGTGACATGGCTTATTTATGCGCACATCCAGCCCTCTCTCTCCATTATCTTGATGTAGTTAACCGTACTATTGCAGTCCGACCCGCAACCTAATCCAGCGATCCTCGTCTGGAAGTTCGTTGGCTCCGTCGGAGATGGCGAGCCAGTCACCACCGCCTGCTTACTCCCCCGGGGTCGGGGATGACGCCGAGGCGTTGTCCCGGAGGGCCGATCCAAGCCGGAGAGGAACCTGGGACGCTGTCCAGGAGGCGCCGCGAGGCGAAGCCTCCACTGCCGGACACATGGAGGAGACGATCCCCATGGAGGCTGGCGAAGAGGGCCGCATCCAGCTTGGCCCTCAGCCGGATACCATTACAGAGACCCATATGGCTCCGGAGTCGGGCGCGCAGCCCCCTTTGAAGGAGGGGGTGCATTGCCACGGTGGCCCTGTCCATCCAGGGCGCCGGATATTTGATGGAGGCGCTACGAGGCGCCTCCATTATGGACGAGCACCGTGTTCTTATGAGCGCGGTGATCGAGAAGGTTCAGTCCGCCAAGAGTGGACTGAACGAAGCCTGCAGCAACTTGTTGACAGGTTTCGAGGTAAATAACCGAGAAAAAACCCCATATAGTCAGTAGCCCCTGAGACGCTGTCCGGTGCTCGGTAAGAGGAACCGGACAGAGGATCAATCCTCTAGTGAAGGAGACTAACGTGATATGTGTGCATAAGCAGGCGTCGCTGTTGGTCGCGACCTCACATGCTACCGAAGTCTCTGAACTGAAGCAGAGGCTGGAGTGAACCGAGAACGAGCTCGACGATGTTAGGGTGCGGCTGCAGGAGAAGCAAGGTAAGTAATGTCTTGTTGTGTGTTCGGAAAGCGGAGACGCTGTTTATTGACTGTAATGTCGAAATGTATGCAGGAGCCGCGACCGAGGTCAAGGCCCTGAGGAAGGCCTTGGGCGAGGCCGAGGAGAAGGCTGTCCAGCGGCAAGCCGCCCGTAAGAAGCTCGAGGCCCGTGTCAAGGAAATCCAGCAGGAGCTCCAAGATGCAGTGAAAAAATGTGAGACCTTGGAGAATGATGCGTCGATTAAAAGCCAAACTCACCAAGGCTTCGTCTGTATGCGGAGATCACATGAATGAGGCCCAGGCCGTCATCCATGAGATCCAAGAGGCCAGGAAAATCACGGCGGATCTGGCTTTCAAGATGCAAAGCAAGTATGCGGAGAGGAAGTACCTTTTACTAACCTGGGTTCAGAGTTCCCCAGGAGCTTCTGCGGATCTACCACGCAATGTATCAGACGCTGCAGAGTTCTACCGAGCCCAAGGAGGAGATTCTACGGAGAAGCTATTCTGGGCGCAGTATGCGGCGCCAGAGCATCTCGTGTCTTTCACTGATCAGCTGAAGCAGCTAGTGGAGCTGCACCGGGTGGCTAAACTATCCATGAAGGATTTGACAATCCGGCTATGGCCAGCCGAAGCTATGCCTAGCAGCTACTTCAGACTCGTGAGGCGCCTAATGGAAGCCTGTCCGCGGCTGGACATCGTCAAGCGCTCTGCTTGTATTGAAGGTGCCCATATGGCCTTCGCTTGCTGGAAGATGTGGTGGGCGAAGATGAACGATGTTGAAGTTGCCAGCGGGCTGCCGGAGGGCAAGGAGCACCGCACACCCGAGAAATATTTTGCGGATGTCATAGAAGGGTCTCGACTTGTGGTAGCTCAATGTTCGAAGGACATTATTTTTGAATGAATACATTCATGTTGTCTTTTGCCTTGTATTATAAAGACAAAGCTTGTTTTGTAATGTAATTTCGTTATGCTTTAAATTGTTTCCTCATGTGCGGCCGTGTTATATGCAATCTGAGGGTTGGCCAGTCGTCGGCTTCTGCCCTCACGTAATTAGTATAGAGGTGTTCGGGATGGGATCTAAACAATCTTGATCCAATTATATGGTCCTTGAAGGAGTTGTTTAGCGCAACGAACAAGGCAATCAGACTATACGGCTTAAATGCCCTCACTTAGCCATAGGAGTTTTATAATTAAGCAAGTGCGTAGCCCCTGGTCCAAGCCAGGGTGCTGTCAACATCTGATCGGGAAGTGTCGACCCTTCGCGTGACTCGGAAAAATATCTCCAACAATTTTGTAACCCTCGAACAGCTGACCGGCTCTCGCCGTATCATGACAGTCAGTTTTCGGCTTTCTCTACTGAGGTGCTCATCCGGTCAGGGCCAGGCCACAATCGCAGTAGTTCTCCCTTTACTACCCTAGCCGATAGAGTGGAACGTAGGGTAGCAAGCACAGGAGCCGGGCAACCCAACTATTGACCAAAGACATGATTCAGAGCCAATGCATATAATGCTAAATTTGGGTGCCGAACTTGTATACAAGAAGTGTTCGGACTTTGTTGCCGTGTTATGGGGCGATAAGCAGCCCCTGGCAAATATGAAACTTACAAAAGAGTACCGATGTAGCTGATAAGCAGATCGAAATGAAATGAAGTAAGAAGCAAAAACCACAGAAACTGGGTCGCAAATCATTTTTATTATAACTGAATGGATACGTCAAGGCGTATCTTATACAAATAGTGCGATAAGCACCCGGACTATTTAACATGCCGGGATCAAGAAGGAGCAGTGTGCGGGTCCTGGGAAATAAGTAAAAATACCATCAGGAAGAACGCATGGAGGTTACCCTATGCACCTATGCTGCATGCCCCCTTTGTATGCCGATCCTTCGAAGGGGCTGGCGATTAGGCTCGCAGGAAAATGAACCTGAAATAGAAAGAAAAAAGTGTCTCCGGGGTCGGTCTAGCCGAACTGTAGTTCCCGGGCTGGCTTGTGCCTCCGTCGATGTCCATGGAATTTCGAGTGCGTAATTATGTATGTGTGGTACGAATGCCTCTGCTTCATCGGGACTGGGATGGAGGCCGAATTGCTAGTCGAGCTCTTGACGAGCCTTGTTGTCCTGCTGCAGTGTAGTTCGGAACCTCTTGACAGTGTCCAGGGGCTCGGCAGCCGCACTATGGTGTTGTTTGAGAAGGCCGCTCTGTACCTCTGCTGCTAGGGAGGCGGTGTGCTCCTCTGATCGGAGGGACCGTTCCGTGTTGCCATTGACTGTTATGACGCCGCGTGGACAGGGCATTTTGAGCTTGAGATAAGCGTAGTGTGGCACTGCGTTGAATCTAGCAAACGCTGTTCGTTCGAGCAGTGCGTGGTAGCCGCTGCGGAATGGGACAATGTCAAAGATTAACTCCTCGCTTCGGAAATTGTCCGGAGAACCAAAGACCACTTCCAGCGTGATTGAGCCCGTACAGCGGGCCTCAACGCCTAGTATGACTCCTTTGAAGGTAGTCTTTGTTGGCTTGATTAGTGAGGGGTCAATGCCCATCTTTTGAACTTTGTCTTGATAGAGCAGGTTGAGGCTGCTACCACCGTCATCTAGGACCCGCGTTAGGTGAAATCCGTCGATGATTGGGTCGAGGACCAATGCGGCCGAACCGCCATGACGGATACTGGTTGGGTGGTCTCGACGATCAAAGGTGATCAGAAATGACGACCATGGATTGAATTTGGGGGCGACTGGCTCTACCACGTAGACGTCTCTGAGTGCATGCTTACGCTCCCTTTTGGGGATGTGTGTAGCGTATATCATGTTCACCGTTTTGACTTGAGGGGGAAACTTCTTCTGCCCCCCATTGTCCGGCTGCCGGGGCTCTTCATCCTCGTCCTCACTTTGTAATCCCTTTTCTTTGTTTTCGGCATTTAACTTGCTAGCCTGCTTGAAAATCCAACAATCCCTGTTGGTATGATTGGCTTGCTTGTCCGGGGTGCCGTGTATCTGGCACGGACGGTCGAGTATGCGGTCCAGGCTGGAAGGTCCTTCATTATTTCTTTTGTAGGGCTTCTTCCGTTGGCCGGACTTGGAGCCACTGAATCCGGCGTTGACTGTGGTGTCATCGGTGTTGTTGTCATTGCTTCGGCGTTTGTGCCTATTGCGCCAGAGCTTGCCAGTGCTATTCTTGGCCTCGGAGGGGCCTGTCTCGCTGGCTGTGTTGTTACTACGGGCCAGCCAACTGTCCTCTCCCGCGCAAAAGCGGGTCATGAGTGCCGTGAGGGCTGCCATGGACTTCGGCTTTTCTTGGCCGAGGTGGCGTGCTAGCCATTCGTCACGGATGCTGTGTTTGAAGGCTGCTAAGGCCTCGGCATCCGGACAGTCAACGATCTGGTTCTTTTTGGTTAGGAACCTAGTACATAAATTTCTGGCTGATTCTCCAGGTTGTTGAACTATGTGGCTTAGATCATCGGCTTCTGATGGCCGGACATATGTTCCTTGGAAGTTGTCTAGGAAAGCTTCTTCCAAGTCCTCCCAGCTGCCGATAGAATCAGGCAGGCTGTTAAGCCAGTGCCGAGCTGGTCCTTTGAGCTTGAGTGGGAGGTATTTAATGGCGTGGAGGTCATCTCCTCGGGCCATGTGGATGTGGAGGATGAAATCCTCGATCCACACCGCTGAGGATCGGTTGTGCCGTCAGATGATTCGATATTGACGGGCTTGAATCCCTCGGGAATTCGTGATCCAAGACTCGCCCTGCAGGAAGCGTAGAGGGTGTGCGGCACCTCTGTACCGAGTCGTGTCGCGGCGTAGCTCTGATGGAGTCCGTCTGCGGCACTCGGACCGGGCATGGTTAGGTTTGTCATGTCCGAATAGGTAGTCATCTTCGTGCCTCGAGGCACGTCCTCGTGATACGTAGATCGATCTTGTATGTCCTGCTCTACTGTTCAGGGTCTGCCCGAGGTCATACGTGTGACCCCGGACTCTTACGTCTTTATTTTTGTGGGGCGGTTGGGCAGGCTGTTGTTCGGCCTGAGTTGTCGCTTTATCCCGACCGCGTGGTGGCCGGTCGGCCGCCCTGTCTCAACCACATGGTGGTCGTTCCGCATTGCGCGAGGGAGATGTGTGCTCCGGTGCCTCCTCATCGAATTGAGGTAGCAGTCTGCGTTTCGGGTAGCTCTTGGCTCGGCGCTTGAGGCCATATTCTTCTGCTGTCAGGACGTCAGTCCATCTGTCGACGAGCAGATCTTGTTCAGCTTGAAGCTGCTGCTGTTTCTTTTTCAGGCTCCTTGCGGTGGCTATGAGTTGAAGCTTAAAGCACTCATGTTCCAGAGGGTCCTGAGGCACGATGAAATCTATGTTGCCGAGGCTTGTGTCCTCTTTGGAGGGTGGATGGTAACTATCGTCCCCCGAGTCATCCTCTATAGCCTGCTCATCAGGGTTGTCTTGTCTGCCGTCATGTTCCTCCTGTTCGGATGCAGCACCGACAGGGTCTTCATTGTTTTCGGCATCGTCTGGAGTGCTATTTTCTCCGGTACCAGTGCTGCTATCTTTTGAGCAGAAGGTTTATTCTTATCTGGCTCTTCTTTGTCGCCGTCAGATCCTTTGGGTGTATCAACCATGTATACGTCGTACGAAGAGGTGGCCGTCCAACGTCCAATGAATGGTGGGTCTTGGCCTTGCTCATCGTCGGCATCGTCGTCCATATCGGTGATGTCTTCGGAGCCATAGTCAAGCACATCGGTTAAGTCATCGACGGTGGCTATGAAGTGGGTGGCAGGTGGGAAGCAAAATTCCTCATCGCCCGCCTCTAGCTCGAACCGAACATAGTTTGGCTGTGAGTTTTCCTACAAGGACAAGTTCTTCAAAGAATTTAGTACGTCACCCAAAGGCGAATGCTGGAAGACGTCTGCGGCGCTAAATTTGAAAATCGACAACCGATCCAGCTCGGTGTCCGCAGGTGTATCCGGTCCGAAACGTGCAGCCGGAAACGACTCCGGGGCTTCGTTGACACAAGCATTGCAGGATGTCGAGTCCGTGTGCGGCTCCAATGCCGCGGACTTTATGGCCTCGGAGGGTGCGATCTACTTTGGTACTGTGGCCGTTGCAGCAACAGGATCCATCTCCTGGGTGTATTCCGATGACAGATTTAGGTCATGTTCATCCGAGAAAGGGGGAGCGATCGCCACGGTATCAAATCCCTCAAAGATCAAGTCTCCATGGATATCCGTGACATAGTTTAATCTTCTGAACATGACCTGGTGGCCAGAGGCGTAACTATCAATCTGCTCCAGATGGCCAAGTGAGTTGGCCCGCAGTGCGAAGCCGCCGAATACAAAGATTTGTCTGGGGAGGAAGGTTTCTCCCTGGACCATGCCATTACTGACGGTCGAAGGGGCCATCGAGTCCTTTGCCAACGGCACGATGGAACTCTCAATGAAAGCGCCAATGTCGGTGTCAAAACTGGCGGATCTCGGGTAGGGGGTCCCGAACTATGCGTCTAGTATTGATGGTAACAGGAGACGGGGGACACAATGTTTACCTAGGTTCGGGCCCTCTCTATGGAGGTAATACCCTACTTCCTGCTTGATTGATCTTGGTGAATATGAGTGTTACAAGAGTTGATCTACCACGAGATTGTAATGGCTAAACCCTAGAAGTCTGGCCTATGAGTATATGGTAATGAATCTGTCCTATCCGGACCATGCCCTCCGGTTTATATAGACACCGGAGAGATCTAGGGTTACATGGAGTCAGTTACATGGGAGGAAATCTTCATAATCGATCGCCTAGCTTGCCTTCCACGCCAAGTAGAGTCCAATCCGGACACGGGTATAGTCTTCGGCCTTCATGTCTTCATAGCCCATCAATCCGGCCCAACAGATAACAGGCCGGACGCCCGAGGACCCCTTAGTCCAGGACTCCCTCAATCTCTACCTCTAAACATGTGGACATATTTATCGTTGTCGGTTTTCGCTTGAGGACAAGCGAGGTCTAAGCTTGGGGGAGTTGATACGTCCATTTTTCATTATGCTTTTATATCAATATTTATTGCATTATGGGCTGTTATTACACATTATATCACAATACTTATGCATATTCTCTCTTATTTTACAAGGTTTACATAAAAGAGGGAGAATGCCAGTAGCTGGAATTCTGGGCTGTAAAAGGAGAAAATATTAGAGACCTATTCTGCACAACTCCAAAAGTCCTGAAACTCCACGGAAGTCATTTTTGGAAATAATAAAAAATATTGAGCGAAGAAAATACCAGAGGGGGCCCACACTCTCGCCACGAGGGTGGGGGCGCGCCACCCCCTTGGGCGCGCCTTCCTCGTGGGCCCCTGTTGGCCCTCCGGTGCCCATCTTCTGCTATATGAAGTCTTTCGTCCGAGAAAAAATCATAAGCAAGCTTTCGGGACGAGACTCCACCGCCACGAGG
This sequence comes from Aegilops bicornis, assembly GCA_021605145.1. Lineage (NCBI taxonomy): Eukaryota > Viridiplantae > Streptophyta > Magnoliopsida > Poales > Poaceae > Aegilops > Aegilops bicornis. Next base: position 674,891,777 of record CM038671.1, read on the forward strand.
TGGAACCTTGGCGGATCCAATCTAAGGCTCCGGCGGAGCTGTTCTGCCGGGGACACTTCCCTCTGGGAGGGGGAACTCATCGCCATCGTCATCACCAACGCTCCTCTCATTGGGAGGGGGCCAATCTCCATCAACATCTACCAGCACCATCTCCTCTCAAACCCTAGTTCATCTCTTGTATCCAATCTTTGTCTCCAAGTCCGGGATTGGTACACAGAGGTTGCCGATGAGTGTTGATTACTCCTTGTAGTTGATGCTAGTTGGTTTATTGGGTGGAAGATCATATGTTCAGATCCTATATGCATTTTAATACCCCTCTAATTATGAACATGAATATGCTTTGTGAGTAGTTATGTTTGTTCCCGAGGACATGGGAGAAGTCTTGCTATTAGTAGTCATGTGAATTCTGTATTTGTTTGATATTTTGAGGAGATGTATGTTGTCTATCCTCTAGTGGTGTTATGTGAACGTCGAATACATGACACTTCACCATTATTTGGGCCTAGAGGAAGGCATTGGGAAGTAATAAGTAGATGATGGGTTGCTAGAGTGACAGAAGCTTAAACCCTAGTTTATGCGTTGCTTCATAAGGGGCTGATTTGGATCCATATGTTTCATGCTATGGTTAGGTTTATCTTAACACTTCTTTTGTAGTTGCGGATGCTTTCAATAGGAGTTAATCGTAAGTGGGATGCTTGTCCAAGTAAGGACAGCACCCAAGCACCGGTCCACCCACATTTCAAACTATCAAAGTACCGAACGAGAATCATATGAACGTGATGAAAACTAGCTTGACGATAATTTCCATGTGTCCTCGGGAGCGTTTTCCTTCATATAAGAGTTTGTCCAGGATTGTCCTTTGCTACAAAAAGGATTGGGCCATCTTGCTGCACCTTATTTACTTTCATTACTTGTCACCCGTTACAAATTATCTTATCACAAAACTATCTGTTACCTATAATTTCAGTGCCTGCAGAGAATACCTTACTGAAAACCGCTTGTCATTTCCTTCTGCTCCTCGTTGGGTTCGACACTCTTACTTATCAAAAGGACTACGATAGATCCCCTATACTTGTGGGTCATCAGTTAACAAGACCACTAGTTCAAGAGAAAGGGCAAGGGAATGAAAGGGAACTTCAAGAAGAATGGCAAGCAAGTTTCCACTCCCATGAAGAAGCCCAAAGCTGGAACTAAGCCTGAAACTGAGTGCCTCTACTACAAAGCAAATGATCACTAGAAGCGGAACTGCCCCAAATACTTGGCGGATAAGAAGGATGGCAAAGTGAACAAAGGTATATTTCATATACATCTTATAGATGTGTACCTTACTAGTATTCGTAGTAGCTGAGGGAGTCCTGGATTAAGGGGTCCTCAGACAGCCGGACTATATCCTTGGCCAGACTGTTGGACTATGAAGATACAAGATTGAAGACTTCGTCCCGTGTCCGGATGGGACTCTCCTTGGCATGGAAGGCAACCTTGGCAATACGGATATGTAGATCACCTCCCTTGTAACCGACTCTGTGTAACCCTAGCCTCCTCCGGTGTCTATATAAACCAGAGGGTTTAGTCCATAGGACAACAACAATCATACCATAGGCTAGCTTATAGGGTTTAGCCTCTACGATCTCGTGGTAGATCAACTCTTGTAATACTCATATCATCAAGATCAATCAAGCAGGAAGTATGGTATTACCTCCATCAAGAGGGCCCGAACCTGGGTAAACATCGTGTCCCCCGCCACCTGTTACAATCCGCCTTAGACGCACAGTTCGGGACCCCCTACCCGAGATCCGCCGGTTTTGACACCGACAGTAGCCCCTAGGTATTTGATACTGGTTTAGTTGCTAAGTTTAGTAACTCGAAACAGGAGTTACATAATAAACAGAGACTTGTTAAGGGCGAGGTGACGATGTGTGTTGGAAATGATTCCAAGGTTGATACGATCACCATCGCACACTCCCTCTACCTGCGGGATTAGTGTTGAACCTAAATAAATGTTTTTTGGTGTTTTCGTTGAGCGTGAATATGATTCGATGATGTTTATTGCAATACATTTATTCATTTAAGTCAGAGGATAATTGTTGTTCTGTTTACATGAATAAAACCTTCTATGGTCATACACCCAATGTAAATGGTTTATAGAATCTCGATCGTAGTGATACACATATTCATAATATTGATGCCAAAAGATGCAAAGTTGATAATGATAGTGCAACATACTTGTGGCACTACCGTTTAGGTCATATTGGTGTAAAGCGCATGAAGAAACTCCATGTTGATGGACTTTTGGAATCACTTGATTATGAATCATTTGATACTTGCGAACCATGCCTTCATACGTCTCCAACGTATCTATAATTTATGAAGTATTCATGTTGGTATATTGTCATTCTCGGATGTTTTACAATCACTTTATAGCAACTTTATATCATTTTTTGGGACTAACCTATTGACCCAAAGGCTCAAAGGTGTGTATTGTTTTTTGCTTGTTTTTTACATCGCATGAAATCAATATCAAACGGAGTCCAAACACCGCGAAACTTTTTGTGGATTTTTTATGGACAAGAAGACATCCAATGGGCCAGAGAAGCACCTTGGGGGGGTGCCCCGAGGGGGGAACAACCCACCAGGGCACGCCTGGGGGCCCAGGCACGCCCAGTGTAGCGATCCGACCTCAGATGGTCAAATCTACGTGTTCGGATGTCATCCTCGGATCAAGATGTCTTGACACACAAGACTCGAAGGATTTATAACAGAGTAGCAATCACACACTTATTACATCGAATGTCTCAAAAGAGAACATATTACAATAAGTATGGCTTAAGGCCATCTAAATAAGATAACAGCAGAAGGCTTGGAACATAAAGTGAGTCCATCAACTCCAACGACATAGCTGAGTGAATGACAACGACCTATAGCACCTTACTCGTCGTCTGAAAAGTTTGCAACATGATATGTTGCAGCCCGAAAATGGGTCAGCACATGGAATATGATGGCAATATAACACAGTAGAGCAATGAACAGACAAATGCTATTACTACAGGCAAATATGGCTGGTGGAGGCTCTATGGTTATAATGTTTTGCGAAAAGCCAATTTTTCCCTACAACAAAGGAATATATTTTACTTAGCTATCATGGTGGTTGAAACATTGAGAATGGTACCCCCATCTCAATCCCAATTAAAAAGTGTACATTAGCAACCCAACAAATTAATTTAGAGTGATGAGATCAAATCAATAATTCAAGTACTAGATACTCAAGTTGTCCATAACCGGGGACACGGCTAACCATGATTAGTTTGTACACTCTGCAGAGGTTTGCGCACTTTTCCCCCACAAGACTCGATCTCCTCCGTTGGATTTCTCGCACTACATGGTGTTTGAGAAACGGATGACCGAGACACAGTCTTTCAGAAGCATTAACTCTAACCCCGGGTAGACAGTACCAACCTACATCCCCTACATCTGCTAGCCTACCACTGGAAGAGGTCATGCAACATACTCAACTATGCTACATCCCATAATAGCTTGTGGCTCACACGGAAGTTTCTAGCATAAATAATCTTATGATCCCTTTGAGCCTGGGTGGCGGACCATAGGAGGATCACACGGTATAACCCCGGGATCTCCTAGGACAACAGTGGTATAACCCGAGGTGCCCTAAACCAACAATCCACCCAGATGTGTATTAATGTAGCCACCCTATGTTAAACCATTAAATAAACGATCTCACATCTGTCATGGATACACTCAAACCCAATCCATGTCTACGAGCATAGCATAGCAATATAAGCATAACGTAGAAGTAACTCCGAAGGGTTTGATAATAAAACAGGTAATCGGTTCTACCTCATCATCTACTTCCCAATACCCACAAGTTAATCACATCATAATCATGCAGTGTTTGAGGATTGTAACTAATGCATAAAAACTGGGTATGAAAAGAGTATTATCAATGTGTTACTTGCCTTGCTGACGATCCGCAAAACCTAGTGATTCGTAGTAGCCGCTTCGCACTCCGGAAACTCTATCGCAAACAAACAATAGCATGCATAAGCACTCAAGCAAAAATGGACCAGTAAAATTCCAATAAGAAGATATAACCAGAAAGTTCAACTGAAGAACTCCGGTTTGGAAAAAGAACCAAATCAAATGGAGCAACGAAACTCAAACTACGAAAGAAACAAGATCCGTTTACTAATCTGGACTAAAGTCAAATTTTACAGTACCAAAATCTTTTTCAAGTTGGTTAAACAGAAAGAGGGCTTCGAGACAAAGATCAAGGCGCTTGTTTCACCTGATTTGGATAAATGAGCGAAAAGATAAATTAAAACGAAGATCAGGGCAGAAATCGTGATAAAAAATAATCGCGGAAAAACCCTGCAAAATAAATTGAGATGAACAGGCTAACGGATAAATATTCGCTGTTTGCGGCTAACTGACGAACAACGTTCGTTAAAACGAACGTACGGACGAATGTCCGCTATTTAACTCAATCGAAGAAAACCGAACAAAAACCGATCTAAATAAAAAAAAACAATCTAGGGTTTTTGGAAAAAAAAGCCGTCAAAGCAGTCGGCGGCTCGGCAAGATCTGGTGCGGTGGCGGCGGTCGGCGGGGCAGCTTCGGCGGCGCGGCCAGAGCGGCAAGCGGTGGGCGGCGGCAGGCGGCGACGGCGGCTTAGTGTTTTGGGCGGGGCGCGGGTGGCTTGGTGGGCTGGGGCGGCCTTCGGGCGGTGGCTTATAAAGCCTGCCCGGCAGGAGTCCGGGTCGATCATGGCCCGTTTAGGCCGGTTGACTTTTTTTTAATAATCCTAACGCGGAAAAATTAATAAAAGATATACTAAACGGAGTCCAAAAATCCTTAAATAAATTTTCACAGTCCTCTAATAATTTTGCGGACAATGTGAACATTTATTTGGGCCTCTAATGCAATTTTGAAAAACGCATATTTTTCCTAATTCAAAACAAAATAGCAATAAAATCCAAATAAAATTATTTATTTGATTTTAACATTTTTCCTCCAATATTTCTTTTATTTTGGAGAAGTCATATTATCTCCGCTTATATATTTTAATATGAAATATTTTCAAAGAGAAAAATAATTAAAACCAGAATGATCCTAGTTTCGATATTTGAGAAAATTCAAATATGAAAATCGTGAAATCCCCAACTCTCTCCGTGGGTCCTTGAGTTGCTTAGGATTTTCTCGGATCACAACACAAAATGAAACAAAATATGATATGCATGAATGACCTATTTATAACATTCCAAATTGAAAATTTGGGATGTTACAAACCTACCCTCCTTAAGATGAATCTCGCCCTCGAGATTCGGTTGGCTAGAAAATAGGAGTGGGTGGTCCTTCCGTAGATCATCTTCTCATTCCCAGGTGGCTTCATCCTCGGTATGGTGGCTCCACTGAACTTTGCAAAACTTGATAACCTTGCTGCGTGTAACTCGGCTGGCAAACTCGAGAATCTTGACCGTTTCTCCTCATAGGTCAGATCACTGTCCAACTGAATTGCTTCGAGGGCAATTTGTATCTCTCAGAGGGATATCGGCTATTTCAGCATGGCACTTCTTCAACTGGGAAACGTGAAACACATCATGAACTCCTGACAGTCCTTCGGGTAACTCCAACTTGTAGGCTACCTCTCCCATACGTTCCAAAACTCGGTATGGTCCTACAAATCTCGGGGCTAACTTTCCCTTTACTGCAAAGCGTTTAACTCCACGCAGAGGTGACACACAAAGATATGCTCTGTTTCCGACTTCATAGACTACCTCCTTGCGTTTTGAGTCTACATAACTCTTCTGCCTGGACTGAGCTACCTCTAGTCTATCTCGAATTAGCTTAACCTTCTCTTGTGACTCTTTAATCAAATCCGGTCCAAACAACTGACGGTCTCCAACTTCATCCCACATCAACGGTGTTCTGCACCTCCTTCCATACAAAGCTTCGAAATGGGCCATCTTCAAACTGGCCTGGTAACTATTGGTGTATGAGAACTCCGCGTAGAGTAAATTGTCGTCCCAACTAGATCCATAATCTAGCGCACAAGCTCTCAACATGTCCTCCAGAATCTGATTGACTCTCTCGGTCTATCCATCTGTCTGCGGGTGAAAAGCTGTACTGAACTCTAGCCGGTTACCCAAAGTATGGTGCAGTTGGTGCCAAAACTTTGAAGTAAACTGTGTTCCTCTATCTGATACGATGGTCCTCGGAACTCCGTGCAGACATACGATCCTGGTCATATATATCTTGGCCAACTTTGCACTTGTATAGGTGGTCTTCACTGGGATAAAGTGAGCCACTTTAGTCAAACGATCCACTACTACCCAAATAGAATCATATCCCGATCGGGTCTTGGGCAATCCGTTGATGAAATCCATGCCAAGCTTGTCCCACTTCTATTCGCGTATCGGCATAGGCTACAGTAGTCCTGCTGGCTTCTGATGTTCTGCCTTCACTCTCTGACATACATCACATACGGCCACATACTCGGCAATATCTTTCTTCATTCCAGTCCACCAGAAATGCTCCATCAAATCCAAATACATCTTGGTGTTTCCAGGGTGTATTGAGTAGGGCGAGTCATGAGCTTCCTGAAGTATCAACATCCTGATCTCTGCATTATTGGGAACATATACACGGTCCTCGAACCACAAGGTGTCGTGCTCATCCTCACGAAAACCCTTGGCTTTTCCTTTGCTCATTCTCTCCTTTATCTCGGCAATTTCTTTGTCATCCTTCTGAGCTTCTCGAATCTTTCCCAATATTGTTGACTGAACCTCCATTTCTGCATAAAAACCTCTAGGGACTATCTCCAAACGAAGCTCCCTGAGCTCCTCGGCTAACTCCTTTGGCAATCCTCCGCTTATGAGGGTATTGGCGTAACTCTTCCGGCTCAAAGCGTCTGCTACGAAATTGGCCTTACCTGGATGATAGTGCAACTTCATATCATAATCCTTTATGAGCTCCAACCATCTCCTTTGCCTGAGGTTCAGCTCCTTCTGCATGAAAATGTACTTCAAACTCTTATGATCCGTGTACACATCACAATGGTTTCCAATAAGAAAATGTCTCCAGGTCTCTGAGCGCATGCACTACGGCTGCTAACTCCAAATCATGCGTGGCATAATTCAACTCATGCAGTCGAAGCTGTCGTGAGGCATATGAAACAACCCTCCCGTCCTGCATAAGTACTCCACCAAGTCCTAAGCGAGATGCGTCGCAATACACTTGGAAATCCTTGCATATATCTGGCAAAATCAGCACTGGGGTTGTAACCAAACGTTTCTTCAACTCCCGAAAACTTTCTTCACATTATTCTGTCCATTTGAACTTAGTCTCTTTCTTCAACAACGACGTCATAGGCTTTGCAATCTTGGAAAAATTCTCAATGAATCTCCGATAGTATCCCGCGAGTCCAAGAAAACTACGAATCTCTCCAACTGAGGTGGGTGCCAACCACTCGATGGTAGATGAACCTTGGTGGGATCCATCGCTATACCTTCTCCTGATATAACATGTCCAAGAAATCAAACTTCCTTCAACCAAAAATCACACTTACTGAACTTGGCATATAACTGATGTTCCCTGAGCTTATCGAGAACTAAACACAAATGCTCCTTGTGTTCCTCTTCATTCTTTGAGTATACCAAAATATCATCAATGAACACCACAACAAACTTATCCAAGAACTCCATGAATACCTTGGTCATCATGCTCATAAAAAAGGCAGGGGCATTAGTCAATCCAAATGACATAACCATGTACTCATATAGCCCGCACCTTCTGGTGAAAGCTGTCTTAGGTATATCCTGTTCTCGAATCTTCAGCTGATGGTATCCTGATCGCAGATCGATCTTGGAAAATACTTTAGCTCCTTGCAACTGATCAAACAAATCATTGATCATCGGTAGTGGGTACTTGTTCTTGATCGTCACTTCATTCAACGCACGATAATCAACAACCATTCTTAATGATCCATCCTTCTTCTCAACACAGAGCACTGGGGCTCCCCATGGTGACGAGCTTCGTCGAATGTAACCTTTCTCCAATAACTCCTTAATCTGCTTCTTAATCTCCTCCAGATCATTTGCGGGCATCCGGTATGGTCTCTTCGATATTGGTCCGGTGCCTTGCACTAACTCGATCAAAAACTCATTGTCTCAATCTGGCGGCATGCCTGGTAACTCCTCTAGAAATACATCTGGATAATCCTTCACTACAGGCACTTTCTCCTGAACAACTCCTGAGAGAGAATTTACTTGGGTTCTCCTCAGCGCATGCCTAGATACATACTTGATCCTTTTTCCCTTCGGGGTGGTGAGTAGAATTGACCTACTAGCATATTCAATATTTCCTCCATACTTCGATAACCAATCCATTCCCAGTATCACATCCAATCCTTGTGACTCCAAAATTATTAGGTCTGAGGGGAAAACATGGCTACCAATGGTTAAGGGTATCCTATCGCACCATCGGCTGGCCATATACTCTGCACCTGGTGAGCTTACTAACAAGGGTGTCCTAAGGGCTATGGTGGGTAACTTAAACTTGTCCACAAATCCCCTTGAAATGTATGAATGCGATGCACCAGTATCAAATAGAACAAGAGTGGTAAATGACTTAACCAAGAACTTACCGATAACTGCATCTGGCTGCTCTTAAACCTCCTCCACGTTCACGTGGTTCACTTGTCCCCTGTTGACAGGGTTGGCCTTCTTCCCAGCGCTTCCATTGCCATTTCCGTTCTTCAACTCCGGACAATCATTAGCGTAGTGCCCAGTCTTCCCGCACTTGAAACAGGTAATGTGACTTTGATCCTTCTCCGCGGGTGTGGCTGGGTTAGAGCGGTTCTGATTGCTGCCTACTCCATTCCCGTTTCCATTCTTGGGGCCACTATGGTTATGCGTACTTCCTCCATTGTGAGTGTGGCCTCCATGGTTATGGGTATATCCTCCCGAGTTCGGGGGTAAATCGAGGCTTCTACCGAGCTCCTGAATTGTACTTCCCTTGTCCATACTTCCTTTTGCGGCTCTCAATCTGCTGTTGCTTCCCTTCAATCATAAGAGCCCTATCTACCAACTCCTGGTAGTTAGCGAATGTTGCTACCATCAACTGCATGCTCATTGCATCATTCAACCGTTCCATAAACTTCTCCTGCTTCGCGGCATCTATGGCCACATCCTCAGGGGCATAGCAAGCTAACTTACTAAACTCATCTACGTACTGAGCCACAGTATGGTTTCCCTGGCGTAAGTTGTGAAACTCACGCTTCTTCATGTTCATAGCTCTAGTTGAGACATGTGCAGTGCGGAATGCTTGCTGAAACTGATCCCAAGTGATATTGGCTATATGGAAAGTGGTTGTGTAATTCTCCCACCATGAGGCTGTTGGCCACCCAACTGATGTGCGACAAAACACACCTTCTCTGCATCTGTGCAACCTGCAGTGGTCAACTCCCTTCCAATCATGCGTAGCCAGTCATCCGCAACTATTGGCTCGGTGCTAGTGGGAAACACCGACGGCTGCAACCTTAGAAAACGGGCTAAGTTGTCCACTGGAGGTGGTGGTGGCGGGTTGTAGTTGTTGTTGCCTTGGTTCTGGACTAATATCTGCATCAAGGCATTCTACTGCTGGATCAACTGGGTGATCTCAGGTGGGAAGACAAATCCGGTGTCATGTCTCGAAGGCATCTGATGGATTTAGAGGGGAGAGATTAGAATAGAATGAGGTTTAGTGAGAAATCACTACCCTATGCACATGAGTCAAACACAATCATATCACACCAAATCAATTCAAGCAAGGGCATACAATCGGTCTAGAACTATCGTTACAAAAGTGCTCGCACTACTACTATATACATGGAGGAATACTACTAATCTTATGGTGGTCATCTAGAAATTTTGACGGATGGAAGACTCCATGATATCCGCTCCAGCTTCGTCTTCATAATCATCATCACTATCGTCGGGGTCGGAGTCGGTGTCGTCGATGATGATCTAGTCCTCAGAACGAATTTCCTTGGGTTCGTCGTCTTCTCCTCCTGGCGCAGGGTCTCCCATGAATATTCCTAGCTTCCTTGTCAAGTCGTCATTCTTTTCCACTGGTATTGCGATTTCCTCCTCATATCCATTGTGTGTAGATTTGAGTTCCTCTTCTAGCTCCATGTTCCTAGTCATCGCCTTCTTCAAATTTCTCATGCTTGCGCACATCTGGTTCTCCTGTCGATGGATGTGCTGGTTTAACTCCTGGATGAAAGCTGCAATGGACATGTCCATCCTGGTGCTGATCATCTCCCATTGCTCATCTCGGTGCCCACATATCTGATAGATAGTGTTCTTCAGCTCCTGTTCGTAGACTTCTCCAATTCATCCCATAGCAATGTAGGCTGCCATGCTCTTGCCTAGACTCCAGGTGGGTGCATCAAAGGAAAATTCTATGGGCTTAGTGACTGGCGTGAATGTCCTTCCTGGAACTTGAACTCGAATCATCCAACGCTTCTCTTCTGGTGAAGTGGCGGTGTAGGTCCCAGTGAAGCTTGGTATTCCGATGTGCAGGTACCTAGTGACTTCCTGCAAGTGTCGTCCAAAAGGTGTGTCTTCATCCGGTTGTGCAAACTAGTTCCTTGAGTCCGCCATCATAAAGAGTAGAAAATGGAGAGGAGTCAGAAATGAGTAGAGAAGAATGACCTATGGCTCATCTTAGTGGTCTTGTCCTACATTCAGCGTGTGCTCTGATACCATCTTGTAGCGATCCGACCTCAGACGGTCAAATCTACGTGTTCGATGTCATCCCTGGATCGGTAATGCTGACACACACAGTACTCGAAGGATTTATAACATTGTAGCAATCACACACTTATTACATCGAATGACTCAAAAGAGAACTTATTACAATAAATATGGCTTAAGGCCATCTAAATAAGATAACAGCGGAATGCTTGGAAGATAAAGTGAGTCCATCAACTCCAACGGCATAGCTGAGTGAACGACAACGACCTATAGCACCTTACTCGTCGTCTGAAAAGTCTGCAACACGACATGTTGCAGCCCAAAAATGGGTCAGCACATGGAATGTGCTGGCAATATAACACAGTAGAGCAATGAACAGAGAAATGCTATTACTACATGCAAATATGGCTGGTGGAGGCTCCATGGTTATAATGTTTTGCGAAAAGCCAATTTTTTCCTACAACAAAGGAATATATTTTATTTAACTATCATGGTGGTGAAACATTGAGAATGGTACCCCCATCTCAATCCCAATTAAAAAGTGTACATTAGCAACCCAACAAATTAATTTAGAGTGATGAGATCAAATCAATAATTCAAGTACCAGATACTCAAGTTATCCATAACCGGGGACACGGCTAACCATGATTAGTTTGTACACTCTGCAGAGGTTTGCACACTTTTCCCCACAAGACTCGATCTCCTCCGTTGGATTTCTCGCACTACATGGTGTTTGAGAAACGGATGACCGAGACACAGTCTTTCAGAAGCATTAACTCTAACCCCGAGTAGATAGTACCAACCTACATCCCCTACCTTTCCTAGCCTACCACTGGAAGAGGTCATGCAACGTACTCAACTATGCTACAGCCCATAATAGCTTGTGGCTGCACACGGAAGTTTCTAGCATGAATAATCTTATGATCCCTTTGAGCCTGGGTGGCGGACCATAGGAGGATCACACGGTATAACCCCGGGATCTCCTAGGACAACAGTGGTATAACCCCAGGTGCCCTAAACCAACAATCCACCCAGATGTGTATTAAAGTAGCCACCCTGAGTTAAACCATTAAATAAACAATCTCACATCTGTCATGGATACACTCAAACCCAATCCACGTCTACGAGCATAGCATAGCAATATAAGCATAACGTAGAAGTAACTCCCAAGGGTTTGATAATAAAACAGGTAATAGGTTCTACCTCATCATCTACTTCCCAATACCCACAAGTTAATCACATCCTAATCATGCAGTGTTTGAGGATTGAACTAATGCATAAAAACTGGGTATGAAAAGAGTATGGTCAATGTGTTACTTGCCTTGTTGACGATCCGCAAAACCTAGTGACTCGTAGTAGCACACTTCGCACTCCGGAAATTCTATCGCAAACAAACAATAGCATACATAAGCACTCAAGCAAAGATGCATGGGTAAAACTCAAATAAGAAGATATAACCAGAAAGTTCAACTGAAGAACTCCGGTTTGCAAAAAGAATCAAATCAAACGGAGCAACAAAACTCAAACTACGAAAGAAACAAGATCCGTTTACCAATTTGGACTAAAGTCAAATTTTACAGTACCAAAATCTTGTTCAAGTTGGTTAAACATAAAGAGGGCTTTGAGACGAAGATCTAGGCGCTTGTTTCACCTGATTTGGATAAACGAGTGAAAAGATAAACTAAAACGAAGATCAGGGCATAAATCGCGATCGAAAATAATCGCGGAAAAACCCTGGAAAATAAAATGAGACGAACAGCCTAACGAATGAACGTTCGCTGTCTGTGGCTAACTGACGAATATCGTTCTTTAAAACAAACGTACGGACGAATGTCCACTATTTAACTAGACCGAAGTAAACCAAACAAAAACCAATCTAAATAAAAAAACCGATCTAGGGTTTTCTGAAGAAAAAAACCAACCGGTCAAACGGTCAACGGCGGTGGCTCGGCGAGATTCGGCGTGGCGGCGGCGGTCGGCTGCAACGGGCGGCGCGGCGGCGGCGGCGACGCTGGCAGCGGTGGCGGCGCTGGGCGGCGTGGCGGCGCGCTGTCGGATGTGGGGTTCCGCAAACCCTTAAGGTTCGAACACACTGGGTCTTGCGAAGTCTTTCCCTCCTACCACCCACGCCTAGCTCGCTAAGATCTCGTGGACGAACTCGACGAACTCGCAACACAGAAAGACACGAGGTTTATACTGGTTCGGGCCACCGTTGTGGTGTAATACCCTACTCTAGTGTGGTGGTGGTGGATTGCCTCTGGGGCTAATGATGAACAGTAAGAATAGCCTCCTGAGGTTGAGGTGTTCTTGTGCCTGGCTAACTTGTGTGGGTGAGAGCTGGGTCAATTGCCCGATGAGCTGAGCTCTCCCCCCTACTATGGTGGCTAGCTCTACTTATATAGGCCCTGGTCCTCTTCCAAAATATCGAGCGGGAAGGGAGCCAACAACGGCGAGCAAATTTAAAGGGGGACATCTAGTACAAGTTATCCCGACAAAAGTGGTCTTCGCCTGCAAAAAGCTCTGGCGGTGACGTCGTCTTGGGCTCCATGATGACCTCCGTCTTGCCGTCCTCCGGGTCTTGGTCTCGTTGCACCAATATAGCAACCTTTGTCTGGTGCCTCGGTACTCTTTGCCTAGGCTGGCCTCCTTAGCACCAAAGAGGAAATAAGGACGCTGTGCACGCTAGCACCCGCCTGGTGCCGTTCATCATGGCTCACGTCACGAGGGCCTCGTGAGGTTTTGCCCCGCCTTGATATCTCTGCTCCTCGTGAGCCTGCCTGGCTAGGCTACTCCAGAGGAGGTCTTGCGTCGTCCGCCTCGCGAGGCTTGGACCCTCGCGAGGGTCTTGGATGCCTTGTTGATGAAGATGGGTCGTCTGACTGTGCTTGGCCATCTTTGTGGGCATGAGCGAGCAAGTCTGGGACCCCGTTCCCGACGCCATATGATAGCCCAGGGCCCAAAGGTGCGCTCGGGCTTGGCTTCGCGGCGAAGCCAAGGGTCAAGTTCGGAGCACTGCGGGCCCCAAAAGCCTGCGGCCTCTGTTGATGCGTGGCGGTTGATTGGACGTGGGCGTCTCCGCTTCCCCACGCTGCCTTTGAATCCGCCTAGCTATGCAGCCCCCGCGGCCTACATAGTTATTCTTCCGTCGTCTGCGCCTTGCTTCCCCAATCCCCCTGCTTCCTCGAGACTTTGTTTCTCCAATCTGACTTGCGCTCCGCCTACTCCATTGCCATGGCGTCGAAACAAGCTGAAAAGGGGAAGAGACCCCTATCCCTGCTTGCTGTGCCTCCGTCCTTTCTGCCGGTGCTCGGCCTGTCTCGGGTGCTCAACGACGAGGCCATGTACAAGGTGCGCCCGATACTTGCCTCCAGCTTCAACGAGTGGGGGGAGAGGATGGCTTTGCCTGCGTCTCGCACTCGCACGGCTCAGGCAGCCACCAAAGTCCCAATCTTCATTTATGCCCTCTGGGCTGGCCTGCTTCCTCCCTTCTCGTCCTTCTTCAACGCGGTGCTTGAGCATTATCAGATCCACATGCTGCATCTTGACCCTCGGTCCATGACTCTCCTCGCCGTCTTTGCCTTCGTGTGTGAAGCCATGGTTGGCATAGCCCCTTCTGTGGCCCTCCTCCGCCATTTCTTCTCATTGCATCTGATTGACCCTCAGCAAAGCTCAGGGTGCGTGAGCTTCCAGGCCGTGGCCGCGACGGCGGGCGAGGGGATCGACTTCGAGCTTCCTCCATCCAGGGGCGAATTTTGGACACGATGGGTGTCGTCGATGTCGGCGTGCTCAGTCCTCTGCTCCAGGCAACGCCAGGGCCCACTGTTCCTAACTCCGGCTGGAGCCATCAGCGGCTCACGAGCCCCCGCCTTGCCCACTTTTGGCTCAGGTAGAGGTTGCTGAAGGATCACGGCGTGATCGCGCCGACGTTGGTGAAGGAATTCGTCAAGCGCTGGGTTGCTCCGCTTTAGCGCCATTCTCGCCCAATGTGGACCTTGCTCAACAGCCAGGACCACATGAGGTTTCAGGAGTTTGGGCTCCTTTTCGGGACGCGGCAGACAGTGCTCAAGGTCCTGACGGGTGTCCCTTTGCCGGCCGAACTGCCTGGGAAGAATTGCTTACTGTACCGCTGCAAGAACAAGGATGAATTTGCAGAGAACATGCCTCCTTTTGATGAGTGGGGGCCGCGGCTGATCGTCCTAGAGGGGCCTCGTGAGAACCCCGTCGTCATGGTCCCCTTCCTTGCCCCTGGTGCTGAGCTCGCCCCAAGCGATGGTGCAAGTGGGCGAGCTCCGGCGGAGGCCGGTGGCTCGAGTGTTGAGGAGCACGTGCCGAGTGGTGATCCTGGGGCATCTTCCTTAGCAGCTTGCCACCCCCCTCCTGAGGCGCCGGTTGCTGAGGAGACGCAGCATGTGACTCCGAGGCCAAGGCTCCAGGAGCCTCGGGAGGTCGTGGTGAAACGGTGCCCGGCTGTTTGCCGCAACCGAGCACCCCTGAAGATATCCTTCCGGGCTCTTCTTCGCCCCGCCAAGGCCCGCCGCCACGTCCAGCGTTTGATGCGTCTTTGTGTGGACGTCAAGGGGCTCCACAAGAGGAAAGGATCCCCTAGAGGCAGCACCATCTTTGGACCGCTGAAGCAGAGGAAGTACATCGTCGTTGACGTGTAAGTATCGTATCACTGTGGCTCCTTGTGTGCTGTTTTCCATCTCCTGACCTTAGTTCTTCAGGGCTCCTTCCGTCGAGGCGGCTGCGCCTCCTGAGAAACGGCCTCCTCCTTCCTCGACTCCCCCATCGGCCTTGAGCATTCCTGATCTACTTACCGCCCCTGGAGCAGGGCCGGTTGGGGGAGCATCTCCACCTTCGTGGCGCGCTGAGCCCGCGGCTTTGTCACTCCTCCCCCACGGTCCGACGTGGAGCCTGGCGGGCATGCCCAAGACCCCTCCTTTGCTCATAGACAGCGGCTGGTTGGCTTCGATCTTTGGCTCCTCTTCATGCAGCATGCCCCGATTGACACGGGCTTCTCGCGAGAACTGGCTGATGTCGGGTGCGGCGTCAGCCCCCAGCCCCCCGCCGGGAGGTGGCACGCCACTTGGCGCCCCGCCCGCTGCCCCGGAGGTGGAGGACGAGGTGAGCCGAGCGTTCGAGCTCGAGCGAGGGCAGATCATAGTTCGTCACGAGCTCTTCTAGGAGGCGATGGGCGCAATGAGTCGACTGGGTGAAGAGCTCACTAGTGTTGACTCGCGCCTTGAGGCTGAAGGTCTCCGGCTGGTGGAGGAGCAGTGCAAGCTGAAGGTGGCCATCAACCTCGGTCGCTATCAGCGCGACCTTGAGAATGCGAAGGCCGAGGCGTCCCTCAAGATCGCCCATGAAGCCCGCTTGCGAGCCTTGGAAGAGGCTCGCGAGGCTGACCGCCGTCGCGAGGCTGCGTAGGAACGCGCGTGGGAGCTTTAGGCCTACAGCGCATCCCTTGAGAAGCAGGTGGAGGCACACAGGGCCGCTCTTGCATCACTGAGGGGGACGCCCGCGGAGGACGAGGAGGTCCGGAAGCGTGGTGAGACGCTGGCCCTGGAAGCCGTGGAATGCAGCCTCGAGCTCGAGCAACTGGAGACAAGGGAACGTCAAGTGGCTCAAGCAGAAGATGTCGTCGGGGCTCGCGAGGCCAGAGTTGAGGAGGAGGTGAATCGCCGGGTGGCTGAGGTTCGCGCAGACCTGGAGGGTAGGTACGACCTGAAGCTGAAGCTCGCGGGTATGGAGGATGCGGGCAGGGCCGCTGCGCTCAGGCCCAGGCTGGATGAGGCTGAGAGGCGCGCGGAGGCCACGGCCGCCGCCCTGGTTACGGCGCAGGCGGACTTGGCCTCCGCCCGCGCCGAGCTGAACTCCCTACGTAGGCGGGTTGATGACACCGAGGCCGTTGCATGGCAGAACACGGAGGAAGTGCTCCAACGACGAATGCTAGAGCATGAGCACGCTCCTATGCTTCAGGATCTTCAGAACAGGGCCAACTCCACCATGTGCCATATTTGTGATGTGGAGGTGCCGGCCCCTCACTCGAATGACTATGCTAGTCATCTGATCTTCTTCACTAAGGTGGTGACGCGCCTGGAGGCTCGATCTACCAGAGCTCGCCAGCTTGTGGAAGAAAGGGGGCGTGGCCTGCTTGAGCGCGCTTTCTCCCGTGTCTTTAGCCACCTTCTGAATGCCGACCCCAACTTTGATTTCGACGCCGCCATCGCCCCCGTTCCAACAGTCGTTCGGGATGACCTGGCGCGTTGCGTTGAAGACAACGTGGACGCGTTGGTCAGGGCCTTCACTACGGAAGATGCTGGTGGTCGCCGCAGACGAAGGCGATGTGGTTGACGACGACGCCGGGGCCGTCGCCGGCGGTGGCGACGTTGCTGATGAAGACGATGACGACGCGAGTGACGCATCCGCGGGTGATGTAGCGAGCGACATTTCTGGCTGATCCCATGTTCTCTTGTCGTTTCATCCTGCACACGAAGCTCGGGCATGGCACTTGGAAAACTTGTAAGAGCATTTTGGGAGGGGGGGGCCCTCATGTAAGCAAATTGCAGTTTTTACTTTCCCTTGTGATGTGAGTTTGTGTCCTCGTGAACTCATGAATCCGGATGCGTGTTCTTTGTCATGATTTACCTTTGCCAGCGCCAGTGTTGAGCTGGGTCGCGACGCGTCGAGTTTCTGAGAACCCTGCGGAGCTCGTCGCCCCGTCAGAAGGGGCCCCACAAGGGGTGAGCACCAGTTGTAGTGCTAGTGCGCACTAGGCGTGCGCGCTTCGCGCTGCCCCGATCGCGAGGAGCTCGTAAGGGGAAGGCTACGGACATGAGTCCCAGACAAAGCGAGATTTAGAAGGCAAGAAATTGCTTGAACGAGAAAAGGTTCCCCCCTCGCGCATCGATAAAAACTCAGCTTCAACTCAAATCCAGATCCAAAAAGCAAAGCCACAAAGAGAGAACCAAAGCAAAAGGCCGCGTCCGGCACCTAGTCTAGTCTTCTGGTCTTCAAGTCTTCTCACCAGCGCGGAGCTAAGTGTTGCCACTAGGCATGGGAGGGAGCCCCAGGGCCTGAGGCCAGCACCCCTGAGACTCCGGGGCATGTACAACCCCAACTCATTATTACATGAGAGTGTCACGGGTAGTGAGCTTCACAGGCACTGGGCCTTCTTCACAGGTACCGGCCTTGCTTCATATCGCCAGACGAGGGCCCCACCTTGCACCACCCTTGACCTCCTTTGAGCCGACCGGTCATCGGGATGACTCGAAGGAGGGAAAGAGGACGCCAGCGGTGCCCCCGGCGACCACAGGTCCTCTGCCGGGGGAAGAGTTGTCGAGGCCTCCCCGGCAGAGGGCCTACCTCCGGGTGTCACCAGGCGTTGCGCGCCGTGGGGAGGGACCTTCCTCCTGGCTCCCTCCCGGCGGCCCCCAGCGTGTCTCTCTTGTTGGAACGGGTGCCAGGGTCGTCGATCGATGCTGCAACCTGATTCATCTCCAGCCCATGGTTAGCATAAGTCTGTTCCTGAGAGATTAGCGGTACCCTGTAGCTGTCGTTGCCGGCGTGATCGTTGTGGTTCTCCGTTGGTTCTTGGAAGGCTTCGGCTCCTAGCGCCCCCTCTCCCCAATCTTCTCCAATGAATGAGCCGAGGTCGTCCTCTGGTGCGTACCCTTGATCCATCATGCGGGGCACGTAGGCTTCCGGGGCCGTCACCCCGAATACCTCGCCATGGTGCCCCACGCTCCATGTTGCTTGGCCTAGGGTGGCGTCCTGAGGATGGTAGCGTGGCATCCGGCCGGGACCATGAAGGGTGACGCTTGCGCTCGTGCTTGTCGTGGGCGGCATGGGGGAGTCGGAGCCCCCTACGCCACTGGCCGTGCTGATGTTGATGAAGCCCCCGGGCATAGTTGATGGCACACGGATGTGGTGAGGTTCACCGCGCCCCGCAGCGGGCACGAGGAGGAAGTCGATAGCAGAAGGGTGGTGCTCCCGATGCCGCTGCATCCAGCAGCTCGGCAACACGCTCCAGCAGCGTATCCCGGCCGCTCTCCATCAGCCTGCATCGCAACAGGTCCCTTGCCACCGTGAGTGTCGCCCGCATGTTTGCTTGCTCCCGCTGTGAGTGCGGCGCCATTGCTGCGGCATGACTCGCCGCTCTTGCCGCGACTCGTACTTGCCGCGGGGTGAGGGTGGATGATGCCTGGCCGCGCTGTCCGCGCCCGGCGGAGTTTGGCGGCGCTTGCATCGCCTGAAGTGCGGGGTCGAGATCTTCATGGGCAGGCGGCACTGCCCGGGCTGGCCAGGCTTCCCAGCGATCGGAGCCGGCCCTTGAGTCACCGGACATCGTGGCTGTGGAGCGTCGGCGAGCTGGTTGGTGGAGAAGAAGCTCCGGCACACCCCTACCTGGTGTGCCAAATGTCGGATATGGGGTTCCGACAAACCCTTAAGGTTCGAACACTGGGGTGCGCGCGAAGACTTTCCCTCCTACCGATCTACGCCCTAGCTCGCTAAGATCTCACGGACAAACTCGACGAACTCGCAACACAGAAAGACGCGAGGTTTATACTGGTTCGGGCCACCGTTGTGGTGTAATACCCTACTCCAGTGTGGTGGTGGTGGATTGCCTCTGGGGCTAATGATGAACAGTACAAGGGAAGAACAGCCTCCTGAGGTTGAGGTGTTCTTGTGCCTGGCTAACTCGTGTGGGTGAGAGCTGGGTCAATTGCCCGATGAGCTGAGCTCTCCCCCCTACTATGGTGGCTAGCTCTACTTATATAGGCCCCAGTCCTCTTCCCAAATATCGAGCGGGAAGGGAGCCAACAACGGCGGGCAAATTTAAAAGGGGACAGCAAGTACAGGCTATCCTGATAAAAGTGGTCTTCGCCTACGAAAAGCTCTGGTGGTGACGCCATCTTGGGCTCCATGATGACCTTCGTCTTGCCGTCCTCCTGGTCTTGGTCTCGTTGCACAAATATAGCTACCTTTTACTGGTGCCTCGGTACTCTTCACCTGTGCTGGCCCCCTTAGCACCAAAGAGGAAATAAGGACGCTGTGCGCGCTGGCGCCCGCCTGCTGCCGTTCGTCATGGCTCACGTCACGAGGGCCTCGTGAGGTTTTGCCCCGCCTTGATATCTCCGCTCCTCGTGAGCCTGCCTGGTTAGGCTACTCCAGAGGAGGTCTTGCGTCGTCCGCCTCGCGAGGCTTGGACCCTCGCAAGGGTCTTGGATGCCTTGTTGATGAAGATGGGCCGTACGACCTATTGCTTGGCTTGTTGTGGGCCTTGATCGAACAGTCTGGGACCCCATTCTGTAACGCCAACAAGCGGCGGCTCGGCGGTCATGCGGCGACGCGAAAGGCAGAAGCGTGGGCGGGCGCAATGACGCGGTGATTTAGGGTTTCTGGTGGGGCGCGGGTGGCTTGGTGGGCTAGGGCGGCCTTCGGGCGGCGGCTTATAAAGCCTGCCCGGCAGGAGTCCGGGTCGGTCACGGCCCATTTAGGTGGGTTGACTTTTTTTAAAATAATCTTGACGCCAAAAAACTAATAAAAGAAATACTAAACCGAGTCCAAAAATCCTGATATAAATTTTCAAGGTCCTCTAATAATATTGCAGACAAAGTGAACATTTATTTGGGCCTCTAATGCAATTTTGAAAAACGTATATTTTTCCTAATTCAAAATAAAATAGCAATATAATCCAAATAAAATTATTTATTTGATTTTAACATTCTTCCTCCAATATTTCTTTCATTTTCGAGAAGTCATATTATCTCCTCTCATCTAATTTAATATGAAATATTTTCGAAGAGAAAAATAATTAAAACCAGAATGATCCTAGTTTCGATATTTGAGAAAATTCAAATATGAAAATCGTGAAATCCCCAACTCTCTCCGTGGGTCCTTGATTTCCTTAGGATTTTCTAGGATCGCAATACAAAATGAAATAAAATATGATATGCATGAATGACCTATTTATAACATTCCAAATTGAAAATTTGGGATGTTACACCTAGGTGGGTTGTGCCCACCTCGGTGGCCTCCTATAAATCGTCAAATATTCCAAAAACCCTCGGGGTAACCCTAGATCAGAAGTTCCACCGCCGCAAGCCTCTGTAGCCATGATAAATCAATCTACACCCCGTTCCAGCACCCTACCGCAGGGGAGAATCATCACCGGTGGCCATCTTCATCATCCCTACGACCACCTTGATGAGGAGGGAGTAGTCCACCCTCGGGGCTGAGGGTTTGTACTAGTAGCTATGTGTTTAATCTCTCTCTCTCTCTTGTGTTCTTGAGATGTCATGATCTTGATGTATCGCGGGCTTTGTTAATATAGTCGGATCATATGGTGTTTTTCCCTCACTATTTTGTTGTGATGAATTGAGATTTCCCTTTGAGATTTCATTTTATCGAATTGAATACTTTTATGGATTTGAGAACACTTGATGTATGTCTTGTTATGAATACCCATGGTGACAATGGGGTATCGTATCGATTCACTTGATATATGTTTTGGCACTCAACCCGCGGATTCTTGCGGTGACATTGGGGTAATCTATGCATAGGGGTTGATGCGCGTTCTTGTCTTTGTTTCTCCGGTAGAAATCTTGGGGCACTCTTTGAGGTTCTTTGTGTTGGATTGAGTATTATGAATCTGAAATTATTTGGTGTTATTTTAGTACGAACTCTTGGATAGATCAATCGGAAAGAATGGCTTCGAGGTGGATTCGTACCCTACAAACAATTTCTTCTTATGTTCTCCGCTAGACAGGAACTTTGGAGTGATTCTTCATCGCACGTTGAGGGATAGTTATATGATCCAATTATATTAGCATTGTTGAGAGATTGCATTAGCAAAAGTACAGACCCTAGGCCTCATTTTCAAGCATTGCAATACAGTTTGTGCTCCATTTTATCAATTGCTACCTTGCTGTTTTTTATTGTTCTTATTACAAAAATCAATACCTACTATCCATAACACTTGTATCGCCATCTCTTGTCCGAACTAGTGCACCTATACAAATTACCATCGTATTTGGTGTGTTGGGGACACAAGAGACTTTTTATTATTTGGTTGCAGGGTTGTATGTGAGAGACCATCTTCATCCTACGCCTCCCACGGATTGATAAACCTTAGGTCATCCACTTGAGGGAAAATTGCTACTGTCCTACAAAACTCTGCGGTTGGAGGCCCAACACGTGTCTACAAGAATAAAGTTGCATAGTAGACATCAAGCTCCTTTTTGGCGCCGTTGCCGGGGAGGTAAGGGCTTGAAGGTATATCTTTAGATCTTGCAATTGAATCTTTTAGTTTCTTGTTTTATCACTAGTTTGGTTCATAATAGAAAACTACAAAAAATGGAGATTGGGTTACCTCAGGTTGTTCTTTATCTTTATAATGTCTATCTTGAGAATAAGGATTCCGATAATTGTGCTCAATTGCTAGAAAAATAATTCAACAAAATTTATGGCATAAAAACGTTGGATGATGGGCATGCACTAGTATGCGCCGGTCCTAAACAAACGGTTTTTAACCCCTATCCGCGACGGCATTTGGAACCGTCGCCAAGTGAGTGTGGGCGATAGGGGGGGGGGGGGTCCTTTCCACATGACCCAGAAACCGTCTGGGATATGCCCTCCTGGCACACATGCTCGGCAAAATGAGGTCATGTGCGACCAGCGAGCACTCAAATACAGAAATACACACAGTAGTGCTAAAAAAATACAGTTATACAGGCGAAATCATTTCCAGTCGTAAGGACATCCCACACAGCCAGTCACCGCTAAACGTTTCCATTCGTATATACATCCCACACAGTCACTCCAAGGAAAACGTTTGCGCAAAGTGGCGTTACGCAAACAGTTTTCAAGAGAATGTCATGTGTGATTGTTCATTGATCCAACACGGTTTATTCCTAGAAACTATGTACGTTGCCTGAGGTCATCGCCCATGGTGTTTTCTCATTAACCGTTTGCAATAGGAAAACCCAATTAGCAAGCTAATTGGCCAATTAGCGGGCTAATTTCCCTATTATTAATAATCCATTTACTAATCTAATTGACATTCATATTAAGCACATAATATATTCCATTTCCATATTAAGGAAGCATGATTTCATAATTGAAATGCATCTTAGTACAACATGATATAGCTTCAGCACTCAGCCACCCCATTACACAACTGCACCAGCAGCAAGTTTCACATGCAACATCTAGAACCTTTCGAAATTAGCATCATAGACGGTACATAGAGAGATGCATCTCATCTGGAAAACTGCTGAAGGTCTTTGCAAATGCCTGTGGATGATTGACCGACCATCCTTCGACCTCTTCAGGAACACTTCAATATTGAACCGTGGGTGTTGTATGAAAACTTTCCTCGCCTCCTGACCACAGAGGTGGTTTGAGAGGTAATCATCACTGAAGCCTGAAAACAAGGATGTGCATAAATATCTTCTCTATATTGGAAATGGGGCAAAGGAATAAAAAGGCAAGGTATAATAGTTAGTACCGTCTTGTAAACCTCAGTGCTTCCCATTGTTTCCCTGCAACACATATAAGGTAGTTAGTCATCAAGTTAAGTAAGGGTTCGCATGCTATCAGTAAAATATGTTGATGAAAAATAAGCGCATTGCAGATTCATCAGATTAATTCCAGCCACATGGAAAACCCATTTAACCGAACCAAGCATGATTAAGAACTAGGAAATATAGCACTTGTATATGTTTCTCATGTATTAAGTGCAGCCAAATTCGATTTATTCCTCACATGGTATACAATAAGATAATGCAGCCACAACAATTGAACATCGCATTGCAGAATTGAACCAAGCAGTTAACTAAACACCACAACAAATGAACCAAACGTTAACTGAGCACCACATTGCACAATATAACATACTCCTAACAGAAGATCAGACAGTTAACGAAACAAAGCATGCTTAACAACTTGGAAATATAGCAATTGTATTTGTTTCTCATGTATTTAGTACAGCCAAATTCGATTTATTCCTCACATGGTATACAATAACAGAATGCAGCCACCACAATTGAACATCACATTGCAGAATTGAACCAAGCAGTTAACTAAACACCACAACGAATGAACCAAACATTAACTGAGCACCACATTGCACAATATAACATACTCCTAATAGAAGATCAGATAGTTAACCAAACCAAGCATGCTTAACAACTTGGAAATATAGCAATTGTATTTGTTTCTCATGTATTTAGTACAACCAAATTCGATTTATTCCTCACATGGTATACAATAACAGAATGAAGCCACAACAATTGAACATCGCATTCTAGAATTGAACCAAGCAGTTAACTAAAAAACACAACAAGTGAACCAAGCCACAACAAATGAACCAATCAGTTAACTAAACACCAATTGAATAATATAAGATACTCCTAATAGAAGATCAGACAATTAACCAAACCAAGCGTGCTTAACAACTTGGAAATATTGCACCCTGAAGAATTCAACATCACATTTGCAGAATTGAAGCAAGCAGTTAATTGAACACCACATTGCACGACATATAGAGCATATACACTATAGCAGAAGATTGCATGGTAAAAGTGGATAACACAATTCACTAGAATTTGTTAAGGAAAGGCAGTAGCTAGCAAACTGAACATGGGTCACATTTGCAGAATTGAAGCAAGCAGTTAATTGAACACCACATTGCACGAGCTGTAGAACATATACACTATAGCAGAAGATTGCATGGTAAAAGTGGATAGCACAATTCACTAGAATTTGTTAAGAAAAGGCAGTAGCTAGCAAACTGAACATGGGTCCTTATAGTGAGCTAATAAGACAAGCTACTCTTCATTGTCGGAGATATCGATTATGATTGGCTCCTTGGACATGGAAGAGGGCGAGGCTTCCATATCATGGGTGCCCTCGTTGTAGTGGTGAGTTGCCTGAACCGCTCCGGGCACCAACCTGCTGGCTCTCGAGATGAGGTAAGCACGTGCACGCTGAGAAAACACCTCGTAGTCTTCGTCGAAGGCACCGACGGTGGCCTCGAGAAAATGCCACGAACTGTCATTTAAAACAGCTAACCGCGTCGCGCCGTTGGTGCGTGAGACATCAATGGTGGCCTCGACGGCGAGGTGCTCCTCCAAGATCTGGGGGTCGGCACAAATGGCAGCCATCGTGACCTCATTCGCGCGTGCGGCCGAGATTTGCTTCTCCGCTACCAAATGCTCCTTGAGGTCCTGGCTATACTGCGTGCACCATGGCTTTGGTTGGCGCTTATTTGGTGGAGGGGTCGGTGATTTGGGTGGAAGGTGTCGCGCTTCATGGCCGTGGTCGGGGCATGTGGGGTGTGGAAGGAGGAGGGATGGGGTCGGGTGTGCATTACCTGCCTGGATAGGCGAGGCCGGCAGCGTGAAGGAGGGTCGCGAGGAGGCGGCGGGCGCTGCACGCCAGGAGTCACGGTTTCACCTTGGAAAGGAAGGCGAAAAGAGAGGGAAATGTGGCTTTTGGTAAGGGGGAGGGGGCGGGGAGGTAGATATTTCGGCGGAAGCCGAAAATTTGGAATCGCTTCAGCCAAAAAACTGGCACGCAAAGTGTCATCAGACACGTTCCCTTATTCAGAGCGGGCTGTGGACTATAGCTGTCGCACCTTCTCGTGTAAGACGTATGCGTACTATACTCCGACGGTGCTCCAAGATATTTTGTGCTGCATCTCACACGGTTGGTTATAATAAACTTTGTGGGATCTACTTGATTTTTTGTCTTGTGAATTACATAATGGGGTCACAGCGGCCATGGACGGTGTTTGAATTGCTAGAACTTTTATCTGCAGTGATCATGCAACTTTATGTGTGTTATAAAATAATTGGAATTATTCAAGGTTAGTTTGGACATTTTTATACATTAAGTGAGTTTTCAATGCATTTATGTGCATAATTCACATTTGAACTACATGCACATGCTCCAGTGCATATAAATTGGTTGAAAATCAAATCTTTGTCCTTGGGTGCATGCTTAGGTCCCATGCAAGAAATGGGAATGAGTTTCAAACACCAGGGCACCGTTGATTTCCGACAAAACATTGAGATGCCTGGTTTTAAATTCTAGTAAATCCAAAACTCATCTGAAATTCATGAAACTTGGCATGCTATAATGGAGCAGCATCAACATGCCGTGGTAAATTTTTTGTCCCATTTGGGGCAGGTTTGCGTATATGCTTCTCACAAACCAGAGCTTCTCGCAACAAGCATGATGGTTTCGGTAGGGAACGCCCCACCTTTGGGGATGAAATGATATCCATTGCCTCTTATTGCTTTCAAAAAAAATCTCGTGTCAACATAGAACAACAGGAGTGTTGTGTTCTTTTTTGTGATTTTTCGGGGTTCGTTTGGATATTTTATGCATTAACTGAGTTTTCAATGCATTTATGTGCATAATTCAATTTTGAACTACATGGACATGCTCCAGTGCATATAAATTGGTTGAAAAATCAAATATTTGTCCTTGGGTGCATGCTTAGGTCCCATGCAAGAAATGGGAATGAATTTCAAACACCAGGGCATCATTGATTGCCGGAAAAACATTGAGATGCCTGGTTTTTAAATTTTAGTAAATCCAAAACTCGTCTGAAATTCAGGAAACTTGGCATGCTATCATGGAGCGGCATCAACATGCCATGGTAAATTTTTTGTTCCATTTGGGGCAGGTTTGGGTATATGCTTCTCACAAACCAGAGCTTCTCACAACAAGCATGATGGTTTCGATAGGGAACGCCCCACCTTTGGGGACGAACGATATCCATTGCCTCTTATTGCTTTCAAATTTTTTCTTGTGTCAACACAGAACAACAGGAGTGTTGTGTTATTTTTTGTTATTTTTCGGGGTTCGTTTGGACATTTTTATGCATTAACTGAGTTTTCAATGCATTTATGTGCATAATTCAAATTTGAACTACATGCACATGCTCTAGTGCATATAAATTGGTTGAAAAATCAAATGTGTGTCCTTGGGTGCATGCTTAGGTCCCATGCAAGAAATGGGAATAAATTTCAAACACCAGGGCACCGTTGATTGCCGGTAAAACATTGAGATGCCTGGTTTTTAAATTCTAGTAAATCCAAAACTCGTCTAAAATTCATGAAACTTGGCATGCTATCATGGAGCGGCATCAACATGCCGTGGTAAATTTGTTGTCCCATTTGGGGCAGGTTTGGGTATATGCTTCTCACAAACCAGGGCTTCTCACAACAAGCATGATTGTTCCGGTAGGGAACGCCCCACCTTTGGGGACGAAACGATATCCATTGCCTTGTATTGCTTTCAATTTTTTTCTCGTGTCAACATAGAATAACAGGAGTGTTGTGTCAATTTTTGTGATTTTTCGGGGTTCGTTTGGACATTTTTATGCATTAAGTGAGTTTTCAATGCATTTATGTGCATAATTCAATTTTGAACTACATGGACATGCTCCAGTGCATATAAATTGGTTGAAAAATCAAATATGTGTCCTTGGGTGCATGCTTAGGTCGCATGCAAGAAACGGGAATGAATTTCAAACACCAGGGCACCATTGATTGCCAACAAAACATTGAGTTGCCTGGTTTTTAAATTCTAGTAAATCCAAAACTCGTCTACAATTCATGAAACGTGGCATGCTATCATGGAGCGGCATCAACATGCCGTGGTAAATTTGTTGTCCCATTTGGGGAAGGTTTGGGTATATGCTTCTCACAAACCAGAGCTTCTCACAACAAGCATGATTGTTTCGGTAGGGAACGCCCCACCTTTGGGGACGAAACGATATCCATTGCCTCTTATTGCTTTCAGATTATTTGTCGTGTCAACATAGAACAACATGAGTTTTGTGTTATTTTTTATGATTTTTCGGGGTTCGTTTGGACATTTTTTTGCATTAACTGAGTTTTCAATGCATTTATGCATAATTCAAATTTGAACTACATGCACATGCTCCAGTGCATATAAATTAGTTGAAAAATAAAATTTGTGTCCTTGGGTGCATGCCTAGGTCCCATGCAAGAAATGGGAATGAATTTCAAACATCAGGGCACCGTTGATTGCCCGCAAAACATTGAGATGCCTATTTTTTAAATTCTAGTAAATCCAAAACTCATCTGAAATTCATGAAACTTGGCATGCTATCATGGAGCGGCATCAACATGTCGTGGTAAATTTGTTGTCCCCATTTGGGGCAGGTTTGGGTATATGCTTCTCACAAATCAGAGCTTCTCACAACAGGCATGATTGTTTCAGTAGGGAACGCCCCACCTTTGGGGACGAAACGATATCCATTGCCTCTTATTGCTTTCAAATTTTTTCTCATGTCAACATAGAACAACAGGAGTGTTGTGTCAATTTTTGTGATTTTTCGGGGTTCGTTTGGACATTTTTGTGCATTAACTGAGTTTTCAATGCATTTATGTGCATAATTCAAATTTGAACTACATGCACATGCTCTAGTGCATATAAATTGGTTGAAAAATCAAATATGTGTCCGTTGATTGCCGACAAAACATTGATTGCCGGCAAAACGTTGAGATACTTTGTTTTAAAATTCTAGTAAATCTAAAACTAGTCTGAAATTCATGAAACTTGGCATGCTATCATGGAAGGGTACCCGACATGCTGTGGTATTTTTCGTATCCATTTTGAGAGAAGGCGCACTCGAATAATGACAGCCAACAAAGTTATTTTGGAAAAATATTTGCCACTTTAATATCTCAAATGTTTGTATAATTCAAACCGTGTGCATTCGGTTAACCATTCACGTGACACCACGTGTCTTGGTTTTAATGGCTATAGGAGGTGCCGTGTGGGCCTGCTTGGTGAGCAGGAGGCATCTGGCCTTGATCCGGTCTTGTGAGCTCACTTTGGGAAGCGTACAAGCTGTTCAACGAGGATCTATGTATCTCTTCAACGCATAAGCGGTTACGACTAAGGTATGCAAATTAAAGCCAGACTTCGGCGCTAAGCCAAGAGACACTGCGATTTGTCAAAATATGCAGCTAAAAATCAATAGCACTATCTATTGTTTGCAACTAAAATTCAGTAATTAAGCATAGATTTCATTCATACTAGAGATTAAGCAGTCGTTCTCACCGGGAAGCGAGATAGCCTTGGACTGCCGCCCGCCTTGCTCCCACTGGTCTATATTAATGGCGCCACCGAGCGGCCGCACCCCCTATCCTCGCAACACACACATTTTCTCTCTCTCCGCCTGCATCCTCGATGCCGCTCTGAGTCTTCAAAGCCGTCAGTATTCGAGGATGCCGCCGAAGCGCCCCATCGGAGGGAGTGGCAACGCCGGGGCTGCTAAAGCACCGGAGCATGGCGTGAATATGGAGACAGAGGTTTCCGTCCCCACCGACGAGGTGGAGAACGAGGCTGCCAACAAGCGGAGGCGGGTCGAGAAAGAACCGCAAGCAACTCCAGCAGGCCTAGACTTCATCAACAACCTCCCCGATGATATGTTGATAGTCATCATATCCCTCCACCCAATCAAATATCAGGCGTGGACAGCCGCCCTTTCCCGGCAGTGGCGCACCCTATGGCTCTGCACCCCTGTCAACCTCCTCCACGACCACAAGCTCTGCCATGGCTATCGCCAAAGCTTGGATGTGTTCTCCCAGATCCTCGGCAGTCACGATGGCCCAATCAAAGGCATTATCACGGGCAAGTTCCGTTCCAATGGAAAGGACCGAGCCAAGCTTGATGAGTGGTTCCGATCCCGCGCCATAGATCATCTCGAGAAGCTCAGTTTTAATGCTGGGTATATGCGCTTGCTGCCAACGTCCGCGCTCCGCTTCGCGCCCATGCTGCGCCTCGCCAAGTTCATGAACTGCCACCCCCCCTAATGACGCGCCCACTCTTTTTCTACCATGAGTGAAGCACCTCAAGCTTGTTGCCGTCCGCATCCCAAAGGATGACATGGAGCGCCTGCTCCGGGACTGTACTGCACTCGAGTTCCTTCGTCTTCAGGTGATGAATTGGTTGAGTATCTTGCACATCAACTCCAGGACTCTCCGGACTATTTATGTGTGTTGCTGCTGCTGCAACGAGAGATCACAAAAGGTGGACCATAATATGGTCATCCAGGGCACACCTTCACTTGAGAGATTACTTGTCGTTGATCAACAAGGTCCAACAAGGATCAATGTCATTTCTGCGCCAAAATTGAAAGTGGTGGGCTACTCGTCTGTCAAATACTTCAACTTTTAGGTACAACAGTCGCCTCATATACCTCTCCTTCTTGATATATATATATATATATATATATATATGTATATATATATATATATTTCTAGTTTTGAAGATGTATGTTCGTCTGTCATCCAGCGAAGCTTCACCCAGACTCTAGGCACAGTGAAGGTCTTGGCACTAGAATCTGTCAGCCCCAACCTGGACCAGGTTGTCAGTTGCCTGAGATGCTTTCTATGCCTGAAGAAGCTGTATATCGAGGTGATGTTCCTTTCCTGTTAAATGTTAACCATAAGGGAGTTCAATTTTTTGCACCTTTTCCCAAGTTTACAATGACAATGTACTATGATTTCTAAAGGAATTTTGGAGGATTTTAGGACATACACCCCCACCCCATATTGGTTGCTTCATTCATATGGTTACAATCATCCATAAGCATTTCTCCTTTGGATTCATGTGTACTAGTTTTCTTAGGGAATTTTCATCCAATCCAACCTCTTGTGAAGAAGGCTACATGTTTCTAGATTGTAATCAAATGCCCATTGTCGGTGTCAAAACCGGCAGATCTCGGGTAGGGGGTCCCGAACTGTGCGTCTAGGCGGATGGTTACAGGAGACAAGGGACACGATGTTTTTACCCAGGTTCGGGCCCTCTCGATGGAGGTAAAACCCTACTCCTGCTTGATTAATATTGATGATATGGGTAGTACAAGAGTAGATCTACCACGAGATCAGAGAGGCTAAACCCTAGAAGCTAGCCTATGGTATGATTGTTGTTCATCCTACGGACTAAAACCCTCCGATTTATATAGGCACCAAAGAGGGTTAGGGTTACATAGAGTCGGTTACAATGGTAGGAGATCTACATATCCGTATCGCCAAGCTTGCCTTCCACGCCAAGGAAAGTCCTATCTGGACACGGGAGGAAGTCTTCAATCTTGTATCTTCATAGTCCAGGAGTCCGGCCAAAGGTCATAGTCCGGCTATCCAGACACCCCCTAATCCGGGACTCCCTCACCCATGTTAATCATGCCAGATCAAAGATGGCAAGTTGGTGCATTTTACAAATCCTGCAAACCAAATGGGCGTGTAGCAGTGTTCAAAACTGCATGTAGGCACTAACACGTTCTCTTCTTGTGCAGTGCATATTAGGCCCGGAGGCGGATAATGTTTATAACGACAATCACATCCAATGCTTGGATCTGCATCTCTCAAATATTACTTTGAACTCCTACCGAGGGACCTTACCGGAGATTGTACTACTTGTGTTCTTTCTTGCCGAGCAAAGGTCTTTGAGGGTACTGAGCTTGAACACGCATTTAATTAGGAAAGATCAATGGTATGATTATCAAAGCCGGCAGGTACTGTGGAATGGAAGTGCCTCCAAAAATGCCAAACTTCGTATTGGAAGAGCATATGGCAAAGCAATTGGAAGTTATTGTGTCAAACCCATACCTGACTTGTCAGCGGCTGATCCCTTTAGAAATGACGCAGCTTGCAATGTTTGAATTTGGGCGTTGTAATCTTTGAATTTGAACCTTGCAATATTTATGGTATTTGTTATATTGAACCATTTCTGTTCTCTTGTCTCAACGCAAACAGTTCATCCCGGTGAACCGCATGTCGTACATCGCACACACCTTGATCTGGCTGACCGTTTCTTTTTGTGTTGCCTAATCACAAATAGTTCATCCGAGTGAACTGTATGCTATACATAGCGCACACCTTGATCTGGCTGACCATTTCTTTTGGGTTGCCTAATCACAAACAGTTCATCCGAGTGAACTGTATGCTGTACATCGCACACACCTTCATCTGGCTGCCCGTTTCTTTTGTTCCTCCTCATCGAAAACAGTTAATTGAACTGAACTATATGCCCTCAATCGCACACACAACTAAAATTTGAACCTTGTTTGATGCATCCCTCATCGCAAACGTTTTGCGCCTTTTTTGACTGTTTTTTACACCACTGTTTGCGATTATTGCATCGCACACAGTTTCTTCGAAGGGTCTCTGATCATAGTGTCACGTTAGCAGCATCCTGCAGTAGTGATGATTGCAATATTGTTAGTATGAATTCTTTGAATATCCAAAATGCTAATGATGATTGCACAAGTCATGATAAAAATGTTTCTTATAAGCATGTCAATTTTTGTGGAGTGGAAAGACTTTGTGAAGACATGCCTTATAGGGAAGATAGATTTTGTAAGAAGCATAAACATGATAGAACCAATATTTTGCTCAAAGTTATAGATCAATTTGCTACAAAATTATGTTATCTTTGTCCTATTACTTGTGAACTTCGCAATAAAGTTGGTCACCTTAATTTCCAATGCATGCTTTTTCATGATTGAATCGTGTCCAAATATTGCAGTAACTTGATCACCCTAGAACTTTATAATGAACTTTGTCTATTTTTGGGGAGTGAAGAATTGACACATCAAAATAGTTGGTTTGAAATATTCATTCTCACGGACTACATGGAAACTAATCTAAAAAATATCTATATGTTTTGCATGGTAAATTGCAATGAGAATGCTTATATTGCCAACTATAGAAAGATGGGAAAACCAATAGAATATGAAAGGGTAAATATTTCCACATTCCCTCCTATTGTCTCTCATGATGAAATAGGTGACAAGGAGGAGCTCCCTATTCAAGCAATCTCATTAATAAGAAGCTTGAAAAAATTATTAAACCCACACATGATGTGGTGAAGAAGAAGAAAAGAAGAAAGAATAGAGGTAAAAAGGTATCTCTCCCAAATAATGTTGCTCCTATTATTGTTGTGCCTCATGAAAATGAATCAAAAATAATGTGGAAGATGATGCACTTTATGATGATATTGCTTCTATGTCTTATGGCACAATGTCCGTGAGCACTATTGATGATGATTTTGTTATGCCTATTGCTTGTTGTGATGATTATGATTGGGAAGATAATGATACTTCTTATAACCTTGGAATCTTTTTGGCACCAACTTGGGAAATTATGATGATAGCAATTGTTATACCGTTGGTGCTATTCATATTAATGACGAGAGTGATTATGCTTATGATATGCCAAGCCACAAGCTTGGGGATGCTATGTTTGATGAGAATGACATGTTTGAGAATTTATTTGCTGCAATTAATGTTTTTCCCAAGCTTGGGGATGATATGCTTAATGAAGATGATCTTTTTAGCCCCCTACTTTGAATGATCAAATTTGCTATGATGATTGCATGCCTCCTATCTATGATGAGAAAAAAGTTGCTACTTATGATGATTATTGTGATGATACTTATGTTATAAAAAGTAGTGATGATTATATTTATAAAACTTGTCATAGTTATGATTACCCTTTTCCTGAACATTACTCTTTTAATGTGCAAACAATTTATAATATTCGAGTTTCATATGATACTCCCACCATTGTGAATGAGAAGAAATTCTCTTATGTGGAGAGTAATAAAATTTCTATGCTTGTGGATCATGAAAAGAATGCTTTATGTGATGGTTATATTGATGAATCTATTCAAGATGCTACTGGAAATTATTAGGAGAGAGGAACTTATGATTCATGAAGCTCTCTTTATGTTTCAATCCTTATCTTTTAGGCGAGCATCATTGAAATCATCATGCCTATCTCAAAGGCATTAAAGAAAAGCGCTTGTTGGGAGACAACCCAACATTTACCCTTACTGTTTTTATGTGTTCACATGATTAAGTTCCTATATTAATCATGCTTTATTGCTTTTGTTTCAATAAAGTGCCAAGTGAAGCCTTTGGGATAGTGTGGATGATAGTTTACTTGAATCTGTGCAAAAACAGAAATTTTTGCGCTCAGTCCAGGAATTTTGAAAATTCACTGGAATGTGCTTTTGAACTGAATTTTTTACAGGTGATATATATATATATATATATATATATATATATAATCTACATTGTCCTAATTTTTCAGAGTTTCTGGAGTAGCATAAGTATGATTGGAGTACAGATTAATTCAGATTGTTCTATTTTTGACAGATTCTGTTTTCAATGCATAGTTTGCTTGTTTCCTAGTTTCTATGGCTTACATTGATCAATATAAATTGTGGAAGTGATATGATATAGTAGACATTGTGTGGAAACAATTATGAATCTTGTCTTTGACAGTACCAAAGTGAAATGGTTTGCTCTTTATCATACTAACCTGTCTCACGAAGTTCCGTTAAGTTTTGTGTGATTGAAGTTTTCAAGTTTTGAGTGAGATGCCGATATGAGGAGAATAAGGAGTGACAAGACCCTAAGCTTTGGGATGCCCAAGGCACCGCAAGGTAATATTCAAGGAAGATCCAAGCAACTAAGCTTGGGGATGCCCCGGAAGGCATCCCCTCTTTCGTCTCCAACATTATCTGTAGCGACCCGACCTCAGACGGTCAAGTCTCTGTGCTTCAGTGTCATCCCTGGATCGTTAATGCTGACACACATAGTACTCGAAGGATTTATAACAGAGTAGCAATCACACACTTATTACATCGAATGTCTCCAAAGGAGAACTTAATACAATAAATATGGCTTAAGGACATCTAAATAAGATAACAGCGGAAGGCTTGGAAGATAAAGTGAGTCCATCAACTCCAACGGCATAGCTGAGTGCATGACAACGACCTAGTGCACCTTACTCCTCGTCTGAAAAGTCTGCAACATGATATGTTGCAGCCCGAAATGGGTCAGCACATGGAATATGCTGGCAATATAACACAGTAGAGCAATAACCAGATAAATGCTACCACTATATGCATATATGGTTGGTGGAGGCTCTATGGTTATAGTGTTTTGCGAAAACCCAAATTTTCCCTACAACAAAGGAATATGTTTTATTTAACTATCATGGTAGTTGAAACATCATTGAGAAGGTTCCTCCATCTCAATCCCAATTAAAGTAGTCATTATCATCCCAACATATTAATTTAGAGTGATGAGATCAAATCAATAATTCAAGTACCAGATACTCAAGATGTCCATAACCGGGGATACTGCTAACCATGATTAGTTTGTACACTCTGCAGAGGTTTCGCACTTTTTCCCACAAGACTAGATCTCCTCCATTGGATTTCTCGCACTACATGGTGTTTGAGAAACGGATGACCGAGACACAGTCTTTCAGAAACATTAACTCTTTACTCTGGGTGGACAGTTACACCTACTTTGCCCTGCATCTGCTAGCCCGCCACTGAAAGAGGTCATGCAACAAACTTAACAATGCTAGAGCCCATAATAGCTTGTGGCTGCACACATAAGTTTCTAGCATGAAAATTTTTATGATCCCTTTGAGCCTGGGTGGCGGACCGTAGGATGATCACATGGGTACTCCGGGATATCCTAGGACAACACTGGATTCTCCAGGTGCCCACAAGGAATCCATCCAGATGTGTATTAAAGTTGCCACCTTAAGTTGAACCATTAATTAACAACTCACATCTGTCATGGATACACTCAAACCCAATCCACGTCTACGAGCATAGCATGGCAATATAAGCATAACGTAGAAGTATCTCCCAAGGGTTTGATAATAAAACAGGTGATAGGTTATACCTCATCATCTACTTCCCAGTACCCACAAGTTAATCACATCCTAATCATGCAGTGTTTGAGGATTGTAACTAATGCATAAAAACTGGGTATGAAAAGGGTATGATCAATGTGTTACTTGCCTTGCTGACGATCTGCAAATCCTAAAGACTCGTAGTAGCACGCTTCGCACTCTAGGAATTCTATCGCAAACAAACAATAGCATACATAAGCAATCAAGCGAAGCAGCACGGGTAAAACTCAAATAAGAAGATCTAACCAGAAAGTTCAACTGAAGAACTCCGGTTTGCAAAAACAATCAAATCAAACGGAGTAACGAAACTCAAACCACGAAAGAAACTAGATCCATTTACTAATCTGGACTAAAGTCAAATTTTATAGTACCTAAATCTTGTTCAAGTTGGCTAAACAGAAAGAGGGCTTCGAGACGAAGATCTAGGCGCTTGTTTCACCTGATTTGGATAAACGAGCGAAAAGATAAA
Organism: Aegilops bicornis; assembly: GCA_021605145.1. Lineage (NCBI taxonomy): Eukaryota > Viridiplantae > Streptophyta > Magnoliopsida > Poales > Poaceae > Aegilops > Aegilops bicornis. The sequence continues at coordinate 674,927,767 of CM038671.1, forward strand.
CTAAAACGAAGATCAGGGCAGAAATCGCGATCGAAAATAAACGCGGAAAAACCCTGGAAAATAAAACGAGACTAACAGGCTAACGAATGAACGAACAGGCTAACTAAACCGAGAAAACCGAACCGGTAAAATAAAAAAAGGCATCTAGGGTTTTTTAAAAAACCAGGGTTTTTACCTAAAAACTAAAAAAACGGCGGCTCGGATTGGATTGGGACGGCGGCGGCTCCGGCGAGGCGAGGCGCTGCGGGCGACGGCGGGGAAGTGGCGGTACGGCGGGCAGCGCAACGCGACGAGGCGCGGCAGCGGCAAGCGGTGCTCGAGGCGGGCGGCGGCGGCGGCTTGGGCTGTGGGGGCCGAGGGGGTATTTAAGAGTGGGGGCGAGGCGGCGCGCCGACTTGGTGAGGGGGTCGGCACGGCGGGCGCGGCTCGGACTCCTCTGAGTCCGGCGGCGACACGGGACGGGAGGGCGCAGCAGTGGGCTGGCCTCGGCCCAGCTTTGGTCCCATGGGGAGTTTTTTAATGCTTTTTGCGGAAAATCCTAATAAATAAAATAAAAATCTAAAAATGCCAAAAGAATTTTTCACCATCTAAAGAGAATATTTTGAACAAAGTGAACATTTTCTTGGCCCAAAAATGCAATTTTGGAAAATGCATATTTTTCTAATTCAAATAAAATTGCAATAAAATTCAAATTCAATTATTTATTTTATTTTAGTATTTTTCTTCCAATATTTCATTCATTTTGGAGAAGTCATGTTATCTCCTCTCATATATTTTAATACGAAATATTTTCGGAGAGGAAAAATAATTAAAACCAAATGATCCTTGTTTCGATATTTGAAAAAAAATCAAATATGAAAAACGTGAAATCCCCAACTCTCTCCGTGGGGCCTTGGGTTGCTTAGAATTTCAAGGATCGCAAAATGAAATGCAATAAAATATGATATGCATGGATGACCTATGTATAACATTCCAAATTAAAAATTTGGGATGTTACAAACCTACCCCCCCTTAAGATGAATCTCGTCCTCGAGATTCGGGTTGGCTAGAAAATAGTGTGGGTGGTCTTTGCGTAGATCATCCTCTCGTTCCCAGGTAGCTTCGTCCTCGGTATGGTGGCTCCACTGAACTTTGAAAAACTTGATAGCTTTGCTGCGAGTAACCCGACTGGCAAACTCGAGAATTTTGACAGGTTTCTCCTCATAGGTCAAATCACTATCCAACTGAATTGCTTCCAGGGGCACTGTATCTCTCAGAGGGATATCGACCATCTCTGCATGGCTCTTCTTAAACTGGGACACGTGAAACACATCATGAACTCCTGATAGCCCTTCGGGTAACTCCAACTTGTAGGCTACTTCTCCCATGCGTTCCAAAACACGGTATGGACCTACAAATATTGGGGCTAACATTCCTTTAACTCCAAAATGTTTAACTCCTCGCAGATATGCTCTGTCTCTTATTTTATAGACTTTCTCCTTGCGTTTTGGGTCTGCATAGCTCTTCTGTCTAGACTAAGCTACCTTTAGTCTATCTCGAATCAGCTTAACCTTCTCTTCTGACTCTTTAATCAAATCTGGTCCAAACAATTGACGGTCTCCAACTTCATCCCACATCAACGGTGTTCTGCACCTCCTTCCATACAAAGCTTCAAAAGGTGCCATCTTTAAACTGGCCTGGTAGCTGTTGCTGTATGAGAACTCCGCGTATGGAAAATTTTCATCCCAACTAGATCCATAATCTAGCGCACAAGCTCTCAACATGTCCTCCAGAATCTGATTGACTCTCTCGGTCTGTCCATCTGTCGACTCCAGCCTGGTACCCAAAGTCTGGTGCAGCTGGTGCCAAAACTTTGAAGTAAACTGTGTTCCCCTATCTGATACGATGGTCCTTAGAACTCCGTGCAGACATACAATCCTGGTCATATATATCTTGGCCAACTTTGCGCTTGTATAAGTGGTTTTCACTGGGATAAAGTGTGCTACTTTGGTCAAGCGATCCACTACTACCCAGATAGAATCATATCCCGATCGGGTCCTGGGAAATCCGGTGATAAAATCCATGTCAAGCTTGTCCCACTTCCATTCAACTATCGGCATAGGCTGCAGTAATCATGCTGGCTTCTGATGTTCTGCGTTCACTCTCTGACATACATCACATACAGCTACATACTCAGCAATATCCTTCTTCATTCCAGTCCACCGGAAACGCTCCTTCAAATCTAAATACATCTTGGTGTTTCCGGGGTGTATCGAGTATGGCGAGTCATGAGCTTCCTGTAGTATCAACTTCCTGATCTCGGCATTATTGGGCACATATACACGGTCCTCAAACCACATGGTGTTGTACTCATCCTCATGAAAACCTTTGGCTTTTCCTTCACTCATCTTCTCCTTTATCTCGGCAATTTCTTTGTCATCCTTCTGATCTCCTCGAATCTTTCCCAATAATGTTGACTAAACCTCCAATGCTGCTACAAAACCTCTAGGAACTATCTCCAAACGAAGCTCCCTGAGATCTTCGGCCAACTCCTTTGGTAACCCTCCGCTCACGAGCGTATTGGCATAACTCTTCCGGCTCAAAGCGTCTGCTACGACATTGGCCTTGCCTGGATGATAGTGCAACTTCATATCGTAATCCTTTATGAGTTCCAACCATCTCCTCTGCCCGAGGTTTAGCTCCTTTTGAGTGAAAATGTACTTCAAACTCTTATGATCCGTGTACACATCACAACGGTTTCCAATCAGAAAATGTCCCCAGGTCTTGAGAGCATGCACTACAGCTGCCAACTCCAAATCATGTGTAGCATAATTCAACTCATGGGGTCGAAGCTGACGTGAGGCATATGAAACAACTCTTCCTTCTTGCATAAGTACTCCTCCAAGTCCTAAACGAGATGTGTTGCAATACACTTGGAAATCCTTGTGTGTATCCGGCAAAATTAGCACTGGGGATGTAACCAAGCGTTTCTTCAACTCCTGGAAACTCGCTTCACATTCTTCAGTCCAATGGAACTTGGTATCCTTCTTTAACAATGCCGTCATAGGCTTCGCAATCTTGGAAAAGTACTCAATGAATCTTCGATAGTATCCCGCGAGCCCAAGAAAACTGCGGATCTCTCCAACTGAGGTGGGTGCCAACCACTCAGTGACTGGGTGAACCTTGGTAGGATCCACTGCTATACCTTCTCCTGATATAACATGTCCAAGAAATCCAACTTCCTTCAGCCAAAATTCACATTTGCTGAACTTGGCATATAACTGATGTTCCCTGAGTTTCTCAAGAACCAAACATAAATGCTCCTTGTGTTCTTCTTTATTCTTCGAGTACACCAAGATATCATCAATGAACACCACGACAAACTTATCCAAGAATTCCATGAACACCTTATTCATCATACTCATGGAATAGGCAGGGACGTTAGTCAGTCCAAATGACATAACTGTATACTCATGTAGCCTGTACCGTGTGGTGAAAGCTATCTTAGGTATATCCTTTTCCCAGATCTTCAGCTGGTGGTATCCTGATCGTAGGTCGATCTTCGAAAACACTTTAGCTCCTTGTAGCTGGTCAAACAAATCGTTGATCATCGACAGTGGGTACTTGTTCTTGATGGTCACCTCATTCAAGGCTCAATAATCAACAACCATTCTTAAGGATCCATCCTTCTTCTCAACCAAGAGCACTGGGGTTCCCCATGGTGATGAACTTCGTCGAATATAACCTTTCTCCAATAACTCCTTAATCTGCTTCTTGATATCTTCCAGATCTGGCGGCATGCCTGGTAGCTCCTATGGAAATACGTCTGGGTAATCCTTCACTACAGGCACTTCCTCCTGAACAACTCCTGAGAGAGAATTTACTTGAGTCCTCCTAGGCGCATGCCTGGATACATACTTGATCCTTTTTCCCTCCGGGGTGGTAAGTAAAATCGACTTACTGGTGCAATCGTTGTTTCCCCCATACATCGATAGTCAATCCATTCCTAGTATCACATCCAATCCTTGTGACTCCAAAATTATCACGTCTGAGGGGAAAACATGGTTCCCAATGGTCAATGGCATCTGAAAACATCCTTGACTTGCCATATACTCCGCTCCTGGTGAGCTTACTAGCATAGGTGTCCTAAGTACTTTAGTGGGTAACTTATATTTATCCACAAATCCCCTTGAAATGTATGAATGCGATGCACCAGTATCAAAAAAGAACAATTGCAGTAAATGACTTAACCAAAAACTTACCGACAACTGCATCAGGCTGCTCTTCAACCTCCTCCACGTTCACGTGGTTCACTTGTCCCCTGTTGAAAGGGTTGGGCTTCTTCCTAGAGCTTCCATTGCCATTCCCATTCCTCAATTCAGTGCACTCAGTGGCATAGTGTCCAGTCTTCCTGCACTTGAAACAAGTAATGTGACTTAGATCCTTCTTGGCGGGCGTTGCTTGGTTAGAGCGGTTCCATTCTTGGGGCCATTGTGGTTATGCGAACTTCCTCCATTGTGGGTATGGCCTCCATGGTTATGGATAAATCCTCCCGAGTTCGGGGTGAAACGGGGCTTCTGCTGAGCTCCAGAATTGTACTTCCCTTGTCCATACTTCCTTTTGCGGCTCTCTATCTGCTTCTGCTTCCCTTCATTCATAAGAGCCTTGTCTACCAGTTCCTGGTAGTTGTTAAATGTTGCCACCATCAACTGCATTCTCATCTCATCATTCAACCCTTCCATAAACTTCTCCTTCTTCGCGGCATCTGTGGCCACATCATCTGGGGCATAGCGAGATAGCTTACTAAACTCATCTATGTACTGAGCCACAGTACGATTTCCCTAGCGCAAGTTGCAAAACTCACGCTTCTTCATGCTCATAGCTCCAGTTGAGACATGGGATGTGCGAAAAGCTTGCTGAAACTGATCCCAAGTGACATTGGCTATAGGGAAAGTGGTCGTGTAATTCTCCCACCATGCGGTTGCGGGTCCATCCAATTGATGTTCGACAAAACGCACCTTCTCAGCATCTGTGCAACCTGCGGTGGTCAACTCCCTTCCAATCCTGCGCAGCCAGTCATCGGCAACTATTGGCTCGGTGCTACTAGAAAACACTGGCGGCTGCAACATCAGAAAGCAAGCTAGGTTGTCCACTGGGGGTGGTGGTGGCGGGTTGTTGCTGTTGTTGTTGTTTCCTTGGTTCTGGACTAATATCTGCATCAAGGCATTCTGCTGTAGGATCAACTGGGTGATCTCCGGTGGGAAGACAAATCCGGTATCACGTCTCGGAGGCATCTGTTGGGTTTAGAGGGGAGAGATTAGGATCGAATGAGGTCTAGTGAGAAAGCACTACCCATATGCACATGAGACAAACACAATCATATCACACCAAATCAATTCAAGCAAGGGCATACAATCGGTCTAGAACTATCGTGACAAAAGTGCTCGGGCTACTACTATATACATGGGGAAATACTTCTAATCTCATATGGTGGTCATCTAGAAATTTTGATCGGTGGAAGACTCCATGATATCTGCTCTAGCTTCGTGTTCATAATCATCATCACTACCATCAGGGTCGGAGTCGGTGTCATCGATGATGATGTAGTCTTCAAAATGAATTTCCTTAGGTTCGTTGTCTTCTCCTCCTGGCGCGGGGTCTCCCATAAAAACTCCTAGCTTCCTTGTTAGGGCATCATTCTTCTCCCCGAGTATCGTCATTTCCTCCTCATATCCATCGCGTGTAGACTTGAGTTCCTCTTCTAGCTCTGTGATCCTGGTCATTGCCTTCTTCAGATCTATCATGCCCGCGCACATCTGATTCTCCTGCCGACGAATGTGTTGGTTTAGCTCCTGGATGAAAGCTGCAATGGACCTGTCCCTCCTGGTGCTGACTATCTCCCATTGCTCATCTCGGCGCCCATATATTTGGTAGATAGTATCCTTGAGATCCTTGTGATAAACTTCGCCAATGCGCCCCATGGCGATGTGAGCTGCCATGCTCTTTCCTAGACTCCAGGTTGGTGCATCAAAGGAAAACTCTATGGGTTCAGTGACTGGCATGAATGTCCTTCCTGGAACTTGAACTCGAACCAACCATAGCTCCTCTTCTGGTAAAGTGGCGGTGTAGGTCCCGGTGAAACTTGGTATTCTGATGTTCAGGTACCTAGTGACTTCCTTCAAGTGTCGTCCAAAGGGTATGTCTTCATCTGGTTGCGCAAACTTGTTCCTTGGGTCCGCCATCCTAAAGAGTAGAAAATGGAGAGGAGTCAGAAATGAGTAGAGAAGAGTGACCTATGGCTCATCTTAGTGGTCGTGTCCTACATTCAGCATGTGCTCTGATACCATCTTGTAGCGACCCGACCTCAGACGGTCAAGTCTCTCGTGTGATGTCATCCCCTGGATCGGTAATCTTTGACACACGATTACTCGAAGGATTTATAACAAAGTAGCAATCACACATTCATTACATCGAATGTCTCCAAAGGAGAACTTAATACAATAAATTTGGCTTAAGGCCATCTAAATAAGATAACAACGGAAGGCTTGGAAGATAAAGTGAGTCCATCAACTCCAACGGCATAGCTGAGTGCATGACAACGACCTAGCGCACCTTACTCCTCGTCTGAAAAGTCTGCAACATGATATGTTGCAGCCCGAAACGGGTCAACACATGGAATATGCTGGCAATATAACACAGTAGAGCAATAAATAGATAAACGTTATCATATATGGCTGGTGGAGGCTCTATGGTTATAGTGTTTTGCGAAAAGCCAATTTTTTCCTACAACAAAGGAATATGTTTTATTTAACTATCATGGTAGTTGAAACATCATTGAGAAGGTTCCTAATTAAAGTAGTCATTATCATCCCAACAAATTAATTTAGAGTGATGAGATCAAATCAATAATTCAAGTACCAAATACTCAAGATGTCCATAACCGGGGACACGGCTAACCATGATTAGTTGTACACTTTGCAGAGGTTTGCGCACTTCTCCCAACAAGACTCGATCTCCTCCGTTGGATTTCTCGCACTACATGGTGTTTGAGAAACGGATTGCCGAGACACGATCTTCGTAAACATTAACTCTTTACTCTGGGTGGACATTTACACCTACTTTCCCCTACATCTGCTAGCCCACCACTGAAAGAGGTCATGCAACATACTTAACTATGCTAGATCCCATAATAGCTTGTGGCTGCACACATAAGTTTCTAGCATGAAAAATCTTATGTTCCCTTTGAGCCAGGGTGGCGGACCGTAGGATGATCACACGATACTCCGGGATATCCTAGGACAACACTGGATTCTCCAGGTTCCCACAAGCAATCCACCCAGATGGGTATTAAAGTTACCACCTTAAGTTGAACCATTAATTAACAACTCACATCTGTCATGGATACACTCAAACCCAATCCACGTCTACGAGCATAGCATGGCAATATAAGCATAACGTAGAAGTAACTCCCAAGGGTTTGATAATAAAACAGGTGATAGGTTCTACCTCATCATCTACTTCCCAGTACCCACAAGTTAATCACATCCTAATCATGCAGTGTTTGAGCATTGTAACTAATGCATAAAAACTGGGTATGAAAAGGGTATGATCAATGTGTTACTTGCCTTGCTGACGATCTGCAAATCCTAAAGACTCATAGTAGCACGCTTCGCACTCCGGGAATTCTGTCGCAAACAAACAATAGCATACATAAGCAATCAAGCAAATAAGCACGGGTAAAACTCAAATAAGAAGATGTAACCAAAAAGTTCAACTGCAGAACTCCGGTTTGCAAAAAGAATCAAATCAAACGGAGTAACGAAACTCAAACCACGAAAGAAACAAGATCCGTTTACTAATCTAGACTAAAGTCAAATTTTACAGTACCGACATCTTGTTCAAGTTGGTTAAACAGAAAGAGGGCTTCGAGACGAAGATCTAGGCGCTTGTTTCACCTGATTTGCATAAACGACCGAAAAGATAAACTAAAACGAAGTTTAGGGCAGAAATCGCTATCGAAAATAATCACGGAAAAACCCTGGAAAATAAAACGAGACGAACAGGCTAACGAACGAATGTTCGCTGTCTTCAGCTAACTAACGAACAGCGTTCGTTGAAACGAACGTAAGGATGAACGTGCACTAAACAACTAAACCGAGAAAACCGAACCGGTTAAATAAAAAAAATGCATATATGGTTCTAAAAAACCCGGGGTTTTTACCTAAAAACCAAAAAAAACGGCAGCTCAGATCAGATCGGGACGGCGGCTCGTGGCGTCTTGGCGTGGTTCGACGAGGCGAGGGCCATGCGGCGACGGGAAAGCGGCGGTGCGGCGCCGGCATGCAGCAATGAGGCGCGAGCAACAAGCGCGACGCGGGGCTGCAGCGGCTGTGGCGGTGCTCGGGAGGCGGGGCTGCGGCGGTGGCGTCTTGGGCTCCAGGGGGGCCCGAGAGGGTATTTAAGAGGGGGGGAGGCGGCGGCGCGCTTGACTTGGGAAGGGGGTCAGCGCGCCGGGCGCGGCTCGGACTCCTCCGAGTCCAGCGGCGACACGGGACGGGGAGGGGGCCCAGTTTGGTCCAGCGGGGAGTTTTTTTAAACAGTTTTCGTCGAAAATCCTAATAAATAAAATAAAAATATAAAAATGCCAAAACAAATTTTCGCCGTCTAAATAGAATATTTAGAACAAAGTGAACATTTTCTTGGCCCAAAAATGCAATTTTGAAGAATGCATATTTTTCTAATTCAAATAAAATTGCAATAAAATTCAAATAAAATACTTTTTTGATTTTAGTATTTCTTACAATATTTCGTTCATTTTGGAGAAGTCAAATTATCTCCTCTCATATATTTTAATATGAAATATTTTGGGAGAGGAAAAATAATTAAAACCAAATGATCCTTGTTTCGATATTTGGAAAAAAAATTCAAATATGAAAAACGTGAAATCCCCAACTCTCTCCGTGGGTCCTTGAGTTTCTTAGAATTTCGAGGATCGCTAAACAAAATGAAATAAAATATGATATGCATGGATGACCTATGTATAACATTCCAAATTGAAAATTTGGGATGTTACATTATCGGTAACCTCACTTGGAGCTACATTTTTGTTCGTCACATGATATGTGTTTTGCTTGGAGCATCATTTTATTTTGTTAGGATTTGATTTCTATTATTTAGAATATTGTTTTGCATCTTTATTTTCAATAAAAATGTCAAGGCTAGCCTTTACCATGCTTATTTTGCAAGTATATGAGTTGCTGTTTCAAAACAGAAAGTTTATTGATGTTGCAAAAATTCCCGAGAAAAGTCATAATGTGATAAAATGTTGAAATTTTTTGCATAGCAATATATAATAAATTTTCTACAGTGTGGTAATTTTTTAGAATTTTTAGAGTCTGGGAAGTATGATGAATCTTGCATTCTTTACAGACTGTCCTGTTTAGACAGATTGCTGTTATGTTTGCATATGTTTGCTTGTTTAATGATTCTATTTGAGGATATGAGTATTAAATATGCAGAGGCATTTAGTAGGAAATGTTAAATAATAATTTTAGTGATTTGCTACAGTAGAGAATGATAAGGTTTTGTGTTAGTTTATACTAACTTATCTCACGAGTTCTTTTTGAGTTTTGTGTGGATGAAGTTTTTTAGATTCAGGGGAACCATGGAATGAGAGGAATTAAGGAGACACAAAAGCTCAAGCTTGGGGATGCCCAAGGCATCCCAAGTTAATATTCTAAGAAGTCTCAAGCATCTAAGCATGGAGATGCCCCGGTAGGCATCCCACCTTTCTTCTTCAACAATTATCGGTTAGTATCGGTTGAGCCTAAGTTTTCGCTTCTTCACATGATGTGTGATATCCTTCGAATGTCATTTTTTTGCTGTTTTAATAAGATACTTAGATTTGAAACTTCTAAATAAGAGAGAGTCCCCAAATAGCTACCCATTTACATAACTACTTGCTTGATCTTCACTTATATTTTTTTGGAGTAGTTTGTCATTTACTCTTGTGCTTCACTTATATCCCATGAGTAAACTGTTGAATGAATTGAATATCATGAATTTGAAATTATATGTTCATATCATGCCTAGTGGTAGCTTCACATTGGGTTTAGAAAGTGAAATCTTTTGAATCTTGACAATCACAATATTGGTCATACAAGCAATTTCCGAATGATTACTATAAGGAAGAGAACTTTCACATGCAAATGCACTATCTTGGAAATCTTTTGTGATTGTGAGCCCCCATCAAAATATTATATGCCAAAATTGTTGACTTTGGACAAGGAAGACAACGTAATGAATTATGTTTGTTCGTATTCACATAGAAGTTATATTGTCATAGATCCTTCAACATGTGGTGCTTGCCCCCCATCTTTGCTAGCCAAAAATCCCGCACCAGGTAGAGATACTACTTGTGCATACAAAAACCCTTAAACACAAATCTTATTTTCAAGAGTCCACCATACCTACCTAAGGATTGAGTAAGATCCTTCAAGTAAGTTGTCATCGGTGCAATAAGGCAATAAAAATTTCTTCTAAAAGTGTTAGATCATTTAGTGTAAGAGAAAATTGAGTGTTGTAGGAACTTGTGATGGCAAAGAATAAATTGGACAAACTGCATAATAAAGGTTGCTATCATAAGGGGCAATATAACGTGATTTTGTTTTGCACTAAGGGATTGAGCATACAAACAAAAAGCACATGGCAACCTCTGCTTCCCTTTGCGAAGGGCCTACCTTTTACTTTTATGTATTTACTTTCATGCAAGAGTCAAAGTTTTTCTGTCTATTCCTTTTTATTTTTCTCTTTTGGCAAGCATCATGTGGTGAGGAAAGATCTAGACACATATATCCAGTTGGATATGGGTAGCATGAGTTATCATTGTTGACATCACCCTTGAGGTGAATACGTTGGGAGGTGAAATTATAAGCCCCTGTCTTTCTATGTGTCCAGTTGAAACGTTTTGTTCATGTGTATGCAGTGAGTGTTAGCAATCATAGAAGACTATGTGATGGTTGAGTATGTGGAGCTCTTACTTAGGCTCTGTTGAATAAGTTGAATTGCAACTGTTTGGTGACTAAGAATAAGTTTCAGAGAATTCACTGTTTGAACCTTAACATGTGAATTGGTTGCTGATACGTCCATTTTGCATCATGTTTTCCTACTGTTATTTATGATGTTTTTATTCACAACAATACTTTTTGGAGTAATTCTAATGCCTTTTCTCTCATAATATGCAAGGCACACACAAAGAGGGAGAATTCCGGAGGCTGGAAATCTGGACCTGGAAAAGCTATGTCAGGCCACCTATTCTGCACAACTCTAAATAAGCTGAAACTTCACGGGGAACTTTTATGGAATAAATGAGGAATATTGGAGCCAATAAGTACCAGAGGGGGCCCACCAAGTGGGCACAACCCACCTGGGCGCGCCAGGGAGCCCAGGCGCGCCCTGGTGGGTTGTGCTCCTCTCGGCCCACCTCTGGTGCCCATCTTCTAGTATATAAGTCATTTTGACCTAGAAAAAATAAGGGGAGGACTTTCGGGACGGAGCACCACCGTCCCGAGGCGTAACTTGGGCAGGAGCACTTTTGCCCTCAAGCGGAGCGATCCCGCCGGGGGAACTTTCCTCCCGGAGGGGGAAATCATGGTCATCATCATCACCAACAACTCTCCCATCTTGGGGAGGGAAATATCCATCAACATCTTCAACAACACCATCTCCTCTCAAACCCTAGTTCATCTCTTGTGTTCAATCTTTGTACCGGAACTATAGAATGGTGCTTGTGGGTGACTAGTGGTGTTGATTACATCTTGTAGTTGATTACTATATGGTTTATTTGGTGGAAGATTATATGCTCAGATATAATATGCTAATTAATACCCCTATGATCTTGAGCATGATTATCATTTGTGAGTAGTTACTTTTGTTCTTGAGGTCACGGGAAAAATCATGTTGCGAGTAATCATGTGAACTTGATATGTGTTCGATATTCTGATAGTATGTATGTTGTGATTCCCTTTGTGGTGTCATGTGAACGTTGACTACATGACACTTCACCATATTTGGGCCTAAGGGAATGCATTGTGGATTAGTTATTAGATGATGGGTTGCGAGAGTGAGAGAAGCTTAAACCCTAGTTTATGCGCTATTCCGTAAGGGAACGATTGGATCCAAAAGTTTAATGCTATGGTTAGAATTATTCTTAATACTTTTCTCGTAGTTGCGGATGCTTGCGAGGGGGTTAATCATAAGTAGGAGGTTTTTTCAAGTAAGAACAGCACCTAAGCACCAATCTACCCACATATCAAATTATCAAAGTAGTGAACACGAATCGAATCAACATGATGAAAGTGACTAGATGAAATTCCCGTGTACCCTCAAGAACGCTTTGCTTATTATAAGAGACCATTTTGGCCTTTCCTTTGCCTCAAAAGGATTGGCCTACCTTGCTGCACTTTTGTTACCGTTACCGTTACTTGGTCGTTACAAATTATCTTGCTATCAAAATACTCTGCCACTTACAATTTCAACACTTGCGGACATTACCTTAGTGGAAACCACTTGTCATTTCTTTCTGCTCCTTGCTGGGTTCGACACTCTTACTTATCGAAAAGGCTACAATTGATCCCATATACTTTTGGGTCATCAAGGCCATTTTCTGGCGCCATTGCCGGGGAGTGAAGCGCTCTTGGGAAGTGGAAATTGGTATGGAAAAATTATTACTACGTGCTGAAATTTATTGTCACTTGTTACTATGGAAAACAATCCTTTGAGGGGTTTGTTTGGGGTATCTTCACCTCGACCGGAACCACAATTTGTTACCCCTTAACCTACTGCACCTACTGGTATGATAGAACAACTGCTAGCTAATCCTTATGCAGGAGATGGAACCGAACATCCTGATATGCACTTGATATATGTGGAAGAAATTTGTGGATTGTTTAAGCTTGCAGGTTTACCCGGAGATGAAGTTAAGAAGAAGGTTTTCCTTTTATCTTTGAAGGGAAAACCATTGGCATGGTATAGGCTATGCGATGATATTGGATCTTGGAATTGGAATCAATTGAAATTGGAGTTTCACCAAAAAAATATCCTATGCATCTAGTTCATAGTGATCGGAATTATATATACTCCCTCCGCTCCTCTATATAGTGCACATAACTTTTTTGTCGATATTCCAATATGTAGTGCATATTAGCTACTTTGGGTGCTTTTGGACAGAATAAGCCCCGCAAGCAACGCTCGCCTTTATCCCCTTCCTCCGGTTCCAACTCCACGGCGGCAGAGATTTCAGGAGATGGAGGCCGGCTCTCTGGCATCTCCGCGCCCGCCTCCAGCGCTGTTGTATCCACTACCGGTGCATCCGGTGTCATCGCTTCCGTATCCAGCGTCGTCGCGTCCATTTCCGGCGCCTTCGCTTCCACGGCCGGCCTCCGGTGTCATCGCGTCCGTATCTGCGACGCCTTCGCTTCCACGGACGGCCTCTGGCATCATCGCATCTGCTGTCGGTGTCTCCGCCTCCGCATCTGGCGACGTCGCGTTCGCATCCGGCACCTCTGTGTCCAAGGCCGGCCTCCGGCGTCGTCACATCTGCTGCTGGTGTCTCCGTTGCCACTGTGCCCCTGGCCTGCATCCCGGAGAATGAGCTCCAGCACGAGCCCGTGGACGCTGGGGAGCAGGGCCACCAGCTGTAGGAGCTCGGCGCGCGCGTGGAGCTCGTCCACTAGCCGCCAACGTACCCAACAGTCGTGCCTCGAGTTTTGCCAGCAGCGCTCGCGTGGCCGTCCCCGGCACAATGCCATCGCGCGGCCATAGCTGTGCACCGCGTCCACGACCGGCTTCTCCACGTCCATGCTCGCGTCCACGTTCGGTGTCAATTGATTTCCTCAGGTGTCGGCTACTCCTTTCTCGGTCTTCTTCTCCAGCATCGGTGAGCAGTTCCACCTCGGGTCCAATGGAGATGCCAATTTCACAGCTGCTCCCCAATGCGTGCATGGCTAGCGCCACCGCGTCCTTGGCTCGCATACCCGCTTGACCGCTTCCCTTGCTGGCTTTGCTTGCTGATCACGGGTGCTCACGAGTGGCAGACGAAGGAGGCCATTGTACTAGTACTAGTACTCCTTGCAGCGTCGAGGCCAATGTACTAGTACTACTAGTAGTCGCATGGGAGGCTGGGGGCTTTCAACATAGGTGCATGCATTGGTATGTTGGATAAAATCTATGCGCACTAGATTTCAGAATGGAGGGAGTATAGATTTTGGCCTCGTGAAGGAGAAAGTATAGCACTAGCTTGGGGGAGGCTTAAGTCAATGTTATATTCATGCCCCAATCTTGAGCTCTCAAGAGAAATTATTATCCAGAATTTTTATGCTCGGCTTTCTCATAATGATCGATCCATGCTTGATACTTCTTGTGTTGGTTCTTTTATGAAGAAGACTGTTGAATTCTGGTGGGATCTTTTGGAAATAATTAAACGCAACTCTGAAGATTGGGAACTCGACAAAGGTAAAGAGTCAGGTATTAAGCTTAAGTATGATTGTGTTAAATCTTTTATGAATACCGATGCTTTTCGAAAGTTTAGCACTAAAAATGGACTTGACTCTGAGATAGTGGCCTCCTTTTGTGAATCATTTGCTACTCATGTTGATCTCCCTACGGATAAGTGGTTTAAATATCACCCACCTATTAAAGAAGAAATTATAGAACCGGTACCAGTTAAAGAGGAAACTATTATTCATAATGTTGGTTCAATTGTTCCTATTGCTTATATTGAAAAACCACCTTTCCCTGTTAGGAAAATGGAACATGCTAAAGTTTCAACTGTGGTCAACAAAAGTTATATTAGAACACCTAAACCCGATGAACAAATCAAAGTAGAACCTAGTGTTGCTATGGTTAAAGATCTCCTGGAAGAAAATATAGATGGGCATGTTATTTATTTCTGTGATGAAGCTACTAGAATGCCAAACCTGATGGAAAAGATAAACACAGACCCGTTGTTGGCATGCCTGTTGTCTCAGTTAAAATAGGAGATCACTGTTATCATGTCTTGTGTGACATAGGTGCTAGCGTGTGTGCTATTCCCTTTACCTTATATCAAGAAATTATGAATGACGTAGCACCCGCAGAGATAGAAGACCTAGATATTACTATTAAACTTGCTAATAGAGACACTATTTCACCAATTGGGATTGTTAGAGATGTTGAAGTCTTGTGTGGGAAAATAAAATATCCTACTGATTTTCTTGTTCTTGGTTCCCCACAAGATGATTTATGTCCCATTATCTTTGATAGACCTTTCTTGAACACCGTCAATGCTAAAATAGATTGTGAGAAACAAACTGACGGTGTCAGCTTTGGTGATGAGTCTCATGAGTTTAAGTTTTCCAAGTTTAGTAGAAAACCTCATAAAAAAGAGTTGCCTAGTAAGGATGAAATAATTGGTCTTGCTTCTATTGCTGTGCCTCCTACTGATTCTTTAGAATAATATCTGCTAGACCATGAAAATGATTTACATATGCATGAAATAAATGAAATAGATAAGATCTTCTTTGAACAACGTCCTCTGCTTAAACACAATTTGCCTATTGAAACTCTAGGAGGTCCTCCTCGACCTAAAGGTGATCCTGTGTTTGAATTAAGACAATTGCCAGACACTTTGAAATATGCTTATCTTGACGAGAAGAAGATTTATCCTGTTATTATTAGTGCTAACCTTTCAGAACATGAAGAAGAAAGATTATTGAAAGTTCTAAGGAAGCACCGAGCTGCTATTGGTCATACTCTTGATGATTTAAAGGGCATTAGTCCCACTCTATGTCAGCACAAAATTAATATGGAGCCTGATGCTAAACCCGTTGTTGATCACCAACGTCGGTTAAACCCGAAGATGAAAGAAGTGGTAAGAACGGAAATATTAAAACTTCTGGAAGCAGGTATAATCTATCCTATAGCTGATAGTAGATGGGTAAGTCCTGTTCATTGTGTCTCTAAGAAAGGAGGCATGACTGTTGTTCCTAATGATAAGAATGAACTTATTCCACAAATAATTGTTACAGGCTATCGAATGGTATTTGATTTTAGAAAATTAAACAAATCACCTAGAAAAAATCATTAATCTCGGCCTTTTATTGATCAAATGCAATAAAGATTGTCTAAGCACGCACATTTTTGCTTCCTTGATGGATATTCTGTTTTTTCACAAAAACTTGTTTCTCAACCTGATCAAGAAAAGACCACTTTCACTTGTCCCTTTGGAACTTATGCTTATAAACGTATGCCTTTTGGTCTATGCAATGCACCTGCTACCATTCAAAGATGTATGACTACTATATTCTCTAATTTTTGTGAAAATATTGTTGAGGTTTTCATGGATGACTTTTCCATTTATGGGAAGTCTTTTGATGATTGTTTAAGAAATCTTGATCGAGTTTTGCAGAGATGCGAGCAAACAAATCTTGTCTTGCATTGGGAGAAGTGCCAATTTATGGTTAATGAAGGTATTGTCTTGGGCCATAAAATTTCTGAAAGAGGTATTGAGGTGGAAAAAGCTAAGGTTTACGCAGTTGACAAAATGTCATGTCCCAAAGATATCAAAGGTATTCGTAGTTTCTTAGGTCATACTGGTTTCTATAGGAGATTTATCACAGACTTTTCTAAAATTGCTAGGCCCCTTACAAATCTTTTACAAAAGGATGTTCCTTTTGTTTTTGATGTGATTGTTTAGAAGCCTTTGAAACACTCAAGAAAGCCTTAATTTCTGCACCTATTGTTCAACCACCTGACTGGAACTTTCCTTTTGAAATTAAGTGTGATGCTAGTGATTATGCCATTGGTACTGTTCTAGGACAAAGAGTTGATAAGAAACTAAATCCTATTCATTATGCTAGTAAAACTCTAGACAGTGCACAACAAAATTATGCTACTACTGAAAAACAATTTCTAGCAGTGGTGTTTGCTTGTGATAAATTTAGATCTTACATTGTTGATTCTAAAGTTATTGTTCACACCGACCATGCTGCTATCAAATATCTTATGGAAATTAAAGATGCTAAACCTAGACTTATTCGATGGGTTCTCTTGCTACAAGAATTTGACTTACATATTACTGATAGAAAAGGAGCAGAGAACCCCGTAGCTGATAACTTGTCTAGGCTTGAGAACGTCCTTGATGACCCATTACCTATTGATGATAGTTTTCCTGATGAGCAGTTAGCAGCAATAAATGTTTCTAATAACACTCATTGGTATGCTGACTATGCGAATCACATTGCTAAATATTTACCACCTAGCTTTACATACCAACAAGAAAAAATTCTTCTATGATTTAAGACATTACTTTTGGGTTGACCCACATCTTTATAAAGAAGGAGTAGATGGTATTATTAGACGTTGTGTACCTGAGCATGAACAGGGAAAAATCCTACAAAAATGTCACTCCGAAGCTTATGGAGGGCATCATGCAGGAGACAGAACTACTCACAAGGTATTACAGTCTGGTTTTTATTGGCCTACTCTTTTCAAGGATGCTTGTAAGTATGTCTTATCTTGTGATGAATGTCAAAGAATAGGTAATATCGGTAAGCGTCAAGAAATGCCTATGAATTATTCACTTGATGTTGAACCATTCGATGTTTGCGGTTTTGATTACATGGGACCTTTTCCTTCCTCTAATGGGTATACTCATATTTTGGTTGTTATTGATTATGTTACTAAGTGGGTAGAAGCTATTCCAACTAGTAGTGCTGATCACAACACCTATATTAAAATGGTTAAGGAAGTTATTTTCCCAAGGTTTGGAGTCCCTAGATATTTAATGACTGATGGTGGTTCACACTTTATTCATGGTGCTTTCCATAAAATGCTTGCCAAGTATGATGTTAACCATAGAATTGCATCACCCTATCATCCTTAGTCTAGTGGTCAAGTTGAACTTAGCAATAGGGAAATAAAGTTAATTTTGCAAAATACTGTCAATAGGTCCAGGAAGAATTGGTCTAAGAAATTAGATGATGCACTTTGGGCTTATAGAACAGCATATAAAAATCCTATGGGTATGTCTCCTTACAAAATGGTTTATGGAAAAGCTTGTCATTTGCCTCTTGAGTTAGAACATAAAGCTTATTGGGCAATCAAAGAACTCAACTATGATTTCAAACTTGCAGGTGAAAAGAGGTTATTTGATATTAGCTCATTAGATGAATGGAGAACCCAAGCTTATGAAAATGACAAGCTGTTTAAAGAAAATGTTAAAAGATGGCATGATAAAAGAATCCAAAAGAGTGAGTTCAAGGTTGGAGAATATGTTCTTTTGTACAACTCTCGTTTCAGAGTCTTTTCAGGAAAAATCCTCTCCAAATGGGAAGGACCATATGTTATCGAGGAGGTTTATCTGTCTGGAGCTATCAAATAGATAACACTGAAGGTACTAACCCGAAGGTTGTTAATGGGCAGCGAACAAAACATTATATCTCAGGTACGCCCATTAATGTTGAAAGTAATATTATCCAAACTATGACACCGGAGAACACATAACATTGGTCAATGATGCAACTCGTGAAAGAATTAATAAGGGAAGAGAAGATTCACATACAAATACACTATCCTGGAAATATTTTGTGAGTGAGCCCCCATTAAAATATTATATGCCAAAATTGTTGACGTTGGACAAGGAAGACAACTTAATGATTTATGTTTGTTCATATTCACATAGAAGTTACATTGTCATAGATCCTTTAACATGTGGTGCTTGCCCCCCATCTTTGCTAGCCAAAAATTCCGCACTAAGTAGAGATACTACTTGTGCATCCAAAAACCCTTAAACCCAAATCTTATTTTCAAGAGTCCACCATACCTACCTAAGGATTGAGTAAGATCCTTCAAGTAAGTTGTCACCGGTGCAATAAGGCAATAAAAATTGCTTCTAAAAGTGTGAGATCATTTAGTGTAAGAGAAAATTGAGCGCCGTACAAACTTGTGATGGCAAAGAATAAAAGTGAGAAACTGCATAATAAAGGTTGCCATCACAAGGGGCAATATAACGTGATGTTCTTTTGCACTAAGGGGTTGAGCATACAAACAAATAAGGGCATGGCAACCTCTGCTTCCCTCTGCGAAGGGCCTATCTTTTACTTTATGTATTTACTTTTATGCAAGAGTCAAAGTTCTTCTCTCTATTCATTTTTATTTTTCTCCTTTGGCAAGCATCATGTGGTGAGGAAAGATCTAGGCACATATGTCTAGTTGAATATGGGTAGCATGAGTTATTATTGTTGACATCACCCTTGAGGTGAATATGTTGGGAGGCGAAATTATAAGCCCCTATCTTTCTATGTGTCCAGTTGAAACGTTTTGCTCATGTGTATGCGGTGAGTGTTAGCAATCATAGAAGACTATATGATGGTTGAGTATGTGGACTTGCCTAAAGGCTCCGATATGTGACCCTTCCTGAAAAGATGATGAATTGTAGTTGCAAAGTTGACTGAGAACATAGTTTGTTGGTTTCTAATAAATTTTATGTTTTATACTTCGATAGTGTGATGAATTGCTACCTATTCATGAGAAGTCTATGATTAAAGTTCTATGATAAAAGTTTTGTGTTTAAGTTTCTTGCTATTATAATAATTCACATAATGCTTCTATGTCCGTATTTTGTTTTTATCGACACCTCTCTTCTAAGCATGTGGACATGTTTTTCAATTTCGGTTTTCGCTTGAGGACAAGCGAGGTCTAATCTTGCGGGAGTTGATACATCCATTTTGCATCATGTTTTCCTACTATTATTTATGATGTTTTTATGCATAATAATACTTTTTGGAGTAATTCTAATGCCTTCTCTATCATAATATGCAAGGTACACACAAAGAGGGAGAATTCCAGCAGCTGGAAATCTGGACCTGGAAAAGCTATGTCAGGCCACCTATTCTGCACGATTCCAAATAAGTTGAAACTTCACGGGGAATTTTTATGGAATAAAAGAGGAATATTGGAGCCAATAAGTACCAGAGGGGTCCACCAGGTGGGCACAACCCACCTGGGCATGCCAGGGAGCCCAGGCGTGCCCTGGTGGGTTGTGCTCCCCTCGGCCCACCTCCGGTACCCATCTTCTGGTATATAAGTCATTTTGACCTAGAAAAAAAATAAGGGGAGGACTTTCGGGACGGAGCGCTGCTGTCTCGAGGCGAAACTTGGGCAGGAGCACTTTTGCCCTCCGGTGGAGCGATTCTGCCGGGGGAACTTCCCTCCCGGAGGGGCAAATCATCGTCATCATCATCACCAACGACTCTCCCATCTTGGGGAGGCAATCTCCATCAACATCTTCAACAGCACCATCTCCTCTCAAACCCTAGTTCATCTCTTTTGTTCAATCTTTGTACTGGAACTATTGATTAGTGCTTGTGGGTGACTATAGTAGTGTTGATTACATCTTGTAGTTGATTGCTATATGGTTTATTGGGTGGAAGATTATATGTTTAGATCTAATATGATATTTAATACCCCTTTGATCTTGAGCATGATTATCATTTGTGAGTAGTTACTTTTGTTCTTGAGGTCACGGGAGAAATCATGTTGCAAGTAATCATGTGAACTTGATATGTGTTCGATATTCTGATAGTATGTATGTGTGATTCCCTTAGTGGTGTCATGTGAACGTCGACTACATGACACTTCACCATATTTGGGCCTAAGGGAATGCATTGTGGAGTAGTTATCAGATGATGGGTTGTGAGAGTGACAGAAGTTTAAACCCTAGTTTATGCTCTATTCCGTAAGGGACCGATTGGATCCAAAAGTTTAATGCTATGGTTAGAATTTATTCTTAATACTTTTCTCGTAGTTGCGGATGCTTGCGAGGGGGTTAATCATAAGTAGGAGGTTTGTTCAAGTAAGAACAGCACCTAAGCACCAATCCACCCACATATCAAATTATCAAAGTAGTGAACACGAATCGAATCAACATGACGAAAGTGACTAGATGAAATTCCCGTGTACCCTCAAGAACGCTTTGCTTATTATAAGAGACCATTTTGGCATGTCCTTTGCCTCAAAAGGATTGGGCTACCTTGCTGCAATTTTGTTACCGTTACTGTTACTTGCTCGTTACAAATTATCTTTCTATCAAACTACTCTGCTATTTACAATTTAAATACTTGCAGACATTACCTTACTGAAAACCACTTGTCATTTCCTTTTGCTCCTTGTTGGGTTCAACACTCTTACTTACAGAAAAGGCTACAATTGATCCCATATACTTGAGGGTCACGATGAGTTTTATGAGAAAGAGTTGTTGTTATGATGCTAGGGAAAGTGATTTAAATTATGATCGGTCAAACTTATGCACTTTCCTAGCATTCACACTTCATAAATTATTTCTTTTAACATTTACCTACTTGAGGACGAGTAGGAATTAAGCTTGGGGATGCTGATACGTCTGCAACGTATCTATAATTTATGAAGTATTCATGCTGTTATATTATCATTCTTGGATGTTTTACAATCATTTTATAGCAACTTTATATCATTTTTTGGGACTAACCTATTGACCCAGTGCCCAGTGCCAGTTGTTGTTTTTTGCTTGTTTTTTACATCGGATGAAATCAATATCAAATGGAGTCCAAACACCGCGAAACTTTTTGTGGATTTTTATGGACCAGAAGACATCCAATGGGCCAGAGAAGCACCTGGGGGTGCCCTGAGGGGGGCACAACCCACCAGGGTGCTCCTGGGGGCCCAGGCGCGCCCAGGTGAGTTGTGCCCACCTCGGTGGCCTCCCGTACCCCCTCTTTGCCCTATAAATCGTCAAATATTCCAAAAACCCTCGGGGTAACCATAGATCAGAAGTTTTCGCCGCCACAAGCCTCTATAGCCAGGTGAAATCAATCTAGACCCCGTTCTGACACCCTTCCGGAGGGGGGAATCATCACCGGTGGCCATCTTCATCATCCCGGCGGCCACCATGATGAGGAGGGAGTAGTCCACCCTCGGGGCTGAGGATTTGTACCAGTAGCTATGTGTTTAATCTCTCTGTCTCTCGTGTTCTTGAGATGTCACGATCTTGATGTATCGCGTGCTTTGTTAATATAGTCAGATCATATGGGGTTTTCCCCTCACTATCTTGTTGTGATGAATTGAGTTTTCCCTTTGAGATTTCGTTTTATCGGATTGAATACTTTTATGGATTTCAGAACACTTGATGTATGTCTTGCTATGAATACATGTGGTGACAATGGGGTATCATATCGATTCACTTGATATATGTTTTGGCACTCAACTCGCGGATTACCACGGTGACATTTGGGTAATCTGTGCATAGGGGTTGATGCATGTTCTTTTCTTTGTTTCTCCGGTAGAAATCTTGGGCAACTCTTTGAGGTTCTTTGTGTTGCATTGAGTATTATGAATATGAAATTATTTGGTGTTATTTTAGTATGAACTCTTAGATAGATCGGTCGAAAAGAATAGCTTCGAGGTGGTTTCGTACCCTACAAACAATTTCTTCTTATGTTCTCCGCTAGATAGGAACTTTGGAGTGATTCTTCATTGCACGTTGAGGGATGGTTAAATGATCCAATTATATTAGCATTTTTGAGAGATTGCATTAGCGAAGTACGGACCCTAGGCCTCACTTTGAAGCATTGCAATACCATTTGTGCTCCGTTTTATCAATTGCTACCTTGCTGTTTTTTATTGTTCTTATTACAAAAATCAAAATCTACTATCCATATTACACTTGTATCACCATCTATTCGCCAAACTAGTGCACCTATACAAATTACCATTGTATTTGTTGTGTTGGGGACACAAGAGAATTTTGATTATTTGGTTGCAGGGTTGTTTGAGAGAGACCATCTTCATCCTACGCCTCCCACAGATTGATAAACCTTAGGCCATCCACTTGAGGTAAAATTGCTACTGTCCTACAAAACTCTGCGCTTGGAGGCCAACACGTGTCTACAAGAATAAAGTTGCGTACTAGACATCATGCCTCATGGGCAAGATGACTTAAACTCCGTTCTTCAGAACAATGGAGCTAGCTAATGACTTATTTGAAATAATAGATACCGATGTATGTGGTCCGATGAGTGTTGAAGCACGCGGTGGGTATCGTTATTTTCTGACCTTCACAGATGATTTGAGTAGGTATGGGTATATCTACTTGATGAAACACAAGTCTAAAACATTTTAAAAGTTCAAAGAATTTCAGAGTAAAGTGAAGAATCATCGTAACAAGAAAATAAAGTTTCTACGATCTAATCGCAGAGGCAAATATTTGAGTTACGAGTTTGGCCTTCATTTAAAACAATGTGGAATTGTTTCACAACTCACATCACCTGGAACACCACAGCGTAATGGTGTGTCCGAACGTTGTAACCGTACTTTATTAGATATGGTGCTTTCTATGATGTCTCTTATCGATCCACCACTATCGTTTTGTGATTATGCATTGGAGACAGCCGCATTCACGTTAAATATGGCACCGTCTAAATCCGTTAAGATGGCACCATATGAATTGTGGTTTGGCAAGAAACCTAAGCTGGTGTTTCTTAAAAGTTTGGGGATGCGACACTTATGTCAAAAGGCTTCAGCCTGAGAAAGCTCGAACACAAAGCGGAGAAGTACGTCTTCATAGGATACCCGAAAGAAACCATTGGGTATACCTTCTACCACAGATCAGAAGGCA
Source organism: Aegilops bicornis (assembly GCA_021605145.1). Taxonomy (NCBI): domain Eukaryota; kingdom Viridiplantae; phylum Streptophyta; class Magnoliopsida; order Poales; family Poaceae; genus Aegilops; species Aegilops bicornis. The sequence continues at coordinate 674,951,432 of CM038671.1, forward strand.
ATATCTTTGTTGCTAAGAATGGGTCCTTTCTAGAGCAGGAGTTTATCACGAAAGAAGTGAGTGGGAGGAAAGTAGAACTTGATGAGGTAGTTGTACCTTCTCTCGAATTGGAAAGTAGCACATCAGAGAAAACAGTTCCCGTGATGCCCACACCAACTAGAGAGGAAAATGATGATGATGATCATGAAACTTAAGATCAAGTTACTACTAAACTTCGTAGGTCAACCAGGACATGTTCCGCACCAGAGTGGTATGGTAATCTTGTTCTGGAAGTCATGTTATTAGACCAAGGTGAACCTACGAACTATGAAGAAGCTATGATGAGCCCACATTCCGACAGATGGCTTGAGGCCATGAAATCTGAGATAGGATCCATGTATGAGAACAAAGTATGGACTTTGGTGGATTTGCCCGATGATCAGCAAGCCATTGAGAATAAATGGATCTTTAAGAGGAAGACAAATGCTGACAGTAATATCACTGCTTACAAAGCTTGACTTGTTGCAAAAGGTTTTCGACAAGTTCAACGTGTTGACTACTATGAGACTTTCTCACCCGTAGTGATGCTTAAGTCTGTCCGAATCATGTTAGCAATTGCCACATTTTATGATTATGATATCTGGAAAATGGATGTCAAAACTGCCTTCCTTAATGGATTTCTTAAAGAAGAGTTGTATATGATGCAACCAGAAGGTTTTGTCGATCCTAAAGGTGCTAACAAAGTGTGCAAGCACCAGTGATCCATCTATGGACTGGTGCAAGCATCTTGGAGTTGGAATATATGCTTTGATGAGGTGATCAAAGCATATGGTTTTATACAGATTTACAGTGAAGCCTGTATTTACAAGAAAGTGAGTGGGAGCTTTGTAGCACTTCTGATATTAGATGTGGATGACATATTGCTGACTGAAAATGATATAGAATTTCTGGATAACATAAAAGGATACATGAATAAGAATTTTTCAATGAAAGACCTCGGTGAAGCTACTTACATATTGAGCATCAAAATCTATAGAGATAGATCAAGACGCTTAATGGACTTTCACAAAGCACATACCTTGGTAAAGTTTCGAAGAAGTTCAAAATGGATCAGTCTAAGAAAGAGTTCTTGCCTGTGTTGCAAGGTGTGAAGTTGAGTAAGACTCAAAGCCCGACCACGGCAGAAGATAGAGAGAGAATGATAGTCATTCCCTATGCCTTAGACATATGTTCTATAAAGTATGCCATGCTGTGTACCAGACCTATTGTGTGCATTGCCATGAGTTTCACAAGGGGGTTACGATAGTGATCCAGGAGTGGACCACTGGACGGCGGTCAAAATTATCCTTAGTTACCTAAGAGGACTAAGGAAATGTTTCTCAATTATGGAGGTGGTAAAGTGTTCATCATAAACGGTTCCGTCGATGCAAGCTTTGACACCGATTCGGATGACTCTGAGTCTCATTCTGGATACATATTGAAAGTGGGAGCATTTAGCTAGAGTAGCTCCATGCAGATCATTGTAGACACAATTTTTTTCAAAAAATACACGGATTTGAATGTGGCAGACCCGTTGACTAAACATCTCTCACAAGCAAAACATGATCACACCTTAGTACTCTTAGGGTGTTAATCACATGGCGATATGAACTAGATTATTGACTCTAGTAAACTCTTTGGGTGTTAGTCACATGGCGATGTGAACTATGAGTGTTAATCAGATGGCAATGTGAACTAGATTATTGACTCTAGTGCATGTGGGAGACTGAAGGAAATATGCCCTAGAGGCAATAATAAAGTTTTTATTTTATATTTCCTTATTCATGATAAAGGTTTATTATTCTGAATCAGAAACTTAAATACATGTGTGAATACATAAACAAATGTTGCATCCCTTGTAAGCCTCTACTAGACTAGCTCGTTGAGCAAACATGGTTAAGGTTTCCTAACCGTAGACATGTGTTGTTATTTGATAACAGGATCACATCATTAGGAGAATGATGTGATGGACAAGACCCATCCGTTAGCTTAGCATTTTGATCATTCAGTTTATTGCTATTGCTTTCTTGATGACAAATACATATTCCTTTGACTATGAGATTATGCAACTCCTGAATACCGAATGAATACCTTGTGTGCTATTAAACGACACAACGTAACTAGGTGATCATAAATATGCTCTACAGCTATCTCGGAAGGTGTTTGTTGTGTTGGCATAGATCGAGATTAGGATTTGTAACTCCGAGTATCGGAGAGGTATCTCTGGGCCCTCTCAGTAATACACATCATAAGAAGCCTTGCAAGCAAAGTGACTAAGGAGTTAGTTGCAAGATGATGTATTAGCGAATGAGTAAAAAGACTTGCCGATGACGAGATTGAACTAGGTATGAAGATACCGATTACCAAATCTCGGGCAAGTAACATATCGATTGACAAAGGGAATTACATATGTTGTCATAAGGTTCGTCCGATAAATATCTTCGTAGAATATGTAGGAGCCAATATGAGCATCTAGGTTCCGCTATTGGTTATTGACCGGAGAGGTGTCTCGGTCATGTCTACATAGTTCTCAAACCGTAGGGTCCGCGCGCTTAACGTTCTTTGACGATATAGTGTTATATGAGTTATATGATTTGCTGACCAAATGTTGTTCGGAGTCCCGGATGAGATCACGGACATGACGAGGAGCTCTGGAATGGTCCGTAGGTAAAGATTGATATGTAGGACAATGATATTTGGACATTGGAAGAGTTTCGGGATGTACCGGGTAGAAATCGGGTCACTTGAAGGGGTTCCGGACACCCCGGGAGGTTAATGGGCCATATGGGCCAAAGGGGGGGACACACTAGCCCACAAGGGGCTGGTGCGCCCCTCCTAGGCCGTAGTCCTTGGGGAGGGAAGGAAAGGGGGGAGTCCGTCTCCCCCTTCCTTTCCTCTCCCCCCTTTCCTTCCCCCCTCCGGCAAATATGGTAAGGGGGCGCCACTAGGGAAGGACCCCAAGTAGGATTCGGCCTACTTGGGGTGCCTCCTTGGCTTCTGCTCCCTCCCCCCACCTATATATATGTGGGAGCAGGGCGCCACACAGAACCACGACAATCTCTTAGCCGTGTGCGCCCTCCCCCCTCCATAGTTTTGTCCCTCGGTCATATTTCCGTAGTGCTTAGGCAAAGCCCTGCGGAGATAGCTTCACCACACCGTCGTGCTGCCAGAATTCATCCACTACTTCGCTGTCTTGCTGGATCAAGAAGGCGACGACATCACCAAGCTGAACGTGTGCTGAACGCGGAGGTGCCGTACGTTCGGTACTTGATCGGTTGGATCGCGAAGAAGTTCAACTACATCAACCGCGTTATTAAATGCTTCCGCTTACGGTCTACGAGGGTACGTAGACACACTCTCCCCCTCGTAGCTATGCCTCTCCATGGATAGATCTTGCGTGTGCATAGAATTTTTTTTGTTTTCCATGCAACGTTTCCCAACAGGAGAAGAAGTTGGAAAGTGAGAGGGAGAAGGTCGAGCTCGAGAAGCAACAAGCGGCGATCAAATGGGAGCTCGAGAAGGCCAAGACATTTGGTGACATAGAGCTTGAGAAGGAGAGGTTGAAAATCACACGGGACGTGGAAGATGTGAGGATCATGTTGGCGGACGAGACCCTCTATGATGAGCATGCAAAGAAGTGGCTTGTGGACAACAAGATGGAGATCAGTGACCATAGGACGTACGAGGCGGCGAGGGCGGCTGCGGCCCAGATGCAGGCAGAGGAGGCAGCTCGGATGCAGGCTGAGGAGGCAGCCCGGATGCAGGAGGAGCAGGCAGCCCGGATGCAGGCGGAGCAGGACGAGCAGGAGCAGGCACCCAGCCAGTTATCCGAGGCCATCTGTCATGCTCAGATATTGATTTCATTTTGCCATGTCTGGTTTGTTGAACTGTGATTTGCTTTGTTTCGAATTTTTGCATTCACACAATTTGTATCGTATGATCGACGTGCATGGATTTGAGGATCAGAATTTGCGGTATGTGGATGTGCGGCGCAACATTTGTGGGGTGCCCGGTCAGTGCCCGCGGACACGCCTGGGCCCGTCCGTGGGTGTTTGAGGGGCTGGATTTTCCAAGTCCGGCTGTAGATGCTCTTAGACCATCTACAACCCATCTCCAAAACCCTCCACAAACGTCCGGGTGGCCCGCCCGGTCACTGACCGGTCACAAAATTTTGACCCGGACGGATGCCTCAAACGGGCGTCAAATGCTCGGGCTAACCGGCACCCCTCATATCCAGCCCAAAAATGGGCAGATATGCGGGCGCCCGGGGGCGTCCGTCACATTGGCCGGCCCACTTTGGCCCACCCGACCCCGCAAATATTCATCCCCATCTGCCCGTCGGACCAAACCCTAGCCACTTCACACTCCTCCCCCCTCCACTCCCTCCGCCACCCGAGCTCACCTCCGACGATTTTCGGCTGTCTCCGGCATGGTGGGTAGTGGATCTTGAAGGAAATATGCCCTAGAGGCAATAATAAAGTTGTTATTTTATATTGTATTTCCTTATTCATGATAAAGGTTTATTATTCATGGTAGAATTGTATTAATCGAAAACTTTACATGTGTGAATACATAAACAAATACCGTGTCCCTAGTAAGCCTCTACTAGACGAGCTCGTTGATCAAAGATGGTTAAGGTTTCCTAACCATAGACATGTGTTATCATTTGATAACGGTATCACATCATTAGGAGAATGATGTGATGGACAAGACCCATCTGTTAGCTTAGCATAATGATCATTCAGTTTTACTGCTATTGCTTTCTTCATGTCAGATATTATATTCATTCGACTATGAGATTATGCAACTCCCGAATACCGGAGGAATACCTTGTGTGCTATCAAACGTCACAACGTAACTGGGTGATCATAAAGATGCTCTACATGTATCTTCGAAGGTGTTTGTTGAGTTGGCATAGATCGAGATTAGGATTTGTCACTCCGAGTATCAGAGAGGTATCTCTGGGCCCTCTCCATAATACACATCATAAGCTTGCAAGAAAATGACTAAGGAGTTAGTCATGAGGTGATGTATTACGAAACGAGTAAAGGTACTTCCTGGTAACGAGATTGAACTAGGTATAGAGATACAGACGATCGAATCTCGGGCAAGTAACATACCGATGGACAAAGGGAATTACGTATGTTGTCATAACTGTTCGACCGATAAAGAACTTCATAGAATATGTAGGAGCCAATATGGTGGGCATCCAGGTTTCGCTATTGGTTATTGATCGGAGAGGTGTCTCGGTCATGTCTACATAGTTATCGAACCCATAGGGTCCGCACGCTTAACGTTCTTTGACGATATAGTATTATATGAGTTATGTGATTTGGTGACCGAATGTTGTTCGGAGTCCTGGATGACATCACGGACATGATGAGGAGTCTCGAAATGGTCGAGAGGTAAGGATTGATATATAGGACGATGGTATTCGAACACTGGAAGTGTTTCGGGGGGTACCGGGTACTTATCGGGTCACCGAAAGGGTTTCCGGGCACCCCCTGCAAAAGGTATGGGCCATTATGGGCCAAGAGAGGGAACGCACCAGCCACAAGGGGCTGGTGCACCCCCCATAGCAGGCCGGCCTAGGAGGAGAAGGAAAGAGGGGAAGGGAAATGAAAGTTTGGAGTAGGACTCCCCCTTCCTTCCCTCTCCCCCTCTTCCCTTCCCCCTCGGTTATATATGGCAGGGGGCGGCTTGGGAGGGACTCCAAGTAGGATTCCTCCTACTTGGGCGGCTCCTATGGCTGCTCCTCCCTCCCTCCCACCTATATATATGTGTGAGGGAGGCGCCTAGCACACACTAGACAAATTGCCTAGCCGTGTGCGGTGCCCCCTCCATCGTTTACACCCCCGGTCATATTTTCATAGTGCTTAGGCGAAGCCCTGTGAAGATTACTTCACCATCACCGTCGCCACACTGTCGTGCTGTCGGAAGTCATCAACTACCTCGCCGTCTTGCTGGATCAAGAAGGCGAGGATGTCACCGAGCTGAACATGTGCAGAACACGGAGGTGCCGTGCGTTCGGTACTAGATCGGTTGGAGCGCGAAGAAAGTTCGACTACATCAATCGCGTTGTAAAACACTTCCGCTTAAGGTCTACGAGGGTATGTAGACACACTCTCCCCCGCTCGTTGCTATGCATCTCCTTGATAGATCTTGCGTGTGCGTAGAATTATTTTTTGTTTTCAATGCAACATTTCCCAACAGTGGCATCATGAGCCAGGTCTATGCGTAGATGATATGCACGAGTAGAACACAAAGAGTTGTCAGCGGTGATAGTCATACTGCTTACCACCAACGTCTTATTTTGATTCGGCAGTATTGTGGGATGAAGCGGCCCGGACCAACCTTAGACATGAGACCGGTTCCACCGACAGACATGCAACTAGTTTTGCATAAAGGTGGCTGGTGGGTGGCTGTTTCTCCTACTTTAGTTGAATCGAATTTGACTGTGGCTGGTCCTTGAAGAAGGTTAGAACAACAAACTTGATGAATCACCGTTGTGGTTTTTGCCGTAGGTAAGAACGACTCTTGCCAAAAGCCCGTAGCAGCCACGTAAAACTTGCAACGACAAAGTAGAGGATGTCTAAGTTGTTTTTGCAGGGTATGTTGTGATGTGATATAGTCAAGACATGATGTGATAAACGTTATTGTATGAGATGATCATGTTTTGTAAAAGTTATCAGCAACTGGCAGGAGCCTTATGGTTGTCTCTTTATTGTATGAAATGCAAACACCATGTAATTGCTTTACTTTATCACTATGTGTTAGCGATAGTTGTAGAAGCAATAGTTGGCGAGACGACCACGACGCAACAATGGAGATCAAGGTGTCGAGCCGATGATGATGGTGATCATAACGATGCTTTGGAGATGGAGATCAAAAGCACAAGATGATGATGGCCATATCATGTCACATATTTTGATTGCATGTGATGTTTATCTTTTATGCATCTTATTTTGCTTAGAATGACGGTAGCATTATAAGATGATCCCTTCACTAAATTTCAAGATATAAGTGTTCTCCCCGAGTATGCACCGTTGCGAAAGTTCGTCATTTTGAGACACCACGTGATAATCGGGTGTGATAGACTCTACGTTCACATACAATGGGTGTAAGACAGTTTTACACATGCAGAATACTTGGGTTAAACTTGATGAGCCTAGCATGTACAGTCATGGGCTCGGAACACTGGAGACCGAAAGGTCGAACGTGAATCATATAGTAGATATGATCAACATAGAGATGTTCACCATTAATGACTACCCCATCTCATGTGATGACCGTACATAGGTTAGTTGATTTGGATCACATATCATTTAGATGACTTGAGGGATGTCTATTTAAGTGGGAGTTCTTAAGTAATTTGATTACTTGAACTTAAATTTATCATGAACTTAGTCTTAATAGTTTTTGCATATCTATGTTGTAGATCAATAGCTCACGATATAGCTCCCCTATTTTTGATATGTTCCTAGAGAAAAATAAGTTGAAAGATGATAGTAGCAATAATGTGGACTGGGTCCGTGATATGAGGATTATCCTCATTGCTGCACAGAAGAATTGTGTCCTTGATGCTCCGCTAGGTGACAGGCCTATTGCAGGAGCAGATGTAGACATTATGAACATTTGGCAAGCTCGATATGATGACTACTTAATAGTTTAGTGCGCCAGGCTTTACGGCTTAGAACCAGGACTTCAAAAATGTTTTGAACGCCACTGAGCATATGAGATGTTCCAAGAGCTGAAATTGGTATTTCAGACTCATGCCCATGTCGAGAGGTATGAGACCTCTGACAAGTACTTTGCCTACAAGATGGAGGAGAATAGCTCAACCAGTGAGCATGTGCTCAGAATGTCTGGTACTACAATCGCTTGAATCAAGTGGGAGTTAATCTTCCAGATAAGATATAGATTCACAAAGTTCCTAGTCACTATCACAAAACTACTAGGACTTCATGATGAACTATAATATGCAAGGGATGACGAAAATGATTCCTGAGCTCTTCGCGATACTGAAATCGGCAATGGTAGAAATCAAGAAAGAGCATCAAGTGATGATGGATAACAAGACCACTAGTTTCAAGAAAAAGGGCAAGGGAAAGAGAGGGAACTTCAAGAAGAATGGCAAGCAAGTTGTCGCTCCCATGAAGAAGCCCAAAGCTGGACCCAAGCCTGAAACCGAATGCCTCTACTGCAAAGGAAATGGTCACTGGAAGCAGAACTGCCCCAAATACTTGGCGGATAAGAAGGATGGCAAAGTGAACAAAGGTATATTTGATATACATGTTATTTATGTGTACCTTACTAGTGTTCGTAGTAGCCCCTGGGTATTTGATACCGGTTCAGTTGCTAAGATTAGTAACTCAAAACAGGAGTTGCAGAATAAACATAGACTAGTTAAGGGCAAGGTGACGATGTGTGTTTGAAGTGATTCCAAGGTTGATACGATCACCATCGCACACTCCCTCTACCTTCGGGATTAGTGTTGAACCTAAATAAATGTTATTTCGTGTTTGCGTTGAGCATGAATATGATTAGATCATGTTTAGGATTGCCCCTACTTTTGGAAAACACGTGGTCTTGCCCAACTCAGTTTGCTTGTCTTGTTCTTTTGCCCTTCCGACAAGGCTCCGTCCAGTCAGCGTCGTTTGACCATAAGCGGTTCTAGATTTTGGACATTTTTGCTCCTATCGGTGCTACACTTAGTACGCTTTCGTCCTCAGTGAGCTCACACTGAACAAAACAAAGGAGCAAAGCCAGTGAGGTGAGGAGTGGCCTGAGGAGGAAGAGGATGGAGCGGTGCAGCACGACGAGCTCGGGCTCGTCCAACTACTCGCAGGCAGCCGGTGAGGTAAGTGAACATCAGCTTGTGCGCCTTCCTCCACCCCCAATTTGTTCTAGGGTTTCTAGGGTTTTTGATATTTGGGGGAAATTTTGACCTCCCTTCCCTTCCATTTGGTTTAGGTTGATGGGGTCGAGATTGTGCAGCTCGTCTCCGAGCTCTATCTTCCCAATGACACCTATTGTGGATTGGAGTATCGTACAAAGCATCATTTCCCTGGTCACGGCCTTGTTCCAGCCCGCCGTGTTTCCTAGGGAGGGGTGCTACCTCTTGAGCACTGCGTTGGTTTTCCCTTGAAGAGGAAAGGGTGATGCAGTAAAGTAGCGTAAGTATTTCCCTCAGTTTTTGGGAACCAAGGTATCAATCCAGTAGGAGATCACGTACAAGTCCCACGCATCTACACAAACAAATAAGAACCTCGCAACCAACGCGATAAAGGGGTTGTCAATCCCTTCACGGTCACTTACGAGAGTGAGATCTGATAGATATGATAAGATAATATTTTTGGTATTTTTATGATAAAGATGCAAAGTAAAATAAATGGAAATAAAAATAGCTGAGTGTTGGAAGATTAATATGATGGAAAATAGACCCGGGGGCCATAGGTTTCACTAGTGGCTTCTCTCAAGAGCATAAGTATTACGGTGGGTAAACGAATTACTGTCGAGCAATTGATAGAATTGAGCATAGTTATGAGAATATCTAGGTATGATCATGTATATAGGCATCACGTCCGCGACAAGTAGATCAAAATGATTCTGCATCTACTACTATTACTCCACACATCGACCGCTATCCATCATGCATCTAGAGTATTAAGTTCATAAGAACAGAGTAATGCTTTAAGTAAGATGACATGATGTAGAGGGATAAACTCATGCAATATGATATAAACCCCATCTTTTATCCTCGATGGCAACGATACAATACATGCCTTGCTGCCCCTGCTGTCACTGGGAAAGGACACCACAAGATTGAACCCAAAGCGAAGCACTTCTCCCATTGCAAGAAAGATCAATCTAGTAGGCCAAACCAAACTGATAATTCAAGAGACTTGCAAAGATAACCAATCATACATAAAAGAATTCAGAGGAGATTCAAATATTGTTCATAGATAATCTTGATCATAAACCCACAATTCATCGGATCTCGACAAACACACCGCAAAAGAAGATTACATTGAATAGATCTCCAAGAAGATCGAGCAGAACATTGTATTGAGATCCAAAGAGAGAGAAGAAGCCATCTAGCTAATAAATATGGACCCGAAGGTCTGAGGTAAACTACTCACACATCATCGGAGAGGCTATGGTGTTGATGTAGAAGCCCTCCGTGATCAATGCCCTTTTCCGGCGCTCCGCCGGAAAAGGCCCCAAGATGGGATCTCACGGGTACAGAAGGTTGCGGCGGTGGAAATAGGGTTTTTGCTCCGTATCTGATGTTTCCAGGGTATATGGGTATATATAGGAGGAAGAAGCACTAGTAGAAAAAGGGTCTAATGTGAAACTCATTAGTCCCGGTTTGCAATTGAACCGGCACTAATGGTTTGCAATTGAACCGGCACTAATGTGACCGTTAGTGCCGGTTCCAACGGCCAAGCGGGCGGCGCTCATTAGTACCGGTTCGTGGCGAACCTTTAGTACCGATTCATGCCACGAACCGGTATTAAAGAGGTGGTGGCCTTTAATACCGGTTGGTGGCTCCAACCGGTACTTAAGGGGGGGGGGTCTTTAGTACCGGTTGGAGCCACCAACCGGTATTAAAGGTGGTGCGCTGCCACCCGCAGTGCACAACGTTTAGTCCCACCTCGCTAGTTGAGAGGAGCTCGCACCGGTTTATAAGCCCCGCCACAGCTACCGTGTCGAGCTCCTCTCTAAGCAGGCCTTTGTGGGCCTATTGCAAGTCTTCGCCTGGGCCTAATAATGGCCGACGGGCCTGCATCCCGCCCAACTAGAGATTGGGTTTCTAGTCGATGCAGGCAGTGCCGCCCAGAGGGCGGGCTGTTTTTGCTTTATTTCAAAAATAAAAATAAAAAAATCCTTACCAACCGGGACTAAAGGTCCCCCAGACCACGGCGCGCCTCGTGCCACGTGGTGGGCCTTTGGTCCTGGTTCGTGTTGAACCGGTACTAAAGGGGGGGACCTTTAGTCCCCACTCTTTACTACCGGTTCCAGAACCGGTACTAAAGGTCCTTACGAACAGGTACTAAAAGTCGTTTTTCTACTAGTGAAGTACGTCGGTGGAGCAACGTGGGCCCCATGAGGGTGGAGGGCGCGCCTGGGGGGTAGACACGCCCCCCTGCCTCGTGATCTCCTCATTGATTGCTTTACGTAGACTCCAAGTCCTCTGGATCACGTTTGTTCTGAAAATTACGTTCCCAAAGGTTTCATTCCGTTTGGACTCCGTTTGATATCCTTTTCCTTCAAAACTTTGAAATAGGCAAAAAAACAGCAATTCAGGCTGGGCCTCCGGTTAATAGGTTAGTCCCAAAAATAATATAAAAGTGTATAGTAAAGCCCATTAAACATCCAAAACAGAATATAATATAGCATGGAACAATCAAAAATTATAGATATGTTGGAGACATATCAAGGGGCAAGTGTCGGTGTCAAAACCGGCAAATCTTGGGTAGGGGGTCCCGAACTATGCATCTGAGGATCAATGGTAACAAGGGATGATGGGGACACAATGTTTACCCAGGTTCGGGCCCTCTTAAAGGAGGTAAAACCCTATGTCCTGCTCGATTATATTCAATGAGTATAGGGGTTACAAGAGTTTATCTACCTCGAGATCGTAATGGCTAAACCCTAATTGTCTAGCCTATGAGAATTCTAATAGCCTCTACGGACTAAACCCTCCGGTTTATATACACCATCGGAGGGGCCTAGGGTTGTACATAGTTGGTTTATAGAGGAAGGAAATAACATATTCGAACACTAATCTTGCCATCCACGCATATGGGAGTCCTACCCGGACACGGGGGGAAGGTCTTATGCTTGTACTTTCACGGCCCATCAGTCCGGCCCATATCAAATAGACCGGACACCCGAGGACCCCCTAATCCAGGACTCCCTCAGTAGCCTCTGAACCAGTCTTCGATGACGATGTGTTCGACACGCGGATTATCTTCAGCATTGCATGGGGGATTCCTTCTCCTAAATATTTTAGGATAACTCCCTGCACAAAGGAACTGTATCCGCCTCTGCATAACTAATACAACCCTTAGCTACGACGACAAGACATCAAAATAAAGCAACGTCTTTTACTAACAACTTTTTTCAGCAAAGCGTCACATTTGACTCTTTAACGTTTCGAACCATTTTCACACCTCCCGCTTCGTGTTTCGAGGCACAAACCCCATTGGCACGTCTTGTCAAAACAGAGGTCGTGCCCGCCCATTACGGGATCCTCATCAATATGGTTTTGGGTAATCCAACCATGCCATTCGCACGATCTCTTTGGAAACAGACGAGTTTTAAGGCTCGAGAAGGGGGCATTTGGTATTTCACTGCCTATAAGAGGGTAAAGATTCCTCCTTTTTCCCCACGCCTTCTCCTAGCTCCTGCCTCCCCACCTCTGAGCTCCAGCGCCCCAAAAAATTCAATCTTTCTCACCGCCGCCAACCTCCCCAGCCATGTCTGGATCTGGTTCCAAGGGCAAGTTGGAGGCCTCCTCCGTCACCGAGAAGGACATCAAGGAGCTCCGGGGCTCGGGCTATCTGTTCGCGGATATCGTGCACAAGCTTCCTGCCAAAGATAAGGTCATCCCCACTCCGGAGCCCAGCGAGAGGGTAGAATCATCCCTCATTTCCTCCGAGGGCTAGGGTTTCCCCTTCATCCCTTTATCCGAGGACTCATATTCTATTACGGGCTAGATTTCCATGATTTAGCCCCAAATTCCTTCCTCCACATATCAACGTTCATCGTCGTGTGTGAGGCCCTACTCCACATCCCCCCACACTTTGGCATGTGGCTCAAGGTCTTCAATCTGAAGCCGAAGGTGGTCGACGGGCAGCATGTGGACTGCGGCGGAGCTCTGGTAAGCAAGCTCCCCAACATCGTCTGGCCCAAAGGGGCTTTTGTCGAGACTGTCAAGGTGTGGCAGCAGGAGTGGTTCTATATCACCGAACCCCGCGAAGCCAGCTAGGCGGCCACACCTGATTTTAGATCCGAACCCCCCACGAGGCTCACCTCATGGGCTGCCAAGGGCCTTGATTGGGGGTCCCAATCAGAGGTGTTGGTGCTGCAACAGCACATTTCCAATGTGTTGGGCAAAATCACTGGTCTCACAAACGTGATTCAAGTGATGCTTGTCCGCCGCACCCTTCCCTGCCAACTCCGGGCCTCCCCCATGTGGGAGTTCAATCCGGAGGAGCCTCGGACATTGAAGCACTTCTTTGGCACTACGCACAAATACAGATGGAATCAACTCTCCAAGGCCCAAAAAAATTGGCCGCCGAAGACCTAGGACATCGGATTTGATATCGAGAATCCGGCCTCAGCGTTGAGTATAATCCCTCCAGATATTTTTACTTAGTCAATACTTCAGTCATAATCAAGATTATATTGAATTCCTTCCATACAGGGTTGGACGGCCAAGGCGGAGCGGATCAACTATCCGGCTCCGCTACCTAAAGACCCGGCCTCTCCCCAGATGGCAGAGATGCTGGTCCCGGGGCCCATATCAGGCACCGGAGAAGAAGTCCAAGAAGAAGGGCAAGGAGGTCAAAGGTGGCCTCCGCCACAAGGGTCCTTCGGACATAGTGTCCGGAGAGATCGAGGAATTCTCTTCTCACAAAGAAGACGAGGAGGTAGAAAGCGACTCCCCTCGTAAGGGGAGGAATAAGAAGAGGGCGGCCTCCGAAGACCCAGAGGAGGAGGCGCCCAAGAGAGGAAAGATGATCCTCCAGGAAAGTTCGGACTCAGAGTCCGAACAAGTCCGCAAGAAGCCTCCAAGGGCGAAGCCCCTGGCAGAATCATAAGTATTTGGATACTCATTTTTTAACTTTTGATCCTCCCTTTCTATTATATAAGCCATTTTTGCTATGTGCCTTTTAGCCCTCCGTGCGAGCTTCTGAACACTCCGTTGTCGGAGGGGAGCTCTCTGTCGCCTGAGATGGTAGAGAGCGAGACACCACCACGAGCCTCCATGCCTGTCACCATGGATGACACTGAGGTGCTATCCCGAAGGACCTGTCCTGGCCGAGGAGGGGCGGGCGAGGCTGTCGAGAAGGTGCCAGAGGTTAATACCCCCAAAGTATAGGGGTGACGACTGTCGGTGTCAAAACCGGCGGATCTCGGGTAGGGGGTCCTAAACTGTGCGTCTAAGGCGGATGGTAACAGGAGGCGGGGGACATGATGTTTACCCAGGTTCGGGCCCTCTCGATGGAGGTAATACCCTACTTCCTGCTTGATTGATCTTGATGATATGAGTATTACAAGAGTTGATCTACCATGAGATCATAGAGGCTAAACCCTAGAAGCTAGCCTATGGTATGATTGTTGTTGTCCTACGGACTAAACCCTCCTGTTTATATAGACATCGGAGGGGGCTAGGGTTACACAGATTCAGTTACAAGGGAGGAGATCTACATATCCGTATTGCCAAGCTTGCCTTCCATGACAAGGAGAGTCCACCCGGACACGGGACGAAGTCTTCAATCTTGTATCTTCATAGTCCAACAGTCCGGCCAAAGGATATAGTCCGGCTATCCGAGGACCCCCTAATCTAGGACTCCCTCAGTAGCCCCTGAACCAGGCTTCAATGACGATGAGTCCGGCGCGCAGATTGTCTTCGACATTGCAAGGCGGGCTCCTCCTCCGAATATTCCATAGAAGATTTTCAACACAAGGATAGTGTCCGGCTCTGCAAAACGAATTCTACATACCACCATAGAGAGAATAATATTTCCACAATTCCAATCTGCTGACAGCTTTTTATAACGTGACGTACTGCCGTGGTCTGGTCATGACGAACCGTTTTTCCAAGCCTGCCACTGCACGTGTTGCGAGGCGGTTTTATTGGAAGTCCTGTTGAAGCAGAGATCGTGTCCCTCTTTTAACGGGATTCTCATCAATACGGGTGTGGGTAACCCAATCATGCCTGCTGGTAAGACTCCTTGATTTTAGGCAAGTTCCAAACGGCCACGCGGAGGACGCTTGATATTCACCCTCTTTATAAAGGGGCCAAGACATGTCCTTTTCTTCTCGCGCTCGATCCTTCCCTTCCCCTCACCTTGAATTCCAACACTCAAGGCTCAGGCTAAGCGCTTCGGACCTTCAATCATGTCCGGATCCAACCTTCAAGGCCGGTGGATGGCCTCCTCTGTCATAGAGGAGGACATCAAGAAGCTAAGAGAAGCCCGGTATCTGACCGCCGAAATCTTCGCACAGGCTGCCCGCTCAAGGGCAGGTCATCCCCACTCCCGAACCCAACGAGAGTGTCGTATTTATTTCCCGCTTCCTCCAAGGGCTAGGCTTTAGTCTTGATCCCTTTGTTAGAGGGCTTATGTTCTACTCCGGGCTCGATTTCCATGATCTGGCTCCGGATACCATCCTTCACATCTCGTCGTTCATCGTCGTGTGTGAAGCCTTCCTCCGCATCACCCCACACTTCGGCTTCTGGCTCAAGACCTTCAGTGTGAAGCCGAAGATGATTGAGGGGTGACACGCAGAGTGCGGAGGCGCCATAATAAACAAAGGCGCCGATGCTCCATGGCCAAAGGGTTCCTTCCCGGAGACATCCAAGTTATGGCAGCGGGAGTGGTTTTACATCACCGCTCCCCGAAGCGCTAAGTGGGTAGCTACCCCCGCCTTCCGTCCGGGCCCCCCGCCATAATTGGCGTCATGGGTCAACAAAGGGCTGGACTAGGGCCAGCTAATGATGTGCCGACATTGCAGAGCCGCATCCGAGATCTCTTCAAGGGAGATGTCAGCCTTGTCAAGGTAATGCAAGTCATGCTAGTTCGTTGGGTCCTGCCATGCCAACGTCGACCTCTCCGTATGTGGGAGTTCAACCCGGAAGGACCGTGAACTATTCAGCAATTCTTCGGCGCGACGCTCGAAGAGATGTATGGATCGTTCTTCGGATCACAAATAAAGTGTCCGGACACCACCGAGGATGTGGGTCTGAACTGCAATCGTCCAGACACCCAAGTAAGTAATTCCGCGGCCGAACACGTTGTCTTTTAATTTATCACAACATCATTCTGAAAAGTCGCCTTTTGACCAGGACTGGATAAAAAGGCGAAGATGATCAGGTGTTCGGCCCCCCTTCCTGAAGGCTCGTCGGATCCTGTACTAGCCAGGATGCTTGAGCTTGCGCCTTATCAAGCACCATCAGGGGAAGATAAAGGGAGGAACAAAGAAGCCGAAAGTGAGCCTCACTCATTATTCATCCAAATTTTCTGGCCAAGTTTTTTATATTAAAATTTTTGCCAGGAGTTTTAAATTTTTATTTCTGTGGATTTTCAGAACTCTTCTTTTATTGTTAAGGAGTTTTGCAACCTTTCCCAAGTGGAGCTTTCCAAAATATATGGGACTTTTATGCCAGCTCATTATAACATTTTCTTAATCAGTGGATTTATTTATTAGATCATTTCATCCTGAGCTTTATTCATTAAAATGGATTGTTTTAAATTTTTGGAGCTCTGTTTGTACTACAACCATTTGATAGAATCACTTAAAATTCCAACCAAAATTTGGAGATGTCATGAGATGTCTCTAAATCAGTTATGTGCATTAATAAAACTATTTCATTGCTTATTTTGAAGTTTTTCACCTGGTTTGCTTCTCTGGTCCAGCGGGCATTTTTGCACTACAACACAATTAAAATTTTCTCTAGAGCCTCCACCAAAATTTTGGTATATCAGTAGTAGCATGCCATCCAACTTTATGCAAAAGCATGGTGATGTTCCTTGAAAAATTTGAGTGCAACAGCCTCTTTTTCATTCTGGACCAGACTTGTGTTTTCTACTACAACTATTTTATTTCTTGCTCTAGTGACCTTGTGTTTTCTCATGCTTGTAGTCAACCCTGCAAAACCCCTAAGTTCAGATGCATGCACTCTTTGGAGCACTCTTGGCCCATGTAGTGATGCCACTCACTCCCTGTCCAGAACTGCAGTTTTGCAAAAACTTGCACTAGCAAGTTTCTCCTTTTTGCAAACTGACTTCACCACCCTCTCTTATATCCATAGAGACACTGATCTGGAGTGTCTGGCCACTCCAAGAGCTACCTAGGTGCCTTTGGCATTTTGTCAAACACCATGTGTGCATGACCAGTTTTGGCATGATTTCAAGCTTACATTGTGAGCTTGAGCTCCTGACCTACCCAACATGTCCTAAGGTTTTGCCCTAGCCCATAACCCCTTTCTGCTAACTCCCTTGTGGTTTGGAACTCTCTAGACTGCCCTGGCATTTCGTTGAGCACACCCCGGGGTGCTCTGGGCACGCCAAGAGCGTGCGTTTGGCACCCACTAACACCCGAGCCGCCGCGTCACACCCCGCACTCAAAACCCGGCCCCAGCCAGCGTGTTGTGTCCCCTTGCACTGCCACGCCACCCCGACCACCCCTGGCACCCCACAGCGCCACCGCCAGGATGGCCGTGGCGGCTAGCTGCCGGCCGCTAGCAGGCCCGATCGTGGTCGGCGCCGCCCAAGCCACCCGGCTCGCCACCTGCCCTTGTGAGCAGTACGTACTCATCCGCAAGCGTGTCGCCTAGCTTCCGTCGTCGCCACGACCCCCTGCTGCTATAGAATGTCGGTTCGCCGTTGTTCTTATCGCCGGCCGCCTCGGACCAACCTGGCCACGTTATATACGGAGGCCCCGAGCTCAAACCCGCACGCAGGCAGCCTCACACCGTCTCGCTAGTGCCCCCCTAGCCGCCAATTGGAGGGGAGCAGGCCATCTTCAACCTCTCCGGCAACTCCAGCCGCCGCCACTAACCAGGCCATTCCGGCACAACCAGGGCATCCCCCTCTCCACTCTCTCCACCAGGAACTTTCCCTTCCTCCCGTGATCACATCCCCCTACTCCATTTCGATTGGGAACCACCGCGGCCCCAAAACCACTTCGCCCCGAAGCTTTCCTCCGCGGTGAAGCTCGCCGCCGGCAGCTCACGCCGTCCCCGCCGACCCAGCGACTACCAGTAGGATCACCCTCGACCCGCGGATCCATCCCCGCCCTCATCTTCCCTCAAGGACCCGCCGTTCGCCGGCGACGGTCGCCGTAGTCCCGCCTCCGCTCGGGACAGAGGGAGAAGAAGGAAGGCGGACTAGTCAAACCTGACTAGTGGGCCACCTAAGACCCACTGTTAGTGACCATGCACGGTCCACGCAGAGTAAGTGGAAGCGTATTTCTAGATTACGCTTTCGACGTGTACGTGTTTAATCGAACCGTTTTTCTGTTTTAATTTAAAATCAGATTTGACCAGAACTTTGACTGTCGATAACGTTTTAAATACAACTCCAAATGAATTGATTCTTTTTGCTACCTCTCTCAAATATTGTCTAGTTTATTTTAAGATTTATTTAAAAAAATTCAAAACAACTTTTTGTGCTGTTTTTATTTTGTGTGTTAATTCAAATATATTCTTTTAAATAGGATTTTTGAAGATTTCATGATGATTTGGATGCACCCTTCCTTCCCATGACCTGAAGGCAAGCATTCTGAACCCTGGTGAATTTTGTGTGTGTTGCATAGCATGGTGGCTACACCACCCCGGCATATACATGCGTCATTTTATGTGAGGATGTGATCCCATTTATGGGTGCATATTTATGAGTTTATACTCATGAAGTTGACATGATGTGTGATGGAAATCACCGTCATACGTCTTTCATGCATACCGGGAGGAAAGCGGGGAAGACCTCTGTCTTGGGTAGACACGGTCTTGTCCCAAGTCCTCCGTCGAGACGGTCGTGTCCGGTATGACATGAGGGGTATGTCGCGTGATGTTTCCATCTGTTGTTTGATATATATATGCATTGTTATGCTAATCATGCAGGAAATATTGCAACCTCCTGAGTCGACCGTAGATCGAGTCTTGTGCCAGTAACCCCCATACTTGCTTCGTACTACCACTCATCCCTACACAAAGTAGGGTACGGTTTAGTAAGTTGTCAACCCTTTCCTAGCACACACCGTACAGAGAGGCCGTGGTGGAGGATACTGGAGGCATCCGGTAGTCGTGCCACCAGGTCCGGGGGCATGGGTGTTTCGGTTGTAGCCGAAAGGGGGTAGCTCCCAGTTCTTGTGGTATAAATTTTGTGATCCCATGTTACGACGAGGTTGCGGCCTCCCCACTTAGAGTATTGCTCAACAGGTGTCGTGGGTGAATCCAGACACATGTGAGTAAAGCTGATGTGAGCAAGTTAGGTGTGTTTTCAACAAAAGACCGTGAAGCGGAATTAGTCCCGATGGACTAAAGAAATCCGTTACTCGTGGGTAAAGAGTACACGCTCTACAGAGATTAAACCTATTCGAATAGTCGTGTCCATGGTTAAGGATTACAGTTTGGGATGAGTCAAGTGTCGGTCTTAGTGTCGGTCTTCGGAGGCGAAACTGTTAACTGAAATTACAGATTTTGGATCATGATAATTACGATTATTATTGTTATTGTTGACTAACCTGTGATTTTATTTGGTATGATCGAATATCCCTGGGATGGTTCTACCTCCTGGATATTCACTGTGTTTATTTTTAAAGCCCTTTATGTGGTGTCGCTTAGACGCCCGACTGTGGCATTTCTTTTAAAGCCCTTTATGCGGTGTCTCTTAGACGCCCGACTGTGGCATTTCTTTTAAAGCCCTTTATGCAGTGTCACTCACACGCCCGACTGTGGTATTTCTTTTAAAGCCCTTTATGTGGTGTCGCTTAGACGCCCGACTGTGGCATTTCTTTGAAAGCCCTTTATGCGGTGTCGCTCGACGCCTCGATCATGACATTGTTCTTGTTTATTTATAAGCCCTTTATGCGGTGTCGCTCAGACGCCCGATTGTGGCATTTCTTTTGAAGTCATATATGTTATTTATTTCATGATTTTAGTACTACCATATTATTGTATATTCACAAATAACATGCTTGCACGCATCAGAGTTTTACTTATCTCATGTGACTAACGTCTTGAGCATAATATATTTTCAGCACATCATTATTAACTCATGCATGTGTTCATTATGTTTGCGAGTACATTCAAAGTACACACTGGCTTGTCCCTGGCTATTGTCTTGGCCAGATTTCATGCTTGGAGAGGAGCGGTGATAACAGCCACGCGAAGATAGGAGTTATCCTGGTCAGCTGTTCCTGTGGGAAATGGAGTCCCATAGACGAGGATATTTCATAACCCGCTTCCGCCATCAACCTTAGAAACCTTTTGTTTTACTCACAGGCCAGAATGGTCTTGTACTACAAATTGTTTTTTTGCTTGGATCTTCTGTATCAAGTTAGTGCATTATCGCCAATGATTATCCCGGGCTGGTAAGCACAAGGGCCATTTTTCTGGGATTAACCCCCAGAGAATTGGTCGCCACAGACTTGGTATCAGAGCTAGGCTGACCATTGGCTAATCCTATCTTAGCCAAGTTAGTGAAGTTAGGCTAATAACCCATCGAGCCATAACCAAGACCTCGGCCAAGCTTCTCGCACAAGATAGCCACACAGTGACCCGACGCTTTCTGCAGTCGGTGCCCAACCTATCAACTAGCCCGTCTATCACCCACCAGTGACCAGCACCAAAGGCGTCTCATTCGCAAGCGTGCGAAGGAAGACTCCGTCCCCTTTTTCTATAAAAAGGGACGCGCTCGCCTCAACCCAGCCCAGCACAGCCGCTATCCCAAAACCAAGCCACAATGCCTGGTCCCGTAGTACACCATGAGACTACAGCAACCAACCTTGGAGGTTTTCTGACCATACTGCAAACCTTACCCGTCGTGCCTATGCGTTATAAGAGCCACCGAATATGTTGTGTACCAAGGACCCATAAGTGGTGAGAGCCACAATTCTGGGCCATCAGACATATCTACGGTAGGGGTCTGCACCCGGCGCCCTACTGAGTTCACCGGAAGAACAACTTCCTTTGAGCCACAAGCCATCCAACTAGCTGCTCGAGAGGCTATAGTTCATCTCGTGCACTGTCGCCCAGAGTTAATCGTTGCTCGTTCCACTACTACCCCAGCGTGAAGGGTATGGTAGACCACCTCAAGTTGCCAACGGAGACCACGAGATGCACTCGTGACATTTACGCATCTAGTGCGCTATGTAAGTGCACTTTGGAGGACCTATTCGATCAAATCACTATTGATCTGGTCGCAGCTCGTGGAGAGCTGGTCTGCCGAGCCCCAAAGAAGAGAGGAGATCGAGCCCAACGCCGACAATCCAGTCGTGCTGTTTGGACAACCAATCGAGACCCTGAGGCCAGCCCCAGCCATCAGCCAAGGTGCTTTGATGACCCAGAAGTGCTTCGTCGCCTCCTGGGAGCACACTCCAACGGGGTTGTAGTCAACAATCCCCGTGACGGTCATCATCACTACCCCGAGTCTGCAGCCCCTCAGCCCTCTCCAAAGAAATTCCGACGGTGAGAACCGTGGAGAAGCCTCGACATCCACAAGGGACGCCCGCTTGGATGTAAACGAAGTAGACTGAGTCACTCGAGTAGTGGCGAGTCCATGTGTACACTCGCTTTGCAATCATGTGATCCCTTAAATTAACGCAGCCTGGCATCGTGCGTCTGTTTTATATGGTAGTCTTGCATGGATGTATTAGCATGCAATGTGATTTCTCTATCCTTGGCGTAACTACCAAAACCGCCCTGACAACCCCCACAGTGATACGTCACTTTAGTGAGATATGTGTATCTGTGGTTGACCCGAGCTGAGCCGGCCAATTCTTTACTTTTTACCACGGTAAAAAACCCAGCCCCGGTGCTATAAAAAGGGCCACTGAGTGACCTTCCCAAGCACCCTTCACTTTGTGCACCATCCCCACAACCATTTCCTTCCATGCCGAGCCCTAGTATTTATCTGAGGACTCCAGATGCTACCCCAGGTAGTTTTGTCAAGATATTGTGGGATTTTACCCGCAGTACCATGGGCACTACCCAGCCACCCCAGTACGAGCTGTGCAAATCGAGGATCACCCCTTCCACCTCGAGATATTGGGCAGCCGTGCACATCCCGCCAGAACCCAAACCAAGACCCCACAAGTCTCCTTAGGGGAAATCTATGCCAACCCGCACATGGTCAGAGAAGCTGCTGCGTGAAACGCTTGCTCGCCGATTCATTCGCGGTACCCTCGCCCAAATGACGAGGGTATTATTATTTTCCGAGCCGTGCAGCACCCGGAGGAGTAACATCCTTTCCAGGTGGACGTATTGAGAGAGACCCCGTCTTGGCCAACCTTGTCCAGTACGTCATCGCTCAAGAACGTTTGACCCAACATGTGATGGGTTATCTGCAAAGCCTCGCGGATTTAAACCCTTAGATTGCCATCGGTAGATCACTGAGGCCCGACCAGGAGAGACGCATTCATCGACTGGTCAATCCACTCCCTCCGATAGAAGAAGAGTGTATCCTAGTACCGGAAACGTTTTCTCAGGACCCCGTCCAATTACCGTTTTCAATTTAGATGAACCGTTGTATTTATTGTCGCAATTTTTTTTATGTGTTGTAACTTATGCTTAGTACCCCGAGTTTCGCAGCGAGTAAATCATTAATATAAGCAGCTCTGTCGCTTTTGGACTTTAATGTATTACTGTTTTCCCTCGCGAGAAATCCTGGAGCATGATTTCTTTACCCTGAGTTGCCGCATCGTATGTTTCCTCGCGACATAGATCATTTATTTCACACAGCACCACGACAACAGACTCACCACCACAATTACACGAACACATACACTGCTTGCAAAAATTTTGCAACTGTGTTGCGTCTAACTAAGCACCTCCGAACAACAGTTATCACCCGGCACACCCCACCTACTCATCGTGGCCACCGCCACCACGGAGAGCCAGCAACCGAGCAGCGGCATCGCGACGATCGTCGAGGATCATCGCGCACAGGAGCACCGAGAGCCCCAGCACCGCTGCCAGCCCTCCGCACAGCAGGATCACGTACCAGTCCGGCGCCGCCTCCGCCATTAGCGCCTTGTCTCGAGCTCCGGCAAGCGAAAACAGAGGAGGAAGAGAGAGAGGGAGGAGCAAGGCCAGGTGTGAGGAAGAAGAGGAGGACGCCACGGTCATTTTATAGCTCGAGCTCGGTGTACGGTGGACGAGGTCCACCAGCGCCGCTCGTCGCCCGACCGACGGTGTTCGGAGGTGAATCCGCGAGCAGTGCCGACAGCGCACTGGCCCGCGAGGTGAGTGCACGCTGCACCGGCAGCTAGCACGCCACGCACTACCGCGGTATGGCCTAGGTGCCCTACGCGCTAGGCGTCGCCGATGGAGAAAGCGCGGGAGAACGCGCGGGAGAGAGGAAGAAGAGGGAGCCGGAGGTAGGAAAAGAGGCTGACCATGGGCCCCGGTCCACCAGTCAGCCAGAGAGAACACTGTGCTCTCGGATGCGACCAGCGTATTCTGAGATTTAGAATTTATTCTAAATTTTTTCCAGTGTAGAAATCGCTAGCTTTCCCCCACAACCATGGATTTTTGCCCCAAACCGCGCCAGTATCCCACACTGTATTTTTGCATCACTTATTGCTCCCACTGTGGCCGTTTTCGTTTTAATTCTTGTTCATTAAATTTTTACTCTTTGCAAATCTCGAGGACGAGATTTTTCCTAAGCGGGATAGTAGTTGTAACACCCCAAATTTTCTGGCCAAGTTTTTGATATTAAAATTTTTGCCAGGAGTTTTAAAATTTTATTTCTGTGGATTTTCAGAACTCTTCTTTTATTGTTAAGGAGTTTTGCATCTTTTCCCAAGTGGAGCTTTCCAAAATATAGTGGACTTTTATGCCAGCTCATTATAACATTTTCTTAATCAGTGGATTTATTTATTAGATCATTTCATCCTGAGCTTTATTCATTAAAATGGATTGTTTAAAAATTTTGGAGCTCTGTTTGTACTACAACCATTTGATAGAATCACTTAAAATTCCAACCAAAATTTGGAGATGTCATGAGATGTCTCTAAATCAATTATGTGCATTAATAAAATTATTTCATTGCTTATTTTGAAGTTTTTCACCTGGTTTGCTTCTCTGGTCCAGTGGGCATTTTTGCACTGCAACCCAATTAAATTTTTCTCTAGAGCCTCCACCAAAATTTTGGTATATCAGTAGTAGCATGCCATCCAACTTTATGCAAAAGCATGGTGATGTTCCTTGAAAAATTTGAGTGCAACAGCCTCTTTTTCATTCCGGACCAGACTTGTGTTTTCTACTACAACTCTGTTATTTCTTGCTCTAGTGACCTTGTGTTTTCTCATGCTTGTAGTCAACCCTGCAAAACCCCTAAGTTCAAATGCATGCACTCTTTGGAGCACTCTTGCCCATGTAGTGATGCCACTCACTCCCTGTCCAGAACTGAAGTTTTGCAAAAACTTGCACTAGCAAGTTTCTCCTTTTTGCAAACTGACTTCACCACCCTCTCTTATATCCATAGAGACACTGATCTGGAGAGTTTGGCCACTCCAAGAGCTACCTAGGTGCCTTTGGCATTTTGTCAAACACCCTGTGTGCATGACCAGTTTTGGCATGATTTCAAGCTTACATTGTGAGCTTGAGCTCCTGACCTACCGAGCATGTCGCCCTAGCCCATAACCCCTTTCTGCTAACTCCCTTGTGGTTTGGAACTCTCTAGACTGCCCTGGCATTTCGTCGAGCACACCCCGGGCGTGCTCTGGGCGCGCCAGGCGTGCGTTGGCACCCACTAGCACCCGAGCCGCGCGTGCCCGCACTCAAAACTGGCCCCAGCCAAGGCCAGTGTCCCTTGCACCGCCACGCCACCCCGACCACCCCTGGCACCCCACAGCGCCACTGCCAGGATGGCCGTGGCGGCTAGCTGCCGGCCGCTAGCAGGCCCGACCGTGGTCGGCGCCGCCAAAGCCACCCCAGCTCGCCACCTGCCTTGTGAGCAGTACGTACTCATCCGCAAGCGTGTCGCCTAGCTTCCATCGTCGCCACGACCCCTGCTACTACAGAACGTCGGTTCGCCGTTGTTCTTATCGCCGGCCGCCTCGGACCAACCTGGCCACGTTATATAAGGAGGCCCCGAGCTCAAACCCGCACGCAGGCAGCCTCACACCGTCTCGCTAGTGCCCCCCTAGCCGCCAATTGGAGGGGAGCAGGCCATCTTCAACCTCTCCGGCAACTCCAGTCGCCGCCACTAACCAGGCCATTCCGGCACAACCAGGGATCCCCCTCTCCACTCTCTCCAACAGGAACTTTCCCTTCCTCCCGTGATCACATCCCCCTACTCCATTTCGATTGGGAACCATCGCGGCCCCAAAACCACTTCGCCCCGAAGCTTTCCTCCGCCGCGAAGCTCGCCGCCGGCAGCTCACGCCGTCCCCGCCGACCCAGTGACTACCAGTAGGATCACCCTCGACCCGCGGATCCATCCCCGCCCTCAGCTTCCCTCAAGGACCCGCCGTTCGCCGGCGACTGTCGCCGAAGTCCCGCCTCCGCTCGGGACAGAGGGAGAAGAAGGAAGGCGGACTAGTCAAACCTGACTAGTGGGCCACCTAGGACCCACTGTCAGTGACCATGCACGGTCCATGCAGAGTAAGTGGAAGCGTATTTCCAGATTACGCTTTCGACGTGTACGTGTTTAATCGAACCGTTTTTCTGTTTTAATTTAAAATCAGATTTGACCAGAACTTTGACTGTCGATAACTTTTTAAATACAACTCCAAATGAATTGATTCTTTTTGCTACCTCTCTCAAATATTGTCTAGTTTATTTTAAGATTTATTTGAAAAAATTTCAAACCAACTTTTTGTGCTGTTTTTATTTTGTGTGTTAATTCAAATATATTCTTTTAAATAGGATTTTTGAAGATTTCATGATGATTTGGATGCACCCTTCCTTCCCATGACCTGAAGGCAAGCATTCTGAACCCTGGTGAATTTTGTGTGTGTTGCATAGCACGGTGGCAACACCACCCCGGCATATACATGCGTCATTTTATGTGAGGATGTGATCCCATTTATGGGTGCATATTTATGAGTTTATACTCATGAAGTTGACATGATGTGTGATGGAAATCACCGTCATACGTCTTTCATGCATACCGAGGAAAGCGGGGAAGACCTCTGTCTTGGGTAGACACGGTCTTGTCCCAAGTCCTCCGTCGAGACGGTCGTGTCCGGTATGACATGAGGGGTATGTCGCGTGATGTTTCCATCTGTTGTTTGATATATATATTTATATGCATTGTTATGCTAATCATGCAGGAAATATTGCAACCTCCTGATGTCGACCGTAGATCGAGTCTTGTGCCAGTAACCCCCATACTTGCTTCGTACTACCACTCGTCCCTACACCAAGTAGGGTACGGTTCAGTAAGTTTTCAACCCTTTCCTAGCACACACCGTACAGAGAGGCCGTGGTGGAGGATACTGGAGGCATCCGGTAGTCGTGCCACCGGGTCCGGGGGCATGGGTGTTTCGGTTGTAGCCGAAAGGGGGTAGCTCCCCAGTTTGCGCGCGGTATAAATTTTGTGATCCCATGTTACGTCGAGGTTGCGGCCTCCCCACTTAGAGTTTTGCTCAACAGGTGTCGTGGGTGATTCTGCACACATGTGAGTTAAGCTGATGTGTGCAAGTTAGGTGTGTTTTCAACAAAAGACCGTGAAGCGGAATTAGTCCCGATGGACTAAAGAAATCCGTTACTCGTGGGTAAAGAGTACACCCTCTGCAGAGATTAAACCTATTCGAATAGCCGTGTCCATGGTTAAGGATTACAGTTTGGGATGAGTCAAGTGTCGGTCTTAGTGTCGGTCTTCGGAGGCGAAACTGTTAAACTGTTAACTGAAATTACAGATTTTGGATCATGATAATTACGATTATTATTGTTATTGTTGACTAACCCATGATTTTATTTGGTATGATCCAATATCCCTGGGATGGTTCTACCTCCTGGATATTCACAGTGTTTATTTTTAAAGCCCTTTATGTGGTGTCGCTTAGACGCCCGACTGTGGCATTTCTTTTAAAGCCCTTTATGTGGTGTCGCTTAGACGCCCGACTGTGGCATTTCTTTTAAAGCCCTTTATGCGGTGTCGCTCAGACGCCCGACTATGGTATTTCTTTTAGATCCCTTTATGTGGTGTCGCTTAGACACCCGACTGTGGCATTTCTTTTAAAGCCCTTTATGCGGTGTCGCTCAGACGCCCGACTGCGGCATTGTTCTTGTTTATTTATAAGCCCTTTATGCGGTGTCGCTCGGGCCTTGATTGTGGCATTTCTTTTGAAGTCTTATATGTTATTTACTTCATGATTTTAATACTACCATATTATTGTATATTCACAAATAACATGCTTGCACGCATCAGAGTTTTACTTATCTCATGTGACTAATGTCTTGAGCATAATATATTTTCAGCACATCATTATTAAATCATGCCTGTGTTCATTATGTTTATGCAGTACATTCAAAGTACTCACTGCTTGTCCTCGCTATTGTCTTGGCCAGATTTCATGCTTGGAGAGGAGCGTTGCGGTGACTGTCCCAGAACCTAGGCAACGGTGATAACAGCCACGTGAAGATATGAGTTATCCTGGTCAGCTGTTCCTGTGGGAAATGGAGTCCCATAGACAAGGATATTTCATAACCCGCTTCCTCCATCAACCTTAGAAACCTTTTGTTTTACTCATAGGCCAGAATGGTCTTGTCCTACAAATTGTTTTTTTGCTTGGATCTTCTGTATCAAGTTAGTGCATTATCAGCTAACAGTTATCCTGGGGCTGGTAAGCACAAGGGCCATTTTTCTAGGATTAACCCCCGGAGAATTGGTCGCCACAATCTTCTTCCAAAGATGATGGAGAGCGAAACGCCTCCTCGTGCCTCCCCGCCTCATGAAGCGGACGACCTTGAGGTGTCGTCACAGAGGGTTTCTCCTGATCCGCCAAGGCCAGAGGGTAACCCTTTGGCCACCCGAAGTCCGGAGTATTCGACTCCTAAGGAGAGCAACAGAAAGAGTCCAGGACTGTCCGGCACGTGACCAGACACACTGATGAATCTTCTAGAGCAAGCGGCTATCTCAGAAGCGCATCATACGCTAATGGGTACGGTGGTTGAGAGGATTTCATCCGCCGAAAGCGGGTTGCATGAAGCTTTTAAGAGCTTGCTGAGCGGCTTTGAGGTACGCAAAGTAATATATATTTTTTAACGGTACCGCACACACTAGGTGTGCCCTATGCAGATAGTAGCCCCTGAGACTCTGGTTGCTGCCAAAAAAGGCAGCAAATAAAGGATCATAGTCCCAGGTAATAACCGTGCTGCTTTCATGTGCAGGCGGTTGAGGATCCGGTGGCTAGCCGGACTGGTGAGTTTGCTGAACTGAAGCGACAACTTGATGCGGCAGACGCCGACATCACTTGACGAGGCACAGTGTATGTATTTCTCCGGTGATCAACACATATTAAGAGGAGCATGATGCTAGTATCTGTAATATGATGTGACTGCAGATGGAGCTGCCGCCGTGGAGACCCTCTCGGGCGGAACCAGCCCGAGCCAAGGAACAAGCCAGGAAGAGTGATGCGGCTGCCCTAATGGCGGTCGAAGAGCTAAGAGCCATACAGGCTGCACATTGCCAGAGCA
Organism: Aegilops bicornis; assembly: GCA_021605145.1. Classification (NCBI taxonomy): domain Eukaryota; kingdom Viridiplantae; phylum Streptophyta; class Magnoliopsida; order Poales; family Poaceae; genus Aegilops; species Aegilops bicornis. The sequence continues at coordinate 674,980,053 of CM038671.1, forward strand.
AAGAGAAAATAGCCAAGATGGCTGTTGAGTTGAAAGATGCCGCCGACCGTTATGAGCTTCTTGAAAAGGAAAGCCAAACGAAGGCGGCGGACCTGGAGAAAGCCATGGTAGCAGCCAAGGAAGCCCGCTCTAAAATCAGAGCGGCGAAGGAGGAGCTACGTCAAGCCGGAGATATTGCGGCTGGGAAGCCCTTTTTGTTGCGGACGAAGTTCGGAGATCCTAAGTATGCCCGTCTAGATCAATTATGGACTTCTGCAGACGCATACTTGGATTTGGCAGCGAAGTCTTGATGCGACCGAAGTTTTTCAAAGATCAAAAGATCACGAAGTGGAAAAGCTGTTCGTCGCAGTTCAATGTTCCAAAGGCGACGCTGTTGTTAAATGAGCCAATGGCCGAGTGGGCCGCGCTCCATAGGTTGTCCGGGCTTGCCATGAGGTCTGTTGTGGATCATCTTTGGCCGGAAGGACCAAGGCCGAATAGTTATTTTGGCTTGCTGCAACGATTCCTTGGTGTTGTGCCGCATATCAACGCTATGAAGAGGTCGGCGTGCATAGAGGGTGCGCGGATGGCTCTTGCCCGTGTCAAGACATAATAGGCTGAGATGGAGGCCACCGCTATTGCAACCCAGAGTTCGGCCGTAGGCCAGCTATCGGCCGAGCACTATTTTGAAGAAGAACTAGAAGGCGCTCGTTTAATAGAGGCTCAGTGCTCGAAGAGTATCATGTTCTAGTGACATGTATCCCAATTGTAAGAAGGATGTTATTTGAATTATAAAGACTTTGTTTATACTTTTTCCTGAAAGTATTATTATGCCTCATGTGTGGTCGTTTATGTATATATATATAACCTGAAAGTTTGCGGCCGTTTCAAATTTACGCATATAATGCGGGGGTGTTCGCAAAAGCGTGTGTTCGCACTTGATCCAATGTCTTGGTCCATTAAGGAGGTAGTAGTGCGGCGAATGAGGCAATCGGACTATATTGCTTTAACACTTTCACTTAACCATAGGAGTTCGACAGTGGGGCTACTATATAGCCCCTGGTATTTACGCGTCTATCCGAATACGATGCGTGTACGTACATGACCGGGAAAACCGGTCCTTCGTTAATGCGGAGGAATCCCGAAGATTCCCATGAGTCATCGAGTGGTTGACCAGTCTTGCGCTTTATCATGACAAATCGGTTTTGGCTTTGTCATCGAGGTGCTTATGCGGATGAACCAGGGCACAATCGCAGTAGTTCTCCCGGTGCCACCTTAGCCGATAGAGCGGAACGTAAGGTAGAAAAACACGGGAGACAGGAAAACCCAACATTTGACCAAAGACATGATTCAGAGATGATGCATATAGGGCCAAACTCGCGACGCCGAACACTCCCTAAGGTATTTGGTCTTTACAACATATACTGGGCTGAGTAACGCCCTTGAACCCTGAATTTCCAGGTACGTGCATTAGTCTAACGTGTCGAAATGCCAATAACGCTAGCGTCCCTCTCGGTTGTGTTGAGTATCCGGAGGGTGTGAAGCAACAAGAGACAGTAAGAAAGGTTTGCACAGGGTCTTAATCTAAAAATAAACCTTTGAGCGGGGCCCTGCTGCACGTCTACGCCTGTGTCTCCGTCGTGCCGTATCCTGGAAGGGTGTAGCACGATTATCATCTGTCAAAAAAGAAGAACTTAGATGAAGTTTGTCGTGCGAAAAATTGGTTGTTCTTAATAAACTATTAAAATTCAAAATAAGGTCGAGCCAAACTGTAGACTTTGTTTTTTTACATGCGGGAAGCCCCTAGCACGGTCTACGGGGGTATATCCATCAACCCCATTTCAGGTTTATCTAAGTTGTTACCGCTAGTGGTGCGCCGGACTCGTCTACCCGTGTCCGCGGTCTTAACGACCGATTGTTTATGCTAGTTGGAGAGGCCATTTAGTGTTCGGCTGCTAAAGCTTCCGCGCATTCTTTTGCGCGTAAGGAACGCTCAGTGTTTCCGCTAACTATGATGATGCCGCGTGGACCGAGCATCTTGAGCTTGAGATAAGCATAATGTGGTACTGCATTAAAATGAGCGAAGACCGTTCTTCCGAGTAGTGCTTGATAGCTGCTTCGGAATGGAGCTATGTCGAAGGTTAACTTTTCACTTCGGAAGTTGTCGGGGGAACCGAATACAACCTCTAGTACGAGAGAGCCCATGCAGCTGGCCTCTGGGCCTGGTATTACTCCTTTAAAGGTAGTATTGCTTTGTCTAATTCTCGTTGGGTCTATCCCCATTTTGTGGATGGTGTCCTGATATATCAGATTAAGCCTACTGCCGCCGTCCATGAGGATTCGGGTGAGATGATATCCGTTGATTATCGGGTCGAGCACCAAGGCAGCCGATCCTCCGTGCCGGACATTGGTCGGGCTATCCCTGCGATCGAAAGTGATCGGGCAGGTTGACCAAGGGTTGATTTTGGGGGTGACGGGTTCTACGGCGCATACATCTCAGAGTGCGTGTTTGCTCCTCTTCTTCGTCACGTGAATCGTGTTCACTGTTTTGACCTCTGGTGGGAACTTTTTTTGTCCCCCAGTGTTTTGCTGACGAGGCTCATCCTTGTCTTCACTTGGTGTCTCCCTCCCCTTGTGTTCGGCGTTTAGCTTACCGGCCTGCTTGAAGACCCAGCATTCTCTTTGGGTGTGATTTGCAAGTTTATCGGAGGTGACGTGAATCTGACATAATTTATCTAGAATCTTGTTGAGGCTGGACGGTCCATCTTTGTTGCCTTTGAAAGGATTTTTCCGTTGACCGGGTGGAGTGCCCCTGAATCCGGCATTTACCGTCGTGTTGTCTGGGTTGTCTTCGTTATTTCGACGCTTGCTTTTACTGCGTCGTGGTTTTCCATTACCATCCCTAACTTCAAATGTGCCTGGGTCGCTAGTGCTACTACGGGCCAGCCAGCTATCTTCGCCCGCGCAAAAGCGGGTCATAAGGCTTGTTAGGGCTGCCATTGTCCTTGGTTTTTCTTGGCCGAGGTGTCTGGCGAGCCATTCATCTCGGACGCTGTGTTTGAAAGCTGCTAAGGCTTCGGCGTCCGGGCAGTCGACGATTTGGTTCTTCTTAGTGAGAAATATGTTCCAAAGCTTTCGGGCTGACTCTCCGGGTTGTTGAATTATATGACTTAAATCGTTTGCATCTAGAGGCCGGACATAGGTCCCTTGAAAGTTAGCCCTGAAAGCATCCTCAAGCTCCTCCCAACTTCCAATTGAATTTTCGGGGAGGCTCTTCAGCCAGTGCCGAGCTGGTCCTTTCAGCTTGAGCGGCAAGTACTTGATGGCGTGGAGATCGTCTCCGCGAGCCATATGGATGTGGAGGATGAAGTCCTCAATCTAGACGCCAGGGTCCATCGTTCCGTCGTATGCCTCTATGTTCACGGGTTTGAATCCCTCTAGAAATTCGTGATCCAGCACGTCATCGGTGAAACATAGGGGGTGCACGGCACCACTATATTTGGATGTGTCATCGCGTTCTGACGGTTGTAGTGTTCGGTCTTGATTATGCGCTGGAGTGCATTTCCTAGATCCGTAGATGTATCTTGTCCCACCGGCCTTTTGATGCAAATTCTCGCGTGGATCATGTGTTGACTTATGTGCGGCCTCGTTAGCCGCCCTATCGCCGCCACGAGGTGGTCGATCCAACAGGTTGGCCGTTTTATTTTTCGGCTGTGTGGGCTCTAAGGCCTCATCATCGAATTCAGGCAACAGCTTGCGCTTTGGATAGCTCTTTGTGTGGCAACTACCACCATACTTTTCTTCAGTGTCGAGCACTTTGTTCCATCTACCGTTGAGCGTATTCTGCACGGCCTTAAGCCTTTGCTTCTGCTTCTTCAGACTCCTCGTGGTGGCAATAAGCCTTCTACGGAGGTTCTCTTGTTCCAAGTGCCTTTCCGGGATGATGTGTGCATCGTCGCCCGGACTGTTTTCCTCTCCGAAGAGAGGTTCATGAGCTTTATCCTCAGCGTCGACGTGATCGGACAACGGCTCCGTACTATGTTCGCCATCTGCTGGTTTATCCTGCTCTGCCGCTGGGTCAATGTGGTCGTCATTTCCTCTGGCGTCGACCGGGGTGTTATTTTTTCTTCCGCTGTTATCGTTGTTTTTGCCGAGGCGGGATTTGGAGCGGCGCCTACGCTGTCGCTTTGGTTGCTTCTCGAGGCAGCTATACTTCGTTGCATCCTTCCGTTCCTCATCATTGTTTTCTTTGGGTGTATCCACCATATATATTTCGTGTGATGAAGTGGTTGTCCAGCACCCTATGGGTGGTGGTTCCTGTTCCTCTCCTGCATCGTCGTCCATACCGTCGATGTCCTCGGAGTGGAAATCTAGCATGTCGGTTAAATCGTCGACAATGGCTATTAAGTGGGTGGTCGGTGGGGAACGAATTTCTTTGTCATCCTCTTCCCGTTCGGGCCGGACATAGTTCGTCCAAGGTTCTCCTGACAAGGAGAGAGACCTTAATGAATTTAGCACATCGCCAAAAGGCGAGTGCTGAAAGATATCCGCGGAGGTAAACTCCATGATCGGCGCCCAATCAGATTCGACAGGCATGGACACAAAGTAGTCTGGGGCTGTGGCGAGGATGAATCAAGGATCCGCGACCACAGGTCTCATAGGGGGTGAAGTCAGTATTCGGCTCTAATTGAAAGATTTCGTTGAAATTGTTCGTTTGGAAATTTCCCGAAAAGCTAATTATGACCAATTGATAAAATGTGGAGGAAAGTAGGGGAAATGGCCGATACTACTGGTACCCCAAACATCCGACTGCATTTTCCAACTGAAATGGAAAATGACTACCGAAATTGAATCGCCACTGAGTGTGTGGCCTCCGAGGCGGGGTCCATCCACCCGTCCTCGGACGGCGTAATCGACTCCGGAGCTAGGGTCGGAGTAGGCATAGGTGCGATCTCCCAAACACCGTCCGGCGGCAGAGCTAAGTCGTGCTCGTCGTGACTGTGCGGTGCACCCGACATGTGCTCGAATCCGTCGAAGATCAAGTCTCCGCGGACATCGGCAGTACAGTTCAAGTTTCAAAACCTGACCTGATGGCCAGGGGCGTAGCTCTCGATCTGCTCCAGATGGCCAAGCGAGTTGGCCCGCAGTGCGAAGCCGCCGAACACGAAGATCTGTCCGGGGAGGAAAACCTCACCCTGGATCGCATCATTGCCTATGGTAGAAGGGGCCATCAAACCTTGTGGTGACGACACAGTGGAACTCTCAATGAAAACACCAATGTCGGTGTCAAAACCGGCGGATCTCGGGTAGGGTGTCCCGAACTGTGCGTTTAAGGCGGATGGTAAGAGGAAGCGGGGGACATGATGTTTACCCAGGTTCGGGCCCTCTCGATGGAGGTAATACCCTACTTCCTGCTCGATTGATCTTGATGATATGAGTATTACAAGATTTGATCTACCACGAGATCATAGAGGCTAAACCCTAGAATATAGCCTATGAGATGATTGTTGTTTTCCTACGGACTAAACCCTCTGATTTATATAGACACCGGAGGGGGCTAGGGTTACACAGAGTCGGTTACAAGGGAGGAGATCTACATATCCGAATCGCCAAGCTTGCCTTCCACACCAAGGAGAGTCCCACCCGGACACGGGACGAAGTCTTCAATCTTGTATCTTCATAGTCCAACAGTCCGGCCAAAGGATATAGTCCGGCTATCCGAGGACCCCCTAATCCAGGACTCCCTCAACGACACCTATGACGACCGACGGTGGGGACCCCAGCAATCCGGGCCCCAATCGGACACCATTCCAGAGCCCAATGCGGCTCTGGGATCGGGTGGACAACCCCCTTTGAAAGAGGGGGGACGAGCATCAGCTCCATCGGCGACCTCTGCTAATCCGGAGGCGCCAAACACTCTAACGGAAGCACTGCAACACGCTTCCATCATGGAGGAGCACCGCACCCTGATGGGTGCTGTAGTAGAAAAGGTTCAGTCTGCTAAGAGTCGACTGAACGAAGCCTTCCACAACCTACTGGCAGGCTTCGACGTATGCGACGTAATGCTCTAAACGCTTTTCCACATCTAGAGGAATATACCTGTATACGGATAGTAGCCCCTGAGGCTCTGTCCGGTGTAAAAGAGACCGGACAGAGAATCCACATAAGATTTGGGAAAGCTAACATACTTCTCTGTTTATTGTAACAGGCTTCCCTATTGGCGGCAACCACCCAGACCATAGAAGTTTCCAGACTCAATTGGAAGCTTAAGTTGGCCGATGAAGAAATCTACCGCGTTAACAAGCGGTTCGATGAGACGCAAGGTATGCGTATAGTGTTAAAAGTTTAGTTGTATATCATCAGTGATAGTTATATTCAGAGACTTACTCATGTAATGCTTTGATTATGAGCATAGTTGGGGCAGCCGAGGTCGAGACCCTCAAAGGCGCCCTTGCCCAAGCCCAGAAGGAGGCAAAGGCAAACAAGGCAGCCGCTGACAAAGCAGCTGCAGAAGTGAAGACCGAGCAGGCCGTCCGCCGCCAACACAAAGCTCGGGTGGCCAAAGTCGAGCAGGAGCTGAAGGGCGCCATCCTCAAATGCGAGGAGTTGGAGGAGAAGACTTCGGCCCAATCGTCCGAATTTGCTAAAGCCCTCCAGGAGGCTAAAGAGGCACGTGTCGAGTCTCGGAGTGCTCGCGAAGAGATCCGTCAGGCGAAGTAGATATCGGTCGGTAAGTCCTTTCTTTTGCAAAGTATTTTTGGAGGTCAAAGATATGCTTTGCTCACTCGAGTGTGGAGTTCTCCAGATGCGTTTGCAGATCTTCTGAGGAGTGCCGCTGATGCCGCACAGTTCTTTCGAGCCCAGGAGGCGAACTCGACCGAGAAGTTGTTCTGGTCGCAGTTTCGTGCGCCGGAGCACCCGACGCCCCTGAACGACCAGCTGAAGTAGTTGACGGAGCTGCATAGGGTGGCCGGTTTGGCCATGAAGGCTCTAATAGTCTGGCTTTGGCTAGCCGAACTAATTCCCAGCAGCTACTTCAGTTTGGTGAAGCGGCTCGGGGACGCGCTGCCCCAGATTGATGTTCTGAAGCATTCGGCCTGCATAGAAGGTGCCCGGATGTTCTTTGCTCATGTCAAGATGCACTGGGCAAAGATGAAGGCCACCGATGTGGCGACCGCAGGCCCACTCGAAGGCAAGGACCACTGCAAGCCGAAGAGGTACTTCGAGGACATCCTGGCAGGGGCCCGAATAGTAGAGGGCCAGTGTTCGAAGGACGTGATATTCGATTAGATGGTGCAGGTTGTAAAAACTATGTTATGAATCATGCTTGTAATATATGTGCGCCTTTTATCTTAAGCGATTTTCCTCCTGTGCGGCCGTTTAATTTTGAGAGTGGCCAGTCTTCGGCTTCAGCCCCCACGTAGATGCTACGGGGGTGTTCGACATAACGCGTGACCGCACTTTATCCAACATCTTGGTCCATAAAGGAGGCGTCCGCGGGGTGAACCAGGCAATCAGACTATGCGGCTTTATTACTTTCACTTAGCCATAGGAGTTTCACAGTGGAGCTAAGTACTAGCCCCTTGTGTGTGTGCGGCAATCCGAACTAAGGTGCCTTTTTCCACGCGGCTGGACGAAGACCAACCCCTCGTATAACATGGTGTAAATCACTAACGATTTGTAGTAAGTCACCGAATCACCGACCAGCTCTCGCTTTATCATGATAGTCAGTTTTCGGCTTTCTCTACCGAGGTATTTGACCGGATGAACCAGAAATACAATCGCAGTAGTTCTCCCTTTACTACCTTAGCCGAACGAGCGGAACGTAAGGTGGTAAGCACAGGAGTCGGGCAACCCAACTATAGAGCAAAGACATGATTCGGAGCCGATGCATATAGTGCAATATTCGGGATGCCGAAGAGTACCCTATAGGTGTTCACGCTTAAAAACATGCGGAGCCGCATACAGCCCCCAGTGTTAAGACCGGACTAAAGCATGTGTGGCAATCTGAAGTAAGGAGAGGATACAGATGACAAAATAAATCAGTACCGAATGAGAGTGGTGATCAACTGTTTCCTTTTTATCCTGGTTAATACGTCGAGACGTGCTATTACAGATAATGCCATGAATATCAAGGCTATTTTACATGCCGATAGTTTACACAAGGGAAAGTTTTACACAGAGCCTAGAAGAAGTGGTTTTGAAGATCCCAGTGGTGCCCTGCCGCACGTCTGCGTCGTTTCTCCTTGGTGAGAAATCCTTTGATAGGAGAAATCGATGGTCGTCTATAAGAAAAGAGAACCCGTGAAGGAGCCCTTGTGCAACCGTATAGTAGGTAGGTTTTTAATGAACCTGTAGCAAAAGAGAGAGAGAAAAGGAAAAAAAAAGAGAAAAAGGGTTAAGGTTCGAATAGGATCTAGCCATACTATAGACCTCTTCCGCAGTATGCCTCCGGTGCTTCCCAAGGAATTGTAAGTGCGTAATTATGCATGCGCGATACGTATGCTGCAACCTTATGGGGCGATCGACGGAGGCTGAACTGCTATTTAAGCTCCGGGTCCACCGAGCTATCGTGTTGTAGTGTCGATCGTACTCGCTTAATGGTGTCATGGGTCTTGATGACCGATGACCTATTCGGCTTGATTAGGCTGTTCTGTACCTCGGCTGCTAGGGCCGCGGTGTGCTCCTCAGTGCGGAGGGAGCACTCCATGTTTCCATTGACTGTAATGATGCTTCACGGTCCAGGCATTTTGAGCTTTAAATAAGCATAATGTGGGTCTCCATTAAAGCGGGCAAAAGCAGTTCATCCGAGGAGCGCATGATAACCACTGCGAAAGGGACGATATCGAAGATCAAGTCTTCACTTCGAAAGTTTTCCGGAGAGCCGAATACCACTTCCAATGTTAAGGAGCCCGTGCAGCAGGCCTCTACACTAGGTATCACTCCTTTAAAGGTAGTGTTACTAGGCTTATTCTTGACGGGTCAATTCCCATTTTGCAGACAGTGTCTTGGTTAATCAAGTTGAGACTGCTGCCGTCGTCCATAAGGACTCTAGTGAGATGGTATCCATCAGTGATGGGATCGAGTACCAAGGCCGCCAAACCACCGTGATGGATGCTGGTTGGGTGGTCCCTACGATCGAAAGTGATTGGACAAGCCGACCATAGGTTTAAACTTTGGGGCGACAGGCTCTACGGCGTAGACGTTCCTTAGTGCGTGCTTGCACTCCCTCTTTGGGATATGCGTGACATATATCATGTTCACTGTTTTCACCTCGGGGGGGGGGGGGGATTTCTTTTGTCCCCCGGTGTTTGGAGGAAGGGGTTCATCATCGCCCTCGCTTGGAGGTCCCTTCCCCTTATGTTCGGTATTTAACTTACCGGCTTGTTTAAAAACCCAACAATTTCTGTTGGTGTGGTTGGCAGGCTTGTCAGGGTGCCGTGAATCTGGCAGGGCCTACCCCAATATTTTGTCCAAATTATATGGACCGTCTCTATTTCCTTTGAACGACTTCTTCCGCTGGTCGGGTTTTGAGCCGCTAAATCCAGGGTTGACCGCCATATCCTCAATTTCTTCATTGTTGTTCCGACGCTTATTTTTGTTACGTCGTGGCCTTCCATTGCCATCCCTGGCCTCAGTGGTGCCAGGGTCGCTGGTACTGTTGCCTCTACGAGCCAACCAGCTGTCTTCGCCCGCGCAGAAGCGGGTCATAAGTGCAGTAAGGGCTGCCATAGTTTTTGGCTTTTCCTGACCGAGGTGTTGGGTGAGCCATTCGTCACGGACTCTGTGCTTAAAGGCCGCTAAGGCTTCGGCGTCCGGATAGTCAACGATTTGGTTCTTTTTGATTAAGAACCGAGTCCAGAGTTTGCGAGCTGACTCTCCGGGTTGCTGGACTATGTGATTAAGGTCATCAGCGTCCAGTGGCCGGACATAAGTGCCTTGGAAGTTGTCTCGAAAAGCATCCTCCAAGTCCTCCCAACTGCCAATGGAGTTCTCTGGGAGGCTATTCAACTACTGTCGTGCTGGTCCTTTTAACTTTAGGGGGGGGGGTATTTGATGGCGTGGAGATCATCACCGCGAGCCATGTGAATGTGGAGAAGAAAATCTTCAATCCATACAGCGGGATCTGTCATTCCATCGTATGCCTCGATGTTTATGGGTTTAAACCCTTCCAGAAACTGGTGCTGCATTACCTCATCGGTAAAGCACATGGGGTGTGCGGCGCCTCTATATTGGGAAACATCACGACGGAGTTCGGATGACATCCGTGTTTGGTTCTCAGCCCGAACTTGGTTATGCTTGTCGCGCCAGGCTTGACGGTCGTCGTCTCGTGTTGGAGCACGTCACCTTGATCCGTAGATTGATCTAGTCTGGCCGGCTCTGTTGTCCAGGTCTTGACATAAGTCATAGGTGTAGCCCAGAGACGCTACCTCTTTGCCTCTACGGCAAGGTGGCGCGGGCTGGTGTTCGGCATAGGTAGCCGCTTTGTCCTGTCCACGTGGTGGTCGGTCCGGTTGATCAACGTGATTTTATCTTGACGGTACTGGCTCAAGGGCCTCGTCGTAGAATTGTGGTAATAGCTTGCGCTTTGGGTAGCTCTTTGTTGGGCGCTCGAGGCCGTATTCTTCGGCAGCCAGGACCTTGGTCCATCTGTCGTTGAGCGTATCATGTTCGGCCTGAAGCTGTTGCTGTTTATTTTTCAGGCTCCTCGCGGTGGCGATGAGCTGTCGCTTGAAGCGTTCTTGTTCGAGAGGTTCCTCTGCCACGATGAAATCTTCGCTACCGAGGCTAACATCCTCCTCGGAGGCCGGTAGATAATTACTACCCTCTGAATCCTCATTATCGACGAGTTCGTCGGGGTTGACTTGTCCCTGTTCCCTCTCATCCTGCTCGAACCCAGGCTCGACGGGGTGGTCGGAGTCTTCAGCCTTGTCCGGGGTATCATTATCTCCGGTGCCGGCATTGCTTTCCTTTTCCCAACATGACCATGAGCAGCGCCGCTGACGTCTGCGCTTTGGTGGCGCCTCGACGGGCTTGTCCTCAATCGGATCTTGAGTGCCATCGTCGTCTTTGTTTTCGGGCGTATCCACCAAGTATACGTCGTAAGTAGACGTGGTCGTCCAACACCCAGTGATAGGAGGCTTTTGGCCTGGTTCGGCTCCGGCATCATCGTCCATACCATCGATGTCTTCGGAGGCGTAGTCTAGCATGTCGGTTAAGTCCTCAAAAGTGGCTATTAAGTGTGGTGGGTGGGACGAAAAATTCCCCCCTCTCAGCCCCCATTTCATGCTGGGCGTAGGTCGGAAGTAATACTTCCACGATGGCGAGAGATCGCATTAGGCCCAGTGCCTCGTTTAGGAGCGAAAGCTGGATAGGTGACTGAGGACCTGCGGAGCCCGATCCGATAATAACCGCTAGACCGAGCTCAGTCGATGCAGAACTTGAGAGTTCGGAGTTGACATCTAGAGATGAGTCCGGCTTCCCAATGACAGGGAGAGTCCCGTTTGACTCCGGGCTTGCTGACGACATGGTCACCTTTGGGTCTCCGGCAGGAAGCTCCGTAATGGGAGAGAGTCTGGCGGGGTTTATCCTCCTGTCTTCGGACAGATTGGTCCGCTCTGGGTCTAAGGCAGGGCAGGTATGAGGGTCCGACGGGCTTCCTCCATGTAGATGAGGAGCGGCGGCCGAGGCCAAAAACCCTTCAAAGATCAAGTCTCCCCGGATATCAGCGATGTAGTTCAAGCTTCCAAACCTGATCTGATGGCCAGGGGCGTAGCTGTCGATCTGCTCAAGGTGACCAATTGAATTGGCATGCATAGCGAAGCCGCCAAACACAAAGAGTTGACCAGGGAGAAAAGTCTCCCCGGAAACAGCATTGTCGCCAATGACAAGTTGAGCCATCGATCCTTCTGTCGACGACACGATGGAACTCTCAATGAAAGCACCAATGTCGGTGTCAAAATCGGCAGATCTCGGGTAGGGGATGCGTCTGAGGATCAATGGTAACAAGGGACGATGGGTACACAATGTTTACCCAGGTTCGGGCCCTCTTAAAGGAGGTAAAACCCTAAGTCCTTCTTGATTATATTCAATGAGTATAGGGGTTACAAGAGTTGATCTACCTCGAGATCGTAATGGCAAAACCCTAACTGTCTAGCCTATGAGAATTCTGATAGCCTCTACGGACTAAACCCTCCGGTTTATATACATCACCGGAGGGGCCTAGGGTTGTATAGAGTCGGTTTGTAGAGGAAGGAAATAACATATCCGGACACTAATCTTGCCATCCACGCATATGGGAGTCCTACTCGGACACGGGGGAAAGGTCTTCTGCTTGTACTTTCAGGGCCCATCAGTCCGACCCATATCAAATAGACCGGACAACCGAGGACCCCCTAATCCAGGACTCCCTCAGCAAGCACTGGCCGCCGGTTTTTAGGGTGTCCTTTAGATGTAAGAGTTTGTGAATTTGAGCATCTTTTAGTTCTTGTTTATGAAGTATCTAATTTTTGGTTGATGTGATGTGCAATCAGTTACCACAGGAGTGTCAGTGGGTAGTTTGGGTTGATCCTCCTCCTTCATTGCGTGTTGCCCTGGCTTTTGAAGACCTGCACGCAGAGGTAGAACAGAGCTGGATCTAGAGTCACCATTTGAAGAAGGAAAACCTTGAGCTGTCAAAAAGAATCTTGTTTTGAAGAAGAAGCTAAGAGGAAGAGATGAGATGATGCTTCTTTTAGCATTGTTGTTTGTAGAGATTTGTTTTGTAGTTGTATCGGTTTTTTCTTGTTGACAGAATAGTACAAACTAGTATGATGTATTTGAAGATGATCATGCACTGTTGTGGTCAAGATGAACATGCTATTTTGTTTCTGCAAACTAGATGATGGTGTGGATGGATGCAAAGTAGATGTCGGTTGAGATGTCCTAAGTAGACAGAAGTGTGCCAAAGTAGATGTAGTTTTTGTCGTCGATGATGTCGATGACAAATCTATGCCAAAGTAGTTGTAGTTTTTGTCATCGACGACGTCAATGACAAAACTATGCCAAAGTAGTTGTAGTTTTTGTCGTCAACGACGTCGATGACAAAACTATGCCAAAGTAGATCAACGACAAACTTATTAAACACCACAGTGGGCACAAAGCATTAAGAAGAAGAAGAAGAAGAAGTTGATCATCACAAATGTACTAAACACTGGGCATAAGTAGCGCATAAAGCATTGAGAAGTTAATCATCACAAATTTACCAAACACTGGGCATAACTAGTGCATAAAGCACTAAGAACATAAAAGTACTGGCTATCACATTGCACACACAACAACATCAAGTGCATAACAGTTTTATATAGTAACAGTACTAAAACTGAAGTTTCTTGGTCCTGGTGTTCTTGGCTGGGTTTGGAGCCAAGTTTGCCTTGCTTCTAGTGTTCTTTGCTGGACTGGGGGCACTGGGTGGAGCTTCAACTACCGTTGCTGCTTTTTTGGGTGGAGAGACACCCTTGCTGTCAACACTGCTTCCAGTAACTGAGCAAAATGTAGTTGCTGGTACATTTTTCTTCTGCTTGCAACACATTGGAGAAGCTCCCCTCTCCGCTCCTCTTTTATAATTCTTTCTAGGACTAAAACAAGTTGAAACATAACACCATTTTTAAGATATGAACTAATGAAAACTGAAACAAGTTGCAGATGTGAATGAAGGCTAACACAAGTTGCTGGCACAAACCTGACTACACCAGCTTGTGTAGATGCCTCATGTGAGGTTTCCTTTGGTGGTGCCATCTGCTGCTGAAGAACATCAACTTCTATCTCTTCATCCTCCTCCTCATCTTCTACTTCTGGTTCTGCTGGCTCATTAGTTGTTGGATGATCATCTGCATTATCTGCTCCCCAATGTTCTTCTTCTCCAAAGGCTGGATCAACAGATTCTTTGCTGCCGTTTAGTTTTGTGTCCACATCTTCCACATCTCTTGCACTTATACTTCCTAGGACCAAGGCCCTTTCCTTCACTACTAGATCTTATCCTCTGCTTTCTTGGTCTGCGTGGCGGTCTGTTCTGAACAAGAGCACACAACTTGAATCTTGGATCTACACAGTCCCACTGTCGTTTGCCTTCTAGAGCTGGTAGATTGTCAGCATAAGTAGCTCTAAACATCTCAACTGAGTAATATTTGTGGACATACTGATCTATTCCACTTGCTTCACCTCTTAGAGTAGTGATGAAAAAAGGGCATGGATGCAGGTTTTACCAGTGATCTGCCACTGCCTACAACTGCAAGACCACTTCTCCAAGTCAACAGGGTACCTCCATTCTCTATTCTCTCTGTCAGTAGCAGTCACCTCTGTCGGTGTCAAAACTGGCAGATCTCGGGTAAGGGGTCCTGAACTGTGCATCTAAGGTCGATGGTAACAGGAGACATGGGACACAATGTTTATCCAGGTTCGGGCCCTCTCTATGGAGGTAATACCCTACTTCCTGCTTGATTGATCTTGATGAATATGAGTATTACAAGAGTTGATCTACCACGAGATCGTAATGGCTAAAACCCTAGAAGTCTAGCCTGTATGACTATAATTGTATATCTTTACGGACTAAGCCCTCCGGTTTATATAGACACCGGAGGGGGCTAGGGTTGTACAAAGTCGGTTACAGAGAAAAGGAATCTTCATATTTGATCGCCAAGCTTGCCTTCCACACCGAGGAGAGTCCCATCCGGACACGGGTGAGAGTCTTCGGTCTTCGTATCTTCACAGCTCATCAGTCCGGCCCATGGCTAACAAGTCGGACGCCCGACGACCCCTTAGTCCAGGACTCCCTCAGTAGCCCCTGAACCAGGCTTCAATGATGAGGTGTCCGGCATGCAGATTGTCTTAGGCATTGCAAGGTGGGTTCCCTTTCCCGAATACTCCAAGATAGTCTTCGGACGAACGTGTCCGAATCTGCAACACAAGTACCACACACAACCGTAGAGAATATAACTTTTCACGAGTCCAATCTACTGACAACTTTTTGTAACGTGACATCATGCTTGTCCGGTCATTATTTCGAACCGTTTCTTGTCTTGCCGTTCCACGTTTCGAGGCGCAGTTTTTATTGGCACGTCTTGTCGAAGCAGAGATCGTGTTCCCCTTATCGCGGGATTCTCAGCAATGCGAGCGTGGGTAACCCAACCATTTCCAGTGGAAAGATTCCTTCGGAATAGGCAGGTTTTCAGGCTTAGGAGGAGGTGTTCGATACCCATTGTCTAAAGGAGCCAAGGGCCGCTGTCGGTGTCAAAACCGGCGGATCTCGGGTAGGGGGTCCCGAACTGTGCGTCTAGGCGGATGGTAACAGGAGACAAGGGACACGATGTTTTTACCCAGGTTCGGGCCCTCTCGATGGAGGTAATACCCTACTCTTGCTTGATTAATATTGATGATATGGGTAGTACAAGAGTAGATCTACCACGAGATCAGAGTGTCTAAACCCTAGAAGCTAGCCTATGGTATGATTGTTGTTCGTCCTACGGACTAAAACCCTCCGGTTTATATAGACACCGGATAGGTTAGGGTTACACAGAATCGGTTACAATGGTAGGAGATCTACATATCCACATCGCCAAGATTGCCTTCCACGCCAAGGAAAGTCCCATCCGGACACTGGACGAAGTCTTCAATCTTGTATCTTCATGGTCTAGGAGTCCGCCAAAGATGATAGTTCGCTATCCGGACACCCCCTAGTCTAGGACTCCTCAAGAGCTCCTCGAACCATGCTTCAATGACGACCAGTCCGGCGCGCATATTGTCTTCGGCATTGCAAGGCGGGTTCCTCTTCTGAATACTTCATAGAAGGTTTTGAACACAAGGATAGTGTTCGGCTCTGCAAAACAAGTTCCACATACTACCGTAGAGAGAATAACTTTTGCACAGATCTGCTGATGTATTCCGCGGCGTGACATCACACCACGGCCAGGCCTTTATACGAATCATTTTTTACTGTTCCACCTCAGCGCTGCTTAGCGAGGCGGTTTCCGCACGCCTTATCAAAGCATAGATTGTGCCCCTTATTCCGGGATTCCCATCAATACGGACGTGGGTAACCCATCCGCGCCATTGATTACGGCGCTTGGGAGATAAGCGAGTTTTACCAGTCATGGGGACGATAGCTTCGTCCATTCATATAAGGGATAAGGATCCACCTTTTTCACCCACGCCTTCTTCCTCCTTTTCTCATCCATTTCCGCCAAGACTCGAGCTTCAGCGCCTAAGTCCGCACATCCCACCTCAACCTTCTCCAACTATGTCCGGAGCGGAGGCAGGTGGATGGCCTCCTCCGGCCACGGAGGGGCACATCACAAAGCTGCGGGAGGCCGGATACTTGTCCGGCGACATCGCGTGTCGGCTACCCGACGAGGGGCAACTCATTCCAACCCCTGTGCCCCATGAGAGGGTGGTGTTTCTCCCCACTTCCTCCACGGACTAGGTTTTCCACTTCACCCATTTGTCCGGGGTTCATGTTCTACTACGGCCTGGACTTCCACGATCTGGCCCTCAATTTCATCCTCAACATCTCGGCGTTCATCGTCAGGTGTGAGGCCTTCCTCTGCATTCAGCCCCACTTCAGCTTATGGTCAAGATCTTCAATGTCAGTCAAGGTAGTGGGCGGCCGTCAAGCAGAGTGTGGAGGCGCCATGGTTGGCAAGATGGCCAAAGTCCTATGGCTCGAGGGCTCCTTCGTGGAGACAATAAAGGGGTGGCAATCGAGGTGGTTCTATATCACCAAGCCGCGCGACTCCAGATGGGCGGTGGACCCCGAATTTAGATCTGGCTTCCCCACACGGCTCTCATCATGGAAAGAGATGGGCCTGACGTGGGCGAATTCGGACGAGCTATCCGGACTCCAAACATGCGTCCGAAACCTGGTGGACAAGAATCTCAGGCTTGTCAACGTAATCCAGGTGATGCTCATCCGCCGGATTCTCCCATGCCAACAACGGGCCTTCAAATTGTGGGAGTTCGATCCGGCACAGCACCCAACTCTAACAAGGCTCTTCGACACAATGTACGAAGATGCCTGGAAGGTGCTGTTCATGGGCGCCGAGGCTCCCACATCCGCTACCGAAGTTCGCGGATTCAGCTCGCAGCATCAAGCCAGCGAGGTAAGTTATTTTACCCTTTGCGGGACTCTTTTTTCATAGATTGACTCTATGTGGGATCTAAAACTCCCTAACCTTTGACAGATCGGTGAAGACGTCCGACAGATTAAATGTCCGCTCCTTTGCCGTAAGACCAGCCGGACGCCCGATTGATTGGGCTGCTGGCTCCAGTACCTCATGTGGTGCCGGAGAAGAAGGCTAAGAAGGAGGCCACGGAACTCGAAGGAGCTCCCGATGCAGTGCCGCCGATTCTGGTAGAATCTTCTCCGAGAACGAGGAGGAGGAAAATAAGCCTCTCCCGGGGGAGGAGAGGAAAGGAAGGCCGCCTAACCTGGGAGGCCGGAGGGTCCAAGAAGGGAAGGACCCTTCCTCCGGACTTCTCCACCAACGTCGACAACGACGAGGAGGAGTGGCCAACAAGGGCCAAGCCCCTGGCGAGATCGTAAGTGTCCGGATACCCATGGCTTTTATTCCATTGCATAGTGTTCTCTAATGCCAAACAATCATGCAGCCCGCCCAGGGCGTAGCTCGCCCGCCGTCGGCGGGTCCCTGAGTTCGTCGGAAATGGAGAGTACTTCACTTCCGGCCGCCTCCCCACCTCACGCTGCAGACGACGCTGAGGTGGGGCCCCAAGGGGGGCCTGGTCAAGAGGAGGTGGCGCAGGAGGCGCCGCAAGGCAACCTCCCGGACTCCAGGCGCGTGGGGGGGCGAGACCCCCAGGGGCTCTAAGCCCGACCCTCGTCCGGACTCCATACCGGAACCTTCAGCGGTTCTGAAGTCCACAGCGGCCCTTCAGAGGAAGGGTAAGACGCCGTGTCCTCCGGTCCAACCGGAGGCACCGGATAGCTTATCGAGGCGCTCAAGGTGCCTCCATCGAGGAGGAGCACCGCACTGCTATGAGTGTGGTGATCCAGAAAGTTCACCCGCCAAGAGCGGGCCGACTGAAGCTCGTACTCAGCCTTCTAACAAGGCTTTGAGGTAAGTTTAGAATATGTAAAAATATTACCGCATAGACAGTAGCCCCGATGCTTAGTTCGGTGTTAGGAAAGAAAAGCCGGACTAAGGATCTAAAAGATATACGCTGAGTCTAACATAAGTATGTCAATATGGGAATGCAGGCTGCAGCTGGCTGACCTCTGCCAAGACCGACTGTGGAGGTCAATGCATTGAAGCAGAGCCTCGAGCGGTCCGAGAACGAGCTCGGCCTTGCCAAGAAGCACCTCGAGGACAAGGAAGGTAAGTAATACCTTAGTAAAGAAATACCTTATAGAAAGGTTTCGTTGCAAAAATAACAGGAGTAACATGGGTACCGCAGGGCCACGAACGAGGTGGCGACCACTGAAGGAAGCGGTGTCCGCTGGCTGAAAACAAAGCGGCTGGAGCGCACCGAGCGAGAGAAGGGGAGGCGCAAATGGCGGAGGTGGCAAGAGCTCTGTGCTCGTGGAAAAACACGAGGGTTTGGAGCGTGACTCGAAGACCCGAGAGTCCGAGCTTGCTTCGGCTCTTGAGAGTGCCAAAGCTGCTAAGGACGAGGCTCGAAAAGCCCTCCAAGAGATTGAGGCAATAAAGAAGATCGCGGCAGGTAAGGCATTTTTTATGCGAAGCAAGAATGTGAAAGTGAATTACCTATTACTTACCCGGATTCGGAGCTCTCCAGGAGCATTCGTAGATCTGCCCCATAGTGTGTCTGATGTTGCCGCATTCTACCGCGCCAAGGAGGGGAGCTCGACGGAGAAGGTGTTCTGGTCTCAATATGCTGAGGTCGGACATCCGGTGCCCCTAAGCGACCAGCTGAAGCAGCTGGTCGAGCTCCACAAGGTCGCCGAACAGGCCATGAGGGGCCTCATAGTTCGGCTGTGGCCATTGGAAGCCATGCCTGGGAGCTACTTTGGGCTAGTGCGGCGGCTGGTGGACGCCTGTCCACGGATTGAAGTCATCAAGCGCTCCGTCTGCATTGAAGGTGCCCGTCGGGCCCTTGCCCATTATCGGTGTCAAAACCGGCGGATCTTGGGTAGGGGGTCCCGAACTGTGCGTCTAGGCGGATGGTAACAGGAGACAAGGGACACGATGTTTTACCCAGGTTCGGGCCCTCTTGATGGAGGTAAAACCCTACGTCCTGCTAGATTAATATTGATGATGTGTGTTACAAGAGTGGATCTACCACGAGATCAAAGAGGCTAAACCCTAGAAGCTAGCCTATGGTATGATTGTTGTTCGTCTAACGGACTAAAACCCTCCGGTTTATATAGACACCGGATAGGGTTAGGGTTACACGTAGTCGGTTACAATGGTAGGAGATCTACATATCCAGACGCCAAGCTTGCCTTCCACGCCAAGGAAAGTCTCATCCGGACACGGACGAAGTTTTCAATCTTGTATCTTCATAGTATTGGAGTCCGCCGATGATGATAGTTCGCTATCCGGACACCCCTAGTCCTAACTCCTCAAGAGTCTCTCGAACCAAAGCTTCAATGACGACAAGTCCGGTGCACATGTTGTCTTCGGCATTGCAAGGCGGGTTATTCCTCCGAATAATTTATAGAAGATTGTGAAAACCAGGATAGTGTCCGGCTCTGCAAAAATAAATTCCACATAACACCATAGAGAGAATAATATTACACAAGATCAATCTGATGACGTATTTTGTGGCGTGACGTCGCACCACTACCAAGCCTTTACTCAAATTGTTTTTATTGTTCCACCTCGCCGTTTAGCTTAAGCGGTTTCCTTGGCACGCCTTGTCGAGGCAGTAGATCGTGTTCCCCTTATTCCGGATTCCCATCAATACGGACATGGGTAACCCAACCGCGCCATTGATTGTGACGCTTGGGAGATAAGCGAGTTTTACTGTGCCGGTGGGGACACATGTTTTTGTCCGCCCATATAAGTGGATAAGGATCCAACCTTTTACCTGCGCCTTCTTCCTCCTTGGCTTATCCACCTCCGCGAACTCGAGCTCCAGAGCCCAAGTCCGCACTCCTCACCTCAACCTTCTCCAACTATGTCCGGAGCGGGAGGCAAGTGGATGGCCTCCTCCGTCACGGAGGGGCAGATCTAGAAGCTGCGCGACGCCGGATATCTGTCCAGCAACATCGCGCATCGGCTCCCCAACGAGGGAGAGCTCGTCCCCAACCCCAGGCCCCATGAGAGGGTAGTATTTCTTCCCCATTTCCTCCGCGGACTGGGCTTCCCGCTTCATCCCTTTCTCCGAGGGCTCATGTTCTACTACGGCCTAGATTTCCATGATCTGGCCCCGAATTTCATCCTCAACATCTCGGCGTTTATCGTCGTGTGCGAAGCATTCCTCTGCATCCAGCCCCACTTCGCCTTGTGGCTCAAGACCTTCAGTGTCAAGCCGAAGGTTGTGAAGGATGGCCAAGCGGAGTGCAGAGGCGCCATGGTGGGCAGGATGTCCCACGTTACGTGGCTGGAGGGCACTTTCGTGGAAACCATCAAGGGGTGGCAATCGGGGTGGTTCTACATCACCGAGCCGCGTGACCCTGATTGGGCGGCGGTCCCCGAATTCAGATCTTGCATCCCCACACGGCTCACCTCCTGGAAAGAGAGTGGCTGAATTTGGGGGGATTCGGAGGAGCTGACCGGACTCCAAGTCTGTATCCAGAAGCTGGTGGACAAGAAGCTCAAGCTTGTCAACGTAGTCCAGGTCATGCTCATCCGCCGGATTCTCCCGCCAGCGACGGGCTTTAATATGTGGGAGTTTGATCCGCGCAACACCGCACTCCTGAAGCGGGCTCTTCGACACTACGTACGAAGATGTCTGGAAGGTGATGTTCAAGGGCGCCGAAGCTCCCGCATCCGCTACCGAAGATCGCGGATTCTGCTCGCAGCGTCCAGCTGACGAGGTAAGTGATTTCACCACTTGTTTTCCATAGTTTGGCTCTATGCGGGATCTAAACTCCCTTTACCTTTGACAGAAATGGTGGCGAAGGCGAGCGGATTACCTGTCCGCCCCATTGCCAGAGGACTCCAGCGGACGCCCGCCTAACGGGTTGTTGGCTCCAAAGACCCCACGTGGTGAAGAAGAAGGCCATGAAGACGCCACGGGACTTGGAAGAGTTCCCGTTTTCAGGTGTTATCGGATGATGAATCGAGGTCGACTCCTCCCACCAAGGCGAGGAGGAGAAGAAGAAAGCCTCTCCCCGGTGAAGGAGGAGGAAAAGGAAGGCCTCCCCAACAAGGGAGGCCGAAGGGTCCAAGAAGGGAAAAACTCTTCCTCCGGACTGCTCCGCCAAAGCCAGTGACGACGACGAAGACTGGTATCCAAGGGCCAAGCCCCTGGCGAGATCGTAAGTATCCGAACTCCCGAATAACTTCAAGGTTTTTATTTTCGCCACATAATGTCTTTCTAATGCCGCATACAACCTTGCAGTCCGCCCAAGGATGATCTTCCTGCTTGCCGAGCGGGTCCTTGGGTGCGCCGGATATGGATTCCTTCCGACCGCCTCCACCCCCGTGCCGCGATTTGACGCCGAGGTGGGATCCCGAAAGGACCCACCAGAGGAGGAGGCCCCGAGGTGTCACAGACACCCTCCGGACTATGCACTGGACTCAGCCCGGAGGCCACAGTGGCTCGTGAGTCCCGGCGGGCGCACCCTTCAAGAAGGGCAAGATCGAGACGCCGGCTGCCTCCGGCCCAACCGGAGGTGCCGGATAATTTGGCTGGAGGCGCTCAACGGCGCCTCCATCAAAGAGGAACACCGCACTTTATTATGAGTGTGGTGATTCGTAAGGTTCAGCTCGCCAAGAGCGGGCCGACTGAAGCCTGTAGTAGCCTTCTAACAGGCTTTGAGGTAAGAATTTCAATATATGTAAAATGGTACCAAGATAGACAAGAGCCCCTGATGCTCGGTGCGGTGTTCGGAAAGAAAAGCCGGACCGAGGATCTTTAGAAAGATAAACGCAGGAGTCATAAAAATATGTCAATATGGGATTGCAGGTTGTCTGCCGACCTCCGCCAAGACCGATCATGGAGGTCAATACTTTGAAGGAAAACCTCGAGTGGTCCGAGAACGAACTCGCCATGCCAAGAAGCAGCTCGAGGAAAAGAAGGTGAGTAATACCTTATGAAAATTGTACCTTCTGTAAAAGGATTTGGTTGCAAGAAAATGACAAGGATAACGTGGGTATTGTAGGGGCCACGAACGAGGTGGCGACCACTGAAGGAGGGGCGCCGTCATGACGAACGTAATGCGGCCGCGGAGCGCACCAAGCGAGAGAAGCAGGAGGCGCGGGTGGAGGAGGTACAGCAAGAGCTCCAGGATCTCATGAAAAAACATGAGAACTTGGAGTGTGACCCGAAGACTCGAGAGTCTGAGCTTGCAACGGCTCTTGAGAGTGCCAAAGCCGCTAAGGCCGAAGCCTACAAGGCCCTCCAGGAGATTGAGGCGGTGAAGAAAATAGCAGCGGGTAAGGCATTTTTCATGCAGAGTAAGCATGTGAGTGTTAATTACCTGTTGCTTACCCGAATTCGGAGCTCTCCAGGGGCGTTCGCAGATCTTCCTCGCAGCGTGTCCGATGCTGCCGCATTCTACCGGGCCAAGGAGGGGAGCTCGACGGAGAAGGTCTTCTGGTCTCGTGATGTCGAGGCCGGACATCCGTGCCCCTTAGCGACCAAATTAAGCAGTTGGTCGAGCTCCACAAAGGCGGCCGAACAGGCCATGAAGGGCCTCATAGTTCTGCGTGGCCTAAGGAGGCCATGCACTGGAGCTACTTCCCTGCGCGGCGGCTGATGGATGCGGGTCCGTGGGTTGAAGTTATCAAGCATTCCCCTTGTATTGAGGGTGCCCGTCGGGCCCTTGCCCGCGCAAAGGTGCACTGGGGTAAGATGGATGCCCAGAAGCTCGTGATGGACCCGCCACCAGAGGGCAAGGAGCATCGCACGCCCGAGATGTATTATAAGAGTGTGCTTAAGGGCGCCCGCACTATTGCGGGTGAGTGCTCCAAAGATGTAATATTTGAGTAGACTCGCATTTTGTTATCCTGTGTGCTGAAAACTTAGTTCATGTGCGCTAAGCAACGCTTGTTAATTTAAAATATTACCTTCTGTGTGGCTGTTTATCAAATCTGAGAGATGGCAAGTCGTCGGCTTCAAATTTCCATGCCACGAAAGTGCCGGGGTGTTCGGGATAAACTTGAGCGCTCTTGTTCCCATTTTTGGGTCCATCTAGGAGGCGCTCAACACAGCGAACAAGGCAACCGGACTTATAATGCTTGAACACTCTCACTTAGACATAGAATTCTATAATTTTAAATTTCGGTGAAGCCCTAGTCTTCGAAGGTCAATTGGGGCGCCATCCACGCCTTTGGCTGGACAAGATCCGGCTCCTCGCTCTAAGCGGCATAAGTCTTTAAGGACTCGCAGAAAACCTCTCGAACAGCGATCGGTCTCTCGCCTCATCATGACGGTCAGTTTTAGCTTTCTCCATCGAGGCGTTAACCCAGCCGAATCTGGGCGGAATCGCAGTGGTTCTCCGGTGCTACCTTAGCCGATATAATGTAACGTAAGGTACCAAAACACGGAGCCGGGCAAACCCAACTATTGACCCAAGACATGATTCGAGCCGATGCATATAGTGCTATAAGTTCGGGGTGCCGCACTTGTGAAAGTGTTCGGACTCATCACACCATAACGCGGGAAACATAAGCCCCTGGTGTATATTAGCCGTACCAAAGTGTACGGAGGCAACATGCCGTGAATGAACATATGTATGAAAAAAGAAATACAATTATAAGCAAAAAGGTGCTGCATTGTTTTATTCAATAAGTGCTGCTATGAATGCAGAACGATACAAATAGTGCGATAAGCAAGGTATGGAATTGTTAAACATGCCCCCCTCCAAGGGTAGGCTGCAGATTGGTGTATAAAAATGCTCGTAATGGAGACCACCTGTATATTCGTTTGTAGCCTTTATCCTTCCCTGGCTGTTGCATCGTGAGTTCGGCAGGTCTGCTGCCGGACAGGCTTCGACAAACGGAGTCCTGTGGGTAAAAAGTAAAAGGTAAAAAGAAAAGAAAAGGAACGACACACTTGAGAGCCCTCGTGTGGTTGAGCCGCAGCCTGGGTATATTGTGGTCGTGCCCCCCTCCCCATGCGCATGGTATCTTCAGAGCGTAATGGTGTACGCCAAGGACCTGCTTTGACGCTTTCGCAGAGCTGGGTTGGGGCCGCATCGCCACGCTGCTCGGAATGTGCCGTGGTCTTGTTGTAAGTTACTCCGGCGCTTGGCTGTGTCCGGCCGCATAACGGCCGGACTTGAGAATTGCCTTAAGAGGTTGCATTGCACTTCGCCATGAGAGCCGCCAGTATGTTCCTCCGTGCGGAGAGAACGTTCAATGTCTCCGTTGACCGTGATGACTCCTCGAGGGCCTGGCATCTTGAGCTTGAGGTATGCATAGTGTGGCACCGCGTTGAACTTTGCAAACGCGGTACGTCCGAGCAAGGCATGATAGCCGCTGCAGAACGGGACTATGTCGAAGATTAACTCCTCGCTTCGGAAGTTATCCGGGATCCAAGACCACTTCGATGTAATTGAGCATGTACAATTGGCTTCTACACCTGGTATGACGCCTTTAAAGGTCGTTTTGGTAGGTTTAATCCTTGAGGGTCTATGCCCATTTTGGCGACCGTATCCTTGTAAAGCAGGTTCAGTTGCTGCCGCCGTCCATTAGGACTACGGTTAGGTGAAATCCATCGACGATTGGGTCTAAGACCGGTCTGGCCGAATCCGCCGTGGCGGATCTTTGGTGGGTGGTCCTTCGGTCAAAAGTGATCGGGCAGGAGGACCATGGATTGAACTTCGGGCAAGTGGCTCCATCGTGTAGACATCCTCGAGTGCACGCCCGCTCCTTTTGGGTATGTGCGTTATGATATCATGTTCACCGTCCGCACTTTGGGGAAACCCTTCTGCCCTCTATTGTTCGGGCGGTTGGGTCTCGTCCTCGCCATCGCTTATGCAGCCCCTTGTCATTGCTTTCGCAATTAACTTGCCTGCTTGAATACCCAACAGTCCCCTGTTGGTGTGGTTAGCTAGCTTTTTGGGGTGCCGTGTATCCGCACAAGCGGTCGAGTATTCGGTCCAAATTGGACGGACCCGAGTAGTTCTTTTGAATGGCTTTTTCCGTTGACCGGGTTTAGAGCCTCTGAATCCAGCATTGACCGTGGTATCCTCAATATTGTCGCCGCACGCGGCGCTTTGTTTTGTTACGACGCGGCCTGCCATTTCGGTCCTTGAAGTCCGGACTGCCAGAGTTTTTGCCGAGGTTGTTGCTGCGTGCTAACCAGCTGTCCTCACCCGCGCAAAAGCGGGTCATGAGTGATGTGAGGGCTGCCATGGATTTCAGCTTTTCCTGTCCTAGGTGCCGGCAAGCCACTCATCACAGATGTTATGCTTGAAGGCCGCGAGGGCCTCCGCATCCGGACAGTCAATGATTTGGTTTTTCTTGGTTAAGAACCGTGTCCAGAATTGTCTGGCCGATTAAATGCCCTGCTGAATTATGTGGCTTAGGTCATCAGGCTGGTGGTCGCACATAAGTGCCACAGAAGTTATCGAGGAATGCGGCTTCTAGGTCCTCCCAGCTCCCAATTGACTCTGCTGGCTAGCTGTTGAGCCAATGTCGGGCTGGTCCTTTAAGCTTGAGGGGGAGGTATTTGATGGCGTGAAGAACGTCACTGCGGGCCATGTGGATGTGAAGGATATAGTCTTCGATCCAAACCGCGGGGTCTGTTGTGCCGTCATAGGATTCAATATTGATGGGTTTAAACCCTTTGATGATCCATTACTTCGTCTGTGAAGCATAGTGGGTGTGCGGCGCCTCTGTACTGGGCGATATCACGACGGAGCTCAAAAGAGCTTTGTCTGTTTTGTTCGGCCCGGCCGGACTTACTGTGTCCGGCGCGACGGTTGTCGTCACGTACCGTGGGGCGCCCACGTGATCCGTAGATCGATCTTGATTGTCTTGCCTTGTCCTCCAATATATCTCGCAGGTCCGGAGCGTTCCCCTTTGGCCGTGTGCTTTTTGAGCGATCCCGGGGTACGGTTCTAGTGAAGGGCCTAGAGGCCTCTCTATCGCGACCACGGGGTGGTCAGTCAGCCGTATTATCTCCTAGTGATGCGGGTTCATAAGCCTCCTCCTCTAATCGGGGTACCAGCTTGCGTTTAGGGTAGCTTTTGGACGGGCGTTCGAGCTCATGCTCTTCGGCCGCGAGGACTTAAGTCCATCTGTCGGCTAGCAGATCCTGATCAGCTGGAAGCTGTTGCTGCTTTTTCTTGAGGCTGTTCCCCGTGGCCATAAGCCTGCGTCTAAAACGCTCTTGTTCGACGGGATCCTCGACGCACGAATTCATTGTCGTCGAGGCTTGCTTCGTTTTTGGAGGGAGGCATATAATCCTCTACCTCTTCTTATGCCGCTCTCTCTTGAGGGCTGGCGTCTCCATCCTCCCTTATTTGGATCTTGCTTTGGAGTGGATTGTCTTCGCACCGTCCGGTGTATTGTTATCTCCGGTGCGGAATCTTCATTCTTGCTGTGGCGGGATTTAGAGCGGCGCCACGACGCCGGGCGCTTGGGCTGCTTCTTGGAGGGTCATCCTCCGTTGTTCCATCGTCGTTCCCATCTTTTGGGATGTCCACCATGTATATGTCGTATGACGAGGTGGCCTTCCAAAGGCCTCAGAGGCGCTGGCTCTTGTTCGTCTCCGGCATCGTCGTCCATAACGTCGATGTCTTCGGAGTCGTAGTCTAGCATGTCGGTTAGATCGTCGACAACGGCTACCAAGTGGGTGGTGGGTGGGCGTTGAATTTCTTCGTCGTCCGCATCCCAACCTTCCTGACCGTAATCCGGCCAGGGCTCTCCGGATAAAGAGAGAGACTTTAGTGAATTCAGGATGTCGCCAAAGGGCGAGTACTAAAAGATGTCCGCGGCAGTGAACTCCATGACGGGCGCCCAATCGGATTCGATTGGCAAGGGCGCGGAGGGTTCGGAGTCCGGAGAGGAGTCCGGCACCCTGGAGTAGAGGTATTCGCAAAGGATAGGGGTAGAGTTTGGCTCGATCGCCGTAGAGATTAAAGCCCCCGAGGCGGTTTTTCAACCACTCGTCCTCAATCGGGGAATCCGGCTCCGGGTTAAGGGTCGGAGCGGATTCTGGTGCGGCCTGTGGCAATCGCTCGGCCGCGAGCTAGATCATGCCCATCGAGACAAGGCGGTGCGCTTATCGCGCCCGAATCCGTCGAAGATCAAGTCTCTGCGGATATCGGCCGTATAGTTTAAACTTCCAAATCTGACTGACGGCCAGGCGTAGCTTTCGATCTGCTTCCAGATGGCCGTTAATTGGCCCGCAGCAAAAGCCGCCGAACACGAAGATCTGTCCGGGAGAAAAGTCTCACCCTGGACCGCGTCGTTGTTGATGATCGAAGGAGCCATCGGGCCTATCGGTGACGACATGCAGGAACTCTCAATGAAAGCACCAATGTCGGTGTCAAACCGGCGGATCTCGGGTAGGGGGTCTGAATCGTGCGTCTAGGCGGATGGTAACAGGAGACAAGGGACACGATGTTTTACCCAGGTTCGGGCCCTCTTGATGGAGCTAAAACCCTACGTCCTGCTAGATTAATATTGATGATGTGTGTTACAAGAGTGGATCTACCACGAGATCAAAGAGTCTAAACCCTAGAAGCTAGCCTATGGTATGATTGTTGTTCGTCCTACGGACTAAAACCCTCCGGTTTATATAGACACCGGATAGGGTTAGGGTTACACAGAGTCGGTTACAATGGTAGGAGATCTACATATCCGTGTCGCCAAGCTTGCCTTCCATGCCAAGGAAAGTCCCATCCGGACACGGGACGAAGTTTTCAATCTTGTATCTTCATAGTCTTGGAGTCCGGCAGATGATGATAGTTCGGCTATCCGGACACCCCCTAGTCCAGAACTCCCTCACCCGTGCTAAAGTGCACTGGGGCAAGCTGGACGCGGAGAAGCTTGTGACGGACGGGCCACCGAAGGGCAAGGAGCATCGCACGCCCGAATTGTACTATGAGGGCCTCCTGAAGGGTGCCCGCCGTATAGCGGACGAGTGCTCCAAAGATGTAATTTTTGAATAGACTCGCATTTGTTATCCTGTACGCTGAAAACTTGTTCATATGTGCACAGCAACGCTTGTTAATTTAAAATATTACCTTCTGTGCGGCGGTTTATCAAATTTGAGAGATGGAAAGTCGTTGGCTTCAGCCCCCATGCCACGAGTTCTGGGGTGTTCGGGATAAACTTGAGCGCTCTTGTTCCCATATTTGGGTCCATCGAGGGAGGCGCTCAACGCAACGAACGAGGCAACCAGACTTATAATGCTTGAACACTCTCACTTAGCCATAGAATTCTATAATTTTAAATTTCGGTGAAGCCCCTAGTATTCGGAAGACCGAGTTCAGGGCGCTATCCACGCCTTGGCCGAACAATGTCGGCTCCTCGCTCGAAGCGGCATAAGTCTTTAGGGACTCGAAAAACCTCTCGAACAGCGACCAGCTCTCGCCCTATCATGACGGTCAGTTTTAGCTTTCTCCACTGAGGTGCTCAACCCAGCTCAACCGGGGCACAATCGCAGTGGTTCTCCTAGTGCTACCTTAGCCAATATAACGGAACGTAAGGTACCAAAACATAGGAGCCGGGCAAACCCAACTATTGACCCAAGACATGATTCGAGCCGATGCATATAATGCTATAAGTTCGGGTGCTGCACTTGTGAAAGTGTTCAGACTTATCACACCATAATTTTGGGGGTACTTAAGCCCCTCAGTGTATTTAGCCGTACCAAAGTGTAATGCAGGTGCAACATGACGTGAAATGAACATATATATAGATAAGGAAAGGAGTGCAATAATAGGCAAAAGCTATGTATTGTTTAAAAAAGGTACTGCAATGAAAGCAGAACGATACAAATAGTGCGATAAGCAAGGGATGGGACTATTTAACATGTCCCCCTCCAGGGATAAGTTGCGGGATGGTATGTAAAACATGTATAATGCTCATAATAGAGACCACCTGGACACTCGACGTAGCTTTCTGCTTCCCTGGTTGTTGCATCGTGAGTTCGGCAATTCGAGTGCCGGACAGGGCTTCTGGAAAACGGAGTCCTGAAAGTAAGAAAAAAGAAAAAAGAAAACGAATGACACAGTCGGAGCCCCCTGATGCGGTTGAGCCGCATTCGTGCGTGCCCCTCCCTTATGCCCATGGTATCTCCAGAGCGTAATTATGTACGCAGAGTAATCTTGGTTTCGCAATTTCGCGATGGTCGGGTTAGCCGGATTGCTACGCTGGCGTGCTTGGATCGTGCCAGGCGGTCTTGTTGTAGGTTACTCCGGGCGCGCTTGACAGTGTCCGGACGTTTAGTGGCCGGACTCGAGAATTGCTGTGAGAGGCTGCTTTGCACCTCTGCCGCGAGGGCCGCCGTGTGCTCCTCCGTTCGGAGAGAGCGTTCGGTGTTTCCATTGACCGTGATTACTCCTCGAGGGCCTGGCATCTTGAGCTTGAGGTATGCGTAGTACGGCACCGCATTGAACTTTGCAAATGCGGTTCGTCCAAGCAAAGGCGTGATAAGCCGCCGCGGAACGGGACTATGTCGAAGATTAACTCTTCGCTTCGAAGTTATCCGGGATCCGAAGACCACTTCGAGTGTAACTGAGCCTGTACAATTGGCCTCTACACCTGGTATTACGCCTTTAAAGGTCGTCTTTGTAGGTTTAATCCTTGAGGGGTCTATGCCCATTTTGTGCACTGTATCCTGATAAAGCAGGTTCAGGCTGCTGCCACCGTCCATCAGGACTCTAGTGAGGTGAAATCCGTCAATAATTGGGTCAAGAACCAATGCGGCGAAACCGCCGTGACGGATTCTAGTGGGGTGGTCCCTTTGATCGAAGGTGATCGGGCAGGAAGACCATGGGTTGAACTTCGGGCGTGGCTCCATCGCATATCGCCCTTTAGTGCATGCTTCCGCTCCCTTTTGGGTATGTGGGTTGCGTATATCATGTTCACTGTCCGCACTTGTGGGGGAAAGCCCTTCTGTCCTCTATTGTTTGGTGGCCGGGGCTCTTCGTCGTCATCGCTATGCAGCCCCTTGTCATTGAGTTCGCACTTAACTTGCTCGCTTGCTTGAACACCCAACAATCCCTGTTGGTGTGATTGGCTGGTTTTTCGGGTGCCATGTATCCGCACAAGCGATCGAAAGTATTCGGTCCAAGTTGGACGAGCCACAGGTATTTCTTTTGAATGGCTTCTTCCGCTGACCGGGTTTAGAGCCTCTGAATCCGGCATTTATTGCCGTATCTTCAGCATTATCACCGTTAATGCGGCGCTTGTTCTTGTTGCGACGCGACCTGCCATTGCTGTCCTTGGTATCCGAACTGTCAGGGTGTTTGGCCAAGTTGTTACTACGAGCTAGCCAGTTGTCTTCTCCCGCGCAAAAGCGGGTCATGAGTGTGGTGAGGGCTGCCATGGATTTCGGCTTTTCCTGTCCTAGGTGCCGGGCTAGCCACTCATCGTGGATGTTATGTTTGAAGGCTGCAAGGGCCTCTCGCATCCGGACGATCAACGATTTGATTTTTCTTTGTTAGGAACCGTGTCCGTAATTGTCCGGCCGATTCTTACAGTTGCTGAATTATATGGCTAAGGTCATCAAAGTCTGGTGGTCGCACATATGTGCCCCGGAAGTTATCAAGGAATGCGGCTTCCGTGTCCTCCCAACAACCGATTGATTCTGCCGGGCAAGCTGTTGAGCCAATGTCGAGCTGGTCCTTTAAGCTTGAGTGGGAGGTATTTGCTTTGGCATGTAGATCATCACCAAGGGCCATGTGGATATGGAGGAGATAGTCCTCGATCCAGACCGCAGGATCTGTGGTATCATCGTATGATTCGATGTTTACGGGTTTGAAACCCTCGGGATTTGATGATCCATTACTTCATCTGTGAAGCATAGTGGGTGTCTTGGCGCCTCAGATTGGGCTATATCACGGCGTAGCTCATATGAGCTTTGTCTCATCGTGTTCGGCCCGGCCGAGTTTGTCAGATCCGCGTGACGGTAATCATCCCGAGTCGTTGGGCGCCCACGCGATCCGTAGATCGATCTTGCATGTTTTGCCTTATCCTCCAATATATCTCGCAAGTCCAGCGCGTTTTCCCATGCCTTGGCACTTTTTGAGCGGCGTCGGGGTGTGGCTTGAGCGGAGGGCTGAGAGGCTTCTCTATCGCGGCCAAGGGGTGGCCGGTCTGCCATGTCGTGCACTGGTGACTTGGGTGCTTCCTCCTCTGATCGAGGCAACGGCCTGTGTTTGGGGTAGCTTTTGGAGGGGCGTTCGAGTTCATACTCTTCGGCTGCAAGGACTTGATCCATCTGTCACCTAGCAGTGTCTTGGTCAGCTCTAAGTTGTTGCTTCTTCTTGAGGCTGCTTGCCGTGGCCAAAAAGCCTGCGTTTGAAAGCGCTCTGTTCGGGCGGGATCCTCAGCACGACAAATTAGCCGTCGTCGAGGCTTGCCTCATCTTCGGAGGGAGGCGCATAATTATCGCCCTCGACCTCTCTTTCGTATAATCGCTGCGCGGACTTGCTTCTCCCTCCTCCTGCGCATGAATCCTGCCGGAGGGGTTGTCTTCAACCTTTGTCCGGGATGTTATTGTTTCCCGTGCCGGAATCACCGTTTTTACTGTGGCGGGATTTAGAACGGCGCCGCTGACGTCGGCGTTTGGGTTGTTTCTTGGAGGGGTCATCCTTCGTCGTTCCATTGCCATTCCCATCTTTTGGGATGTCCACCATGTATATGTCGTATGACGAGCTGGCCTTCCAATGCCCTGTAGGCGCTGGGTCTTGGTCGTCTCCGGCATCGTCGTCCATACCGTCGATGTCTTAGGAGTCGAAGTCGAGCATGTCGGTTAAATCGCCGATGCGATGGCTACAAAGTGGGTGGTGGGTGGGCGTTGAATTTCTTCGCCGTCCGCATCCCAACCTTCCTATCCGTAGTCCGGCCAGGGCTCTCCGGATAAAGAGAGAGACTTTAGTGAGTTCAGGATATCGCCAAAGGGCGAGTGCTGAAAGATGTCCGCGGTGGTGAATTCCATGAACGGCGCCCAATCGGATTCGATTGGCAGGGGCGCGGAGGGTTCGGAGTCCGAAGAAGAGTCCGGCACCTTGGAGTCACGACCTTCGCAAAGGACAGGGAGGGTGTTCGGCTCGATCGCCGTAGAGATTTCAGCCCCCGAGGCGGTGTCCAACCAACCGTCCTTGATTGGCGAATCCGGCTCCGGATTAAGGGTCGGAGCGGATGCTGGTGCGGCCTCCAGGGCACCGTTCGGCGGCAGAGCTAGATCATGCCCATCGAGACAGTGCGGCGCGCTTGGCTGTGGCTCGAATCCGTCGAAGATCAAGTCTCCGCGGATGTCGGCCGTATAATTCAAGCTTCCAAATCTGACCTGATGGCCAGGGGCGTAGCTTTCAATCTGCTCTAGATGGCCAAGTGAATTGGCCCGCAGTGCAAAGCCGCGAATACTGAAGATCTGTCCGGGGAGAAAAGTCTCACCACGGACCGCGTCGTATTGATGATCGAAGGAGCCATCGGGCCTATAGGTGAAGACACGAGGACTCTCAATGAAAGCACCAATGTCGGTGTCAAAACCGGCGGATCTCGGTTAGGGGGTCCCGAACTGTGCGTCTAGGCGGATGGTATCAGGAGACAAGGGACACGATGTTTTTACCCAGGTTTGGGCCCTCTCGATGGAGGTAATACCCTACTCCTGCTTGATTAATATTGATGATATGAGTAGTGAAAGAGTAGATCTACCACGAGATCAGAGAGGCTAAACCCTAGAAGCTAGCCTATGGTATGATTGTTGTTCGTCCTACGGACTAAAACACTCCGGTTTATATAGACACCAGATAGCTTAGGGTTACACAGAGTCGGTTACAATGGTAGGAGATCTACATATCCAGACGCCAAGCTTGCCTTCCACGCCAAGGAAAGTCCCATCCGGACACGGGACGAAGTCTTCAATCTTGTATCTTCATAATCTAGGAGTCCGGCCAAAGATGATAGTTCGGCTATCCGGACACCCCCTAGTCCAGGACTCCCTCAGCCGCATCTTTTTACGCCAAACCTCTCCCCAGCCTTTCCAACCTCGAGTTCTAGCACCCAAGGTTCAAATTCATTGCTTCAAGATTCCCAATCATGTCCGGACCCAGTCCATAGGGCCGATGGGTGGCTTCCTCTATTACAGAGGAGGACATTGCGAAGCTTCGGGCGTCCAGATACCTGACCGTAGAGATCCCCCACAGGCTTCCTGCTCAAGGACAGGTTATTCCGACTCCGAGATCCGGCGAGAGGGTCGTATTCATCTCTCACTTCCTCTGAGGGCTAGGGTTCGCTCTTCACCCCTTCGTCTGGGGGACCATGTTTTATTACGGACTAGATTTTCACGATCTAGCCCTAGATTCTTTCCTCCACATCTCGGCGTTTATCACCACGTGTGAGGCCTTCCTCCGAATTCCCCCACACTTTAGCTTATGGCTCAAGACCTTTAGTGTGAAGCCGAAGGTGATCGAAGGGAAACAGGCGGAGTGCAGCGGTGCTCTAGTGAGCAAGCTTACCAATACTCTCTGGCCAAAAGGCTCTTTCACCGAAACTTCCAACCAATGGCAGCGGGAGTGGTTTTACATCAAAGAACCCCGCGGTACCAAGTGGGAGGCTATACCTGTGTTCCGTTCTGGTCCTCCGTTATAGCTTGCATCATGGATTAATAAGGGGCTGGACTGGGGATCAGTTGATGAAGTGCAGACTCTACACAGCCGCATCCCAACCCTCCGTGAGAAGGACATCGATCTTGTCAACGTGATTCAAGTAATGCTAGTCCGCCGAGCCCTGCCATGCCAGCGTAGGCCTCTCCGCATGTGGGAGTTTAATCCAGAAGGACCACGGACCCTTCAACACTTCTTCGGCACTACACACAAAGGGATGTGGAAGTTATTTTTCAGGAAACGAAAACAGTGGTCGGACACCACCGAGGACATCGGCCTTGACTGCAACCATCCGGATACCTCGGTAAGCGCTCAACTCCTGAACACTTTGTAGTTAAGTATGCCGTAATATGTTACTGAGCAAACTATCTTCTTCTAGGGCTGGATAAAGAAAGTGGAGCGGATTAGGTGTTCGGCCCCCCTCCCCAAAGACTCAGTGGATCCCGTACTAACAAGGATGCTGGCCCCGGCACCATACCAGATGCCTATGGAGGAGGACAAGGCGGAAAGCGGGAGGGCCAAAGGCTGCCTCCATCCCGAAGGTATATCAGGCATTGTGTCCGAGGGAATCAAAATTCCATCGTCCGAAGAAAAAAGTGAAGGAGAAGTCGACGTCTCTTCACCCCATGGTAAGAAAAGGGCTGCCTCCGAAGATTGGGAGGAAAAGGCTCCCAAGCGAGGCAAGGTGCCCCAGCCGGGCCGCTCGGGCTTGGAGGATGGCGTCTTCAGACAGTCCCATGATAAGCACAAGCCTCTAGCCGAATCGTAAGAGAACAAGGATGTTTTTAAACATATCCTGTTCCTTTCCTGTTACCAAGGTAACATCTAGGATATATGTTTTTGCAGCTCGGTAAATAGTCTTCTTCACCAATCCTCCTCCTCGGGAGATCTTCTTCTGGATATGATGGAAAGCGAGACACCGCCACCGGTCTCCTCGCCCAATAAGGCGGACGACTTTGAGGTGTCGTCCCGGAGGGTCTCTCCTGATCAAAAAGTAGTGCGAGGGGTGATGAAGACACTACCCGAAGGTGATACTTCGGTAGCCCAGGATCCGGGGGCCAACAAAAAGGCCCCGGGCTGTCCGGCCAACAGCCGGAGACAACCACAGGGACGAATAAACGGATCCCTTCAAAGGGAGGTTGTACTCCTATGACAGCGAGACACCGCCACCGGTCTCCTCGCCCAATAAGGCCGGACTCCAAAAAGCGGATTGAATGAAGCCTTCACGAGCCTACTAATGGGCTTCGAGGTTTGTAATGTAATATTTTTAATTGTGCTTTTGTTCACAAACTGCACCTGTGTATAGGTAGTAGCCCCTGAGACTCTGATTGGCTTTCCAAGGGAGGTGATCAGAGGATCTAAAAGATATGCCTAGGGA
Organism: Aegilops bicornis; assembly: GCA_021605145.1. Classification (NCBI taxonomy): domain Eukaryota; kingdom Viridiplantae; phylum Streptophyta; class Magnoliopsida; order Poales; family Poaceae; genus Aegilops; species Aegilops bicornis. The sequence continues at coordinate 675,015,323 of CM038671.1, forward strand.
ATAATCTGATTAATTGGAACACAGGTTGTCACTTCCCTGGCGTTCGCTCGGACTACAGAAGTTCTCGATCTGGAGCGGAAGCTTGATGTGGTGGGAAATGACCTTATGCTTATTAACAAGCGTCTTGACGAGTCGCAAGGTATGTTTTTGGGACAGTATTTACAAGCGCGTGCTTTGTAATGTAAGCATGCCGCGAAATATTGTATACTAAAATATGCATGACTACAGATGGTGCCACCACGGTCAAGATCCTTCGGGCCGAGCTGGCCCGGGACAAGGAGCAGGCCCGGATTGGTAATGCGGCTGCCGAGAAGGCTTCTGCCGAGTTAAAGGCCGAACAGGCTGCTCGGCGCCAATGCAAGGAGAGAATATCCTCGATGGCGCGTGAGCTAACACTACAAAAAAAATACACTTCCGTGATGATACGTGTTTGTCACAGTAGGTCGCATTTTTTGTCATGCATGTACATCCATGACAAATTTATGACAGAATCAAGATAGTCATACCTGTGCTGTCGTAGAAGTATTCCATGACATCACCAAAATTATCATCACGGAAGTGTCCACTTCCATGACGATAAATCCAGCGTCACAGAAGTGTTTTCAGCAAGGGTGACCGACACGTGGCATCCACCGTAACGGAACGCCGTTAAGCTATCGGGTCGGATTTTGGATTCGATAACCCGTTAACAGCCACGACCAATGCTGATTTTCCACGTGTAAAATTCTCATTGGCTGACGGATCCACGCGTCGACTCGCGTTAGCACAGTGTCACTCATCCAATGGTCGAGATGGGCCTATGATATGTTGACACGTGGACCGGCCCAACAGAGGCCCACAAAGTTTAAATGGGCCGGCCCAACCGAAGGCCCATAAGATTTAGCGGACCATAATGGGCCGGCCCAGCTAAAGGCCCACAAAATTTAGCGGACCACAATGGGCCGGCCCAGCTAAAGGCCCACAAGATTTTGCAGACCATAATGGGCCGGCCCAGCTAAAGGCCCACAAGATTTTGCGGACCACAATGGGCCGGCCCAGCTAAAGGCCCACAAGATTCTGCAGACCATAATGGGCCGCCCAACTAAAGGCCCAACATTCTTCATCAAATCGGCCCGTCAACGGCCTGTCCTAAACTTGCCATCAACGCGGCCCATGGTCACTTCGGCCCGTTAACGATGCGCTAAGTAATTGGGCGAATCACGGCCGGTGTATTTCCGACCGTTAAAGGTCCGGCTTCATTTGGGTCCATTTACAGGCCATCAAAACTTTCGGCCTGTTAGAGGCCCACTATAGGTTTGGGCCACTTTCTTCCTATTGTCATTTTCGGCCTGTTAACACCGGACGTAAACCATGGGCCATATGTGGCCCAACGTCATATCGGGCCCATTAAAGGCCCATATAAAAATGACGATAATCTAGCCCGACCGAAGTTTCGGCCTGTTAAAGGCCCGTATATTAGGTCGGCACATTTCTTGCCCGTCCAATTTCGCCTGTCAAAGATCCGGCGTAAATGGGCCACCATTTTGGCCTGCTAAGTCCAGTGGGTTATTTGGCACAATCAGGGCCCAATCTCACTTCCGGTCTATTAAAGGCCCATGTTTTTTATGGGCTCGAGATATTTACACCTGTAAACGGCCTATTTTTACTGGGGGCCCAAATTATGTTTAGGCCTGTTAAAGGCCCACTATGGGAACAGGCCTACCAGAAAAATATGAAAGCTTATGTTGATTTAGGCCCAGATATTTTTAGTGGGCTACATGTCAATTTCGGCCCGTAATCGTTTTTAGCCCAATTGGAATGGGCCCGACGAATGTTGGCATGTTGGGCTCCTACGAAGCTTTCGGCCGAATACATTACTAAGATAAACCTACACTATACAAAAATAGCGTCGTAATTACTGCAGCCTGGGGCAACATCATAAATGTTGTATCACAACAAAATAAATTCCAACCATACAACAAAAGGCCTGTTGGCATAAAGTTTACAGTCCTTCCAGATAAAAGCACCATCAGATGTATAGAAGCACAGATCATTTGACCTGAGTGCTAATGTTTCAGGCTGTAGAATCTGGTGGAGCTGCACGATCTCCACCTTTTTTCCGCCATTGCTCTTGAACAACGAAGTGAATGTCTGATAGTCTGGTTTCAAAACCATTCATATCTTGACGGCATTTCTCAACCACTATTCTTGTTTCTAAAACAACGTCCATTAGGGATTGGACTTGTGTCTGGAGCACAGATATATCACTCTTCTAGCAGGAAGATTTTGTTCAGTGTGCGATTTGGACGAGGTTACCTTGACAACCAACCCAGAATTACGCAGGAAGGTGCTTTTTGCACTGTTAGTGGAGAGATACTGACGCATTGCAGCAAGAGGTGACATTGTGCCTATAGTAGTCTCGTCACCTTCAGGTGGTTGTGGTTGTTCAATCATTTGTTCCATAGCTTCCTGAAAGTTTGAACTTGTAGATTAGTGTACCGGATAAGTTACTAATGAGACAAAAACAAACAAAGTAGGTTAAACGTTTATACATAACTTATTTTGGTGAACTACTATAATACATTAGCATGTATTGTAGTGCCAACTACATAATAAAATCACTTTCGGACATATGTCCATGTAGCATGCCTACTGTATTGTCTATTTCCTCACATTCCTTGAGATCTAAGGATAAAGAGACATGGTTTAAAGTAGGATGAACATAGTATGACATCATTCATATCATGGGCAAATAGATATAAAACAAACAACCTATTTTATCATTGTGTGCGCACGTGAACATAACAACTAGATTACAGATCAAGACCAAAAGAATATCCTTCATCTCTTTTAAACCATGTAAGGTGCAATGATACGTTAAGACAACCGTGTATAAAAGTGAACAGAGTAATGTACATTGGCTGCAAACCAAGTAGTTAAATGAACACATCACAGTACCAATCAGTTCAAAGGCGAGGAGTAAGGACTTACAACAATGGCTTGAACTGGTGTGCTCATGCCCTTCATCTTGCTAGTGTGGCAATCCTTGAAGATTTGCACTGCATTGATTCGAGTTCTTTTTGGTCCGCACGGGCTATCCTCTGTATTTGGAACAAGTAAATATAGATACGATAATATGGCACACAAAAAAGAAGGAAGTAGCAGCTATTTACAAAAGCCTCGCAGTGTGCAATATAGCTACGAGATCCCGTTGTCTGTTGCAATTTCACTTTAGAATGGTTGGTTTTGTTCTTCAAACAGTTAGCCTAGAAGAAGATACACTTGTAAGGCACATACATAAATACAAGTTCAATATGTGGTCTGATCAAATACATATAGCCTACTGATACTTTGGATCAGACCAGTGTTTAACGAGGGCTGTCCAGTCTTCATTTGTAATATATTCCACTGGAGATGTATGGGCGATTTCATTGTTAGCCTTGCCTTCAAAGTGAGATTTTCTAAGGTGGAACCGATACTGTCGCAGAGCAGACTGAAAAACATGAGTGCATGCTTGTTTAGATGCATCATCTTTCGAATCCAACTTGAACCTCATCTGTTGAAAAAAGAATGTGAGTCTTATTAGGAGGAAGCTAGAAAGTATGGGACAGAGCAAGACAATATTACTAATTGCGATGAATAACATTACTTACGGATAAATGGTCAAGGAAGGTGTTAAACTGGGTATTGTCTTTCTCATTCCTGTCTTTGGATCCACGTTGGGAGGATACGTGCATGACACCTAACTTGGCAGCGGCTGCCTCGATACTAACTTGGCTGACTCAGTAGCATCACGTGGCCTTTTTAAACCTGCCTCAAAATGGATCTCCATTCTTCCTCCTTTAGATTTTGTTAATTTGTCAAGCATTATCCACGATGTACTGCTTTTCTCTTGCGCCCGTGGTGCTAGTTCAACAACGAATATGGAAAGTGTTAGTGTACATCAAACCGTGAGAGTACATATAAAGGAGCATGCAACTTCAACTTGACTCGGCCAGTACCGTCTTGGTGTTGATGCTCATGAGGTTCATCTGATCTTGCCAAGTCCTGTTGTGTCGCCAGTGCTTCTAAGTAGTGTTAGGTGTGAAGGCAGCTTGGGAACCGCCAGTTCGAGCAAACGAACGAAGTCTTGGTTGAGATGTCAGGTATAGTTGAAGCGGATGTTGCGGTGGTGGAGCAGGTGATACTGTGTTTGTAGATTTAGCCGGTGGACTTGGACCTTCTCGCACTATAAGTACCAGCAGAATCTCGACGGTAGAACCTTTTCCGCTTTCACCCGACGAGTAACAAGACTTCCTACTATATTATTTTCCTTGCTCTTTTTGACTTTTGCCATGTCAAGCTGTACCCACAACACAAAAGAATAAAATCACTCTTGAACTCATTGATGCATGATCTGAGACAAGCTATACTTTGATGTAATACAACCGTATGAGGATGGAATATGTAAGAAAAACAGGACGGCATGACATATTCACAGCTACGATGTGCAAACTAAGCAGAAGGATTTTCAAGAAAATAGAAGTAACGCAATCTAGCCACCATATGAAAGATGCAACCAATATTACTCTGCCAAGTTAAAAGTGTCTTGTCATAAGTGGCAATTCGAAAAATTAGAAGCAGTACAACGTAGAAATCAATGCAAGATGCAACCACTATCAAACTACCATGTTAAGAGCGTCCAATCATGAGTGGTCGATGCGGGATACACAACGGCAGTACTTTGATGTAAGAACATGGTATGATAGATAGATGCAGTGTATTCTAGACACAGAAAGCCATGTCATATGCACATGTATAACGTATAAACTCAGCAGGTGCAATTTAATCAAAATAGAAGAAACACAGGCTAGACAACATATGCAACACGAAACCAATTATCACACTGTCAACTTAGAGCAAGCACCTGCGATGGTGAAGTACAGGAGATGAACTCATCATGTAGACTTGGGACTTCAACTTCATTAGCAGTAGCAGGGGCAAATCTAGAGAGTCTCTATTTGCGTCGGTGCGGAGGACCACCAACATCCCCTAACTTACTCTTTTCCTTCCTATTTTCTGATATTGCCTTATGAAGTCAAAACCACAAGAAGATGAATAAAATTAGCTCTGCATAACTGGCTGATGCATGATCTGCATTTAACACTACTTTGATGTAAGGCAAGCGCGGGATAGGAGGATGGAATCTATACAAAAAAGACAGTGTTTCATATTCACACGTCGATAGGAGGATGGAATATGTATGAAAAAAAAACGATGGCGGAAGGCATTTCAAAAAAATTAGAAGAAATGAAAGCTAGGCACCATATGAACATGCAACCAATATCACTCTATCAGGTAAAAAGTGTCTCGTCATAAGTGCCATTTCAAGAAATTAGAAGCAGTACAAGCTAGAAGACAATGCAAGATGCAACCTACATCACAGTCCCAAGTTAAATGTGTCTTATGGGTAAGTGATTGTTGCAGGTATTAGTTGTAAGCTACGCAGATGCAATTCAACATAATCAGAAGCAATACAAACTAGACATCATACGGAAAACGCAACCACGTATAACAGTTCCAAGTAAGAGCAAGCACCTGTGATGGTGGAGTAGGGGATATGTGCTCATCATGTACACGTATGTTCTAGAAACAGGAACACATGTCATATTCACAGGCATTATGTGTAAAGTAAGAAGATGCAATTCAAGTTAGAAGCAATACAAGCTAGACATCATACGCAACATGCAACCACATATAATAGTGTCAAGTTAGAGCAAGCACCTGTGATGGTGGAGTAGGGGAGATGTGCTCATCATCTACACACCTACGTTGACTGTCCAGCCTTCTGTTGTCTTGCGAATATTGTTGGGAGGATGGCGGAGTAGAATATGTAGAGACCCTCTGTTTGAGTTGTTCCGAAGGACCACCATCATCCACTGCCGGACTAATTTCCTTCAGCTGTAATGATTTTGCATTTGAAGTCAAACCGATAAGAAAAAGGAATAAAATTCGCTCTTCAGAACTCATTCATGCATGATAATCTTGTGAACACTACTCGGATGAAAGGCAAACACATGATGCGAGGATGGAATATGTATGAAAGACAGGATGGTGTGACATATTCACACCTATGATGTGGCAACTAAGCGAAGGCATTTCAACAAATTAGAAGCACTGCAAGCTAGACACCATATGAAAGATGCAACCAATATCACTCTGCCAAGTTCAAATTGTATGGCGTTTCAACAAATTAGAAGCAGTACATGCTAGAAATCATATGCAAGACACAACCAATATCACAGTGGAGACTTAAAGGTGCCTTATCATAAGTGACTGATGCGGGATATGCAAGAAAAGTAGTCTGATGTAGAAACAGGAACACATGTCATATTCACAGGCATTATGTGTAAAGTAAGCACATGCAATTCAACAAAGTTAGAAGCAATACAAGCTAGACATCATACGCAACATGCAACCACATATAATAGTGCCAGGTTAGAGCAAGCACCTGTGATGGTGGAGTAGGGGAGATGTGCTCATCATCTACACAGCTACGTTGACTGTCTAGCCTTGCGTTGTCTTGTGAATCTTGTTTGGAGGATGGCGGAGTAGAATCTGTAGAGAACCTCCGTTTCAGTTTCTCAGAAGGACCACCATCATCCAATGCCTTGCCAATTTCCTTCAGCTTTATTGATTTTGCATTGTGAGGTCATACCGACAAGAAAAAGGAATATCATTCGCTCTTCAGAACTCATTCATGCATGATAATCTTGTGAACACTACTCTGATGAAAGGTCAAGTCATGATATGAGGATGGAATATGTACGAAAAAATGGACGGCTTGACATATTCGCACCTATGATGTGGTAACTAAGCAGAAGGCACTTCAACAAATTAGAAACACTCCAAGACACCATATGGAAGGTGCAATCAATATCACTCTGCCAAGTTAAAAATGTCTCGTCATAGGTGGCGTTCATCAAACTAGAAGCAATACATGCTAGAAATCATATTCAAGACGCAAACCAATATCACACTGCCAACTTAAAGGTGTCCCATCATAAGTGACTGATGCAGGATACACAAGAAGAGTAGTTTCATGTAAGAACATGGTGTGATAGACAGATATAGTATGTACCAAAAACAGGAAAGCGTGTCATATTCACATGTATCATGTGTAAGCTAAGCAGATGCAGCTACACTAATTGGGAGCAATCTGAGCTAGACACCATATGCAGCATGCAACCAGATATCACACCTTTGCCAAGTTAGAGCAAGCACCTTGGATGGTGGAGTATGGGAGCGGAGACTTGGACCTTGTAATGCACTATCAAGACAAGGAGAATCGATCTGGATGCTCGTTTACGATCTTTGCGGAGGACCACCATCATCGACTTCCTTACTCTTTTCCTTCCTCTTTCTTGATTTTGCCTTGTCAAGTCAAACCCACAAGAAAAAGGAATAAAATTTGCTCTTAAGAACTCACTGATGCATGATACTGACGAACACTACTTTCATGTAAGGCAGCCGCATGATAGGAGGATGGAATATGTATGAAAAACAGGACGGCGTGACATATTGACATGTATGATGTATAAAATGTAAACTAAGCACAAGGTGCTTGAACTTGTTAGAATCGATGCAAGCTAGAAACCATATGAAAGAAGAAACCAATATCACTCTGCCAAATTAGAAGGGTGCCCTAACAAATGTATTTGACCAAATTAGAAGCAATACATGGAAACATGCTAGAAATAATATGCAATATGCAACGAATAAAGGTGACTAATCGTAAGTGATTCATGCAGGATACAGAAGAGAGGTAGTTTCATGTAAGAACAAGGTTAACACATAGATGTAGTGTGTACCAAAATAGGAAGGCATGTCATATTCACAGGTATAGTGTGTAAACTAAGCAGATGCAATTTACCATAATTAGAAGCATTACAAGATAGACACCGTATGCAACATGCAACCACATATCACCTGCTGGGTTAGAGCAAGCACCTGTGATGGTGGTGTAGGGTAGTCTTGGTCTTCAGGTACAGAGCTACGTTCAATGTCTTCATTTAGGCTTGCTGTTTCTTGAGAATCATGTGGAGAGGATGAAATTGCATTCTTATAAGAGTATTGCGTCTCATATTAACCCACGCGCGTGACTGTCTCATCATAATCGATAGACGCTTGATACACAAGAACGATGAGTTTGATGTAAGAACATGGTGTGATAGGCGGATGTAGTATGTACCAAAAACAAGGAAGGCGTGTCATATTCACATGTATAATGTGTAAGCTAAGGAGATGCAATTTAACAAATTAGGAGCATTGATGAGGGATACACAAGAAAAGTAGTTTGATGTAAGAACATGGTTAATAGAAAGACGTAGTATGTACCAAAAACAGGAAGGCATGTCATATTCACAGGTATAATGTGTTAAATAAGCAGATGCAATTTACCCTAATTAGAAGCATTACAAGGTAGACACCATATGCAACATGCAACCACATATCACACTGCCAAGTAGGAGCAATCACATGCGATGGTGGTGTGGGGGAATTGCGGTGATCAACTAGAGAGCTACGTTGACTATCTTCATTTAGCCTTCTTTGTTTCTTGAGAATCATGTGGGGAGGATGACACCGCACTCTTTAAACGAGTAGGGCGTCTCACAAGAACTCCGCCTGGGTGACTGTCTCATCATAAGTGATTGATGAGGGATACAAAAGAGCATTAGTTTGATGTACTGAACATGGTTAATAGACATATGTAGTATGTATCCAAAACAGGAAGGCATGTCATTATCAAAGGTATAATGTGTAAAGTAATGGCAGATGCAATTTAACCAAATTGGAAGCCATACAAGCTAGACACCATATGCAACATGCAACCACATTTGACAAAGGCGAAGTTAAAGCAAGCACTGGGACGGTTGTGTGTGGCAATTGAGATCATCAATCGCAGAGCTACGTTCTTGTCTCCAATCACGACATCGCACCCATTAGAGCGCTGAAACGCTTAGTGCTTGTCTTGAATTACACCGAGGCGACTTCTGTCTTTTCTTTTCTGCATTCATCAACACTGGCGTCAGTCTGAAATACACATGCATAAAAAACAATAGTGTGAGTATGGGTGAAGTGTGTGCACAATTAGTACAAAGTGTAAAGGTAGTAGATAGCAGGTCGGTGAGAAATAAATGATGGGAGACATATGATAGCTCTACAACATGCATGTCACACTAAATTACAACAGGATTCTATGAAAATAACAATGATCGAAAGCAAATAGGTCACCCATGTTTTCTCAGACTGCTCGATGTACAAAGAACGGGCAGATCGCCTTCATCTACCTCCAGCCAACGGTGTTGACGATCTTCCTCGAACGCCAGCGACCACCGCCCAAGATTCCTCCCCAGCCTGCGCCTCCCTCGACCTCACCGCACCGTGCTTGCTTGGCACCCCCGCCATCCATTCAAGCCCTGCCGACCTCCAAATCGGGCGCAAGCAGCCTCGCGCCACACACCCCTATGATAGATCGACCACAATTGAAATCCGAGGCAGACTCTTGGCCTCTAGCAAAGGTGAAATAGTAAAGGAGGAAACCTTGTGCATTTAGTATCACAAAGAAGATGCGTATGAAGCGCTCAACTAGTTTATTTCGTGGGATGAATACGGTGAGCGGAGACGTAAGATTTGCATCGAATAAGGGAAGAGGAGTACCTCTTTACGCTAGCGATGTTGTGTCCTCCTTCTGTTTTCCGACGATCTTGTTGTTTGCCGGAAACTAGAAGTTGTGGAGGACGGTGCAGCCTTGGACGAACCCATGGCCAAGTTGTTGAGTGTGGTGCGGTGGCCGTGCAGCCGGTGGCGGGAAGCAGATCCGAGGCGGCGAACAACGGCGTGGCGGAACAGCTCGGTGCGGTGGACGGTTGCGGCGATGGAGCCGCAGAGTGAGGTGCAGGACGGCGTGGTCGGAGTGGTTACGGCACGGTGTACATCGGCGTCGGCGTCGTGGAGGCAGCTACTGCCTCGGCTTTAGCTGCTAAGTCCTTGAGGCGTTCTTGATTGCGGTTATGCGTTGGACTGACGGCGGCGTCGGGGTTGTAAGTGCATCTAGTGCCCGTTAGTTATTTTGGTGTATTGAATTCTTATAGGTTTAGGGACTATTGTGTTTATGAGTGTACATAGGTCTATAAGTCTATGAGGAGTTTGATATTTACAGAGAAAGTGGACCCTAAAAATGAAGTTCTTTGGTCAAGACTTTGATATTCTCAAGACTTTCTCAAGACTTTGAAAGTGAAGAAATTGGTGTGACCTTGAAGACTTGGTATTCATTTGAGGAACATGAAGCGTGAAGACTTTTATTTTCGTAGTTTCGCTTTTCTCTTTCTTGAGTCATAGGAAACACCGTGATCTTTGTTAAAGGGGGTCGAGGAAATACTAAGGAAAAATTGCCATGTGATGCTCAACTCAAAATCCTACACCTACCAATCCCTTCGAGTGAGGCCATTGGAAATCTCATACAGTTCAGTCAATTTCTTCAGTGATAGAGACGAAGTTCTTCTAGTCGCTGAAGAATTTGTTCTAACTGAGGAGGTAGGAATTCGCCAGTGCGGATTGCCTACACAGTGAGGAACATGATAGCCCTGAGGAATTTGAGAGTCAAATTTCCAACCGTTGTTGTGCTGCGCGCCAGCTGTTCCAAAATATCTTATCCACCTAACGGTCATATCATTGAAGGCCATTTATGTCTTATCATGTCGGGCTGCTCCCTAGGCTATAAATAGCCGCCCCCTACAACCACTAGCTGGTTGGCTGTTCCGAGAGAACTTGACACTTGTCATTTGAG